>OY728127.1:1278166686-1280666686 GCA_963277665.1 Viscum album
ATAGAGAGGGGATCATCTTGTCGTGAAGTAGGGAGGTTCGTTGAGAGCTGGAAAACGGCCAGCCATGGGGGTTCATGCTAGAGACACATCGCACCGGAGATGGGTTTCTCAAGGGGTAGAGGTGGTGCATAATAATGTGGGAGGAGGAGAGTAATGAGTTTGGGATATGGGGAGGGTGTGTGATTGGATTGGGGTGAGGAATAATAACCCAATACCGTAGAAACTACAATATAAAAAATGAGGTAATTTGAATATTATTATTATTATTATTATTATTATTAATCCAAATAAAAATGTTATCATTATTATTATTTTTAAAATCATTTTTATTTTACATAATTTTCTTTGATTTTGATTTGAATTTATTAATTTTTTAAATTTAACAAAAAAGAATAAAATATAAATAAAATTATCTCAACCGCCAAGTGTTGGGTCAGGGTGTGACAATAAAATAAGTCATTCATATTAAAAAGATAAAATAAAATAAAAAAATAAAATAATCATGATAAAATATAATGGTTTATTTATTATGAAGATAATAAATCAAACTTTTAACCTTGGAAAAAACTCTTTTTTCCACACATGGCATGAGTTGTTGCATCCTAATTATACCCCGATGTATCTCCCATGATAGATTCATCTCAGTTCCACATTTAACCACCTCCACCATAGGTCGATCTTTAACTGAATCCATGAACCTTCCAAAAATCCTTTTGTTTCTTATGTTTTAGAAATCATATTTAGGTGAGGGTAACCAAAGGACTAGTTGTTAGGAATTAAAAAAACAACATTGAACACATATATCCAACAAAAAATGGTTAAAAGACTTTATAGAAATAATGTTTAATTTAATAATAAATAATTCAAAAATGATGATGTAAAATTAAATTAAATTAAACTAACACATACATATGTCTGGTCACATCTCATGATTTTTCATACACATAAAAAAACTAAAAATTTAATATAACTATATAGCACTCATTTCAAATGATCTAATAATAAGAAAAAATTCAAAAAACATAATCTAATTGTAAATTTTATTAATCAATTAATTCATTTTATATTATTTCGTCAAGTTATCCAAAATTTAGCATTTTCATTGTTTAAAAATATAATAAATTAATTAATTTAATTTAAAAGTCATTAAAAAGTACCAGGAATTGTACATGGGAGCAGCTCGATGACTACATATTCAACCTATTCAATATTGATTTAATTATAAATAATAAACACATAAGATATATTGTGTACAAGGAATGTTTCTTTATTTCATGGATTTTACTGCCAATTTGATGCCACATGGAAGACATGAAATTGACATAGCCTATAAACATTAATCTGTTAAGTCTTTTGTATACAATAATCAGACATGATTCATAATTTATATTATTATGATGTATTAGTTAATAATTTAACATAATATAAAACCTACTAACTAGAATGTACTATCAACTAAATGCCCTATGGAACTCAGTTTGGTAAATTTTAGTTTATCTATTATATATATTTAATATTTCAATTTAAATTGTTGAATTACATGACATTGGAACTCTATACCCACAACATGTACTTCTTTTTAAGGGAAATGTATTGTACATAACTAGGTACAATGTTTTTACTTCTAATAGTCATTTATTAAGAACACACTCTATAAAAATTATACATAGTGTGTTCATAATGCTTTATGGCTTTGAGAGTGTACATTTTTTTATATATAGATTATTTATTACATGATAATATTTTAACAAAATTTGTATACCATGAAAAAAATGATCTATAGTGAAAATAGAAGTTTTGTACTTCGTAAAAGACAGGTGAAACTATAACTAGTCTATATTCAAATCATTTATTACAAATGGTGTGTACTTTTTACACAAAGGCCAAAAAACCACATTGGTATACTTATGAGTTGAACAAGGACACATGGCATGTAATAAAGGAATATATGATGTGTAATCATGCATTATCTCATCATAATTTTCCAATATAGTATTGGTTCTTCAAATGTGATCATTGATAATTATTAGTCAGTCTTTGTAATATAATTTCCAAATAATGAATTGAAAGAAGTTATTTAAAAAAAATATAAATAAATCATAAAAAAGTGAATGTGATTTTACATTTTAAATTTGAAATGATTAATAATCAAATAAATAATAAAAAACCTGAATATGAACCCTATAATACCACATGATTATTAAAAGTGTAGAAAAATTACTTAATAGTAATGATCAAGGTTTAGAAAATTTAATATTTTATGGATCATTTTCATATTTTATATTAAATTAACATCATGAATAATGAAATATTTACCTGAAATATAAATAATGAAACATTCCATAACCAAGAGGTGATATTTTCAAATTAATTTTGAAATTAATTTAAATATATTGGAAAAATAATACCTTAGTCTTTGGACTATTCTTTAATGATATTACTGAACATCTAAAACCCATTTTATGATACCATAATTTCACTTTCAATATCCATGGGTAGAATCCCATTAGTATTGGTCCAAAAATTATCCACTGATCTCCCAACTATGCTGATATATTTTCACGTTCTTGGGCGGTAGATCTTTCATCTCAGGTTGTTTGTTTGGATCACTATAATAATTCTAGGAATCATGAATAATCTTTTTTATAGGATTATTAAACATAGGATTATTTTGGTAGGAAAATGTATAAGGAATTATTAGATATTTAGAGATATATTTGTATTTCATTGTACACATAAATTCCCATTTTCAATCAATCTCATTCATCCTCTACGGAATAGAAAAAATAAAAAAAAATTATAGAGATATAGTTAGTGTTACAAAAAAAATTAATTGCATAGAATGAATTATATAATATATTAAACCATATCAAACAAAATTCTAATATATAAAAATATAATTACTGGTTTCATAGCGAGTAAAAATTGGAGAAATTATATTTATTATTTTACTTACATGAAAATTAATATTTATAACTAGGGAAAATTATCATACACTTATTCTCATTGGAATTTATTGAATACCGAAACAAATACATAATAAAATAAATATTCACCATATAATGGTCTTATTTATAATCTAAAAAATAAAAATTTAATAAATAATAAATAAACAGTAATTTTATTCATAGTCAAGTGAATAACTACTTATTATATATTCATGTAATTAAGTAAATTTTTAACTAATTAATGAATAATTATTGTTTACCTTGGGAATAATATTTGTGATCCTTAAATCTTGAATACAATTATTCTTTAGTATCGAGAATAATATTTCTTCGAATAATTATATTAAAAATTAATATAATTGGTATTAAATTAAAAAACATTGTCTGACCCATGGGGCTCCAATAACATTGGAATTGTGTAGGAATGTCAAAATTATGAGATTACTATCCAAGAAAAAGGTCATGGAATCCATGATAAAGAATATAATGATGTAATATCGATAACCAAAATTATCCCTTACTTTGAAATATAATTCCTTTGACTGAATATCACATCAAGAAATTTAAATACACATGTCACCATATTATATTCTTGATATTTCCTTTATTGGTCATTTAATATAAACTCATCATTACACCATGTGAAGGAATCATAATTGTCATATTATATCACAATAAAAGGATCGTTTTTTCATATTTGATTAATATGGAAGGGTAAAATACATCCTTGACATATTCATTAAAAATATCTCATTCACGACGCACACAATATACCCAACATCCTAAAAACATATAGCAATATAGTATAGGTAAAAACATATTATTTTTTTAGACATGAAATTAATTGATAATAATATTAATGCCAAATGAAAATTGTATACATTCATATAATGGAATATCCAATGACACATAAACATCTTGATTTCATATTGGTTTGTTTTTTTCATGATATTATATCTTAGATATTTCCAATTATGATCTTCATCAGAAGAAGACTCAATTATTTATTTGTTTTCACACCAGAAAATAAACATACTATGTTCCGCATTTTACAATATTTTCTAACTTTAGAATTATGGTTATGAATATCATCAAGGGATTTAAAATTTTCTCATCATAGAAGGGAACTAATATGACCTTTTAATTAAAACAAGATCCTCTATGACATTATCACAGTAATTATTTGTAGAATAATACTAAATATGTGATAAGATATTTATATTAATATTAACTTCAATGAATATAATTGAAAATTAATTTAAAAAATTAATTAGTTCTTCAGAGACTGCCTCAATATATAGGACCACACATAAACATTTGGGGAATCACTTGAAATAAATCATTTATATTAAAGAATTCACATTGTCCTATTTCTTTTATAAGGGGAGTACCCAAAACAATATATGTAGAGGATAATTTCTAGACACATACTAGTGTGTCAAACTCCATCTCTTCTCTATGAATCTCACTGAATTCTTAAATCCACTTATATTGATCAAGGATACTAAAAATGTACAAACAGAAACATAAATAACTTTTGATTACTTAGGGAATCATAATTTTATGCTCTACGCAAGTTGTTACTCTAAATGAACTTCATACACCTCCAGATCTTTGGATTGTGTAATAAATCTACACGGATTCTATAAATATCCTAGTAAATGGATTTTTTAGTGGGTTACATATCATGTAGAGATATGGTGAAAAAATGTACATGTATATTCCTAATTCAACTCAGGTGATGACTTTATACACGATGTGTCTAGTAGGTACACACAATCTATGGATTTGTGGAATCTGATTTAATCATAAATCTGAAAAATGAAATCCATGTTATCCTTGTGTAAACTACATGACATGAGATGAAGTACATATTAAGTAACTAATAGTTCATGGTATCTCCCATGAATAGTCAACATGTAAGTTAATGCAAGCTATTGGTATGTACAATCTATTCATGTCAATCCAACCAATCATGTGTACACAAAAATTTATAATTTTAGTGAATGTTTTGTGGGTCCTATATTCTATCACATTGTGTATCCAAAAACATGCTAAAGTTTATGTTGTTGAGATAAATTATATATTACATATGTATAAATGTAGTATATTATTTAAAAGGTCATATATACCTAGTGTGATTCACATTGAAAACCTCCAGACCTGAGTTTAGATAAATGTGTTGCATTCAATTAAATACAACAAAGATACACCATGTGTTGATGTACATGATATGTGACCTGAGACTACATTATTTATAGTATCAAAATATATAAAATCATCAACTTCACTTTACATAATTCACTATCACTAATTTTACGTGTTTTTCATCTATTTTTTAACTAAAATTACCACCATTAGATCCTTCAACACACATCATCAGGTTAATTATTGGCCAACATTCAAAGTTTAACCCGTTATTATCCAACTGTTCTATAAATTTCACAAAGAAATTTCCACATATTCAAAAACATATTCCTAAACGGAAGAACTCTATGTTTATTCTCTATTGTGGAAATATAAAATCTTAATCACACTCTAATAAATAGAATGGTTGAAGAAAAAAATATGATGATTTTCGTTAGATTACCCAACCACCCATGGATCTGCTCCAATTAATGATCATTGATGAACACAAGTTTGAGACATGATTAGGATTGGTTATTCATAAGAGATAAGTCTGTTAATGGGTAATAATTAACCATATATCATTGTATTTCATAAAGAAATAATTTATCAAAAAAAATATTGGAAATAATTGTTTATATAATTAATGGTCACCAACCATAAAACACAATAATAAATATAAAAGTAATATTATTGAATCAAATATAAACTAGAAACATGGAGGCATAAACTGTATGATCTCCCCGTGTTTGAAATAACGTGCTTAATTAAATTAACAAGAATAATCATAGGATAAATAAAATTTATGAAAAATATCTTATTTTTATCATGAATTAAAAAACGAATATAATTCAATCACTTATTCTAGTTTCCTTTAACAACCCAATTCTTCCAATAAAATTAAAATCAAAAAATAATTAGAGTCACATAATGAATAAATTTGGAACATGAAAACATTGTTTTTCCATAGGTAAATAAAAAGAAAAGAATAAGTTATTTTAATAGATTATTTTATTTTATAAATAAATTTATTTTCAAAAAATACAATGTTGATCATTGATAATTCAATTTTTGGATAAAGATATTTGTATAATGTTGGATAATGAGGTGAATACATAGGTAAAAATATCCATAACTCGTTGGTGATTTTATAAAGATTGATGAACACATAATCTCCTGTGTTTTTCATTATTATAACCACTATAAAGAACAATGATAATAATAAACATTATGGGGTGATTCAATGTTTTTAAGAGTGGTACATGGAGTGGGGGAGAATATCATTCCTCTTAAAATATTCACCATTATAAAAATTACACGGGGATATAGATATTAAAATATAGAAGGTTTTTATTAAAGAGAATTATTATTTCCCCACCATGAATAATGCCCCTAAAAATAATGATAATGGAATTTATAATTACACAAATAACATTTAGGATTTACCCTTTCCTAGTGTTGAATGTACTCAAATGATAGGTGGTTCTAGAATCTCCCATTCCATATCATCACCACATGGAACCTCCTTTTACAAGTGTAATAAAAAAACACATTCTCATCAGGTTACATCAACAATTCATTGTTTTAAACACCTAAAAATTAAAATTTATTATTATTTAATTTAAAACACACAAAATATCATTATTAGGGTTTAGTTTCTTTCCATGAAAATTATAACCATCCTTGTAAAATACCCAAATCCTAAACACAAATTTTACATTGAAAATTCAATTTGGTACTCTATTTATAATATTTTACTTATTCCAAATTAATTAATAAAAATACTATATTACTTATATTAGTTATTTTTTAATATGATAATTATAAATTTAAAGGAATCCACTTCCTAAATAAAATTGAAGATAATATGATTAAATTATATCAATGTAGTTTGATTATGATCTCATACTTATGGGATGAATGTTTATTTATATAATAAATATTAAATATAAATATATATTAATCTAGGATGGAGTATATAATTAATTAAAACCAACATTAAATAACACATATCTCGTTTAACATAATCTTTAGAAAAACATTCACAGGTCTACTTCTTCTTTAAATTTACCATCATAAACTCCTTAAGGGGAACATCCTAAAAACCTAAATATATATTTTGTCTTTATTATAAATAAAAATTTCAATACATCCTCATTTATGATTGTCTATTTCATCCTTGAAAAGAAAATAACTTATTTCGAAACTAAAAATCTTATTTGACAACCTCGCATAGAATACAATCTACCATTGTGCTTACAAAATCCACCCTTACATGCCAATGATATAAACAGACCTAGGAATAAACTATTCATAAAATCATTCTTCATCTAAACATAGCAATATTCCCAATCAACCCAATTCCATCACGGAAATTGATAAATATAATAATATCACATCACATTTCGTTTACCCACACTCTATAACAATGGAATTTAAAACAATAGTTCATTTATCTACAATGATTAAAGAAAATTAAAATCCAAAAATATATTTTATAATGGAAAATTGTTTAAGGATCCCCCAAGGATAAATCCAAACACATTCAATTTGATGAGAAATGTTAGAAACCATAAGTTTGAATCCATTACTAATGATTTCATGGTTGGGTTTTTTCACTCTATTTGAAATATACAAAAGGGAAACCTAATACATGACATAAACCTCCTAAAACCATCATGAAAAAATTATAATCCCATCAGTGTAGCATTCTAAAAAAATTTAATTATGATGCTCTTAGTCATTTAAATATCAATAAATTTTTATCAATAGACCCCAGGGTACTATAAAATAATTTTGTGTTACTATAACCACAATCTATATAGTTGTACTTCACTATGTAGATAAATTCATTAGTTAGAAGACATCAATACTAAACTAGACTAATATCCTTAAGTGTATATAATAACAAAGGAAATATAATCTTTATCTACTCTTCAACTCACCCAAGATAAATTTTTTGAACTTATAAGCATTCAATCCTAATGAAAACTACAATACTCCCTACTTTTAAGAAAATGTTTTTGAGAACACTGAGTCTATATGATCAAATATCCCCAACATCCACTAAGAACAATAAACCATTTGTACTATTATATTCTAACACCACACCATTTTTCGCCTCTAATAACTAAATATACTATGAACTCAAGAAGTACATAATAATCTGAAATATAATGGATAAAACGATTTGATTATCAAATTTAAAAACATAAATCAGACATCTTTCTTTCACTATTGGTGTTATCAAAAAATTTATAAAAGAATATAAAATTTGAAAAATATTAATACCCTTGGTTTTAGTCTATATTATGTGGGATTTAATTAAAACCACTGAAAATAATCCATTGTTCTTATAATAAAAAAATAAATTCTTAAAAAATTACTATAATGAACCATATTAATATAACCTAGATTAAAAAATCACATTATTAAATTTTCATACGATACATCTGATCGCATCATAGTGGACTGAAAAGTTTAGTGTTGTTTCAAAAATAGATACATTAATGAATCTCACATTACATTTTAACACATAAAATAAAACGTAGTATTTTCATTGAGAACATATTTATTCTCTCAAGATAGTACTTTTATATCAATAATATCACACATCGTAGAATCCAATGTAAAAAAACTTAAGAAATGGGTGATATTATATTATCAATAAAAATAATATACAGTAGACGTAATCATTAATAAATAAGGATAAACAAATACAGTAATTTTATAAACTAAAAAACATTCTATTTAATCAATAAATTGGGCATGAAGAATAATATACTTAGAATCAATGATTATAAAATAATTCCATAAAAATAATCACATGGTCTTGAAATATATCAATAAATATAAAAATTATTTAAATAATCACATGTAAATAATTTTATGGGTTCATAATTATGGAATTGAAAACTCTATTCATCTCAAACATACCATCGAGGCCTTATATAATGTAATCTTTCGTAAATTGGTATAGTCTCATCAAAATACCCAACATGTTTTGTCTCATGGGACCTACTAATGTATCAATGGAAAAATTTAATTAATGTACCCACCCATGACATGATATTTTCAATTAATTCACCATCTGATTAAATAGTACAACATTATCAATATTCCTTAAAAATAAATAATAGTCCATATTGGGTGAAATATAATATGGAATGCCAATATTTTCCCTAACAAAAATGATCATAAATAATATAGAGAAATATAGTTGTAGCACCCTTGGTTTCAAGTAATTATCAATTTAATTGTGTATTTTACGTTCTTTAATGTGTTTGGATAATACTTGGGAGTGTTTAGTATGATTTTTAAATGTTTTTTTGGATTTATGGTGGTTTATGGTTTGAGAACAACTCACCGAAACTATGGAACTCCTACAGGAAACTGTGAAAAGTAAGATAGATACTACTGGGTTTGAAAATGGTCAGGT
Organism: Viscum album; assembly: GCA_963277665.1. Lineage (NCBI taxonomy): Eukaryota > Viridiplantae > Streptophyta > Magnoliopsida > Santalales > Viscaceae > Viscum > Viscum album. The sequence goes on from OY728127.1 coordinate 1,278,176,200, forward strand.
GCATAGTTTTTCCAAACTATGCCGCCACATTATAGTAACCATGTAAAGTGGAAATGAAGGAATAATGTTTTTTACATGGTTTGTCTAACCATGTAGACCATCGGCATGAAGGGTGTTTGGAGGCAGTAGTTGGAATAGTTATCCAAACCATGTATGCCAACTATACAATGTTAATTTTTTTAATATAAAAAATAATGTCTCATTAGGTTTTACTCCTAAAAATGTTTCTTTTCAATTTTTTCAACCCTAAATCAATTTTTTCTCTCCCCAATGGATGTTTGGAATTTCCTCTTTGATAAGAGTGATCCAGTTTGAAAATCCTAGTTTTTTTACGGCTATATTTCTTGTTAAGTCTCCATTCATGGTGGTTTTCCTTAGATCAATTCCTCTTACCTATGTTTGATTTATATTTTGTGTTCATTGGTAATGTATTTATGATATTGGATGCCAATAATTATGAGATATTATTGGGTTGATGTTATGGAATGAGATCTAAATAGGGGGTTGGGAGATTCAATAATGTTTTGTTGATGAATTTGTATCTATTGTTTATTTAGAAATATTTTATGAGTTAGGTGGCCTCACTCTCGAATCCTATTATTAGAACATTATTTAATGATATAAAATTGATCGTTTTTCTTGTAATTAATTTTGAAAATGTTGTGAAATTCTTGATCGAACCCCACTTTTTTTAAGGTTTATTTAATTACGAAAATTGGGTGTTTTAGTGGAATGTGAATATGGTAAAATTATAATAGAATAATGATTATAAAACGGTTTATTGGTTTCTATAATTGGAAAATTTGATGGAAAATTGTTTCCAATCAATGGTTGTTTTCTTCAAATGATTTAGAAGAATTGTTTGGAATTTTATTTGGCATTAATGGTTGGACATGAATTGAATGGGCCAGATACTGGTTATGATGTACATTCCTAATAGGGACGTGATATACACATGATGTTCCACCATAAATATTAACACCTTGAATGTGTTTTTTTGTGTGGTTTTTTAAAATCAAAGGGGTTATACCATGTGATTATTGAGAAATGGGTGAATGACTTGTTTTGTTGATTTCTATTGAAAAATATTTAGTATAGGAAAAGATTTTGGTATGCAAGTTGTTTTACATTGAAATTATTTTGAAATGATATGAACTTATATGATTTTTTTGGGAAAATATTATTATATAAATTAGTTTACATATTCTGTCATATTGGTTTATGTATGGAATTATTTTGAGGAAAACTGGTGATTTTAATTTCTCTCCCCCTACATGGGCAGCTCTGTTTTTACTAATATTGTGTTTTTGGAAACATGTAAAGGAAAAGTCCAACATTTATTTAGTTTTTATCATGTTTATTTGGATTGTTATATAGTGTTAGAGCATGGGTAATATTGGTATTTGTTGTGTTAATGTATTTGAAGTCAGTTATTTTTTTGGTTTAGCCATCCGCTTTTCTACTCTGATATTTGTTATGGTGTAGTATGATTTTGTTGTATTTTGGTATTACATTCAGATTGGTTAAATTATTAATATGAATCATATAGTTTTTTTGTAATGGAATACATTGTTGTGGTTGAATTATTTTTCGAAGGTAAAATTTTCCCCCTTCCACATTAATTACATTGTCATTTATTCCCAACCATTAGCATCTTGAGGCTGTGCCTAAGGCCATTTTGAAATTCAACTACGAATCAAACCAATGATGAAGGGATGGATGTTACTAATTGTATCAGTATTGGTTTGTTAAAATATTTTGGGATAAGTTGTATCAGTTTCTCTCATCCTTACTTATCAGTTTTCCACTATTGCTGTTGAAAATCATTCCTATTTATTCATGGTTTTGGGCTATTAGAATGTATTATGTTTAATGAAAATTTAATTTTAGAGAATATATGGAAAAGATAACCTATTTATGATTAATTTCATGTCACAAGTTAGTTGGGTATATACGTTTTTATCAAACACTTAAAGAAATTATAATATCATTGTCCTTGGCTTATACAATTGGATGATAATAATATTCATTGATAGAAAGTAATTCTCACATAGAGTGTATATTTCATTTTAAGTTATGATTTTTTATTATTTGAAAATTAGATTATTTTTGAAAAGTGATAAAATAATTTTCAAATGTGAAATTTTGATAAATACATGCTTGTTTTATTTTGAAAATTGTTTGATATTCAAAATCTTGGTGGATTTTTAAAAAAAATTACTGAGGAGAAGTTTTAAATATTGTGAAACAATTATTATGATAATTTTGATATTGTAAATTAGATTATTTTATTACTTTTATTTATAGATGGTTGAACTTATGGAATTTTTTTTGGTTATAGAAAATTTCCCCTTGTAGGCATCGTAGAAACCAATTTCATGTGGGTGTCATGAATGTGGTTTCACCTAAGCCATATGGGAACTAGTTGATGGTTTAAATTATTTCCCTATCCTATTAGGTTATATATAGATGAAATATAATTGATTAACCAAGGACCATAGATCATTAAATTTAGTTCCACAAATAGAAACCATCCATTTTTTAGGGTTATTTAGAACTCAAGATTCTAGAGTTGTTGTTCAATATGGTGAATTGAATCTATAATTTCTTTGGTGCACCAGTAGTGATGAATGTTAATTTGGAAATGTACTTGTATGAATTTCATTAATGAAAACCGTTGGATTTAACAGTTTAGACTAAATTAGAGAAATGGATTACATGTGATTATTTTTAATAATTTTTCATGAAACAAATCTTTCCTCACATGTTTTGGATTACAAGAATAAAATAATTTTTTAGCCTGAATAAAGGGAACATATCATTTATTGAGTATGAGGATAAATTCAAGAATTTAATCCACTTTTAACCTCATGTTTCTGTAACTATTTTTTTAAAGGTTTTCATTTTTGAATCTGGGATGAGATAATATATTTTTATAAATATTTTTTTATTTGTATAACATATTATAAGAAGATGGTCAATAGAGTGATGGTGGATGAATGTGACATCTTAGGTCTATGGGTGGAGGAATCATGTTGATAATTATTGGAATTTTGTGAACTCAAATTTTGGGGGAAAGGGGAAAATGAACACAAATTTCAATTTTAGTGCAATGAATCCGAGTTAGATGGTTGGATTAGGGAATCCTATTTAAAATCATAAGAAGAAGCCATGATATTTCCAATTTGGTTCTTTATATCACAATAAAAAAAATTGTATGGAACCAACAAGTGAAATAAACAATTGCAACTAAATGGGTAATCAAGAATATTATTATCATAGTTCTTTGTGGTTGGGTGTTCGGGACACATATTAGTTTTCACAGATGTAGTATTCTTAGATGGGGTGAGTGTAGCAGAATAAACATCATCAAAAGAAGAAACTTAGCCATGTTGGTTCTAAAAATACTTTTAGTCCCCAACAAGGTATATCTCAACCTGTAAATAATGTTCAAATTGATATGAGAAAGCAATTATATGGAGTTTAGAAGGGGATTGTGGATGATCAATTTCGACCATCCATAATTAGAGGTATGATTATTTTTATTTCAACAGTTATTCAATATTTTTTTAATATGAGTGATTACCATTCATTTATATCTTCTCAATCTATTTATCTTTTGGTATAAATTTATTAAACTATAAATAATATATCTAAACATAAAACACCACTTATTAAAATATAATGTCATTCTTTTTTGTGTAAATCATGTTTATAACTGTTGATGGAGCTGAAATTATATCATACTTCTCTATAATTTTGATGGATTTCAATGACATGATCCATGGAATAAATTGGTTTATAATGTTAAATGATCACATTGATTTTTATAGGGAAAAGGATAGTTTTAAAATTGATGATGGCATTGAGAATCACATTATAGGAGAAAAGAATATAATGAAAGGTTAAATGGGAATTTTTTTAACCAATAGTTGGACCTATTTCATACATGATTGCAATGTAAACCCTAGAACTTGTGGATGAGATAGGCAAGCATATTTTTCTAGTACTTTTTGATTACTTTCTAGTTGTATTGTTAGAAAATTTTTCATGGTTTTCACCCTTAAGAGAAGTAGAATTTAGGTTTTATCTACTTACAGTTAACAAACCTATTTCCCTTCATTCTTATTAGATGGAACCAATAAAATTAAGGTAATTGATCATTTAGTTGAATGATTCGGAAAAAAAAGCTTATAATTGGCTTAGAACCTCTCTATGGTAAATCCAAGACTTGTTTGATAAATAGTGTATTGAAAAAAAAAATTGAGTGAGGATTGTCATAATCTTAACCATGTTGTGACAAATAATTGGTATCCAATTGCATGCATTGATAATATATTTGATCCGTTCATGGGATATTAGTGGTTCTCTACAGATGAATTGTGATCATAATTTCACTAATTTCTAGTTCAGAATGACGATATTCCTAAAATTGATTTTATATGTAGACTTGTTCATTAATAATATGTTGTTATATCTTTTAGTATTACAAAGCCACCAATAGTATTCATGTAATTAATGAATGAGATAATTCAATGGTATCTTGGTTCATTTGTGATGTTATTTTTGGATGACATATTAATGTATTTAGGGACAAGGGCGTATTATGAGAAATACATCGAGATAGTTTTGGGAATATTCAGATATTAAAAAAATTATTCTTATCTTTTAAACTGTGATTTTAGTATAAAATAGGTGTTTTTCCTTGGATATGATTTCTCTGAAAGAGGTGTTTCTATGAATCTATAATAGATAGAGGTTGTTGTACCTTGTAAACTTTCAATGAATGTTTATATGATAGATAGTTTCCTTCCTCTGGTAGGATATTATTTATTCTTTATTCATGAAATTCCAAGATTAGATTCACCTATAATAGTTTTTATAAGTAAAAATGTCTCATTAAAATGGAATGAGGAATGTCAAATATCCATTCAAAGGAGTAATTTTCACCTAACATTAATACTAATATTAATTTATCCAGAGTAAGGTAAAGGGTAAGTGGTTTATTGTTATTCTATGGTGTTTGGCCTAGGATGTGTTATCATAATGAGATATCGTGATGGTTCTCATGCATCCCGGTACTTATGGCTTCATGAGAGGAACTAAAAAACACACAATCTGGAGTTTTCTATTATTTCCCATGTTTTGAATAAATTGCGTAATTACCTCCTTTGTATGAAATTTTCTATCATTGTGGATAATATGATCATGAAACATGTTTTCACCCAAATAGAATTTAATATTAGATAAATAATATGGATGGATTATCTCTAAATATTTTAATTTGTCAGGACATATACACTAGGTAATGTCAATTCAATGGAATATGCATTAAGCAGAATGTCATATAATCATTTGGCCAAAGTGGATTCTGATTAGCAGTAGATTATTTTTGTTATAGATAACATGATATTTAATTGTGTATAATATGATAGTGCTATAGTTTTCTTTCCATTTTCTTTGGTTTTTGAATTTTTTAATGGGGTTAAAGATGCACAAAAATCTGATTTAGGATGTATGACTATGAGGAAAATGTAAAATGTTATTGAGACCAGATAATGATGGAAACATGATGGGAGTTCAACCAATTGGTTTAGATATCGGATGATCGTACCTATGTCATATTAGCAAGAAGTTATTCATGATTACAACCATCCAAGAAGGGTTTTCTATTTGGGAAAATAGAATAGGTATGTGATACTGAAATCATAGTTTTGTATGGTTAGTGTGAAAATAAAAGAGGTTGAGTTTCTAAAAATATTCTTCACCTATTATTATTTGTAATGAGATTAGATATATATGGATTTGGTAATAGGATTCCCAATAATTATTCAAAAACACAATTCTATATGGGTGATAGTGGATTGGATCACAATGTCGGCCAATTTCTTTTGCAATTTTAAATTTCTTATAGTGGAGGACATGACTGAAATATATGTCTAAGATGTGGTAAAGTGGAATGGAATCAAAGTTTTAATGGTATCGTACCAATATCTGAGGTTTACGTTTGGTTTCTAGAGATCATTATAGAAATCCTTTGGGCCTTATTTGACAACAAGAATGGCTAATCATCCTCAAATGGATGGGAAATCTAAAAGGATGATACATACATTGGAAGACATGATGTGGGATTGTGTAATGAATTTTTATGTCTTTTGGGTGGACAACATATCTTTAATGTAGTTATATTATAACTAAAGTTATCATGAATTGATACATATGTCTCCTTTGGAAGCATTATATCAGTAAACATATTGTTCTCCACTTTGTTTGTTGGAATCATGTGAGACATCACTGGATATACTGATCCATGGCCAAGAGATAACAGATTAAATTAGGTTGATTAAGAAATTAATGGAGACAACTCAGATTCATCCAAAATCATAATAAAATAATCATAAATTTTGTCTATCATTTTATTTGGGGAATCATGTGTTCTTGATAATCTCTACATGTCATGGGAATTATCATTTTGGGAAATATGGAAAGTTATCTCCCAATATATTTTCCCTTTATGGATAAATGAAAGGGATTTTGAGGTGGAATATTGGTTGGATTTTACACCATGGTTTAATGTAGTGAATAATTTATTTGATGTATCTCATTTTAAAAAGTACCACTGTGATCATGACCATACGATTTAGTTGGAAAATATTAACCTAGAGTTAGATGCTTTGTTGGTGCATGTGCTAGTGCAGATTTTAAATAGTAAAGGGAAAGTCTTTTATGGAAAAATCATCAGCCTACTTTGGTTTTTTGAATCAAAATCAGTTTTCGAGAAAACAAGGATATGGGGGGGACTAATAGTTGAGAAATAGACATGTCTCTTTCAAGGAATTGGTGATTTTCTATATTCTAGGGATGTAAAGGCCAATGGTCTAGAGTGTGTAGCTCCTCTCGTTTCAAGTAATTATCATTTTATTTATGTATTTTAGCTATTTGTGGTTTTTATCTTCAGTTTGGGAGGGTTTATGGGACTTTTGAATTTTTTTGGGGGCTTTTCTAGGGTTTCATGATTTCAACATGGTTAGTAGAAACCGTGAAACTCCAAAAGGAATCTCAGAAAAGTAAGACATTGGTTACATGGTAGGTGTACGATTAGGAAAATAGTTTGGCCAAACCATTTATCCATACAGGAGTAACTATGAAAAGTGAAATATAAGGAAAACATGGTTGTTTTACAATTTTTCTAAACATGTATACAAACCTTGTGAAGGTTTTTTTTTTGTAGTGGTTGTAACATTGTTGGTAAACAATTTTACTAACCGTCTAATCCAATCATGCCTAATTAATTTTTAGATCTTTCAAAAATTTATACTACTCGATTTTAATCATAAACCACTATTTTTAAATTATTTTGATCCTAACAAGTTTTTTCATCCTCTCAATGATTGGGGATTATTTCACCTTCAATTTGATAGTTATAGGTTGGAAAATCATGGTTCCTTGATGGGATAATTGCATGGTAAGTCTTATATCATGGGGTTTTTTTCTTAGTTTAACTCTTATTACCACTATAATATTCATATATCTACTCCATTATGGATATATATAAGATATTGGATGCAAATCATGATGATATTTCACATTTTTTATGATTTGGAATGAGATATAAGGTGTCTTTTGGAGATTCAACATGCTTTTGTTGAATAATTATTATTGTTCATCATTTGGATCAATTGTTTCAAGGTAATGTGGATTCACTATTGACTCCACATAATAGAACATGGGAATTTATTTCAAAATGATAGTTTTTCAATATATTTTCTATGAAATTTTTCTACAGTACTTGATGGAAGCCCTCTTTTCTAATGGTTTATGGAATTGTGAAAATTGAATGTTCTAAGAGAAAGATAATGTTTTAATTTTAAAATAAAATTAAAATTTTAAAATGTATTTTTGGTTTTAATGAATAAATTTTTTTAAATGTTTTTTAAATGAATGGTTTTTTATTTAAATTATGCATCACAATTGGCTGGAATGGTTTTTTGAATTAATGTTTGGGAATGAATTGAATGGTGTGGATAATGGTCATGACGTACCCTTGTCAAATTGAATGATTATGTATGGGAAGTTCCCTAGTCAATGGTAACACCAGGTTTGAGTGTGTGGTTTTGTGGTTTTATTTAATCGATTGTCTTATTCCAAATGATTACAAGTAAATGGTATAATGAAATTTTTGTCCTCATTCCTTTGAAATGGATTTGGTTTGGAAAAATATTTTAGTATGAAAATTATTTTACCTACAAATATTATGTATTTGATATAAAATACTTTTTATTGTGTGATAAAAAAAATTTATATTTTTTTACTAACATTATCTATCGTTCTGTTGTGAGTTGGAAAGTCATCTGGGGAAAACCAAATGAGATTAATTACTCCCCCTACTTGGAAACCTTTTTGAATTTGAAGACATTCTGTATCAGGACACATATAAAAGGAATGTATTTATTTACTTTTTTTGTGCTTCATGAGACTTGGGAATGGATTGGGTAGTTTGATCTTGGAGAATGTTGGTATTTTCTAAGTAAATTTATTTGGAGTCTTCATGCATTTTCATTTAGTCTTCCACTATGTTTCTCTAATGTTGGTTATTATGTAGTTTGGTATTGTTTTATTTTTTTTATTAAAATGATTTGTATTAAATTTTTATCCTGAACCATATAGTTATTGTTTTAATGGTATACCTGGATTTGTTTTCTATATTTTTCAAAGGTAATATCATCCCCCAATTGTATTTAATCTCTTGGCATTTATTTCCATACTTTTCTATATTTTGGATTTTCTGAAGGACATGCAGAAATACTACCACGACTCAAGAAAAATTCGTAGGGGACAGATGTTACAATGGTTGATCATATTGTTATAATATATCGTCAATAAAGAATAATTTTCATTTAATTCTATTAATAATTATAAAAATACATTAATAAGACCACTGGAATATTTCATGCTAAAAATACCCTTTTCTCATGAAAACCACTAATTTAAAATCAATAAATTTTAAAAATATTAAGGTTTGTTTTTTATTTAAATGAACAAGTAAATATTATAATGGAATGTTCAATTAATTTTGTGGTTATGATTCTGGGAAATCTTATTCATGTTTTCTGTGTTAAAATAATGATTACATTCACATTTTTAAGTTAAAGGAAAAAAGATCCCCATTTACAAATTGATCAGATGATCTCATTTAAAATAATAAAAAAATAAAATATTATAAAACAAGTGATTAATATATAAATGGATATTAGTAAAGCAATTATTTAGATATTTTATGTAAAATATGGGCATTAATGAAAAATGTTCCCAACTGAGTTGTAAAACATTGTAAATTTCCCACAAACATATTATCTATATATCTTGAGTATATAAGGCGATAAAAATTAAATGAAAAATTGTGATTTTTATAAATAACTATAGGTTAATAAAAAATTCTTTAAGATAGAATTTTTGGGTAATTCCATCAGTGGAGACTTAATCATAACAATCTTAAATAATGATAAGATTAAGAAAAAAAATCCTACAACAATTCTAACTTCTTTTATGTGTGTTCAAACCTTTGGTATAATAAATATATATAAATTTTAAATCTATTATATATGCACAATCATATATATAATTACATAAATTTTTTATTTATATCCTTTTATCATAGGTTTATTAACTATTATTTATTTAAATTATTTTTCTAGGTGATAATTTCAACATTTTTCTAGGATCTCTTTGGTTTGTAGATTAATTACATGTAAATTGATCATGGATATAAAATTGAAAAAAATAGTATTCCGGGTATAAATATAATATATATTCAATATATATATACTAATAGTCCAAAATGTATATTATTCTTAGAATAATGAATTTCACCTTTCATTTACGTGTTAAGTTATTCATACCAATAAACTTTTTATTAACATTTTTTTTGGAAAAAAGGAAATGTGAATAGTAATTCATATTTTTATAATGATTATTATATAATATGTATCTTATATATTCATTAAATCCATCCTTATAACTGTTCTTTGAAATTGGAAATGTAAAATGAATTACATCAATTTGTGGTTGTTGTAGTGCACACTTTGGGACGAGTGTCGTTATTGTTTTCTATTGTATTGTAATGTAAAAATATTGATATGAAATTATAATTATAAAATAATAATTATATCATTAATATAATGTATAAATATTTTTTAAATTTTTATAACCATTCAAGTATAATGCTGATGAAAAATTAGTTACACTATAATTTGGTGATATTAAGTTGTTAGTAATCACATGCGATGTTTTTTCGTTTTATAAAAGGAAAAATATGACTAAAATTGTTTTATAATAATTTTATTAACATATAATTATATTTATTATAATTTATTAATTATTTCAAATTTTTTAAAATATATTTAGATGATTTATTAGGATAAATAAATGGAAATATATCAGTTAAGACGACTACATCTTCTTTAGGGGGAACTTCTTTAGATATTTTATGAAGCACCCTTTTAATTGTATTTTATGATTAATAGAACCAATATATTTTGGATATGTTAGTTTATAACATAATTATATTATTTTTTCCTAAGGTATATGGATCAATGTGGTGTAAAAATTAGAGAATGTGTAACCATTTAAGGGAGGGAAAACATATACATGGAATTACTAAAAAGATTAAAATATAATTTACTCATTGTCACAAAAATTGATTAAAAAAGTCTATATATTCAAATTAAAATGGTATAATGATGAAATATCGTAATAAAATGAAATTTATTTAGGTTTTTGTGTCATTTTAAATTTTTTTAGTTTAAACACTTTGTTAGTAAATTTTAATCATAAATGTGGTAATGAAATTTAAATATTAAAGTGTAATAATATTAATTATATGTTCAAAATTAGCTCCTATATATATATAAGGGATTATATTTTATAAAATTTCTCATCATACTTGTCCACTTTTGAGTTTTTTTTTATTTTTCATATAATTTCATAAAATATTATTGAACATAAAATTTTATTAATGTCATTTGGCCACTAATTATTTAATTTGGAATTATAGACATCATGAAAGAAAAAAAATATGATAATAAAACATTTTAAAATTAATAATATTTTTTAATTATGTATAATTTTCATAGAGAGGTATAACATACCAAAATTTTATTAGTTAAATAATTGATAAATAATTTATTTATTTATTCTAAAAAAATGGATAAATATTGTGTCAGTGTTGAGTAAGCATTTAAAGTAATTATTCAATAACGAAAAATTATAAATAAATTAACATGATAAAAATTTAATTCAAATTTAAAATAAATATTTAATGAAAAGTAAACCTATTTTTATTATTATAATAAAAATTCAGAGATATAAAAATCTAGAGGGTGGCATTTTGTATCTATACTTTTATTAAAATAAGATATAGGTCATAAAAAAGATAAATGGAACACTATAGAAATATTTTAGAGTCATAGATGATAATGTTCAAATGAATCTCATAATATTTTATAAAATAATGTTTTTGAGAAATTCTAGATCCTTAACCAAATGTTTTAACCTGATTTTACACTTTTTCCACTTATCGAGGTTAAAAAATACCAATATTTCTATTTAAAAAGTGAAAAATTTAAAGGGACATATTTAAAAAATTTCTATAACCTAAATAAAAAAATGTTATATATTTTTAAAAATTAAATTTCAAGAAGAGAAGAAAATATTTTTTAAAACGAATGCATAAAATTAAATGAAAACCCTTTTTTAGAAAAATCTATATTAAGCATATAAATAATACTTATATCAATGTCATGTATATTTTTAATTTTAATTGAAATAAATTGATTTGTAAAAATAAAATGTATCATATATATGATTAATATCAAATCCAAAAAATAATTAAAGTTTTAAATTAAGTTTTCATTAAAATAAATTAGTGTTTTTGAAAAAATTTAATTTTTCATTATTCTCTAAAAGATAAATAATTTTTAGAATATCCCAATATTTTACCATATGTTAGTTTTTATATTTGGATAAAAAAATTAATTTAATTTTATAACAATAAATATATAAAATACTAAAATATTTATTACACTTTACATGCACCAAATTAAATAGAAAAAAAATTATTTTTAATTTATTAAATGATTTTACTGATAATTGAGTACTTATTAAATATTAATTAGAAAATTGTATAAAACCTTTATAAATTTATATATAACGTTTTCAACCATATTTATCCCAATAATTAAATGGATAGATGATGATGGTTACATTGATTATTTTAAAATATATTTCATGTCATTGGATTGATTGGAATAAATAGGGTTAAATAATTTAAAATACATTTCTTGAAATCCCATAGTGTACAGGGTGATAATAAAACATCTGTCACGACCGGTCCATGGGGCCCGTGTAGTGACTACCCCAAGCCCGCCTTCCATAGGCCAGGGGCTGGCGACTAACACCAAGGCGTAAATCCCGGTAAAAAGGGAAGGCATTGCCTTTGTAAAGTAAACAAACACCACAGAGCAAGCAAGCAGTAGAAGTAAACACTAAGTAAAAACTGAATACAATAATAAGTGTGGAAAAGTAAGTGGGCCAAAATACAAACCCAAACTGAATGTAAAGTTCAACTGGGAAGGGAAAATAGCAACTGAAAAGTAAAGCCGCAGCGTCGAGCCGTCCACTGGAAGTCCCACCTGAAGGGTGAGTATAGATAGCCTCCACAGCTCCTCGGGTCCAGCCGTCCACTCCGAGTACGTCCCGCCCAGTGGTCCACCTCTGTGTACCGACCTGCTCTGCAAGCCTCAACCGCGATCAACACTGTCTATCGTCTGCAACCAATACAACGTAGTGCGGGCATAACCAATGAAGGGGTGAGTATAAGCTACTTAGTAGGGACCCCGAGACCCCCGAAGGTCTCCCACAATCCACAAAGGATAATCCATAATGAAAAGATTCAATCACGAAGTAACATTCGACACTGCTTAGGTATATACCCATACATATACCTAAGTCATCAATTCCAGTTTTATCCAACTCCGAGATCAAGTACAATCCAGTCTACACAGGAAAACAAAACGTAAATCCACACAGGATAGCACAACACAATCCACATAGGAAAGCAAAATAGGATTCTGCTCACACAGGTATACTTTTTCATAGGACAATAGAGATGATCAGATGTAGCCACTGATTCATCTAAACCGTCGAACCCACAAAGTATCGATAAGTACTAACCCCCACAATGACCTCAAAGGATCTGACCCACACAGGGTCGATAGGTAACTAACCCCTGAAATGACCCACAAAGAATCTGACCCACACAAGATCGATAGGTAACTAACCCCCGCAATGACCCACACAGGATCTGTAGGCGCTGGCCCACACAGGACCACTGAGCGATGACCCACAGAGGATCGATAGCACTGATCCACATAGGATCGCTGAGTGCTATAGTCGTCGTCGTCAAATCAACTGAGGATCTCTGCACAGTCGTCGTCGTCGTCGCAGTCGCAGCCAGCTCTAGGGTTCTCGCACACAGCGAGTTCGTTTGGGAGGGTCTGCTCCATGAGCCGAGAGCTCATACATCAACTGACACAAAGTCCGTAGTTGATGTATCCAAAAGTTCTATATCACCAATAGGAACTCAATGTCATAGACTGCACGTCAATCAGACACCCGGTCTTGAAGTTATTGGCTTTTTCGTCCCAGGGGCCCGGTTGGTTTTTAAGTCAAAAACAACCCAAACGTACTCCAAATGTGTCCAAACCTCGAGCAGAGTAATCCAAAATGTCCGTCTCACTTAGAGTAATCCACTAAAGTTGATGGTACGTCAACCGGACGTCCGGAGCTCAAGTTATGAGTGTTTCGGCTCCGAGGGCCCTGTTGGTTTCGTGTATGAACCAACCCGGCCAAACACAAAGTAACATGAAACCTTGAGTGTAATATATCAAAACGACCATCTCGATCCAAAGATCGCATCGCCGCTGACGGTGCATCAATCGGAGGTCTGTAGCCCACGATATGGGAAAAAGACTAAAAGGGGTCCATAAACGGGGGGTCTGGGCCCGAACCGACCCGGCCCCACCCCCACGGGGTCTGCCCAAACCGGGTCGACCCGACCCGGTTCCGGGTCTGACCTGGTTGGGCGTGACCCGGCCCGGCTTGGGCCCAACCCGGCTGGCCCTGGTCCGGTGGCCAGCGAGTGGGCTCGGCCGTTACGGTCGAGCGAAGCGGGGGGCGCGCTACCCCCGCGTGGAGAGACCGTGGCCCCTTTATGGGGCCGCTCAGCTGGCTGACCGGGGGTTATGACCCCCGGCGTTTCCCTCGAACCGGCCGGCCCGCACCGGCTATCCAACTGCGCCACCACGGGACCGGTAAGGGCCGGTCCCCTTGCTCCGATGCAGACGGCCCGGTACCGGCCGCCGGTTCCGCTGCTCTGCCGCGGCCCTAAACCGGCAGCGGCCTTGGTTCGTCCGGCATGGCGCGACTGCATCGCGCCCCTCTGCCACGGCCCTGCTCCGGCTATGGTGCATTAGTGGTTCTCTGGTGTGGCACGACTGCGCCACATCTTTGGTTCGTTTTCAATAGCGTGGTGAGACGGCGTCGCGTCTTGGTTCGTCTTTGATGGCGCGGCGCAACAGCGCCGCGCTTCTCCCCCTTTCCTTATCAAAATTCCGCACGGTGCTTCGGCACCGCGTTGCCTTCATCACCGCAAAAAAACCAACAACCAAAAAATGGGAGGAGTGTTTGTCGGGTTCGTGCGGTCCGACCTCCTCTCATTATCACGCTAACAGGCGGTTCAAAGAAAAGGGGAAAGCGACGGAATATTTCACGAACTAACAAATAAAATAAATCCCTACCTTAACGCTGTAGTCGAACGAGCGTTCATCGTGGAATTAAACATCGTGGAAGAAGAGGATCACCGTGGAAGAAGAAGATCTCCGCAGAAGAAGAGAATCGTTGTTGGCGTTAGGTGATCTCCGAGGAAGGCGTCACTCGCCGTCGTCCACAGTCGAAGATTGGCGTTCTTTGTCAGCGGTGGTGCGTTCTTCGCATTCTTTTTCGAATAATGAAGAATATTCTCTTTCTTTCCCAAAGGATTAACACAACACAAACCCCAACAATAATAAAATAAGTCCTCCTCTTATTTTATTATCAACATAAGAATTTAAAATTCAAAAAATAAGAAATGAAAAATTATTTCAAATAATTAATTGTACGGATTTAACTGCCCAATTTAATGTGGGGTTTCTTAACCAGAAAAACACAATGTTTGACTTTCATTAAAAAGGGGGGTTGTGGGTGCGTTACTTAAGAGGGAAGAATCAATGGGGCTCGTGCGGGCCCCACCTCACAAATATCCAACTGAGTGGGTAGGATATTGTGGGTTCCACCTTATCTGCTTAACTTAGCTTAAGTGGCTTTAAGTGAAATAAAATAAAGTGTCGCACCACTTTTATTTTATTTCATAACTTAATCCCAAAAATTAAAAACCACACCCGAGCAAACACAACTCCGGAAAAGGCGTTTCAAAGAAAATACTGGTGTTGTGATTCCATTGGTGCCCTCAGAATTTGATTCTGAGCACCGGTTCAAAAGTTAGAAAAAACCCGCTCGTTCGTTCACTAAACTTACCTGAGATAAACTTTGGAAAATGATTTCGGGCACACCGGGCCTCAGAATCAGTTGCCGTCAGAAACTGTGTTCTTGTAAAATTCCAACGAAAATTAAGAAAAAAAAATTTCCTTGATTTTTACTGGTCTTTATATCACTCCCACCTCAGGACTTTATGTCCCTGTAAAGACACATCAAAAACTAGGGAAACAAAAGTGGGTACTGAGCATGCATCTGAGCCTCCCGCTCCCAAGTGCTCTCCTGGAGGTTCCTGTGATACCATCTGATGGGCACTAGATTAATCGACCATCCACATAGGACCTCTCCTATTGATTCTCGATCTCCACCGGAACCTCCGCAATAGTCGCCCCATCATCAACGTCCATCTCCCCATGGTCAATGTTATGCGTCGGGTCATGCACGTATCTCCTCAGATGAGATACGTGGAAGACATCGTGCACCAGGTGAAACTAAGGTGGTAGAGCCAGGTGATAAGCCACCTCGGCAATCCTACTGAGGACCTGGAATGGTCCGATGAATCATGGGTACAACTTTCCACCTCATCCAAATCTCGGTAATCCACGTCGAGGTGAGACACGCAAGAAGACGTGGTCACCATCCTCGAACTCGAGCGGCCTCCGCCTTCTGTCAGCATAAGACTTCTACCGGCTCTGAGCTATCCTCATCCACTCCTGGATGACCTGAACCTTCTCTGTCATGGCCTGGATCATCTTTGGTCTCACAAGTGCTGACTCCCTAGGGTCTATCCAGCACAATGGTGATCTGCAAGGTTGGTCGTACAACGCCTCATATGGTGACATCCCAATGGTGGAGTGGTAGCTGTTGTTGTATGCAAACTCCACCAAGTGTAGGTGGTCCTCCCAGCTGTGACCAATATCGAAGACACATGCGCGGAGCATTTCCTCGAGAGTCTGTATGGTCCTCTCCGTCTGACCATCTGTCTGAGGGTGAAAGGCGGTGCTCAGACGTAGCTGCATCCCAAATGCCTCCTAAAACCCCTTACAAAGCCAGGAAGTAAAGTGAGAATCTCGATCGGAGATGATAGATGATTGCACACCGTAAATCCGTACAATCTCCTGAACATAGAGACGTCTGAAGCTCTCCACTGAGCCCTTCTCTCTGATGGGTAATAAGTGAGCCGACTTGGTGAGTCGGTCGACAATCACCCAAATGGAGTCGTGACCTCTGGAAGTGCGTGGAAGTCCAGCCACAAAGTCCATATATATCTCATCCCACTTCCACTCTAGGACCTCCATGGGTTGTACCAAGCCTGCTGGTACCTGGTGCTCTGCCTTCACCTACTGGCAGGTGAGGCATCAAGAAACAAACTCTGCCACAACCTTCTTCATGCCCGACACCAGTGCTATCATCTGAGATCCTGGTACATCTTCACCACGTTAAGATGTACCGCCCAAGGGGAAGTGTGAAACTCTCTCATCACCCCCTCTCGTAAAGAAACTGGTACCAAGGTACGTCCTCTGAAAAGGACTTCGTGCTCTCCTCCTAAGGAGAAACCATCATGTGCCTGTCCTGAGGATATCTGTGCATGCCGCATCTCACAGTCAGCATCCCCATGCTATGACTCTTTGTCCCGCTGCAGTAGTGGAGGGGTGATTGTGAGAGACTAAAGGAAGGCTGATCCATCTCTATCCATGAAGGATATCTACAAAACGGCTAGCTGCTCTGTCGCCTCCTCAAGTAGCTGAATTCATGTCCTCCTGATTAGAGCATTGGTTACCACGTTCCCCTTCCCTGGATTATAGACTATCTCAAAGTCATAGTCCTGGAGGAACTCGAGCCATCGCCACTGTTTCAGGTTCAGGTCCTTCTGAGAAAAGATGTACCTGAGACTCTGATGGTCAAAAAATATTGTAAAGTGCTCGCCCATCAGGTAGTGTCTCCATGTCTTCATAGCGAAGACCACTGCTGCTAACTCCAGGTCGTGAGTAGCATATTTATGCTCATGCGGCCTCAATTGGCATGATCCATAGTTGATCACTGCCCTCTCCTGCATCAGGATACATCTGAGTCCGGTCCCTGATGCATCACAGTAGACTACGTACCCTACTCCATCCTCTGGTAACCTCAAGATAGGTGTGCTGGTCAATCTCTGTCTCAGATCTGGGAAGCTCTACTGAAATCTTTCTGAACACACAAAGGGTTTCCCCTTCTTCATCAGAGATGAGAGTGGTGATGCATCTCTGGAGAAGTCTGGCACAAATCTCCGATAGTATCCATCTAGTCCCAAGAAACTCCCCACCTCTGTCACGCTCCTGGGTGGCTCCCAATATAGCACTGCCTCGATCTTTGCAAGATCCACTGCATCTCCCGCCTCAAAGATGACATGTCCCATGATGTGTACATCGCGTATCCAGAACTGACACTTCGAGAGCCTTCCATAAAGCCAGTGCTCTCGGAGTGTGTCCAGTTCAACCCGCAAGTGGTAGGCGTGCTCCTCCTCAGTCGTCGAGTATATCAAAATGTCGTCGATGAAGACAACGACAAATCAATTGAGGTATGGATGAAAGATCCTGTTCATGAGGCCCGTGAACACTGTTAGAGCATTGGTTATGCCGAAGGGCATAACCAAGAACTCATAGTGGCCATACCGACATCTGAAGGTCTTCTTCTGCACGTCCTTGTCCCGAACTCTGAGCTGATGATTTCCTGACCTGAGGTCTATATTTGAGAACCACCGTGCTGCCTTGAGATGATAGAAGAGGTCATCAGTCCTCGGTAGCGGATACTTGTTCCTCCCTGTCACCTGGTTCAGGCGATGATAGTCGACACAAAGTCGCAAGCTCCCGCCCTCCTTCTTGGCGAACAATATCGGGGAAGCCCAGGGTGAAACACTGGGTCATAGGAAACCCTTGACCTGCAAGTCTTCCAACTGTACTCGAAGCTCTCGAAGCTTAGTGGGAGCCATCCGATATGCTGGGGTGTATATCAGGGCTGTCCTGGGGTACAGATCAATATAAAAGTCTACCTCTATGCGAGGAGGTAGTCCTGGAATGTCGTCGGGAAAGACGTCAGCATACTGATCCACCACTGCATGAAAACTAGGACTCTGCACGTCAACTTCTCCAAGGATAAGGCTAGTCAATTGATGAGTGATAGGTTATCCTCTCCTCTACGAGAGTCCATCCTGTGCTTTGAAGGCTCCCTTCTCGCCGGTGAAGGTGAACCTTCTCCCATAGGTGCGCACACATCGCACCTTGCGCCTTATACAGTCAATCTAGACATGGACTATAGATAACCAATCCATTCCCAAGATGACGTCATAAGGCGTCGACGCCGCTACAAGAAGATCCCAGCCAAAGCCCCCGCCTTCTAGAGTAATCTCACACTGCCGGAACCAGTGCGTAATCGTCGAGTCTTCTACCATAGGAGTCTCTATCCGTATGGATCGAGCCAACGGCTCTGTCGGAATCTCCGAGCTTTGAACAAGCACAGCGTCTATGAAAGAATGACTCGCTCCTGTGTCTATAAGAACTGCATCATGGTGGAATAGACACAGATAGTACCTCGAATCATCTTGGGTGCACCGGGGTCGTAGGCCTCCACTGCCTGGAGTTGTGCATGTCTCTACCCGCCAGCTCCCTGTGGTCGGGGTGGACCTCATGGTGGTGGTGGTGGTAGAGACTCAAAGCATCGCCCACCACCTGCTACTCGGCCAGCTCCTCTGTCTCGTCCGCCTGCTCCCTGCGGATTGCCACGGTCGACCCTCTGCCTCTGCCTGGGTGTCCATTCAACCGTCGGCTGCTCCTCGGCACGGCGGGTCGGGCAGTCACGAGCCATGTGGCCCTGCCCGCCGCATGTGTAGCACTATCTACCTCTCGAAAGTCTGGCTCCACGGTGTGTGCCCCACACTGCTGAGCCAGTGTCCTAAGGTCGTCTTCCTGAGGGTCTGGTCTGCCTAGACCCATGAGTCATCCGTCGACTGCCTGCTGCAGAAGACTCTACTACCTGCCGCCCTACAGTAGGTCTCCCTGCTGATGTAGACTCATCAAGAAAGCTCTCGATCAAAAGGTCTCGCTCCAGTACTCCAACCTGAGTCAGAATTCGGAGGGAGATCAGCGATGCCCTGATCTCATGTCTCAACCCCTGCTCAATGGTCTGGGCCCGGAAGAATGGGTCATTAACCATGTCTGTCGAGTAGTGCAAGAGATCAGTAAATCTCGCCGAGTACTGGGCGACTGTCAAGCTGCCATGCCACAGCTGTAAAAGCTCCTGGATGCGCACCGCACGGAGGGTAGCTGGGAAAAACTCTGAGTGAAAGAGTTTCTCAAAGTCCTTCCAGAGGAGAGATGCCTCATTCGGCACCTGGACCATCAAGCTCCACCATCTTCTTGTTTCCGCGTGCAGTAGGCTCGCTGCGAGGATCTCCATGAGGTCTGCTCGTGTCCTCACTAACCTGAAAACTTATACCACTGCCTCTAGCCAATCCTCAGCTGCCTTTGGGTCCATCTCCCCACGGAACCTGGGGGGTCGCTGGCGCTGAAACTCGTGCAGTGCACTAAGGTGACGTGCATCGTCAGCGGCTGGGGCTGGTAGAATCAGTGGCTCGGTGGGTAGAGGTACCGCCGGTGCCACAGGTGACAAAGGGCCCTCTATTGAGGCCTCGTTGCTCGGTGGGCTGTCATCACGCGCAACTCTCAGAACCCTAACTGGCTACCATCGTGGGTTCATCCTGAAAAGAAACAGGTGCTCCATGGTCAAACAATATACCTGGTGAGCTGACAAAAATTAATCACAAAGAAAAAATGAAACACACATGCAATCAATGTTTTCGTGCATTAAGTCGGAAATCAGAAGTCAGGGTCCTGGTGTACGGATACGTCGGCCTCCGCACCAACACAGGACTCCCTTGACTGATAACCACACCTAAAACTCTTAACACTATTACTTCACATAGAATAAGATCACAGTACCAAGTTCTGTGGTAGAACCGACCTCCTGTGATACCAATTTGTCACGACCTGTCCTTGGGGCTCATGCCGTGACTACCCCAAGCCCGCCTTCCATAGGCTAGGGGCTGGCGACTAGCACCAAGGCATAAATACTGGTAAAAAGGGAAGGCATTTTCTTTGTAGTATAAACAAACACCACAGAGAAAGAAAGCAGTAGAAGTAAAAACTATGTAAAAACGGAGTACAACAGTAAGTGTGGAAAAGTAAGTGGGCCAGAATACAAAAACAAACTGAAAGTAAAGTACAACTGGAAAGGGAAAACTGCAACTGAAAAGTAAAGCCGAAGCGTCGAGCCGTCCACTGGAAGTCCCACCTAATGGGTGAGTACAGATAGCCTCCATAGCTCCTCGGGTCCAGCCGTCCACTCTGAGTACGTCCCGCCCAGTGGTCCACCTCTGGGTACCGACCTACTCCGCAAGCCTCAACCGCGATCAGCACTGTCCGTCTTCTGCAACCATTACAATGTAGTGAAGGCATATCCGGTGCATGGGTGAGTATAAGCTACTCAGTAGGGACCCCGAGACCCCCGAAGGTCTCCCAGAATCCACAAAGGATAATCCACAAATAAAAGATTCTATCCCGAAGTAACATTCGACACTACTTTGGTATATGCCCATACAAATACCTAAGTCATCAATTCCAGTTCACTCCAAATCCGAGCTCAAGTACAACCCCGTCCACACAGGAAACCAAAATGTAAATCCACATAGGATAGAACAATACAATCCACATAGGAAAGAAAAACAGGATTTATCTCACACACGTATACTTCTTTATAGGATAATAGAGATGATCAGATGTAGCCACTGATTCATCTAATCCGTCGGACCCACAAAGGATAGATAGGTACTAACCCCCGCAATGACCCACAAATTATCTGTCCCACACAGGATCGATAGGTAACTAACCCCCGCAATGACCCACAAAGGATCTGACCCACACAAGATCGATAGGTAATTAATCCCCACAATGACCCACAGAGGATATGACCCACACATGATCGATAGGTAACTAACCCCTGCAATGACCCACACAGGATCGGACCCACACTGGATCGGTAGCACTGATGCATGTAGGATCGCTGAGTGATGTAGTCGTCACCGTCGAATCCACTGTGGATCTCTGCACAGTCATCATCGCCATCGCATTCGCAGCCAGCTCTAGGGTTCCCGCACACAGCAAGCTCGTTCGTGAGGGTCCGCTCCATGAGATGAGGGCTGATACATCAACTGACACATAGTCCGGAGTTGATGTATCCAAAAGTTTTGTATTTCCAACAAGAACTCAACGTCACAGACGGCACGTCAATCGGACGCCCGGTCTGGAAGTTATTGGCTTTTTGGTCCCAGGGGCCCTGTTGGTTTTTAAGTCAAAACCAAACGGACCATACTCCAAATGTGTCAAAAATTCAAGAGGAGTAAGCCAAAAGGTTCGTCTCACTTAGATAAATCCTCCAAAGTCGACGGTACATCAATCGGACGTCCGGAGCTCATGTTATTAGTGTTTCCGCTCCGAGGGCCCGGTTGGTTTCGTTTAAGAACCAACCCAGCCGAACCCAAAGTACTCCAAAACCATGACTGTAATATATAGAAATTACCGTCTTGGTCCAAATATTTCATCGCCGCTGACTGTGTGTCAATCGGAGGTCCGTAGCCCATGATATGGGCAAAAGACCGAAAGGGGTCCGAAAACGGGGGATCGGGACCCGGACCGACCCGGCCCAACCCCCCTTGGGTCGGCCTGAACTGAGTTGACCCGACTCGGGTCCGGGTCCGACCCGGCTGGGCGTGACCCGGCCCGGCCGGCACGGCCCGGCTGGCACTGGCCAGGTGGCCAGCGGGTCGGCTCGGCCGTTAAGGCCGAGGGAAGCGGGGGGCGCACTGCCCCCGCGTGGAGAGACTGCGACCCCTTTATGGGGCTGCTCAGCTGGCCGGCCGGGGGTTACGACCCCCGGAGTTTACCTCGAACCGGTCGGCCCGCACCGGCCGGCCTGCTACGCCACCATGGGACCGGCATGGGCCGGTCCCCTTGCTCCGATGCCGGCGGCCCGATACCGGCCGCTGGTTCCACTGCTCTTCCGCGGCCCGAAACCGGCCACGACCTTGGTTCGTCCGGCGCGGCGCGACGACGCCGCGCCCCTCCGCCGCGGCCCCTCTCCAGCCGTGGTGCTTTAGTGGTTCTCCTTTGTGGCACGACGGTGCCGCATCTTTGGTTCGTTTTCAACGCTGCGGAGCGACGTCGCCGCGTCTTGGTTCGTCTTCAAGGGTGCGGCGCGACAACGCCTCGCTTCTCCCCCTTTCCTTATCAAAATTCCGTGCGGTGCTTCGGCACCGCGTTTCCTTGATTGCCGCAACAAAAGCAACAACCATAAAAGGGGAGGAGTGTCGTCCATGTTTGTGTGGTCTGACCTCCTCCCGTTATCACGATAACTGGCGGTTCAATGAAAAGGAGAAAGCGACAGAATATTTCACGAACTAACAAATAAAATAAAACCCTACCTCAACGCTGTCGTCGAACAAGAGTTCTTCGCGTAATTAACCATCGTGGAAGATGAGGATCGCCGCGGAAGAAGAAGATCGTCGCGGAAGAAGATAATTGTTGTTGGCGTTAGGTGATCTCCGAGGAAGGCATCACTTTCCATCGTCCGCCATCGGAGATTGGAATTCTTTGTCGGCGGTGGTGCGTTCTTCGCGTTCTTCGTCGAAGAACGAAGAATCTTCTCTTTTTCTCCAAAAGTTTTAACACAACACAAACCCCAACAATAATAAAATAAGTCCTCATCTTATTTTATTATCAACATAAGAATTTAAAATTCAAAAGATAAGAAACAAAAAATTAATTCAAAGAATTAATTGTAATTATTTAACTGCCCAATTTAATGGGGTGTTTCTTAACCAGAAAAACGTAAGGTTTGACTTTCATTAAAAAGGGAGGTTGCGGGTGCATTACATAGGAGGGAAGAAATGGTGGGGATCTTGCGGGCCCCACCTCACAAATATCCTACCGAGTGGGTAGGATATTTTGGGTTCCACTTTATCCTCTTAACTTATCTTAAGTGGCTTTATGTGAAATAAAATATAGTGTCGCACCACTTTTATTATATTTCTTAAAATAACCCCAAAAATTAAAAACCACACCTGAGAAAACGCAACTCTGAAAGACGCGTTTCTAAGAAAATACCGGCGATGCGATTCAATTAGTGCCCTTGGAATTCGATTCTGATCACCAGTTCAAAAGTTAGAAAAACCCGCTCGTTCGTTCACTGAACGTACCGAACTAAACTTCAGAAAATGATTCCGGGAACACCAGTCCTTGGAATCAGGTGATGTCAGAAACTGCGTTCTTGTAAAATTCCAAAGAAAATTAAGAAAAAAATTTTCCTTGAATTTTACGGGTCTTTACAACATAAAATGAAAAGAGAAATTGGAAAACAAAAACAAATACAAAATATTACACATAATCATATTCCCAAAGAAGTAAATCATTACCCATAATATTCAATTTTGACATTGGGGAGTAAAATAGTTTCCAAATAAATATATTGATTGACCAAGAATATAGTCATGAAAAATTGTATAACTACTAAATAGTAAATCTTTGATAGGTGATAAGTACATCGATTCATTGAAAATGGTGATAAAAATATAACTTTTTTTGAAAATAAATTTCCAAATTTTGAAAGTTTATTTTATTATCAATATAGAAAACATGTGAAAATATAATTTCTTAATTTATTTCTATTATATAAACAAAATTTCATCCATTGGTTTTTTATCAATTAACTTCTACATAAACAATTACTCTAAGAAATTATTATTCATGATGGATTTCTTATGACTATATCATTAATATAAATTTGTAATATATCATAAGATTTATAAAGGAATGAGGAATTATAAATAATGCTTCTCCCCCTAAACCAAACCAATAGGCATATAAAAATATAATATATTAACCAATATAAATATACATTCTTATATAGAAATGTATCATTAATCTCTAAAACCTCAATAATAACACTCAAAGTTAAACATAAATCATTCCATGAATAATTAAACATTAAAAATCATCAATGAATATTCCTAACCAACCTAGAAAGCAAAAAAATATTTCATCACATATTCCTCAATTATCAATTAAACATTTATCACTAAAAAACATTAATCATAAATACTTAAATGTATCTATCCTAATCATATCTTCTAAAACATGTGATAATTTTTTCCATAAGTAACATAAATAAAAATTAAAAATTAAAAATTTATTCTACAATTTAACTCATTTTTTATTTCTCAAAGAAATCCCACTATAATTTATATGATAAAAAATATGTTTTCAGAATGAAATAACCATTTTATCCAATTTATCCATAAAATATCATATTACCCCAAATGGATATCAATACCTTTAAACTTATATCTAAAAAATATAAATTTATTCATATTTAAATACCATTAATTATAATAAAATTTATACATAAGGGTTTCATATACATCAGACATCTATTAAAACTCAATAAAAAACTCCAAGGTACATAAATAACATAAAAAAATTATTTTTTCATTGAAAAATATGATTGTCTGAAGACTTATGAACTCCTGATGGATCTTGAATATAATAAATTATCCTTATCTATGTAATAAACATAGTTTCATTATAGAATATCCACACATAAAAAATATACTTTAAATATTTCATAATTGAATTAAATGACAATACAAATTAACTAAATAATATCCTCTAGGAGTGTAAAACTAGTTGAGTGGTAAGTTAACAATCACCATGAACCAGAATAATGGTCAAGATATATTTAACCAACTCTTTTTGTGTTATTAACCCAAGATGAATCTATTGCAAAACCATGTCCCCTTCTATTATCTATAAATGGATGTATTTATTGGAAAAAAACATCATCTCAAATCTTCCAAACATTTTATGATATTATCTATATTAATATATATCTTTAAGGAATATTATTGGGTTATTCTCTTTAATCATTATTTTCCTACATCTAGTTCAGATAGAATCTATTAAGCTTTGACTTCTACAATTGTAATGTTTCTCACTCCACTAACCTCGTTCAGGTTCGTACTATAATACATTGGCATAAGATAAAAGTGATTTCATCCCAAAGGAAAAATATTATTGTATTAATTATAATAAATAAATATAGTGGAATCTCACACTATATTTGAAGACATGATTTTAAAAATACTAGTTTCTTTGATATCATTATTTTTCTCTCTAGTGCATCCTTCCATATCATTCATAGTACACATCATTGAATAATTGGGAGGAGAAATATAATAATTTTCTGAAAACTGATTCCCCTTAAGGATTATGTATAGCTAAATATATATGAAAAAATATGGCATATTCAATAAAACACATTTTATATAATGAATATCATCAGCATTAAGAATAATATGGAAGGAAATAATGAGGATATAACAATGAAATGGAAATATTATCATGAGATTAAAACTTATCCATGGAAATCATAACTATATTAATAATCATAAGGACATCAATAACTGGTTTCATCATAAAATAATACATAATGTAAAATATGTAAAACCTACCATTTATGTGTCATTCCATGTCATCGTACATAAATGGATAAGGCCTTAGCTGAATGAACATCATATTTTGTCCACTGATACCAATACTTTAATTGACGGTATATTTAATTTTTGGCCCCAGAATCTACTTAATAATTAAAATTAATTCATCATATGAACAAACAATACAACATAAAAAATTTCCCTTAAAAACAATAATTGTATGTATTAGAAGAAAAAACATATAGAATTTCAACTGTTTCCCATGTTTAAATGTTTATAAACCATCTAGTGAAATATGGTTGATGGTATAGCTAATGTATATCCTCAAATAAAGAATAATATTAAAAAATATGCTGATAAATTGGAAAATACTATAAAAATAAAAGTAAAAAATTTCCATTGGAAAATGACGTTATAAAATTTAAATCAATTATTTTTTTCATATATTAGTGAAAACATGTTTTATTTAAAAAACATTTGACCATTAATATATGCTTAAAATAAATATTTATATATAATTATAATAATATGCTTTCACACTATGTGTGTTAAAACATAGATTCATTTCTCATTTTCAGTAAATATTAAAAAGCACTTCATTCCAAAAAATGGAAGTAAGGTTCCTTTTAAAATAATTATATGTTTTAATTCATGGGTAAAAAGTAAATTGAATAATATTTTTAAAATATTATAAGAATTTTGTTGAGTATTTTGTGCTAAATATGGTTATGTAGGAAAACGATTCTAGATTTAGTTGAAAAATATGGTTTATTTTCCATAAACATTTATCTCCATATATTGATTATTTAAAGAGAGGATAATGAAAGGAAAACATTAAGTATATATAAGTAAATTTGGGAGAATAAAATATATTTGTTTTTAAGATAAAAATCTCTAATAATTCTCCAAGTGGAGACATAAACATAAAAAATCATGAATAGTGATAGGACTTTGGAATATGCCCTTACCTCATGTCAATCTTCCATCATATGTGTTCAAACATCCTTTATAATAAATATAAATTTATTATTTATATCATTATATTATTACACCATATTCAAATATATTATACTATAAATGACTTTTCAAAAATAATTATCACTAGGTTATTAACAATTCATTATTAGAAATATATTTTTTAGATAATAAATGATTCAATTATTATGTAAGTTTTGTTTTGGTACTTTTTTCCTTGTACATTGATCATGGTTCCATAATTAAATGGATCACTAATAAAACATTTTCCTTTAACTGTTGTAAAAAATTAATTTATCAAAGATTTTTTAGCACTAACAATCTATGCGATGTTAAAATCCTGAAACATTTATCAGTACTAAAAAAATTGTTAAAGGTCTCTTTTAACATCACATTTTTATTTTTTTTATACTATGCCTTATTAGTGCTAAAAAAGAGTTGTTAAAGGGGTCCTTTATCAGTGCAAAAAAAGTCCTAAAATAACCACTATGTTAAATGGTATAAATTCCCCCACCCCCCCCCCCCACCCCCCATATGCACTTTCCCCGCCCCTATATCTATTCTCAACATTCCATATGCACCCTTTTCTTCCATGAATTTCGAACCTATGAACTCTATCTTATACATCAGTGACTTTTCCACTCGCATATACTATTTTGTTTTACATTTTCTGATATATCTATATATTTATATATTTATTTATTTACATTTCATTATCCATATATATATATATTTATTTATTTATTTTTATGTTTATATATATATTTTTATTTTTTATATATAAATATTTATATATTTTTTATATACTAATAAAAATATTTATTTTGTAAATATTTTTAATTAATTATATATGTAAATAAAATTTTATTTGTGAATATATAAAAAATATATACAAAATATTATATATTTGATTATAAATAACAATACATTATAGAAAATTATAAAATTTAAAAACCATAATATAAATTTGAATGTAAGACTAGGGAATAAATTCATTCTCCACAAAAAAGGAAATAATACACCATTTAATGAGGCTGAAAATTTATTGAATGTTGAAAACTTATAGTGCACTGACTAATTCATTTTTGGAGACCTTATAGGCCTTTTTTCATTGTAAAATATAACATGGGGTTTCCCCTTTGTCTCCTTTGTGTAGAGCTCATCACAAAATTCTGTTTTATATGTGGTATAGTCTAAAAAGATACTCGAATAAAAAGTTATGGACATTAAATATTTGAGTTATGTTTATAACATTTTTTTATTTTTTTATTTTTTATCATCCAATTGATAATAAATGTATATTACGTGATAAATATTAGAAAATTATTGATTGAAAATATATTTTTCATTTATTTTATAATCCATTTTCACGAAATATCTTTTTTTATTAACTTTAAGTGCCTATTTACCTTCTCTACGACATATTTAAAAAATATATTTTATTTATATCAATATAAATATTTTTGAATAATAATTTATTATTTTCAATGAAATATAATTTTATTTCTGAAATATACTTTTTTTCAGCGCTACTAATAAAAAATAATAAAAGGGGTCTTTAGAAGTGATTTTAAAAAATCATTGAACCCCCTCCCCCCAATGAGAACTTTTTTACAAATGCTCATTAAAGACCCCATTTATAAGTGCTTTTAAAAAAATGATAAAGGGTGGAACTTTATCATAACATTTAAAAAAATTGATAATGTTTTCTCTCTAATTCTATTTTTTAGAACTATTGAAGACACCCTTTAACATTTCTATAAAAATTATGTTAAATACCCCTTTAAAAGTAATATTCTTAGTGCAAACAAAGGAGGTCTTTAATAGTTAATTTATCTAGCACTGTCAAAACCTAAGTGCGGGATAAACTAAGATTTTAAGTATTTAATGAGAAAAAATATTTCAATATTATATTTACTCATTATATAGATATATTTATTTATATATAATCATCCATAAGAAGTAAAAATAAAAAAATGACCCTATTTATAATGATGGTAGGTCGTATGAAAGTATTAACTATTAATTCCCATTTCAATAGATAGATGTATATTGAGTTGAATATTAAATCACCATTAATTAATAATTATTATATCATTTGTATCACATATATTTATTACATATATCATTATTACATTTCATTTAATGTATAAAATGAAAAATTACTCACATCAATTTTTGGAGGTAGTAGTCCACACATATGCACGAGTGACGTTATCATTCTCCTGTAGATTGTAAATCTAGAATTTTGATATGGTATTATAATTTCATAAGAACAATTATTTCATAAATATCATATATAAAATTTAGTTTTGTCTTTATAACCAACAACATAAAATGTTAATGAAAAACAAATTATACTTCTATGCATCGATGGTATTTTGTAGGTACACTGAAGAAATGTTATTAAATTTTGTATAATGTAAAAGGGATGAAAAATTGAAGTAAAATATTAAAAATAATACATAACAGTATATATTATTTTATTCACTGTTTTATGATGGGTATAATTTATTTAGGTGATGTATAAGAAGAATTAATTCGGAAGAGATATGGTAAATTGATTACCTCTTCGCCAAAAGACCTCCTTCGGATCCCTTCTTTAGGATCCTTGTAATAGCATTCCGAGAAAACCATAACCCATAATTATTTGATACAATATTTTATAAGATGGAATTGAAGGTTTTTATTATGAAATATGGATTAATGAGGTGAAAATTAATGAAACAATTTTTTTCCTATAAGGGAGGGAAATGACACATATGGAATTATTAATAGGATTAAAATATAATTATGTATTTCTCAACATAATTTATTATGATTGGATGAATATTTGAATATAAATGTGATGTGGTAAAAATATTTTCATTTCACGAAATTTATCTAGGTTTTTGTGTAATTTCAAACATTATCATTTTGTTTAACCCCACGGATAGCTAATTTAAATCATAATTGTGATAATTATTTTTTAATAGAAATTGATAATATTTTTACATATAATGAATCATTTTTCTCATAAGTGGACAAGAGATAAAACTTTGGAAAATTTATCATAAAAATTTTCCTCATTAAATATTTTTTAACATTTTTAAATAATTTATTGATATATTATTTAATTTAAAATATCACTAATGTTATTTTGATGTTATTCAGTTAATTTTCCTTTAATAAAAAATTATAATCAATGGAATTTGTATATAATCCATTAAAATATTGCCAATATTTTTTATATAATGATAAAAATCATTGATAAAATTAATTTATCCAATGCTTGATACTTTTAACATTTTTATAATCATTTACATTATTTTTATTTTAAATGTATAATTCCAATGTTGGTAATGCATAATAATTTAATATACTTATTCAATAAAAAAAATATATAATTTAACATCATATAAAAATTAATTAATATATAAATAAACATTTATAACCAACCATATCCTTTTATAATATATAAAATAAAAATATAGAGTTATTAATGCGAAGAGTGTAACATTTTTCATTTATCTATTTTTTATAATTATTTATACATCTTAATAAAATAAAAAATGAAGTAAATAGCCATATTTCTGATTTAAGAAATAAATAGAAAAATTACAATAATATAATTTCATAATAGTAATTTTAAAGAAATTTTAAATCCACAACTGTATATATGTACTTAATTTTACCCACGATACGCTTACTAAGGTGGAAAAAAATTTCTAAGGGTAGTATTCATAATGATAAAAAATAAAAGAGGCATATTTCAAATAGATGAATTAGTTGACAAAAAATATTTTTTAGATGATTAAATTTTTAGATGTTGTTGAAATATATTTTAATATATATTTTTAAAATACAATGAAGCTCTTATTTTTATAAAGAATCATTTTTAATCATAATAATTTACCTATATAGAAATCATGAATATTTCTATTTCAAATTGAATAAATTATATTTTTTATAGAATTTATCATATTTAAATAGAATAAAAAATTCAAAATTTATTTACACTTTAAAAAAAATTAAATAACAAATATAAATGAGAGTTTTTGAAATACATTATTTTAAAATATCCACTACAAAATATTAATTTTGAAACAAATACCAAAAATTAAGCACAATTAATTTTTAATATGTTGATTTAAACAATTATGTTCAGCTTATAAAATAAAATTTATAAAATTGGTAAATATTAATTATAATCTATAAAAAGAAAATAAAATAAATCCCATTTCATATGAAAACATGTTTTTTAATATAAAATGAGTTTACTAAAAACTGGTATTATATATTGTAAATCATTAAATTATATGGAATCATTAATTATTACTTTCAATGTTTAGATAAACAAATACATAACTACTAATCCAATTTCTAGGATAAAAATTTTACATTAAATAGTTATAATTCAATTGTTTGAAATGGCTCACAAAAATCTAGCTGTTATTGTTAAGGAAGCTATCGTGTATTGTATACTAAACATTCATTGTGTTTCAAACATCGTTATGATTTTTTATTTTCCCTAATGTTACCAAGAGAACATCATATGGAGAATAATTATTACAATATTGGAGATGTTTATGACTAGGACATTGTTCAATATTTAAGAATCAACTGGTTGGTAAGTCTATATGGAACCTGATGAAAATCATTCCATGAATATTCCCACCAACTGGACCTGATTTTTATAAACTAATCTAATCCATATGATAACTGGGAAGAAATAATTTTAATTACTATAAATATTTCAGAAATAGAAACCACATACTATATGATTTTAGCAGTAGTATATCATCTAGGACAACATAATTGAGTTCAAAACCAACTATGGATAATTTCCTAACCAGAACCCATCATGTGGAGCATACCAACTATCAACATATTAGATTAAATCTAATAAATTTCATTCCTTTAGAGAGGAGAAGTTCTCAATATTAGTACTTACGAATGACATATGACCACCATCATTTTTTATTCCACCATTTGGTTATATCTAGTGTAAGAACCTGGGTTTTTGGAATGGGTCAAAATCCAGACCCTGTTTGAATTTCTGACAGGTTTCTAAGGAAACTGGATTTAATGGGATGTTTCTGTAAATTTCCAGTCTACACACCGTGTACTTAAATTACACGCTGTGTATGCGTAGGCGAGGGACCGGCCGTGTGCTCTCCGAGTACATGACGTGTGATGACCGTGTAGTAGTTTCTTACTACACGGTGTGTAGTTTTGAACACGCTATGTAGACCCCTGACCGTGTGAGGCCATACATGGCGTGTAGGCCATTGGCCGGGTAAGAACCAGGGACATGCCGTGTTCCCTTTGGACACACCGTGTAGTCTAACCGTGTATGAGGGATATACACGGCGTGTGAGTATGTCGGCGAGGAAGAGAAGAGGAACCCAGTACACGCCGTGTACCCAGAGGTACATGCTGTGTACTCATGTCGTCAGGTACCGATAGTAAGTCGGCGGAATCTTTCTGTCTTATGAACAGTTAAATGAACCATACATGGTGTGTAGTCCCAAAGTACACACCGTGTACTTTCTTTTTTTCTCATAAAATGGACAGTAGCCTCGTATTGAGGCAGAACCTCATATCCTCCGCCCGGATACGCGAACCAGGCCGGCCGAACTTATCTTCCCCTCCTAATCATCCGTCCGAGACCCAATTCGAGCTCTAATTAGTGCATTGGAACCCCCTCGGTAAGGCCTCAATTCCTCTTTGGCCGTTTTGTTTGATTCTCCTTATAGTACGAGTTATAGCCCTTTGAGAGGTTTTGAATCTTTTATAGATTTAACATGTTTTAGAACGAATTGACGGGTGCTACAGGAGGAGTATCATCATGCGGGTCTCAGGTAGGTGGTGCATACCTCATTTTGGGTTTTCGTAGTTGTTTAGGTGATGTGGCCTTTGGTGCGTTTTCAGGTATTTTGAGCGGGACCCGTTTTATTTTTTTTTCATACTGTAATGCTTGTGGGACATTTTGGATGCTTTTGGGTATGCCTGGTTACCAGTTTGGGTGAGCAGGGCCAGGTGAGGGTCGTTGCTCATCGGGGCATTTTGGTCGGGGAGCGCAAAAATGGTTTTAATTGAAATATAATTGTTATAAACTATCTAGTTTAATTTGTTAAAGCGTGTTACATTGTTAGAGGCATTTAAGACCTCTTTGTTGGTTTGGGACAGCACCGGTATAGTGCAATTCGACTATTTAGTTGGTTTTTCCTGGTTATGTTTTCTGTTTACATATGTTATATATGAAATTGGTGAATTGGATCTACTTGACCCCTTGGGTTGTGTTGGCCTTGGCCCGGTTATGCTTGAGTGATGCTGGTCATAGGTTGGGGCTTTTCCCGGGTTACTTTGGGTGGTTTTGACCACGGGATTGGGCGTCATGGACGTCAGATTGAGGCAGTGTGACTGTTAGGTTGGGCATGGCCCGGGTTACTTGGATGGCGAGGCAATCAGACTTCAGCGACATGGTTGCAGGGACACGATGTGTCAGATGTGTTGGTGGCTTAGGACTATTTTGGGTGATTACTGCTCATCGGGACTTTGAGTAGTGTGCACACAGAGATACTCTGTGATGAGGTGGTTTTGACCTCTCATGTGGGTAGAGGCCCCCGTAGTTGCGTTTAGGTTTTTCTAGTTGGGGGTGCTTGCCGTAGAAAACCACGGGGAAGGTGAGGAGCCTTCTGGAAATGGACGTGACTTCGGGACGTCGGTACTCGAGACACGCGGTGTCAGGAGGCACATGGTGCCATGTTACTATTTTGGGCGTGACTTCGGGACGTCTGTACTTGAGACACGAGGTGTCAGGAGGCACATGGTGCCATGTTACTATTTTAGGTGTGCCTTCGGGACGTCGGTACTTGATACACGAGGTGTCAGGAGGCACATGGTGCCGGGTTGCTATTTTGGGCGTACCTTCGGGACGTTAGTACTTGAGATAGGAGGTGTCAGGTGGCACGTGGTGCCGTGTTACACGACAGAGATTTCGGCATCGGGTGAAGCAGGCGACACTCCTTGGTTGCTGTTGAGCACTAGTGGAGTTTGTGTTTACTTGTGCACTGTATTGTTTACTGCTTTCCTTGTAAATGCATGACTGCTTAAAAACATATATTTGGTACGCACCGTTGGGTGGAATCCTACTGAGTTTTGTCTCACAACCTACACGGGCCCCTTGGGACGCGTGTAGACTTTATGGATTTACGTAAAGGAAAGACGCCACCTTCAAGAGCTGGGATGCGTTAATTATTGCATGGAGATGGTATGGTCCTTGAGGTCATGCCTAGATGGGTTTACTTTTTTTTGTTTATTTATCTGTATTGGCATGCTGGTTGTAGCTACTGTTGGTTAGCCATTAGCGCCCTTTTTATATTCAGTTGTGTATTACCTGCTCTGGATGCATGCATTACTGTTTAGTTGTAGTTACATGTTCTTAGCATGTTGTTGTGTTTATTTCCACTGCTGTTGTTTCATTTTCTGCTTCCGCTGTTTATCTATATTGATTTTACTTCCGCTCTGCGGATCTGGTTCGAGTCTACTGAGTATTCATTTCCGCTGCATCTTTAATGTTATACTTAGACCAGTACCCTTACTAAGATCTTCCAAGAGGGTATAGCCTCCCCACTATACCTAACAGACCCTCGCTCCTAGTCGGTAGCCTTTGGCGTTCGTGGAGGTGCGCCTAAGGTAGTAACACCCGGCCCGTTCGGCACTGTTCGGGTGGCTAGCCGAGTCCGGGACGTTACAAAGTGGAATCAAAGGAGTTCTTAATAGGGATTTAGTAGAAATGTTTTACTGGCTAATAATGAGTTTGAGGTTTCAGGTTTCTTTCAATTGGTTTTACTATTTGGGATATGGTAGACTGGAGAGAAGTTGTTGTAATTGGAATTGGGTTTCTAGCTTGTGCTTGGGTGCCTGCAGCCCCAGGTACGAGGGATGGACCTAGTTTCCATGGGTGGGAATTGTTGTTTTCTTTTTCTCAGATTACAGCTGATATGATGTCCACCTTGTGGGCTCACTTGATGTGTAATGTTGTTGATTTTGATATGTGACCCTTGACCCAGTATGGTATGGGAGAATTGGAACTTGGCCCGGTATGGCAAGGCTAATTGTTGGATTTTGATAGGAACATTTTTTTAGGGTATTTCAATTTCATAATTGCACATATGATTTGTGAAGTGATAATGCCAGGTGAATGAAATATCAAATTCCATGATTTATATGCTTTAAAATGTGAACTGGTGAAATTCCTGATAGAACTGCTAGTTGTGAAAATGTGTATGTCATGCTTTATATTTTGTAGAATTGCATGCTGCCGGATAATTCGGTCTGACTATTATGAAAGCAGGCATGTACTATGATTGAGGTAGTGTAACTGTCAGGATTGG
This sequence comes from Viscum album, assembly GCA_963277665.1. Lineage (NCBI taxonomy): Eukaryota > Viridiplantae > Streptophyta > Magnoliopsida > Santalales > Viscaceae > Viscum > Viscum album. The sequence continues at coordinate 1,278,211,720 of OY728127.1, forward strand.
GCGATACGGTCATCGGTTTGAGGCAATGTGAGTGGTCGGGACAGGCATGGCCCGAGGTACTTGTGATACTTGGCACTGTTGAGGGCGGGTAAGGAGGCCATGAAGCCAGGATGTCGTGGGGCATGGGTTGCGGTGAGGGGGAGTAAGGGTAGTTGTTATCCACTGCCTTTTACTGCATTCCTTATCTGCGTAGAATATATTGTTATATATATATGGGTTGTCTGGCCATTTATGGTACTCAGCGGGTTACTCTTTCATGGCTCGATGGAGCGTCAGGCAGGAGATGATACAGTGCCGCAGGACCAGGGTCAGACTTTGGTACAGGCTGAGCACGAGCTGCAGGTACAGGCTCAGGGACAGGAACATGTTCAAGATCCAGTGTATCCAGGACAACAACCGGATTTGGCATCGTTGGGGCTGTGGGTTGACGAGCAGCTCCGAGCTAGCCTGGTACGTGTCTTGTAGTGGATTAACAGAGGCGCGCAGAGTACATGGCCTTCAATGGTGTATCTGACGTGGAAGTCCCAGTCACAGCACCCGCCTCTTTTTCAGGGAGAGGGTGGTCTGCAGGTGGCTGAGAAATGGATAGAGAGTATGCAGATGATTTTTGAGTAGCTCGAGATGCCTCCAGGGTGGAGGTTCAAGCTGGCAACGTACATGTTGGGAGGACCGGCGAAGTGTTGGTGGGATGTATAGGTACAGGCTCGTAGGCACGAGGGACTGGCATGGAAGGACATCAAGGACAGGTTCTTCGAGCACTTTTATCCGGAGACACTGAGGGCATAGAGAGCTCGGGAGTTCTTGATTCTTCAGCAGGGAGACATGTCCGTCATGGATTACGCAGCTACATTCACAGGGTTGTCTCGCTTTGCACCTACTATGGTGAGTGACGACGCAGCTAGGGTGAGGCGCTTCGAGGATGGCTTATGACACGCCATTCGGGTCCAGGTGAACATCTGAAGGCTGGGTTATTTCTCTGAGGAGGTGAAACAGGTGCTCATAGTTGATGGAAACAAGAGAGTGAAATCTCGTTTTGGTAGGGTGACAACCCCATGTGATGGTTCTAACATCAGGAAGCGAGGGCGGGATGAGTTCCAGCAGGGCAGTCAGGTCGGGGATTCAGCTAGACCACCTCGTGGGAGTTCTTTGGTGATTTTCATCCAGTGTGGACAACTTGGACATGTTCGGGTGCAGTGCGATAGGCCACTGAAGGAGTGTCGGGCATGTTGATAGGACGAGCATCTAGAGAGGTTTTGCAGGAAACCTTCTCAGATAGCATGTAGGCAGGGACCAGGACAGACTTTGGCATCTGGAGTTGGTTCAGGTTCGGTACCCGAAGAGGGTAGTCGAGGATCACCTGTGCGCGGAGGTCATGACAGAGATGGTGGGACCCATCTGAGGGGTCAGTGGCCGGTGACTGGAGCAGCATCGGGAGGGCAGGCGTCATGCAGCCATGTTTCAGGGTAGGTGCACACCTTGGAGCTTCCAGAGGCTGAGCAGGCCGGTGAGTCGGTGACAGTTAGGGGTATACCACGGTGTGATCGTGATCTCCATGATTCCTTTTTGGCATGACCTGTAGTGGTATGTCTGTTTTGAGTGCACGAGGTGCACATGATCTTTGTGGACTGACTAGATGCTAGTCAGTGGGTTGGCACCATATCAGGTGCGTGATATAAATATATATATATATATATATATGTATATGTATGTATGTATGTATGAGGTGTCGTGGGCATCAGGGCATCGTGGATGTGGGTCACTTGAGGTGCTGTGGGCATCGGGGCATCGTGGATGCAGGTAACATGAGGTCCCATGGGCATCAGGGCATCGTAGATGTGGTTTACTTGAGGTGATCGGCACCAGGACCTTCTGGAGGCAAACAACGATGCGGTGCGGGTTACGTTGGGTGTCAGTAGCGATACAGGAGCACCAATGAGGTGTATGGGTGACGATGCGTCACAGGAGGATTTTGCATCCGGAAAACAAGTTAGTGAACCTTGTTTGCTTTAAATTTTGTTGGTTGAGACCAAGTAGTCAATTCCTAAGGTGGGGAGACCTTTTAGGAATTTAACCCGAACATTTGAGGCTAGGGGTAGTCCGAGTTGTTTAACTGGGATGGGTGTGTTCGGTGCCATCTCCGGGTTTCATTTGGTAGCTCGGGGACGAGCTACGTTAAGGTGGGGAGTTTGTAAGAACTTGGGTTTTTGGAACTGGTCAAAATCCCGACCCTGTTTAAATTTCTAACAAGTTTATGAGGAAACTGGATTTAATGGGAAGTTTTTGGAAATTTCCAGACTACATGCCGTGTACTTTAAGTACACGCCTTGTATGTGTAGGCGAGTGACTGGCCGTGTGCTCGCCAAGTACATGTCTTGTGATGACCGTGTAGTAGTTTCTTACTACACGGTGTGTAGTTTTGAACACGCCGTGTAGACCCCCGACCGTGTGAGGCCATACATGGCGTGTAGGCCGTTGGTCGTGTAAGAACCAGGGACATTCCATGTTCCCTTTGGACACGCCGTGTAGTCTAGCTGTGTATGAGGGATATACATGGCGTGTGAGTATGTCGGCGAGGAAGAGAAGAGGAACCCAGTACACGCCGTGTACCCAGAGGTACCCGCCGTGTACTCATGTCGGACGGTACGAAAAGTAAGTCGGCGGAATCTTTCCTTCTTATGAACAGTTAAATGAACCATACACGGTGTGTAGTCCCAAATTACACATCGTGTACTTTATTTTTTTCACTTAAATTGGTCAGTAGCCTCGTATTGAGGCAGAACCTCATATCCTCCGCCCGGATATGCGAACCCGGACGACCGAACCTCTCTTCCCCTCCTGATCGTCCGTCTGAGACCCGATTCGAGCTCTGATTAGTGCATTGGAACCCCCTCGGTAAGGCCTCAATTTCTCTTTGGCCATTTTGTTTGATTTTCGTTATATAACGAGTTATATCCCTTTGAGTTGTTTTGAATGTTTTGTAGATTTACCGCGTTTTAGACCGAATTGGCCGGTGTTACCGGAGGAGTAGCATCATGTGAGTCTCAGGTAGGTGGTACATACCTCATTTTTTGTTTTCGTAGTTTTTTGGGTGACGCGGCCTTTGGCGCATTTTCGGGTATTTTGAGCGGGACCCATTTTATTTTCTTTTTCATACTGTAATGCTTATAGGACATCTGGGATGCTTTTGGGTATGCCTGATTACCAATTTGCGTGAGTAGAGCCGGGTGAGGGGTTATTGCTCATTGGGGCATTTTGGCAGGGGAGCGCCAAAATGGTTTTAATTGAAATATGATTGTTATAAACTGTATAGTTTAATTTGTTAAAGCATGTTAAATTGTTAGAGGCATTTAAGACCTCTATGCTGGAATGGGACAACACTGGTATAGTGCAATTAAACTGTTTAGTTGGTTTTTCTTGGTTATGTTTTCTATTTACATATGTTATATATGCAATTGCTGAATTGCATCTGCTGGACCCCTTGGGTTGTGTTGGGCTTGGCCCGGTTACGCTTGAGTGATGCTGATCACAGGTTGGGGCTTTTCCTGGGTTACTTTGGGTGGTTCTGACCATGGGATTGGGCGTCATGGACGTCAGATTGAGGCAGTGTGATTGTCACGTTGGGCATGGCCCGGGTTACTTGGATGGCGAGGCCATCTGACATGAGCGACATGGTCGTAGGGACATGAGGTGTCAGTTGTTTTGGTGGCTTAGGACTATTTTGGGTGATTACCGCTCACCGGGAATTTGAGTAGTGTGCACATAGAGATACTCCGTGATGAGGTGGTTTTGACCACTCGTGTGGGTAGAGGCCCCCGTAGTTGCGGTTAGGTTTTTCTGGTTGGGGGTGCTTGCCGTAGAAATCCATGGGGAATGTGAGGAGCCTTCAGGAAATGGGCGTGCCTTCAGGACGTCGGTACTTGAGACACGAGGTGTCAGGAGGCACATGGTGCCAGGTTACTATTTTGGGCATCCATCAGGACGTCGGTACTTGAGACATGAGTTGTCAGGAGGCACATGGTGCCAAGTTACTATATTGGGAATGCCTTCGGGACGTCGGTACTTGAGACACGAGGTTTCAGGAGGCACATGGTTTCGGGTTACTATTTTTGGCGTACCTTCGGGATGTCGGTACTTGAGACAAGAGGTGTCAGGTGGCACGTGGTTCCGGGTTACACGACAGAGATTCCGGTGTTGGTCGAAGCAGGTGACACTCCATGGTGGCTGTTGAGCACCAGTGGAGTTTGTGTTTACTTGTGCATTGTACTTTTTACTGCCTTCCTTGTAAATGCATGACTGATTAAACACATATATTTTGTACGCTCTGTTGGGTGGTATCCTACTGAGTTTTGTCTCACACCCTACAAGGGCATTTCGGGACGCATGAAGACTTTATGGATTTACGTGCAGGAAAGAGGCCAGCTTCAGGATCTGGGCTGCGTTAGTTAGTGCCTGGAGATGGTATGGACCTTGAGGTCATGCCTAGCTGGGTTTACATTGTTTTGTTTATTTTTGTTGTATTGGCATGCTTGTTGTAGCTACTGTTGGTTAGCCATTGGTGCCCTTTTTATATTCAGTTGTGTATGACCTTCTCTGGATTCATGCTTTGCTGTTCAGTTGTAGTTACATGTTCTTAGCATGAAGTGGTGTTTATTTCTGCTGTTGTTGTTTCATTTACTGCTTCCGTTGTTTATCTATATTGATTTTACTTCTACTCTGCGAGTCTGGTTCGAGTCTACTGAGTCTTCCTTTCTGTTTCATCTTTATTGTTATACTTCGACCAGTACCCTTACTAAGATCCTCCGAGAGGGTATAGACTCCCCACTATACATAACAGACCATCGCTGCTAGTCGGCAGCCTTTGGTGTTCAGGGAGGTGCACCTATGGTAGTAACACCCGACCCGTTCGGCACTGATCGGGTGGATGGCCGGGTCTGAGACGTTACATCTAGTAGTTATACTAGAATCATCAATCGCTCAAACAATAATTCTAGAAGTGATAAAATTTCACAAATTAATTTTTATGAGCATGGGTGTTTTTAATGAAGACACAAATCAAATATCCAATAATTTTTTTATTGAAAATGATGAGTTATATAATATGAAATCTTATACCAAACAATCTAGTAATTATATGACTTAAATGAAATATTACGTTACATACAATGTTATTACCTTTTAGGTTTAAATGTTTTATGTATTACGATAAAAAATTATTAACAAAACACATGTTCACTGTGTTAAGAGGATATGTTTACAACATAATGTGAAAAATATCATAAATAATAATTCTTTAACATCTTACACAAATTTTCCACACAATCAATCCTATTAGTCATATAATTTGAAATGATTTTATTTATAACCTGAAGAAAAGGAAAGATAAGCAAGGGTGAGATCAAATCCTCCGTAAGGGTAAACTTAAGCCATAAAAATAAAAGATCATAGGTGGGTATCATATATATATGTGTGTGTGTGATAATATAATTAGGTTACAATAACATAAAATATAAAATTCATAACAAATAGAGATGTTTATTATAATCATGGAAACATAACATAAAGAAATGATATCATAAGACCGTATAATTTTGGTATATTTGGGAACAGTGTAAGTCATTGATTCATAAGAATATGTCAAGGATAACTTCAGAGACTATCATAGTAGAAAGGGTCGCACTGTAGATTGTGCTCACTCACCACTATGATAATCATTTTTGAAAATTTCTCATAGTGTATTGGGTTCAATCCCTAGTCCCATATATATCATATCATGATATATAATTCTTTACCTAGTGAATTATGGGGATATATAAGTCAATTATCACACATCACCTAAGCATTATATATATATGAATATGATTTCTAAAAATACAAAAAAATCATAAAAAGATCTTATGTATGATAAAATAGATGATAAATAATTTGGATCCATAATCATCTCTCAATTAATAACCAAAGACTAAAAAATAATTATTCCCAAGATAAGAATAAATTTAATAATTTCTTAATGTTTATATTTTAATAAAGAAACATTTTCCCTAAACATTGATTTCCAATGTATGAAAATTCATGATAAGTATCAAGTATAAGTAATACATGAACCATATAGTTGGACCTTTTTGAAATGGGAATGGTATCTTTTATTGAATTAAACCGTATATAAATTATTTTTAGAACATAATTGAACTATAATATGTGTTTCATAAAACAAATATGGATTTTTAATGCTATTTAATGTGAAAAAATTATATGGAGTTTACAATGACCTTGAAATTTAAAAAAATCCAATTTTTTTTTCAAAATCAATTTTATTGGAATAAAACATCATACGAAGGAAAATAAATGATTTTCATATAAATATTATAAGATAAATATCATGATAAAATGTGATAACACATAATTATATTTCCAATTAAAAGTGAAATAGTGGAAGAAAGAAAAAATTATTGGCAATTATGGGAAACTATCATTTATAAGGATGTGAAATATTTATATTAATGATGAATACTCATAAAGAAAAAATATTGGAATAAAAATTTATCTTTGAATATTTCTATAGTGTACACCATATGAAATTAAAGACAAACATTAAGGAGAAACACTATAATCCAAAAAAATATTGAGTTACTAATAACCTTTATATTTCTTGGAAGACAGCAATTATATCACAGAAAATAAAGTTTCATTATTGTAGTGGAATATAAAAATTTCAAAAATAATTTATGATATTATAAGTCAATGAGAGTATTTATTTCTCCAAAAAAAATGAATATCAGTTCATAATATCATATCATGCCATACTGAATGGTTATTATGATGTAAACCCTTACCTTTTTCCTTGATTTCCTAAAATATGCCCAAACTACCAATATAGAAAATGAATTAATTTTTCATTTATATATTTAAAACCAAATACATAAGTGTTTCCATTTATAACCATAATTTATATTTTTTCTCTATATGTATTAATTAGTTTTCGCCTATTTTTAAGACCAATTGTGGGTAATCCAAATCATTTTAAAAGAGTTTCATTATAGTTGTTCTTAATTTATTATTTTCATGATGTAAATCATTAAAAAATAAAATTAAAGGTACCAAAAATTATCTTTTATAACAATTTATAATGTTATAATTTTAATTATTCAAAATTTTCAACTACTATCCTTGAAGGTCAATTCAATGATGAGTACGTTTATTCGATTTTGAACAATGGAATAGTCATTTATTTGTTATTGAGTTTAGTATCAATTTAAGAATTCCAAAACCACAATAAATTCATTATTTAAATATTTTTATAACATATTATTAGTATAAATATCTTCAGTTAGATATGAAAATATTTCATATTTTTGTTTAAATGTGTGGTCAAAATAACCCAATCAAAAACATATCATAATGTAGTGGATGGTTTGAAATTGGTTATGATATAAAATTACTATAGTATAAGAATAATGATCTTAATTATTTTTATATTTTTAATCTATAAAATAGAGAATTATTTATAATTAGAATAAACTTTATATAAATTCATTACCTATAATAAAAATATTATTTTCATTTTAGTGTGTTTTTTATAATATCATTAATTTTACTAGGATTTTTGACTTTCAATATTATTTAAAGGTTATTAAATTTCTTATAAAAAATATAATTACTAAATAAAAATCATATTTCTCCTTAAAATCAATACATATATTTATCCATGGAATTTGGAAATTAAAAATGTAACATACCATTAAATAGAGGTGGAAATATGCAGTTACGCATGGAGAATGAGGATATTTTCCTTTGAACGGGAGAGAAGGATAATATATTTATCATTTAAGAATATTAAATATGATATATTTTTTATAATTATATATTATGTTCCATTTTCTAAAACATCCCTGTAATGTGGTTAAGTCAAATGAACATGATACATCATGGAGGTGATAGTTTGTTCTTACACAAAAATCTAACATTATTTTTTAAATTTGAAATGTAATGGTGGTTAATTCCTATAAAATAATAATATAACATAAATTAATAACAATTAAACAAATTTAATAAATTTAAGATGGTGTAATTTAATATTATAAATATTATGTTCAATTAAAGAGAAATAAATGTCGATGGACTAGATAGAAGTTTATACCTGAACTCTTGGATTATCTCAATTGAAAAGGGATTAATACCTTGATGAATGATATGTTCAGAAGATGAAAAATCCTAGTAAGGGTTCATAATAATTTAAAATATATTTTTTGGAGAATTTCTAATATAACTAATGGGTTTTGGTGTGAGGGGTGTGAGGAGAGAAGTGTCCCATTTATAATTGAAAACAGATGGAATTTTTTTAAATACCTAAAAAATTAAAAAATATGAAGACTATTTCAGGGAAACAGATTAAAAAATTAGAAAGAGGAGGTATGGGAAGAGATATCTCTGTTGTTTTTCATAAACACCCATTCCAATACATTTTTTTAAACTGTTTTCAACACATTAAAATTATATTGTTCCCTTTAACCATTTTAGATTTTTCTGTGGTAAGTATTTTTTCACCTATTGGAACACATAATTTTTACAAAAAAATTAAATATTCCCTATTATATATTATGGAAATACTGATTAAAATAATTAAATATATTTCATTTCATCAAAATTTATAAAATTTAGACATATTAATTTTAAATTACTAAATTTATAATATATATAGAATATTTTTTGAGAAATATAACATACATTATAAAATTTACAATCTAGTCTTGTAAATTAAATGAAGCATTTCCTAAATTATCAATTCACATAAAAAATAAAAAAAACATCTTATAAATATTTTTCATGAATTTACAGTTCATAATAATTAATAATAAATTCAAAAAAGTCTTGTCTTTCATAATAATTTTACATTACTTTTTAACCTAAAAATAAATATTTTTATAAAAATAAAATATTAATCATCAACTAATATTTACATTATAAATCCGAAAATGTTTATTTTTTCCATTTAATTTTCTTGAATTTTCTATTTTCTCTATTAAATTTAAAATACAATTTGAATCAAATTTTATTAAAATTAAAATATTTAAAAAATTAGTTGTTATTATTATTAATTTGTATAAAACGGTAATAAATATATCATTCATAAACCAAAATTATATTTTATTAAAATAATAGTTTAAAAGTATTATAAATAGTTTTAATTATTATGATTTAAAAAACATAGAAAATAGATTCTTAAAAAAATAACAAATAAAAAAAATTTATAAGATGAAATGTATATATATATATATATTAAATCATTTCAAAACTCATTTTTATACCTTCAAAAAATGTCATGTTATTAATATACTAAACATGTATTTTTTTTATTTTAGTTTGATTTTGTATGTAGATAAAGGTATCAAACCGTTTTAACAGAATTAGAGGAAAACATTTATTATAATGTCGGGTTGTTGCATTTGTAACCATAACTAGAACACCCCCAGATTTTATGAAAAATATTATTTCAATTTCATTTATGTCTTGTGTTGTACGCTACACCAAGATTACCTTGCACTATATGTAACACCGTATTAGCTTGTAGTATACACAACACTATTCTTGGATCATGTTACATACAATTTTTATATTAGTTATTCTACACAACATTGAGTGTGTATATACATACATATATATATATATATATTCAATGTATAAATGAAATATGGTTGGATTATGTTATACGAAACAACGAAGGAGTCTTGCGTCACACATAACCTTGACTTGGCTTGCATTACATGCAATCGCGACCTTCCTCGATAGCATGTGTAGTATGCAATACTGAGTTTCACTAAACAATGATATATGGTTATAATATTATTATGAACTAGCCGTTATGAATATTATTAACTACATTTTTAATTTTATTACATTATTATTCATCTTACATATTTTATAGAACATGGTATGAGAATAAAATCAATTTATCGTGTAAAATATGTATTTTTAAAAAAATGTAGTTTTTCCACCTTTTGATGGAGCACCCACTTCAAATCGTGTTTTTCACATTATTATAAATTCAATTTGACAAAATAAAATTCTTCTTTGCAATCAGTATATAAAAATATACTTTGGCTAAATTTATCATATTATTCTGGTAACTTTCATATATTGATGAATAGTAAAAACATGCTATATTTTAATTAAAACCAACTTTTTTCATCACAATAATTTATATGGATAGATTATATTTTTAATTTGTTTTAAAGTGTAATTAGAATATATTTTTACCATTTAATCCAATGTTGGTCATTGGAATTAATTCCACATTGAAATGTGCCATAAAAAAGTGATGATCTTTTGATAGTTATTGTTTCTTAAAAACACGCTATTTGTTTTGATAACGGGAATTACATGAAAATGTAATTAATGCCACTTCTATTTATTTAATTTGAAAAAATAGACATCATTTTTGAATTAGGAATATCAAATATAGCTTAGGCTAAATTTTTTATATTTTTCTGAAAAACGTCAATTTTTTATTAATAGTGAAAACACATTGTTTTTTGTTAAAACCGACTTTTTATTTAAATAATAATTTATTTGATTTAAATATATTTTATGTCAAAATAGATACATAAAACTTATATAAGTTCAATGAAATTCATTGGAATAATTTTTTAATAATTTTAGATTTATAAAAATTGTATTGAACTTTTCACCGTCTTTTACCCACCTCCTATGAGCTTTTGCAGTTGTTCATAAAACTTAATTTTACCACTTCTGTGAGTTGAATTTTAAAAATCCTAGAGACGTGGTTAATATGAAGGAGTAAAATGTGGTTCAATTAGATAAAAATAATTGTTGGTGAATAGTAACTTTTTACTTTTATTTACCAAGGTTAAAGTTAAATTGGGTAATTCAAGGTTAAAAAAATATTATAATAATTCAAAATTACCTTAACACTTGTCCAATATTTATTGGATGAGTAATGGCCGACCATGGGAATCCTTGGGTCGATTTTGGGACCCCATGGAGCCACTTATGAAAGACAATGACGCATTAGATTAATTAATTTAATGTAAAGACAAAATTGGCATTAACAAAAATCCTTTAGTAATTAATTATTATATGGGGCTATATAAATTATCGTTTCAACTATAAATATTAATTGAAAATATAATACTATTTCCTACATGTTTGTATTTGTTTATAATTTTTAGTCATCAAATAAATTAAATTATTTATGACACAATAATGATGCAGTATTTAACTCATTAATAAATTATTTAAATAAATAAGATTATAATGATTAAAATATCATCCAAAACCTATAAAATTCCTATTTGATGATTTTATTTAGAATATGAGTCATCTTATCTTAGAAATTAATGTGTTTTGGACCTCTTGAAACCGAATATATGTTTACAATAAAATAATGTTTTCACACTTTCCTAAAGAGACCCTCATCTCACTTATTAAAAAATACCACTTCTATGCAATTCCTCACACCTCTCAAGACTTTTGTCCCGTCCAAACTCTGCCCAAATAAGCTCCCTACAACCCTATCCTCCCCCTTGAAGCCTTAAATTATGAATAAGACACTCCAATAAGTCATTTTGGTTCAATCCAAAGGAAGTTACCCAAATTAAAGGTAATAGTTTCTCTTAAGTTGTTTTCTTTTATTCTACTTCTCCAACCCCTAAAATCTTTTTAATCCTTTATTTTGGGACAACACCAATATCCTAAAAATACAAGGATTATTTTATGGGAAGGATTATTATGACACTTACACACACCTCCATCTAATGGATGAAGAACATAATGTTTCTGTGATGGCAAACTAACGCCTCACGAAACGATGATTGTTTGATTTTCTAAAACCGCCTCTCATGATGGACATTATGATGGAAATGTATTTATATATTATATATTTTATGTTTATTATTTCCTTATTCTTCTTTACTTTCCAATTATATCAAGACATTATGGTTTCCATAGTTGGTAAATATGATAATCTCATTTGAGGATGTGCGGACTACCGCCCCCTCAAAGTGATGTGATTCGTTAATGCCTTATATGGGATGTATAAAGGATGGAATTAATGATATTATATACGATATTATACTGGAATTATAATATACCTATGTATAATTATGTTTTAATTCCATTAAAATAAAAAATAAAAATGAATGTAGTGTTCATGCATACGTACGGTTTACCGTCTCTATGAACGGTGCATTTCATTTCTTACCTCCATATGTTATGTACTAATATAAATACATGTATATGCTGGATATATAATGAATATATATGATATATAAATCATGATTTACATTCTGGAAATAATTAAATCATGATATAAGTAATAATAACATCAATAACAACAAGTCCAAACATGTAAGATAAATAAGATGATTTTACCCAAAACGTTGCTTTAACATGTGATTTAAAAAGGAACGGTAATATAAAGTCATAAGTGAACCATATATGATATCATAACAATGAATATGATTCTTTAATAAGTTAATGGCATTATATTAATCATTATACAGGATGTTTGGATACGTATGAAGCATATCAGACCTAAGGTAAGGGATAACTATTCCAATCTCGCTCGTATCCGAGATTGTTTATTCGTAAGTATTTTCTGGGGTTATGTTTATTATCCATGTCCATATGTTCTCAAAATGTTTTAATAAAATGTTTACATTCCTTCCATGTATTTTTAAAGACATTTTTACCCATTTCTTACTTTTACCACATCGTATGGAATGAATCTTTCTTTTTTTTACCAAAGGAGGTACTTTTTGACTTTTCTGAAAAAGTACGAGGAGAGTGTTTTTTTAACTTATACGGCATGAAAAGATTTTTATGGTTTTATAAATCATTATTTTCATGAAGATTCCTCCAAAATATTTCATGACTATTTTCAACAAAATATCTTTCTTTTAAAATGTCATGACGTTTTGTTAAAAGAAATTGATTTTGAAAAAGAAAGGATATTTTCCTCAAGAATTCATTTCAAATGTTATATCAAAACCATTTTCGATCTAAGATAACATTATTTCATATGTGTATGTTTCAATTATAATGTCTCTATTATTTACATGGTTTCAATTTTTTTATGATGAAATATCCATTTGTTTTATATGGATTATGTGATGATGGGATGATGTTTATGAAACCCATTTTATTCTTTGGGTTATGATGAATGTTTTATGTTTATTTTGTGGAACAAGTAATAATGATTTCATTATGAGATGGGTGGGACCTATATCTCCCTCAAATTCATTGGGTAAAGATTTATATATCATGAGATAGACATTGCTGGAATGGAAAGTAAATCTGGTTCAGTAATACAGGGCTGGAACGGCATGTAAACCCGGTTCAGTAAAGGACTTTGTCCACTAAGATGGTCTTGGTAGGAATTCCTTGGCTACTATGGAAATAATTACATGTGATTAATGGATGCCACAATTAATTGTTTTATTCCCATTATATTTTATCATGATTGATGTTCCATTATGATATATTCCTTACGTACTTCCACGATTTATGTCTTTGCTCATGATTTTGATGTTTAAATTTCATGTTCATGTTTCTGCTTTCAAATGTTTATGGATTGTTTTATATTCTCTATGTTTGCCCTTACTGAGCATTTGAGCTCACCCTTTATATGTTTTATTTTCCCCAGGATTTAATGAATGGTTTTAGTTAAGAAAACAAAAGGGTAAGATCTTTATGGGAGAAGTTTAAGATCTTTCACCACGATTAGAAGATTTTATTCCGAGTTTCCAAAGACACTAAACTATTACAGTCCATGTGTGTCTGTTTTTGTTATGTATTAAGTATTCCGAAAAATTAATGTAATGTCCATGTACGTCAAGCTTCAGACCTCTACAAAAACCATCTATAATCTATATTCCAGCACTATAGATCTTATTGTGATTGCATATATTTCTCAAATAAAAATGAGATATTGTTCCATCTAGCTATAAATATTTAATTATCACCAATTCCCTACATACATTGACTCATAGAAATATTTCTAAGGCCCACTACATGAAAGAACCTAACCTCCAAGATTCCCTCTCTGTGTATATCCATCCAGGTAACAACTCAAGTCTTCCACAAAAGGTACTAAATTGTACAAAATGTTTGGGTGCATTACAGTAATAAAATTTCTAAAATATAAATCTCACCTCCAGTCACATGTATTGCTCAAATATTATGGGGAGGTATAACCCCAATATTTAAACTAATATTAGAGGCCCTACTCAAACTTTTAATCTTATAGGAATAAATTCAATATCAATATTATCATGTTAACTATTTAAAAATATCGTATATGTCTAGAACCCTAATCATGGATTGATATTACTACTATAGGTTTATATAAACATAAATCAATGATTCATTTCACAATGAGTGGTAATATGAATTTTTTAATATCTATATAATTTACTAATGTCTAAACTAAATTTTTATTAGGAATCTTATACTCAAATTAGTCCACTATAATCCATTTTCTAGGATTTCTTCAAATTACCATGAAGAATCTGTTGCCTGAAAACATATAAAATGTATTGAAATATAATTATTCATATACATCATTGTAATAACTACCATCAAAACTATATGGATTTATAAACTATGCTTAATTACAATAACATCATCCATATACACATGGGATAATGATTCCACATAATTTCTCTCCAAATCGATGCCTTATCAGTCAACAACGAGAGGATCATGATTTCCTATGAGTATGTCATGACCCTATCTCTGAATAACATATGTATTTATGTCGGTTACATCATCTAATATGTTGGTTTGTCCCATAGTTCATGTAGAATATTTGTTAATTATACCATAGGAAGGTTTGTAAAACACATGACTAATCACAAAATAATATATGTATCAAATTATACCCTATACAGAATTCCTTAGAGTCCCATATTGATTAATAAGTTATTAGTGTCCAAGTTAGTGGATACATCAACCACTACACCTATGATGTTATCCATAATATGATAATTAGTCTCAAGATCCCATTAGAATTTGATACCTATTTAACAAACTAATCATATCTAATTATAAACTCCATCTATTATACTCAAACTACTAATATTCCATTATTATGTGGCTCGACCAAGTAGGACTCCACCTGGAATAGTGTTATGTGAAGTGTGCCACACCAAGCCCACCTCTAATATGATATGTGAATGTGAATAGCATAAATAAGTCATAAAATAAAAGTTATTCACTATCATATATAAACTCCATCATAAATCCATCAAAAAATGAAATCCAAAGACAATGATATATTGAAATGCAAACAAAAAAATATATTCAATGTGGGCATTTAAAATCATTTCCATTACAACACCTCAAAGGTAAAAAATTAAATGTAAATGTATACACACACACAGAGATATATATATATGTGTGTGTGTGTGTGTGTGTGAGTGTGTGTGGAATCCAATTACCAATTTTTATAAATATCTCTAGGAATATGAAGATATCTCCTTTCTATATGGACAGCTGGAGAAGACTGCATCTATTACTATCTATAACAAAACCCATTATCAGCTACTATATAACCACACCTCCAATTTCATTAAATCCATTTTCACTGGTGTCATCTACAAACACTATAAAATTTATACAAACACGACATATGGGGTCACAAGTGATTTATAAGGAGGAGTTTAAACAAACCTACTACAACTCCCTGAATACAGAACAAAAAGATAAAAAAATAAGTAATCTCAACCCCTATATCCTTGATAAACATATGGTATCCCAATGGAATCATATATGATTTTATAAAACCACAAACATGGGAAAGGAATGAAACCAAGTCTTCATATATCACCTACTTATATAAACATGATTGGAATGAATCTAATGATACCTTTAGAATTTTAAGACCCATAATACATGAAGCTGATAGTCCATTTTTAGTTATTAGAATAAGGACTCTACCAAGGCCGAAAAATATTATTATAACACAAAGTCATCAACTTGTAAATGTATTTTAATTCCCTTGATTGCTAATCCACTATACTTATATGACATCAATGTAATATATGTGGATATTTAGTGGGGGACAGAACCTCATCAACCTAATTTTTTATCAACTGAGGATTCACTTAAGCCCTATGCAGGATAGTTCCGTGAAAAATGAGGGAGTATCTATGAAATTTACATAGGACCACTCCCTATCACAATGTGGTTTAATGACTCCACTGATAGATGGCTAATACATGATATATATTAGAGTATGATAAGTCTATTTTCAAATGAGGGCCACCCTCTAATATGTATATGTTATTAGGGGGTACCTAGAACCTAATATTTCTAGGTATAGAGACCAACCCCTGGTGGTGTCCCTAAATCCAGAAATACTAAAAATATAACACATGTATTCTTTAATCTATATATTTGAGAATGGATCCTTGAAATTTCCAAACCACAATTTGAATATCCCTAGATTATTGAGAGATTATAACCATTATATTATTCATAAAAAGATAATTATAATGACCTACTCATATGTTAAATACAATCATACTAGTGAGAAATAAAAAATAATACTAAAAATATCACAGTACATATAATATCAAATATGTTACAAGATGTGTATGGATCTTATGAAATGATAGTCATGCACTACCATAACTCAACCTTGGTGAATACCTCATATAAATCTTGTTTAATAGGTATATGAGATGTTTTCCAAATAAGTACATTGTTTAATCAATAATATAATAATTGAGTTCTAATTTGTTTTATACATGGACTGCCTATAATGTAGTGATGTAGATGGTGTGTAACAATTTTTAAATAGAAAACATGTTTAATACTTTCATGTAACTCCAAAAAGTCTTTTATCATGTATAGAATATACATATTGAGCAACCAGAAATAGGATACAATGTGTAACCCACCACATGGTGTGTATCTAATAGTATATGGAACCTTGTTGCCTAAACATTTATGCGATTATATACTAAATTACATGGTATTGACATACACAGTGTGTGGCCCAATGTCACTCGGATTTTAAAACATAAAATATCAACTATACCGAGTTTGAGTTACAAAATATGTTTCTCAATTTATGATACAAATATTCACTTCAAATGTTATAAAATATATGTACATCTAATTGGGATTGTGAATCCTCTCAAATGTGATTTATTTAATATAACATATGAAGAATCATTGTAGTGCCTTAGGATATATAAAGGCAATAATATAGAGTTTATAATTGGTAGTGGATGAGATGGAAAAAAGTCCATGATGTTTAATGGGATGAGATGATAAATTCTAGTGCTACTTATATGGAGATATATTAAAATTTTAGTTCAAAATATGTTTTTTATATCGGAGTTATGACATTATAATATGGATACATATAAATAAGATATTGAATCAAATAATTTAACATTGATGTAATATTAATCTATCATTTTTTGGAAGTCAAGGAATGATATTTCTATTGGGGATTAGTAGTTATATGTTTTAATGTACATAACCCCACTAATATAGGAAATAGGTGAAAACAATTGGTGAGATTCGATCAACTATATAATAGTGGGGTTGGATCACTTGTTGAGTGGTTCTTGATTCATTTATACTAATGAGATTAGTGATCTTAATGGATTAAATCTATATTGATTTTGATCATTTTTTATTGTAATGAAATAAAAATCATAGTATTTTTCTTCCAGGGATATAGGAAAAATATCCAAAATATGTAATTTTGGTTTCTATACATTTCCATTTCAAATGTTTTATATATTCTAATTTTAATGTTTTGTGTGAGAAATATGAAGTATGATATTACTGGTACTCAGGGAGAATAATATGTTTTCATATTCTACATTGTTCCAAAATACTAAAAATTAGATATAAGTTTTGACTATTCATTTTCCACTATGATTAATTTCTTTTTTTTTGAAGAATATATGGATTGAAGAAAATGTTTTTTTCTGATTTTAATTATCCTCCCCTAACATATGTTATTTTATCTTGTTTAAAAGCTATAGTACGGATAGTCTGGTATATTTAACACATAACCTATCATAATTTTCACTTTTTCTAGATTATTGTTGTTTGAAAATAAGATTTTGGATTAAGGAATTGTTCTTATAAGAATGATAAATTAATATGATTTAATTTTTTATATGATGCACATAAGGGACTACATCATCCAAATGTATTTTTTAATTCCATTTAGTATATTAAATATTTATAAAATATAAAATTATGAATTATATGATTTTGAAAAAAAATTCTTATATTGTTTAGGATTTCATTATAATGAATTGTGGATTTAAATATCCCAAAAACAAAGATAAGAGTTATGTTGGTGGATGTGATAATGGATTTGAATGAATAATTAACAGTATTAAACTTGGTTTTCATAGTCTATTTTTCTAGTATTGTAGTAATATGTAGGATAATAAATGGAAAATAAGGTGGGGAATTTTCCCACATTCACCTAGGTATCCCAACACTCCTGACACTCCCTCTTATTCTCATTCCTTTTAGGCTTTTTTATGCTCTGTTTAGTTGTGATGTCACTACCTCAATGGGCTGATATGTCTTTTCTTCCCTTTCTCCTCTTCTCCTCCCCCTTCTAATCTGATATGTTTCACTAGAATAGATTTTGTGATCCTCACATCACCTCTCTTTTTACAGAACCATATGTATCAGACGACTAATCTTGGTCTATGTACTAGTGTTTAATATTTTTTGGGTTGATGTCAGTTGTGGAATATAGTTTTCTTACTCTCCTATGAACTTTATGTCTAACCCATTTTGATCTAACCCATTTTGGTTAGGAATGCTGTGTATTTTGGGTCAATAAGGGATGTTGTTAATGTGGAGCTAGTTGAAATATTTGTTTTTTTCTTCATTTTCATTTCCATCAACGTATCCTCTACTAGTTCTTCATTTATGGTTTTCTATTGTTTATTTTATTACATTATAATTCTTGGAGTTAGAAAATGTTTAGATAGACACTTTCTTTTCAGGTGGTAGTGTTTTTTGGTGATAGTTTATATAGTTTTTTAAATATAGTTTTATGTTTTTAGGGTTCGTTAATGAACGGAAATTGTAGGGCATAGAGAATGAAAACATATTATTGTTATGTAGTGTAGAGGATGGACATGTTCTTCTAACTTCATGGGCATTATAATTTTTTACCTAATTATTTTATTCTCCTAAATATAATTATTTTTTATTTTTATTTTTATTTAAATAATTTTGAATTTGTGTTTGGTAAATTTCAACAAAAATGAAATGACATAGTGAATGGATATTTAAAATTATACTAACATGAAATTATAAACTGACTTTTATTAGGAATAGATAACTTGGTCTTAAGATTCTTTTGGGATCCAATCATTATTCTCCAGTATTTGATCATAATTAATTTGATAATTAATCTATTATATCTCATGAATGAATCTATACACTATTATTTAGATATTTATATATCTTTAGTTCCTCAATAAATCAAATTTTTACCACCACTTATAATCAAGAAGGATGTCTCCCCCACATTGAATGTATGACGTCTTCTAGGGCCTAACACAATCAAATATCATTCAATAAATTTATTGGTTCAACTCTATCTTGTGAAGATCTAAACAATGGGTAAAGGAAAATGAAATGATACAAAATCATACACATATATTTGAGATTCATTTAATTGGGTAAATCTAAATACCCATACATTTTACTCACATCTATCCCAAACATAAAATGATATTTAATAAATAACACATGATGAATTTAACCTCTTTGGGCCAAGCCTCAGGTAATCCTACCATTATTGTGAGTAAGAGGGAATAATGGTTGATATAATGAATAGATAAAAAAATAATATGTCATAATTAGAGATGAAATAAAATAAAATGGTATATGGTGAATGAATAAGAACAAAACCCACATATGAAATAATTCAATTAAAAAGGGAAGAAAATGATATATAAAAATAATAATAATATATATGAAATTTATATATAAATATAGAATATAGTGAGAATGTGAAAATAATGATAAAAGGATAAATTTAAATAAAATTAAGAAGAATAATAAGAAGAATACTAAGAACAATATGGTTTTAAAGAAAAAAATTTATAAAAAAATAAGAATTAAGAAAATAAATTGAAAACAATATTTAATTTAAAAATAAAAAATAAAAAAAGAACAAATAATGAATGTAGGGAAACAAGAACTTTTGAAAAGCATCAATTGTTCGTCCTCATTTGGTATTAAGTCTCCTCAATAGTGGTAGGGGTCTTGATTTAATTGTAAATGAGTAATAGTTCTCTACCTTTACAACCTTCAAGGATTCCCATTGACTAGGGGTGTCATTTGAATAAAAATATCTTATTTTTTTAACACCCTAATAGCTCAGGATTTCAATATTTTTATCAGGAATAAAAGACTATATGGTTATATTTGACATTTATTTTTTCATGGATTTAGTAAATGGGGTATGCATGGGATCGCCTACGGATGTGGAAACTCTACATGGCTCAAGGTGCAAGGAAGTGGTGAAAGGGTTATGCTTAGAGGATCCCCTTTCATCTAGCCCTCAACATTGTTGGATGAAGCCTTCATTGAGGTCTGGGAAAATAGAGTTCAAAGGTGGAGGTTTAGATTTATTTTTGTGGACAATGATCTAGAGGTTGAGATCTCATAGTAAGGCTATGGATGATTCCGAGAAATTTCAATAATGGTGTGCATTGAAGAAAAAGAAGAATGTGGAATAGCATGGTGGAGTTTGTTGTGCCTGTGTGTCCGAGCATCAGTCATAGTATTTTCTTAACGTATGAATATTAACCAAGTTAAAGGTGTCACACAATAATTTTTAGGTTGGGGAGCATGATGGATTGTAATGAATGTTGTGAATGAATGTCCAAACCACCTATAGTGGGAACATGCCTTAGCAAGACACTTCAAACACATGAGATATTGTTCGCACCATAAGTGGCCCATGCAGGCCTTCAGTCCCACTATGCTGCCTTTTGGGATTCACCCCCTCCCCCAATGATCCACATATGCAAAAGCCTTATGCCTCCATGATAGTGTTGGCTCTAGATGGCTCTCTAATGGTGGATTAGTTGGCTAGACCTTTTTGTCTATCCTATATAGAGAGATTCTCAGTTGATGGGTTGGCATGTGTCTAGCCTCATTTTTTTTAAATATAGGAAAAAATGATAAAATCAATTATAAATTTTTCCAAAATATATTTGAATAAATATCAAACAAAAAAATTTTACCATCATAAATTTTTTAACCATTATTAATCTAATATTCACATTTTCCAAAATTTATAATTCCTTTTAAAACATGGTAATTTAGATACAAAATCAATTTAAAAATATTGAAAATGGTTTTAAAAGATGAATGATTGATTCTGTGTAAAATACCATCAAACATAAACCATTCTGTTCCTCAACAATAATATTTTAACATTGAACTCATGTGGTCCCCAATTCAACCAATATTAAAATTTCATTGTAATGAAATAAAATAATTATCAATGTTAATTAAAATTTTCCAATATCACATTAACAATAAATTAAATTTTTAAATTTCCAAATATACAATAAATTCAATTTTTTACATTCTTTTATTGAAAATGGTGTAACTTCAATTCTACATAATTCATATTTTGTAATTTATAATTATTGAACATTCAAAATCATGATATACCACAAAATGGAATATATTCTTTTATAAATTTTGATACAATTCAAGTATTATTATTATCATCTCATGAGTATATGATCCTTATCCATAATAATATCATGTAACCCTTTTATCCACATTATAAAGGAAAAAGACGCATAAAATCATCTGGACTTGAAATAGTGGTTCTAATGAATCTGATGCTTATGTAAAGTAAGAATTGATGATTAATATTAATCATCACTAAATTTTTTTATATCTTAAATTATAGTTCATGATATCATAATTAAATGTGTAATAACATTGTATGCTTAAAATTTTGACAACTCCCACTTTCCACAATCACAAAGTAATGTCATGATAATGATAGCATAATGAATGATTTTTTTACTCACTTAAACTTTTATAAACTAGTATAACATTTTCCAAAAAAATATTTAGTTTTATTTAATTTCATGTAAAGAATTAAACGTACATCTACCTCCTAGAATCTAATAGTAAAAAAAATTGGTCCACGTGTGCTGATTTTTTATTCTTCAAAGTTAGAATCTATTTTTTACAACAATATTCCTATTTTTAATTTTTAAATTTTTAAAATGGGAAAAAAATATTTAATAAACTTAATATAAACATTTATCTATCCCCATATATTCTATCCCAAATAATATTCTATATAATATAAATCATCCATTTATTAACAAGTCCCTTAACCGCCCCCCTCCACATCATATTTAAAATATCCTGAAAAAACCTAGAGGATGGTAAGTACTGATCAAAATTGAATGATAGAGGTATATTTCCTAACAAGGTCTGTCATGATTTCTATGGTAAAAAAATGATTTATGTATAGGTAGTATTTATGTATAAGGGAACCTCAATATATTACGCAATAATTTTAATTGTATTTTTTCAAATTCAGTGGATTTAAAAAGTTCAATTCATTTTCTAGAATGTGGCATATACCATGATTATGCCTGAAATATTCTAAAGATAAAATTGGAAGTGTTTGGTGTTGAAATTATCCTAGGAATAAGAAATAAGATATTGTAATATCAACAAATCAATTAATGATAATAAAAACTCAATTCATGTGAATTTTATAAATTAATGTCAATAAAAATATTAGGAAAATTTCACATATAATAATGAATTTTTTTTCGAATCAAGAGTCATCATTTTAATAAACATGTTTTAATATAATAATTAAATTCTTTATTTTACTCATTAAATCACACTAAAATTTAAATCATGAACATGTAATCATAGGATTCCTAAGAAACTCACGTATATTATATAATTCATGTAAATCAAAAAACCATTTATTGGCATGTAATTTCCAATTTAACAAAAAAAATTGGATGTTAGGACAAAAATAAATGGAGTTATAAGATAAACACGAAAAGTTAATACCATTTTGAAATGAATCTTTTTTCCTCTTAATTAACTATCTGGGGGAATCCATGTGACACAATGAAGACACAAAATATAATTAATCAATTAAACATATGGATCTGTTCATTAAAGTTAAAAAGAATATAGGGAGTCTCATATATGTCTGACTAGTCCTATCAATTATGTAAAAATAAAAATTCCTAGAAAAAATGATAAAGGATATTCCTTGGTATGATACCCCAAGTGGGCCCTGATTTTTTACTACCTTAGACGGAAATACACTCTATTATTTATAGTCTGATGGTTGATATATCTCTTTGGACCCAAACCACCACATATTTCTTTTCCCAAACAGCCCATATTTTTTCTTGGTGATTAGTGGTCCATAAATAGTGTTTACTAGATCAAATACCTTAATAATTATCTATATAATTCATGGAATGTTTAGAATGAATTATGAATCATCCACATTCACGGTTTCTACATTTTAAACATCTTGCTAATTTTCCAATGGAAGGAAAATATGGGCTACATGAATTGATTATTTAATGGGATAGTAAGTTTGTATTTTTATTTTAATATAATTTGAATTTAAATTATTAAGATAAAAATTATCCATTTCAATATGATCATAAACTATCTTGATTTTTTAGGGTTAGAAACTTTTATTTTCTCATGGGATTCAACACATGTATTTTCCTAAAACTCATGGAGATTTATATTTTCATAAACCTATGTATGTAATTCTCTTTCACATTCTGCCATGTCATGGAAATAATTGACAAAATTTGAGAATTCAAAAAAAATAAATGGTGATACTAAAATCAAATTGAATAATATCATAAAAAATCATTAAAAATAAAATTTTATTCCTATACTTTTTCTATTTTAATAACATCCTTAGTGGTGACTGACTCTTTGAGTTGGATCTTAGTGGATGGAGGAACGTAGTTGAGATATTGTATTATTTACTCAAATTCCACCACATGGGTGGTGTCTTCATATATGTATAGTAACATATCTAATCGTATTGGATTTTATACATTTTTTGGACTAGTGGTATAAAGTTGAACCCATACTTATTCCTGATGTCATTAAGGACATGTTTATCTATATAATATAGGTATATAGGTAGTTATTTCATATCTTGGGTCCACTCTAGCTCAATATGGTCATCTTGGATCTCATCCATCAAATTTTTTAGGTATATGATTTTCCTCAGTTTTGGCCTCCAATTCATGGAACACCTTAGATAAATAAGGGAAGACTAAGGGGGACTCTTATTTATCCACATGATAAATTTGAAGAAAATAATTGGAGAACATAGTTAGTTCCCATGCCATGGATTCAAAACATTGTTATTTATTGTCCTACCTTAGACCAACTATTAATTCCTCAAAGGCATTCACCACATTATTTTATTTCTAGAATAATCTCACCTATTTGGAGATAATATGAGAGTCGTATTCCGTAGGTAGTGGTGAATTGATAATTTGTTTTTTCCGCCTAGGTTCCTTCATAACCAATATTTTAATCTAATTCCTCCAACACCTGTGAGTAATTATTCCATGAATTCAAAAACTTTAATTTTAAAACCTCAGGGGAAAACAGTTTTTATGGTTTTTAATAAAATAATAAACTGACAACTTTTAGAATAGAACCCTAAAATGATCTTTTGATCATATCCCTATCAATAGAGTAAATTTTTATTAATTCCAATAATTGGTAATGAAAAATGAAAATTTAACTTCCAAATACAGAACACATGATGAGCCTGTTCCTCTTACTTAAAGATCTTCATAGATGTTAACATACATATTCAAACTCAGCTAAATCCAATTTTTTTTAAAATAATAATGAATTAATGATTTAAAAATTTATATAAAAATTTAAATGAAATGAATAATGGAAATTTTAAACATATACTAACAACAAATGATAAAATTAAGGTGATTATAATGAAATAACGTAGTCTTTGGTTTGGTTAGGGGTTCAATCATTTTTCACCTTTATTTTTTCAAATTGATTTTTATAATTAATCTATGAGATCTCATTCATGAATCAATGTCATTTAATTAAGAAATATTGAAATATTTAAATCGATAAGAAATATAAATTCCACCTCCTCATGTAATCATGGTTGATGTTTCATCTTAGTCGATAGTGTAACATATTTTAGGAAATGACTATATAAATTTGGTTTCATCCATTGATTGGGTCACTACCATCATGTGAAGAGATAACCAATGGATGATGGAAAAAATAAGTGAAATGAAATAATTGAAATATATTTTAGTTTCACTTCATGGTGTCAAGTTGAAAAACCATTATATACTTCTCACATCTACGAAAAAAGTAAAATGAAATTAAATAAAAAAACTCAAGAATGATATATCCCCCCAAGTGTCATTCCTCATGTATTCATCCCATTATTTATATTAAGATGTCACAATGATGGATATAAATAATTTATTGAATAAAAATTAAATTAATAATTATATAATATTTTAAATATAAAGATAATGGATGATATAAGAAGAATAAAATACACACATGAAATACAAAATTAAAAAGTGAAGAAGAGGAGAGGTGGAAAAATAAAATAAAAAATAAAAAATATACATATATACAACATATAAGGAATTTTAAAAGAAGAAATGTGGACCAAATAAAAATAAAAATATGAAAATTAATTAGAATATTAAGTAGATGGGTGGAATGAAAGAACTTTTTAGAAATCATGCATGAATTTTGAAAAGTAAATTATAAATAAATTTAATAAAAACTAAAAAAAATTGAAAATTAAAAAATAAAAACAATGAAGAATATAGGGAAACTAGATGTTTTTATAAGCCCACATCGAGTGGCCTTCATGGGTGTGAACTCCCCTCGGAAGTGGAAGGGATCATTTTTTATATGCAACAATGGATCATGTCTCGGCCTTTTCCTCATTCATGGGTTCCCTGATACCTACGGTATTCTTCCTATGAAAATATATGTTTTTAAACCCCCCCCCCCCACTAAATATCTTAGGAATTATCTATTTGTAGAATGGATAGTGGACTATGTGGTGCAGTTTTGGTTACCATTATTTCATGACATCCATGAATGAGGAACACATGGGCTCTCATGAGGACAAGAAAACTCCACATTGATCAGGGTGCATAGAAGTAGTGAAATGATGACTCACATATGATCCAACATCATTTATCATTAAATGTTGAACGATTAAGCCATCATGGAGGTTGCACAAGGAAATAGAATGCATCCATTTTAGTTTGGAGTGGAGGAATTGTAGAATGTAGTCGAGGATGATATTCCCTAGATCAGTTATGCTAGGTTACAAACAGTTGCAGAAGTGACATCCAATGAAGACGAAGGCAGTCGAAATGGATCATATTAGATTTGGTTGTTAACATATATTAGTGAACAAGGCACTGTATGTTCTTATATTGTTAATAGTAACTGGGGTAAAGGATTCCCCATTAAATTTTGAGGTTTAGGTGCATGATGGTTTATAATTAAATCCACACGATGACCATCCAAACAACATTTAGTAGGGATTGTCTCCTTCAAAACACTACACACATATAATCTTTGGCCAAACCTCATGCAAATCATGCGGGCCTTCTGGCCCGCTATTATTCTCTATGAGTATAACCCTCACATGGTCCACCATTATATCGTCCTAATTCCACCATTATAATGATAGCTCATGCATGATCATCCAAGTTAGCTTGACTGATTGTTCATTTTGGTCTTGGCTAAGCAGAAATCTATCTTGGTTAATTGGAAATATTGATTCTAGCCTATGTTTTTATTACACACCTAAGAAAAAATGATAAAAACAAAAGTAAATCTCACAAAAATATATAAAAAACTATTTTATTGTATTATTATCTAGGAAAAAAATGTTCAAACAACTAAAAACTAATAAAACATACAAATAAGTCGGGCCAAGAGCCAAGTAAACACCATTCAAGGCGGCCTAGAAAAATGCAGCCTAGTGCGTCCGCTCTTTCGAACATGATCTCATCTATAGTAAATGATATGATGTTAGAGTATAGGATATGCCACTTATTAATGGTTTTCCTAGAAGCATGGAAGCCTGTGACCATATTCCTTTAGCACCAAGTGTTAGAGATCAAAGTGTGCTTGGATATGATCTCTTATTAAGTTCTAATTAAATATTTTATTGAACAAGGGAATTTGGCCTTTCTAGTTAGAGATTTTTAGAGGATCATTAAGTCAGTCTTGAAACTGTCGAGTCTTATTTTATATTAATTGCATAACTTGAGACCTGTGAACATAGCCTGATCCTTAGATTAAAGAATGTCCCCAAGTACAATTTAAACAGTGAAGGCCATAATGACTGATCCCCAACTATACCTAAAGACCCCCTTGCATGTTTCCTACAATTCAGGACCCATCTATATTATGTTTGATGTCATGGAGAGTGGGGTTCCAATGGGTCCATAATCTATGCTTGGGACTGATAGAGTAAGAGAATGACCTTTCCCCCAGTAAATATCTTGTTGAGGGAGCAGGCTCAAAATCCTTGCATAACCAGATCTGATCCATAATTATATTTCTATATTTGAAAGAAAAAACATGTTTTGGAACCACTTTTATTAAGGTTGTGATAATCATTCCATGTTGTACAGATTCATTAGTATCCATCATAGAAAATTACGATGTGAGGTTCATTTCTGGTCAAAAATTATGAGTTCCTTGAAACCGTTAATTAAGGAAGTCATCCAGGTATGTTTCTTGCACCAACAATATTGTGATAGCCTTGATAGTTTTCCAAACATTGTTATCTAATTCTCTCCCAAAAAATAAGTGGCTGATAGATTTTGTTTTTGGGATATCTATAGTAGTGGAAACGAGAAGAAAGAGGGATACCCATCTGCTGAATGATATTGTTAGTAGGTAGATCCTTGTTCATAGCCTGCTAGAAGTGGATGTTGAAATTATATGGGTCCACTTTGCACAACAGAGTTTTCCCCCACTAATCATTTTCCTATGGATTCATCCTTAACCATAGAAACGCGCTGGAGGAGAAAACTCTTGATGTTGAGATGGTGAAAATTAGTCATTCTATGTCATAATTTAACACAAGTATATAAAAACCCCCTTATGAGACTCATTCAAAATATCTGGAAGAAATCTAGGATTACTATGGTCCTCCTTAGAAGCACTTTCAGACACCGTGTAGCATGAAAAATAGAGGACGCCTCCCCCTAGTCTTGATGCTAGAAACTATTTTCCCCATACCCAAAATCCAATAGGTGGATGACTGTAGGGGCCCAGGATGTGGCCAAATAGTTTTCCATAATGAAGATATCATGATCCCTACATATTTACACTCCACAAATACATTTCTAGAATATTATATAACCATAGAGACTTCCATTCCATGACCTCCCATTCTATCTTTCAATTCAGTCTCAATATAGACCTAGATAAGATTCTATGATTGACCCCTACCACATACATGGGTCCAGCAATCCTCTTCCACATGCCCCAATGATGATTTCCATCAATCCTGTTGTCCCATTGGAAAGAAACCATCAACTTTTCTATGTTAATAATCCCCTTTTTGAAATTTCTTATCAGAAAGAACATGAATCCATAAGGATGTCAACAAACTGTTAATTAGTGAAATTATCATTCCAAAAGAGCAGATGTATGGACCCGAACAAGCTGCTATGTTTGAACCCTCACTCAGATATGGGTCTATCCATCCTCTTCTATATGGCCCAATGATGTTTTCATCCATCATGTATCCCTATAGGAATGAAACCATCAAATTTTCCTTATTAGAAATCATCATTTTTTGGAAATTTTAGATAAGAGAGAAGATGAATCGGTAAGGAAGTCAACACACTATTAATGAGATAAATTATCCTTCCAAGGGTAATGAACCGGTTTTTATTGTTTTGGATGCATCCATACATTATATTAATAATCCCATAAAAGTGATGAATTCATGGAATTATTAGGATAATGAAGCACCCATATATTCCACTTGGAAGAATCCTATGCTCATGTATAATTTTTTTTCAAATACCTAACCCTTCTCTCTGTTAAATTATTTGTTATGAAAAAAAGACTATTTTCGATGCTGATCACTTGTCCACTCCACTTGAATCAAGCCTCAAAATTTCTATTGATTTCTTGGACAGATCTCCTACTACGTTTGATAAGAAATATAGAGTCATCAAAAAACATCATATGGGAGATACCCCGGATTGTGTTCCTATTATGGTATGTAATAATTATTCCCAAGCAGGTCTCCGTGTGAATGTTATGACTAAGATAATACTATGATAGAACAAAAATCATGGTAGATATAGGGTCCCCTTACCTGGGACCCCTAACAACATTGAAAAACCGAAATTTCTTCTCCTTAATGGATGTGGTTAATCATCCAGAGATGAAACATCATAAGAGAATGCCAACAACCCATGAAGAAAACACCATCCTAGAATGAAACCTTTGGTGAATGTTCCATACCACCCTATCAAATATTTTTTCATATTTTTTAAAAATTTAAAAAAATGAAAAACATGGGCATTTTGATCAAAAATCAATTTAAAACCATTGAAAACTATTTAAAAATACGCAGGAAATGTGATTGTGTCAAATACCTCCTCACTTAAACTATAATTTTTTTCAACCATAAACTATCATCATTTAATTCCAGAGGACACAAATTCTACCAATATCTATATTATGAAATAATGAAATAAAAAAATATAAATGTTAAATCAAATTTTCAAATTTCACATAAAACATATATTCAATTTCCCATTTTCTAATGAAATAATCAATTGATATTTTTTACCCTACCCCATTGAATATGTAGTAACCTCTCTTATCCATCATTAATGTTCCTATGTTCTTTATAATTAATAATTCCAAATCATAATCTATATCATAATCTATATCATAATGGACTATGTTCTCTAAAAAATCCTAATATAATTATAGTATAGTTATACTCATATCATGTGAACATTCCCCTTATCCATATTCATTTAAATGAACACTTTTCTCCACAATATAATTGAAAAAGATAGATAAAATTAAACATCAAAGAGGTGGTTCCTTTCTTAATGTATATATCATGATGTCATAAGTAAAATTGTAATGACATTTTCCCAATCAATGTTTAATAAATAACACTTCCCCAAACGCAATGTACGATCATGATAATGAAATTGAAATGAATGATTTATTCACCCACTTGTATTTTTCTCTATTTTTATAATTTTTTTCAAATAAATTTAAATTAATTTAAAAATTTATGCTTAGAATAAACATCAAATCCACCACATAACCCAATATGATAGAACTCATTGGTTAAGTGATGGTGATTATTTATTATTTGAATTCAAATCCTATTGTTTTCATTTTTTTATTTATGTCAACTCTTATTTTTTAAAAGAAAATAATAATGCATACAATGAATATAAACATTTCTTAGTCCTCAACCGTATCATTCCCACACATTATTATCTTAATTTAAATCATCTATTTCATCATGAATCCCTTATCCCCCACACAAAAACAGAAAAAAAATTATTAAAATACAAAGAATTTTTAAAACATGGATAAAAATGTATTAACACATTGATTAATCCTAACAAGGTTATATATTGTTTATTTGGGATAAAAATTGATTAATGTAAAGGTGTTTTTTTGGATAAGGGCCTAACAAAATAATACTCACTAATTTTAAATATCATCTTTCATGGTTAGTAGCTTTGAAAAGCCTCAATGCATGTTATATCATGTTTCATATCTCAATATCCCTCACGAAATATGTTGATCATAAAATTGGATGTACTATGTCTAGAAACAATCTATAGAATGTGACATATGATATTGTACAATCATAAAGGCATGAATAATGTTTTAAAATAAATTTATTGTAATTTTATATATTTAAATCATTAGCATTGTTAGGGTAATTTTTTTATGCCCCATATTTTAATCCAGTGTAGATTTCCAAGGGAAATTGAATAATTGGAATTTTTTGAATGATTTTTTATTTTAATAGAGTTCAGAATATACATTTGTGATTTGGATCACTCAGAATTGTTGTTTCTAGACTTGTATAGAGGAGCAAAGTGTTCATTGGTTGTTTATTTCAGTTTCAAAAGAGTCTGACCTTAGAAACTCAAAATAAGATAAGGATGACCGGGGTATACCTTTTATATGAAACTACGTGACCCTCCTGAATAAAATTTATGGCTAAACTAGTGGTGTTTGAAGTCATAAGTGGGTTAGTGTGACCATTCCAGAGGTCTCACATGGACATGTAATTTTCTTATGGTTTTTGATAGAGGTAAATTGTCCCATATTTTGCACAGTTTCACAATCAATGTGTATAAGTCATGTGACCCAATCTTTAATGGGGGTTTATATTTTTCCATTAAATTCTTTTAAATACTATTACACTATTCCCTTCTCTTTTCTAGAAGACAAGAGGTGGGTTTCTCCTACCATGGAGACATAAATATCTTTTTTCAAGGATTCACTGTCTCACCTTCATCGAGTACCATATTTTGGAACTCTTGGGAATGGTGGATTGTTAGAGGTATGTTCTCAAATCCAATTACATAAATTATCAGTTTTTATTCTTATATGATCTGCTATTGTGGGGAGATATAATTTAACCAATTTTTATGGTGGATGTATATTCATTCATTTAATATCAAATTAAAATGAATCAATAAATTTTATTGGATGAGTGAATCAGATTTGGTATAAGGAAGGTGTTTTGATCCACATTCCCAATGTATCCATTGAATTACAAATATCATCATTTTTCTATGAATTATCCTTTGTTTCACACCATCTAAAATGAGTTCTTTATTTTTAAATATTTATATGAATGATCTATTACATCCATTGAGACTTGTTATGAAATTAGTGGACAATGACTTCAATTATAGCCACCCCATTTTGATGTGACAAGTAATTTTTCATATTTTACATAAAAACTGTAGAATTCCATTTAAGCATTCATCATTGAGTGTAAATGAAATTTTCCTCTTACAAGAAATATTTTAAACCCTGAAAGTTTTTCCCATGTTTATGACTGTTATAAAGTGGTTCTTTTTGTTGAATTTAGTTGTGCCTCTTGAATGGGATTCATGGTTGGGATAAATGAATTTTTTGTAAATAATTTCATGTTTTATAACAAAACCCCAATAATGAAATGAAATTTCATTTAAACAATAAATTTTTAATTAGTGACATATATGTTTTCTAGAATTATGGAATTGGTGTTTTCTATATCAATTATATAATTAATATATATGTGTAATGATTAGTACATGGAATTGAATGAAATTCAAAAATTTATCGAATAAGAGGGAATTCCAATCCTTGTAACCAATTGATTTAATGACCAACCACATTATATGTCGGTTAACAAGCCTAGATTAAAAATTTTCATTTTGTGATTAATGAAACTGATTCATTAAATTTAATTTTTTAAATTAAATAGACTTTAATTGGATTGTATGACCTTGCTGATTTCAATATATAAATAACCAACGAATATAAAAATTATAATAACTATGATTATTAAGGGAAATGATGGGATTATGGATTTTATTAAGAGGTAATGTATTTTTCTTAATTTTAATACTCTATTCATATAGATTGTGATACGATTTTTATGGTATTTTTTTTTAGAATGGAATTTCACTCTCTTATACGTCAGGTGTTGAGGATGGTGTCCCACAAAAATGATATTATTCGGACGGTGGGAATGATATACCATGTACCTTTTTTTGGGTGTCAACATGTAGAATCTCCCAAAATATCCAGTGCTAAGCATGACCTCTTTCATTCTTTAGAAGATGTATGAATTTTTTCCTCTACTAGAAATTATAGGCTTGTTTAGGATGGTTATGGATTCCTTTATTATGTTTTGGTCAAGCTATTTCCTAGTATTCTATGTATATGGTTACTTATGTCCACATGTACATAGCCAAGAATGGATGATGTTGTATGTAACAACTATATATATTATTACTATATATATAGTCCCAGATTACATGATCATTTTAGTATCTGGTGAAGTAGGTATTGACAGTTTGGTTTCCTATTGTAATTTGAATTGACTGGTATTTATTTATTCACAATTTTTTATTATATATTACAACTACACACTGTTGTATCCTATATACATGGACTATATTTAGCTATAGACATCAATGGTGGTGGCTAGATAAATATATCTCATGCCCTAATCAGTATGAAATTTCACTGGGTTACTTGAGACGGCCTCAATTTTGCAGGATCATAGACTGTTTCTTATGTCGAATTTCTTGTACCAAGTAGTTTCGAGCACAATACTGAGACAGAGCTCTGAATTCACATAGAGTTCACCCTTGGGGATTTTATTTCTTTATATTATTTTTTTTATCACTATATCATTTCACATTTTAGGTGTCTTATTTTTTAGTTTATGTATCATAAATTTTATATCTATGCATTGTTGTATTTTGGAGTTTTCCATTTATGTTCAATTGATATTATCCTTCTATGGATCGTCCATTAATTTATTACAACTTATGTTGTTGTGTATTAATAAATTTCAATTTTATTGATGTTCTACATTGATTATGAGGGTATAATCTTTAAACCATACCATTAGTAGAACCTTTATTTTAGTCAATATCCTCTGACATATGGGGAGGTTCACATAAGGCCATGTTGTGAGATACTGGTTTTATAAGAATCATTTTAATTATATTACAAAGAGGTATCAGTGAAGTTATTTTTTCCTTTGCCTTTATGTTTGGGGTTGTTAGACATGATACATTGAATTTTCTGGTTCTTGGTAGATAGATGTTTATAGGGGTCATCAACCCTCCCATGGGTAAAATTCCAAGTGGCAAAGGATAGTATTTTACTTCATGTAGTTCGTTGTTTCGGTTGATTATGATTTCACCTTGAGAGACTGGTGTATTTTCTGATTCAAATTGATCTATCAGATCTATATTATTTTTCATGTTCCCTGTTATAGCATCATTATTGCATTACATGAATCATTGTAGGCTGATAGAGATTCATATTCCATGGATATTCCATGTAATTTAGTATCATTTATAGGTTACCTTCTGATTATGAAGATATTCATTGTGTGTTTATTATCATGGATTTTATATACCATTATAGGTATTTTAGGAATTTTCATCTGTTTTTACAATTTTTATTTCATTATCATAAATTTTCATATGCCATAAGTTGACAATTTATTTATCTTGGTTATACGCTTCCCTAATTTGAAGATTGTATCCATTGTTTCCTAATTATCAAGAATGTGTTACATTTATATCAATATTATATGATTATTTAGCATGTTTCACTGTGATTATTTGTTATTGTAGATTGATTAGTTCAAAATTCATATATAGTAGGTTTTTAGAGTGTCATCATAGATCTAAATGGAGTTTTACCATACATATTGATGATGACACCATAAATAACCAATCATGAGATGTTTTTTCCAATAACCAATTGTGGCATGGGTTGAAACATCTTGATTGTGTTTAATATGAGCCAAATTACTATCTTTTAAGTGTATGTTCACAATAAAAATTCGAATATGGAAATCCATATATTCAATCCATTATATAAGAGCATGATATACTTTTAAATGGTTATAAATATAAAAAATATTTAATTTTTATTTGAAATGAATTGATTGGTTATGAAAATATAACGTAACATGACCCAATTATTTCTATAATTGTATATAATCTAATCAGAGAAATGACAATAGGAGAAATTTAAAAATTTAAAATGTTGACGGTTTCTTCTTTAATGTCTTATGAGTCTTTCACACAATCATGAATACCCCTATGAATAATTTTCCAAATTGCATAACTGGACCCATGTAGGATTTTTGTGGAATTTTTTATAATATAACCTACTATGGCTGTTTTGAAACTCTTATAATTAATCAAATTCTATTGAGTTTCATTCTAAGGAAATTATTTTGGATTAACATGACCCTCCTAGTCTTAATGACTAGGAATTTTATAAATAACATTCAACTTTTCATTTAATTAGATGTCTTATTATGAAAACATATTTACTTTTTAGAATTATTGTATCCAATTTCATTTAAAAATACCATTATGTATGATTACCATTAATAATATAGACATTGAATTGAGATAACATTATTAGTATAAATATATGGTTTTAACAAATTAAATTGAAATAGAAAAAAGAATTGATGGACACAACCTATAGGATTGTACCCTATGAAGCTCATTTTTTGATGATTTCAATGGAGATATCATTTCATGTATTTTCTCTAGAACAATCCCATGATGAGGTCCAACAACATAATCATGAGTGAAACCATTTATAAGAGAAGTTAAAGCTCATTGAGATCATGTCCCAAATTGTGTTAACCGAACGACCCCATGAAAGCCCAAACATTGAAAACCATACACTTGTGGTGTATGATATTGTATTACATTGATATGTAATAAGACCCCAGTAATATGAATATGTACATTATTTTATTAATTAATAAATTTTCTTCATATTATTATTACTTTATATATGATTTTTATTTTTATACTATAAAACACGCATTATATTTTTTGTTAATTTTGAAATTGAATCAATAAAATTATATATTTATATATTATTGATAAAAATAGTATTTTCAAGTAATATTACTATTTATGAAATATAAATGATTATATAATTTTTATAATGTCCTATGTAATTTTTATTAAGGTTTGAAAACTGTCATTGTCAAAAACCCATCATTTTAAAGAAATGTATATCATTATTTTAAAATTGATAATTCACTACTTTAGAAAATAATATAGATAAAATTAAAAATATTTTTTTAATCAAGAATAATAAATTATCAAATATTTAATTTTTCATAATTTTCTGATAATGTTGAATTTTTGAGTAAAATTTAAATACTGTATAAATATTATTTGTCTTTTATATCATCATAATGACCCATATGATATGTAATAATTAATAAATAATTAATCCACGACCAAATATACGTTTTACCTTTAATATAATGCAATTTTATGTTTATTTTATTTATTTTATAAATCCATTATGAATCTGTGAAAATTTATAATTTATTTTCTGATTTTAAAATCATTTCATCATCAGAGTAACTCATATCCACATCACCAAGGGTAATATTCTATGTATTTTATTAATTGGACTTATAATGTAATGTAAACCCCCCATTTTTATATAAACTGTGGGAAAACAATAGAATGGTTTTCGGTATTGATTATTTTATTATGTGGAGTCCAAAACCTAAATATTAAACAATTCACACTATTTTTCTATATAATCCAACAGATGATCACACTTATCTTTCCAATAACCACAATTATCATCTAATATAACTTCCCTCTACTCCATAGATTCCTCTTAAGTGTCCCCCATGCTTTCATTAATCCCCTCCCAAGCCTTTGGAGTGATATATTAAAGTAATAGTACATTCCTATCTCCTCATTGTTGAAGTTTCTTTATCTTGTTATTCCATTTTTTTCAATTAATATTAATGGAGTATGATTTTTCATCATATCAATGCATTTATAATCAATTATAAAGAATTTTAGGGCCATTTACCTCTTATTAAGATTCAAATTATTTCTTATGAGCACCAATTACTGTGTCGAATTTTAATAAGGGTCCTTTGATTTATTCTCTTTCATCAAGTTTCATTATTGTGATAGGCCTTCTATTAATAATTCCATATGATTGGATATGTATTTTTATGTCCATATTAATACCCATTTAATATTTAATTAATTAGGAACTCATTTCCCCTCTCATCATCCCATTTTATTAATTTTTTTGTAATATCGTTTTGTTGTTGAAATTTTACCGTGATTTTTTGTGAAAATATATTTTTGTAATTAATAACACACATTTTTCTATCAAGGGTATTCAAATTTATTCACATATACTTATTTTTTTGGGACTTAAATTTATGTATTATACATTCCTTTATCATGGTATAAATTTTGATGTTGAATGAATCCTGGTTGTATGATTTATGTGGAAAACATGAGCATGAGAATGAAATGATTATAATGGGTATGCCCTGATATTGCTCCAATTCATTGTGTAATGTTTAGTATCATGATTCATCATATTGGTACATAGCATTACCGAATTACATTGTGGTATTTGTATCCACCATGAAGTCTTAGGGGTTTTTCCTTGTCATATTTTCATGATGTAGTGTTTTAAGTTATTTCCACATTTCGAATGTTTTGATTATCTTGTTATGTTGTGATTTATTGTTCATGTTCCCTTTATTCTGTATTGATTTTTTTATTTTCTAACAAGTGATATAAGAATCATGTTATACCCTATTTGTTACCTTAGTTGAGTTTATATCTCACTCCATTTCTCTTGTTTTTTAACAAGTATATCCCATGTGGTTTTAAGATCAGTAGAATATTATTATCGTCTGGACAATGGATTCAGAAATATTGTTGTAGTTTAGGTTATAAGTGTGTTATGTACTGTTCCTAATTCCCAATTTCACTAAACTTCCCATTATTTTTGGGGTTGAATTAATTGAAATATAATGTAATAAATTATGTCATAATCAATAATATATAGATGAGTTATTATAGTTGGCATAAGATAGATGAATTGTTATTTTTGTCATTAGTATTTGAAAAATCTAGCAAATATTTTATGAATAAAACAACGTATAAGAAAAAAATCACTAAATTTTGGTTAGTATAGATTAAATTTTTTATCAATAAAATGAATCCCCATATACATAATATATGGGGATATGGTTTTAAAAAATATGTACCTAGGAATAACAACTCTAACATGATGTTCTAGGCCTAACTAAGTGTAATCTGGTATACAAAAACTGGCCTTAATTAGAACATGGTTTGACACTCCTGGTAGATAATATTATGCATATTCATAACCTCATTATGAAACATTATTAAGGGAACTAAATAATTTCCATGATATTTTTTTTCGTAAATACATCACAGATAACATAGATTGAATCATATATATTCATAAGTTAAAGACATAAGTTTAATTTTTAAGTTATCCCTTTTAGGTCATCTGATTCCTCCATTATCATATAATAATTTAAAAATAAATATCCATTATTTTCTCTGTATTCTAGAAAATGGTCAGTAATAAAATAATAATTGAGATAACAATCATTGCGATGAGAAATGAGATGACTACCCCAATGAGATGCCCAACCCTATGGGATCATAAATCCTAAACGTCATGATGATACTCTCTTAACTTAATCAATATTATAATAGAATCCTAGATCAGGAAAAGAATCTATATACCCATTGGATAGAACATGGTGTGATTGATTCCTTTATAAGATAAAGGAATCCAACATTTAATGGATAAATTTATCCCTTTATCGTGGAATAATGGATCAAATCCCTTGAGAAGATCTTCTTCATCCTTCAATTTTTCAAACAAGATATGGTTCTAATTTTTGTTTATCATAAGGATGGTGAAGCTAATCTGTGATGGACATTGTTCAACAACACAGAGCTTGGGGAAGATATTGAAACAATGGATTTTAAGGAATCCCAAAAAAATATTTTTCAATGAATATTTTCCCTTCACCCTTCATCTTAAAATGGAAATGGATTTCCTTCTAATCATGAAAAAATAAGATGAATATAATGGAGTTTACAATTAAAACATCACAATACAAGCACAATATGTATGCAGTTCTTTTGTTACCCTAGAATAAAGTTTTAACTCTTCAATAGTGGGATATATCCTTTTTGGAGAACGGATCCAGTGATCCAAGACTTTGATAGCTATGAAAAAAAAATAATGTGACCTCAACATCTAAATGGTGATTAGTTAATATCAAGGGTATCATGGTTGATAAGAAGTGGAAAGTGCAGTTCTATTCTAGTTGTCTGGTAGAGAGATCTAATTATTCCATCAAATTTCAGCATCCCACATGTCTAGGTTGTGGGAAGAAGCATCTCAGAAATTTACAAAGAAGAAGAAGAAATGATGTAGTTGTTCAATGGAAGGACACCAGTCTAATAATTGTTGATAGGAGAAACCCGCTTTTGAAAATGAGGAATGAAACACACTAGTAAACCCTTGGTTCCTAGTTCATTTCTACAATATCAAGGAACCTGGGAACTTTGAAAATTAATTCTATATGCCATGTGATTTAGGAGGCATCCATCAACCTCCAACGTAGCAACATAACTATTTTTCCATCACTACTAATAAAGTGAAACCAAATAATAAAGTTATGATGGGTTTGTTAGTCATTAATTCAACAATATTGAATTTACTCTTTCATTCTGGTTCGATGCATTCCTTCATATCAGGAATGTTTATTAGAACTATTCAAACATCCGAATAAATATAGGAAGTGTGGATGTCTATGAAAATATAAAATTGGGATGTTATTTTATCTAAACAATATAATTCTTACACTATATGAATTATTAGGATGAATTTTCTAGAAAACCATTTCATACTCACTTTATTGAAATTTGACCAAATTTTGATCATGGATTGACATTACCTTTATAGATCCCACATAAACTACCATGATAATGACATCACTATTCATATAGAGAATAGTCCTTTGACTGTATAAATATGAAAGGGAATGGAAGAATCTTATTTATAACCATCTAATCATGCATGGATATTATTTTCCTATGAGTAAGAGTATCGAGATCAAATTATTGAGTCTATAGAAGGAGTCATCCTTGAAGACATGCTTGTTGTGATGGAATATTCCAATGTGTTTCCATAGTAATTTCCTAGACTTCCTCCTAGCCAAGAGGCTGAATTTTCAATTGATCATATTCCAATGGAATTAACAATATACAAATATTTGTATATAATGTCCATTGTGAAACTTGAGGATCAAAATAAACAACTGTAGGATAATATGGATAAGGAATTATTATTCCCATGTGCATAACCATGGGGTTATGTAGTCCTCTTCATCATAATGAAATATGACTCAATGTACCTTTGGATTGATTATCGTGAGGTCAACCAGATCAATATTTAGAACAAGTATCATGTGCCTTGGATTGATGACATTTTTTAATGAGATACATTGAGAATAATATTTAACCAAGATATATATCTGGTTGGGATATTATCACGTAAGGTTAATGAGGGAAGATATCCCCATGACATCATTTTGTACAAGGTACTGGCAGAATGAGTTCAGAGTGATTCCATTCAAAAGAACTAATACTCATATAATCGTCATGGATTTAATTAATAAAGTCTATTGAGACTACCTAAAAATATATTGGATAATAATTATGGATTATATTCAAATATACTCCAAATTTATGTTTTAGAATGAAGATCATCTATGTACTATGATAAAGACCATATAAATTGAGAAGCAATAAGAAAAGTACAACAAAATCCGAGTTCGGGTTGAAGGAAGCCTTTTTCATGGGTCATATCATAAAAAGCAATGGGATATATATAGACCCTTGAAAGAAATAATCCATTTATGGATGGATGAGGGAACCATCTATTATATATTTCCATATATGAAAATGGTTTTTTGGGTTTTATCTCTATTTTTTTGAAATTTATCTTGATTTTCAAACTCTCCTTCCAAGATAACATGGATGATATTCATGTTTTCTATGAATGATAATAATGAAGAGATATTCAATAATATTAATAGGATTATTACACTCTTCTTATTATCACACTACCTATTAGTGGATATATTTTCATGACATTCATTGATGCTTCAATGAAATGCTTATGTTGTGTCTTGATGAACGATGAAAAATTCCCTACCTACTCCTCAATTTAGTTGTAAATTCAAGAGAAAAAATATCCCATGCATGATATGTAGATGAAATATGTGATCATTGCATTGATAATATGGAAGCATTATCTCTATGGGTGAAGTGTGATATATATATATATATATATTGGCCATAAGATCATTAAATATATATTCCCCAAAAAAGAGTTGAATATGAGCTACTAAAGATGATTATAACTCATCATGTAGTAAGACTAATCAATCAATTTTCATCTTGGTAATGCGAATGAACTGGTAGATTCCCTATGTATAAAGGACCAAAAAGTTCCATCATTTATAAGAAATGAGAGGGTTTTGATGTTCAGGTATTTGAATGGGATAAACAGGGGAATCATAAAAGAAAGAACATCATAAATCCAATTAAAAATGGTTTCTCAAATAAATATTTTGGAATTGTAAAAGATGGTCAATGAAATGATGTTAAAATTTAGATGAAAATGGAAACCATAAGAAAAAGGAAATCCATAGAGTTAAATATTGATAAATAAGGAATTTTGAGGTATGAGTCAATAAAATGTGTTCTATAAAATCCTATGATTATGAAGGATCTATTGGATGATGCAAATAGATGAAATTTCTCCATCCAACAAGGAATAAAAATGATGTATCAAGATCCCTATGGGAACTATTGGTGGGACAACATGAAGAATAAGATAACTGAATAAACATCGAATTTCCTGCTATTACAACACGTTAATTATGAGAGATAGTAGTCTATGGGGATGAAAAAACCATTACCCATAAAAACATGGAAATATGATAACATCGCCATTTACATTGTCCCCAGAATT
The DNA here is from genome assembly GCA_963277665.1 of Viscum album. NCBI lineage: Eukaryota > Viridiplantae > Streptophyta > Magnoliopsida > Santalales > Viscaceae > Viscum > Viscum album. Next base: position 1,278,253,480 of record OY728127.1, read on the forward strand.
CCAAAGACATCTAGGATAAACAATGATATATTGTTTTATGTGGATATTCTTATAAAAATATATCAATTTATTGAAATTATAGAAGACTTATCACTAGAGAAACATGTATGGATTTTTATTAGAGAAGTGGAAACTCTTCATGGAGTACCACTGTCAATTGTATCTAATCAAGATCCTAGATTCTCCTCTATGTTCTAGAAATGTCTCCAACATGCTCTCAACAATTAGCTAAACTTCTATATAGCCTATCATCCTAAAAATAATTGATAATATATGAATATTATTCAAACACTAGAATAAATTTTGAGACCATGTTCTATAGACATAAAAGGAGTATGGGAATAACACAACTATTTGGTTGAGTTGCCTTACAATAACAGTTTCCTCTCAAGCATCCAAATTGCTCTATATGAATCCAGTCATGGGAAGAGTGTTAGAACACCTTCATGATGGGATGATGTTGCCATATGAATATTACTAGGTCCTAAAATGATTGAGGAAATGGTGGAGAAGGTTAGGAACATTCACCTGCACATCATAGCTGGTCATAGTTGTCATAAGATATTTGTTGACAATCATCGATGAGACCAGAAGTTTCGTGTTGGAAACCTGGTATTCCATTGCATATCATTATAGAAGTAAGTGATGATATTTTTAAAAAAGGGAAATATTACTCCAATATTCATAATCCCCTTCTATATCCTTGATTTTGTGTGAGTGGTGGCCTAACAACTATTACTCCCATTGAAAATATCTCAATTTCATGATGGATTCCATGTATCCCTCTTAGTGAAGTACATACCAGACCCCTCAAATGTACTCAATCCATAGGTGGTACCATTACAGAGTGACCATTACTATGAGGAGTAGCTAGTGAAGTTCATAGACAGTAGAGAAACTTTTCAACAAAATAAGTAATTATTTATATAATCGATATGTTTTAAGAATAAATGTGGGAATATGAGGAGGTGATGAACCAGCATTACCATCATCTTTTTTTAGTGTGAGAAAAAACATTTATGGTTAAACTTCTAAATGAGGGATAATATAACAACATCATCATTTATAAATAAAAATTCAATTTTTAATTTAATTAAATGTTTTTTTATGGAATTAGATGTACTTATTTTCTATTATAATATCTAATTTGATAAATAAGAACGTTAAGAATCACTACTATTGATGATATATCCTTTGAATAGAGATCACATGATTAATATAAATATATTTTCTTATAAAAATCAATTGAATAAGAAAATGGTACTATTGGCCTCAACCATTAGGATCATATCATATAAAGCCCATTTAATGGAGCTTCTATGGGAGATAGCATTTATGGGAATTTCCCTAGACCAAGCCCAAGATGAGATCCAATAATATAATCATGAGCGAAACTGTTTACGGGAGAAGTTCAAGCTCATTGAGATCACAGCCCAAACCATGTTCATCAAATAACCGCATAAAAGCCCCACCATTGCGAATCAAACTCATTGGACTTATGATGATGTATTAAATGGATTTGTAATTAGTTTCTAGAAATAATAATATGTTCATTAATTTTTTTGTAGATTAATGATTTTATTTTCATCCTATTATTATTACATTAAATATGAATTTATTTTATACTCTAAAAAATATTGTATTTTTGGTTAATTTACAAAATAAATTATTGAATTTATGAATTAATGAATTTTTAATTAAAATTTTATTTTTATGTAATATAATTATTTAAAAACTTCTAATGATCATGTAATTTTTATAATGTCAAACGTAATTTTTATTAAATTTAATAAAATTATATCTTTAAAAACCTCTCATTTTCAATATATGTTGATTCTTTTTAAAAAGTGAATATTAAAATATTTTTAAAATAAATTAGATAAAACGAATATTATTTTATTCCTCAGGACATCAAAATTATACATCAATGAATTTTTCATATTTTTATGTGTTTTTTGAATTTTTAAGTAAAAATTAAATACCGTATAAATATACATTATGTTTCATGACATCATACAGACCCATATGTGTTGGAAAACATAATATATAATGTATAAACGACCAAATATATGTTTTACCATTAAACTACTATTATTTTCTACTTATTTTAATTATTTTATGAAGCCATTATGAATTTTTGAAGAATTATAATATATTTTATGATTTTAAAATAATTTATTCATGATAGTGACTCGCTTACACATCACAAAGGGTAATATTATAATGAGTTCGACCCATTTAATTATAAAATAATAGGTCCACTCCCTTTTTATATGACGATTGGAAAAATAACATGGGTTAGTTTGTGTAATTGAACATTTTATTATGTAGTTTCGGAAAAGTAAATATCAAATAATTCCAAAACTTTTCCTATATTAACCCATCCAACCTCCAATTTTTGGTCACTCAAACCCCTTTGAGAATTTCCAAACTCATACTTATACTCTCATTTATCCTATTAAGGTTCCCCAAGATTTAAGGAATCCCCTCCCAAGCCATTGGATTCATACACTCAAGTAAGGATTCATTCATTTCCATTCATTATTCAAGTTTATTTATCATTTTTTGCACTTTTGTTTACAATTTATAAATATGGAGTATGATTTATCATATTTAAAATAACGTCATTATAAATTATAAATATTTATATACCTCTTTACATATCATTAAGTCTCCTATGATTCTTTATGTGCACCTATTACAGTGCCAAACTTTTTAAGGGTCCTTTTCTTTCTTTTATTTCTTTGTGTTTCTTTATTATGATACACCTTCTATTTCTAATTCCATATGTTGTGACATGTATTTATATGTTTATATTACCATCCATTTCGTTTTTAAATTATGATAAACTCATTTCTCTATCTTTAATACATTTATTGAATTTTTATGTAACTTCATTATAGTGCAAAAAATTCACCATGATTTTCCATGAAATACTAGTTGTGTATTAAATACCACACCCATTTTTCAATCAGGGGTATTCACCTTTTATTAATATATTAATATTTATTTGGGAATTACATTTATTTATTCTATACACATTTATCAAGGAATAAATTATAATTTTTAAGGAATCCATGTTTTATGATCTATGTGGCACACTTAAGCATGAGAATGGAATGATTCTGAACATTACACCCTTATTGACCTCCAATGCATAAGGTAATTTTTAGTCTCAAGAGATGTCATGTTGGGATAGGGGTTTACCTAATTCATATATATTAATTCTTGCCACCATGAAGTCTTTGTGTTTTAATAATTACTTTTGTTCATGATGTTGTGTTTTGTGTTTTTTCCTCATCTCCCATGTTTGATTACCATGGTATGTCATGGATTATTGTTCATGTTCCTTTTATTCGATATTGATATTACTATTATCTAACATGTTATATCTTCTTCATGTATTTCCTTATTTATTCCCTTACGATGCTTTATAGGTCACCCTTTTTTTGTTATTTTTTCACATGGATATCCCATGCAGTTTTAAGTTCGATAGAATATTAGGATCTTATCAAGTAAGTTTTCAATAATTGTCTATGGTTCATGGTATTTTTTTGTTATTCAATGTTCCTAATTCCAAAAAAACTATACTTACAGATCTTTTTTATATTGTATTCATCAATAAATAATGTTAAAAATAAATTATTAATTTTTATTAATGAGAATGTTTGTTATATTAGGTCACCTTATCTATTACAATTTTGTATTTATCCCCGTGATTTTTCAATTATACTATTTAGGAATGAAAATTTAATTTTTTTTGAGAGCACTTATATGGGTAAATATATATTTACGATGAAATATTACATGACTATTTCCCTCCTAAACTTATAATAAAATGTATCATCTTTTTATATATATTTATATGAGGTGTTTTTTAATAAAGATTCCAATTTCAACCTAAATATTATTTTCCTCTAGATATTGAAATTGATATTTTCATTAACTAATACCTATTAGGAAAATATGTATGGATAAATAAAATTATTGAAAGTAATTTCTATCATAAATATCATAATTAGGATGCTATTTTGATAAATTATCATTGTTTATAAAGGATGTTTAATAAGATTTATATGTTTTCCTTAAAGAATTAGTTAAAAAATGTACCATTTTATTTTATCTTGTAATTTTAATTTTATATTCGGAAATAAATATTCTAAATGTCTAAATATTGAATTTGTGTCAATTAAATGACTTGAAATAGAACTTTAGTTTTTATCCTTAGTTTAAAACCTGTTATTATGGTAGTTCAAAAGCCACTTCGAGTATCCTCATCAAGGAAAAATGATTATTTTCCAAAGGAATATTTTATTTTTAAAAAGGGGTTAAATTATATGCAATGGTCGTAGTAAAATATGTTTGGTCTAACCTAGTAATTGGGTCAACTTTTTTGTTTTGGTTATGGTGATAGCTTCAGGTAGGTAGCTTCCTTAGAGATTAAATTCCTTGATAAATGTTGTGAGAGTTTTGATGTATGTTACAACTCATGTGAAATTTTCTCTAATATAATGTTTATATTTCAAAAACACCCTTGTTTAGATATGTTTTCCCGGTGTCCTTAATATTTTCTACAGGAATGAGCACCATGTAATGCTCAATTTTAGTAGGTTAAAGATTCCTAGGGCATGGTCAGCCACATAGTTGGTTGTTTGGATCTATTTTTTCCTCATTAATGGATAAATTGGTACCTCATCATCTAAGTTAATAGTCATATGGTGTAATATAACTATAGAATTTCCCTCTTGTACTGACAACCTAATACAAGGATGCATGGGGCAGATATCCTATGTATGGTATTGAGTATGTTCCTCCTTGATTCTAAAAACATAGGGTAATGTGCTTCCATATACACAGTACCCATCATGTTACAAAATAATATAAAAACTTTTTGAGTTTAATGGAATCAATTTCCTTTAAGCTGATGAGCATTTTCTTGGGTTATACCTACAGTTGAGTGACACGAGAATTAAAAAAATAAAAAATTTCCCAATGTTTTTTATGGTGTTCCAAGGGGCTCTGGTTTTTTGACACACCAATTAGGTCAGTTTTGGATTTAATTTCCAAGGTTATGACATATGCCAAAGGTTTTTACGTATGATTGATCCACCAGCCTGTTGGATGTGATCTATCGCACTCATGAGTGGCCAGTTTATCTCTCCTTTCATCGACTAGGACACTCATAATGTTGGGATTATCTCTATGATACAGTGGATATCATTCCTTCTGTGTAAAAGGGAAACAACTAAGTAATAGCTTCTGAAAATTGTTATTGTTTTTTTCGAATTCATGTGAGTTCAATGTGACTTTTAATGTGTCTGTTCTTTCTAGGAAGCGTTTCTATGAATGGTTGGTTTTTATTAGACCCTTTGAAATGTTTTTGATCATGGATGGAATTCCGTTGTATAGCATGAAATACCACAAGATTACATAGGTTGTAAAGTAATTGATTAAACTTAAATATGATCTATTAAAAGGAGAAGATGAGCTTCTTTTAAGGGAAGTTAACCAGTAATAATTTGACTACTGTTCCTTTAATTTTTTTGAATGATGTTGTTTTGAATACATAGTACACTTCACCTTAGATATTATATTAGTGTCTCCAATAATCATGGTAATCATTTATAACCTCTTAGTGTTATATTTTATGGTGAAGATCATGTACCCTATATTGATATCTTCCAGGAACACTAACAGAGTGTCGGTTATACTTCCTGAAATATTTAAATGCCCTTGGGCCTGATAATTCAATACCATGGAAGTTTCACTTTTGAAAAATTATTTTCTAAATTTTCATGGTCAGTTCTAAGTGATTCATGGTTCCCCAAGTTACAAGGCCTTTTTCAGACTCACTATCACTAGATGGATCTTGACATAACTATTGTAAGGCTCAATTAGTATTCTAAACATGTAGACATGTTGGCAATGCATCAACATATAACTTGTAAATTTTAGAGTGTATGTTTTCTTTGATGAACTACTACAATTATAATTATCAATTTTGAGGTTGCCACAAACCTCAGTCCCTCTTGGATAGGATGTTTTAAGGATGACGATCCATGTATATGAAATCAGGTGTACACCCACGATCATATTATGTCACAATATCCTAAAGGTATTTTTGGCTTGAAACATCCCCGAATGTTAGAAGAGAAGTTTTTCCGATGCGATAAAGGGTAAATGGAAATTCCTTATAGGAAGGCATCTTGTTTGTGGATGTAAGAAACCTTCCTTCATTACTAAGAATTTTGGGAATGATTAGTCATAGGTGAAATGACTTGTTTTTGTTTTCCATCAATATGTGGTTAGTGAAGAACCATTTCTAGAACATCATCAGGTAGAGATGAGTGTATTATATTTCTGTCGGGGATTTTAATGTAATGTTGGATCAACCTAGCTAAAATTGTTTGTTGGAGAATCAACCGTTTTCTGAATCAAAATAACATGAGGAGTTTTACATTAATTATTATTTTGTTCTCTATGGATTGTTCTAACAGTAGAGGTATCACAGCAATGAATTGGCCAATTTTTATGTTAAACCCTATTGTGGGGAGCACCATCAGAAAATGATTATACACATGATAATTTGACGGTTTATCATGATAAATGAACTTAGAAAAGAACTATTCTAATGTTTTAATCCAAAAATGAGAGTTTTCATGAGTTTGGATGGTGTAATTATTGTACACATGAGTAATGATCCGAGGTCTGTTGGGCCCTTGGGAATGCAACATGACAGTTTGAATAAGACTTCACAAACCTTCCAGTTCAGGTTATGTTTTTTCCTTGAGGCATCTCGTGGAAGATATGTTCTAATGTGGGGTGGTTACGATGAACTATGTTTTTATCCAATGTATAATTACAAGGTAGTTTGATATTTTGGAATTTATAGTATGGGTTGTTCATTGAACAGAGCATCAGAATGAAATTTCGAGAGTTGGAACACTCAAATGTGTGGTTTTCACACTTGGTAAAATGTTCAAGGGGTTTTTTAGTTGTTCTATTCAGTTTTTTAAGTGTCATTTCAAGGAAAATCAGAACCAGAATTCGATGACATGGGTGAATGGTTTTTCTAAAACCATGCGACCCCCTAATGAAATAATATATATAAACTTGTATAGCTATAGGTCTCATATGGTGTGGTATAACAATGTGAGAGTGGTTGTGTGTCCATGTGATTTATTGTATGTTTTTAATCTAGGTAAACGACATAGTTTGTGTATAGTTTTCCAAATTGTGTACATAAATAGTGAAACACTATTTTTAATTAGGGGGGTTACATTTTTTCCCTTTAATGATTTAAATACAAATTCCCTTCTTTCCATCTGTGTTCTAGTGTAAATAAGGTGGGTTAATCCTCCCAAATAGCTCACAAGCTCCTATTATATGATTCTTCTTTGTGCCTTCTTCCAAACTCTAATTCCAACATCATTAAAAGTGTTTTATTCAAAGATGCATGATCTGGAATCATTTTACTTCTTATATCATTTTATCTTTCTATCTATTATACTATTTTGGTGACATCTCATTCACCAGATTTTCAATGTGGATGTTTGTGTATAGATTTTTTCTTGAATCAGACCAAATAAAGAATCAATATTAGATTAGTGAAGAATCCTTGGTAAAAGTTAGGACATCTAAAGATCTATCCAAATTTTTTCATTGATTTCTGAGTATTGATTTTGTGCTGCACACTGGCCTTTGATATGCTTATCCCTAAAAAAAGTTCTTCATTTCAAAATTCTTATACACATGATGTATTACATATTTGGTTCCTTGATATGTAATTGTATGATGCCTTCCTCAATTATGGTCATTCCTATTGGATGTGAAAATAAATTTTTCAAAACTATTTAAAAGTTGTGAATGCATTTAAAGAGTTCGGTTTCAAATGTAAATGTTATTTCTCCCTTATAGGTAATATTTATAAACTGTAAAATTATTTTTCCATGCTTGGTAGATTTATAATTTTTTTGTTAAATTAACTTCTTCAAATTGAATTTGATTATTGGTTATAGAAAATGGATTGTTTTTTATTATTTTCATGTTTTATAATAAACCCCCTTGAATAGGGTTCACTGTCCACTAAACAAATAAGTGATTATTATTGATTTAAATATTTCTTTGCTATATGGAATTAGTGTTTTCCTATTAATTTTTTTTATTTCTATATATTTGGCATTCTTAGTACACGGCCTTAAATGATATTATTATATAAATTGGATTAGGGGGGAATGTACTTCTTTATGACCAATTTTTTAAAATAGTGACATCCTTCTATGTGGGAGTACATTCCATGATTACAAATTTCCCGGCCTTGATAAAGGAAATGTATTTCTTAAATTGAATGGCATAAATTACATGGAATTGAATCGGGTGGTGTGATATTTCTAATTTATATATTTAAATAAAAACAACTTATGTGAATTTTAATAAATGAGATTCCCCATGTTATATTCAGATTATGGATTATCATAAGAGGTAATGAATTATTATTAATAATAGTATTCCAATTATATTGTAAATGATGCAATAGTTAAAAGTAATTATTGAGCATGATGTTTAACACTCACTAACATCAAGTGTTGATCATGACATCTCGCACAATTGACAATATTTGTATGGTGGTCTGATGAACCATATCCCATGATTCAGGTGTTTACATGTTGAATCACACACCATATCGAGGGTTGAGTGTGATGTCTCGCATTCATTACGAGATGTAGGACTTGTTCCCTCTTCATGAGCTTATGGGATCATTTAGATTGGTTATGTTTTCCCATGTTATGCCTCGATCCATCCAACATAATGTAATCCAATTATATAGCTTCAAACATTTTCATGTATATAGTAAATAAAAGTGGATGTAGTATATAACTACACTATATATATATATTTACCTACCAAACAATCGTTCCAGCCTATGTCGAAGTAAGTAGAGTTTTCTTGGTTTCATAGTGAAACCTAAGCTGACTGGTATTTATTAATTAGATATTGTTTATTATAATTTAAACCGTCACAATATTGTACCTTATATTCATGGACTATATTTGGTTATATAAATTATAAGTGGTGTATTACTAAGAATACTTCTAAACCTTCCAGGCCTGACATTACATCAGAGTACCCAAGAAGATATCATGTTTGCTGGTTCATGAACCTTTTCTTATACTGATATTCCAATACATGGGAGTTAGGAGCACAGAAATAATATGGATCTCAGGGTGCTCCTGGAGTTTACCCCCAGATATATTACTTCCATTCTTTATTCTAGAATATCATAGTAACATCTTTCTTAATGTATGTCTTCTGTTATATTTTATGTACAATCATCTATACATGCATTAATTGGTGTATACTATTGTGGTCCATTTAGATTAAATTGATATTAATATTCTATTTCTCTATATTTCATTTATTATGACTTCCTCTACTATATGTTATTTATTTTATGTTATAAAAATATTGCACTCTAATCATAGGGGTATAGTCTCCGCACAATATAATTATCCGACCCTCACTATAAGTCATCATCCTCTTACATATAGGGAGATATTCTTGAGGACGCGTGGTGGCTGATATAGATACTAGGTTTATAAGAACATGGTTCAGGATGATAAAAATTTCATTTATAAGAATATATTATTTCCCTCAAATCATGAGTCATGTACTTAAAATCCACACTTCACTCTAAATATTCATTTCTCCCTTATTCTCATTAAATATAATTATCACTAAAATATAAAACATGTAATAACATGATTTCTATGAATCTCATGTTTTCTAAATATTTTATTTGTATCCTAAATCCAATCATGAGAATGAAATTTCTTGTCTAAAGATGAAATATGGTTTTTATGATGTAACACACCAACCTTCCACGGTACATTTCCCTATGAATAATTCAATAGCTTTCATTGTATGCAACTTCGAGATTCTAACACACCACGACCAATGAAAGTAGCTGTTATGAATAGAAATACACACATTTTGAAATTTTATAAATTTTATCATTCAAAATGGACATCATTTTTGGATTAAAAATATCAAAATTATCCTAGGGTGAATTTTTGGTATTTTTTAGATAACATTCAAATTTTGATGAACAGTGAAAAATACTAAACATTAATAAAAAACAACATTTTTAATCCAAATAATGTGTAGTGATAAGTTATTCTATTGAGATGTTTTAAATTATAATTAGAATATATTTTTACCATTTAATCCAATATTGGTAATTTTATGTAATTTCATATTTAAACAAGACATAATCAAGTGTCAATCTTTTGATAGTTATTATTTCTTAAAATCACGCTTTTTGTTTTGACAACAGGGATTAATTTTAAATTAATTTTTTCCACTTATGGGTTTTGAATTTAAAAAAATTGATTCCATATTTAGAATCAGGACGTCCAAATTTTTTAAATATGAAAAATATTTTTTTAGACATTTTGAATAATTATTCCGGTAAATATTTTATTTACCATGGTTAAAGGGTAAATCCAGTAAATAAGGGTAAACAAAATTATATTATAATAATATCAAATTACACTAAAACATTTCTTAAATATATTCGATGATACATGTCCGACCATGGGCATCTTTGGATTGATTATTGGACCCCATTGAGCCACTTGTAAGGGATAATGACACTTTATATTAATTAAGTTAAAGTAAATACAAAAATGACATAAGCATATTTCATTTAGAAAAAAAAACTCATAAGGTTATATATGATATAGTTTAGACTATAAATATTAATTATAAATCTAAAAATATTTCATACATAATGGTATTTCATTTTTAATTTTTAGACATTGAATAATTATATTTATTTATGACACAATAATGATATCGTATTTTCCTTAGTAATGAAAGAGTCAAATAATTGGTATTATAAATGTTATAATAAATATAATTTGAATGTTTTGATGACATCCATGAATATTAATGGTTAATAAGACATGTTCGTATTGCTTACATTAATTTCTTTCGAATTAATAATGTTTTTATGACTTTAACAAAAATCAATTATTATATAGTATCAAAATTGACATAAAGTAGTTTTTAAAACAAATAGTATATTATAAATTGATATAATATTCCTAAAAATCTAATGATCATACAATATAATTACATAATGATATGTGTATCATTAATAAACAACTTGTGGTTCTCTTGGAAGTTTTTATAAGTTTATTAACCATATAATATAAAAATAAAAAGAGATATAGTAAATGTCAATCTAATTAACTAAGAGTTAAAAATAAAAGATAATGTTAATAAAGTGACCCAAACCTATCTAAAACCTATTGGTTGAGTTATTCTCCATCCATACCCACCTTATCCTCGAAATAAATCAGTTTTGAGCCATTAGACACCAAATATGAATTTATTATAAAATGATTTTTTTTTCTTTTCTTAAGGTGCCCCCTCACCCCTCTTATAAAATGGCACTCCACCTTCTCAATAATTCACACCTTCAAAGCAATTTTACTCCACCAACCCCTGCCAAAATATCCTCCCAACATTCCTCATTTCATCATAGAGTCCATAGTTCGATCATGAAGCAATCCTAAAAATCCTTTTTTATCAGATCAAAAAGGAAGAACCTGATGAAGAGGTAATGATTTCACAACCCTCTTCCAATTTCCTTTGTTCTTCCACTTCTTATTTCTTTGTTATTTCCAATAAAAAATAATAACTATAGTATCTTATATATATTTTGATGTTATTATAAATATTTTACAACCATATTCAGTATTCTATCCATCCATTGAATGACATGTCACCATAAGTGCGTACGTACGGACAACCGTCTCCATGTCGTGGTGTAATTGTTATTCAATACATTATTATTTGGATGGGTATGATAATGATTTTTAATTGATGTTAATAATAAATATAACCTAATATTGATTCTGTATATATGATATAAAATCCAATTATATATTATTTTAATATCAAAAGAATGATATTTTCACTCATGCGTGTGTATGGACTACAGTCTCCCTGAAAGCGATGAAATTCATTTCCCATCATATCCCTTAAAGAATAATTTTAATATGATGGTTAAAAATAAGGTATAAAGGCATAATATCATTCTAGATATTAATGAGAAAAAACATGTCCATAACAAACATGGCTTACGTACCAGATCATATAAAGGAAAACAAATTAGTTAACACCCGAAACGACAATAATACTAAGATATTATTAACAAAAAAATGTCAAAAGATCATATACAATATCATATTAATTTATATGATTCTTTTATAATTTAATAACAATTATTTCACCATTATAATGTTTCTTAACCTACCCTTTTCCAAGGAAAAGTACAAGGTAAGGGTTTATTTCACAATCTCTTCATTATCCGATGTTGTTTATACGTAATTATTTACAAGGACCTCTTTATCATCCACATCCACGTTTCATAAAAATGTATTTCAAAACATTCTTACAATTTTATTGACTATGGGTTAATGTCTTTTATACCCTTTTCTGACTTTTAATAAGATTTTTATAAAGGAATATTTACGTTGTTTTGCAAAAAAGTAATTTTTAACCTTTTCTACAAAATTAATGTAAGAATGTATTTTTTAACTTATACGGAGGGTGCATCTATTTTCTGTTGTTATAAAATCTTTTAAGCATCCCTTACAATATTTTAATAATATTTTCAAATTAAATGTTTTCTTTTATAATTATATGACTTTTAAATGATTACAAAAAAAGAGACATTTCACTCAAATAGGTTTGATATCATCAATGTCAACATCGTTTGATGGATTTTAAACTTATTTGAAGTTGACTTATTATGATATAAAACTTCCATATTGTATTGAAGTTTTTGTGATATGTCTGAATGTGGATGTGTTATTTTTATTCCATTCGTTGTTTATGGAGAAAGTATTGACATTTATTATTATAGTTTTAATAAAAAAAATTATCTTATGTTTAAACATGTTCATATGAGGAATGAATTGGACATAATAAGTGACAGGTGGAGCCCGCTATAGATCCTCGATGCATTGGTTGGTCTCATGAGACAAACTAGTTTCTTGTCACAAGGCCTTCACAAAATCTTACTTGTAGTCTTGGCACATGGCATTGACTATGTGGTTATGAAATTCTGGAATTATGCATTCCATCATTATGAAAGTGGTTATTGATATTGCATGTGATTATTCAACTAGTACAATATCCATGTGAATATGTAAATGGCATTATAACATTTTATTTTTTCCATATTATTATGAATTGCAAGTTAAAAATGATTTTGTTTTATCTATACATTGCCTTAAATTTTTATGCTTATTTATGAATGTTTTTGTCATATTGTTATCCTTACCGAGCATCTATGCTCACCCCTTTCTATGTTTCATTTTTTCCAGGACCTGAAGAAGTATTTTTTGACTGACCTACAGGGATAGTCTGAGGGGATATGAGTGTGGACTCTGGAGACAATGTTGTTATAATTTTTTAGTTTATGATGTAACGTAAGACTTATGAATGTATCTAGTGTTTCCATGGCTACTAAACTAATCGTTCTTTTGAGACTTGATTATTTGTGATCATGCCAATGTTATGTAATAATTCACCAACTCTGGGCTTCTGGGGTCGGGGCGTTATAGTTGGTATCCGAAGTTGTTTAGTACAAACCTTGGAAACTAGATTTAGATAAACTCTGATTAGAGCACATAGCCCTAAGATAGACTTTGAGGATTAGTATAGAATAACTCCCTAGAATTTTGGTATTGTATTGATTTAGTGTGTTTTCCATGAAATACATCCCTATCTAGATACGAGCTGGTAGGGGCGGATCTGGCATAGATGTACCTAGGGGTAAAACCCGAAAACACCACTTTGAGCTAGACTCGAACAGGAACAGGTGCACGACGACGAGCCTTGCTTCACTCTTGGTTACGACACTCCTAGGGAATATTATTTGGATAATTTACATTTTCATAAAAATTTTATTTGAATTATTATAATATAAGATGAGAATAAATGAACTTGGTTATTCATATGGTGTTTTTAATTGAGAATATTGTGTCATGATATTCTCTAAATGATTTTATGACTACAGTAACAGACACAATGGTTTATAGTTTTAGTCAATGGATAGATTCCAAGGAAGTCATAGTAACTTTTAGAATGATGTAGAATGTGGGAAAAATGGTGGAAATGAGAAAAAATGGAATGTTGATAGGCGTAAAAGACATCGTGTTCATGTCAAATCAGTTTTCCAAAAATATGATCGATAACATATATATTAAGCAACTCCCGGACTCAATAAAGCAGAGGAACATGATTAATGATAAGAGCTCCAACAGTGGATACCATAGAGAATAGAATCCTCAATTTCTATCATGCATGAAATGTGCAAGGAGACACCCAAGAAAATGTCTCAATGGAACAATGAAATTTTTTACGTGCGGGAAAGAAGGACATAAAGTGAAGAATTGCCGAGGAAAAATGAAGAGTACTATGGAAGAAAATAAAAACGGTCCCAAGAATCCATTTCCAGTCATTTTCCGTAAATGTTGGGGACCTGGCCATTTCCCGAGTGAATGCCCGATTCTATAGGATATTTTCTTGGTCAAAGAAAAAGTTATGTGGAAATAAATGGTTGGAGAAATGTTTAAAAGTATTATTGCTCCTTGTTTATGGGATTACTATGGAATATTTTTCTCTTGTATTTGTAACCCAATAGTTTTCTATATGAGAATGATATTTGAGTAAGACTTATCTTTTCTCTTGTGGATATAGTTATAAATAACCATTTGGTTTTATATGATCCTTGGGTTTGAGGCAATTACATGTTATTATATTTTGGGATAAAAATGCAAGGTATGAGATAAAATTTGTGGTTAAATTATGTAATGGTTATTTTGATGAATTTATCTCATTTTAGAAATGTTATAAAATATTGTTTTTGAAAAAGGAAAACACGCATACCATGTGACAACCCGTCGCGTCGAAAAAATATTTGGGAATCGAACCCACAACCAATGTGTGATTGGGATTTATCACCTACCATAGGACTACGTGAAGTCCCTAGTTACTGTGACTAATTATTTTTAGTTAAATGATTTTATCGATCAATAATATGTTGATTTGGGATCTTATGTCTTATCAAGTGAATACCCTTAGTATAGGAAAATGATTTGGTGATTAAGTGATAAATGTTATTTTGGAAGATGTTCACTTTGTTGGGAACACTATATGCCCAAGGAAAACCGAATACTATGGGATGTCATTTGAGGAGTAATGGTGGATTTTTATCTATTTTTTTATTATGGATTTATAGTGATTTGGGTTATTTATGGATATGATTATCCTATAATACAGAATATTTGATTAGGTTAATTACTTTTAAGTATGTGACTTTAATAGTATTTGATGTCATTTGGAGATACAATTTACTGTGGAATACTACATAACCAAATTCTTCTATGTTTTGGGTTTCAAAATTAGTTTGGATTATATTGATGTATTTTAAGGACAATTTTTTATTGAATGGTATTTATTTATCTCTAGTGTTTTGTCGGATTAATTTTAGAAGTTAAGATTAGTGTTTCATTCCTTAATGTAATATCCTTTTTGGGGATCATCAGAGCTTATACTAACCATTTTGGTTTTGATTAATATCTAATGAAATGGTAAATATATAGTTTATCCTTCGTGGATCATGTGATTCTATAGAAGTTTATTCTATCTCCTCCAATGGGACCAAGTCTTCTTGAATACTCATCGTTTAAAAAATGAGTTAGTGGTAGAAATTTATTAAATATTTAAAAACTACTTAAAAAGTAAGTATATCTCTTTATGTTCTTAGTCAATATCATAAATTAATTCCTCATCTTAATGTAATGTAACTTAAAACAAAAAAAAATTGTCCATTTACTTTTCCGATAGGGTGACTACTGAATGTTTGTCCCATCACAAGTTTGTTATTTTCTTGTTATTAACATTCTCCTAATCATGTTTTCTATCCATCTCCATCAGAACTTGACACTTAGTTTATCTCCCATATCCATGTTTTCCTACATGTAATCCTAGTATGGGTTATCTTGGGTGAACATTGTACTTCTCTTTCTTTCTTTTAAAGTGATAGTTTTACGGATTCTTTTTCCGATGTGGGACTTTCCGTTATATTCCCTAGCCCAATTTTAAAAATTGTGAGGATGAAATTTATTGAAGGAGTGGATAATGTAACACCCTAAGCTTCCATAGTATGTTTCTCGTTGAATAATGTAATAGCTTTCATTGTAGGCAACTTTTAAATTCTAACACACCACGACCAATCAAAGTAGCCGTTATGAATAGTAATATCCACATTTTTAAATTTTATAAATTTTATCTTTTAAAATGGAATTAATATTTGTATTCATAACAACTAAATTATCCTAGGGTGAATTTTTGATATTTTTTAGAAAACATTCTAATTTTGATGAATAGTGAAAAACACTAAACATTAATTAAAACAACTTTTTTAATCATAATAATTTAAAGTGATAAATTTTAATATTTAGAGGATTTAAAGTATAATTACAATATATTTTTACCATTTAAAACAATATTGGTAATTGGATGTAATTTCATATTTAAACTAGACATAAACAAGTGCCAATATTTTGATAGTTATTATTTCATAAAAACACACTTTTTTATTTTGACAACGGGATTTAAATTTCAATTAATTTCTGCCACTTTTGTGTTTAGAATTTAGAAAACTGGAATCCATATTTAAAATTAGGAGGTCCAAATTTTGTAAATAGACAACTTTTATTTTCACACATTTTTAATAATTACTTCGGTAAATATTTTATTTACCATGGTTAATGGGTAAATTCGGTAAATATGGGTAAAAAGTAATATTATAATAATATTAAATTACCCTAAAACGTGTCCTAAATCTATTTTATGATACATTTCCGACCATGGGAATATTTGGGACGATTTTGGGACCCCATGGAGCCACTTATAAGTGACAATGACACTTTATATTAATTATGTTAAAGTAAGTACAAAAATGACATAAGCATATATCTTTTAGAAAAAAAATTTTTACATAGGGTTATATTTGTTATATGTTTTACTATAAATATTCATTAGAAATATAGAAAGATTTCCTAGATAATTATTTTTATTTATAATTTTTTGACATTGAATAACTAAATTCATTTATGTCCCAATAATGATGAAGTATTATCCTTATTAATGAAATAATCAAATAATTTGTATTATAAATGTTAAAATAAAAATAATTTATGGTTTTGATGACATACCTGAATTTTACTGGTTAATATTACTTGTTAGGATTTCGTAAATGAATTTTTTTCTAATTAATAAAGTTTTTAAGACTTTAAAAAAAATCAATTATTAAATAGTGTCAAAATTGACTTAAAGTATTTTTTTAAAAAAATATTATATTATAAATTTATATAATTTTCCTAAAAATCTGAGGATCATTCAAGAGACATATATAATGATATTTTTATCATTAATGAACGAATTTGGGTTCTATTGGAAGCTTATTGTATGTTTATTAACCATATAATATAAAAATACAAAGAGACATGGTAAATGTCAAACCAATTAACAAAGAGTTAAAACAAAAAGATAAGGTCAATAAAGTTACCCAAACCTATCTAAAACCAATTGGTTGAGTTGTTTTTGACCCATATAAAAATTATCCTAGAAATAAATCAGTTCTTATGAATTATAAACTGAATATGAATTTATTATAAAATAATATTTCTATCTTTTCCTAAGGTGACCCTCACCCCTCTTTTAAAAGGTCACTCACTCTTCTCTCTAATTCACACCTTCAAAGAAATTTGGCTCCACCAAAAACTGCCCAAATATCCTCCCAATATCCCCCACTTAATCCTAGAGGCCTTATTTTGATCAGAAATCCAACCTAGGGATCAGTTTTGATCAAATCAAAAGGAAGAACCCGAAGAAGAGGTAATGATTTTTCCACCCTCTTTCATGTTCCTTTCTTCTTCCACTTCTTATTTCTTTGCTATTTCCATTCTAAAATAGTAACTCCAGTATCTTATATTTACTGTGATGTTATTATAAATATGGTAAAACCATATTCATTATTCAATCCATCTTTTTAATGACATGTCACAATACATGTGAACGTACGACCTACGTCTCTATATCGTGGTGTAATTGTTATTCAATACATTATTATTTGGATGGGTATGATAATGATGTGTAGTTGATGTAAATAATAAATATAAAATAATAATAATTCTTTATATATGATATATAATCCAATTATATATTATTTTAATATCAAAAGAATGATATTTTCGCTCGTGCATACGTACGGACTACCGTCTCCATGAAAGCGATGAGATTCATTCCCCATCAAATCCATTTTAGAATAATTTTCATTTGAAGGTTTAAAATAATTTTTAAGGACTTAATATCATTCTAGATATGAATTAAATACAACATATCCATAATAAATATGGCTTACATAACAAATCATATAATGGAAATCAAATTAGTTAACACCTGAAACGACGATAATATTAAGATATTATTAACAAAGGAATGTTATAAGTTCATATGTGATGTCATATTAATGTATATGATTATTGTATAATTTAATAACAATTATTTCACAATTATACAGTAATTTAACCTACCCTAGACCAAGGAAAATTACAAGTTAAGGGTTTATTTCACAATCTCTTCATTATCTGAGGTTACTTATAAGTAATTATCTACTGGGACCTCTTTATCATCCACATCCATGTTTCTTAAAAATGTATTTCAAAACATTCTTACTATTTTATAGTCTGTGGGTTAAAGTCTTTTATACCCTGTTTGGCTTTTTATAATATGTTTATAAAGGAATCTTTCCATCATTTTCCAAACAAGGTCTTTTTTATCCTTTTTGACAAAATTAAGGTAAGAATGTCATTTTTAACTTATACGGCGGGTGCGGCTATTTTCCACAGTTATAAAATCGTCGAAGCTTTCCTGACATGCTTATAATAATATTTTCAAAGTAAATGTTTTCTTTTATAATTCTTTTACATTTAAATTATTTCAAAAAAAGAGATATTTCTCTCCAATAGTTTTGATTTCATCTATGTCAACATCCTTTGATGGATTTTAATCTTATTTAAAGTTGATTTATCATGATTCAAAACATCCATATTGTATTAATGTTTTTGTGATATGTTTGACTGTGGATGTGTTATTTTTATACAATTCATTGGTTTATGGAGAATGTATTGACATTTCGTATGCTATTTTTAATATGAATGTTTATGTTATGTTCAAACATGTTCATATGTGTAATGCTTTGGACTTAATAAATGACTGGTGGAGCCCACTATAGCTCCTCAATGCATCGGTAGGTATCATGAGTCAAAATAGTGTCATATCATCAGTCCTTGACAAAATAATATTTTTAGTCTTGGAACAAGGCCTTGACTATGTGTTTATGATAGTCTGGCATTATGCATTCCATAATTATGAAAGTGGTTATTGATATTGCATGTGTTTATTCAACTAGTAGAATATCCATGTGAATATGTAAATGGAATTATTTAATTTTATTTTTTCCATATTATGCTTAAGTTCATGTTTAAAAGTCTTTTGTTTTAGTTATACATTACCTTGAATGTTTATGCGTATTTATGAATGTTTCTACCATTTTGTTATCCTTACTGATCATCTGAGATCACCACTTTATATGTATCATTTTTTCCAAGATGTGAAGAAGTATTTTATGACTGACCTGTAGGGCTAATCGTAGGGGATGTGATTGTGGAATCTAGAGATAATGTTGTTGTATTATTTCACTTTATGATGTAATGTAAGAGTTATGAATGTATCTAGTGTTTCCAATTCCACAAATCTTATCGATCTTTCGAGACTTGACCCTTTGTGCTCATTCCAATGTTATGTAATAATTCACCGACTCTGGGTATCTAGGGTTGGGGGTTACATAAGACCAAAGTATTGGGTGATTTAAAAGATAAAAATAAATATTGAACATCCTTTTGAAATGAATATTTTTCCTTCTTCTTTCACTATTTTAGTGGATACCTTATTCCATCATGAACTAACAGAAGTCAGTTAATGAATTTAATACAAGGATCATGTCCTTTATACACAAAAATAATATATGGAGTGCAATTGATGTTGTAATATCCCAAAAAATGAGGTTGAAATATAAATTACATGAAAAAAATGTAAATGGTTATGTCGTTGTTTAATCTCCCATGTGAGCCCTGAATTTTACTACCTCCAAAGGGTTATATGAGTTTTTACCCACTATCTCAGGGTGGTTGGAGTTTTTTTGGACTTGAACCACCATATGTGGTACTTCCTAGCTTGAACATATTCTTTATTGGTGGGGAATGATCCATGGATAGTGTATACAAGATCCATACCCTTCACAATTATGTATAGGTTTAATGGATGGGGTAGGATGATGTATGAATCATAAACATTCCTAGTTTCTACTTCTATAACCTCATCATTCATTTCTAGTGTTGGATCAACATTGGCTAAATGATTTGAGTATTCAAAGGGAAGGTTAAAAGGTATTTATAGTCAAATAAAATTTTAATATAAATTATTTAATATGAAATATCTCCCTTTGAGTGTGAGAAACATCTAGCTTGATTTCCTAGAGCTCAACAATTTATACTTCCCTGTGGTCTTCCTTGATTTTTTTCTTCAACTTAATTGGGCTATATGTATTCTCAATAGGTGAATATACATGCCCTTATCATTCATTTAAGCAATGAAAATAATTGAACAACCCTATTAATTAAAAATAGTAAGGATTGATAATCAAATCAGATTGAATAAGATAAAATATAAAATAAACTAAAATAATATCACATCACTTGATTGTTTCTAATTTAATCACTTCCTCACAGGTGGGTGCCTCTTTGAGTTGGATCATTGTTGGTGGAAGAAGGTAGTTGGGATGCTCCAACATTTCATGAGATTCCACCACTTTGGAGGTTTTATACACCATGGATAACAAGATATATAATGGGTCCATATTTTCAATAGTATAGGGGCCAGGGTGATCATGATGTAACTCATAATTATTATATAAGTTCTCCAGATACTATTGATCACCCACAAGTATATCATAATGAAATTATTCCTTATCATGGATTTTCTCTTTCTCATCATGGTATTATTGGATCTAATCCTTTCAAATTTTCTGATTGTCTATATTTCTAAAGTTTGGAATCAACATCTTGGATCTTATTTGAAAAAATGAGGGATGCAAATGGGGGGGATCTTCTTTAGCCAGATAAACAAAATTTTGAAAGTAATGGTAGAACTCAGTAAGTCCACTAGAAATGGATTCAGAACATTATTCCTTCTTCTCCTCCATCAAACTAACTATTAGTTATTTGAAGTGTTGATCCCCATTATTTGATTTCAAGATCAAGCTCATGTCACAATCCCTTCCTTCCAAAGATACCTCTCTTAGGCTTGTAATGAAGAAAGGGAGATAATTAATCTCAAGTCCCACCTCTATCAAGCCCCAGAGTGGCGACAGGAAGTAAGGGTATATAATTTTCACAAAAATGGGAGGTGCTCCCTTTTTAAGTGAAACATGATAAGGAGATAATATGATTCATCCCAAAACAACACTAATATATATATATATATATATATAATGAAATCCATGAACCATCCCACATGCATATGTAAAATAACAATTACTACCAAAGTCTCAAATTTATTATACCAAATTTAAAGCTAAGTAGTGACACAATAGCTATCCCCCATGTCTGAGAATGTGATGTCAAGAACAGTCCATATAAACCTCCTAGAAACCTAAAATTATTTTTATTCATGTATAGTAAGAATATATTTTTGTACTTTGAAAGAAATCTAAATTCTCTCATGAACATTTGTAAGGAGAATTCTAACGTACCCATGAGAAAACAATAGAAAAAAGAATCAACTAATAGGTATATTAACCATACCATCCTTATAAAGGCACGCTAACCAAATAACAAAATTCAAGTAATGTAACATATATAATGCATATAGATGATAGGGTACCATGCTCCAAATACCACTGGTTGGCCACTCTTTCCTAACTATAAACATCATCACTCTCCCACCTCTTCTAACCACATCCTACCTAATCCACTAGGATAAACATCACATAACATCTCTCTCAAACTCTCCTAGGAAACAAACCACACCACATATCTGTTACACAAAACTATCCCACAAAACACATCAAATTTCATCTAATCTATAGGGACACACATAACATAACTTCCCATTCTGAAGACAGTTAGGACATACCATAAAAACTCATCAAAAAGACACATGGGACAACACATCTTACCCATAGAAACACATTGTCCTCATAAACGACAACATCTAAAAAATATCTTGGTACATCACCACCTCTATGAGGGAGAAGGGAAGAGTGGGTGGCCAACCATCCATCCTCCCATATGGATGTTTGGTAAATACACCCTCCCTCAAGATGATGGGGGTATTCTTAATGTATTTCTCAACTAGGGTGGAGTGTGTATTGAAATACCAAGGAAATACATGTATACATGTATATACCAATCAATAAAACTATCCTTTGTGTTCTAAAACAAACAACCATCCCAAAAGACTACCAATTTGTTCCTACTTATAAATGTATAAAATAAGATAAAATCCAATCCATACATCCAACCAATTCATTTAACGGCTCCATTTTTTCATTTCAAAGCTTAGTTTATCATTCAACTAATCAAACCATCCTAAACCAGTTCCAAACAATATAAATAAATTTATTTGTTCATCCTATTACTACCTGGAAAACTAACAGAAACAACACAACAATATCAAGAAACACAATTATAGTAAAACAATAGGTTAAGAGATACAATAATAGAACACACATCATATCAAATCCAAAAGGTACCATGATCTCTTTATTTAACAACAATTCATCATATATCTATCTCCAGATATAGAAAAATATTTATGTATGTTACTCATGTAGAATATCCAAGAGAATTATTCATAACAAACACCACCATTGTCATTATTTAACATCATTAATCAAAATCCATCCTATAAATTGACAAAAACCCCATCTCACAACATCATTTGTTCACACACTATAATATAAAAAGCTTGCATCCTAACTGAATATATCCTTCCATTCATTCTGCAATCAAACAATCTCTTGGTATTAGATTCTGTTACCCAATCCATATGATAACACACAATCATTCCTACAACCCTACTACAGCACATGTTAGAACAATCCTACACACACCACACCACTTCACAAACCAAAAAATGGAATATTAATATTTATTAACATATTCCGACCTCAATTTTCAGTTATTAATTAATGGTTTATTATAGAAACATTTTTATCCTAGGGAATACATTTATTAGACAAGTGTACATTGTTAAAAGGATTCATTTATAAAAGTTTTCAATGAAAACAAAATACATTTATTCCTCAAACTACCCTATGAAAAAAATACCCCAAAAATATATGATTTTCATTGGGTGGTTATCCCATATAGATAATAATATCAATAAATCAATATAAAAGAAACATGTGTCAACTTTACCTAGTCCCTGTTTATTGAATTTAAAACTATATTAGTTATATTCATTAATCATGGATCAACTATTTTCAGAAAATATTCATCCATATACCCATCCATCATGATTCATGAAAAATAAATATTATTTTAAACCAACATGGAGGAAGATACCAACAAAAATTCTAGATTGCACAATGAAAAGGGTGTGTATGCAGTATGAAATCCAATGAAACATGGACATGTGTAGAAACATGTATGAATCCTCTAGGAAGAAATGATTTAGGGATGTATGGAGTCGAGAGAAATGTGAATAGATGAACGGAGGGAAGGTCCATGATATAAAAGGATTAGATCTAAAAATTGATGATAGTGAAATGGTTTTGAATTTCCCTTAAATACAGATCTCAACAAAACCACCTAGTTTGACCAAATAAAAGCCCCCTCGAGTCTTATAAATTTAATGATATGAATCATAGCCTTTGAAACTTCTGGAAAACCACTTAATTATGGTATTAAACTCAATTTACATCAACTAAGACATCAATGGTGTGACATTGTAATAATTGGGAAATTCTAAAAAATTTATAAACTTTTGGAAATGACTCACCATTAGATGGGTTAGTTGTGCGAGTCCTTGTTACAAGTCACTATTGAGATTCACTTTTGATAGTCAACAATGTTAGTCACCATCTGGGGATTTACCATTATGAGTCATTGTTCAGTGAGTCACTATTGTTATCCACTTTTAGGAGTCACCATTCGGAGCCACCGTTCAGAGTCACCATTTTGAGTCACCATTCGAAGTCAATATTTTGATCCACCCTTTGGAGAATCTATTTTCAGTTTTTGTTTAAAGTCACCATTCCGAGTCACGGTTTAGAGTCACCATTCAGATTCAACATTATCATTCACCATTTGGAGTAACTGTTCAATGTTACGATTATGACTCCCTGGCTCAACCAACTATTTTGACTCACCGTCAAAAGCTACCATTTGGACTCAATATCAGGACCTACAGTTGCAACTCACCATCATAACCTACCATTTCAACTCACCATCAGGACTAACCATTGCAACTCACCATTTTAACATACCAATCTGACTCACTATTATGAAATACCATTGAGACTCACTCTTATGACCAACCGTTACGACTCATCGTTAGGACCTAACATTGATACTCGCCATTAGAACCTACCATTGCAACTTTCCATTAGGACCTACCATTATGACTCAATTTTGGAGGCATTGAATTTCTGTAAACTATTCGAATAAGTCACCATGACCTCCTGGAACACATCAAACACTACATTTTCACAATATAATGGGTTAGGGAGGACCGATCCCTTACATTAGATAACTCTCAAACTATTATCATTATCAAGAATCCAATATATATACTAGAAATAAGAGGGTTCCAAAGAACCACACTATAAAATAACTCAAAATTTTATCACCACTCATGAAATACCACCTTCACATCAAGCTTCAACTGTATACCACAAAGCATTTCTTAAGAAGTAGAGTGAAACCTTGATATCCGAGAACTCCTCCTCGGACATCTACTAACATAACCAACCAAAATCCACACCACACAACTACAACAACCACACTTTCCAAACCTGAAAAACCAGGAATTCCATCCTCTATATCATGATAATATTAGCTCTTGGAGGATCATACTCTCCCACACAGGTTTAAAAACATTTTAATTAATGAATATTGAATAGGAATCAGGTTCTCCCCCCTTCATTTGTCATGATTTTATCACACATTATGGATCCATGATACAATTCATCTCATAACAAGCAAGGTTAAAACATTACATTTCAAAACTAAATAGAATAAGGAAAAACTCAAAACAAATTTTGGTACATGGCACACATCTACATTTATTTCTCCCATTTACTCTATTCCAGGCCACCAAGCCACCAAAATACACGAACCAATGGAAGGGTCTGTCCACATAACACCTTCTCCTAAAAACAATATAACTCTATTGGACACTCCACATATGTCAGGTCATTTTGATATCCAAATATCTCCAATAAATGACACAGAAGACATCACGAAGAAACCAATGAAGTTGAGATATTTTAATTACATCATAGATCCTCTCCAACATCTTTGTCAAGGCCAAATCATATTCCACTCCACCTACTCTCTGCAACTCCTTAGAGGTTCTGATGAACTAGGAAGCAATATTACTCTCCCTAAAAACCCTCCAATGCCCACATCATGGGGAAACCATAGAGAACACATTTTCCCTAACCGTGACCTCAACGAGACTCCTCCTATGATCGACATGAAATATTTTCATGTCTTGATCCACTTTCATCCTCTAACGAACTAGCTAAACCTTCTCTGTCATGATTTTGAATACCTCGAGACCATGTATAGCTATCTACCCAACATTCATCTAGCACATAGTTGAATGGAATAATCTTCCATACAAATCCTAAAATAGATCCTACCCAATGTAAGAGTGGTATATATTATTATAACCATACTCTACTAAGAGAATGTGGCACAACCAAGATCCACAAAAGTCTAAGATGCATGCATGCATCTTATCCTCCAACTTATGGATAGTTCGTTGTGTCCTCCCTTCCATCTGAGGTTGAAAAGATGTATTGAGGCCTATGTGGGAGCAGAAATCATGGTTCAATAATATACCGACAAATGAGGTAAAAAAACATATAAATATAATACAATGGACCTCATAAATATATCCAACTGCATCGTTTCATGCACATACCACTTTGTTATGTCACCCACTACACAATACTCTTTAATTTCAAATAAGTGAGATAATATCTTCAGCATATCCACTACTACCCAGATGGTATCACAAAATACATTAAATCTAGGTAACCGTTTGAGGATATCCATATATATATAATCCCACTTCCACTTAGGTACCTATAGGGGATGTAACAAACATCTAGAAATGTGGTTCTCATCCTTGACATATTGTTATACTAATAATTTTTCCATAAACTCTGTAACAAATCACTTCATTCTAGGCCAATCGAACATCACCTTAAAGCCACACCACATCTTATAAACACCTAGATATACCACTAAGGGTGAAATATGAATCTCATGGAGTAATTATCCATGCATCGCTTCTGGAACAAAAAACAATCCATGAAAAACATTTGGTTCTTTCTATCATGTGACCAATATTCTAGAGCATCAACATGGAAAACATGATCGCACAACACCTATGTGTCCAAAGCTCACTATTATGTTACTTCCACCTAGTGGATTAAATAATACTAGAATTTCATATGAAACAAATAGTATCTACCAACTCCCTCATTTGCATCTAAGAGCAGGGAAACCAAACCTCGAGAGCCCTCTAAGAATTTACAAATTCATGAACAACCTCCTTCTGTGACATTCTACTCAAAGAACAAGCAACAAAATTCCCCATTCCATAGGTGTAGAAGATATAAAAAATAATATTCCTGAAGAAACTCCATCCACCTCAAGTGTATCATGTTCAGATATAACTTGGAAAAGATTTACTTTGGGATTTTTTGATCATTGAAGACCACATAGTACTCTCCAATGAGGTAATGTCGCCACAACTTTAGCACAAACCTGAACGCTGCTAGCTCCAGATCATGGGCATCGTCATTATGCTTTTGAGGGTACAAATTCCTACACCCATTAAAGATCAAATATCCCTACTGCATCAAGATTCATCCCAATCCAAATTGGTATGTATCACAAAACACATTGAACAATACTCATTCCTCAGGAAACAGGAGCACCGGAGCACTAAACAATAATCCTTCTGATATCCAAACAATTTATAGAATTTCTTGATCCACAGAAAATCAAAGTCATTCCGTTTCAAAGATATAAATAGAGAAAATTCTCAAGATAAATCCTGTAAAAATCATATGTAATATCCTGTGATATAACAAATATTGTTATCTTTGAAAACATTCTTTAGTAGTTCCCATGAAACAACCACTTAAACCATTGACAGGTCAACAACCACACCCTATAGAGAAACCACATGCCCAAGGAAGTTCCTACACTTGGGAAACCTTACATAAAGCTGGTGGTGTCAAAGGACATGTACGATAGTCCGGATATTCATGATATGCTCCTCCTATGACTTTGAGTGGATCAAGATATCGTTAATAAAATTGACAATTAATCAATGAAGGAACTCACAGAAAATAGAATTCATGAGTCCCATGGACATGCATGGTGCATTTCTAACACCGAAAAATATGACTAAAAACTGAAATTTCACAAACTATCATATAAAAAAATTATTCGGGATATCACCCTCTTTCAACCTAAACTGGTGATATCAAGACCGCAAATAATCCTTCTATATCCAAAATTCCTGTATTAACGAGTCAAAAAGATCATATATCCTTGGAAGGGGGTAATGTTTCATGAACATCACCTAATTTGGCCACGTATAGTCTAATCAAAACCTTATACCACAATATTAATTTTTCAAAATAGATGAATGGATCACCTTATGGAAACATAGTAGGTCGGATAGAACCCTTCTACATCAGATATCTAACATAGATCCACAACTCCCACAACTCTGAAGGTTCCATCCAATAAGGAGCCATTTATAAAAGACAATCAAGGAATTCATATGCCCATGTTTTATGGAATTTTATTTAAGATTCATTTTAATACATTCTATTCATTTTAATTTCCCAAAACATCGAATTCAAATAGGAACACAAGTCATTGTGATGAATGTACCTTTCCTAGGTATCTTCTTGAAAATGGTATATCCTAAATTGGTCATTTGATATTCTCAGAGTCCTTGCATCATATCATGGGGTCCCTAAAATCACTTGGCCAGCCAGTCTTCCCTAACCTATGACATGTAGCAAGATCACCTGACATTGTATCGTTACCAACCCTTTTAATCCTCACTTTTCTTAACCCCAAGATTCATCCTTTCTCTCAACCATCATATCTGATACCATTCAGTCATGACCCCCATCCTCCATAGATACCCATCCAAGACTGGTAGTGAAAAAAGGGAGAAAATGACCCCCCGAGTCCCACCTCTAGTAGGCCCTAGAGTGGAGACTAGCATAAAAAGGTATACATTTTTTACAAAATCAGCAGCATTAACCTTTTTAAGGAAATAATATCTGTTGATAAGATGGTTCATCTGAAAAAACTCCATGATATATACATATATATATATATATAATGAAATACAAAAATCATCCCACTTGCAGCTGTAAAAGAACAATTACAACAAATGTATTGAAATTAATGTACCAAATTTTAAGCTAAGAATTGACAGAACAACTATCCAATAATTCTGAGCTAGTGATACCAATCACGATCCATGTAATCCTCCTGGAAACCTGAAATAAGTTTTATATACATAGACTGAGCATGATGATATAGTAAGTATAAAAGAAAATGTCTTTCATGGACATGTGAACGAAGGATACTAATGAACCCATGAGAAAATAGTAGAAGAATGAAGCACCAAATAGGTATATTAACCATCCAATCCTTACCAAGTATTTCTTACCCAATAATTCATGTCATGTAATGTAATATATATATATATATAAGTAACATCGATGATAGGGTACCCCACACCACTTCTCCCTGGATGGATATTCATTCCACATAGACAAAATCCACATGCTCACACCTTTTCTAATCACATATTTCCCGAACCGGTGGGCCACACAAAAAATTACTTCTCACCCGCACTCACCTGGGCCACAATCCACACCAAATCTTTCCGACACAAACCTGGGCCACAAACCACATCACATCTTGTCCGAACCACAGGTCCATATATCATATCACATCTCATACCAAGTACACCTTGGACATCATAAGAACACTCATAATAAAGACACGTGGGGAAACACATCATTCCCACACACACTAAGGCCACACAATCCCCAACCATCCTAGAGGATATTGGGCCATCATAACATGGAAGAGAGAGCAGAGAAGAGAAGGTTTCCATCCATCTATCCTCCCATTGGGATGTTTGGAAAAGAGACTCTCTTCCATGATAATGGGGGTATTTAGAACTTACTCCTTAACTAGGTTGTAGTGCATATAGAAATCATAAGGAAATACAAGTATGAAAATAGATACCAAACCCTCTACCCACCCAAAGGGTTAAAAAAAATCCCACAACAATGCCAACATGTTTCTACCTATAGATGAACAAAACCACACAAAACCCAATCCATAAACCTGTTGAGCAATGTATTGTTTTCAAATAAATCAAAATAATGTTTTTTAAAGGGGGAGATTATTTTAAATAATACTCTGTCTCTTTATGATGATTTTGATGCTCACAAATACCCTTAATTATTTACTAATTATTTCGTTGAGTATTTTGCAGGAATTTATTTTATATAACGAGATTTTATACTTCATTTATTCCGAGATCAATTTTAGCGTATTCTGGAATCACTGTAGCGCGAGATCAATTTTAGCGCGTACTGGAATCACTGTTCATACCCTACGTTGATGAACGTAACGTATGGATGAAAAGTTTACTTTTTATGTTATTTTGAAACGTATGGTTAATGAACCTTACGTTGTTGAAAAGTATGGAAGAAGAACATTACGTTTGGAAGGAACCTTACGTTTTCGTTGTTGGACAAGTATGGAAGAGAAACCATACGTTAGTTTTCAGTGTTGAGTTTGTTTCTCAAAAGTATGGATCATCAACCTTACTTTTATAATCAACCGTACGTTCTTTGGAGAGTTGAAGCAAGACAAAGTATGGATGATCAACCCTACGTTTGAATGCTGAAGAGAAAGTATGTATGTTCAACCTTACGTTCTGAACCTTATGTTTGGAGCCACGTCATCAACCATACGTTTGGCGTCGGGATATTTTTGACAGACGATATTTCCTTTTGAATTAGTCAATCAAGCGGATTATTAGGCGGATTTCGAGTCGATTCTTAAGTACGACTTTGACTGAATCAGAGACGGTTTACAACGGATTAATGATTGATTTAAACGGAGCTTTTTATGCCGATTCTTCAGGGGAGTTACAACGGCTCTGTTATTTCATTTAATATCGCGAATCTAAAGGAGATTTTCATGGATCTATTTATGCGGAAGATTTTCTCATATTTAAATATATGTTCTATCTTGGAAACTTCGGAGATATATATATGCACAGGAAAGTGTGTGAATTTTATTATTGATCTTTTAACAAGCAAGAAACAGAGACTGTGAAAGCGTTCTTTTCTGGTGATCGAGAAGAAGCGTAAATCCTTTTTACCGAAAGAAGATCTTGATAGCAGATTCACGTGTTCTACATCGACTACCTGTTGTGAATCTACTGCTGCTGAAGTTGTGAAGTTTCTGGTAATATCTATTGCAACTGGATCGACTCAGAACTGTTTTGATTACAGATCTTTATTTTCTGAAGACGACGATCTATCTACTGTCAATTGCATTCTGTTGCAATTGTGAAGAACAACTGGAGAAGTGTTTCTTTATCGAAACTCTTTTTATTTTTGAGTGATCAGCTTCTCGTTCTAAGCTGTGTGGGTTCGTGTTTGAACCAGGAAGGCTGTGTGTGCCTGAGTCTTGTAAAGGTGTCAACTGCCTGTACTCAGTTGTGGACAGGTCTGTGGAAACGAGGACCAGATAGTGAAAATCGCCAAGCTCGTGGATTTGAGCGTTGGTGGAGTGGACTAGGGGCCTTCTGTTCCCCGAACCACTATACATCCGTGTGTTCATGCTTTTACTTTTTCCGCTGCATATTTAATCGTGCAAAAGCATAGTGAATAGAATTTGTCCAAATTGAAGAGATTGTAATAATTTGAAAAAGACACAATTCACCCCCCTCTTGTGTATAATCCGTAGATTCAGATCCAACAATTGGTATCAAAGGAGGAGCTTCTTATTTTTAAAGTCTTATCAAGCTAGAAGTATTTAAAGATTATACAGAGTGTATCATGGCTGATATGACAGAGGGAATGTCAATGGTCAGAGCACCTTACTTTAATGGAGATAATTATGGCTGCTGGAAATCACGTATGATTATTTATCTGAAAAATCTTGGTTACAGAGTCTATTCAAAGATTCTGACTCCCTATGAAATTCCTGAAAATCCCGATACATGGAGTGCTGCTACAGAGGCTGAGTATGACATAAATTCAAAATCTATGAATGCAATCATCTGTGGTCTAGGACCAGACGAATTTAACAGAGTATCTCAATGCCCGACTGCATATGAAATGTGGCAAACAATAGCTGTTGCTTATGAAGGAACAGATAATGTAAGACAGATGAGATATGCAACTGCTAAGTTAAAATTCGATACTTTCAGAATGATTGAAGGAGAGAGCATCACTCAGATGAATGGAAGATTGACAGAAATTGTCAATAATATAACAGCTCTAGGAGAACCAATCAAGCAGGCTGATCAAGCGTTGAAGGTACTGAGAGTACTTCCTACTCGATGGAATGGAATCTCTGCAGCAATCAGACAATCAACTTCTGTTAAAGATCTAACTATGAGAGAACTGATTGGTACACTGATGATGTACGAAGCTGAAATGCAAGATGAGGTAAATGAGCATAAAGTCTACATAAAAAGGGAAAATACTGCTTTGAAAGTGACTTCTCAACAAAAGGATAGAAAGATGAAGAACAAAGAAGTGAGTGCTAAATCAGAAAGCTCTGATTCTTCAAATTCGGATGAAGAACTGGCACAGCTAGCCAGAAAATTCAGAAAGTTTTATAGTAAGAAGAAAGACTTCAAGAAATCCTTTAAAAAGGATAGCAAGGAAGTGAGATGTTATGAATGCAAAAAGATGGGACATATCAGACCAGATTGCCCAAAATTGAAAGATGCAAAGAAGAAGAAATTCTTCAAAAGAGATGATTATGAGCAGAAAGACAAGAAAGCTATGAAAGCTACTTGGAGTGTTTCTGAAGACTCAAGTAATTCTTCTGAATCATGCTCAGAGAAGGAGGAAGCCAATTTAAAAGCAAATATGTGTTTCATGGCTGAAACTGATGAGGTACACTCATACTATTCCTCTGACTCAAATAATGAATCAAACTCTGAAACAAGCCTCTCAAATAAAAAACTTGCAGCTTACTGCAATATGCTTGAAGAAAGGTATGACTCATTATTTAATAAATATAAATCTATAAAGAACTTGTACAAAGCTATTTCAGATGAGAGAAATACTTTGCTAAAACAACATAAGGAATTAATTGACAAATACAATTCTGCTGAATCAAATAAAATTAATTTTGAATCAAAAATAAAAATTCTACAGGATGAAGTAGAATCTTATAAAACGGCTGCATTAATTTTTACAAAAGGAGAAAACACCTTAAATGAGATACTTGGAAAAACTGTAATTAAAAAGGAAAGGTTTGGAATTGGAAGTAAAGGAGAAAAACCTAAGTTATACAAAAATTATTTTGTTCCTAGCACTAAACAGGTTATTTGTAACTACTGTGGAACAAGAGGTCATATAGCTAAAAACTGTTTTCTAAGACAACCTCAGATATATGGAATTAAGAAAGCTTATATTTCCAACGATCTATATGATTCAATCAATTTTAAGAAAACAAAGCAAATCTGGATACCCAGATCACTGCTTGCTAACACTCCTGGACCCAACAAAATATGGGTACCAAAGCAATTTGTTTGAATGTCTTTGCAGGTAGCAGGTCACCAAAGAAAGAAAGAAATATGGGATATGGACAGTGGCTGCTCAAGACACATGAGTGGAACTTCAGCTAATTTCTCTTCTCTTACTCGAAAGGAAGGAGGACTTGTCACCTTTGGTGACAATGCCAAAGGAAAGATTATTGGTATTGGAACAGTTGGAGATCCAGAGACAGTCTCAATCAACAAAGTACTTTATGTACAAGGGTTAAAACACAATCTGATAAGTATCTCTCAACTCTGTGATGATGGATACACTGTTGATTTTACTAACAATAGTTGTACTGTTTCTAAAGATAAACTGTTTAAGTTTAGAGCACCCAGAACTGATAATGTTTATACTTTGGATTTGTATTCCTTGTGTAAACAACAAGTAAACTGCTTAACTGCTAATATAAGTGAATCCTGGATCTGGCATAGAAGACTTGGTCATTGCAATATATATGCTTTACATAAATTATCTAAGAAACATTTAGTTTCTGATTTGCCTAGTCTCAAATTTGAAAATGACAGATTCTGTGATGCATGTCAGCTTGGCAAGCAACACAAATCATCATTCAAATCTGTTAATAAAGTTGCTACAACTAAGCCTCTAGAACTTATCCATATGGATTTGTTTGGACCTTCAAGAGTAGCAAGTTTAGCTGGTAAATTATATGTTTATGTATTAGTTGATGATTATTCTAGATTTACTTGGATTTTCTTTTTGAAATTTAAAAGTGAAGCTTTTAGTTTATTTGAAGGTTTTTGTAAATCTATTCAAAATGAAAAAGGTTTTAATATAATATCATTGAGAAGTGATCATGGTGGAGAATTTGAGAACCAGGAATTTAGTTCCTTTTGCTCAAACATGGGTATTAAACACACCTTCTCTGCTCCAAGAACACCTCAACAAAATGGGATTGTAGAAAGAAGAAATAGAACTATTCAAGAAATGGCTAGAACTATGTTAAATGAATATAGCCTACCTATATATTTCTGGGCAGAAGCTGTTAATACAGCTTGTTATATAATGAATAGAATTTTAATAAGACCTATTTTGAAAAAGACACCCTATGAACTATGGAATAACAGAAAACCTAAAGTAAATTACTTTAAAGTTTTTGGATGCAAGGTTTACATCTTGAATACCAAAGATAATCTTGGTAAATTTGATCCAAAATCTGATAAAGGTATTTTCTTAGGATATTCTGCAACCTCCAAAGCTTATAGAGTCTATAATAAAAAGTCAAGGATTGTTGAAGAATCAGTTCATGTGAAATTTGATGAATCTGATCCTTTTGAGAAAAGGATAGAACAAATAGATGAACCTGATTCTAATGAAAACATGAGACCTGAGAATTTAAAGAATGATTTTGAAAATGATATAAAAGAAATTCAGTCCAGTTCAGAAGAACATGATACTGAAGAACCTTTGAATGTAATGCCTAGACAGTCTAGAACCTCAAAAAATCACCCTTTAGAATCTGTGATAGGTGACTTAGAGACTGGTATTCAAACTAGAAGAAACTTTGGAAACATAGTTGAATTCTCTGCTTTCCTATCCCAACAAGAACCTAAGACCATAGAAGAAGCCTTAGATGATGAGAGCTGGGTAATAGCAATGCAAGATGAATTGAATCAGTTCAAGAGAAATAAGGTTTGGGAATTAGTTGAAAGACCACATGATTATCCAGTAATAGGAACTAAATGGGTCTTTAGGAATAAACAGGATGATCAAGGGATAATAACTAGAAATAAAGCAAGATTAGTAGCTAAAGGATATAATCAAGAAGAAGGAATAGATTATGATGAGACCTTTGCACCTGTAGCTAGGTTAGAAGCCATTAGAATCCTTTTAGCCTATGCATCTTATATGAATTTTAAATTATTTCAGATGGATGTTAAATCTGCCTTTTTAAATGGTTATTTAATGGAGGAAGTTTATGTTGAGCAACCTCCTGGTTTTGAAAATTCTCAAAAACCAGATTCTGTTTTCAAACTTACTAAAGCTCTTTATGGCCTTAAACAAGCACCTAGAGCTTGGTATGAAAGACTAAGTTCTTTTCTTTTGAAAAATGATTTTACTGTTGGACTAGCAGATCCAACACTCTTTAAGAAACTGTGAAAAATAATGTTTTGTTGGTACAAATTTATGTTGATGATGTAATTTTTGGATCGACCAATAAAATTCTTTGTCATGAATTTTCAGAATTAATGCAAAAAGAATTTGAAATGAGTATGATGGGAGAATTAAATTTCTTTTTGGGTCTTCAAATATTTCAAAAAGATTTTGGAAATATTTTAAATCAATGCAAATACATTACTGATTTACTTAAGAAATTTGGGCTTGAAAACAGCAAGACATTTACAACTCCTATGTGTACTAATATAAAACTTGATTTGGATGAAACTAGAAAATCAGTGGACAACAAGTTATATAGAGGTATGATTGGTAGTTTGTTATATCTTACTGCTAGTAGACCAGATATAATGTATTCAGTATGTCTTTGTGCTCGATTTCAATCAAATCCCAAAGAATCCCACTTAACTGCTGTTAAAAGAATTTTTAGATATTTAAAAGGTACTATTTATCAATCTCTGCTTTATCCAAAAACCTCTGATTTTAATTTAATTTCATATTCAGATGCTGACTTTGGAAGCTGTAGATTAGATAGGAAGAGTACTTCAGGAACATGTCACTTTTTAGGAAAGTCTTTAGTATCATGGTCTAGTAAGAAACAACACTCAGTTGCCCTGTCAACAGCCGAGGCAGAATATGTGTCTGCAGGTAGTTGCTGTGCACAGGTGTTGTGGATGAAAAACACTCTTATGGACTTTGGATTAAATTTCAATAATACGCCTATTTTATGTGATAATACTAGTGCAATTAATATTTCAAAAAATCCTATTAGTCATTCTAGAACTAAGCACATTGATATAAGACATCACTTTTTAAGAGATCATGTGTTAAAAAAGGATATATTTTTAGAATTCGTAAATACAGAAAATCAATTAGCAGATATTTTTACTAAACCACTTCCCACGGCAAGGTTTGAATTTATTAAGGGGGAGTTAGGTTTATTTAATTTTAAATAGTTCCTTTTTAATCTTATTCTGTTTTCGAATTCTGTTTAATTTTTTGTTTCCCGCTATAAGTAATTTTATTTTGTTTTAAATAAAAGTAATGATTAGTGATTACACGGGAATCAAGGCTGTCAGAACCGTTTCACCTTCTAAACTGTTTCACCTTTTTCGGAAACCCTTTCGAAAACCTAAAACCGCACATCTGCTCCAAAACCCTTTTCTGAATCTTCAAACCCTAAACTTACGAACCTTCAGAAATCGTTGTTGAAATGGCAAAGACTAAGCGTCCAGATGAAGCCGAGAGCAGTGCTGCAAAGAAATCTAAAGTAGTTGGTCGGAAAATTCTGCAAGGTAAAGTCATCGATTTAGAATGGCTGTTTGAAACTAATTTACTGTTGAAGCAAGCGCTATCGTTTCAAAGCCTTGAGCAAGCTTTTAATAGTGAAAACTCTGAGTTTCTATATGAGGCAGAAATGCGACATTTCTTTAGAACTGTTCAGTTTAGCCTTGGAGATACGGAGGACCGTTTGTTGGCTCAAATAGAGGATAAGGACTTTTCCATATCATCTGTAGAGATAAGTCAAATTCTTAACTGCCCTCATGAAAGAGTTTTTCATTTCGATTTACGGAATATTGGAGATTCTGTACATAAGTCTGAAGACATTATGTCTTTTCTGTTTGGAACCAAAGTGATAAAGAAGATGTTTATTAAAGATTTGGAACCTGATCAGAAAATCTTGGTAAAGTTTGTTCAGACTGGTTTAGCACCAAGGATGGCTGAGATGGAGAAAATTCTGTACCCTGACATGTACATAATGTATCTTCTGATGTGTGATATTAAGTTTAATTTTCCTCGATTTATGATAAGATATCTGAGATACTGCTGTCAGAGTGAAGCAAGAATGACCTTTTTCCCTTATGGAAGGTTCATTTCTTTGTTGTTGTTTAAAAGAGGTATGATCAGATTGGTCGATGCTGGGGTGAAATGTCACCACAGTAATGTTTTTAATGCTGGGACTTTGAGGAAAGTTGGATACTTCTGGAGCACAATTAAAGGAAAACTCTTACCTGTTGGAGCTGAGGAAGACTCAGAGAGTGCTCAGGCTCAACCTGCTAAGTCCAAGGAGGGACAAGCAGAATCAAGGGTTAGTACAGTGGCAAGGAGAATTCGCTTTGAGATGGAGGAAGTTGAGGAAGAGAGAAGTCAAGAAGGACTTCAATCTAGAAGGAAGAGGTCAATTGATGAAGAAATTATCTCTCCTGTCTTGAAATCTTCTGAACCTGTAATTTCTTATTCATTTGTGAGAGAAGCTGTTGTGGAGAGGACTGCACCGATAGAGGAACCAGTAGCTCAACCGGAAATTCAGCTAGAACCTCAAACTGCTGCTGTGGCTGTTGAAGAAGCAATTCCACAAGAACAACTTATGGAGGCAGTGCCTGGTGAAGAAGTGGCCCGACCTCAAGAAGTTCATGAAGATATTGTTCTTGATCATTCAGTAGAAGTCAGAGAGACTACTGTTCGTGATGAACATACTTCTAAAGCTAATACAGAAGTACTTCAGGAAGAATTTTCAGTGGAAGAATTTCAGGCTTCAAAAGCTAGTTCAGTGGATCAACCTTGTCAGGACAAGGACAAAGAACAATCAGATGCAGATTCTTTACCACTTGCCTTGCCTCATCAACCTATTTCTGAACATGAGAATAGAGCACAGGGTGTCCCTGATTTGAGAAAAGAAGAAGTTGTTGAGTTATACAAGCGTATCTCTCAGTTGGAATCTGAGAATGATAGTCTCAGAAATTCTCTGAACTTAGAGCAATTGAAGTTTCAGAAGCTGAAAGAATGTACTGTTTCAAGACAGGAAGTAGATTTGTTTAAGACTGATATGTTGCATGCTGTTGATCAGTTGAAATCAGAGATGGTAACGAAAGATGATTTGGCTGAGATGAAGATTTATATGGAGAATAAATTTGAATCTGTTGCAAATAGTGCTGTGAGTGGATCAGGTTCTTCACCTGATTTGATTCGATGATTTCAAGCAATTACTGGAGCACTGAGCAATATGAGTGACAGATTACACGATCTTCAGTGTAATAGTGCCCCTTTGTCAGTTTTGCTGGATAATCAGAAATTTTTAGTGGATCAGTTGACATCTGGAGAGCAACCGATTAGGATTCTTTTGAATCAGTTATCCGAGAAGCTGACTCTTTTTGTTGAAAAAGAAGAAAGAATGCATGAGTTTTTCAGAGTTAATTTGATTGAAGATATTCATATGACTCAAGAGAACAGAGATCTTATCATCAAGTTAGGAGATGGGATGATGAAGAGGCTTCGAGAACAGTTTACAGAGATCAAGATCGCAATTCAAAGGAGATAGATACCTTTTTCCCTGTCTTATCCCTAAACCTTGATTCCTCTGTATATCACTGTCGTAGCTTGTGAATAAAAATTCTTTTCTTATCTTTTTTGTTTTATTATTTATTGATTTATGATTAAGTTAGCCAGTATAAGAAATTCACTTATTCATATCCAGTTAATTATAGCATTTACTTATAGTTCAGTGCAATATTGAATGTGTTC
Source organism: Viscum album (assembly GCA_963277665.1). Classification (NCBI taxonomy): domain Eukaryota; kingdom Viridiplantae; phylum Streptophyta; class Magnoliopsida; order Santalales; family Viscaceae; genus Viscum; species Viscum album. The sequence goes on from OY728127.1 coordinate 1,278,292,424, forward strand.
AAATCCGTAATTTTTCATTCTTTTTGATATCACAAAAAGGGGGAGAATTTGGATAAACACAACATTTAAATTCATTCGTTTCCTATGAATAAATTTGGATATATAGGAGCATTTGGATATATACGACATTTATCTTTTATCTATTTGAAAATTTATTTTTATGGGAGAGTTATGGGGGAGAAATTTTATAGTTAAATATTGTTTTTAATCCTTTCAAAATTCTAAAATTTTATAAAACTTTTTTTAATAAAGATTGCAATTAAATTTGTTCTATTATTTTATGGGTTTTGTGATCATCAAAAAGGGGGAGATTGTTGAGCAATGTATTGTTTTCAAACAAATCAAAATAATGTTTTTTAAAGGGGGAGATTATTTTAAATAATACTCTGTCTCTTTATGATGATTTTGATGCTCACAAATACCCTTAATTATTTACTAATTATTTCGTTGAGTATTTTGCAGGAATTTATTTTATATAACGAGATTTTATACTTCATTTATTCCGAGATCAATTTTAGCGTATTCTGGAATCACTGTAGCGCGAGATCAATTTTAGCGCGTACTGGAATCACTGTTCATACCCTACGTTGATGAACGTAACGTATGGATGAAAAGTTTACTTTTTATGTTATTTTGAAACGTATGGTTAATGAACCTTACGTTGTTGAAAAGTATGGAAGAAGAACATTACGTTTGGAAGGAACCTTACGTTTTCGTTGTTGGACAAGTATGGAAGAGAAACCATACGTTAGTTTTCAGTGTTGAGTTTGTTTCTCAAAAGTATGGATCATCAACCTTACTTTTATAATCAACCGTACGTTCTTTGGAGAGTTGAAGCAAGACAAAGTATGGATGATCAACCCTACGTTTGAATGCTGAAGAGAAAGTATGTATGTTCAACCTTACGTTCTGAACCTTATGTTTGGAGCCACGTCATCAACCCTACGTTTGGCGTCGGGATATTTTTGACAGACGATATTTCCTTTTGAATTAGTCAATCAAGCGGATTATTAGGCGGATTTCGAGTCGATTCTTAAGTACGACTTTGACTGAATCAGAGACGGTTTACAACGGATTAATGATTGATTTAAACGGAGCTTTTTATGCCGATTCTTCAGGGGAGTTACAACGGCTCTGTTATTTCATTTAATATCGCGAATCTAAAGGAGATTTTCATGGATCTATTTATGCGGAAGATTTTCTCATATTTAAATATATGTTCTATCTTGGAAACTTCGGAGATATATATATGCACAGGAAAGTGTGTGAATTTTATTATTGATCTTTCAACAAGCAAGAAACAGAGACTGTGAAAGCGTTCTTTTCTGGTGATCGAGAAGAAGCGTAAATCCTTTTTACCGAAAGAAGATCTTGATAGCAGATTCACGTGTTCTACATCGACTACCTGTTGTGAATCTACTGCTGCTGAAGTTGTGAAGTTTCTGGTAATATCTATTGCAACTGGATCGACTCAGAACTGTTTTGATTACAGATCTTTATTTTCTGAAGACGACGATCTATCTACTGTCAATTGCATTCTGTTGCAATTGTGAAGAACAACTGGAGAAGTGTTTCTTTATCGAAACTCTTTTTATTTTTGAGTGATCAGCTTCTCGTTCTAAGCTGTGTGGGTTCGTGTTTGAACCAGGAAGGCTGTGTGTGCCTGAGTCTTGTAAAGGTGTCAACTGCCTGTACTCAGTTGTGGACAGGTCTGTGGAAACGAGGACCAGATAGTGAAAATCGCCAAGCTCGTGGATTTGAGCGTTGGTGGAGTGGACTAGGGGCCTTCTGTTCCCCGAACCACTATACATCCGTGTGTTCATGCTTTTACTTTTTCCGCTGCATATTTAATCATGCAAAAGCATAGTGAACAGAATTTGTCCAAATTGAAGAGATTGTAATAATTTGAAAAAGACACAATTCACCCCCCCTCTTGTGTATAATCCGTAGATTCAGATCCAACAAAACCCATATAATTAAATTAACTGATTCCATTATTTTATTTCATAACTCAGTTTTTCATTCCCCTAATCAAACCAAACTAAACTAGTTCCAAACATTATAAATCAATGTATATGTTCATACCATTGCTACCTCGGAAAATAATAGACTCAACAGAACACTATAATAAAACATGACAACATCCAAACAAGATGACAAGTGTAATGGTAAAAGAACTCACTTCCTATTAAATACATAAGGTTCCATAATCTCCACATTTAATATCCATTCATGGTACATCGATCTCAGGATACCAGAAAATATTTTATCATGGTATTCATGGAGAATATCTAGGTTAATTATCCATACCAACTACTACTAGCATCATTCTTCAAAGTCATTCTACCCAATCCATCTTATCAACAGAGAATGCCCCCAACTCACAACCTCATCAGGTCGCACACTACAACATAACTAGCTTACAACCCTACTACAAAACTCCCCACAATCATTCTATAATCAATCAATCTCTCAACCTTAGATTCTATTACCCAAACCATCAGAAAACAAATATCCATGCCCAAAACCCTACTATAACACATGTCAGAACAATCACACAAACACCAAACCTCTTAAAATACCATGGAAAATAATATTATAATTTTATAAGCCATTTCCCCTCAATTTCACTTGTTAATTCAAGAGTTACCATAGAAACAGTTAGATCATGGTGATTTCATTAATTAGACAAGTGTAAATGGGCATCAATTTCATGTATAAAAGTGTTGAATGAAAATAAACAACATTCATTCCAAAAAATACCCTCTTCTCAAACTAGGACCCCCAATGGATATGATTTTCATTAGGTGGTTTTCCCATATAGATTATAATATCCATAGAAAAAAAATCAAAACATGACTCGATTTTCCCTAGATGATTGTTTATTGATTTCAAACCAGATCAATTATCTTCATTAATCTCAGATCAACTATTTTCACAAAATATTCATCCATATACCCATACAACAAGATGAACTAGTATGAAATATAAAAGGTAGATCAACTTGGAAGAAGATACAAATGATACATCTAGACTACAAAATAATAGGTGTGCACATGTAATAGGTAACTCTATGTAAAAAATAAACTAGTGCAGCACAACAGTACGACTCCTCAGGGTTGAATTTTTTTGGGGACATATGTTATGTATAGAAAGGTGAATGGATGAATTAAGGGAATTCCCCCACATATATGGATTAGATCGTAGAATCTTTCACAATGAAATGGAATTGAATTTCCATTAATGTAATATCTCAACAAAACCAAGTTGTTTGAAAAAATAAAATCCCCTTGAACTCATAGGATTCTAAATATATGACTCATTGAATTTAAATGGAAACAAACCCACATAAATATGGTATTAAACTCACATTACATAAAATAAGACATTAATGGGTTGAAAATATAAAAACTAATAAATTATGGAAATTTGAAAAACTATTGGAAATCATTCACCATTAGATGAGTCACTAGTGTGAGTCGCCATTGAGATTCACTAGAGTAAGTCACTGTTGAGAGTCACTAGATTGAGTCACCATTCAGTGAGCTAACATTTTGAGTCACCTTTCAGTGAGTCACCGTTGTGATCTATCATTAGGAGTCATCGTTTGGAGCCATCGTTTGGAGTCACCATTCAATTTCACTATCCATAGTCATCATTTAGATTCACCATTTGGATCAACCATTCAGAGTCACTATTCAGAGTCACCCTTCAGAGTCACTATTAGGGGTCACTATTCAATGTCACCATTTGGAGTCACCATTCGGAGTAATTGTTCAAAGTTACTAGTGCAACTCACCATTGGGAAATATTGTTTCAACTCACAATCAGAGCCTACCTCTATGACTCACCATTAGGACCAACCATTGTTACTCATCATCAGAACCTATAGTTGTGACTCACCATCAATACATGCTGTTGTGACTCGCTATTATAACCTACAATTACAACTCACTATTAGGACCTTCCATTGTGACTGGATATCAGAACCTACCATTATACTCACCATCAGGACCTATTGTTATAACTCACAGAGTGGTCCTACTATTTTGATTCACTATTAGAACCTACCACTACAACTCACCATTAAGACTTACCATTGTTACTCACCCCCAGAACCTACCGTTGTGACTCACCAATAGGACCTATCATTGCGACTCATCATTAGAAGATTTATTTTTTTGAAAAGTGGAGAAATAAGTCTCTTTAACCCACCATAACACCCCAAACAACATATATTGACAATGTAATCAACTAGGGAGGTCCAATCCATTACTTCTCTCATCTCTAGAAATAATAGAATCAACATACTTTATAGATAATGGGGACGAAAAATTTGTTCATTCCTAGTATTTTTCATATCCATCCTTATATTTTTATCTCTCCTAAAATTTTGTTAAATTATTCCATGAATTGAAAAAATAATTAATCAAAATCTTCCTGGAAAATATTTTTTTATGGTTTTTATAAAGAATTGAAAACTTCCAACTGTGCAAATAGAAAAGGAAAATAATATATTGATTATCTACCTAAAAATATTTACAATTTTGATATACTCTTGTTATAGGTTTTGTGATAATAAAATTTATTTTCCTAGTGTGGCATAGAGGCCGACAAGGGTTCTCTAACTTAGGGTGAATCATAATTGTTCACCTAATTATTCAGATTCATGTAAATCTAATTATTTTTTATTATTTTATTAAATAATTTTCTACTTTTGGGTTTGATAAATTTATAGATCCATGGAATTACATGAGAAATTAAAATTTAAACATATAATAACATGAATTTCTATAAAATGGGTAAGTAATGAATTAACAAGGCCATAAGATTAGTTTTGGGTTAAATAATTCTTCTCCTCTGTTTTCTCTTTTTTAGTTTCATAATTCATCTATGATATCACGTGCATGAATCACTATCCATTTATTTATAGATTTTGAAATCACATATTCCTTAATCAATATAAAATCCACCTACTCTTGCAATCAAGGTTGATTGTTCACATTAGTTAATGGTGTGAAATCAACCAAGAATGTGCACTATCAAATTATTTTTCATCCATTTTTTCGATCAAATCTATCACATAGAGAGATAAACAATTAAAGTGTGGGGAAAAAGGTGAAATAAAATAATAGGTATAGATTTTAGTTTTATGACATGGGGTCCAGTTTCCACACCCATACAAACCACTATAAACAACCAAAAACAAATAATTAAACATTAATAAATAACTCAAGAACATTGTAACCTCCCCTGATCGAAACATTAGGTCATCCTCCCATTGTGAAATTTAATTGGTCACAATGGTTGATATAATGAATAGAGAGAATAAAAAAAATTAATAATGATATAAGAAATAAAATAAATAAGAAAATGTGTGAAATAAGAAGAAGAAAACACACACATGAAAACAAAAAAATTAAATGGAGAACAATAAAAGAGGGAGAGGGAGAGATAGGGGGAATAAAACAAAAAAGTGGAATATATAATAATATATATAAAAAAATTATAATGATAAAATAATACTGTAATAATAAATAAAAAAGTATAGAGATGAAAAGGGGGAAGAAGAAGATGATTGTTGGAATGAAAAAACTTTTTATAAATCATGTATGAATTAAAAAAAGAATATAAAAAATATATTAAAAATATGAATAGAAAAATAATGAAAAATAAGAAAACAAGGAAACTATTTCTTTAGTTGAGCCTCCATCGATTGTCTACTATGGGTGTGAACTCCCCTCAATTGTGTCACATGTTTTGTTTTTAGTGGCAATAAATGAGCGTGTCTCTTCCTTATCATACTTCATGGAATCCTTGATACTTGAGATATTATTTGAATTAAAATATATATAATATTTTAACCGAAATATATCTCTATACTTCATGATATTTATTGTGGATAAAAGACTATATGGGGAATATTTTTCATTCATTTCATTATTGATTCGGTTAATGTGGAATTCATGAGATCACACAAAGATGTAGAAACTCCATACTGCTTTGGGTGAATGGAATAAGGGATATAGTGATTCATTGAGGATCTTCCTTTCTCCGTAATTTAAAATATCTAGATGAATACATCATGGTTGTCTTATGAGGTAATATAGGTCATTTGTGGCAGTTTGGACTAAATATACTAGGGAATGAGCTCACGTCCAAGATTCCTTAGCTTATCCAGCATGGGTTCTTAGTAGTTTTAGTGGCATCGTGTGTTAAAGATGAAGGGTACAATGGTGGAGCATAGAAATTTTTGTGACACCCATGTGTCTGAGCATGAGGAATGAATTTTTTTATGTGATGACTAGTAAATTTGATAATTGAATCTCTCATCAATTTGATGGCTAGTGTGCATGATGGTTTATAATCAAAGACACAATATGATAATTCAATGCACCATTAGTTGGGATGGGATCCTATTTGACACTATGTGCACACAATATGTTTCCCACACCACACACAACTCGGGTGAGCTTTGGCCCCACTATGCTTCATCGCGGGACTTACCCCTAATGGGCCACTGATGCACAGTCCAAATTCCCCGATGATAATAGTTTTTTCATGATGCATCTACCATGTTATATTGGCTTGATAGTTCTTTTAATATTGGATATGTGAATAGATTCCATACTTGATGGGCCATCTTGAGTTTACCTTAATGTTTTATTAAACACCTGAATAAATGAGAACCATACGTAGAGAAATTTCACTTCAATATATCCATAAAAATCTCAAATATCATGTCCCTAGAAACTTATAAATTTTATAACATATTTAGTTCAATATTCATATTTTCCCAAAATTTCAAAACCCATTGAAATCTATGGGAATATAAATCCAAAATATATTTAAAATCATTAAAGTATGATTAAAAATATTAATGAATTTTTTGTGTGTCACTGGTGTAGGTTTCTAGATCTCTTTATCTTTAGTGATGATGTGGTTTCATTATTGTTACGTTTTGATTTTTGATAATGGGTATGCTGGTAACATGGGTCCCCAAATATTGTGATAATGTTCTTGTGAAATCATTGACCTATATTGATTGACTCTTTCACTCAACTATTCCCGAAAGTCCTGGTCCAATGATCTTCCCACTCTGTCTCATTCAACGGTATCCATGTATGTCTTGGGATGTGTTGTTTGAGTGGAAGATGGTATAAGGGAGGCATAAAATGCATATTATTTTCCCACTTTGTGTCCATGATGGTGTTCCTTATTTTCATTGTTAAATGAATTTGGTTTGTTTGATATTGTTTTGTAGTGACTCAGCCTGTTTGATTTTTGTTTGGTGAATATGTATATTTTTCATCTCTTGTTTTCATTGATGTTAACTTCTAGTTGTGGCATCAGTCATTTGAACAATTGAAAATTATGATGAGAGGAATACTATAGTGATTTGATGATATGGATGATTGAATGGTTGAATATGTGTACTTGATAAGACATACCTCGATGGAGAAGTTAGATCACAGCTCTGGATCTCACATCCTAAGGTGGTTTTCTAGTTATTCAATTGAGGTGTGGTTTAAAATTTTAAATTTATGGATTAGCTTTTTGACTATTTTTAAATTTTGAATTCGAATTCTTGGTTCTGCAAAAATGTATTTTACAAATGTACCATTACCACTAAAATTTAATTTTGATTTTGTTGAATTTAAAAAAATTGAATAGTTAAAATGAAAGATTATGCAAATGGCTTCAAACTAATCTTCATAAAACATAAATTAGTTAATATGACTTTCATATATGATTTATAAGCTATATATTTTACTTTACTCACTTTTGGAGTCATGGGATTAAAGGGACATTCCTATGAGAAATAATTATTTTATGTCAGAAAAAATCATTTAGGATGTCAATAATTTCATTCTAAATAAATAAATAAACAAGAGGGACATTTATGTGTCTTTTATTAATTTATTTAATGTACAAGGAAAATAATTTTCACTATATAGAAGAAGCTGATAATGATCAAATGAAAATTTAAAGGGTTGAAGTAATTTTAATTATTATAGATAAATCACATATGTTGGTAATATGGGTAATAATGAGATATCATACAATATTTTAGAGAATGTTGGGTGAATATTGATTCAATTTATAGAAGTTGATATTATATTAGATCAATGGACTGTGGTTAAAATCTATTACTCATTTTCAATTCACTGGTAAAAGTGTGGGTGGATGAATCTTGTACATCTTTCTCGTTAATGGGATAACAAGGATTCATGGGAAACTATCCATTGGGAAGGTTTTAAAGAGTTAATCTGGTAGATAATAATTCTATTTAGGTTTATTGAAAAGGGTTCGATAAACATCCACCTCATGAATAGTGGATTATCAAGGATCAAAAATGTTAGATACTTATCTTTTAAATGGAATAATATAATCCATTTTAGTAAGCTTGGTGAAGCATGTTATGGTTGTACCTACTCTAATGGGATATGTAAGGTTACCTAAATAGCTGTGATATTGGAATGAGAAGCTATGTATGGGATATATTATTTTATGAAAACAATTGATGAAATTTAGTTGGTCTAAATTACAACATTTGTGGATCTATAAGTGTTGAATATTAAAATCAATCATATTTTTAGAAAGAACAATAATGTTTTAGTTGGTAAATTAATGTTCAATATTGATCACATAGACTTTGGTAGTTTTCAAGGTTATGTGATGGTGAATAAAAATAGGGTGATATTTAATTTTAATATTTTGAATATGGGAAACCCAAAGTATGATATTTTTCATTCTATTGTGTGTGTTCCAACTGGAGCAATATATCATAGAATATTCTTACTATTCATTAAATTTGTAGAAAATTTCTAGAGAAATAATGGGGTTAATTTTGTTAAAAATAAATATATTGTTTTCTATTACATAACATATAGTATGTCGATGGTGGAAAGAAATGTTTTTCAAGATATGGAATGTCCTCATACTGAAAATGGTGTTCAATATAGTGTGAGGAACTTCTAAAATTATTATTACATAATGGGGATAAATTGAGAGTCGAGAGTTCCTAAAACACCTTAATTGAAATTTTTTGTAGGATAGAATGAAAATGTAATGTTCTATGATTTATAGAACATTACATTTTCATTCTATGTTTTATTAATAAATATGAGAATAATATATAAGCATAGATATATTTCTTGTATACATAAGTCTAGTATCTACTATGGAAAAATGTATGATAGATGTGTTATGGTTTGGTATGTTATCAATTGATTTCCACCTAAAATAATTTTTAAAATTTAAATATTTTCAATGTTATACTATGTAAAGAGACAATATTTACACTATATTCATGATTTATTTCATTTTTTGATATGGGGATGAAGTCATTGGTTGTCTAATATAGAATGGTGATTAATGAATGATTGTAAAATTTACTGACTCTGTTATTAATTAGAAAAATATTTAGAAGAACGTGAACTAGCTGCGGAAGAGATTTTGGTCAAATACTCAACTATTTATCTTCATGTTGGACTTTATTGGAATATGAAAAATTCACAACATCCATTGAATTTAGATGAAAAAACTGAAATACCAGGAATAAAACCAATGAAATCCTTACTAGAATTGTCAATGACTGCTAATACCTAAGGAAATGATTTAGAAATTGAGGCATCATAAAATTATCTTTTGGATGTTGGGGCAACAAATAAAAAACCATTAGAAAGAGAGTAAAAATAGGTTGAAAACATCTTCTAGAATTAGTTGACCAGTGAAATATTTTAAAATCGATTCTAAATTTAAAATTTTAATGTTTATTGGTGAACTCGGAATCCTTAAAGTTGTAGTGACACTTTGTGATGAGAAATTGTGTGAGTTTCCTATAAAAGAATAGTTGACTTCATGGATGTTCAATAGAACATTTGAGATAACTAAACTATCATAAGGAAAGTAACAACAAGGGAATAAATGGGTGTATAATTGAGAGAAGTGGGTGGTAGAAGTATAAGGTATAAATCAATACTAGTAGTGATAGGTGCTCAATAGAAATAATTTATATACTTCTCAACAATATTTTCATCATTTTTCTAACATTCAATATTCGGGATAGCTTTTAGTATCTAAAATGGAATAATCTATTCTAAATGAAACTACCTTCATGAATGAGTAAATTCCTTATTAATATTTTTACTTATATAAATATTGAAAAAAAATTAGACCATTATAAATTATATCTTATTGGATTTAGTATTCAATTAATAATATTAATTGTCGATAATATTTTTTTGTGATGTGGACATTAATATTGAAATATATTAAGTTTTTTGATAATTTATAACAAGAATTGATGGAATATGTGATGTAGATGACCGACATGATCATAGCCTATGATTCCCTTTAATCAAAGATTCTTGGGAATATGGGATCACTAGGATTTCCCCTTGACTAATCACATGCCAACATGAAAAAACTGAAGCATGAGTGATACCTTTTATGGTAGAATTTAAATATTATTGAGATAAAGGCCCAAACCATGTTCCTAGAACCACCCAAAGAAAATGTCACAATAAAACACATTTCCCTATGGGAATACAGTAGTATAATAATTAATTATGTATTTAGAATCTAAGATTATCAGTTTTTTTATTTTGTTTTAAATAAAATAATGATTATATGTATCCCTTTTTATTATTACATTATAAATACCTATATAGTGGGATTGATAAAATTTTGATTATGTTTTGAGGAAATGAAAATTGTAGTTTTTGGGAAATATATCATTTCAATTAAGACTCTCCTTTGTTAAATTCTAGTATTTTTTAACAAAGTATTATTTTAATACAACGTTAATTTTTAATATTTATTTAAATACATTTGATAATATTATTTCTTGAAGTATAATGTATTTTTAATGGGTTAGAATGTTTTCAGTGTGGAAAAACACTTATTCCAAAATAAATAAGGACGTTCATTCAAAAGTGAAAGCTAAAATATTTAGAAAACTTTTCTTTGGTAAAAACTATTATTTTTTAAACCATCAAATTTAAATTATTTAATGGTGAAAATTTCAAAATATTATGACCGAGTCAAATTTGCGTGTTAAAAATTATTGTATTAATATTTGGTATTTATAATGACATAATAATATCAAAAAAAAATTTAATAATTACTACATAGATTTTCCAAGAAAAAAATTATGTTTTACATTTAAAATAATATGTTATTGAGGTTATTTTATTAATTTTATTATCTATAAATGATTCCTCAAAAACCAAAATTGTATTTTGTGGAATTAAAATCAATTCAATATAAACGTAACTCACATCCACCTAACTAAAAGTATTATCATAGTAATATTGGTTCATTGATTAAAAATATATTTAAAAAAATACGATTTTATAGAAACCATGGGAATTCCTATAAGAATGTTTCTGATTTTAATTAATTTTTATATATATTCCAAACAAATTGTTTATTAATTACTAATGAAGTCACCTATTTTCTATAAATATCCACCCAAAAACCCACTATTCTTGACTAAAAACACATTAAATCAATATTTATACTCCTCCACCGACTATAATATTTCCCAAGGTGTTATAATTCTCTTAAGAAATATATCCTAATCTTTTAAAATCACCCGCTCAGGGTAAGTGATTCTATACACCCCTATATTCTAGAAAATTATTTGTATTATGCCAATTTTTTATAATTAATAATGTTAGAATATTATTATGAACATATATTTTACATTATTTGGGATTTTTAATTAATGAGATTCCACCTTCCACTCTTAGTAAATTATTTTCATTAATCCTTATGTACACCAGTTATGTTATTGAAATTATTATATGATTTTTCTTTCTAAAAAATAATATTGGATGTACACATACCCATTTATACTCAATGAAATTCACCAATATATACAAAACCTCAATTTATTAGGTAATTCAATTTATTTAATGTACACTCCTTAATTATGTGATTAAATTTCATCTATGGCGTTAGTATGTTTTATGATCTATGTGGAACACAAATTTATGTATATTAAAAGAATGTGATGGTAGACATGAAATTATATATCCACCATATACATTGTTAAATTATTTATCTCATGATATTAAATTTATAGTGCAAGTGAGTTCATCCTAAACACACTATGTTATTATTTATCTTTGGTTATCATTGACGTGTGTTTATGATGTCATTTTGTTTTCACATTCCTTGTGTTATCCTGATGGTATCATCATATTCCATGTATTTATGTTTATTATTATGATTCTAACCTTTCTATTTTGTTATTTTATTCCTCCTAACTCACATGTACTACTTTAACTTATATATTTTTTAGATTATTTTCATATTTATATTTATTTATCAAACCATTCTTATGTAGGTTCTCAGGTTATCATGTGAAATTTTAAAACATAATTGATTTTTAAGGGCAGATTATCTATTTCTAAATAATGTGGTTGTTTCATTGTTTCATGTTTTTATGATATGTATCTAATTGTCTAAATAAACTAGGCATTTCATTCTTCTGTGATTTTATTAATACTGAATTTATATAATAAATAATGAAATAAAGTGTATAAATGATATGGTTTTTCATAGTTAGTATAATAAGATGGGCCTAGTTATTTTGGGGGATTGTAATTATAAAACGTTATTAAATCCATAGGAATAATACTATAGATATTGATAGATCCTTAAATTTTAGTAATGTATAGTGTAATCAGTTTTGATTCAATAAAATTCCTATCTGGGTAATAAAAGGGTATGTGAATCTAGAACATTTGTACATATGGTTAATAACCCAAAAATGGGTGAATTTGAAATTAACCCAATCATCACCTAGTTTAAGAAAAATATGCCTTATTTGAAACATGTTTTGAAATAGCTGGGGTATATGATTTTTCAAATTCATAAGACCCTTATAAACTATTATGAGGGAGACATAAAATAATCATTATATTTTTTAATAGCAAATAGGCCATGGATAACCAAGATTGAAACCTAAGAAATCTATAGATAGGGAATATATTTATTTTATGAGTTATACCTTCAAGATCATATTATACCTTTTATGTGTTTAATATTTTTTATGAATATCATCTATAATATATCATTTATTCTAGACATTGGTTATTAATTGGTCTAGCTGATTCCACAAACAATGTCATGGGATATGAGGTGAGCACCCAATGAGATGCCCAACCTGATGGGTAAAGGAAAAAATAACGTAATGAAAATACATTCTCAATTAACTTCATATTTGAAAATAAATATGAATCAGTTGGAACACCTATATCCTCTTAATAAAGATAAAGTGTTAATTCAGTCCTTTATGAATAAAATTCCTTTGAATTTAAATGGATCTTCTGATCCGTTAATAAGGGAATAACAGATCAAATATATTTGGAATATTTTATCTATCCTTCAATTCTCTATGAAATATATTATTTTACTAGTTGTTTATTATACAGAGGGAGAAGCTGGTCAATAATGGGCATTGATAAAAAAATATTGTCCTAGGAGGAGGTTAATGTGATTGAGTGTAATGAATTTTTAAAAAAATGATAAATATTTCACTCACACTCTTCAACCTAAAATAGATATAGATTTAATTTTCCTCTAGAAAAATGATGAATAATATATTTGGTTTTATGAGGAAAACTTAAACATACTATCATTATATGCCTCTACATTTTTCAATAACCATAAAGAGTAGTTAACCACTTCTTTAGTCAGATAATGTTTAATATATGAGAAGAATTTATTATTTTAGGAATTAAATGTAATGGGAAAATATTTATATTTTCCCAAGAAAGAAATGTAAATCAGTGAATATCAAGGGCCTCATGGGTTAATAAAATGGAATAACATAATAGATTTGAATTCTAGAGAATAAATGGAGAAATAAAATAGTGTGAAAAATTTACAGCATCCCCCTTTCCAAAAGTGTCTGATGAATAACACATGATGTTTACTAAAGGTTACAATGATTTGATTTATGTATTGAATGGAGGGGAACCTAGATGGAAAATTTTGATAGGAGATACCTACCAATGTGATAGAATAATGGAATGATCTATCCAATCATTACCCTATTTTAAAATGTTTCGGCTATAAGGAACAAGGATACAATGTGAATTAGTTCACTAAGTGAAGGGTTATTGATGATAACTAGTGAAAAAAATCTCAATGTTCTAGAGAGAGGGACATCTTATTCTATAAAAACTATTGAGGTGGATCCAAAAAATGATTTGGGGATAGTTATTCTTGTTATTCATTCCAGTATAGGGAATATAGTAGTTTATTTTGTTTTTATACATTATTTCAAAACTCAAAAGACAAATAAAACACTTCAAAAACCATCTCAAAATATTGAACATGATCTCATTGTGAAAATATAAGTTGAAGAATAATTGTATCCAAAGAATATTACTCATCCCCTCTCAAAATTTCGGGGAATAATTTCCTATTAATCCATGTCAATGTAAATATAAATGAATTTGATACTATTTCGGGGATATATTTTCTTTCCCTATATAAAGATAATATAAATCGTTGAATGAAGAAAATCGCCATCTATATTAAGAAGTGACACTTGATTATATCCATGTTTATAAATAATTATGAACATCATTTGGAATCATCATCTCGTGAATGGATATTATTTATATATGGTCAGGTGTATCTAGATAAAAGGATATAGACAATGGAAAATATCATCCTTGAAGGAATACCTATTATAATGGAATATAGAAATGTGTTTTGGAATAATTTTTATGGTCTTCCTCTAAGCCGTGAGGGGGAGTTCTCTATTAAATTTATACTAGTAGTATTGTCAAAATCCATGACTCCATATATAATATCCATTATTTAACATTATTAGTTAAATAAGAAACTATGGGAGAATTTTGATATATCATTTCTATTCCCATGTGATTCACTGTTGGGTGTTCCAATAATTTTCATCAAGATTAAGGATGGATCAATGAACATCTTAATATATTATCATGGTCTCAAAAATATCTTGATGGATAACAAGTATACTCTTACATAGATCATTTACATGTTTGACAAGCTTCATGGTGCCCAGTAATTCCCTAAGGTGCATCTTTAGTGGGGATATTGTTATATAAATGTGAAGGAGGATATCCCCAATACATATATTTGTATGATTTTCGGGAAATATGAGTTATTATTTTTTTAATTTATACTCACTAATTATCTAGAAATATTAATGGTTTTAATGGAAAATGTCTTTAATGATTTCCATAATAATGTTTTTGTAGTATTTGTAGATTATTTTATTATATTATTCACATGAAAGGAGGAATACAATGTGTATTTTAAAAATATAATGAGGGCCATGAAAAATGAAATGTAATATGAATTATACATTAAATATGAGTTTTAAATTCATAATGAATCATTCCATAGAAAATTTTATAACCATTAATTGGATATATATGCATCCTCTAAAAATAAATGTAATTGGAGGATGGGATAGACCTATATTAATGAAAAATATCTATTTTCTCCTTTGATTGGCTGGGTAATATCATCGGTTTATGAGAAATTTCCCATAATTTAAATATAAAAAAATATGATAAATAGAAAGGAAGTGGTTTTTTTATAGAATTATACATGGGATGATATTTTTAGTGTATTAAATAAGAGGTTAACAAATACATATTTTATTATATTAGTCACCAGTGGTGAATAATTTTTTATCTATAATGTTACACACAATAATTGACTGGGTTGTGTACTCATGAAAGATAAAAAATTGACAGCCTATTCCTCCCACCAATTAATGATTTATGAGAAGAATAACCCAACCCATGATATAGAATTGGTTATAATTATCATTAAATTATTGATTTTGAAAAAATTTCCATATGTGGAGAAGTGGGAAAATAGTAGGATAATAAAATACTCATGTATAATTTAACTAAAAAAGAGATGAATATACACCAAAGAAGGTGGTCTATGCTGATCAATGGTTTTGATATTCAAATCCATTCCTATCCTGGGAAGCCAATGGGACAATATTCTAAGTAGAAGAGATCCTAAAACCCTATCCATTATGAGGACTGAAAGGGATACAATCTTCCTAGAAATGAAAATGGATAGAAATGAGAACAATAAAAGGATATTAATCATATTTTTCTCAAATAAAACTCCAACCATCCATTCTTGGGACTATCAGAGAATAACAAAATATTATATGTAGGTATAGATTGATTTAGTCAATATTTTGGTGTTAAATTTTCTAAATATAGATAAAAAATGTTTCAAGTGACGATATATTTCTCATAAAAAGTATAGCTTATGATGAAACATCTAGATGAATTACATCATTCATCCTTATCTATTAATATATGAAGAACTAATATCTATATATATTTGGGGTAGAAAATTTGGTGGTATAAATTGAAGATGGTCATTTCATAATTTATATCTCAATGCTTAGTATGAACAAAATGTCTGCACTAAATGATAAAAATATGAGGGTATGATAAAACCATTTCCCCTACCCATACAGATGTGGGAAAATATTACCGTTGGTTTTGTCACAGGACTCCAAAAGATATATAATTGTAATAACACCACATTGGATATATTTGATCAACTTAAAATGTTCTAACCTTTCATTAATAATAATTAATATTTCTATCTCCATCAAATTTCTATGATATACAAAAGGGAATAGGAAATACTACATGAAGTACCACTCTCCAATGTATCTGATAGATATATGAGGATTACCTTGAGGTTTTTGATAATACATTAGTGAGTGATGCATATAGACGTGAGTTTTGTAAATTCTTATCACCCATAGATATATGATCAATCTAATAGAACCATTAAAAGTATATATGATATCCTATAATCAGGATCATTGTCTTTCTATTTTTGGTTTGATAAAAACCTTCCCCTAAAATATTTCTTGTACAACCACAGATTTCATTCTAGAATTAAAATAGAACCATATCGGGATCTATTTGGGAATATGTGAATAACTCCAACATTTCGTGATGAATTTGGAGAGAGTTAGCTGATCAAATCAAATATTATCTAAGAGATGATAGAGAATGTTCAAGGCATTCTACATCATATGAAATCCACACATTGTCAATATAAAATATATGAAAACCATCATCAATGAGACATTGAGTTTTATGTAAGATATATAGTGATCGATTTTTTATTATAATGGATGAATTACCAGAGGTTTGGGGAGAATGTGGTTATTATTCCGCAATACATCAATCCCTTTTAGACCTTTGATCGCACCAAGGTTGTTGCCTATCAATTATCACTCCCACATAATGTATCTCAAGTATATGATGTGCTCCATGTATCCATTTGTAGGAAGTAAATACCATTCCCATGACATGTATTTAGATTATAGGTTTTTCCTTTGTATAATGATCATTCATATTATGATAAGTCTGTGAGGATATTAGACCATATAGACCATGTTCTATGAATCAAGAGAACTGACTTAGTCAAAGTGTTGTAGTTGAACCACAATCTTGGGGAAGAAACATTGGAATCAAAAGAGGATATGAAGTAAAAGTAACCTCATATATTTTAGTATATGAAATTAAATTTCAAGGGAGATGTTTATTAATTGGATACGAATTTAATGGCCTAACCATACATAAATGAAACACTCTTTTTGAATGAAAAAAAAATTATTTTGAAATGTAATTATATAAAAAAATGCACTATTTTAATTATTTTAGACCGTTATAAAGTATATCCTATAAAATTTAAATTACCATTTAGATATTTATCATTGATAATATATTATTAATATTGTGTCTATTAATGTATGTTTATATTGTTGGGTTTGATAAGGTCTACTTGACATATATATAATAAGCGATGGCCTTGTACAATAGAATTATAACATATGAATCCAATTTATCTAAACTTCCATGATATTTGGGAATAATGGGATCTTCCCTTATCTAATACCAATCCATTATTCAATAACCTAATAATGATAGAAATTATATATGGAATAATATTAAGCTTCATGATATCACGGCTCAAACCATGTTTACTAAACCACCCCCAGAAAGTGTCATTTCCACACAACACACCCTTCGAAAATAAACAATTGCAATAATGGTTCATGCCTCTATCCTGTTGAAATATTAATTTTTATATTTTTATTTATATAAAATAATTATTAAATTTATAATTTTCTTATTATTTTAAAATGAATATATTCTGAATTCAATAAAAAATAGATTTTGATATGATGAAATCAAAATTGAATTTTTGAGAAATTTATATTTAAAATTGTTATAATGTTTTGAAGAACTGGATAATTTTTTAATAAATATCATTTTAATAAAAAATATTTATATATATATATATATATATTTTATCTAAAATTATAATTTAATTTTATGAAATCAAAGGTAATTTTTGTATGGGTTAGAAGGTTTTTGGTGTTGTAAAAAAATAGTTTCTGTTAAATCAAGATTTATATTAAAAGATAAATTTATTATATTTAGAAAATTAATTTTGTAATATTAATATTAATTTCTAAATCAACACATTTATTTAATATCACTATGAATTGCTCATAATTTTTTGAAAATCAGGAATTTTCGAGTCGATATTAAATATTGTATAATTACACAGTATATATTATGACATGATATTAGTCCAAAAGTTATGAAATAAATATTATAAGGAGTATCCATAACCAGAATTTTATTTCCTTATAAAATAAATTTTTTATGTTATATTATTAATATTTTAGTCCTTTAATGAATCCTTCCAATCCTATTTAATATTTTTTTGGTTTTAAAATCCATTATTTATAGACATGTCTCACTTCTATATCGCCAATGGTATTATTTCAATATGTTAGATTATAGTCCTTAAAATGTATTGAAAGCAAATCCTATTTTGATGAAACCTTTTGAATCCCTATGGTAAGCAATGTGATTTTGATTATTTTATTTCGTATTGTCAAAAAACTATGTTTTGAAATTAATAAAGAATTACTTTCTATTTTTCATGGAATACCCACCCAACCTCCCTATTCTATTCACTCAACACACTTTGAAATTGGATTTATCATATCAATTATTATATAAATCTATCCCATGGTATTCTTAATTTTTTAAGAATATCCTCAAAATATTTTCAAGGATCCTTCTAAAGGTCAGAAATTCTCACCTTCTTCTCTTTATTCATACACATTCTATTTATTATAGCTTTTTATTTCCATTTTTCAATGTTGAAAAATGGTTTTACAAAGCCATTTTAATATCCTAATGATTTAAAAGTAGTGTTATACAACCATTACCTCTCATTAAATCCTTATATTATTTTTTATTTATTAAAATTATGTAGCAAAAAATATCCTATTATTTTTCGTTCCAAACATTTTAGTAGTCAATAACCATCCCAATATTAAATCAAGGGTATTCACCTAAAAGTACATATCCTTAATTTATTTAGGACAACCATATTTATTACCAACACATTATAATAGTGGGTTTAAAATTAAGTAAAGGTAATTTTATGTTGAATTATTATGTGAAACAGAAATGCATATACATGTTAGGAATATGAATGATGGGCTCAAAATTAAATATCCCTCCAATGCATTGGGTAATGTATTTTCATCATATGTTACCATGTGTGGTGAACCAAAGGATATCATAATCACACCATGTTATGATTTTTTAATGGTTATCCTTGACTTCTGTTTATTAATTCATATTTTTTTCATTCATTATGTTTATGTGATGGTATAATATTTGATGTTGTAATCTTATAACTGTCATTGATGTTTATAATTTTGATTCTCATGTTTCGATATCATCATGTAATTATAATTGACTCAATATTACTACATTGCATTGTATATTTATTTAATTATTCCCTTACTATATGTTATGTATCACCCCATTATTATTTATGTACCCATGTTATCCTGTGCAACATTAACATTTTAATAGATTATAAGGGGGTGTTATAGATGATTATATAGTGCCTTTCTATCCCTGTATCATGTTATTTTAATGAGTATCTAATTACACAAATACACATGGTTGATCAGTATTCATAATTTCTATTATGTATTATATTACGTAATAAATATTGAAGTAAATTAGATTAAAAAATATGGGTTACCATTTTTTCAATACATCCAATATTATGTAATGGGACTAGATAGATGTCAAGTCTTACTTTCATCATGGTTACATATAGGAGGATATATCCATTAAGTAGACATAGATTGTGTATGAGTTTTAGAATTTTTTCCTCTTTTATAAGTTAATATGAAGCCTATATAGATTGAAATATGAACATCATCAGCTGAATCTAATGATTGATACATTCAGTACTGTAGAATGTTTAATTAAAAAAACTATGACCACTACCAATATCAGAATGTGAGCAATGATGAACCATATATCTTAATACTTCAATATATATATATATGACATATTTCTTGTGGGAGTATAGATCTCATATATTCATGTGCATAAGAGTATGTTCTCAATAAATATAAAGATTAAAGATATATTACTGGTGAATAAGATCACATATATAAGAGTTGAAATGGATAGGAAAACCAGGACATTAGTGTTATCCTAAGTGGATTGCATCTAAAATGTCAATGAAAAAACATAATGACTCGATGTAAGATTATCTCAAACCATCTCATAAAACACTGATGGTTATCCAAATAAAATTCACTATGAATAGAATAAGTTGTTCATTATATTTCAAGTTTTCTATATACATAATACATTGGATAAATAAATTATGAGATGATTTATACAATACCCAACATTTCCATTGTAGTAGGAGTTGTAATTAAATTCATGTATATCCACATTTTGTACCATAAGGATATAGAAAATAGGATAATAAATTACCTTAATGTATTACAATATATAACAATATTGTATGTGTAATATGTTCTATTTAAAGGATTCATATATATATATATATATATATATATTGGGGGGATTCAAAAACAAAACTAAATTCACAATAGTCATTGTTTTTACCATTGGTTGAATGGAATCCATTAGAATTCATCATATGGAATTAATGGTGAATTTTTTATATGATTGAGGATGAATACATAGTAATTATAGAAGATATAAAGTAATTAGTATGGCTAATTCACATTATGAAGGAGCATTGAAGAATTATGGAGGGATGGTTGTTAATTTGTGACAATAAGAGTACACTACCCCTTTCAAAAAACAATATATTCTATGAGTGATAAAAAATAATTAACATAAAATTCTATTTTAACCAGATTTTTCTAAATTATACAGTGTTATAGATGAGAAAGATAATTATGTAGAAAATTTTCACTAGAATTTTCTATAAGGTGTTGGTTAAAAAATATATCATGTAGCACTATGCCTTAGTTAGAATTTGTTAAATAGAATATGATTAAGAAAACATGTGATTTATTGAGAAAGGAGTGTCATCATGTTTGATTGAATTTATATAATGGTATGGGAGTCCTTTAATTAGTCTTAATGAAGGATATAATTGGGATTTTGAACCCTCTTTGATGTGCTACATTTAGTTTTCCAGAATAAAAAATTATGGTAGATCCTTAGATCCTGTGAATACAGTGTCAGTGACTGTCTAATTGGTGGAATACGAGTTTTCCAGATGTTTATGAACTTCATATATTTGGAGGGGTTTATTTGTTGTGCCAACTAAATAGTGAGTTGTTTAAATTTTAATTTATTTTATATTCAAAGCGGCAGTGTTAGAACACAGTAAATCAAAGATGTAAATACATGAATTAATAACAAATTAGTGGGATTTAAATAACTATTATCTAGAAAATTTTAGTGGGTAAAATAAGATATTTCTACATTGGATTGTAAATCATGTAGTTGAATGGATGTTTTCCTAAAAATATATCATATTAATGCAACTGGATGATGGGATGGGACACACTACATTAGAGTGGTGTACACCTACATGATGGGTGTCTTTTTAGCATTTTATACTAATGATATTAGGGATCAATGTGGATTATATTTATAGTGGCTATAATTTTATGTACATATAGTGAAATGAAAATACTTAAAGTGTTATTCAATGGAAGAGGGATGAATGTTCGAACCATTTAGTCTTTCTTTTTCAACATTACCTTCTCTATTTTATATCCCCTTCATTCTTGTCTATTTTTCGTTTTATGAATTGTGTGAGATGTGATAAATATTTTAGTTATTAATGTTCTCAATATTCATAGTTCCAATAAATTAATAAGTAGTGGGGATTACTCAAAATTGGTTATCTATTATGCCAAAAACTTTGTTTATGAAAATCTAGTGGGTTGAAGATCCCATGCCTTGTGATCAAACTCCTCCTATCCCCACAAAAAAAAACATATTTTTAAGTACAGAGATTAAATCCTAAGTCAATATGACGTGTAGTAAATTAATACCCTGAAGCATTATCATCACACTGAATACATTTTTGTCACCACTACTACAATCAACTCCTCTACTGGATGAAACTATCACACATAGTTCATTGAATTCTCCTTTCTTTGTAAATTTTTTTCAAAGTATCATCATTTGTTCCTTCATTATCAAACTATTCCTTTGGCCACGCCAGAAACTAATCAAGTCATCACATCCATGAACATTAACTCATGAATTTTTAGGTACTTTTCCATTGTGTAATCATGGTATCACTATTATACTAAAACACTAGGATCCTGTGAATAATCATGATTTTTGTGGAAATATGAATACTATATTAACCAAGGATAAACCTACCTATGGTTTTATAAATGAATATAAATAATTGACATGATTAGGGATTTTTTTATTTTTAGCACATACGATTCAGAGTGGTATATTACTGGTATATAAAATATTCCTTAATAAAGATATAATTTATCTAATAATTATTTCCAATATAGATAATTATTATTAGAAATAATCATCACTAAGAGAAAACCATGCTATAGACATAACCCAAAGAAAATTATTGAAATAGAAATTCATGATAAACATAGAGAATTCATCCATACTCTTACACCATGCAAGAAATTAAATGTATAAAAAAATTAATAGAATTTTCAGAGGATAATTATAATAATGGATAAAATATTATTTTTCCCATGTGTTGTAACATTAATATAATTAAATCATTTAGTCTGATTTAATAAAAAAAATATCATTCAATCTATAAAAATTAAATTTTTAAATAATTTGAGTCATTCAATGAATAAATTTTTGAAATTGAAGAATTTATTCATTTTTGGTTTCCCATGAATGAAAAAAATATTTAAATATGACATCTTTTTTATTTTTTGATTAACTTAATTTTCACACAAGAACATCATTTTCCTTTGTCATGACCCATCCACTAGGGTTTGTGTTGTGACTACCCCAAGCCTACCTTACATAGGCCAGGGTTTGGAGACTATCACCGAAAGGCATATCCCTGAAAAAACGTTATGACATTGCCTTTAAACCTGTAAACACGGAGTCCAAGAATACAACAAGCACAACCCAAATTTCAAAAACGTAGTAGTAATAATATTTGTAATTAATGTAAAAAGGGTGAGTACTTTATGTTAAGGGGGCCGAAATACAAGCCCAAATAAATACTACATCTTTAACATAAAGAAACTCTCGGAATCTCCTTCTAGGGTTCCAACCTGAAGGGCAGGTACAACTGACTATCAGTCATCACTGTGGCTTGTCATGTCTAATGGTCCACCTCCAAACACCATCTAGGCCTGGCTCCCAATCCATGGTCAAAGTTGTCTATCATCCGCACAAGACACAACAAGGTTTGGGCAAAGCCCATGCAGTTTTGAGTATAAAAATACACTGTAAGGACCCTGAGACCCCCGACGGTATCCCAGAGTTCCATAAAGTAAAACCCAAAAATCACGACCTCAATCACAAATCACAAACCAATAGTCATCTCACACCAGGTATACAACTTAGAGTTCAGGAATACATATGATTAGTCTTAATCTATATCATATTATTAAATTTGAAAGTTCTACAACTGATACACAATGAAGTTTTTCTATTATTGATCCACTCTTGGATGTAATATGTTGTTCTGCGATGGGCCACTATAAGGCGGGTCCTCGTCAGGTCATGCTACTGCAGATCCACACAGGTTCCTAAGAGTATTGATCTACATAGGGTCATCGAAATGTTGTTTCGCACAGGGCTACTAAATGCTGATCCACATAGGTTCGTCGAATTCTAATCCAGACATGGTCACTTGATTTTGATCCACGTAGGGTTTCTAGATGCCGATTCTCGATGGGATGCTCTAAAACTAGTTATCATTAGGTAGCTATGATGCTGATCTATATACGGTCAGTATGATATTGATCCACATAGGATCTCAACTTCATAAAAAGTCATCCATTGAAACTCCTGGCACCCTATGCACTCAAGTTTCGTATAATCTGATCCTCAAGATATTAGTCATACCTCAAATAATAATAAACTCCACACAGGAGAAAACCTAATGATTGTAATGTCGTAAGGGTTCCATCGTGATAGACGGTGTGTTAATCGGACGTATGGTCTGTGAGTAATATGTGTTTTAGTACCAAGGGCCTAGTTGGATTCAGGTTCATTCCAAACCTGTCATACTCCAACATTATCCAAATTTTAAGTGGATTTTACAAAAAGGACCTTCTCTCTCCAAATATCCTAGTGCTATTGACAGTTCATCAAACTAACATCTAGATTTCCAGTTATATGAATTTAAGTGAAACTAGGTCGGTTTGGGTCCAAGTCCGGTCCAACCTGGCATGACCCGAACCACCCTGGGCTGGAACGGTTGCATTAGGACACAATCTGGCCTGGCCCACAGGGTGCACGACCCTACCCCCATGGAGGGCGTGGCCCGGCCCACATGGAGTCACCGCATGGCCAACACGGGGGGGGGGGGGGGGCATGACTAAACCTGTAGGGAAGCACATCCCCGAAAGCCGAAGTGAAATGAATAGAATATAGGAGGGTGCGTCCCAGACCACATGTAGTGTGGATCAGCCTACAGGAGGTCACGCAGCCCTACCTATCTGGAATGGGGAGGAATCATTTCCCCCATTCTCCCGAATGAATGTCTTTTTGGAGACGTAGCAGCGGTGCCACATGGCATCACCTTGTCATCGTGGGACCTATAGGGAGCGGGTCCCTCCTCCGCCACAGCTTCCAGCTATAGCACCCTCCATCGGCATGCGACTATGCGCCACAACGCCTGCATGGTCGGTCAGGGATGGCCGCCCTGCTCGACCGCCATCACTGAAATGTCGCGGCCTCCTACTCTTACGGCACGCAGTACTGCATCTGCGGTTGGCTGGTGCCGGCTGCCTTACTAACTGTCATGGTCTACTGTCATGGCCTTATCCAGTGGTGCATGACTGCGCGCCACATTCACCTATCGGTGCGGTTCGCCAATTCCGCCACACCAGTGGTCATCCGTAGGCCACCAAGTTAGCTCTGGTGGGCCATTTTTTCATCTGTTTGCACCTATGAGCTTCTCGGGTCGTCTGCTTTGCTACATGACCATCAGATTTGGGTTTCTTCAAACTTGAAAATTCACACATGTAGAACGCAATGATAGAACAAGTGGTGGAGTGATCGGGCCTTGTTCGTTTGTCCCATACCCTCCACATTATCATCTTGACAAGGGAAGATAAAATTGATTCAACTATTGTTGAAATTTCAACAAGACAAAACCCTACCTCATGAGTTGATAGAGAGGATACCGTGTTTGGGGATTGGTCGGTGTTCATTATTCATGAATCAATCCTCAAATGATACCACTCAAATGATGATATTTGGTTCTTTCTTGATGGATCCATTCTACGTCAAGGGGATCCTCCTAAATCTTCCACTCTAATATCACCACACATCTTCCAAAGAAAAAATAGAACCAAAAAGAGAGAGGATAGGGGAGTTATAATCACCACAGATAATTAAGAGATGTTCGTAAATTGGTGGAAATAATGAACCTCCTTAATTTCATGTAGTATGGTTACACATTTTTGTGTATCTAGGCATTTAATGTCCTCCATTAAATTCTTGACCAACCCTTATGGTCCATCCCACAAAAACCTAAAGAGATGTGGAGGATATTTAAAATAAATTCAATTATTTTATTCATACTCCATGAAAACCGCAAAAACCAACTTTCCCTCTCAACCCACTTTGGTCGATTTTATAGCTACCTTAAGGGAATCATGGCTCTACTAGTTCAACAGTGCTCTCAGATTTCAATTCTGAAAATCTGTTCAAATTTTAGGATTTCCCACCCGTAAATTTACAGAAATTACCTTAATAAAGTTTAAAATATTTTTCTAGTCACATCGATCATCGGAATAAAACGTTGTAAGATTTTTTAGCCTCAGATTTTGTCCCATATAATTAAAAAAATACATGAAAAAATATTGGTCTTTACATTCTCTTCACTATAGGCACTTTCATCCACAAAATCCACAACATAAACTAAGGAAAAAAGTAGGGGTAATGGTCATTAATCTCAACCTCCAATGCCCATGTTCTCTCCTGGAGGTTCCTGTGCTGCCAGGGAACGTGTGGAAGAGGTTTTAATAGTCCAAGAAGGACCCACTCCTATCGATCCAAAATCTCCACTGGAACCTCTATAAATGCCACCCCATCATCAATGTCCATCTCACCCCAACCAATAATGTGGGATGGATCATGCACGTACATCATCATCTGTAACCCGTGGAAAATGTCATGCACCTGATGCATCTTTGGGGGAATCTCTAGGTGATACACCACCTTGCCACCTCTACGAAGAACCTAAAATGGTCCACTGAACCTCGAAGATAGATTGCCACCCCGGGAAAATCTCCTCAATCTTCATCGAGCTGAGATTCGTAGGAATACATGTTCTTTTTCCTCAAATTCCAATGTTCTCCATCTTCGATTAGAATTAGACTTATACCTACTCTGTGCAGTCTTCATCCACTCTAGGATGATCTACACCTTCTTAGTGGTATCCTCTTCCAACTGTGGACCCATAAGTGCTGAAACCCAAGGGTCTATCCAGCATAGAGGTGATCTGCATGGTTGACCGTACAAGGCTACAAATGGTGCCATACCTATGGTGGAGTGATAGATTTTTTTTGTATGAAAACGTCACCACGGTAAAGAGATCATCCTAACTACAGCCAAAATCTAGGACACAAGCACGAAGCATTTCCTTAAGTGTCGGAATTGTTCGCTCTGTCTGACCATCCATCAGAGGATGAAAGGTGGTGATCAAAAGTAGCTGAGTCCCAAACGCCTCCTACAATCCCTTTCATAATCTGGATATAAAATCTGTTTCATGATAGGAGACGATCTCCGATGGATCCCCATGAAGTTTTACAATATCTTGTATATAGAGGCATCTCAATCCCTCTATAGATCCCTGTTCTAGGATATGTAGAAGGTGGCCCAAAATGGTGAGTCAGTAAACGATCACCCATATGGAATTGTTCCCACTGGACATACATGGTATCCCTATTACGAAATAAATGGAAATTACATCCCACTCTTACACTGGTACCTCTAGTGGCTGCGAAAAGCCAACTAGAACCCGATGCTCAACCATCACATGCTGAAAAGTGGGGAATCGTGAAACAAACTCTTCCACTGCTTTCTTTATCCCTGGCCACCAGTGCAGATTTCAGAGGTCTTGGTACATCCTTTCTACAATAAGATATACCTTTAGAGGGAATGTAAGGTAATCCATCAACACCTATTCCATTGTAGCCACAGGTACCATGGTTCATCCTCTGAAGAATATGACGTGCTCCCCACCTCCATAAAATCAATCAAGTTCCTATCCTGTAGATATATGAGCACGCCGAGACTTGAAATCAAAGTCCCCATGATACCACTCCCTGACTCACTGATGGCATGGGGTAGTGACTATCATAGACTGGAGGTAAGCTGGTCCATATCTATCCATGAAAGTTATCGGCAATGTAGCATTCTCCACTATCCCATCACTCATCAATTGTAGACCAGCCCTCTAGGTGAGTGCATATGCTACCATTTTACCCTTACAAGGAATATATACTATCTCAAATTCATAGTCCTAGTGGAACTTTAGCCATCAATGTTATCTCAAGATCACGTCCTTCTGTGAGTAGATATATCTGAGACTCTTCTAATAAGATTAGACTATAACATGTTCTCCAATCAAGTAGTGCCTCCAAATTTTCTTAGTGAAGCCCACTAATGATTACTCTAAGCATTGAGTAGCATATGATTGATCATTTTGTCTCAATTTTCGAGAACCATAAGAGATCATTGCACACTCCTACATCAGGACACATCCATGTCTAGTCCCTGATGAGTTTCAGTATACTACATACCCAATTTCTTCATCTGGTAGCATCAATATGGGGCATTCATTAGTCACTTCCTCAGCTCCGGAAAATAATGATGGCATATATCTATCCACAGAATGGGATTTACCTTCTTTTTCATTGCTAAAAAGGGTTACACAACACTAGAAAAGTCATGTTTGAATCCATTGTTGTACCAAGCCAACCCCAGGAAACTTTGCACCTCAGTCACACTCCTGGGTGGCCCCCAAGAAAGCATAACCTCAATCATCTCTGGATCCACTGCAACTCCATCATCTGAGATAATTATTCACAAAAATTGGACCTCTCGTATCCCTAACTGGAACTTTAAGAGCTTATCATAAATCAGTTTATCTTACAGTGTATCCAGAACTATCTGAATATGATAGGAATTCTCCTCCGACGACGATGATTATATCAAGATTTCATCGATTAAAACCACCACAAAGAGATTGGGGTATGGCTGTAAGATCATTTTCATGAGTCCCATGAACACTGCTGGTGTGTTGGTTATGCCGAATGGCATAAACAAGAACCCATTATGACAATACCGGAATCTAAATTCCATATTCTGCACATCCTTATCACATACCCTAAGTTGATGAATGCCTGATCTATGTTCTATTTCGAAAACCATTGAGCTCCATTTCAATGATCGAAAAGATCATCAATCCTCAAAAGTGGATACATTTTTTTCACGGTCACCTGGTTCAGGTGACGATAATCCACACAGAGGCTCAAGCTATCATCTATCATCTTGGTGAATAAAATGGGGGCTTCCAATGGAGAAAAAATGGTCCTTATGAACCCCTTCCTTTACAATTCATCGAGATGTACCCGTAAATCATGAATCCCTATTGGAGCCATCTGATATGATGGTGTAGATATCAGCGCCATCCTGTGGTATAGGTCTATGTAGAAGTCCACCTCTCTCTGAGGTGGTAGTCTCAGAACATAATTAGTAAAGACATCAGCATACTAGTCGACCACTATATTATAGCTTGTACTCTCAACATCAACTGCTCCTGGGGTAAGCCAAGCCAAATGATGTGTGATCGGCAGTACCCTCCTTTGGGTAAGTCCATCCCATGCTATAATGTTTGCCTTCTTGTCAATGAAGGAAAACATGGTCCCATATTCACAGACACACTACACATTGCACCTAATACCGTCAATTTGAGCATGGAATATTGATACCCTATTTATACCCTAGATTATGTTGTAAGGCATTGGCGCTGCTACTAGGAGATCCTAGACGAAACTCTCACCTCCTCGAGTATTCTCACACTGTTGGAACAAGGGTGTAATTGTTGAATCTTTTCCCATAGTTTTATCTAATCGTAAGGATTTAGCCAACAGCTCCATCGGAATCTCCGAACTCTGAATTAGTGTCGTGGAAGTGAAAGAGTTACTAGAACCTATGTCTATAAGTATTGTATCTAAGGTGGAGTATAAACAGATTGTACCTCATTTCATCTCTGGAGCACCGTGGTCGTTGGCCTTAGTTGCCGGGAGTTGAGCTCATCCCTATCCACCTACTACCACTTGTCAAGTTTGACTACCTAGAGGTGGTGGCGGTTGAACCACGAATCTCCACCCACTGCCTGCTACATAGATATCTCTTATTCCATGTCTATATGCTGCTTCTAGACCTCCATCATAGAATATCTACATCTATCTTGTCAGTCCCACAATCATGTTCTAGTCCTCAGTTCATTTGTTCGAGCAGTTGCGAGCTATGTGACCCTGCCTGTCGCACGTGAGGCACAATTTGATCCTCTACTGGCATCTCTACCTCGTGAACCTCTCACCCACAACCCTATGTCCCAAGGTCATCAACTAGAAGGTTTGGTCCACTTTAACCCATATTTCATCTTCCTACAACCATCCGCAGATCACTCTACTACATGTCGATCGGTTTTGGGTCTCACTGTCAGTGTATGCTCAACAAGGAGTCACTCCACCCAGAGTTCACTCTCGATAAATCTCGCATGAGTTGGGATGTTGAGAGATGCCTTTGAATCTCTGATCTCCAATAAAATTCCCTTCTCGATGGTCTAGGCCGTGAAGAGAGGCTCTTGTACCATGTCGTTAGAGTAGTGAGAGAGGTCGGTGAACCTTACCGAGTACTGGGTCGTAGTCAGGCTTCCCTATTGTATGTGTAGCGGCTCCTACATATGCATAGAGCATAGAGTCATAGGAAAAAACTCATACTTGAAGAGTCTCTCAAAACATTTCCAGGTGATGGTCGCCTCATCGTGTATTTGGAGTATCAGGCTCCACCACCTCTCTTCTTCTCCCTCGAAAAGACTGGCTGCTGGGATCACCATCTGGTCAGTTGGTCTCCCAACGAGGTGAAAAACTTTTCCCAGAGCCCCAATCCAGTCCTTAGCCACCTGTGGATCTCTCTCACCTTGAATCCTTAGAGAACTCTACTATTGGAACTCATGCAACACACACATTTGGTGTGCACCGTCCGCCAGTGTGTCTTGTGGAAACGACTTCCCAACTGGTAGTGGTGTTGCTAGTACACCACCCAATGGTACTATAACTATAATAGGGCCCTACACTAAAGCCTCATCACTCAGTGGGCCATCATCTTACTCTCTAAGGAATCATGTATGGTTGTCTATGTGGTGACATCTTGAAAAGAAATAGGTGCACCATAGTTAATAAGTTATACATGGTGAGAAGATACAAAAGTGATCAAGTAAAAACATTTAAAAAACACACGCAATCAATGTTTTCATGTACAGAGTTGGAATTCATAATTCAGGGTCCTGGTGTATTGATATGTCGGCCTCTGCACCAACACCATATTACTTAAACTAAAAACCACACTCATATCACTTTACATTATTTCCCGTGAAAATATCAGAGCTATAGTTCTTCGGTATAACTGACTCCTTTGATAAAACATTATAAAAACTCATCCCCTAGGGAACATGCCCTGACTACACCTAGCCCACCTTCCATAGGTCTTGGGATGGAGAGTCAATCCATAAGGAATATCCCTAACGAAACGGGAGGTATTTCCTTTAAACCAGTAAGCACACTCTCCAAGAATAAAATGAGCACAACCGACATAGTAAAACTGCAGAGGTAAAAAAAATGTGTACTGAATGTAAAAAGGGTGAGTAATGTAAGTAAAGGAGTAATAAATATAAACCCAGTAAAAAATTACAACTACAATAGAAAACATCTCTACGAATCGTCTGCCTAGGTTCATAGTTGAAGGGTAGGTATGGCTCATGGTCAGTCATCACTACGCCTTGTCAAATCTAAAGGTCCACCTCCGAATTACATCTATTTCTAGATCCCAAAATTCATTCAAAGCTCTCTATCATCTGAACAAGATGCAACAAGGTGCAGGAGAAGCCAGTGTAGGGGTGAGTATATCAATACTCGGTAGGGACCGTGACACCCTCGAAGGTCTCCCAGAGTTCCACAAAGGAAAACCCCACAAAGCATGACCTCAATCACAATGCACAAAGAAATAGTCTGCTCAAACTAGGTAAACAACTCAGAGTTCCGGAATACATATTATTATTCATAAGCTATATCATCTTATTTCATTTGGAAGTTCCACAACTAATCCACAGAGTAGTTGTTCTATTATAATCCACTCTAGGATTTATGTCCCTGTTTCATGATGGTCCTCTATAAGGAAGGTCCTCATAGGGTCACGCTACTGCTGATCCACACAGGGTTTCTAGAATGCTGATCCACAAAGGGTCATTGGAAGGCTGATCCACATAGGGTCGCTGAATACCGATCCACACAGGGTCACTGAATATTGATCCACACAAGGTCATTAGATTCTCATCCACACAGGGTCTCTAGATACAGATCCTCAATGGGATGCTCTAAAACTTCTCCTCATCGGGTAGCTATGATGTTGATAAACATAGGGTCTCTATGTTGTAGATCCACATAGGATTGTTAATTCAAAGACAGCCAGCCACAGTAATTCCTTGCACCTAGTTCACTCGATTTCCAAAAAATATTTTCCTCGAGATATCATTCGTACCTCTACCACCACTATACTCCACAAAGGAGAAACCCAAAGGAATTTCGTTTCATAAGGGTTCCACTGTGACATACGTCGCATCAATTTGACGCCCGTTCTGTGAGTTATAAGTATTTTAGTATCAAGGGCTAGGTTGGATTTGGGTTCAATCAAACTTATCTATACTCTAACTTTATCCAATATTGTAGTGGAGTATACCAAAGGGATCGTCTCGCTCATAGGATCCCAGAACTACAGAAGGTACTTCAGACAGACATTTGGATTTTATGTTGGGGAAATTTAAGAATAATTGGGCCTTGTTGGGTCCGGGTCTGTTCTGACCGATCTGGCCCGACCCTGTCTGGGAAGGCCCGACCCGGTTTTGGTAGACCAGACATAGCCTGGGTCCGACCTAATCTTCTCCAAAGAGGCCTTGCCCAAACTAGTTGGGACAAGGCGGAGAGTTCCAAGCAGTGGCGAGCTCAGCCCTCTAGGGTACAGTCCGACCTGACCCGCAGGGGGCCATGTCCCAGCCCGTAGGGGGCAGAGCCTGTCCCACAAGGCGGGTGTGGCCCGACACGAATGGAGGAAAAAATCTTCCCTGAAGGGGGGTGTGGCCTGATCTATAGGTAGGTGGTACCTAGCCCACAGGAGGGCGTATCCCATCACGTAGGAGGGCACAGACCGTCCCATAGGGATGCGCAACATAGCCCGCAAGAGGGCGCAGGGCCTACCTAGTTGGCATGGGGGAAGCATTTCCCCATTTCTCGTGAACTACTATGTTGTTCATGAGTCAGATCAGTAGCCCACGTATCACTGCCTTCTCGATGCGGGACCCACATGGAGCATGTCCGTCCTCCACGCCAGCTTTGAGTTGCGGCCACCTCCAGCCTTACGTGATGGAGCGCTGCATCGCCTTTGCAGTTGGCCGGTGCAGGTCACTCTATATTACCCCCGCGGCTAAAAATCCATGGTCGAATGGTGTCAGGCGACTTACTGACAGCTGCGGCCTAATGCCGCGGCCTTCTCTTGCGGTGCAAGATAGCACGGCGACTCCACTGTGGTTGGCTTTTGTCGGTTGTCAGTTCCACTATGACGGTGGTCTTTCATGGGAAACCGAGTGAGCTCTGGTGGTCTGTTTTTCCATCTGATTGCACCTATGGGCTTCCCGGGTCTTCTACATTACTGCTTGATCCTCATATTTAGGTTGTACGAAACCCAAAAATTCACCTACATAGAATTCAATGATAAAACAACTGGGAGAGGGACCAGGCCTTGTTTGTTTGGCCCACACCGTCCATGTTGTCATCTTAAAAAAGGAGGAGATAATTGATTCAAAAAATCATGAAATTTAAACAAGATGAAACCCTACCTCGTGAGACGTTGGTGAGTGTCCCTTGTTTTAATAGGGTTCAGTGTTCATCATCCACAAACTGATCCTCCAATGATGCTACTGAAACAGTGATCTTTGGTTTCAGATTGATGGATCCTTTCTACGTCAAGGCCTCCTCCCAAGTCATCCACTCCAGTATCACCACCCTTATGCCTATGACAATAAAACCAAAAAGATATAGGATATTGGTTTTATAAGCACAAAACATAATTAATAGAGTTTTATTAATTGGTGTAATTAATGGACCTCCTTAATTACATGTAGGATGGTTACACATTATTGTGTAACCAGGCATTTAATGTTCTACATTAAATGACCGACCACCCCATGTGGTCCCTGACAGCAAAACCTAAATAGAGGTGGGTGATATTTAAATTAAATTATAATATTTTATTATTTATCCATGAAAAATTCAAAAACCAACTTCCACTCTCAACCCACTACAGTCGAGGTTATGTCTCCCTTAAGTGAATCTCGACGTTGTGAGTTCAACGGTGCTCTTAGATTTCAATTCCGAGCACTGGTTCAAAATTTAGTATTTTCCACTTGGGCATTTACTGAATGTAACTTAAGAAAATTTAATATTCCATTCTGGGCACACAGGGCATCAGAATCATCCGCCATGAGATTCTGTACTCTCAAAAAAGTATCATACAATTAAAAAAAAATACATTGAAAAATATGTGTCTTTACATCATTAATAATTATATTTTAAAAGAAGAGAATCTTTTGATGGTAGGGAATGAGGTGAGAAAAAATATAAAATAATTCATACTTTATTGGTGGGTTTCTAAAGCATTATGGTATTATCATAATCCACTGTTATTTTTTCTCTCTCCATAATGAATAATAATGAGAGTGTGGATCATAATGAGATGTTTTTTAACAAAAAGATTTACTGGGGGAGGATAAAATTACTGTAAAAATTAAATCTTAGTAAATAGTAGAGATGGGGAGATAGATATTCTAAATATAAGGATTTAAATAGAGGGAAATATTATATCCAAATCTTGAATACTCCCCCTAAAAACATCAATATATTGTCATCTAAAAATTCTCTCATAAATTTTATGATTTCCCTATAGCGGTGAATGCATTCAAAAAATGTGTAGTTATATAATACCCATTCACATGTAAACTCCTCATGAAATATCATTCCATATGTAATAAAACACAT
Source organism: Viscum album (assembly GCA_963277665.1). Taxonomy (NCBI): domain Eukaryota; kingdom Viridiplantae; phylum Streptophyta; class Magnoliopsida; order Santalales; family Viscaceae; genus Viscum; species Viscum album. Next base: position 1,278,327,378 of record OY728127.1, read on the forward strand.
CACTACCTCATTATAAAAAATCACTACCACATAATTTCTCACAAAAAATATGTATATAACTTTTTTATTTAATTCCATGGGCACTAATTATTGGTCTTGTTGTTTAATGAAATTACACGAACATCATACCTTTTTGAAGAAAATATATCTTCCAAGCACAAACATGAAATCCTAATTTCAATTCATCACTCCATTTAATCAATATTATAATTTTACACTACATAGATAAAATCAATAAATTTAATATAATATTTATTTTTGAAAACATGTAATAGAAAAATTAATCAAATGCACATTGAAGCTACCTATAAGAATGTTAAAAAAAAATCTCAAAGGAAATATTAAAACATATATAGATTTTAAAAAAAATATTTTGATCTTCCACTCATGGAATAAATATTTATTTATATAATAATTTATAAATATCTCTATGGAATAAAAATTTAGGAATTTAAAATAAAATAAATATCAAGGGTAATTAAATCATTCAAAATTTAACAGAAGTAATTTTTTTGGTCTTCCACTATGGTAAATTAATCATTTTACTCTAATAAATCATCCAAACATTTTAAATATGAAAAAATGATGTCTAGATTACAAAAAAATATGGTTCACTAAAGAGATATCTTTTAGGGAATGTAGAAAAGATTTTTTGTCAAATTGTTGGATTGGGATGAGATTTTAACATTCTATTAGACATTAAAAGTTTTTTGGGGAAAGGAATTATTTTTTTAGATATATTTTTTGGGTATCCATTATTCTATCTTGATCACTTTTTGATACATGGGCTTCTCATTTTTTATTTATGGGAATATAGTATCTCACTTTTGAAAAGAGGAGGAATATTTCATGGACATCTTGTTAATAAATACTTCATTGGGTAAATGGTTAGAGATAATTAATAAATTAATTTTATAAGTCTTAGAGTTGGATAATTACAGATTATTTGTGTCTTTTATACTGTTATGATGATTTTTTTGTATTTTTTTTAACCACCAGGTTCTACGCAGACAAATGTTAAAATTAATTTTCCTAATAAATATTAGTATTATTTACCAAATAAAATTTATATTTAGATTTAGTGGGTATAAATTATTAATATATGAAAATATTTTTTTTCTCTTCATGATAAACTACATTGGACAATTATTAATTTACATGACAAAAGTAAAATGATTGTTTTCAATGAATTTATTTTATTGGAATTATATAATTTCAATATGAATATATTGTATTTATATTAATTAAAATATGACTCATATATGATTTCTATTGAAATAAAAATAAATAAACTATCAAACAACTACTAATTAAATGGAAATAACAAAAAACACATAATATACATATGAATTTTTTAAAAAATATAGTTTTTACTAAATATTATATTTTAATTTCAAAGTTAATTTACAATTATTAAAAAAATTGCATCATTTAAATGGATCAAATATTCATAATCGTCATGATGAAATTTGGTAAAATGTGTCATCATGTATATTTCGTAATAAATAAATTAACTTCGATAAATACTTATCGATATTAATAAGGTAAAATTTGTAATAGTGGAACTAAAATCATTAATAATTAAATTGTCACACACACATTATGGAAATATGGGTAGGGTAATAATTTCAAACACAAATGTCTCATATAAAATTTATACACTTGATTCACCTAATATACTACGCCCACCTAATACCAATGCGATTTTATTCCTACCACATACCTTACTATAGTTTTCCATCAAAAATACCATATTTTCACATATAAATGGAGATCACTCCCACCATTAACCTCATAAAACTCTACAAAAAAGTATCTAACAATGAATGTTCCTTCTATAGAACTCTTTAAAAACCTCCAATGTGTTACTATGGTTTTCATTACTCCTCCCATTCATTAAATTGATACAAAAAAAAGAATGTGTTCTCCTCCTCCCCTTTTTAATTCATGTACTTATTTTATGTTATTCCATTTTATTTTCAATTGATTATACTATAATATTTTTGTAATATAACATATAATTTCTATGTGATCCCATTATTTAGGAGATTCCACCCATCACTCTCATTATTCCTATTTTGTAATTTTTTTATAAAGCCATTATGATGCCAAAATCAACCCTTGATTCTCTCCCGCCTCTTTTCAATTCAAGAACATCTCTTATAAAATTCCATTAGTTTTCCATGTTATTGTGCATATAGATGTTCATATTCAATCAATTACTATCCAAATGATATCATATTCATGATATTCTACCTTTTCACCCATTAATACCATTTCACCATCCATTTTCTATAGTCATCATACTATAAAAAATCTCACATTCAATTTTCATCAACTTTTTACATATAAAAAATGAAAATGACATTCATGGATAGAAATTATCATTATGTTTATAAAGAATTATATATATAGAAAACTTTACTAATTTTTTGATTAACATATCTATTTTTATGATACAGGATGCTAATATACATTTATGGAAGTTACGATAAGAGGAATTGATTTTTCATATTAAATTCCCCACCTTGAGACATGTTTTGAATAATGAACATAATTTTCTCTATGTAGTGTACAAATAAAGTATTTTTAAGATATTATATCATGAAATTAATTTATTATTGTTATTTGAAAATCCATTTCAATCCATATCTTTCATGTTTCAATTGGTTATGATTTAATTTCTACCTAATGAAAAAGTGTGGTTGTTTTGCCAAATTTTTTATTATTTCGTACTCATGTTATTTTCAACACTTATTTCCTTATGTGTATTTCAAAAATTACCATTGAATAATTTTACTATATAATTACTGAAACTTTATGTTATTTTAATTTTTATATTGTTATCCCAACCTCATGTTCTTTTGATTCATGATTGGCTAAATTGTTTTAAAATTAATATTTTCCTTGGTGGAAGAACCAATTTATGTTTTTTTTAAAAAGAATGTTTCATTTCCTACAAAAAAAAATAAACATTTATAGAAGCAATAATGTGTTTGTATCTATGGAATAGATTCAGCTAGTTGAAATCACATTAATAGGGTTGATTATTCATTTACTCAATCATAAACTTGATGTACATTGAATAGGCCAATAACTACAAATCTGTCTTAGAACACTATGGGGATATGTTTTGGAATGTCCACAAAATCTTATGAACCATGGTAGAAGACGTATCCTACTATTTCCTTGATATCCTACCAAATCAAGCTATTTAAACCAATTCCTATCATCCATGGATAACCCAACACATTTTAAGTTGTCCCTCCACTATATTCATTTCATAAGGGTACTTCACATTACATTGATGAGAAACCATGACTTACATGTGGATTAAGTGATGTAATACTACAAATCCACGTGACTATATTTAATAAAGAACAAGTTTATTTATACATTTCACATTTCATAGATATCTATATTTTATATGGTAAATGGTTCGTCTGGGAAGGATTTGAAATTTTTTTCTAACTACTATGTTGACTACATTGAACTTAAATAGGTGATGGGTAGGGCTCAAAATTTTATAGTACCTAAATACCTCTATAGGTATCATATGAAAAAATAGTGGATTTTTTTCTGTATACCTCTTCACATGATAAAAAATTATCTTGGAACAAGGCCTTGAATGATATTTTGTAAGTCCAATATTATGAATTATATTGGCATGAGATCAATTATTATTTTTATCCTTGTTTTCAATTATTCTCATGGATATTTAATTGAATCAGTCATGGTTTATTTTGGTTTAATATTGTTCATTTATTCATTATAGACTACTTATTACATTTTTATACTATATAACAAAACACTTTATTTCACTTCTTATGTAAAGACCAAGAATTTCTGTGAATTTTTTTTTCTAAATTACATGGGAATTTTACGAGTCTGTGAAAATTGATGGTGCTTGATTCGAAGGACCATTGTGCTCAGAATCAAGATCTAATGTTTTTTTGGGTACATTCAGTAAACGTACAAGTGGGTTTTTATAAATTTTGAATCAGTGCTCAGAATTGAAATCTAAGGGAACCATTGAAATTGCAATGCCTATATTCACTTAAGAAAACTTTCACTTCGACAGTAGTGAGTTGAGATTGAATGATATATTTTGGGTTTTCATGGAAAAGTATAACAAAATAATGTGTTCAACACTTTATTTTATTTGAGCTTCCAAGTAATTTTTGGGTTTTTAAAACCACATCTTGGAAGTTGTAGGTGGGGCCACCACACCTTAACCTCCCATGAGAGGTTATGCTAGTGGGGCCCACCTGAAATAAACCAACCATGTGAGGATAATTGAGGTGGGGACCACCTAGCTATTAACCCCTAGAAACTCTCTATTAATGTGGAGAAAACTCTCAAGCTTCACATTATTTTAGGGGAACCTCTTCACCTCCCCTAGCATTTAATTTTTCCAATCCTCCAAAATTAAGGGGGAGCCTACCTAATTAATTTTTCTTATTGAATTGGTACCAACTCCCCAATTAATACGTGCCAACACATGTGAATTAATAAGGATGATCCTTTTAATATAATTCTCCCTTTTGAATTTGTGCCAACGAAATAATAGATTAAGTAATCTATTATTTGGCACAACGATTTCACCTGAGTGATTGAATGGAAAGCTATCAATGATAAACCTCACCCTCTAATGATAAATGAAGAATTATGGGAAATATCTTCCATGGACTTCTTCTTCGGACACCTATAGACGTGGAGCGTCTTCCAATACTATCATGTGTATTCGGGAGTGGAAGAGTGTGATAGATGCGATGAGCGGCAACTCCGTCTTCTTTCTGTGACTTCACCATCAACGACTGACAATAAAAAGGTAGGGGGTTTATTACTTGATGATGTTATACCTTTTCTTATCTTCTTAAATTGATAGAAAATAATTTTTGTGAACGTATTATTGATCATATGATTTTCTTGATGAGCCAATTGATACTCCTTAAACGTAGAGGGTGTGGGCCAACCTAACATGGCCAGAAATCCTCCATCGATTTTCCTTCTTGTGGAGTTCTCCAACATGGAGATGTAACCATGATGCGACAACGGTGGTGACAACAACAAAGGTCATGCTACCCACAGCCTCCGTGAATTGTGTCGCCCCCACGCCATCTTGTACCGCCTCCGGCCGAGCCTGCGTACTACCTGCGTGCCATGCCAGCCTGCCTGCACCCTGCCCGCGTGCTCTGCCGGCATCCCCACTTACTGCCTTCACCCTGCTGTCCTGCCCACATGCCCCATCGCCATACTCGTGCACTGCGTGTGCCTCGTCGACGCCCTGTCGACCTACCCACACCCTGCCCGGTGCCCTGCCGACCTACCACACCCTACTCGACACCCTAGCGGCCTGCCTGCGGCCTGCCTAGCACCCTACCGGCCTGCACGCGCCCCACGCGGCCTGCCCACTCCCCACCGACCTTCTCGAGTCCTCCCACGCACCGTACATGGTTGCTCGCCAGCCTCCCGACCAACCAGCCTCTCGTGTATGCCTGCGGCATCCCTCGTGGAATCGCTGACTGAACCAGCTCGACCTTCCGGGCATGGCCGCTAAAGCCACACCCCTCGCGGCACTGGCCAAACCGACCCCAGCCTTCGGGCCAACCCCCCTACATGGAGACATTCGATTCGAACAGCCCTCGCAGTCTGCTGGGCCGGGCCAAGTGGATCGGGCCAAACATGATGGGATGACCCACCTAACGGGACGGGTCAGACCCCTCATGTCTGACCGGGCCGACCTAGTTTGGGTTGGGTTAGACCAGATATGGGCCCACATCCAACCCTTTATTTCCTTTGGCCATAACATTGGCAGAAGACGTCTGTTTGACAAACCCTCAGTGGCACCGGTATTCATGGAACACAATGGTCCCTTTGAGCATACCCTACTAGAGTTCGATTTATCTTTGAGAAATGGCAGGTTGGATCATACACAAATCCCACCAGGCCCTCAGGACTAAAAGATTAATAACTCACAGACTGGGCTTCCGATCGATGTGTCTTCTGTTGCGTTAAGACCCCTATGACATGGAATATATTTGGTATACTTCTTTGTGGGGCTTCATGACAGTTGGAGTATCGAACAATAGCTTTTGGATCAGACCCTTCTAGAGGTGAGCAGACAGAGTGCAGAGACAAAGTAGCAGGCTAAGACTTGACCGCTACTGACTGATCGACTCGAAGTGATTAGAATGGCCTAGTGTGGAGCGCCTGGTTGTGGTGGAAGACACATGACGGAGGAGCACCAGGCTATGGAACCAGACCCGCAGTACTCGACAGTAGGATTACCTATGTAGGCTATAAGGGGGAGCACATGGTTGTGGCAGCAGACCAATGGTGAGGAGCGCATCTGTGTGATGCAGCAGACCCATGGTACTCGACACGAGGAGTACCTCAGCAATCCAAGGTTAGTGGGATGCGCCATTGTGTTGCGGTAAGCCCACTATACTCAACAGAGGAGGAGTTCTCCAGTAGCTGAGGTTTTGATAATAAAATTATCATTTTAGGTGAGTTAGTAACTTTTGAGGATACCTCATTATTGAGATGGATTACTTGATAAATTAGGTGTATGTATGGGCATATACCTAAGTGAGGTTATCTGTTGATTTCATAATTTTTGATTTATCCATGTTGGATTTGTGAGACCTTGCAGGTCTCAGGGTACCAACATAGTATCGTTATACTCACCCATGCGCGGGCTATGCTCGCACCTCGTTGTGTTGGTTACAGATGACGGACAACACTGACTGAGGATCAGAGTAGCGGGACTGGACAGTATTCGGGGGTGGACCTTATGATGAGTCGGTACATGGAAGAGACTGACAGATGTGGAGTGCTGAGGAGGTTATTTGTACCTACCCTTCAGGTAGGAACCCTAGAGAAAGACCCAGTTATTGCTTTACATTTATTCTATTATACTTGTTTTTCAGTTGTACTTGTACTTTCCTATTGGGCTTGTATTTCCAGCCCCTTTTTATTTCCATCACTTCTTTTGGATACAACTTTACTCAGTGTTTACTTCCAACTCATACATTGTTGTGTGTGTTATTAGTTTATAAAGGCAATGTATTCCTAGTTTTAGGGATTTACACCTTTGGTGATACTCGACATCCCCTGGCCTATAAAAGGCGGTCTTGGGGTAGTCACTGCATGGGCCCCAGGGAACGGGTCGTGAAGAATTGGTATTAGAGGAGTCAGTTATACTGCAGAACATAGGACTCTGATCTTACTTTTCTATGATTAAATAGTGTTAATGGTACTAAGTGTGGTTTTCAGATCAGAGAGTACATTGCTGGTGAGGCGGCTGATGTATCCATACACCAGGACCCTGCCTTCTAATTTCTGACTCAGTTCACAAAAACAATGATTGTGTGTGTGTGTCTTCAAAAATTTTTCTTTAAATCAGCTCAACTAGGTTATCTCACCAGGTATAATATTTTCACCTTGTCACATTTTTTTCTTTCAAGATGACTCCCCACAGACGACTAGTTAGAGCCCCGTGAGTTGTACACCCTGACAGCCCACTGAGCGACGAGGCCTCGGTGCCAGACCCTTTTCCAGCAGAGGTACCAGTGGTACCACTCCCCATTAGGCCACCGATGTAAAGACTAAATGTTTTTAATGGAAATTCCATTCCTTTAAATATTCCATAAAATCACATAATAATGAAATACTAAATGATAAGTTACCTTTAAACATCATTTTGTCACTTTTGTGTTTGGAATTTTGAAAATATTACATACATGGTTGTGATCAAGATGTTTTTTCAGTCTATTAAAACAAAAATAATTTTTGGTGAATAGTAATATACCCTTATGAATAGTTACATACAATTATGAATAGTGATATACCCTAATGAATAATAATATCACCTATTATACTATAAAAATAATATTCAAGTTAGATGTATGATATTCCTATATTTTAGAATGAGTTAATGAGTGTTTTAAAACTAGTTTTTTATAATAAATTATGATTTTAATTAAATATTAAAATAATCATATTTATAAAATTATTTTTGAAAAATGGACTTCATTTTTTGATTCTAAACGTTAAAAAATGGTTAGGATGAATTTTTTAGATTTTTCTGAAATACAAGATTTTTTTTATGAATAGTAAAATACAGTAATTTACCGTATATGTACATTATAAGATAAATATAATATTCCTAGCATCATGGATGATGTCACCACCCAAGGTTTGAATTCACATGACCCATTTTATATTATTGGTCATGAAATAATTACTATTCTTTGTCTTGTGAAGAAATAATAAATTAAGGATTATAATATCCTGAAATCCCTCTTCTCCACCACTATAAAAACCCCCTTCACTCCATCTCCTCTCCACTCCTCTCAAGCTCCAAGCCTTCTCTAAATTCTACTAAAATATCTCCCCAAGTTCCTCCCCCACGTCAAAAAGCTCTTATCCTGATCAATATACCAAAACATCTCCTCTTAGGAGGTTCTCAAAGGAGGAAGTCTAAAGAGGTAAATTCCTCTACCCAAATTTCTTCTTTTCTTTTAAGTTCTTTTCTTTTTTATTTTATTTCCTCAACTCCCTTCGCCATAATAGTATGATAAATACAGTAACATAAATGTACTAGAATGTCTTCATACTAGTGGTATATTTCATTATCTTTTCCCCTTTCCCCACCCTTTTATTTGAATGAAATGAAAGCACTGTTTGAGATGTTCTAATTTAGAGCATTCAAGGACAACAATTTATCAATTTCTATTATTATCTTTAATTATGGTAATGAAGCCATTTTTTTATATTTGAACCAGATTATTATATATGTAATATATTTTATTTATGGTTCTATAATCCTTTGGTAAAAATGGAATTATGTTATAAATCAAAACATATTCTTCATAATCAAATCCACCGATCAACAAAAACAGTTATCGGTATGGTTATATCTATATAATATTTCAACATCACTCTAAGTAACCTAATTAAAATAAAAAAGATTTATTATCTTGGATCCAAAAAAAATAATATAACTTCAATTCTGGAAAACCACTTTCATCTTACATATAATCCAAACTTGAATATAAGTGATCATGTCTTTTAAAGCCATGTAAACAAACGAGCCCGAAAAATGAAATCAAACCTCGTAACTAATCAAAAAGGCTTTTAATGAAATAAAAAGGGTTATAATAAATAAATTATATATATAAGAAGGTTCTGGAATTATTAATTAATATTCTTAATTTGTTTATTCATGTCATTTATAACAACTGGAGAACACTAACGGATGTAAGGTAAGGGATCCTCTCATTTTCGTTCTTAATCAAGATTGTCCTCTATACTATGCCTTTTTAGGTGTACAAGAAAATAATGGGGTATGTTTAAGAACCTCCCCCATACTTACTTCTGGATTTATATGTGATTTGAAACCCCTTTTCTCTCTCATCAATCCCTCATGGTCACACCCCACACCATGCCGATAAAATCATAACAAATTCTACCCGAACCTTCTTTTTTCATTCGGGTTGCCTTATATTTCTTTCAAAATGGTTTTATCTTATTTATTTTTGTGAGTATTATTAATTATGGTTAGTTTTAATAGATTATTATATCAAGACGCTTTCATCACATTCTTTTGGGGATATACAGGATTTCGAATGATTCCCTCCTTAGAACTTTCCAATAAGAAAAACTGTTTTTTGGGGACTTCCCAAAATTTAACCCAAATTTCTAGTGAACTCTACCCTATGTTTTAAAAAAACCATTGTATTTATAAAATAAGTATTTTTATTATGAAAAACATATTGGTTCAATTCTGGTTTTATATAAAATAATGTCCTCTTTTCTATTGGAAAACCTCTAGTGTTTTTTACTTAAAACCGCACCAAAATGTTTTAATTCTAATGTTTCTAAAATACATTTTTAATATGTTGTAACATATATTTCAAAAAAAATTACAATTTTATATACCAATTTTACCCTATGAATGTCCATGTGTGTTCTAATCCTTTCCTTTCGTGGACACTTTCGTGATACGCCCATTGGATATGTTTTATGTCATGATTGTGGTACCCAATTCATTCCATGGGTACCCTTATGTTTATGTATGGTTGATTATGTATGATTATTTATGTGGAAATATTATTTATGTTGAAATAATATTGATGAATATGTTGAGGTGGGTGCACCAATATAGCGCTCCAATGCATTGGGTAAGGTTTAGTCTCCTGAGATGCGATGTTAAACGGGATTGGCGGTTAGCCTTGACCCGTACTAAAATGGGAAACATGATTGGTGGTTATCCTTGACCCATACTAAAGATATGATTTATGATTCTTCCACATTTATATGATTCCATGTTTATATGATCCCAGGCTTATATTAAATGATTTCATAAGTTTCATTCATGGGATATCGTTATGTCATGTCTCCTAACACATTGCTTGATATGTATCCTTATGTTCATTTCTTTACAGGGCTTTTTAGCTCATCCCTTTGTTTATGTGTTCCCCAGGGTACCCTATGTATATGTAAGAGCTCAAAGGAAGTTATAAGCTCTTTATGGAGATTAAATAAATAAGTTTTTTTAGTTCCATGTTTTATGTTATATGTAACTAGTATTTCTAGACACTAGACATAATGATCCTTGGCTTGTACTCTGATGATTAATTATGCTTAAAATCATGAAAAGTTTTATGTAAAAAGATTGGGTCTCTATAATTGGTATCAATGGATGGTATATTTATTTTTAGAGATTAGGAATATAGAACCATAGTGATAACTTTAAGGATGAGACTAATTATAAGAAAATAGTACTAAATTTTGGTTAGTATATATTAAGTGGTTTATCAAGAAAATGCATCCCTATCTGGATACGAGCAGGTAGAGGCGGCTCTGGAATAGATGTATCTTGGGGTAAAACCCAAAAACACCACATTGAGCTAGAATCTATCAGGATCTAGTGCATGATAATGGTCATTGCTCCACTCTTGGTTACGACACTCTCGTGGGATATGCTTCGGTAGATTCACGAGCATAGTAAAAACCATTATTAAGGGGAAAAAATACCATAAGAATATATGTTTTGAAATTTATTGAGGATAACATTGATATAAACCTAAGGAATCAAAATATAGGATGTAATTTTTCATTATAAGTTTATCCTTTAATGTTCAATGTTTCCTTTTTATGGTCAATAGCTAAGTATTAATGACCTCTAATTATACGTTCACTTTCTTAGTTAATGGTGGGAAATAGAAGAACATGTTCCAAAAACCAATGTGATAGGAAATGTAAATATTTCCCTAATGACATGCCTGATGTGATAGAAGCAGGTGCTCAAAACATCAATGTAGTACTTTCTCAGCTGGCTCATGTTTGATTAATTACTTGAATCAGGTGGAAAATCCTCCTCCTCCAAGGAAAGAGCAAATTGTCTTAGAATCCTTCAAACAGAAAAGGCCTCCCATGTTTAGCAGTTCTTCTGATCCCCTCCTTGCAGAAAAATGGATTAACTCCATTGAAAATATTTTATCTGTCCTCCAGTGCTCAGAAGAAGATAAATTTGTACTGGAAGTCTATCATTTTGATGGGGAAGCTGATCAGTGGTGGAAACTCATCAAGATTACAAAGTCCCAAGAGGATATTGATTCCATATATATGGAGGAATTAAAGAGGATGTTTTTCAACAAATATTTTCCTATAACCTTCTGTCTCAAGATGGAAAGAGAGTTCCTTGGACTCAAGCAGAAGGAAGATGAGTCCATCGGGGCGTATGAAGCGAAATTTACAAGGAATTTAATGTACGCCAATGGCATTGTCATGATCATCAAAAGCAAGGTGGATCGCTTCTTTAGCGGACTAAAGCCAAGTCTACGAAAAGTGCTGGAAATTTGAGACTTCGACAGCTATGAGGAGATTTTCTGTTGTGCCCTCAAGGATGAAATGGAGATTGGAGACTCCCAGTGGGCTCATGGGAATAGTGACAAGATGCAGAAAATGGAGAACAACATGGGTGGTTCATCAAACAAATACCATGATGGAAAGAAGCCTCACTTTCCCCTTTGCACGAATTGTGGGAAGAAGCATCTCGGTGACTATCTCAAGGGAACCTAGAATTTATTCAAATGCAGAATGTTTGTTAATCTGGACAAGAACTTCCAAAGGGATACGAAAAATCCCACTAATGTTGAAGAAGGACGGAAGGTTTAGATCAACACTCGGCCTATAGTGTAGTTTTTTAACTGCATGGAGCTTGGGCATTATGCGAACATTTTCCCTAAGCCGATGGTTGTTGGAGGCAATCAACAACAACCTCCAAGGAAACAAGGAAGGGATTATTCTATCACTACTGCTGAGGTGGAGCCAAAAAATTATGTGGTGATAGGTACACTTCTTATTCTTTCAAGAATAGCGAACATACTATTTGATTATAGTTCTACGCATTCTTTCATATCTTGCAAGTTTAGTAGAACTCTTCAAACACCACCTCAAAATTTGGAGGAAAATTTATCTGTTAGAACAGCGAAGGGGGAAATTATTGCATCCATGGTTTATAAATCCTCCCTGGTTGATATTTTTGGACTGAACCACCCAAAAAATCTTGTCATACTTCCTTTAGTAGAGTTCAATGTTGTCTTGGGGATGGATTGGCTATCATTGTACAAGGCCAACATCAATTTTTGGGAAAGGGAGATTACTCTTCACATCCCAAAGCATCCTCCGATTCTTTTAAAGTGAATGGAGGAGGTTGAGTCTCCTTTAGAATCTTCTTCTCATGTTTGGATATTTCTTCCTTATGATCATGCATATCTTTCTCAAATGATTGAGACAAAGGGGAGAATATTGTTTGAGGACACGCACATTATGAGGGATTAGAATGATGTATTCCCCAAAGAGTTTACTGGTCTTCCTCATGACTGAGAGGTTGAGATCTCAATGGAACTTATCCCTGGATCTCTGCCAATCTCAAGGACACCTTACAGAATGGCCACCGTAGAGCTGGAATAGCTGAAGAAGAAGTTACATGAGAATATGGTGAAGGGTTTTATATGCTTGAGTGATTCCCAATGGGGTGTTTCGGTCCTCTTCGTGAAGAATAAGTTTGGATCCATGCACCTCAGAATTGATTATCATGATCTCAATAAAATCACTATAAAGAAAAAGTATCCCCTTCCACGGATAGATGACTTTTTCGATCAGCATCGTTGGGCCAGTTATTTCTCTAAGGTGGACCTTCGGTCAAGATATCACCAACTAAAGGTGAGGGAGGAAGATATCCCCAAGATAGCATTTAGAACAAGGTATGGACACTATGAGTTCATAGTGATGCCCTTCAGACTCACTAATGCTCCAGAAATTTTCATGGATTTAATGAATATTGTCATTAATGATTACCTCGAAAAAAATTTTGTGGTCTTTATTGATGATATTCTGATATACTACAAGAGAAATGAGGTACATGAAGAGCATTTGGAAACTATGTTAAGAACATTGCGAAGGGTGAAGTTTTATGAAAGGTACAGTAAATGTGAGTTCTGGATGGAGGAAGTATAATTCTTGGGGCATGTTATCACCAGGAAAGCGATATCTGTGGACCCTTCTAAGACTAAGGCAATTGAATAGTTGCCAAGGATAACTTCTTTAACGGAGATCCACAACTTTTTAGGTCTAGCTGGGTATTAATGACGATTAATGAAGAAATTTTCATGATTGTCAAACCCAATGACCAAGATGACACAGAAGGGAGTAAAGTTCGTCTGGACACAAGAATGTGTAGACTGTTTCAAGGCGTTGAAAAAGAGGCTTATCACTACGATAGTACTCACACTCCCTTCAAGTGGAGAACTCTTTGTGGTGTATAGTGATGCTTCTGAAAAAGGCTTAGGTTGTGTTCTAATGAAAAATGATAAATTGATAGCCTATGACTTAAGGCAGCTAAAAATCCATTAGCAAAACTATCCCACACATGATATGGAGTTGAAGGATGTGATCTTTGCGTTGAAAATCAGGCGGCATTATCTCAATGGATATAAATGTGAGATATATACTGACCACAAGAGTCCCAAATATATATTCACATAGAAAGAGATTAATATGCGCCAGTGAAGATGGATAGGTCTCATCAAGGATTATGACTGCTCAATCTACTACCATCCTGGTAAGGAAAACAAGGTGGCAGATGCTCTAAGTAGAAAGGATCATGCATCTTTATAAATGATGAGAATTGAAAAGGATCTAATCCTCTTAGATTTTGAAATGATGGACATGGGAATATTTAAGGTAGTAACATCATAAAACCTTTGTCAAATGATTTCTCAACCATCCCTTATAGAGAAAATAAACGTTTCTCAAAGAAAGGATGTGGAAATTCCAAAAAGGGGGGAAGCTGTTAAAAATGGAAAATCCTCTGATTTCAAAATTGATGAGGAATATGTTGTAAGATTTGGGACAGGATTATGGGTACCATCTGATCCAGAGATAAAGAAGGAGCTGTTGAATGATTCACATAGCTCGACCTTCTCTATCCATCCTGGGAGTACCAAAATGTACCTTGATTTTCGAGAACACTTATGGTGGGATAACATGAAGAAGGAGATTGCAAAATATATATCAAGGTTCTTGGTATGTTATCAAGAAAAAGATGAGAAAAAAAGACCAAAGGTATGATGCAGCCATTTCTTATACCCATGTGGAAATGGGAAAATGTTATTATGGACTTTGTCACAGGTCTCCTGAAAAATCGAAGGGAAATAATGAGATATGTTTTGTGGTTGACCGACTCACCAAGAAATCCCATTTAATCATTATTCAGAATGATCTCTCACATGAACAACTTGCAAAGTTATAAGTGAATGAAGTGGTGAGATTGCACAGTGTTCCACTCTCAATTGTCTCTGACTATGATCCAAGGTTCACATCTAAATTTTGGAGGAGCCTTCAACATTTTTTGAGTACTGAATTAAATTTTAGCATGACCTATCACCCCCAAACAGATGGCTAGTCTAAAAGAACAATTCAGACGCTTGAAGATATTCTTAGATCTATCTCTCTAGAATTTAAAAGTGGATGGCATTAGCATCTCCCATTGGTTGAGTTCTCATACAACAATAGCATCTACTCGAGTATTTAGACTGCTACATAAGAAGCTCTGTATGGAAAGTGATGTAGAACTCCAATATGTTAGGATTAAGTTGGAGAAAGAAAGATACTTGGACCTGATCTTTTTCATGGGATGATAGAGAAGGTTTAAGTCATCAAGAAACACATCAAAGCTTCTCAAAGTTGGAAAAACAGCTATGCTTACAACAATAAAAGGGACTTGGAGTTCGACGATGGAGATAAATCCTTCCTTCGAATATCTCCATGGATGAGATTCATGCGATTCAGGAAGAAAGGGTAGCTAATCCCAAGGTATATTGACCCCTTTGAGATCCTTGACCACATAAGAGGCGTGGCCTATCGGCATGACCTTCCAAAAAATATGGATTGAGTTAATGATGTTTTCCATGTATCACTATTGAGTAATTACATACTTGATCCCTCACATGTACTAAACTCAGAGGTGGTGCACCTGGAAGATGATCTCCCCTATGAGGAGCAGCCAGTAAAGATTCTGGATCGGAGAGATAAGGTTATATGCAACAAGACAAACAATCTTGTCAAAGTGTTATGGAGGAAACATATGTTTGAGGAAGCAACATGGGAGCTAGATGAAGCAATGAAGGAAAATTACCCACATCTTTTTTTGGCCTAGAATGTAAAATGAAATTTCGAGGTCAAAATTTCTTAAAGGGGGAAGAAAGTAACGACCCAATGTTTTTAATGGAAATTCCATTCTTTTAAATATTCCATATAATTTCATAATAATGAACTACTAAGTGATAAGTGACCATTAAACATAATTTTGTCACTTTTGTGTTTGAAAATTTGAAAATCTAACAAACTCGGTTGTGTTCAAGATGTTTTTTGGAGTCATATAAACCAAAAATATTTTTTTCTGAATTGTAACCTATGCTTATGAATATTAACATACACTTATGAATTGTGATTTACCCTAATTAATAGTACCATCACCTATGATAGTATAAAAATAATATTCCAGTTGGAAGTACGATATACCTATATTTTAGAATGAGTTAATTAGTGTTTTAAAACATGTTTTTCATAATATATTTTGATTTTAATTAAATATTAAAATAATCATATTTATAAAATTATTTTTCAAAACTTTACTTCAATTTTTGATTCTAGACATCAAAAAATGGTTAGGGTAAATTTTTGAGATTTTTCTGAAATACTTGATTTTTTGGTGAATAGTAAAATACGGTAATTTACCGTATATATGCATTATAAGCTAAATAGACTATTCCTAGAATCATGGATGATTTCATCACTAGTGGTTCTAATTCACATGACCCATTTACTAATCTTGGTCATGGAATACTTACTATTCTTTGTCTTCTGAATAAAATAATAAATCAAGGATTATAATATCATGAAATCAATCCTCTCCTCCACTATAAAAACCCCCTTCACTCCCTCTTCTATAAACTCCTCCCAAACTCAAATACTTCACTTAATTATGACCAAATCTCTCCCCAAGGTCCTCTCCCACCTCTAAAATCTATTATTCCCCTCAAAATACAGAAACCTATGCCCTTAAGATGTTCTCAAAGGAGGAACTCTCAAGAGGTAAATTCCTCTTCCCAAATTTCTTCTTTTCTTTTATGTTCTTTTCTTTTTTATTTTCTTTCCTCACCTCCCTTCTCCGTAATAGTATGATAAATCCAGTAACAGGCATGTACTGGAATGTCTTCATACCAGTGGTATATTTCATTATCTTCGCTTTTATCCCCACCATTTTATTTGAATGAAATGAAAGCACCGTTTGAGATGTGAAAATTTAGCACATTCAAGGACAATGATTTATCAATTTCTATTATTATCATTAATTTTGGTCATTAATCCATTTTTGTTATGGTTGAAACAGATTATTAAATATGTATTATATACTATTTTTGGTTTTTTAATCCTTTGATACAAATGGAATTAAGTTAAAAATAAAAACACATTCTTTGTAATCAAATCCACCGATAAAAAAAAAACGGTTATCACTATGGTTATATATGTATAAAAGTTCAACATCGCTCTAAGTAACCTAATTAAAATTAAAACCATGTAATCTCCTGGATATTAACTAAATAATATAACTTCAATTCTGGAAAACCACTTTCATATTACATATAATCCAAACTTGTATATAAGTGAACCGATCTTTTAAAGCCAATAAAAAAACAAGCCCGAACAATGAAATCAAACCATGTAACTATTAAAAAATACATTCAATGAAATAAAATGGTTATAGTAAATAAATAAAATATAGGAGAGGTTATTTACTTATTAATTAATAATCCTAATTTTTTTATTCATGCCATTAATAACAAGTGGAAAACACCAACAGAATTAAGGTAAGGGATCCTCTCATTTTCTCTCTTAATCAAGATTTCCCTCTATACTATGCCTTTTTATGTGTACAAGAAAATGACGGGTATTGTTTAAGAACCTCCCCCATACTTTCTTCTAGATTTATAATTGAAGAGAAACCTCATTTATCTCTCATCAATCCCTCTTGGTCACACCTGACACAATGGCGATAAAATCATAAAGAATTCTACCCAAACCTTCATTGTTCATTCAGGTTGCCTTATCATTCTTTCAAAATGGTGATATCTTATCTATTTATATGAGTCTTATTAATTCTGGATAGTTTTACAAGACTATTATATCCATACCCTTTCATCACATTCTTTCGGGGATTTACGTGATTTTGAAAGATTCCCTCCTTAGAACATTCCAATAAGCGAACATGTTTTAAGGGGACTTCCCATAATTTTACCCAAATTTCAAGTGCACTCAACCCTATATTTTAAAACACCATTGTATTTATAAAATCAGTTTTTTTATTATGAAAAAATTCTTGGTTCAATTCTGTTTTTATATAAAATAATGTCATCTTTTCTATTGGAAAACCTCTAGAGTGTTTTACTTAAAACCGCACCAAAATGTTTTAATTCTAATGTTTTTAAAATACATTTTTAATAAGTTGTAACATATATTTAAAAAAATTACCAAGTTATATACATATTTTACCCTATGAATTTCCATATGTGTTCTAATCCTTCCCTTTCTTAGACACTTTCGTGATACGCCCATTTGATATGTTTTATGTCATGATTGTGGTACCCAATTCATTCCATGGGTACCCTTTTGATTATGTATGCTTGATTATATATTCTTATTAATGTGGAAAGACTATTTATGTGGAAATAATATTCATGAATATTTTGAGGTGGGTGCACCCAGTTAGCATTCTAATGCATTGGGTAAGGTTAAGTCTCAAGAGATGCGATGTGAAACAGGATTGGCAGTTATCCTTGACCTGTACTAAAATGGGAAATGGGATTGGTGGTTAGCCTTGACCCGTACTAAATATATGATTTATGATTCTACCACATTTATATGATTCCATGTTTATATTATCCCATTCTTATATTAAATGATTTTATTAGTTTCATGCATTGGATATCATTATGTCATGCCTTCTAAATCATATGGCTGAGATGTATCCTTATGTTCATTCCTTTAATGGGATTTTTATCTCATCCCTTTATTCATGTGTTCCCCAGGGTACCCTATGCATATGTATGATCTCAATGGATGTTAGAATCTCTTTATGGTGATTAAATAAAAAAGTTTATTTAGTTCCTTGTTTTATGTTATATGTACCTAGTCATACAAGACACTAGACTTAACGATCCTTGGAATGTACTCTGGTGATTAATTATTCTTAAAATCATGAAATGTTTTATGTAAATGGATTGGGTCACTATAACCGATGCCATTATCCCCAATAGTAGACGATGCACGCCGCCTGAGTGCATTGCATGAGTTCCAGCGCCAGAGGCCACCTAGGATCAGGGGAGAGACAGACCCGTTGGCAGTTGAGGTTTGGTTGGAGGCTATGGTGAGAGTCTTCAGACTGGTTGGGAAACCAGCCGACTTCATGGGGATTCTTACTGCCAGCCTTCTACAAGAAGTATTGGACAGATGGTCGAGCCTGATGATCTAGGTGCACGACGAGATGAGGCTACTTTGGGTAGATTTCGAGAGCCTATTTCTAGCTAAGTTTGTTCCAGTGACTCTCCACGCAGTGTAGATACAGGAGCTACTTCATCTGCCGCAGAGCAGTGTGATGGTGGCACAGTACTTAGAGAGGTTCACCAACCTCCCATGCTACTCCACGGATATGGAACGAGAACCACTCTTTAGGCCCCGAACCTTTGAGAAGGGACTCAGATGGGAGATAAGTTCTCTGATGATCTCACTCAGTATCCCGATGTAGGTGGGGGTGCTAAAGAGATCCCTCCTAGTGGAGAGTTTCCTTGCTAAGTTGCCTCCAGCAGTGAGACCCACTACTAGTCGAAATGCAGCGTAGACTTCTATATCTTATAGTATATAGAGGAAAAAAATGTCCAAGAGGACTAGACCTACAGGTGGATGACCGCAAACTCATGATCGGTTGTGCGGGGAACCTGAAGCAGATACATACATGCAAGGAGTGGGCAGTGTTAATCATGCGGCGGACAGGGTCACATGGCTCATGACGATCGGACCCACTATACTGACGATTAGCAGATAGTCAAGGGACCTCCCAAGAAGAGGCAAAGGTTCAATCGAGGAGTTCGACATGGAGCAGGATGACATGGAAGAGGAGTTGGTTGTACAACTGATGCTAGAAGACGATTTGAGTTGTTACCAATACCTCCACAAGGAGGTCCACACTGACAATAGGGAGCAGGTGGATAGGCAAGAACACAGCTCCAGGTAGCTGAGGCTTATGATCACAGCGCTCTGGAGATGATTTGAGCTCAGATCTGTGGCTACTCCACCATAGCTATAGATCATATAGACACAGGTTGCTATTACCCTTTCATTTCAACCACCCTTGTTCGGAGCTTAGAGATTCCAACAGAGTCGTTGGCTCAATCCATACGGAAAGAGTCTCCTATGGAAGCAGACGCGACGATTACACACTGGTGCCGGCAGTGTGAGCATACTCTAGGAGGAAAGAGCTTCAGCTAGGATCTCCTCATAGTGCCATCAAGTCCTTATGACGTCATCTTTGGTATAGAGTGGTTATCTAGAGTCAATGTCCAGATAGAATTTATTAGGTGAAAAGTGTGGTGTGTCCACATAGGTGGGACTTGGTGCACCTTCACCAGTGAGAAGGGATCCTTTGAAGCACTGGACGGACTTACTCAGATGAGGGTACAACCGATCACTCATCAGTTGGCATGCCTTACCCTCAGATCATTTGATGTTGAGAGTCTCATTAATCCTGTAGTGGTGGATCAGTACGCGAATGTTTTCCCTGATGACATATTAGGACTACCTCCTCATAAAGATGTGGAATTCTACATTAACATGTATCCTAGGATGACACTGATATCTACCCATACATATCGGATGGCTCCCGCAAAGTTTCATGAGAAATGGGTATATATAGAGGACTTGCAGGGAAAGGGATTCATCTGGCCTAGTGATTCTCCCTAGGCAGCCCCGATTCTATTCTCCATGAAGGTGGATGGGATCTTGAGGCTTTGTGTTGACTACCATCACCAAAACTAGGTGACTATGAAGAACAAGTACCAACTCCCGAGGATTGATGACCTCTTTGAAAAGTTGAAGGGATCACGTTGGTTCTCATAGATAGAACTCAGATCAGGCTATTAGCAGCTCAGAGTTCGGGATGAGGATGTGCAGAAGATGGCCTTCAAATGTCAGTACGGCCACTACGTGTTCTTGGATATGCCTTTCGGTGTATCCAACACTCCAGCAGTGTTCATGGGACTCATGAACATGATTTTCCATCCTTACCTCAATCGCTTTGTCGTAGTCTTCATCAATGACATATTGATCTACTCGACTGCTGAGGAGGGGCATGGCTACAATTTACAGGTAGTACTGTACACACTCTGAGAGCACCATATTTTTGGTATGCTCTTGAAGTGCTAGTTTTGGATTCGAGAGGTTCACTTCTTGGTACATGTCATCTTCAAGGCTGGAGTTACATTGGATCCAGAAAATATTGAATCGGTACTTCCTTGGGAGCCACCCAGTAGTGTGACGAAGGTACGGAGTTTCCTGGGTTTGGCTGGATATTATAGAAGGTTCGTACTAGACATCTCCAGTGTCACTGCAACACTATCAGCCTTGATGGAGAAGTGGAAAACCTTTATGTGGTCGGATACATGCCAGCAGGTCTTTCAGAAGCTAAGACAGAGGATGACTAGTGCCCCCATCTTAAAGCTCCCAGAGGAAGGCATTGGGTACGTAGACTACTGTGACACATCAATGACTGCACTCAGATGTGTCCCGATGCAGAAGCGAGCAGTGATCACGTATGGTTCATGATATTTGAGACAGCATGGGAAAACTACACTACCCATGACCTGGAGTTAGCAACATTGGTCTTCTCTATGAAGATGTAGAGGCATTATCTGATGGGTGAACAGTTTACCATGTACTCTAATCACAGGAGTCTCATGTATATCTTCTCTCAGAAGGACCTAAACCTGAGACAACGATGTTGTCTTGAGTTCCTCTGGGACTATGACTTCAAGATAGTCTATAATCCTAGAAAGGGGAATGTTGTAGCAGATGCACATAGCAAGTGATCTTGTATACAGTTGCTAGAAGAGGTGACAGTGCAGTTTTCTACCTTACAGATATCCATTGCAGATAGACAGGGAGCAGTCTCTCTACATTCCCTTACAGTTAATCCCTCTCTTCTTCAGCGAGTTAGGGAGGCACAACATGGGGATACTGACTGCGAGACACGGTGTGCACAGAGATTCATAGGGCAGGAACCTGATGGATTTTTTGAAGGTGGTAGCATGACATCCTCTTCAGAGGACGTACTTTGGTACCAGTGTCACTTCAGGCAGATGTGTTTAGGGAGTTCCACACATCCCCTTTAGCGGTACATCCATGAGTTACGAAGAAGTATCAGGACCTCAAACAACAACACTGGTGTCCGGTTTTGAACAAGGTGGTAGTGGATTTTGTCTCTCGATGCCTCACATGTTATCTAGTGAAGGTAGAGCATGAGGTACCAGCTATCTTGGTACAAATTTTAGTGGTACCAGAGTGGAAGTGGGATGGGATATCCATGATCTTTGTGATGAGTCTTCCACGTACATCCATAGGACACAACTCAATTTGGTTTATCGTTGACCAACTCACCATGTCGGTCCACTTGCTACCGATCAAAGAGCGTGGATCAGTAGAGAGAATGGGACGCTTCTATGTGCTGGAGATTGTGCGGCTATATGGAGTGCCTTATTCAATTGTCTCTGATCGTGACGCACGGTTTATTTCTTGGCTATGGAAGGGGTTTCAGGAGGCTTTCGAGACACAGCTTCTTCTGAGTACCGCTTTCCATTCTCAGACAGATGGTCAGACTGAGCAGAGCATTCAGATTCTCAAGGACATGCTATGTGCTGGTGTCCTCGACTTCCATCATAGTTGGGATGATCACTTAACTTTGGTGGATTTTTCCTAGAACAACAGCTATCACTTAACTATAGGGATGGAACCTTTCGATGTATTGTACATGTGACCTATCCGATCACCGTTATGCTAGAAAAACCCTAGGGAGTCACCTTAGTGGGAACAGAGATGGTACGAGCTACCATAGAAAAGGTGCAGATCATCCAGGAGTGGATGAAGACTCTACAGAGCAGGAAGAAGTCGTATGTCGATAGGAGATAGAGACCACTGGTGTTCGAGGTTAGAGACCTTGTATTTCTATTGGTCTCCTCTTGATGAGGATTATAAATATTTGGACAAGGAGACAAGTTATCTCCCAGATTAATCGAACCTTTCCATGTCCTCAACTGAGTAGGCGAGGTGGATTAACACCTGGATCTTCAACCTCAGTTGCAATGGGTGCACGACATCTTCCACGTATCTCAGCTATGGAGATACGTGCATGACACTTCTCACATCATTGACCATGGAGAGTTGGATGTCGATGATGGATTGAATTTCACAGAGGTTCCAGTGGAGATTAAGGATCAACAGGAGAAGGTCCAACATGGATAGTCGATACCTCTGTTGCGTGTACACTAGCATCACAGGAACCACCAAGAGAGAACATAAGAGAGGGAGGCTCAGATGCGTGCTCAGAACCCCCACTTGTTCTCTTAGTTCAAGTTGTGGCTTACGGGGATGTAAATCCCTGAGGTGGGGAGAATGTAAAGACTTAGAATTTATGTGGAATTTTTTTTTCTTAAATACATGGGAATTTTATGAGTCCGCAAAAATTTACGGCACTTGATTACGAGCACCGGTGTGCCCAGAATCAAGTTCTGAATTTTTTTTCAGGTATGTTCAGTAAACGTATGAGATGGTTTTTATAAAATTTGAACCGGTGCTCAGAATTGAAATTTGAGGGCACAATTGAACTCGTAACACTGGTATTTTCTTAAGAAAACATTCTCTTCGATGAAAGTGGGTCGAGATTGAATGTTAGATTTTCTATTTTCATGGAAAAATAATAATAAAATAATGTGTGAAACACTTTACTTTATTTGGGCCACCATGTAAGTGTAGGGTGGTTAAAACATCCTCTTGGAAGTTGGAGGTGGGTCCACCACACCATAACCTCCCATGAAAGGTTATGGTGGTGGGGCCCACCCGAACTAAACCTCCCATGTGTGGATAAATGAGTTGGGGATGACCTGGGCTCATAACCCCTTGATACCCCCCATTAATGTGGAGAAAACACTCAATATTCACATTAATTTAGGGGAACCTCTTCACCACCCCTAGCATTTAATTTTTCCAATCCTCAATAATTAAGGGGGAGCCTACCTAAATAATTATTCTTTTCAGATTGGTGCCAACTCCCTAATTAATATGTGACAATACATATGAATTAATGAGGATGATACTTTTAGTTGAATTCACCCTTTTGAATCTGTGACAACGAAATATTAGATTCATTAATCTATTATCTGGCACAACGGATTCACTTAAATGATTGAGGGGAAAGCTCTCAACAAGAAATCTCATCCTCAAATGAAGAACGAAGAACACTGACAATGATCTTCCTCAACCTTCTTCCATAGACACCTACCGACGTGGAGCATCTTCTACAACTGGTGTGCATATTCGAGAGTGGATGAGTGCGGCAGACATGGCGAGTGACAACTCCATCTTCTTTCCGTGACTTCACCATCAACGACCCACTATCAAAGGACTGGGGGTTTATTACATGATGATGTTATACCTTTTCATATCTTCTTCAATGGATAGAAAGGGATAGTTGAGGATGTGTTATTGATCATATGCTTTTCACGATGAGCCAATTGATAACCATTAAATGCGGAGGGTGTGGGCCAACCTAACATGGTCCGACATCCGCCGTCGATTTTCCTTCTTGTGGATTTTTTTGTCATGGAGACGTAACAACGATGAGGCGACGTAGGATACAACCACAAGGGCCATGCTACCCACGGCCTCCGTGAACCGCGCCGCCCCTGCGGCGTCCCGTACTGCCTCCGGTTGAGTCTGTGTGCCCCGCCGGCCTCCCTGTGCGCCCTGTCAGCCTCCCCGCGCCCTGTCCGGCTCCCTGTCGGCCTGCCCACGCCCTCCCAGCGCCCTGCCTACCATCTCGCGCCTTGCCTGACACCCTACCTGCACCCTACTCATGCCCCACCAGCGCCCTGTCGGCCTCCGCGAGCCCTGTATGGCGCCCTTCCGGCCAACCCATGCCCTGCCCAGCACCCTATTGGCCTACCCACAACCATTTTGAGGCCCTTTCGGCCTACCCGAGCCCTGCACAGCCAGCCAGAGCCCTGTGTGGCCTGATCGCACCCCGCCGGCCTACCCGAGGCCTCCTTTGCACACTGCCCAGCTCCCTACTGGCCTCCCAGCCATCTGGCTGCCCGAGTCCTCCTGCGGCGTCCTTTGTGGCGTCGTGGGCCGAACTAGATGGGCCTTCCGGGTTGAACCGCCTGAGTCGCAGCTCTCGCAGCGCTAGGAAAACCGCCTACGTGGTGACCTTCGGGCTGAACCACCCTCGTTGTCTGCTGGGTTGGGCCCAGTAGACTGGGTCGAACCTGACAGGCTGACTCACCTAATGGTCCGGGTCAGACCCATCATGTCTGACTTGGCTGACCCAGTTTGGGTCGGGCTGGGTCGGTCCAACCGGGTTGGACCAGACCCAGGCCCACTGTCGACCCTTTACTTCCTTTGGTCATTACCTTGGCACAAGACATCCGTTTGAAGAACCGTCAGTGGCACTGGTAATCTTGGGATGTGAAGGTCCCTTTGAGAATACCGCACTAGAGTTTGGGGTATATTTGATATATGGTCACGTTGGATCATACACAAATCCAACCGGCCCCCCAGGACTAAAAGATTAAAAACTCACAGACCAGGCATTCGATCGACACTCCATCTATTGCGTTGAGACCCCTATGATGTGGCATACCTTTGGGATACTTCTTCATGGGACTTTGCGATTGTTGGAGTATCAACCAGTAGCTCGTGGTGTAGATCCTTCCAAAGGCGAGCAGACAGAGTGCGGAGGCCTAGTAGGTGGCTGAGACTTGACGACTAGTGACCCATCGACTCGGAGTGATTCGGATGACACAGTGGGGAGCGCCTGGTTGTGACGGCAGACCCATGGTGGAGGAGTGTCTGGTTGTGGTGGTAGACCCACGGTACATGACAGGAGGAGTACCTCTATAAACTATTAGGGGGAGCGCCTGGTTGTGGCGGCATACCTATGGTGGGGAGCGCATCTGTGTGACGTAGCAGACCCATGGTACTCGACAGGAGGAGTACCTCAAAAGTCGAAGGTTAGTGGGAAGCACCATGGTGTCATGGCGGCCCACTGTACACGACAGAGGAGGAGTTCTCCTTCAGCCAAGGTTTCGATAATAAAACCATGGTTTGAGCTGAGTCAGTAACTTTTGAGTTTACCTCATGATTGATATGGATTACTTGATAACATAGGTATATGTATGGGCATATACCTAACTGGGATTATCTGTTGATTTCATACTTTTTGATTTATCCTTATTGTATATGTGAGACTTTGAGGGTCTTGGGGTCCCTACAGAGTATTTTTATACTCACCCCTGCATGGGATATGCCCGCACCTCATTGTGTTTGTTGCAGACGATGGACATCCCTGTCTGAGGATCAGAGTAGTAGGACTGTACGGTACCCAGAGGTGGAACATAAGACGAGTCAGTACATGGAGGAGACTGACGGACGTGGAGTGCTATGGAGGCTATCTGTACCTACCCTTCATGTAGGAACCCTAGAGAATGACCTAGTAGCTGCTTTACATTTCTTCAGTTATACTTGTTTTTCAGTTGCACTTGTACTTTCCTATTGGTCTTACATTTCCCACCCCTTTTAAATTCCATTAATTCTTTTGTATACAGCTTTACTTAGTGTTTACTTCCAACTCGTACTCTGTTGTGTGTCTTTTCAGTTTATAAAGGCAATTCCTTCCCAGTTTTATAGATTTACGCCTTTGGTGCTAGTCTCTAGCCTTTGGCCATTGGAAGGTAGTCTTGGGGTAGTCAAAGCATGGGCCCCGAGGAATGGGTCATGACATCTTACTATGAATTCGGGATCATCATTATTTTTTATCATTCCTAAAAAAACCTATAGAATAAATTTGGTTAATTTTCATGTATATGAAAAATAGGATAATCATGTTCATACTGTATGATCATTCTAAATAATATTTTATGAAATGTAATGTATATATATACATGGTCTTATAATTATAATAATTTTTTTGATACTTCATGAACACTTTTATCATGTACCAATAATGTAATATAACTACTTTATATGAGTTTTTGGAGTTTGAAATATTATAGTTGGTATCAAAGGATGTTCAGTAAAAAACATTAGGAAAATATATAGATGAACAAAGTAATACCTAATAAGTACTATTAAAATCCCTCATGGTTTTTAGTGAAGGCTCTAGAAAAAATAATAGTTATTGTAATTTAAAATTAAATATCCTGAATTAATTATGTGTGTAAAATAATGGAATAACAATGAATAACATGAATAATGGGGACTGTATCACCACCCATATTCAATATAGCGATATTCCCCCTGTAAAATTTGTCAAAGGTGGATTAGAGGATAATATGTTCTTAATCATATTCGGGCAGTTGAACTAGGTTATGACCAGTCTTACAGGTCCATCACATGGGGAAACTATGTTGTATCACATCATTTGAAAAGTTTCTCTTGTACTCGATTGAACTAATAATCCATTTTTAGATGAATAATAGATCATGTCCCAGGATAATATTATCTATCATTGGGACATAATTAAAAGAAAAAAATTATCATGTTGGATTACCCTATAAATATAGATGAGAACCAATAGTGGACACTAATTAGAAACACTAAAGTGGAAGAGAAGATTGAATGTATAAAATTGTTAACATTGAAGGATTTATTCTTTGAAAAATGCATTCCTCCTAAAAAAATAGCATAATTGGATAGAAGTTATTCAATCTTAGAGAAAATAAGGTAAAAACATTAATGAGAATGAGGATGATGTTATAATTTTATCTTCTCATGGTATAGGCTACATATATTAAATGGAAATCAATATTGCTTTTTTTATTGATAGTTTAAATCCAATCCATTAAAAGGGATTGGTATCTCATACATTTCCATTATACAAGGATATTTTCTCAAAAACCATTATGGATGAAAATGTGTTCTCCATGATATATATATTCAAGGGAAATAAAGAGAAATATATTTAAACTTTTCTTTAGGGGAAGAATGATTTGGAAAATTTTAATAAATGGTGTTATTTCCCATGTGGGATGAAAATTGGATGAAGCAGCCTATGGATTATAAGAATTAATCATGAATTTTTACAATTGTAGAGAAAATTGACATCATCCATCCAAATTAATATTCTTTATTTAAAAAACCACTCTATGGATGAATGAGAACCACTTAATAATAAAAAACTTAAAAAAATCAACTAGTTTAAGCGGAATTCAAAAACTAATAACAATCAAGATTCAATGCTCAAAATTAAAAATCACCTATGGATCTAAAACCACCCCACAAGCCACAAAAATATATATTTAAATTTTCAAAAATAATAATAAAAATTATATTCCAATTAAAATCCACTTTCTATTTGCATCACACCTTTACTGAGAAACCTTACACAACATTAATAACAAAAAAACTACAACTCTAGAGAGCGGATCTCTCCAAAACCTCAGCCTTGATCATGTAAAAAAAATAAAAAACATTGTCATATAAACTAGATCAAAGATCTAGCTCTCTATGTTAGAAAACCTAATAAAACAACTTTTATATTGCCATCTTTAAACTAGGGTAAGGAGTGATTCCAACTCTTTTTGCGCCTCCTGGACCATGGTTGAATGCACAAAATAGACATCCCAATGCTTCTAAGAGAACCACCTCACAAGAATGACATAGGTAAAAGAATTGTAAGAGAAAAACAATGTAGATTTTGATCATATAGAGCTTGTATATCTAGGTAAAACTATTTATCTGATAGTAAAACTCATCTAGAAGACCACATAATTGAAAATTCATTAGAGAATCACATAAAACAAAACAACCTAAATATAATTTGAACAAATGGGATTAATCATCATATAAAGTGAGACATCTACCAAATAATTGAGGAGTATCATCACCACTCTCCCCTAGTGACCCCTAAAAATCACAACCATTAACCAATGACCACAAACGTCATTTCATATAATTAAAATAGTTTCAAAAATAGAAAACTCATAAAATCCCTAAATTGTGAGGAAGAATAAGGAAATATGGTAGGTAATCGTTGAACATTAATCCTCTTGGTGAATCACCAGTGATGGAACCTAGGGTGACCGATAAATAGAAATGTATCCCACAGTTAAGATCCTTAGAGTCAAAATTATAAAATAATAACCAAAATTGGGAGATCAATTCCAGATCTAATGATAAAATAATGTGAGGGAAGGAAAATTAAAAGAAAAAATATAGATGAAATAGATCTCCAAAAATGATTAAGGAACAGTAATATAAAATAATATAACCAAAATATGTATGGGAATATATCCCTAAAACAGCAAGTAGTATAAACTAGAACCAACCCTCAAAGGAAAAGTTATCTCAAGTCATATAGATAAAAATATGAAGATATAGACATGTGAAAATCCTCAAGGCCTGAGAAGAAAGGGTTGTTACCACCTAGGGAGGTCCAGTAAATCCCTAGAGACCTAGGAACCATCATAGAGAACACAAAGAATGAAGGTTTATCCATGGGAGGTGTGTTAGGATAGGACATTTAAAAAAATGACATTAGATCTCCAATATAAGTTCATGGTAGAATTTATTTAGGTTCAATGACTTAACTATATTGAAATAAAACATTATGTGAACCAGTTACCCAAATATCAAGGTAATATACTTAAAAATTCAAATTGAAGAAGGATATTCTTATGAAATTACCACAACTTATGTTGAACTTCCAAATGATGTGGAGGTGGGTTCTTTGGTCATTACCCAAAATATAGTTAATGCTTTATCTGATTATATATTTTCACTATTTTAATTTTTCTTAGATTTCAAAAAACCATAGATATTTATCTTGAAGACTATTAAGGGGTTATTCAATTATTACATGAAAGTTGGTGTCTTATAGTAGAAGGTGTTTTCCATTAAGATCTAGTACTAATTCATTGGAAAATCCTATTTGAAATCATAGTTTTTATAACTATGTTTAATGTTTATATGATCCTTGGAAAATATTTTATTTCAAATTGTAATGGAAAATATTCTTTTCCAAGAGAATGAGATTAAAACCCATGAAGGTGATGTTGAATATCTTGTCCTTAGAGGGGAAACATTCTTATTGATTTTATATTTTGTTCCTCCCCAATTATTTCTCATTATTGGGTTTCTAGATAAATTGGAAGATCAAACATGATCTACGGTTAAGGAAGGTATCCTATGAATATAGGATTTACCCCTATTACACATGTTTGTCAATGTTTTAAAAGAATAATTACATGGTTATCAATTAGATTTTGATGTTGGGTTCTCTATTAAAATAATTAATTGTTAAAGGATTATATCTAAGAATAATTATAGATTATAACCAGCATTATTAAGAAAAATATTGTAGGAGTTTGGTGACAAGGTTTTCATATTCTCTAGTGTTGCATTTTAGTGAGCCCTAATTTATTTGTCAAAAATCGGGATGGGATTAGGATATTGTGCATTGATTATAAGAAAATAAATGTCATAACTCCAAATAATAAATATCCTCATCACAAATTGATGAATTATTTAATAGACTTCAAGGGGACCAAAACATTTTTGAGACCGATATTTCTCTGGTTATCTTCAATTAAGGGTGAAGAGGGAGAATAAACTAAAAATGGAAATTCAAACAAGCATTGAACATTATTAGTTTATGTTATGTCCTTTTGTATTGATGAATACTCCTTTTGACTTCATGAATCTGATGAATATATTCTTCATCGAGTATCTTGATAAATTTTTTATGATATTAATTAATAATATCATGAAGTACTATAAGATATATGATGAGTATGAGAGTTTTATACAAACAATATTGATACCCTCAAAATAAGGGTATTATATGGTATGTATAGTAACTATAAATTTTCACTTGATGATATTTCTATTGTTAACCATATTTTCTCTAATGATACCAATTGACACTTAAAAAAATGATATGAAGATAATGGAATACATGAACGGACACAACATAGATATGATTCTTATTGGGATTGACATGTTATTTTCAGCAGTTCATCCATGACACCACCCTATTTTCTAGCCCCTTAACCATGTTATCATTAAAATTTTCTAAATTCCCATGGTTTGAAGAATTTGAGAAATTTATTATATTGTTGTAGAAAAGATTTAATAATTCCCCAGTATAAACACCACCATTTGGTGAGGAAGGATTTATAATTTAAACTAATGTGTCATTAAATTTACTTGGTTTTGTCCTTATAAATAATGGTAGGGTGATTCCATATAAATCAGAGTAGTTAATGATACATGAATGAATCTATACAACACATAACCTTGAGCTAGAATCCATAATATTTTCTTTGGAAATATGATCACAATACCTCTATGGAGAAATATGTGGGATGTATACAGACAGTAATATTTTTAAGTTATCTACTCTCAAAAGTATCTCAACATGAGTTGAATCAGACAGTTGGAAGTTATCAAGGACTATTATTTCCCATTACACAACCACCCATGGATAGAATACAACATGTCCAATAGATTATATAGGAGATAAACTGGAGTTTTTACCATGATAAGGAATTATAACGATCCCATATATAGATATCTACTAAAGCTGGATATGGTGATTTTTTGGAATGAGGAGAAATCATTAATTTTCTAGGAAATTTTTAGACCTTTCTTACTAAAAAGGATATTGAATTCTCAAAAGGATGATGAGAGAATAAAAAGGACTATTAAGGTAGTTTATGATGGAAAATTTTTAGAATGCATATATAGAGGTGGTGTTTTGAAGACTGGGAAGAGGTTATCTATTTCATCAATACCAGATTTTAAAATGTAATTTCTATATGATGAACAAAGCATAAATTTTTCTATACACCCAAGTAGCACAAAAATGTGATGAGATTTATGTGAAATGTTTTGGTGGGATGTAATGAAACAAAAAAATATCTATCCAATGTGTCTAAATTAATAGTATACCATTAGGTAAAAGATAAAGGACATCAGTATATGAGAGTCATGCTAATTTTTTCCTATTCATATGTAGAAATGAAAAATGGATACGGTAAAAGTTTTCACTAGTAACTTAAAGACTACAGGGAATATTGACAGAATATGGGTCATCATTTATCATCTTTATAAGTATTATAATTTCATAGTGATAATAAATGATATATCTCTTGGACACCTTTTTCAACTCTTTATCAATGAAATCATGCGAAATTATTGGAAAACTCTAATGATAGTATTAAATAATGTCCATTAGTTCAAATACAAGATCTAAAATTTACTTTAAAGGGATCTCAACACTAAGATTCAGTTAAGAACCACCTATCATCCCTATAATATTGGGAATATAGAAAGGATTCTCCAGACATTAGATTTTCTATTAATATTATGCTCTGTGGAATTCCATGTTTTGTGGGATCAGTATCTACCATGGGTATAATTTTCATACAGTAATAGCTTCCATTAAGGAATCCATATTCAATCATATGAATAATTTTATAGGAATATGTTTTTTACTCCAAAAATTTGTGAATACATTGGGTAAATAAATTTAGATGACCTTGAATTTATAGTGGAGAAAACTATTACAGTATGCGCTATTCTAAATCATATTAATGAAACCAAAATAAAATAATATAACATTACTTATTATTGAAGGAATTATGTTTATTTACATGTTGGGATCTTGTATTCTTAAATGTTTATCCATGGAAGGGGGTTATAAGATTTTGAACGAAATGGATGTTAACCCCTAGGTACATTAGACCTTTTGAAATACGAGAAATAATTAGAGTTGTATTGTGCTGATGTGCTATATTTCCCAGCCTTGCAATAGTACATGACATCTACCATGATTTTTACTAAGAAAATCCAAATTGTTTCTAACTCAATTTCTCACACATGATGGAATATATTTGGATCATCTTTTATCTTATGATTAAAAACTTGTTGAGATTCTAGGTACCAGAGAGAAAGTGTTACTGTATTATAATACTCGATTAGTTCAAGTGATTTAGTGAAACCACAATATAGAAGTATAAACATTGGAAATTGGATAAGATATAATAAGTGTATCCAAATTATTTTATTAGATTAAATATAAACCAATTTGAAGGATGAAATTATTTTGGGGGGAATATAATAACTAAGACACTACTATAGTAGATAAATACCATATCTTAAACTATCATACAACAATCACATTAAATAACTTATATTCAAAATTAAATTCACATTTTTGATTTTTTAATGTTATAATTTTATTTTTAAAAAATAAAAACCATTATTTAATTCTTCATAATGAAATTATTGTAATCTTATTTTTTGATATAATCATAAAAATTGGGTTTATTAGGGAAAATTTAAAAATTTGTTTTCCAAAAAAAAATTATTTTTATAAAACAAATCACATTATATTTAGATTCAGGTGGTCCAGGTTTGGTATCTATTTGATTCATATTTTTTTATATTAAAAATAAAATATATTGGGTAAGCATTAATTACCACAAAAAAATAAAAAAAATAATTTTCGTATTATTAATTTTATATGTATTATATAAATTATTTTCTAAGTAAATGATATTAATATTATTTTACATATTATTCATTTTTGATATATAAACACATAATAAATAATATAAAAACACATTAAATTAATAATAATATGAAAAAATAATTAAAAGACTTAAAATATAGAAGATATTTTTCTTTAAAATAGTTTTTAATATATCTTATCTTTTAATTTTAAAGATAATTTTCCAATGTATTAAAAATTAATTAAGGTAAATATATCCAAAATTCAGATTCGTAACAAAAAAATGTTAATAAGGGTTATAGAATATTTTGACTAATAAAATAATTACCATGATTAATCATTAATCAATATTATTAAGGGAAAATGGCCAAATTATGAATATCATATTTTTATTAATGAAAAGTCCTCATAAACCATATATAAAGAATTTTCAGGTAAAAAATTCATATACACATGTCTCTATTACCATTTTTACACACAATTCACATAATATACCATAATAAACTATGAATATATTGATTTTGTTTATAACCCTTACCTAACTCTATTTTTCCATCAATAAACTCCTCTTTTTACATATAAAAAGAACTAAATCCAACCCTTTCTCTTGTCCCTATTACATCCCCTAATCCAGAACTCTATCATGTGGCCAGAAATGGTTGGTAATGATATCTCAAGTCTGTCTCCCCATATGCTAGAGGACTTCGACTAGCAACAAGGGTGCGTTGAATATAATGGATCGATTATACCCCCTTGTATGAAGTTATATAGAAGTAGAAATAGGGTATATGAAAAAATAAAATATGATTAACACACATAGATGACACCATATAATACAAATTGGATATAATGGAGAAAAAATTATACTAATAAAAATTAATCATGTAATAATAGGATGAGATGTAACTAAATATCTAATTGATCATAATACATATAAATTTATCAATTGACAAATAATAATCCCAAAATACATAGATCCAAATCCCCAAGTCAACCATGTCTCTAAAAACCAATCCACCCTGTATTCAACAACTTAAAAACAAGATCCATTTCCCCTGTCTTAACCTATATCCATGAAATCTGCTTATGTGTGAAACAATTTCCTGAATAGGGTGTGAGTAAAACTATATTGGTTGAAATCACTGTGTATAAATATAACCAGACTAATAAATGCGTGTGTTCAATAATCTAATAAAAATGTGTCTTAATTAATCAATTAATAAAATACATGAATTATACTACTTCGACACTGGGATGAAATATCTCTGATCATGTAGCACAATATGCCAACCAAATACTATATATCCACAGAAAAAATCACATGATCTAGTCAATGAAAATTTTATATTTATTTTAGAATAAAAGTATGAATTCCCACCTCAATACAGGAATTAAATCATGATACAAGTCTGTTCTAGCACAATATAAGCATCAGAGTGTGGGACTGGGTTCATCTCTCCCAATATAATCATTAGAGCATGGGACTATGCCAAGCCTTCTCAATATAAGAATTACAACATATGAAATAAGAAAGCAATAACATGAAAGATATCATAACACCACGTCATAATAATTAATGTATCATTTTTCAAATTACCATAATATTTCTCATTGCATGTAATACTGTGTTTAGCTTGTGTAATATGCAGTAGTGAGATCCTATGAAGGCGTGCGTTACATGCAGGACAATGTTTTACTCAATACTATTAATATATTTCTTATAAAATTTCTCCATGAGATTAAATTTGTGGTTTTGAATATCATTAACTATCATTTGAAAATATATGGTTGAATTTATTTGTTACAAATTAAAAATAAATTAATATAAAAACCAATTGAATATAATGGAAATGATTTTATAAAGAACTATACTCTCAAAGTCATTTTATATTAATAAATTGAATAAATTACTAATAGTGGATGATATTATTTAAATATATATATTATATACCATCGAAAATATTTTTTTACATTATAATATATATTTATTATCCTTAAGATAAGAATAAACCATGTTTTATGATTTAAAATTATATTTTTCTAAACGGGAAATGTCATCATCTTCTAATGGAACAACTGTTTAAAAACTAAATATTGGAAAATGTATAAATTTTATTTGATAAAATATAATTAATTTTGTAAATCATAATTTCCTAAATATCTTAGGGTAATTTTGTTTTTATTTTTCTAAGAAGTTTCCTTTTTTGATAAATAGTGAAAAATATTTAATTTTGATGGAATAATGGATTTTCATTTAAATGATTTTCAAGGAAAAATTATAATTTTTAATTGGTTTTAAAGTACCAATATATCGATTATAAATTTATTAATCAAATTTAAATCATTGGAATAATTTTTATATTGGATTTTAATATAAAAACGTAGTGAAATTTTGATCATTTTCACTTTAAAATCCCCCTTTCTCGGCCTGTCTATGGGATTAATTTTAAATATATTTCATCCAATTAAGTGAATGGAATATTAAATAAAATAATCCTTATTTTTAATAATTGTAATTTACAAATTCTATTAATAGAAATATATTTTTTGACAAAAAATATTTTTTAATGAAAATAAAATTAATTGTAGTTATTAAGGTGAAAATGAGTTTACATAGTGATTAATAATTAATCAAAAGGGGTTAAATAATGTGAAAAACGTCTATTAACTATATTATGGCCATATATAGACCATATTACAGCTTTTATATAATATGGTTCTCATATTTTAGGTATATCATGTATGGGATTCCACCCAATAGTGTATAGATTTTTATATTTACAATAATGTCACTCCACCCCCACTATAAAATGAAACAAAACCACCTCACATAATCAAACATATAAAGATATTTGGGTCACCATAAAACATCCCAAATAAACTCTACAATCCCTCACCTCATCTTAGAAGCATCACATTAGGTATAAATAAAACAATCGAAGTCTTTTGGTATAAACCAAAATGAGTAACTAAAGAAGAGGTAACATTCATTAATGTATTCAATCTATATTTTGTTCTCTTCTACATAAATTATTTTTATATAATTATTGTATAATATACTTTGTATCTTAAATATACATTAATTATGTTATTATAATATTCATAACTAAAAATTCACACACTTCCATCAAATAGGATATGAAATCATCATTCATCTATGAGGCATACTACCGCCTCACGAGCTGATGTTGTTAGTTATTCAATTACCACCTTTTAAGGATGGGAAAATGTTGGATTTATTATTCCTATATGATATCTATTTTATTAAGAATTTATTTATTCTTATACAGTTATTTTATGATTCATACCTTCATTCTTTCCATTTTTTCTAAATACAAAAACATCATTTGTGAACATGTGCACTATCGCCTCCTCAAAGCGACATGATTCATTAACGCTTTTCATGAAATGTATCAAAGAAGTTTTTAATAAACATATTTTATAAATATTACAAAAATATTTTTCTTCAATATTTATAATGTACATATTAATCATTTAATATTTCCATTTAATATGACACTAAAATGGAAACAATGCTCATGTGTATGTACCACATACCATCCCTACGAATATTTTATTTCATTACCTGTATCCAAATTTTATGGATTACTATAAATACATATAAATAGAATATATGTGATATATAAATCATTTTTTAAATTATATAGATGATTAAATCAATATCTAAGAAAGAGGATAAAAATAACAAGTCAAACATACAAAAAAACAAGTCATGTTATTACCCGAAATGAAATGAATGATTATTAACAAATGTGTTATAATATATTGTAGAATGAACATGTATGATACTATATACATGTATGTAGTTCTACTATAATTTATTTACATTATTAAAACCATTATATGGGAATTTAGGTAGTTTTTCACAAAACAAAAGTGTAATGTAAGGCGATTCCTAGTCTAACATTTATTTTTGCAAGACTTATTCCATATTCAGAACTGATTTCAATTTATTTGGGGTATATATTTCCTTACGAAATTCTATATAATTTATTTTATTTTTTTTATGTTTAATATTTCATTTGATGTTATTATTTGATATATCTCATCATTCAAATGTTTTAAATTAATGAGGGAATATATCTCAATATCATTTCTTTGAGGAAGATTGAACTTTTACGCACCAAACTTATCTTACATGAAGTATACACTACCCATATTATATCTAATATCATTAATAATTCATTATTAATAGTATTTTGAGTTTCAATTTGAATTAATTCATATATTTTTTTTTGAATTAAGAGTTACTATGTGGTAATAATTTCATTACACAATTTCCATTCATTGTGTTATATTACTTCCTCAATATCTGTAATATTCAATAATTATGCATATAATTAATTATCAAAATATATTGTTGTATTTCAAATTATTTTAAATGTATTTTTATTTGATATATATAATTAATTCATTGGTTTATTATCAATTCAATGTTATGGTATTTTAATGGTTTTACTTAACATTATCATTTCATTCTGGATTGTTTAGGATTTAGTTTCTATTAATATTAATTATTATATAATTATTTAATAATCATATTAAATTTCAAATCATCTAGTTATTAATGATACATTTAAATAAATAGTAAAACAATTCACTCTTTTTTACATAAAATGTTATATAATTATTTTTAATGGTAACCCGAATTCATTACTATATTTGATCAAAAATAAGATTTCTTTTTAAACAAATTTTTCTATAAAAATTTAAAAAAAATTAAGAAAATTAATTTTTTAACGTATTCATTAGAATAAAAAAAGAAATCTTCTTGTATATTATGGACCAAGGAAGATTTCAAAAAAAATTACAGTGAAAAAGGAATTTATTTTAATTTCAAAACAAGTATAAAATTACCTATCATTATTCTATTTAAGATTCCATTAAAAGATAAAATGGTTATTTTTAAAAGAATTTTTTACAAAGTGATTTTAAAATAAAAATATTGGTAGAAATACTTTTCAAAAATAAAAGGAAATTTTTCTCAATATTTTTTCTAAATGATCTTTCTATAGTATTTATATTCATCAATAAAAACAACCCATACATTTTAAATCACTTTCAGTATGTTGTATTGATATAATTATTATTACTCCTCTAAATGTTTTATGATATATTTTTTCAAATATATTATTGAAATACACTTCCATGATTCATTTTTTTGTCCCATTGAGAAATTCACTTTCCTTCAATGATTTGAAAATAAATTTCACCTAATTATCCTTATCATTTATCATGGATATTTTTATTGATTAGAACATATACCATTTTATATATAATGTCTCCTTTGATGGTTAATTAATTGATAATAAATTTAATGATAAACCTATATCTTATTTTCAATATAGATTTTGATAAGAAGCCATAATTTTTATTTATTAAATCGATTATTCCATATATGAGGAATGCTTTGGACATGAAATACATGGGTTTGTAACCATTGGAAATAATATCCTCAATGCATCAGTAATATTATGAGGATATGTAATTTGGGTAAAAAAAACTCAATTTGTGTATCCATTAATAATAAGATGTTATTATACACATAGATATGATATATATTGAGAATTGGACTTGACAATAATGCAGTTCATGTTTCAGAAACACGATATTTGATAATTATACACTTCCTTAATTTATGTTTTTATAATCCAGAGGATTTTCACTATAAATGAACAAATTGATGTATTTCATTCTCATTTTTTCTATTAAATGACATGGTCACGTAGTTATTTACCTTTCAATATTGTTTCTTCATATCATTCTCAGTATATTTATTACAATGAATGTGTGTTTAGTTAGATACCTTGTCGTATTGATTGTGCTCATTGATTCGTCATGACATCAATTATACATTACCCTTTCTGACAATTTTATATTAGAATAATGTTTAATCTAGTCCCCAAGATTCCATGAAGTGTGTTAAAAATGAAATTCAAGGATATTCTATAAAAAAATATTTTCAATAAAAAAAATATTTTCAATAAAAAAAATTATGTTCTAATTTGTGTATTCATTGGTAGTACAGGACTCATGTATGTATCTAGTTTACAAAGGCTGCTAAATTTTTTTGGCCCTTTGGGATTCCATTTCCCTTTAACTCATTCAAATGTAATGGTATTAGGAAACTTACTAGGATATTGGGGTTAGTTCGCTACAGCTGGTATCAGATAAAGTATAGTGGAAACCTTAAAATTCTATTTATGAAAACATAGATTAGAAAACCCAAACCTTTAATATTAATTAAGGATAGATACAGATTTTTTTTTGTTTTGGAATCACATATATTGAGTGGTCATTTATTGGAATATATAATTTTTTAGATAGTATCATGGGTTTAGGAGTTTAAGATTGATAATATGTCCAAAAACATAGACAACTATTTTAGTTTTTATGTAATGAGAGTCTATCAAGATTAAGGTAACTATTTACATAATTTTATGTAATGTATAGTTTTTAGTAAAAGATTTATTTTAAAAATAATTCCATTACATTTTATAGAAATAATTTTAATGGTTTCGATAATATATAGGGTTGATATAAAAATAAGATTATTAGACTCTATATATAATGGGTTATGTTAGAAACACTATTAAAATGTTTTTAAATGATAAATTACTTTCAAAGATGTATATCATACCTTTTAGAAATATTACATGAATTATAATGATTTTTATTGTAAAATAGAAACCTATAATTCAGGTTTCAACCCATTGTATTCTATAAAACCATATGACATGAAACAATAACCAATGAAACCTAAGGGTTGAATGCCAAACACTAACCTAAACAATTTCCTTGTTAATAAGTCATTATTTTTAGTTAACGAAGTTGATGAATAAATGTTATTAATGAAATTGTTTTATTAGAATTGAGGTTTAGAGATTAATGTATTAAACATATTGGTATTGTTTAATAGTTAGATATATGTGTAAATACTTTTCACTATTTTATGGATATTATTAATTGATAAAAGTGAATATCAGTGCTTCATAAATAATAAATCATTTTTGGATATTCAATTTAAGGAGTATGGGATAAATTGAAAATTTATCAAAGCACAACCAAAGGTTGAAAATTGGTATTATTGAATAAAAATATTTCAAGTATATTTTATGATATCCTTAGGTAGTAAATAAATTACCCAACACAAGAAAAATTATATTTAAAATTTATTATCCTAATACCTTAATTCTTATTCAAATGTGGTGCTTTTAATTCATCATAAATTTATGGATTTCAGGCACTCAAATTTCCATTGATATTTAATTGTTTGTAATCAATGAACTTAACTATTCTATATAATTTTTAATTATTTTTATTCAAGAAAATATTTTCACAATCCACTAAAGTTCTTCTACATAGAACCCTAGTTATATGTTATTTCATGTGACCTTTGTACATTAGATTCTATCTTATGAATATGTTATTTCATTAAATGTTTTGCGATATGGGGTTTTCAACAAATTATTTTTAAAAAATAAAACCATATATTACATAGAAACGATTTAAATTGTTAGGATAAAATTTATTTAAGGTGGGCGGAATGTAAAACACAAAAAAATTATATAAATAAAAATATTTTATTTGATAGAGTGTATTATACACAAAAAGGATCATCATAGGGAATATCAAATCTGAAAAAATTATCATATATTTACTATTTCAAATAATTTAAATATATATTATATATTTCAATACATTCATCATTGAGTTTAGCTTGTGTTATAAGCAATAAAAACATCCTTTGAAGGCTTATGCTACACGCAAGAAAAAGTTTAACCAAATACTATAAAAACTATTATTGTAATATGTCTCCTAGGTTTTAAATTGGAAGTTATAAACATTATTAACTGAATTATGATGATATATGGTTTAATTATTTTGATTCTAATTAATTAAAAAATATTATAGAAACCAATTGATTATAAAGGAAATGTTTTAATGAAGAACTATGCTCCAAAAGGGTCTTTAACTTAATAAATTAAAATAATTACTATTAGGTAATTATATTATTGAAATATATACATATTCAATAAAATATTTTTGACAATAATAAAGTATATTTTTTTGGTATATGATTATAATAAATCTATTTTTAAACATAATATTTTTATTTTCCTAAAAAAACAATTTTATGGGATTTTAATGTTTCACCAATTTTAAAAATGAATTTTCAAACCATTATAAATTTTATTTGAAAAAAACATTATATTTTAAATTCTAAATTTAATATAATATTATGGTAAATTTTTAGTATTTTCTGAGATGTTTCATTTTCTGAAAAATACTGAAAAATAATGAATTTTAATTGAAAACTAACTTTTTGTTTAAATAATTTTGAAAGATAAAATATATTATGAATTGGTTTTAATGTAAAAGTGGTTCAATAATACCTACTTTAATCCAATTACTAAAATTTTATTCATTTTTATGTTGAATACATATATAAAAACATTGTGAACTTTTTAAAATTTTGAATTTAAAAACATCCATTCTCATCCATTCTATGAGATCAATTTTAAATTAAAATCCTCCAATTAAATGAATTTAATTTGGAAATATATATTCCATATATTTAATAATAATAATAAATAATTTCTAGTAATATAAAATTTGTTTTTAAAATAATTATAATTTGAAGAAATTAAAATTAATTAATTTGACAATTGTGAAAATGAGTTTACTTAGTGGTTAAAATTTAACCAAAAAGTCCCAAATTATATATAAACTTTTCCAAAAAAAAATTGTAATATTTATAAAATATTACTTATTTTAATATTATTTGTATCATTATTGGATTCCCCTAATGTAAAGAATACCTCCCAATATTTTGAACTTTTTTTATTTACAAGAGTGTCACTAATCCTATACTATAAAAAGGAACTCACTCCCTCACCTCATCACAACTGTGAAGCCATTTGGATCATCTAAAACCAACCCAAATAGACTTCAATAATACCTACCCTCATAATAGATTACGCAATTTGTGAATATATCTATCCAGGGAAGGATTTTTGTATAAACAAAAACAACTTCCCTGAAGAAGAGGAAATATTCCTCAATGAGGACTTTTGTTTTATTAATTTCAATAATCCTTAAATTATTATTATATAATTATTATATATTATACTCAGTAACTTAAATATACTGTGATATTTTATTCAAATATTATATCCTAAATATTCACACACTTCTATCAATTGTGATATGCAATAACTATTCGTGTGTACGGAAAACTACCGCCTCACGAACAATTTCATTATTTCATTCATTAACACCATTAAAAGTTGGTAAAACGATTAATATAAAGTTTATATATTATATATATTATATTTATAGTTTATTTATTTTTGAATTATTTTATAACAGATACCTAAATGATTTCCATTTTTTTACAATACAATAATATTTTTTCTGGACGGGTGGACTATAAAATCCACAAAGCAATGGGACTCATTCATGCTTTACATGGAATGTAACAAGAATATCTTCAATAATAATATATAATATATATTAAATAAATATTATAATTGAGTAATAATATAATTATATTTCATTTTATTTTATTTCACTTAATATGATAAGAAAATGGAACTGTAACTTACGACATTCTATCTTGGTGAATAGTGTATTTCATTTCCTATCTCCAATTTTTATGGATTTCTATAAATACATATATAATTAATATATATGATATATAAATTATGTTGTAAATTCTTGATATTATTAAAACATGATTTATTTAATACAAATAAAAAACTATCCAAAACATACTCGACAAATAGAGAAAGTTATTACAAGAAATGAAGAAAATAATGAATGATTATTAAACAAAAACGAATGATATTTCAAAAAAGGAT
This sequence comes from Viscum album, assembly GCA_963277665.1. Classification (NCBI taxonomy): domain Eukaryota; kingdom Viridiplantae; phylum Streptophyta; class Magnoliopsida; order Santalales; family Viscaceae; genus Viscum; species Viscum album. The sequence goes on from OY728127.1 coordinate 1,278,370,671, forward strand.
AATATATGTTATTATAAAAAGTATTAAAGTTATTTTAAATTTTATTAACATTAATTAAACCATTATACGAGATTTTAATTATCTTTCAACCAAAAGTAGCACAAGTTAAAGGGATTTCTAGTCTCACTTTTATTTTTGGCATGATTTAGGCCATATTAACCACTTGTTTTAAATTTTTGGTGTATATAATAAGTTACAACATGTAATATCATTAATTATGTTTACTTTTTCATATTTAATGTTTTTCATTTATGTTATTATTTCATGGATATCATGATTCAAAATTTACCCATGTAGTAAGAGATTCTGTCTCAATTACATTTCATTAAGGTATATTGAAATGTTATGAACCTAACATATTTTATAGGGTGAAACACTGCCTATTTGAAATTTAATTTCTGTAGTACTTCATTATTAATTTTAATTTATGTTTTAATTAGAATTATTTCATGTAATGGGATTTGAATTGTGAGTAACCAAATGGTAAAAAAATTTATAACTCAATTTCTCTTTGTTGAGTTTTATTACTTCATTATTGTGGTCAATATGTTATGATTATGTGTATAATTTATTTTATTGTGTTATTTTCACATATTTTTTGTGTATTTATATTTAATACACATAATATATTAATTGGTTGATAATTAATTCTACATTATGGTCTTCCAAAAGGATTATATATCATTATCATTTTATTATAGATTGTTTACACTTGAATATACATTCATGGAAATTATTTTATCATTTCTTAATAAACCCTTTAATTTTATTCTACTTTGGATATTCATGATCATTTTCATGTAATTGTACCATTTTTTCCACATATTGCTACTTAAAATTTTTTACACAAATTTCTTACGAAAACCCAACTTCATTCCACCCTTGGTTTATAAATCTATTTTCATTTAAAACCATGCTTTATTTTAATAATTAATTTATTTTAAAACAATTTTTTATAAAAAATGTAAGAAATATTTTTTATTTAAAATAATGATTTATTAAATTATTTTTTTTAAAATGTTTGAAAATGATTCTTTTGATCATTTTCCAAACAATGCGCAGTTCTACCCTTTTACTGTGAAAAAGGAATGTCATTTTTCCTTGTATAGTATTTATGGATTTACACCAATCTATTTCATTGAATATTCCATTGAATTTATAAATGGATAATTTTTAAATAAAATATTTTTAAGAGTTATTTTCAAATAAAATAACTATCCAAAAAATTCAAACTCAAAAGGATATTATCCTAAATAGTGCTATCAAAGGATAATTTTATAGTATTTCTATTCATAAATGTCTAAAAACATTTATTTGTACTCCATATGAGATATATATTATTAATACAAACTTTATTCTTCCACTATATGGTTTATGATTGATTTGGAAAGCAACAATATTAAAATTCACATTCCTGGTTCATTTGTTTGTCCCCATGAAATTTTCAATTTTATGTGATCATTAGACAATAAAATTACCCAAATAATACATATCAATTATTATGGATATTATTATTTATTAAAACATATACCATTTTTTTTGTTTTTACTTTTATAGTTACATAATTCTTATGGGAAATATTTATAAATTTCTACCCTTTATTCAATATGGATATATGATAATAAGGAACATTTTTTATTAATGAAATCTAATATTTCATATATGAGGAATTCATTGGACTTGTGATACATGGGTTGGTAACCATTATAAATAAGCCCCGAAATGGATTTATAGTATCATGAGACGATGTCAATTGGTGAAAACCCATTCATGCCTATTTCTAAAAAAATTAGACTAGTTTCTACACATAAACTTAAAATATCTTAATAATATGTTTTTATAGTATAGTGGTTCATGTGCGAGATACATGATGTATGATAATTAAGAATTTACTTCATTTGAGTTATTATTATCTAGAATATTATCACTATGAAAAAATATCATGATTCATTTCATTCTAAATTTTTCTATTAAATAAAATGTGTGCTCAGTTATTTATCTTTTCACACTGTTTAAAAATTTGCTTTTGAGTTTATTTATTACATGGAATTTATTTTTAGTTATCTACCACTCTATATTTATTATACCCATTTATTCATTATTGTTCCACTATAATTTTCCCTCAATGAGCATTTTGGTTCAACCTCTTTTTGTTTCTTTTACCTAGAATTCCAATAATTCTACTAAGAAATATATTGAAGGATATGTTAGATGGGATAATGTTATTTTCCAAAAAAATTATGACAACTTTTTTTATTCATTTGTTGTAAATGACTCATGTTTCTATCTAGTTTAACAAGACTACTAAAATATTAAGTCCTTTGGTATTTGACATCCATGTATCTCATGTTAATGTATTGTTAGTAGCAATTGACTCTAATCTTATAGGGTTAGATCTATATATGTAATAAATGAATAATTAAATATATAACACACTAATTTTGGAAAATATCGGTATTCCATATACATCATAATGGAACAAGCCATAAGATAATGTTTATATTATATACCGTTATATAAAAATTTCTCCTCATGAACAACAGTTAATATAAATGGAAAAATATTAAATGGAGATCAAGAAATAAATCCTATATACCACATATTCTAGGATAAACAAGAACTAACTATAGTTTAAATATTTCCACTGTAAGAATGGAGAACACTGAAAGAGATCATAAAACCATAGCATAACAACTCACCAGAGATCGAGTGTAGAAAATAAATTTCTGGAATAGCTGGAAGGTACCTAGAATCACATATAAATTTTCCAATTTACACATTGAAGTGTACATACGAAATTAAATAAGGGATATTATACACACTATCCTACTTAAAACTGCAAGGGAAAATATATAGACATCGTTTAACACATTCACATCCTGTATTTATCATTTAATGAGATATGAAGAAAAAAACATTGCCTCATTTAAATATTAAAACCAACACTAATTTTATACATTGATAACAGTTTACACTATGTGTAACAAATTCATTCCTTGTAATAGTTCATGAAATATTCTTGGGAACTAACACCTCCTATAACACATTCACGACATTTAACCGTCTAGCAAGAGTTCTCTATCCTAATTATAAATAAGAACTCTAAATAACTCATAAATTCTCCTAACCATAGAAGACCCTGATATAAATTTAACACATTTATACCCAAGCACTTTTAATTCAAATAAATATACATCCCTAAAAATTAGTTCATTTTCCCTAACAAAGGCTCTTCCCCTAACCCCCAATAAGAATTCTCCACCATGGCCCAAAGAAAAACTCAATGATAAATATACCTAGAAAAAATATTGAATCTTATAACTTCCCCACCATTTAAAATATTGTCCCTATACATCTTCAAGAAACACGTTTCGGTCATTGTGAACATGTCTATCCACATAAAACACTTGAGATAACCTCAGTACATCTTTCTTTAATCCTTACCACCAATAATATCCATATTGATCATGATAAAAACATTTCACCCAACAATGTGTATACACTATAGAAGCAGGAAAATATCTCAACATCATGTCACATTATCCCATAAGATCCCATACATGGCCACATAAAATATTATATTTCCTATAACTATGGACCATGTTGATGGTGCCTCCCATCTATATCAGTTGTCACATAAAACTAATCCTTTCTAATAACATAGATTTTGTTCCTTAATCCGGTCTAAAATAACTATTATAATCAATGTCTATGTTATAAAAACTCATCCATGGGACTCTTAAACATCTAGATTCATGTATGAAAAGAGTTCAATAATCTACCACTTGGTACTAAACTTTCTCAATATACGTCTTCCTACTCAATGTATTGGTAATGATGTTTCCATTTATTGATGTATAATCCAACTAAAAGTCAAAATAATGTAAATGTTAAACTAAAATATTATCCTAATTATTTAGTTCCAATTTATAATAGATCTTACTGAGGATCTTATAATCTATATATACCTTAAATATCTCACAATAAGATAGTATGTTCATCAGCTTATAAAATTTACAACATCATATTACTCCAAATAATTAGTAGGGTAATTACCTTAATCTGGCCTTACCTATCTGGAACCCTAAGTTTCCACTCAATCCTCCTACAACAGAACGAATCCATTCCAATATTTGGATACATCAAATTACCTGGGATACAATTTACAATACATAGATAAGGTGAGGATTTTTGTTGAGTAAATCATTCCATTCATCTCTGAATAGCTATTTTTCAAGAATCCAACCAAAAAAACATCATGCCTTTATTGGCCAACATATACATCAGTTCTTAAAAAAGATAAGACTAAGATAAAACACCAATAATGTTAATATAAATCCATAAAACTCTAAATTTAGAATGAATTCATGTTTCACTCCAAATATACCATGGTTGTAAATTTCTATAGGTCCACTGAGAATCCTTATTCTAGGATGACCTAGCCCAATAACTGAACTATATTTATCTAGGAAATCCATTTGATTAGAATCACATAAATATGATGCTCTTTTGTTTTACTTAAGATTATATCAAGATGTTTGACATGATTTTGTGATGAATGGGTGTGCACTATGTGTTTATTGAAAAAACCACAAAAATCTAGTCAACAAACGGATGAATGATATGATTCGTCAAGGCCGTGATTACCACATGTGTGTTTTTCAACCCAGGTAGTATCACTATGGACTCATACAATCAATGACTTCTCCTAAAAAATATGATGTATGTCTAATGGTCTCACCCTCAACTGTAGTTATCTTGATGTCAAATAGATCTTCGAGAAGATCTTATAATGTCCCTACTAGTTAAATATGTCATCAATTCATGGAATAGGATAATTTTTCTTGTTCTTCATCTAGTTCAATCTCCAATATTACAAACATTATTACATGGTACCATCAACATTCATGGTTAAAGAACTGGAGAATTCCATGGGGAAATACATGTTGATATAAAAATAATTCACTTATTGATCTTCCATATACACTTTCAAATCCAAAATCTATACTAGTGTTATTATATACAACTGGATTTAAATTGGTTCTCCTCCTGTCACCAACTCGATACTGAACTCGAACACCCACTCAAGCGGTAATCCCTAGAACTTATAATAATGTACATACTAAAACGGACTACCACTATATGAAATAAATCCTACCGATTTCCACCACCATTTTAAATAGTACATTATATTGGAACCATAAAATAATCCAATATGTACTAAATTGGTCCTTCCTGAGAAGTATAAATATTCCATTCTAGAACTGTATTGGTTTAGTGTCTTTGGAAACTAGGAAACATAAACTACTATTTCAAAAATGATCAACATCTTCTCTATCTTATTCCTTCATAATTGGAACACTTTTTATCAATCATTCTGAATACCATTATCCATATATTGGGGAAAATAAACATCAGAAAAGGGTGAGATCTAATTCTCACTAAGGGAATTCATTGGATATAATAGAAGAATAAATAAATAATAAAATGAACAATAACTTTTGAAAATTATCTCATTCATATAAAATATCATGATATCATGTCATGAAATAAATAATAGATGTTCATAAAGAATAAATTAACATATTAGATGATATCATAACATAAATAATGTAATTTTAGATTACAAAAAATATAGGAAATAATTTATATATTATTCAAGGATTATTTCCAGGACCGTCATAAAAGAAAAATTCCATTAGTGAACTCAGTTCACTCCTCATTCAAGCCATATATTATGGAACCAAGTTCACTACCAATTTTATCAATGTATTACTATACCATGTTTACAATCTACTCTATTCATGTCAATATAATGAGATATATGTCCATAATTATTTCATTTGAGGGATATATTGGACCCAACCATCACATAATGAATACCATTTATATGTTTTCCATAATGAACATAAATCATTTATCATATCAGAACACATGAAAAGAAATGGGTTTAATAAATATCATTCCATCGTAATCATAAAACAACTATAGACAGAATATGGATTGTATCCATGAAAAATATGACCAATAAATCATAATTAAACTTTAATAATTTTATCATGAATAGGAAATAATTTTAACAAATCACATGCAATTAAATCTTGAGAAAAATATCCTTTCTTCTTTGAAAATAATTGTTTTCATAAAATGAAAAGATATTTTAATTGAAAATAGTTTCATTGAAAATAATCTTGTAATATTATATTTTATTATTCAAGGAAATAATGATTATAAAAATCATGAAAATATATTCATTCCATATAATTTAAAAAACATCCCTCTCATACTTTTTCTGGAAAAATAAAAAAGTGCCTCGTTAGGAAAAATACTGAAAGATTCATTTCAAACCATTTACTAAATCTTCACACATGGGTAAAAATTACATTAAAAATTTTATAATAATATTATAAATAATTTGGGATAATATTTTATGAAACATGCACATGCGAGATAAATATTCCCCAGAAAATACTAATGCATAAATAATCCTAAATGATAATGTGATTTTTATGTAAACCCTTACCGTAGGACTAATTTCTTTTTTACATATCATAAAATCCTCTATAATGGATTATAAAATGTTATTAAAATAATTTTTAACCATATTCATATTCATTATGTCATATAAGTTCATATTATCAACCATTTGTTGATAATATTTTGTTATTACTCTTCTTTTATGTGTAATATGTTTCATTTTCATATGCATGTTTTTTCATATAAGTCCAAATTCATATACATAATATATAGTTCAATCATTTACATAATGATATTAAGTTAATATATATCATATTTATTGATTATATTCATTTATAAAATCATTTATTAATGGTGAATTTGTAAAATAAATCACATCACGATGTGGAGATAATATGTAGTACATTCGCATGAGTGATGGTATCATTCACATAATAGAAAAATGGTATGTAAGTGGATGGAATATGTTTATATATAGTATAAATATCTATTTATAATTATTATATATACCTATAATTTCATAATTATACCCATCCACATAAAATGGTTATGAGAAACCGATTACTACACGATGTTGAGATGGTATGTCGTACGTTCACATGTTGGGCATATTTTTTTAGTAAGATGGATAAAAGGTGTAATATGGTTGTTCAAAAAATATAATAAAATAACATAATATAGTTTATACTATATTTATTACATTAAAATATAGAAAAACATGAGGAATATGTAGAAGGAGATACAATCTTAGAAGAGTCGGTAAAGATGATTTTGTATTCCTAGACGAACTCCCCTTCAATATCCTCTTAGGGACATTAGTGTTAATATTCTTAGAATACCATAATCACTATAATGAGTCTAGGGAGGTTCATAATAAAAATTGGTAGGGATAGTTCAATAGTTAAGGATAAATGTGATCTGAATGACTGATAGAGGATGTTTCCTTTTATAATTGAGGCGACAGGTACTTTTCAAATTTCAAAAAAAATAAATTTGTAATAAATTAAATCCTAATAAAAATACCTCAAAATAATATGTATTAATATATAATATGGGAAAATGTTTTAATCTCATTAACCAATAAATTTGAGGTATTTGTGTAAAAGCTATAAAATTTCAAGGGATATTTTTTCATAATTAGTTTTGAATTTTACGAGTCCGCATTTTCTGACGGCACCTGATTCTGAGGCCCGGTGTGCCCGGAATCAATTTCTGAAGTTGTATTCGGGTACATTCAGTAAACATACATGCTATTTTTTCTATCTTTTAAACCGGTTCTCGAAATTGAAATCTGAGGGAACCAATGGACTCGTAGAGCTGGTATTCGCTTAAGAAGACCCTTACTGCAGTTGTGTTTGCTCGGGAGGAGATGTTAATTTTTGGAGATTTCTAATAAATAAAATAAAATTATTCTACACAATTTTATTTTTTATTGGTGTTTATTTCCTACAAGGGGAAGTTAGAGGTGGGGCCCACACCCACATAACCTCCCACGAGAAGATTTAGTGTGGTTAGGCCCACACTAACCCAAACACTTTCCCCTCCCCTCAACTCCCCATTAAATCCCCTTTCTTAATTTTGAAAACACCTCTCATTTATTATGGTGGAGCCTCTCCACCTCCCATCCCTTGATTATGCCAACCCATCTAATTAATAACTTCATTATTTAATTGGAACCTCACTTTTGAATTAATTTTAATTACATGGCTACTCTACTAAAATTGGGTAGCTTTTAGAATATTTTTCATGGAACATATTTCGGTGGGGAAACCTCTGGAGAATTAAAAGGAAGTGTTCCTCTCTGAGAAGAACACTCCATGACTCGAAGAATGGGAATCATTTCATCTCCACTTTTCTATTCAACTGGTACAAGATCGTGAATAATGCCTTAGTCCTTTATTCTTCCTCTGCGTCACGGGATAAGACACCGCATGCGAGGAATGCTGTCTATGACAACAACTTCCAATGTTTATAGGATGACACCATTCTCTGCGACATTGTCTTCTGTGACGTCCGACTACCACGACGCTCATCTTCTATGGATTTTCGATGAACGAAACTCAATTATGAGGTAGGGGGTTAGTATAATTTATAGTTTAATAAAATTATACCCTTATCATTGATGAATTCAAGTGATCATATATGGCCATTTGATATCACCTAATGCGGAGGGTGCAGGCCGAACAAACATGACCTGATGACCCTCCAAAAAATATTTTTTGTTTTGGTGATGACGATCGAAGGCGGCGGCAGAAACGGTGGCCGCGCGCCGGCCCGATGAGGACCACAGCACTGGGTGTCACACGGCAGGGAGTCCACGGCCCGCAACTACAGGCCGCTCGACTGAAGAAGAACCAGCCGACTAAAGCCAGTCGGGCCGAAGGAACCGCGACGCCTTGAGGACATCTCACTATGGAATAACTGTAGCCTGAAATCCACAGGCCACTCGGCTAAAGAAGGACCGGTCATCCGTATCCGACCGGACAGGGAGACGGCAGCGCCACAAGGGGAACCGCGCTGTGGAGGATAGCATCCCGTGCTCCGCGGGCCGCTTCGGCAGTGAACCAGCCGGCCGCCTACCGCCCGGGATGAAGGCTGCGGTGCCGCCTGGCACTGTGTGCAGAGGACAGTGGCTTGTAACCGCAGGCCGCTAATGCCGGGATGACCGGCCAGCTTCAGCAGGCTGGATAGGAGGGGCGGCGCCGCTGGTGCGGGAAAACGTGGGGTTGTGCCACCCACAACGCCTGGCTGGGCGGGCTAACCAGTGGCCCGCCTCCGGTGGGGCCATGACATGCCAGGTTTGGGCATGCCACTCCGGGCCAAGCCGTGCCCCGCCGGGCCCGGTCGCGCTTCACCGGGTCTGGCCGACCCACCGGCCCACCGGGCTTGACAGACCGGGCCCGTTTCACTTAAAAAGGAATAATTTCATGACACTACGTACGATCAACGCGCTGTCTGTGGCACTGGGATTCTGGAAATGAGACGGTCCTTTTGCGATACTCTAAGTGACTTTTGTACGACTTTGAAAAAATGTTCTGGTTGGTTCGAAATCGAAACCAACCGGGGCCTCAGAGTGGAAATGCTTAAAACATAAGGACAGTATTTCTGATTGACGTGTCGTCAACTACGTTGGTTTCCTTTTGATGAGATGGTTCTTTTGGCTTACTCCACTTTAGGATCAGATGTTTTTGAACTACGGTCAGGTTGGATTGAGCCTACAACCCAATTAGGCCCCTAGAACAGAAATGCCAATAACTGTCAGACTGTGCATCTGATTGATGTGTCGCCTATTGCATTGAGACCCCTATAACGTGGCAGTTCATCTAAGAAACATCCTCGTGAGTCTTCGTGAAACATGGAGTATCGTCTTGAGGCTCGTGGAGCAGACCCTCCCATTGAAGAGACAGCATATTGTAGAGACCTAGTGGCTAGATGAGACTTGACGACTACTGATCAATCGACTCGGAGTGATTCGGATGGACCAGTGGGGAGTCCATGGTTGTAGCAGCAGACCCACGCTATAGGAGCGCTTGGTTGTAGCGGCAGACCCATGGTACTCGATAGAAGGATTAGCTATGTAGGCTATGAGGGTGAGCGCTTGGTTTTAGCAGAAGACCCATGGTTGGAAGCTCTTGGTTGTATTAGTAGGCCCACAATACTCGACAGATGGAGTACTTCAGCAGTTCAAGGTTAGTGGGAAGCGCTTGGATGTAGCGGCAGGCCCACTTTACTCGATAGAGGAGGAGTTCTCCAGCAAATATGGTTTCGACATCATGAATAAAAATCTTGGTTTGACCTGAGTCAATGTCCTTTTTGTTTTTCTCATGATTGAGATGGGTTACTTGATAACTTAGGTATATGTATGGGCATATACCTAAGTAGTGGTTATCCGTTGATTTCATTATTTGTGGTTTATCCTTGTTTGATTTTACAAGACCATGAGGGTCTCGGGGTCCCTACTAAGTGTCATATAGTCACCACTGCACAGGATATTCCTGCACCACATTATGTTGGATGCAGACAATGGACATTGCTGACAGAGGCCGAGAGTGAGCCCGGACTGGACAATACCTGGAGGTGGACCACTCGGCGTGACAGTACACAGAGTGGACAGATGGACGTGGAGTGCTGAGGTTGCTATTTGTACCTAACCTTCAGGTATGATTCCCCGAAGGATGACCTAAGAGCTACTCTTTACTTTCAGTTGTTACTCCCTTTACTTGTACTTGTTGTTCAGTTGGGTTTTTATACTGGCCAATTTACATTCCATCACACACTTTGTATATAGTTTTACATAGTGTTTACTTTCTGTTGTGTACTCAGTTGTGTTTGTTTACTTTTATAAAGAAAATTCCTTCCCAGCTTAGTTATTTTGTCTTTGGTGGTATTTTCCAGCCCCTGGCCTATAGAAGGCGGGATTGGGGTAGTCATGGCACGGGCCCTGAGGACGGGTTATGACAAATTGGTATCATAGGAGTCGGTTCTACCGCGGAACTTTGTACTCTGATATTTCTCTTCTATGAAGCAATAGTGTTAAGGGTACAAAGTGTGGTTTTCAGTTCAGGGTGTCCAGTGTTGTTGTGGAGGCCGATGTATCCATATACCAGGACCCTGAATTCTGATTTCTAACTTAGTGCACGAAAACACTAATTGTGTGTGTGTTTTCAAGAGTTTTCTTTAAGTCAGCTCAACCAGGTCAGCTCACCAGGTATAATCATTTGAATGTGTCGCATCTATTCAGGATGTCTCCACATAGACTCCAAGTTACAGTTCCGAGATATTACATGATGATGGCCCACCGAGCGACGTGGCTCCGATGCAGGGCCCTCTTACTGTATTGGCACCTTTGGTTGGTGTACCTACAACACCAACACCCATTGGGCAGCAGAAACCACCAGCCGTACTGGAAGATGTTGCATGCTTATTGAGTGCATTTCATGAGGCCCAGTGGCAGGGGCCTTTGAGGTTTCGAGGCGAGGCAGATTCCCAGGCACTAGAGAACTAGCTGGAGGTGATTATAATAGTTTTTTTTGCCTAGTTGAGACTCTATTAGAGCAGATGTTGAACATAGATACTAGTATTTTTTCCAGTGAGTGACCATGAGACTGGTCTTCTTAGTGATGAGGATTTAGTATGTGGATTGTTTCTCGAGATGGTTCCTTCGGGCAGTGTTCCAATGATATCACTGCCCGTTGGTCAGCAGACACTACCAGCGGTACCATTAGAAGACACTTGTAGGCTTAGTGCCTTACATGTTTTTCAGCCCCAGATATCCCTCATTCTCCAAGGCGAGCCCGACCCACATGTGGCTGAGGACTGGCATGGGGAGTTGTCTGATAATTTTCTAGAGATTATACAGCTTCATCAAGACAACGTCTCAGTATCTGAGTATTCATCGAGGCATACTGATCATTCCAGGTACTCGATGAATATGATACGATCAGTGCTTTAGAGATCGGATCTCTGAGCAAGGTATATTTAATGATATCCGAGCCAGCACTTTTTCCTCTATGCATTCCTACTTATGTTAGGGTGCTAAATAGAACCTTTGCTATTGAATTTTCATTAGCTGAGCAAATACTGCCAGTGATTGTTAGCAGTTGGAAATCATGAAACTTGCACCATTCTCAAAGACTTGACTGTGTAGAATGTTTCGAGAAGAGGAAGTGTTAAGGATAGATGAATTTGAAGTACATCAGACGTAGAAGTTGAGATATAATATCAGCATGAGTTGGTGTACATTTTGACATGTTATAATCACCCACCTTTTAATTCCCTGCTAGGCTCAGGGAGCTGGAGGACAGGGGAAGAGAATAACTTCATTCGGTCATAGAGTGTGACCCAAGGGCACTATGAATAATTTGAGCTACGGTCTGTGTCTACTACTAGCTGTTGTATCAATAGACATAGATACGAATCATTCCTTACTTCCACAAATCATGTCCCAGACGTAGAGTTTCTGGTTAAGCCGTTGACTTGACCCTCACGTCTGGAGATATATTTGGGAAGAGACTTGATAATCACACATATGCCGATAGTGTGATGTGACCCTAGAGGCAAGAGTTTTAGTTGGAATCATGTATAAGCGGGTGCAGTCAATTCACTAATAGTTCATCCAAACATCTCTAGAGATGCAGATATTTATTGTGGATCGGGATGGTGTATACTTTATACAGTCTCTCACAATCATTTCCCACTTCTTCAGCAAGACAAGGAGGCACAACATGGGGATGCTGACTGTGAGACACGGCGTGCTCAGATATCCTCAGGGCAGGCACTCGAAGGATTTTCTGAAGGTGGGGATCATGTCATTCCTTTTAGAGGACGTACCATGGTACCAGTTGCACTACAGGAGGATGTGTTGCGGGAGTTCCACACTTTCCCTCTTGCGGTACATCCAGGAGAGGATGAAGAATGCAAAGAGAAGATAGAATTGCTATGCTTATAGGAGATGGACACCAATAGAGATCGAGGATGGTGACCATTTTTTCCTACAAGTTTCACCTTGACCTGGTCTACAAGATTTTTTTGGGGCAACATATTATCTCCATGATTCATCGGACCATTCCAGGTCCTCATCAAAGTAGGCGAGGTAGCTTCCCACCTGGCCCTTCCACATCAATTATACCGGGTGCACGACATCTTCCACATATCTCAGCTAAGTAGATACATGCACAAACCGTCCCACATTATCGACCATAGGGAGCTAGACATCGATTAAATGTCGACATTCATGGATGTCCCATTAGGGATCGAGGATCAACTGGAGCGGGTCCTACGTGGACGGTCGATTCCTCTGGTGCACATTCGCTGGCAGCATGGGAAACACCAAGAGAGCACATGGGAGAGGAACGATCAAATGCATGCTTATACCCTCATTTACTTCCCTAGTGTGTGTTGTACCTTTACGGGCACGTAAATCCCTGAGGTGGGAGTAATATAAAGAGCTGGAAAGTTCAAGGCCATTTTTTTCTTAATTAATTTTGACCTTTACCTGTCTGCTGTTTAAAACGACACCTAATTCCACGTCCCGAGGTTCCAGGAATCAATTTCTGAAGTTTTGTCTAGGTACGTTCAGTAAACGTACATGCGGGTTTTTCTATCTTTTGAACGGGTGCTCAGACTTTAAATCTGAGGGCACCAATGGACTCACAGTGTCAGTATTCTCTTAGGGATACCCTTACCGCAATTGTGTTTCCTTTGGAGGTGAATTTATTTTTGGGGATTTATAATAAATTAAATAAAATTATTGTATACAATTTTATTATTTATTGGTGGTTTTTTCCTACAAGATGAAGTTAAAGGTGGGGCCCACGCCCACATAACCTCCCATGAGATAATTTAGTGTGGTGGGTCCCACATGAACCCAAACCCTTTTACCTCCCCTCAACTCCCCATTAACTTTCCTTCCTAAATTTTGACAACACCTCTCATTTTTTATAGTGGAGCCTCTCCACCTACCACCCATTTTTTATTCCAACCCATCTAATTGATAACTTAATTAATTAATTGGAACCTCACTTTTGAATCAATTTTAATTGCATGGCTACTCTATTAAAATTGGGTAGCTTTTATAATATTTTCCTTGTAAAATAATTTGGTGGGGAAACCTCTGGAGAATTTGAAGGAAGTATTCCTCTCCATGAAGAACGCTCCACGACTCGAAGAACGGGAATAATTTCCTCTCCACTTTTATTTTCAACCGGAATAAGATTGTGAGGAACGCATTCATCCTTTATTCTGCCTCCGCTTCAAGGGAGAAGACACCCCTTGCAAGGAACACCCTCTACGACAATGACTTCCAACGTTGATGGGATGACACCGTTCTCCGTGACGTCGTCTTCCGCAATGCCTGACTACTACGATGCTCATCTTCCACGGCTTGTCGACGACCATACCTCAATTACGAGGTAGGGGGTTTGTATAATTTTTAATTTTAATAATATTATACCCTTTTCATTGATGAATTAAATTTATCATCTATGGCCATTTGATATCACCTAACGCGGAGGGCGCGCGCCGAAAAAACACGGCCCAACAACCCTCCGAAAATTCTAGTTTGTTTTGGCGACAAAGATCGAAGGCGGTGGCGGCACTAGCGGCTACACACCTGCCCAAAGAGGACCATGGCACGAGGTGCCACGCGGAAGGGAGACTGCGGGTCGCAACCGCGGGCCACTCAGCAGAAGAAGAACCCGCTGGCTAATGCCGGCCGGGCCGAAGGAACCGTGGCGCCACGAGGGCATCGTGCTGTAGAAGAACCGCAGCCTGCATTCTGCAACCTGCCCATCCAAAGAAGGACTGGTTGGCCGTAGTCGTCCTAACAGGGAGACCGCGGTGCCACACGGGGCGCCGTGCTATGGAGGATCATGGCTCGCGTTCCGCGGGCCTCTTTGGTGGCGAACTGGCCATCCACCTGCTGGCTGGTTTGAATGCCCCTGTGCCACCTGGCGCCGCGTGTGGAGGACAGTGGCCCATAACTATGGGTCGGTCATGCCGAGAACACCGACTGGATTCAGTCGGTCGGACAGGAGGGGCAGTGCTGCTCGGCACCGCCGGTTCGGAAAAACCGGGGGGCGCACCCCCCACACTTCTTGTCCGGCAGGGCCGAGCTGTGGCCAACCGCGGCTTGGACCGTGCCGCGTCGGGCCAAGCCACACATCATAGGGCTGGTCCGCGCTTCACCAGGGTGGACCCACCGAACCGGGTCGGGCCGACCCACTAGACCACTGGGCTTGATGGCCTGGGCCCGTTTCACTTAAACGATAATAACTTCAAGACCCCGCGTTTGATCAACGCGCTGTCTGTGACACAAGGATTCTCGCGATGAGGCTGTCCTTTTGAGACACTCTATGCGAGTTTTGGATGTCTTTGAAAAAACAGCATGGTTGGTTCGAAACGGAAACCAACCAGGCCCTCGGAGAAAAAATGCTTATAACTTAAGGACCAGATGTCTGATTGATGTGCCATCAACTGCGTTGGTTTCATTTTTATGAGAAAGTTCTTTTGGCTTACTCCACATGATGTTCATATGTTGTTGGAGTATGGTTGGGTTGGTTTGAGCCTAAAAACCAACCGTGACCCTGGAACGGAAATGCCAAAAACTCTCAGACTGTGCATCTAATTGACGCGTCGTCTGTTATGTTGAGACCCCTATGACATGACAGTTCTTCTGAGATACTTACACATGAGTCTTCATGACACTTGGAGTATCTTCTTGAGGATCATGGAGTGGACCATCCCTGTGATGAGTGAGCACATTGCAGAGACCTAGTGGCTAGCTTAGACTTGACGTCTGGTGATTGATTGACTCGGAGTGATTTGGATGGCCCAGTGGGGAGTTCTTGGTTATAGAAGCAGCCCCACAGCAGAGGAGCACTTGGTTGTAGTGGCCGAACCATGGTACTCGACAGAAGGAGTACCACTGTATCCTATGAGGGGGAGCGTTTGGTTGTAGCGGCAGAACCATGGTAGGAAGCGCTTGGTTATAGCAGCAGGCCCACAGTACTCGATAGGTGGAGTACCTCAGCAGTCCAAGGTTAGTGGGAAGCGCTTGTTTGTAGCGGCATGCCCTCTTTACTCGACAGAGGAGGAGTTTTCCCACAGCTGTGGTTTCGACATCATGAATAAAAATCCTGGTTTGAGCTGAGTGATTTACCTTTGTGTTTTCCTCATGATTAAGATGGGTTACTTGATAACTTAGGTATATATATATGACCATATACCTAAGTAGTGGTTATCCATTGATTTCCTAATTTGTTCTTTATACTTGTTTGATTTTGTCAGACCTTGAGGGTCTCGGGGTCCCTACTAAGTATCGTATACTCAACTCTGCACGGGCTATGCCCGCACCTTGTTGTGTTGGATGCAGATTATGGACAGCACTAAAAGAGGCCGAGAGCGATCCAGGACTAGATGATACCTAGAGGTGGACCACTCGGCGTGACGGTACGCAGAGCAGACGGATGGACGTGGAGTGCTGAGTTTTCCATCTGTACGTACCCTTCAGGTAGGATTCCCAGGAGGACGATCCAAGAGCTTCTCCTTACTTTCAGATGTTAGTCCCTTTACTTGTACTTTTTGTTCAGTTGGGATTGTATATTGGCCGATTTATTTTCCAGCACACTCTTCTGTATTCAATTTTACTTAGTGTTTACTTTTTGTAGCGTACTTTGTTGTGTCTGTTTACTTTCATAAAGGCAATTCCTTCCCAGCTTAGGGATTTGCGCCTTTAGTGCTAGTCGCCAGCCCCTGGCATGTGGAAGATGGGCTTGGGGTAGTCACGACATGGGTCCCGAGAATGGGTCGTGACAACTTGTTTTTCATTTTTTTATCACAATCATTTTAATCAACCATTAGTTAATATATTTTAATTTTAACTAAGGTAATAAAATTTTCAATGTCAAAAGGTTGTATTATTCATTTATGTGATGAAATGTAAATCATAAATGAAAAACATTATAATATTATAGTCCATTTTATAATTGTTTTTAATTTTGAAGATTTTTTATGATTTTGAAATTATTTTGGAAATTTTATTTTGATAAAATTCCATTAGGGTCAATTTTTACACTATTTATTACATAAGCTTATAATGCTATAAATATTTGATTGTGACATTAAAAAAAGTATTTTATTATATATATATAATATTAAATTCATCTATAATTTCTTGTATCACATTAAGTATCATAATTGTTTTTTATTTTCATATTTTAGTCAAATTTATTTTATATATACATTAACTTAATAATTACTACATCAGTGTTCGGTAATTATTTAATATACTTATTTGTTCACCAATTTTTTAAAAATAAAATACCTTTAAGAATATAAACATTTTGTATTTAACAAAAAAATTATATTTTAATATATATTTTTTGTTACCCTTGATAAAAAATATATTGTATTTAATACATAATATTTACATCTTTTAATTTTCTAAAATAATATATTATAAATATAATAATTTCATCTACAAGATGAAAGACGTAAAATATAAAATTATATAATGAAAATATGTTTATTATGTTAAAAAATTATAGTTACATTCATTAATAACATAAATTTTTCCCAATGTGGACATATAAGGGATATTAATGACAACGAACATGACACTTTCACTTCATTTGATTTTAATATTATATAACTTATTTTCTTGGACTAGTGTCCCTTAAACAAAATAATTCATATCCTTATGTGGTAAGGATTGAGTTTTAATCATCAAATAAATTTTTTTCAAGAGTTATAGTCATATTTTAGTCCTTATAATTTTAGTTTTAACCTAAATTAGTCAATTTAACCTTAACAGAGGTAGCACGATTTATCAATGTTACTATTCATATAGGCTAAAAATTTATTAAAAATACTAACTAAATTTGGACCATATGAATCCCAATTTGGTATCTATTTTTCAATTTTAAAAACACTTATGATTCAAAATTTAATTTAACATAAGACTTCTAAAATTCTATGAAAACTAGTATTCTATAAAAATTTACTTTTAAAACATAAGATGTTTTTAAAATTACCTTCTCTATATAATGCATTTATAAATTTTAATTATATTATTTTAAATAAAAATAAATTAATTAAAATTTAAAAATAGTTTTAATAAATTGACCCTATAATGAAACTAATAAATTATAGTTTTTAATAAAAAGTAATATTTTCTTTATTACTTACAAAAATAAAAGGTTGTTGAAAAAATTAATTATTTAAAAATCTTTTTTAACATTATAAATCTCTTATGAAAATATTTATTTTATCAAAAAAATATCTAGACTTATAATAAGTAATTAATTGTAATAAAAAATCCATTTTTGAAGAAAATATATTTTTTAAAGAATAATGTGATTTTACTGGAAATTATGTGATTATTTTCAAAAAACATAAAGATAAATTAATATTGATTTGGACCATTATTGTTCTCATCAATAAGTTTTTCACATTTATTCCCCCAAATGTAATGACTTGTGTATAATGATAATTTTATACTAATAGTGCCTCATGGTTTATTTAAAATCAATGTTGTGTGTAATGCAAGATACTGAAAAATAAATTGAAAGATAAATATAAATTAAAATACCAGGGCGATAGATTTATCAACCAGAAAAAATCCTTGTGACTATTTAACACATTTATACCCAAAATAAATTAGTTCAAATAAGAATACATCCATTACCTTTTTCCATCATTCCAAATAGTATCTCTTCATCTTGGAACAAGACTTTTCCACAAAGGTCTTATAATAAACACAAAGAGGGACTTAGTTGGAAAATGAAGGGATCCAACATCCCTCCAGACCCTAAAAGGCTTTAATCATGAATTTCACTTCCCCATACCACTTTAAATAGTTCTTAATAATTTTATAATGTTCTAATCAGTCTTACCATGAATTGAGAAGCTACATTGAAGGATAAGGGTTCTCTTCCTCCTCTTTTTGATTCATGTACTTATTTTGTGATAATCCCACAATGTTTTATAATATTTTTCATACATATGATGATAATAAACCCTATAATATCTTAATTATCCTCTATTTATGATATACTAACCATCCTTATCATTAAAATAATTCATTAAAACATTTTGTATAGTAATTTTTCTATCAAAATCAACTATTAATTCTCTCACTCCTCTATCCAATTAACGCACTACCCATTTTATAATTCTATAGGTTTCCATGTGATTATGAATATAAATTTTTTTAATAAATAAATTAATATATTAATGATATACTATTAATGAGGTAATTCTTTTATCACTTGTTAAATTCATGCCATAATCCCTTTTTCATAGTCTCCATGCTAAAAAAAATCAATCGTTGGTTTTCTATCTTCATTTTAAAAATACAAATTTCTAATATCATTCAACGGTTTCCATATAAATGATTGATATGAAAGTATATTTTTTTTTAAAATATGTAATTAATAAATTAATTCAAATTTGGTTATTATATAGGATGTTGTAGTATGTTCATGGATGTTATGACAAGAGTTGGGGGTTTTCAATCTCAAATTCCTCTACATGAGACATGTTTTGTATAATGTAAAAAATTTACATTATGTGGTATATATATACTTACAATATAATATGTTATATCATGAAATTCCTTAATTCATGGTATTTTAATATCATGTTTAAGACTTATCTTTCAAGAAGATGTGATTGAATTGCTACCAAAACTATAATCAGGTTTGTTCAACCTCAATTTTCATGTTTTGGGAGACAATCTATATTCAGAACATATTTCCTTGTGTGTTGCTCATATATTTATTTGAAATAAATTTATTATATTATTCATTAAAATTTTACTGATTTAAATATTAATATTATTATTCCTATGTATATTTCATTGAGTTATAGTGTCCAAATTTTTTATAAAACTTATTGTTTTTTATGGTGTAAGAATCAACAATTATTTTATTAAAGTAAATCAATGTTAATTTTATTAGAAAATTCACTCCTGGACAGATATTATAAAGTGGATGGGATTTTTGAATATATGAACCCGAGGGTAATCATGATGAGAATGGTTGATGGGTCATTGACACAATCATCACTCTGTCACACAACAAATGGGCCTAAGACTACACACCTAGCTAAAAATTCACAATGGATATTCCTTTGAACGATTAAATTATCTTTATGAACCATGGTGATGGAATTTTCCTCATAATTCCTTGTTATCCAACAATTTAAAGCTATTTAATCGAATTATTATATTCACTGGATATCCCCAAATATTACAATAACCCTTGCAACTATATTTTAATGAGAATGGTACATCATGAAACATTAATAATACCACATAGATTCCAAATTATTGAAATTAGAATCCTTATATTTTTATATTTGACATTATATGGATATTTGAGTTTTATTTAGTAAGATTTTCCACATAGAGGGGTATAAAAAATCTTTATTACACTTATAAGTATTTAATTATACATAATTATGTTCGGGGTAAGGCTGTGATTCCTTCATAAATAGTGATTTTGAGACAAAACAAGTTTCAATTTTGTGTATAATTCTTCCCATGATATGAAAATATCTATGAAAAAGGCCATAATATAATGTTTTTGATATTAAATATTATTTACTCCATCTGTTTGAGATAAATTATTATTGGTGTTCATGTTTTTCATTTCTTTTCATGTATATATTATTCCCTCAGTCTCCACTAATTGCGTCTATATGTTTTTCATTTATTATTTCTATGTGATTAAATCAATTTTTATGATATGTCGGACTCCATCATATGTTACCATTTTCTAATAATATGAGATGTCCTTTTAAAATTCTTCTAGTAATACTAAAGGATTACTATATGCAAATTTCAGGTATTTGAGGGACAGGTTAATAATGTTCTCATTATTTTTTCCTATTGAATCTTATGTTTTGAAATTTATTTTTTATATTTATCTGGTCTCCCTGTACTAATGAACTATTGGATCCTTTGGGATCAATTATATAAACTACCAATAATGTAATATAACTATAATATTTGAGATTCTATAGTATGGGGTGGTATAATTATACTAAATTCAATAAACTATTAGAGAATATAACTATTCGTTGAATGATTAATTATTTATATAAACAATAAAATCTAGAATGATAATTTTTTTGAGTGGTATTAGTTTGAGTAAGTGTTAATGGGTTTAATATTTGAAATCATTTTAGTTTAATCATTTATATACATTGATTATGATAATTTTATATATAATTCCTCTTATATGGATTACCAACCACCAATTTTTCCAGAGGCTATAGATGAATGGAATATCATGTTTTTATATGAAACCTTCATTGATAAATATATGAATATAATTATTCTATATATTTTTAATTTTTATCTCACGTCATCAATTGATGCATAAATAATGGATTATTTGATCTTCAATCAATATTCTATAATTATGGGAACGATATTTATGTTGGGGACATCCTATAAGGATTGATTATTGAATTTTAATCTTTATGTTATGATAATAAAGGACTGGTGGTTTTTATTATAATATGGGAATGGGTTATGGGAGAGTAACACTCCTCTCCTTGGTCAATTCTCCGATGAATTTACAAGTCGTTTTGGGACCTGAATTCACAGTTTTGGTGTCCTAAAGTGAAATGAGATAAATCTAGAAAATGTATTGATTAATCACTTGCCTATGGGTGAAAATAAAACATCAAATATCATTTGGGGAGTAGAATCCACTCTCTATACCTATGTAGAAATGGGATGAAGTTTCTAAGGACTTTATATCTATTATATGAAACTATTTAAATGGTGGAGATACAATATGGGTGATTATGTAACACTATTTTATTTATATTATATATATATAACCTATTTTTTAAATGGGGATGTAATATATTAATATTTTTTATAACCTCTATTGGGTTCCAACTAGAATAATTGTGCTCTAGGATCAGGGTTCACATCAAAATTTTGGAAATGTTTAGAATATTATCATGAGAATTAGGTGAAACTAAGTAAAACCCCTCTACCATAAATGGATGGAAAATCTAATAGAACAATTCAAATTTTATAATTTATGTTAATATATTATATCCTTGAAATTGGGAGGGTCTAAAGAGGATCATATTACACTTTTATAGTTTTCCTATAATAATTTTTGTTATAATGTATCTATCTATATAGAACTATTTGAGGTAATATATGGTAAAATTTGATTTTCTCTACTAGGCTAGAAAATATTCCTAAATTATCAATTATATGTACTAAAAAAGATTAAGAGGATAGTGACAATGTGAATTGATCTAAATTAATTTAAAATTTTAAAAAAACCACTAAATAACATAAATTTATTTATGTAATGACCTTTGCAAATTGATTTGGAGATTGTATATTTTTCTAATACTTCTGTCAACTGGTTCATTAATAAATTTAAAATAAATAGAATATTTCACATTAATTTATTAGAACATTTGGGATCTTGGTTCATATTAGAGTGATGGATTTCCACTTGACCTTACCACCTCGATTGGGTGAAATTAACTATATCTTTAATTTCCCAATGTTAAGTAAGTGAAAACCTGATCCTACTAGTTCTTTTATTTGATTTTATAAATTTGTTATTATATGGTTCCTTTATGTAATAAATGATACATATCATTGACCAAATCTATAAAATATAATAAGGAACAACCATCACTTTAGTATGGGTATGTGTTGAGCCCAATTGTAGAGGATTTTTTTCAATACATGTTAAGTGTGATTATTAATTAAAATTTCTTCATTATAGAGACATATACTACTATATGTAAATTCATTATATAATAGGGTCTTTAATTCAATGATTAGAAGTTTATAAGAATAAATAATTTGGGAATATCATGATGTTTTTTAACATTTACTTGTCTATATAGTTATTTATGACTTATATTTTATCTAGTTTTTTCATTCTATAGATCATTAGTTTCATTGTATGTATGATTTACTATAGTCAATTGAACAATGGTGACAAGTGTTTATTCAAATGATTCTTACTATGTTATCAAATATGGGCGATTAGTTTCATTGTATTGATGATTTACTATAGCCACTTGAACAATGGTGATAAGTGTTTATTTAGTCGATTCTTACGTTGTTATCAAATATCATGATGATTTAAGGGGTCATCCATTATTTATACATAAATTAGTGGTGATGAAGTGAAGTATATGTATAACTAAAACCACTTATAGATTCATTATATGGTGATATAATATTGTAATTTATCTTACACATGTCGTATATTTTAGGTTGGACACATAAAGTCTCATTTAATATTTTTCACTCTTCATAATATATCTAACCATATGATTTGTGATGTGTAATTTATCTCATTTATATAATTTAGTTTGGACTTATTAGATAATTTGGGATACATACATATTAATCAAGACCATATATATAAATTCATCTCTGCAATAATAGACGATATATTTTCCTAAATTTCTAAATTAAATTATCCTATGACAATAACTATGTAGGTAAATTCCTCACTATAGAATTTGATCTGAAATCATGTAACAAAATTTACATACACACTAGATAATTTTGATCACTATAAGATAATTCACTTACACACTTATTTTTTGAGGGACCATAAAAGAATAAGTTATAATCAAACATTAATATTCATAATAAAATGAGATTAAAATACGATATTGTATTTTTGATGTTCATTATAAATATACATAATCATGGTCATTGTAGGTTTGTGCTTCCTGATAAGGAGAATAATTATTCAAATTTGTAAATGAAGTTACTGTTACGATGATTACATGATATAATATGATATAACACATCACCTCTCATAGTTGGGATTTTTAATAGAACTAAAGGTGATGGTTTTGTGTATTTTCAAAATAATATAAAATAATGCTGTATTTTAAATTATCCTTAGATGTAATATATTGACTCTTAAACTATATTTTCAAGAATTATTGATGAAATTATAATTAGGTTATCTAAATACTTGAGAAAAATAATGATATTGAGAATATTATGATGAAAATTAGTGAAACTTATATGTTCATTATGGAAATTATATTCACTCAATATTCGATTAGAATTTTAGAAAATAAAATGGAGAAATTATGGTGTGTAGAGATGTGAGAAGTTTAACTGATACACTATTTAACCAAACAGGAAAATAAGAAACAATGAGATTATCTATAGGTTATTGCAGTGTAAAAAACAAATATAACATAATTATTTGGAGTCTCCAACAATGTTTGTTCTTTATATGGATTATTTTGTCATATTGGGGATTTTTTATGAATTTTTTGCTCCAATATTTGTATGAGTTCATGATCATACACTTTCACAAGTTATTATTCATTTTAAGAACAAGAATATTTGTATAGGATAAAAACCACATGTGACTAGGGACATAATAACCATAAAGTGTGGATCCTCATTAAAAAAATTGTATCTAATTCCAACAATGGTGAATATACATAGATAAATTTGTTAAGAAGAATGAGAGTAAAGGGTTTAAAAATTGTGTAGAAACTAATTTACTACCTCCCTCTCAGTGTAAAACACCCTTCATGGGATATGGCAATGAGTATCAGAGATTGACATACACTCATTTTTATATCAACTGTATATTAGGGATTGAAATTATTTCTTCAATAGAAAATGTATACAAACATTTGATTGAAATAATTTACATTCATGAAAATAAAGAATTTTTCTCTAAATTTTATCTTTAGGGGATTGATGTTCTAGATTTTTTAATATGCATTCAATATAAAAATAAATAATTTAATTTAAACCTAATTGAAAAAAAAGAAAACCATGAAATAATTGGAAGGTTGGGAATGTTTTCTTGCATGACTTATTTGAAAAGGAACCAATATAGGTTATGGGATGAAAATTTGATTATAAAATTTCAAAGAAACTATATAGAATATGTGAATTAATTAAAAGGTAAATTAAGTAAAGTTCTAAATCAATTAGAAACCATTTGAGGTTTTAGAATTAATGAGGATGGAAATGTTTTTGAATTTTTTACTAAGTTAAATATGATTATTATAACTATTAAAGGGTTAAAATAAACTCTTGAAGTCCCTATTATAGTAAAAGAATTATGTGGATCTTTTTATATAAATTTTATATGAATATATAAATCCTAGAAGATATAGAAACCTATGATTTCACCAACAATGGAATTCTTAGTTCACTAATTAATTATTCAATTTTAATACTACCCACACATAAAAGTAAAAATAATTATTAAATTTAATTAATTTAAA
This sequence comes from Viscum album, assembly GCA_963277665.1. Lineage (NCBI taxonomy): Eukaryota > Viridiplantae > Streptophyta > Magnoliopsida > Santalales > Viscaceae > Viscum > Viscum album. Next base: position 1,278,395,922 of record OY728127.1, read on the forward strand.
AGAACTCAATTATTTAATTATTAAAGAAAAATAGAATTTTTCTACGGACGAATAAAAAAATTAAGAATATATAGAAACATATTCTATCATTTCATGAAATTTTAGAAGGTCATGATGAGTTTTGTACATAGGTAAATTACCTTTCAAATGATTCATTTTTTGAAAGGAGGATCATTCCATTGCAAAAAAAAACTATGAAAATGCAAATTGAATGTTATAATGAGGAAAAATATAGGAAATCCAGCATAAGGAATTTTAAATTTTCTAATTTGAATGACAAAAACAATTTACCTAATTCCTACAGATGTGATTTAATATCGGTTGATGAATTTTTTTTGATGGTTAATAAATTATTGATATTAAAACCCAAATACTTTTCTATAAAATAGTCATAATTGGATAGGAGGAGTATGTGGGAAATATAAATGAATATGGGTCTCAATACAATAGTAAAATTTTAGAAATTGAATGAGATTCTTATAAGAATATCCCATGAAAATATGGAAGAATAACTGATTAAATTATATATAATGCCTAAGGAAGACAACACTCTTCTGAATGGATGACCAGTAAAGTAATGTCAAAATACAGAATAAAAATGTTGTAGTTTCAAAGAAGGTTAGATTACAAATCTTGATATTGAGAAAAAATACAAAATCATTGAATATGTTATTTCTATTTTTATTCAGGAGGATAGGGAAATTGATAAACTCAGAAATTTTTGTACTAACACAATGAAATATGATGATAAGAAGAAATTTAATGTGGGAAAATATATTTATATAATATGGTTAATTTTATAATGAGTCTAAAATAACTTTATATTATATGACATATGATATATAAGAAATATAAATGTCAATAAAAGATTTAGTGCAAAATAAGGCTACTTCCACTAAAGAAACACATGATATATTGTAATAAATAAATACTAATTGATTTGAAAAAAGAGATGAATATTATCAAATCTAGAAAGAAATAAATTAATAAAAAATACCTTCATTCGTTACAAATATTCAATAAAGAACTCAAAAAAGGACTTTGTCAACTCTAATCATTCAATGGTTGAAAATATAATAATTTGTCAACCTATATATGTGTAGAATGTTTTTGAGAATCAAATATTTTAGGGGTTCCATTGGTTTTGTGGAATGTTTCATAATATAGATAATAATTTATTATTTAATTTTCCCATTACAAGACTTTAAATAGATTGGGAGTCAAAGGGTACTCAAGAAGCACATATGAGAACTAATTTTTGGTGTCAATATTTTAAAAATAAGAATCTATTGAGAAATAGTTTTCAATGGTTGAAAGAGGTATATAGGTGGTTTAATCAAGAAGGAAACACATTAAAATTTTGAATTAAATTCCTTCCTTATCATATGGTATCTTCCAAGAGTTTGTGAATTATTGGAACCATAGTAGATAAGGTAAAATGAATATATAGTCAAAGCTTCATTTAAATCTTATAAATCTGAGACAGGTGGGAATGTGGATAATTGAGTTTCATCACACAGGATAGGTTATCTAAACAATATTTTGAATGTTGAAAAATATAAAGGAAGAGATGTGAAATTTTAGAATGACAAGGTAACACCGCGAGATTTTATGAAAAATATTCTTTAAATTTCATTGATGTCTTGTGTTGTACGCTACACTAAGAGTACCTTGCGCTATACGCAACACCGTATTAGCTTGTAGTATACACAACACTATTCTTGGATCATGTTACACACAATTTTAATAGTAGTAATTCTACGCAAAATTGAGTGTGTGTATACATATACATATTCAATGTATAAATGAACAATGGTTAGATTCTGTTATACAAAACAACTAAGGAGTCTTGCGTCACTTCAACCCGGACTTGTCTTGCATTACACCCAATCACGACCTTCCTCGATAGTGTGTGTAGTACGCAATACTGAATTTCACTAAACAAAGATATATGGTTATAATATTATTATGAACTAGCCGTTATGAATAGTATTAACTACATTTTTAATTTTATAACATTATTATTCATCTTACATATTTTCTAGAAAATTGTATGAGAACAAAATCAATTTTTCGAGTAAAATCAGTATTTTTAAAAAAATGTAGTTTTTCCACCTTTTGATGGGGAACCCACTTAAAATCTTGTTTTTTACATGTTTATAAGTTCAATTTGACAAAATAAATTTATTATTTGGAATCGGGATATAAAAATTTACTTTGGATAAATTTTTCATATTATTATGGTAACATTCAAATTTTGATTAATAGTAAAAACACACAATATTTTTATTAAAAACAAAATCTCTCATCACAATAATTTATATGGATAGATTATATTTTTAATTGGTTTTAAGGTGTAATTAGAATATATTTTTATCATTTAATCCAATTTGGGTCATTGAAATTAATTTCACTTTGAAATTGGACATAAAAAAGTGATGATCTTTTGATTATTATTGTTTCTTAAAAACACGCTATTTGTTTTAATAATGGGAATTAAATTTAAACATAATTAATTCCACTTCTATGTTTTGAATTTTAAAAAATGGACATCATTTTTGAATTCGGAATATCAAATATAGCTTAGGCTGAATTTTTTGTATTTTTCTGAAAAAACATCAATTTTTGATGAATAGTGAAAAGACTGAGTTTTTGTTTAAGACCAAATTTTTATTTAAATAATAATTTAGTTGATTTAAATAGATACTTAATAATTATATAAGTTTAATTAAATTCGTTGGAATCATTTAATAATAATTTTAGATTTAAAAAAATTGTATTGAACTTTTCACAGTCTTCTACCCACCCCCTAGGAGCTTTTGCAATTGTTCATAAAACATAATTTTAAAGTTTCTATGAGTTGAATTTTTAAATTTAAAGAGACATGGTTAATATCATTGAGTAAAATGTGTTTCAATTAGATAAAAATAATTTTTGGTGAATAGTAATGTTTTACTTTTATTTACCACGGTTAAAGGTAAATTGGGCAATTCAAGGTTAAACAAATATTATAATAATTTAAAATTACCTTAACACTTGTCCAAACCTTATTGGATGAGTAATGGGAGACCATGGGAATCCTTGGGTCTATTTGGGGACCCCATGGAGCCACTTATGAAAGACAATGACACATTAGATTAATTAATTTTATGTAAAGACAAATTTGGAATTAACAAAAATCCTTTAGTAATTAATTTTTATAAGGGGATATATAAATTATATTTTCGACTATAAATATTAATTGGAAAGATAAATCTATTTCTTACATGTTGGTATTTTTTTTCTAATTTTTAGACTTGAAATAAATGAAATTATTTATTACACAATAATGATGCAGTATTTACCTCATTAATAAATAATTTAAATAAATAACATTATAATGATTAAAATATCATCCAACACCTGTAAAAATCCTATTGGATGATTTTATTTAAAATATTAGTCATCTTATATTTTGAATTAATGTGTTTTGGACCTTTTGAAACTGAATATTAGTTTATAAAAAAATAATGTTTTCACACGTTCCTAAAGAGCCCCTCCTCTCGCTTATAAAAGGAGACCACTTCTATGCAATTCCTCACACCTCTCAAGCCTTTTGTCTCGTCAAAAATCAGCCCAAATAAGCTCCCAAAATCCCTATCCTCCCCCTTGAAGCCTTAAATTAATCATAAGACACTCCAAGAATTCCTTTTGGTTCAATCCAAAGGAAGTTACCCAAATTAATGGTAATAGTTTCTCTTAAGTTGTTTTCTTTTATTCTACTTCTCCAACCCCTAAAATATTTTTAATCATTTATTTTGTGACAACACCAGTATCCTAAAAATACTAGGTTGTTTTTATTACAAGTATTATAACTACACTTACACACACCTCCATATAATGGATGAAGAACATAATGTTTCTGTGATGGAAAACTAACGCCTCACGAAACGATGATTGTTCAATTTTCTCTTACCGCCTCTAATGGTGGCCATTATGATGGAACTATATTTATATATGATATATATTATGTTTATTATTTCTTTATGATTCTTTAATTCCCAATTATATCAAGCCATTATGGTTTCCATAATGGTAAATACGATAATCTCATTTCAGGAAGTGCGGACTACCGCCCCCCTCAAAGTGATGTGATTCGTTAATGCCTTATGTGGGATGTATAAAGGATGGATTTAATGATATTATATATGATATTATACTTGAATTATAATATACCTATGTATCGTTATGTTTTAATTCCATTAAAATAATTAATATAAATTAAATTAGCATTCACGCGTATGTACGGTTTACCGTCTCCGTGAACGGTGCATTTCATTTCTTACCTTCATTTGTTACATACTATTATAAATACATGTATATTCTGGATATTTAAGGAATATATATGATATATAAATCATGATTTAATTTCCGGAAGTATTTAAATCATGATATAATTAATAATAACATCAAGAACAACAAGTCTAAACACGTACGATAAATAAGATGATTTTACCCAAAACGTTACTTTAACATGGGATTTACAAATGAACGGGTAATATAAATTCATAAGTGAACCATATATGATATCATAACAATGAATATGATTCTGTAATAATTAAATTACATTATTTAAATCATTATACATGAGGTTCGGATACGTACGAAGCATATCAGACCTAATGTAAGGGATAACCTTTCCAATCTCATTCTTATTCGAGATTGTTTATTCATAAGTATTTCTTGGGGTTATTTTTATCATCCAAGTCATGTTTTCAAAAAGTGTTTTTATGTATTTTTAATTTCCTTTTTACCCATTTTTTCTTTTACTACATGCTATGTAAGGAATCTTTCTTTTGTTTACGTTACGTGGTACTTTTTTACTTTTCCAACAAAAGTATGAAGAGAATGTTTTTTTAACTTATATGGCATGAAAGGATTATTAAGGTTTTATAAAGCCGTATTTTCATGAAGATTACTCCAAAATATTTCATGAATATTTTCAAAAAAAATCTATTTCATTTAAAATTGTATGATGTTTTGTGAAAAGAAATTGATTTTGAAGAAGAAAAAATATTTTCATCAAAAATCCATTTCAAGTGTTTTATCAAAACCATTTTTATATATAAGATGACATTATTTCATATGTGTATGTTTAAAGTCTAATGTCTCTATTATTTACATGGTTTCACTCTACTTATGATGAAATGATATCCATTTGTCTTATATGGATTATGTTATGATGGGATGATGTTTATGAGACCCTTTTTTATTCTTTTGGTTATGATGAATGATTTAAGTTTATTTTGTGGAACAAGTAAGAATGATTTCATTATGGGATGGGTGGGACCTATATCTCCCTCCAATTCATTGGGTAAAGATTTATATCTCATGAGATAGACATGGATGGAACGACAAGTAAATCTGGTTCAGTAATACAGGGCTGGAATGGCAAGTAAACCCGGTTTAGTAAGGGACTTTGTCCACTAAGATGGTCTTGGCCGCAATTCCTTGGCTACTATGAAAATAATTACATGTGATTAATGGATTCCACAATTACATGTTTTATTCCCATTCTAGTTTATCATGATTAATGTTCCTTTATGATCTATCCCTTATGTACTGCCATGTTTTATGTCATTGCCCAAGATTTTGATGTTTAAACATTATTTTCATGATTTTATGTTCAAATGTATATGATTCATTTTATTTTATCCATGCTTACCCTTACTGAGAATTTGAGATCACCCTTTATATGTTTTATTTTCCCCAAGACTTAAAGAAAGGTTTTAGGTAAGAAAACCAAAATGGAGAGATCTTTATTGGATATGTTAATGATCGTTCACCACGATTAGAAGATTACGTTCCGAGATTCTAGAGACACTAAACTATTACGATCCTTGTGTTTTGGTTTTTTTGTTATTTATTATGTATTCCGCAAAAGTAATGTAATTTCCATGTACGTTAAGATTCGGGCATCTACAGTTGGTATCAGAGGAAAGGTTTAGTCAACCTTTGGAAACTAGGATGCGAGAACTTTAGTGAGATCCCTAGAGATATTTCTAAGGTATGTATATGGATGTCCCTAAGGTTAAGTATAAGTATAGTTTATAGTCCTAGAATTACGGTAACGATCATAGAATTAAAGCTAAGATGTTAGACATTGAAGTTACTCCTCCATTATTGTTTTGTTTTACATATCATGATTTTTCCCTCTCATAAAATTCTTTTTGTGATTTAGTAGATGGAGGGAACCAGAAGGAATTCGGTTAACATTGAAACGAATTGACAAATTGATGACTATAATAAACGAAATTTCATAATGCCTAGAGAGAATCATATTTTGATTATTCCGAATCATTCATCATTATATATGATTAACAAGGTGAAATTTAGTGTTATTCATAATTTATCAAATAAGAGGAAGATAGGATTTTATGCATGTTCGCATGTTGAGGAGCATAAAGAATAGAAGATTTAGATTTCTAAAGAAGGGAAGAAGAACCATGAGGAATACCTCAAATGGAGGGTAAGATGTTATCTATGTGGAGAGAAGGTTCATAGGGTGACAGAATGTTATGGAGTTAAATGTCTTATCTATGGAGAACATGGGCATTACCCAACTCAATTCCCTGACCTAAGTGGTTACTTCTATATCAAGGAAGGAATTATTCCATGACAATCATTGAAGATTATGGATTGATGTTTTTATGTATTGGTATTCAAGAAATATTTTATTAAGGTACTTTTATGGTATATTAGAATATCTATGTATTGGTCCATTGTGGTTTTCCATAAGAATATGGCATCAGTAACCATGAAAAGTGATTGAAATATTTTTGGATAGCAGATTATATGTGCATAATGAAGGGATAAAGAGAAACTAATATGTTTGATAGTATTCATGATCTCATGATTGATATAAGGACTAAGTGGTATCATGGTTTGAGTATATAGAATTTTTGGTATGTGGAAAGAGACAACTTTTGAAAGCTTTCATGTTTTCAACTATGGTTCTATGGTAATTCATGTTGCAATAGAATAAATGATTAATGAATTCATATGTTTGGAATGTGACCAACAAGACATATCGTATGATAAATGATTTTATTCATGTTATTGTTAGGTGACCTTTCTAGTAATTGTTTTACTTATACTATGATCTTGGATAGATGTATTTTGGATATGTCTAAAGAATATATAGGGTTATGTCAGACATTATATATTATTGTTTAAGGCTAGAAATTTTTTCAAAATTATTTCTCTAATTTTATAATAGTGTACTTTTAGAAAAAGGACAACCTCTAGGATGGGCAACAACCCATCACGCCAGACAAGGCTATGGGAATCGAACCCACAACCGATGTGCGACATGCCTTTATCGCCTACCACTAGCCTACATGAAGTCCCTAGTTATTATAAATTAGTTTTATTTTATTAAGAAGTATTCTAGTTGAAGTATAAATCCATTTTTGGAATCATATAAGTTTAACCTCACCAGAGATGAACATATGTATATTTGATAACTTTTGCTAACCCTTTGATTGAAATAGATGGAATGAACCATCATTCTATCACATGATCTGCTAATACATCAAGAATAACAAATTCAACTTCATTTCTTTAAGAGATGAAGTGGAAATTGTTCAAGGCACGAACAACAGTGAGATTGTACCAAAATCATGTAAGTATTTCTTTTAATTCATCAAATTTAGGGAAATGATATTGAAAACCAAAAAAATGTTGTCATAGTGCCCTCATATCCGATGAATCAGATGGTACTAGAGATCATCACAAATTTATGGCTTTGTGATTGTTCGGTTTTTCATAGCTATGTTCTCTACCACTCTCCATCAGGACATGATGGTTATATTTTTCTTCCATATCCATATTTTCACCTATGTTCTCCTATATGGAAACCCAGTGATGAGTTACTTTGGGTAATCTTTAATTTTCATACTTTAGATTTTAAAATCATGTTTTAGATAGTAAATGATTTATAACCCCGAAGAATTTCGAGGGAGAAATTCATTTTAAGGGGGGTAGAATGTAACACCCTTAGATTTTATGAAAAATATTCTTTCAATTTCATTGATTTATTGTGTTGTATGCTACACCAAGATTACCTTGTGCTATACGCAACACCATATTATCTTGCAGTATATGCAATACTATTCTTGGATCATGTTACACACAATTTTTATAGTAGTTATTCTACGCAACATTGAGTGTGTATATAAAAATATATATTAATATATATACAATTTATAAATGAAATATGGTTGGATTCTGTTATACAAAACAACGAAGTAGTCTTGGGTCACACGGAACCCTGACTTGGCTTGCAGTACACGCAATCGCGACCTTCCTCGATAGCGTGTGTAGTACGCAATACCGAGTTTTACTAAACAACGATATATGGTTATAATATTATTATAAACTAGCCGTTTTGAATATTATTTACTAAATTTTGAATTTTATAACATTATTATTCATCTTACATATTTTATAGAACATGGTATGAGAACAAAATCAATTTTTAGAGTAAAATAAGTATTTTTTTAAAAAATGTACTTTTGTCACCTTTTGATCGCCCACCCACTTAAAATCTTCTTTTTCACATGTTTATAAGTTCAATTTGACAATAATAAATTCTTCTTTGGAATCAGGATATAAAAATTTACTTTGGATAAGTTTTTCAAATTATTCTGGTAACTTTCATATTGTGATGAATAGTAAAAACACGCTATATTTTAATTAAAAACAAATATTTTCATCCCAATAATTTATATAGATAGATTATATTTTTAATTTGTTTTATAGTTTAATTAGAATATATTTTTACCATTTAATCCAATATTGGTCATTGGAATTAATTTCACTTTGAAATTGGACATAAACAAGTGATGATCTTTTGATAGTTATTATTTCTTAAAAACATGCTATTTGTTTTGATAATGGGAATTACATTTGAACTTAATTAGTTTCACTTATATATTTTGAATTTGGAAAAATAGACATCATTTTTTAATTCATAATTTCAAATATAGCTTAGGCTGAATTTTTGGTATTTTTCTGAAAAACTTCAATTTTTGATAAATAATGAAAAGACAGAGTTTTTGGTTAAAACTATCTTTTTATTTAAATAATAATTTATTTGATTTAAATTGATATATAATGATTATATAAGTTCAATTAAATTCTTTGGAATCGTTTTAGAATAATTTTAGATTTATAAAAATTGTATTGAACTTTTCACCGTCTTTTACCCACCTCCTAGGAGCTTTTGCAATTGTTCATAAAACTTAATTTTACCGCTTCTGTGAGTTGATTTTCGAAAATTCTAGAGACACGGTTAATATCATGGAGTAAAATTTGGTTCAATTAGATAAAAATATTTTTTGGTGAATAGTAATTTTTTACTTTTATTTACGATGGTTAAAGGTAAATAGGGTAATTCAAGGTTAAAAGAATATTATAATAATTCAAAATTACCTTAACACTTGTCCAAACCATATTGGATGAGTATTGTCCATCCATGGGAATCCTTGGGTCGATTTTGGGACCCCATGGAGCCACTTATGAAAGACAATGACACATTAGATTAATTAATTTAATGTAAAGACAAAATTGGCATTAACAAAATTACTTTAGTAATTAATTTTTATAAGGGGCTATATAAATTATCTTTTAGAATATAGATATTCATTGGAATGATAAAAATATTTCCTACAGGTTGGAATTTTTTTATAATTTTTAGACATAAAATAAATTAAATTATTTATGACACAATAATGATGCAGTATTCACCTTATTAATAAATGATTTAAATAAATAAGATTATAGTGATTAAAATATCATCCAAAACCTGTAAATTTTCTATTGGATGATTTTATTTCTAATATGAGTCATATTATCTTCGACATTAATGTGTTTTTGATCTCTTGAAACTGAAGATAAGTTTATAATAAAATAATGTTTTCACAGTTTCCTAAAGAGCCCCTCCTCTCGCTTATAAAAGGAGACCACATCTATGAAATTCCTCACACCTCTCAAGCCTTTTGGATCATCCAAACTCTGACCAACTAAGCTCCCAACATCCCTCTACTCCCCCTTGAATCATTACATTAGGCAGAAGACACTCCATGAAGTCCTTTTGGTTCAATCCAAATGATGTTACCCAAATTAAAGGTAATAGTTTATCTTATGTTGTTTTCTTTTATTATACTTATACCACCCCTAAAATCATTTTAATCAATTCTTTTGTGACAACACCAGTATCCTCAAAATATTAGGATTTTTTTATGAGAAGGATTAGAACTACACTTACACACACCTCCATCTAATGGATGAAGAACATAATGTTTCTGTGATGGAAAACTAACGCCTCACGAAACGATGATTGGTCGATTTTCTCCTCCCGCCTCTCATGGTGGCCATTATGATGGAACTGCATTTATATATGATATATATTATGTTTATGATTTCCTTATTATTCTTTACTTACAAATTATATCAAGCCTTTATGGTTTCCATAGCTGGTAAATACGATAATCTCATTTGAGGAATTGCGGACTACCACCCCCTCAAAGTTATGTGATTCGTTAATGCCTTATGTGGGATGTATAAAGGATGGATTTAATGTTATTATATATGATATTATACTGGAATTATAATATACCTATGTATCGTTATGTTTTAATTCCATTAAAAAAATGAATAGAAATGAAAGTAGCGTTCATGTGTATGTACGGTTTTCCGTTTCCATGAACGGCGCATTTCATTTCTTACATCCATATGTTATGTACTATTATAAATACATGTATATGATGAATATATAATGAATATATATGATATATAAATCAGTATTTACATTATGGATGTAAGTAAATCATGATATAATTAATAATAACATCAAGAACAACAAGTCCAAACACGTACAATAAATAATATGATTTTACCCAAAATGTTGCTTTAACATGGTATTTACAAAAGAATGGGTAATATAAAATCATAAGTGAACCATATATGATATTAGAACAATAAATATGATTATTTAATAAGTCAATGACATTATTTAAATCATTATACAGGAGGTTCAGATACATACGAATCATATCGGACCTAATGTAAGGGATAACATTTCCAATCTCGTTCTTATCTGAGATTGTTTATTCGTAATTATTTTTTGGGGTTATTGTTATCATCCAAGTCCATGTTTTATAAACGCGTTTTTATGTATGTTTAATTTCATTTTTACCGATTTTTTCTTTTACTACATGGTATGTAAAGAATCATTCTTTTGTTTACGTCATGAGTTACTTTTTGACTTTTCTGACAAAAGTACGATGAGAATGTTTTTTTAACTTATACGGCATGAAAGGATTTTTTATGATTTATAAAGCATTATTTTCATGAAGATTCCTCCAAAATATTTCATGACTATTTTCAAAAAAAATCTATCTCATTTAAAATTGCATGACGTTTTGTGAAAAGAAATTGATTTTTAATATAAAAGGATATTTTCCTCAAGAATTCTTTTCAAGTGTTTTATCAAAAACATTTTTCCATCTAAGATGGAATTATTTAATATGTGTATGTTTCAAGTATAATGTCTCTATGATTTACATGGTTTCACTCTTCTTATGATGAAAAGATATCCATTTGTATTATATGGATTATGTTATGATGGGATGATGTTTATGATGCCCCTTTTTATTCTTTGGGTTATGATGAATGATTTATGTTTATATTGAGGCACAAGTAATAATTATTTCATTATGATATGGGTGGGAACGATATCTCCCTCCAATGCATTGGGTAAAGATTTATATCTCATGATATAAACATGGCTATAACGGCAAGTAATTTTGGTTCAGTAATACAGGGTTGGAACGACAAGTAAACCCAGTTCAGTAAGGGACTTTGTCCACTAAGATGGTCTTGGCAGCAATTCCTTGGCTACTATGGAAATCATTACATGTGCTTAATGGATGCCAAAATTACATGTTTTATTCCCATTTTAGTTTATCATGATTAATGTTCCTTTATGATCTATGCCTTATGTACTTCCATGTTTTATGTCATTGCCCAAGATTTTGATGTTTAAAAATTATGTTCATGTTTTTAAATTCAAATGTATATTTTTTTATCCATTATTACCCTTACTAAGCATTTGAGATCCCACTTTATATGTTTTATTTTCCTCAGTATGTAAAGAAAGGATTTAGGTAAGAAAACCAAAAGGGGATGATCTTTATGGGAGATGTTGAAGATATTTCACCACGATTAGAAGATTACGTTCTGAGTTTCCAAAGACACTAAAATATTACGAACCTTGAGTTTTGGTTTTTTTTGTTATGTATTAAGTATTCCACAAAAGTAATGTAATGTCCATGTATGTCACGCTTCGAGCCTCTACAGGTAACTACATGAAAATCATATTTGATGTAATCGTTATCATTGGGAAAATCCAAATTAGTATAGATAGAGTTTTTTGGTTGATGGTCTAAAGAATAACATATATAACGTATTAAAATTGTCTGATTCTATAAATGATGATTTTTTTTAGAAAATGAATACAAAGTTATAAAAATAATGTTTTAATGTTTTTTATTTTTGGGGTTTGAAAACTAAAATAAATCATTTATATATTTGGGATGTAAATTTAGTTGATTATTTAAGGAATAAACATTAGTGAATGAGTTATGGAATACATGTATTAGTGAAAATAGAAAAAATAAAATGAAAAGGTTTATTCTTGTATAATTCATGAGGAGTATTCTCTTATTAAAATACATCAATTTTACTACTTGTAAAACATTTAAAAAGAAAAAAAAATTTATAAAACTCAAAAAGGGGTGAAACACAAATATTAGAACCTCTTATTATTATTCACACAGATGTGTATGGTCCTCTGAGTAAGAGTTCAAAAATCATATAATTATATTTCATCACTTTCATAAATGATTTCACAAGAATGATATTAATCATGTCTTGGACACATATATTCGAGCCTGGGATAGATAAAAATCCATTAGAATACTGGTAAATACATATACGGGATTGAAGTAGAAGAGACTGAGTATTGAAAATGCCAGTGAATATGATATCATTTAGTTCATTGATTACTAGAATATATTTGCCAACATAAGTTATTTAATTCCTCTAAATACTCATCATAAAAATTATGTAGATGAGGGTATGATTAATTGTTTTTTTATTTGGCTAGAACCGTAATATTATAGCATGATAAATCAAGTTACTGTTAGTTTTATACTAACACAATACCTGGAATAATTCAAAATTTATTTCTCATAATATCAATATCAAATATGAATCCATATGAAATGGGGTTCATGAAGAAGCTAAAAGTTTAAAATTAAAAGTATTTAAGAGTCAATTTATAATATATTGGAGAGGCCAAAGTTGAGGAAAATGTGACAAAAAAGTATAATATGGAATTTCAATTGTTTATAGACATAATGGATGCACTTATAAGACTTATTATACAAAATATGAATGAATTATATATAGTAATGATGTTTTAGTTCTTAAATAAAATAAGGAGTAAAAAATATTTTTATTAAAAATGTCAATGATGGTTTTGTTATAGTTTTTAGATATAATGAGTAAAACATGCAAAATAAAAAAATATAAAAACCTTGATTTCTCATATATTAATAAAAACAGTGTTTGATAGCTTGCATCACATGCGACACAAAACTAAAATTAAAAACATGAAATATTTAGGTAAAATTGAAAACTAAAATATAAAAATTAAAAAATATACGTTCAATTAAAATAAATGAACAGGAATATTAGAAATATAAAGTATGTGTATAATTAAAATATATGCTGTTTTTAATACTAATTGAGTGATATTGGAAAAGGAAAAACAACTATGAATGACTTTCGGTGCATCAAAATAATTTTTTTTAAATTGGTGTTTTATTTCAAGAAAATAATTATATCTTTATTATATAGTAATAAGATATATTTATATTATTAATAACATATTACAAGTAAATTTAATAGTTAATAATAAGAAATAATTATAAATAATAATTCAATATAAAAATTTATTTTCCAATATGAATAGTTTTCTGCTTTTTGATAAGATTTTATTTAAATATTGAATTCTCAAATTTTATAAATTTAATTTTTTATAAATGAAAATAAATAATGAACTATTCATGACAATATAAGGATATAATGTATTTTTGGTATTTTTCTAAAAAATAACTTTTTTGACAAATATTGGAAAATAGGGTTTTTACAAAAAAAATATTAATTTTTTGACATTAGTGATATATAATATAAATTTTGAATTGAATATAACTTTTTATATGTGAAAATATATATTTTATAAGTGAATTTTTAATTTTAAAAAAGGTTTTTATTTATTAATCCACATTTGACATTTTATAAATTATGTTATATTTTTTCAAAAATGATAATTTTTAATAAAATACATATTTAGATTATTAAATTTATTTTTTATTAATTTTAAAAAATGAATCAAATAAAATTTATTTAAAATTTTTAATCATCAAGTAAAAATTATATAATATGGTCCATTTTACTATTGATCATAAAAGATAATTTACCTTGGTAAAACTAGATGTCGTGGTGAAGAATAAATGGTATGAATGATTAACCTAGGATGTAAAGCGAAAAACATGTTATAAATATGTTTAAATTGTGTTTTTAGGTTTACTCCCAAACTTATATCTAATCCTTCATATAGTTTTTTTATTTTGGTTCTATTTTCCATAAAAATGACATTCCATTACTGAAATATTAAGGGTATTTAAAAAAATATCACTCATTGTTGCTTATAAAAGCGGTACTCCTATCATCCCTTAACCTCATACCAAAACCACTTAGGTTCACCTAAAACTCTATCATACACGCTTCTCCACACTCTTAGACACATCAAGGATTTTTTTGTTATTATCAAAAGTCAATATCTCAAGGATTTAATACCCGATTCAAATTAGATAGTATAAGGAGTGAGGTATAAGTTCCAAACCAATCTTGCTCTTGTATATTTAGTTATTCTTTTTTCTTCTAACTTAAATTTAATTTCCACATATTTAAATTATAATATGTATTATTATTATATTTGTATGTTATTAAAATGATTACAAATGAATTATCCACCAACCCAATTTCTATAATGGAAAACAAAAACCTGAATTGTCGATGGTGTGGACTATCACCTACATGTATATACTATTTTAATTTTCATTCACATAAAACCATGAATTGTTTTAGAATATATTTTATTTTTATATTTGATACATAACATTATTAGATATAATTAATTTGGTTTTATTACAACATAAAATTCAATGATCAATGTTATCTTATCCATTGATATTGGTAAATAACCCAAAAATACTTCCTGATCATTTTCATCTTCATGAAATATAACAAAAACTACCAGGTAATGGAATTAATAATTTATATTTATTTGTAAAATAACAAATTATAGTACCTTTAATCATTTTTAAATGATAATCCATGGAATAAAAAGTATTATCAACGTTGATTTTAGTAACCTAGTTTAAAAAGTTAAATATTTTTAACATCTAATGTTGAAAAGTGATTACAGGAACATAATTCATGAATATGACTATAGTTAATGTAGAGTATATTTAAAAATTTATATTAATAATATTATTAAATATCTAATATAAAATTTTATATTTATTAAACATGAAGTTAGATAACTTTTTATGAAAAAAGAATAATTGTTAGGGACTTGATAACTCAAACTCATTTAACTGAGTTATATAATATATAATTGAACCATGTTTTTAATATATTTCCCATTTGGTAATATAACCGCTCTTTATTTTTGGGGTAAAATATTTCTTAAACCAAATCCATTTTCAGGAATTTTTTCCATTTCATTTTATTGAAAACATACAATACGTTCTCAAAATATACACATAATTATGAAATTTACAACTAAGAAAAAAATTATTTCAAAAGAAATTTTCATGATTTGGTTTTCATTATCAAAGAATGAACTATCTCTGATTGAGTAGTGTTTTATGTTTCACCTTTTATAATTATTTTATTATTTTGTGTGATCTTGTTTTTCATATATTTTTTTATTTGATTTTAATGTTTTAAGAAACCTTGTTTATTCCTATGGGTTCTTTTGAAAAAGTAAATTATTTTCATTTAGATTTATGTTAATGACATTTTATTTACTTAGGTTATTTATGATATGATATTTGAAATAGTTTTAAGTGGAATTCATAGGTATTGGTGATGATTTGAGGTGTTCTATAACACCTCCAAATTCATTGGCTATAAGATTATGTCTCATGATATATGTATTCGAGTGTATAATTTATTATCTCATAATAATGGACATAATGGTGTGGCTCATGAATGTAATGTGTTCCTATGATATGTTTTATTCTAGAGCTAATGGATGTTATAAATTATGCTATTTTTCTCTCATTATTCAAGGTTTATGTTAAATTCTTCTAATCCACTTTATAGTTATTAAATTTACATGTTGATATATTATTTTGTTATCTTATTATTATATACATGTTCAATCATAGTTAGGTTTTATAGTTACCAATCATGATGTTATGATGTTTCACTTATACTCATGGTTTTTACTTATTTTTATAAATTTATCAATTATGAAAGTTTTATTCACCCCATACATAGTATTTGAGCTCTCTATTTTGTTATGTTATCATTCCATTGGTTTTTATGATGAGTTTTACTAAGGAGATTTCTAAATATTGGTTTATTATTGATCATTTTTGGATAATTAATCTCAAGTATTATAAAATAATGTGATTTTTTAGCTTTTCTCTAAAGTAACTAAACCTATTAGACTATGGGATATTATTAGTTATGTGATATAATTTTTATATCATGTAAAATATTAAAAATAAATTCATTTTTTTCTTGGGTATATAGAGTTGGTATCATAGAAATGTTATTTTTATTTTTCAACATTAGATAAGATATTATGAGAAGTAAGGTAAAAGAACCATAGTGTAAAACCATTTAAATTGGTATAAATATTGAATGATATCTCAAAAAATTTATTAATTCATGTTTAGTAGTTTTATAAGAAAATACAATTCTCCCAAGATACTAGAGTGTAGATACAATATTTAGAATAGTTTTAACTTGTGGTAATAACCATAATGAGGGTGTATTGGTTATTAACTCAATCATGACCATGGAACTGAAAAAGAGGAATACCTACACACCGTGTAGGAATCTCCCATGGGATTTAATTTGGTTGATTGAATACTCTTTATAGTTGAATTAATAAATAATTTATTCCATAATTATATTGAGGGATACAGTTGAAAAGTATGAGATATCCAAACCTAAAGATTATCCAAGAATTATATATGTTGAACTAATATAATTATATAATAACATGATTGTTTTTAATGAATAATATGATTTATTTTTGAGTGCCTTTTATGGTATTATTTTTCTTCTGAGGTTAATTCTTGATCACTCATGTTGACTTCATTTTGGTTTTATTAATGGAAATAACTTGATGGAATTGGGTTAATAATGGTTGTGAGGGAAAATGTTTTGGCTACCAAAAAAAAGCAAAAGGAATGAAATTTTTATTATTGGAAAACATAAAAATACTCACTCCACAATATCAATCTATAACATATAATTTAAACCATGTTTATCTCTTAAATTAACTGAAGATGGGGTAGCTACATTTGGAGTGTTTTATGCTGAATATTCAACCCTATTTTAGTGGATCTTCAAATCAAATTATCATAGAATAGTGGATTAATGTGATGGAAAATATATTTTTCATTATCCAGTTCATAAAATAATATATGCAAGTTTTTATTCTTTGTAATTTTTAATTTGTGGTAAAAAATTGGCGGACTCATAGAAATAATAAAATAATAAAAAAAATTAGACATGATAGAATTGTGTGACTTTAAGAATGTTTTCATTAACAATTTCATTCATCGACCCCTCAAAAATAGGTAGAAATGGAATTATTAGAGTTAATGAAAAATAAAGATTAATCCATTAGTAAAAGTAATAAATATTTCATGATGCTTCCAAGATGTTACATTGGTTGTATCTCGGGTCCAAAATGTAAAATCAATAATTTATTTAGTTGATTAAAATAATATATACAAACATATTTCAAAAAATTATCTTTTATATTTATAAATATATTTTTCAATGTGTGATATAGGTGGAGATAAAAAAATATAATTTCTCTTTACTCCTAGGAGGGATAATTGAGGATCGAATGACAAAGGGGTCACTATGGTATTTCATGTGTGGGGAAAAATTTTGAACCACCTAACTACATATAGTGTTAGAGGATGCCCACAGGTTATTGATATAATGGGCCAAGGAAGTGTTTTGGGATTGGTGAAGTAGGATACAAATCCCGCAACATAAAAAATAGTACAAATATCCTAGATAATGAATTATTTGAAGTAAAAGTCATGTCTAATGAACTACATTAACTATAATTCATAAATTTAAAGGTGTTTTGACACTATGAATCAATTAGAAAACCCTTAGGAATATGAAGAAAATAAGCCTATGTAACATCCAAAATATAGGAAACAAAGAAGTTAATTTATGATCACAAATATTGAGGTGGATATTGATATTGATGTGATGAAGGGTACACTTACTCTTTATTCTCAATATATATATATATATATCTTATTTGATTCTGGTTAATCACATTCTTCTATATAACATAGGTTTTATAAAAATGTGAAATCACCACCTAAAAAGATGGATATTAATCTATCTATGAAAATAACTATTGGCATAAAGATCATTTCAATGATTCTTAAATCATCCTCATTTGATATTTATTCGAGGATAATTCAAAAAGGTCTAATTTTTCTACCCTTAGTGGAATTTGATGTTATTATTAGTGTGGATTGTTTTTCCCAACATATATCCCATAATAATTTTTGGAGAAATAGATCCTATTTTGTATTAAAAATCATCTTATTCACAACAATAAACATAACGATCATATTCTAATGGAATAAAATTATATAATATGGATTTTGGTACCCAAAAATGAGGAACTCTTGAATCAAATGGTCATGGAGGAATTTATCATTAATGACCTACTAAATAAACATGAATATGTTGATATGTTTATGGATGAATTATATAGTATTCCCAATTATGTGACATTGAATTCCAGATTTTTTTTATACATAGATCTATGACTATCTCAAGGAGTCCATATGGAAGAGATATTATATAATTAAAGGTATTAAAGAAGCTTATAAATAATAATTTTAACATGGTTTTTATCCCACTATTTCTTCACCATGGGGATAACCCATCCTATTTTTTGCAAAAAAAGATTGATCAATGTGACTTTGCATTAACTGTCATTAACTTAACAAGATCACAATTTTGAATAAATATCATTTACCCATAATAGACAACATGTTTAATCAAAATAGAGGATCTCAATACATCTCAAATATTAAACATTAATAACAACATCATCAATTTAGTGCAAAAATGGGGTATATTTAAATGAAAATGTTCTCATGAGGAATTTATAATATGAGTTTATAGTTATTCCTTTTAGACTGACAAATTAAATCATTGTCTTCATTGTAATAATGAATAGATTTTATATATACTACCTGGATCAGTTTAGCATTGTATTTATAGAATATGTTTCTATATAATTAAATGTAAAATGATTGTGTGACGTTCTTACAAATGGATAATATGTATGCAAAATTTATAAAATTTGAATTATAGATATAAAATTCTTCATTAAATGGAAAATTGTCACCAGAAAGGGAATATCTATTGATCCTTCAAAAATAGAAGTTAATTGAAAAAGAGTGATGAAACCACACTCTAATCAAGATCCACAGTTTTCTTATTATAGAAGTATATTGTTGTATTTTGAAACATTTATCCCAACTAAAAAATCCAATAACCATGTTCACATGTATGGGATTAAAGTACCTTGATATAGTGGACAATGAAGATTGTTTTAATAAATTAATGATGAGGTTGTATAGTGCTTATATATATACATTACCCTATAGTGGGGAATAATTCATAATATAAAATGATGCATGAATGAGTAAATTGGGATGTGATATCCTGAAAAATGAGAAGGTAACTACTTATACCTAATGAAAATTAAATAAAATAATGATAAAAGTTTCCTAACGCATTCTTTAAAGATAAATGTTGAGATCTTTTCACAGATGATTTTGTGAAATTATCTCTATGTAAAAAATTTAAATATATATACATATAAAAATATATAAAAGTATATATTCATTTAGTATTAATTTAATATTCACCAATGTAGATAGTTTGACTAGACAATTTATTATGGAAATATAATATATTACCACCTGAAAAAGGCGAATAGGGTAACTGATACTTGGAGTAGGAAAGGAGATTTAACTCTATCCATGACGAATATTTTAAATGATATAATACTCATTATATTGGATATTATTATACTTTATTTCATCATATGATGATATATATACTGAAATTCCCAACTGACAGTTCAACATTCAATACATTTAATGTTTAATGAGCCACTAAATGATTTTGTAGAGCTACATATAATATTTTTAATATTTAGAATTTCAACAAAAATAATGACTGGGTAAAAAATATTGGAACAAAGATGTGTGTCTCGTTAAAAAAAACTAATGAGGGAAATTTTGGATGATTATCATAATTCGTCATTCTCTATTCTTCCAAAAGTTAAAAACATATATAAAGATCTAAAGAAAACTAATAGTGTGGTAATACAATATAAGAGTTTAAGAATATATATTTTTATTATTATTTTTAAGAAGTTAAATTTTAATGAAAAAGTATGAGGGTATGTTGTAACCATTACAAATAGAAGTATTGAAATTGTAAAACATCACCATGGATTTCATCATTTGAATCCCCAAATGGTTTAATGTTAATAATATTATTTGGGTCATAGTCGATCCCCTTAAGATGTTAGTTAGTTTTCTTTCCATCAGAGATGATATCTCTTGTTTCCAACATGCCAAGATATATATTAGAGAAGTGGTGAGTCAATATGTAGTACCATTATCCATTGTATCTAATCTAGATTTTGGGTATACCTTGATTTTCTATAAATGTATTCAAACATAATTATAGACGTAATTAAGTATTAGAACTGTATATCATCCTCAGATAGATGGTCAATCAGATTATCCAATTCAAACTCTGGAGTATATATTGATATTTATTTCGATTTGTTTCCAAGGATGTTGGTATCAACACCTCCCACTGCTAGAGAACTGATAAAACAGAAGTTTATATCCTTAAAAATAGATGTCACAATATGAGGCATTGTATGGAAATTGATGTAGTACTATAATGTAATGATATGAATATGGAGGGAGTAGGCCAATATGCTCCATCCTTGTCCATAAAATGAATGAGAATGTACAAACCATTTGTTGGAATAGAAAATGGGCACAAAGTCAATATAATATTTATGAAAATTATTATTGCTAGGATCTAGACATTGATGTTGGTAACATGTTATTCTTATTAATATATATTTGGAATAATATTTTGAGATTTGGTAATAAAGGGAATTTTTGATATAGGAATATCAGTCCCTTTTAGATCCATTATCTTTTTAAGGCTATTGTTTATTAATTATCTCCCCTCAATAGTATCTCTCATGTATATGATTTTTTCATTATATCACATTTGAGGAAATAAACATTTATCTTTTCAATTGTACTATACACTGAAGCTATGAAACTATTAAATTATATCTCATATAAAGAATAACCATTAGATATTTTATCTTGAAAAGATATGGTATTGAGTAACATGAACACTCATATATTTAATGTTTTGTAGAGAGATCATATGTATGACAAAGCTATGTCTAAACCTAATAATGTAACTTGAAAAACAATTATTAAATTTTATCATCCATGTAATGAAATTTTGAGGATGAAATTATTTTCTAAGGGTGTAGAATGTGACAACTCGGTATTTTCATCCTCAAATAAAAACTGTGTTTGATATATTTCTCCTCCTACAACACCAAAATAAAATGAAAACTATTAAATATTTTAGAAATACATTAATATTTAATATTTTCATTGAAAACATTGTTTTGGAATAAGTAGGTATAAATATGAGTAACCGAAATATGAAATATGTGTATAATGAAAATAATGGCTACTTTTAGTACTAATAAAATTCATTTGGTATATCTAAAATAACTAAGAAAAAGAATCTATAATTATAAAATATTTTTTCAAAAATAATTGTTTAATTTCAAGAAACTATGTATAATTTGAATAAATATTAATAACATATTTAGTTAATATGAATGATATATTACCAAAAAATTAATACCAAAATTATTTGAAATAAGGATATGTAAGGATTGACATTTTTAATATCTATATACCAATGTAAATTGTTTTCCTCTATTTTTTAGGAATGTATAAAAATAATGAATTCTGAAATTTTTGAAAAAAATTTCTAAAAAATGAACAAAATATTTTAATTAATAATAAAAAAATAATCTTAATAACACCTTTTTATATTTTTTTGAAACATTTGATTTTTAGAGGAATAGTTAATAATATCATTTTTACAAATAGTATGACATTTGACATACTATTATTATATAATAATGAATAAGATATTTATGAAAGCTTCTTTTAATAAAAAAATATTGATATTTTAAGTTAATTTATAATGTTAATAAAAATTAATTTATAAACCTATTTTTTAGATTTTATAATTTTGGATGTCTTTTTTTATAAAAAATAAATACATTGAACATTTAGTAAATTAAAATTCATTTTTGTAACTTTTGAAAATTGAATAAAATATAATTTATTTTAAATTTGGAATAATTAGTTTCAAATTAAATAATAAATATCATTATATTTTTACACATAAAGGATAAATTTCCAATGTAAAAAAATACACACTTGTGAAAGATAAAATGGTAAAAATGATTAACATAAGTGGTAAATGAAAAACTTGTTAAAAACATGTTTTTATTTCTTTTATGAGGTTTTAATAGACCCCATATAGTATATTATCTATTATTTCTCTATTTTTGATTGATTTTTCATGAGATTAGATATCTATTACTGAAATTTTTTGGGTATTTATAAACATTTAATTCTATTATAATTTTAAAATGAGAACTACACTCCTCACATCCTCTCACATGAAAACTCCTTAATTTCATCCAAAATATTACCCACCCATCTCCTCCACAATATTAACCACAATATTTATTTTTATTCTATTCATAATACAATCTATCAAAGGTTTAATTTCCTTTATAAATGTGACAATCTGGGGGTGAGGTATAAGTTTCTAACCACTCTTTATCTTTCCTATTTATTTATGTTCGTTTCTTAATTATAAAATTTCATTTTCTTATATTTAATTTATAAAATAAATATAATTATTATAATCGTATTTTATAATAATATGTAAAATAATTTACCACCCTCCCTTATTCCATTAAGAATAACTGCAAGTCGAATCATGAATTGTCCTGAAAACAACTTCCAAAAATAATCATTTTTTGTTTTCTTTAACACAAAAAAATTGGATGGTTTTAATTTATATTTTATCATTATATATGATATGTGTCATTAATATATATCATTAATAAGATTATATTTAAAAACACAATAACAATTATCCTTGTATGGTAATCCATCAATATCTCTAAATAACTCAAAACTAATGTATTATTGTATTTTTCTTCGAGAAACATGACTAAGAATACCATGTGATGAAATTATAACATTATAAGTATTTATAAAACATAAATTCCTTTACCATTAATGGTTTTTAAATAATTATCCTTTGGGGAAAATGTAATATCAACATGACTTTTACAAGCCTAGTAAAAACAGTCAGAATTATTTACACCTACTGTTAAAAAGAAATAAAAACATACTATTAAATGAAGTGAACTGTTAATAGAGGAGATAATAAATGAAAATTTATTTTAATATGTTTCTAATATATATATATATATATATGATATTTTAATACTTATTATATTGGATTTAAAATAATTTCTATGGAAATAAACTGTAAATTTAAGCAACCAATTAACATTAACTCCTTTTATGAGTTATATTATTTCTTATTAAAGATAAATTTTATAATTCTATCCATTTTGAATTATTTTATATCTTTATTTATATGGAATCAAATATTTTTTTTAAAAAAATTATTTTCATCTAATTTTTTATTTTCATTTTCAGAAAAAACAGATGATATGTTTTGAAACGAGACTCATAACTAAAAATATTACATCAATGAATACAAAGTGTTTTTAAAAAGAGGTTTTCATGTTTTGGTTCTCATTATCTTTAAATGATATTTTTTCAATATAGTAATATTTATTGTTTCACTCATTATTATTCTATTATTTTGTGACTATTTTGTGTGATCAACTTTTCAGTATCAATTGATTTAGTTCATGATGTTATTTAAAACAATTTGAGTGTTTTATAAAGACAATTTTAATTCCACGACTTCATCATGAAATATGTATTATTTCAATTTGTATATTTTTTGAAACCTATTTTAATCCATAAGATGATTTTTTTGATAAAATATAATGAGTTTTGTGGGGAACACATACGTATGGATAAAAATATGTATGTCCTATATCTCCCACCAATTCATTGGTTAAGAGTTAATAACTCACAAGAAATGTATTTTTGAGTAGATTTTAGTTTCTCATAAAAATAGAAATTGAGTGTGTGGCTCCAAAAGGTAATGTTTCCCATATTCCATTTTTTTTGGTACATTAAAATTATGTTATTCATTGTGATCTAATTCTCTTATAATTCAACATTTATGGAAAATTAGTCTAAGGATTTTTGTAAATATTATATTTCCTTGTTGATGTTTTATGGTTTTAAGTTGTTATCCCATCTACTTTGAAGATAAATTATGATTAATGGTTATCAATCATGATTTTATAATACATTTGTTATGACTATATTTTTATTTATTCTTATGACGTAATCCATGGTAAAATTTTTATTCATAGTTAACTGAGAATAATAGATCACCCCTTTCTTATATTATAATTCTTGTGGTAATTGGTATGAGTCTCACTAATGAGATTTATAAATGATTGTCTATTTTTATTCCATTAAGATTAAGTGGAGAAAATTATTGTAAATTAAGAAGATTCCATAGCTATTCTCTAAAAACACTGAACCCTTTTATCATTGTGAAAATTTTATTTATAATATTTAATTATTTAATATTGTAAAATATTTAAAATGAAGGCTTTTTTATCTGGGGTATCTATACTATCTTTAACTGAGAATGTAGATTCTACAATTTCTAGTTTCAAAGGTGAAGAGATGAATCCCAATTAGAAAAAATATACTGCTGAGAAAACATATTTATGTTGAAAATATAACTTGTGATGAAATTCAAGGTGTGAAACCAATTGAAAATCAAAAAAACTAGTCACATTATCATGTTATCATAATTTGTGCCAGAATGTGTATATGGGAGTTTTAGTAAAAAGTGTGGGTTTCGAACATGGATGAAGAACATGAAAATATTGAAAAAAATGAAACTTTTGAATATGTTTCATGACTCACTAAATATATTTTTATTGGATCAAAATGTATTTTGAGATTCAATAATACATAGAATAATAAAGAGGCATGAAATAATTATAAGATGGTGTAAAGGTGATATTCTAAAATTAAATGATTTTACTTAAATTAAAAAAAACCCCAATTCCAATGATTGATTCAATAAGAATATTAATACAGATAATAAAATGCAAATGATTAAAAAATTAAAATGGATGTTAAATAAACTTTTTTAATGATGAAATTGAAGAGTTACTATAAATCAAATATCATAATGGTTTTAATTTAGATTAAATTAGTATAATTTTTTGTAAAAATAATAAATGTATCTATGGATTTAATTAGGATCCATGACCATGAAACCTTATGATAGATATTTATCTTAAATACGTGAGTTTATAGAAAGGGAATGTGGACAACAATGTTTATGTATATAAGACCCAAACCAAAAAAAATTGTTTTGCTTTATCATATTTAAAATAAAATTTTGTTAAAAGTGAGGTAATATTATGTTTAAATTTAACAAGACACATGAAATAAAAATTTGATATTTCAATTCATGGAGAAATTATGTTTTCTTTGTAATTGATATTTTCCTAGGAAGAAGTATTCTTTTATTTTTGATGAAAAATATAATAAGGATATCCTGAAATATTTCAACATGAAGGAAGATGTATGGGGGACTAAATCTATTAATTTTGCTATAAATATTATTAAATAATAATAGATTGAAGTCAATAAATGAATACGGGTTTAAAATGATAAAGTGGGAGCCATGTTAATCTGATGAATCCTCGACCAGGAATTGTGAATATTCTCAGTCAATATTCTTGATTTCAATTCATTACTAAATAATCACACCTAATAGATTTGAATAGGAAATTTAAATAAATTTCATATGTTTACACTAATGGGATGTTGTATAATAAGATACATGAGCTGGTGTTGAGAGTGTTTAATAATTCTGATTTTCTAGGACATATAGATGATTTAAAATTTACATCTATATGAATTTTATTTCATAGAAGTAGTTGTGTATCAAGGAATACAAGGAATTATACCTTAGTTACACTAAGTTATACTAAATTGATTAGTCATTTTAATCACTAGGGGAAATAAAAATGATATGGATGAATACATAGCTACATGACCAAAATATTTATTCTTATATTCATCTAATTATATATTGTTGAAATCAAAGTGTAAGTAATCACTCAAAAAATCTGGTTTAGAAATCCATGTTAAAAAATTGATATTATATTTTTATACAAAAAAATAGTAAAATTGGGAATTATTTGGTTATCATATGTCCTATCCAAGGACTAATTAGTTTGTATTCTTATAAATCCTCTCAAAACATATTCTGAAGTTGTGGCAGAAACTAGTAGTGTATAAGAATCCATCTCATTGATACGTGCATGTAATTTTCAATTTACTTATCTATTTAATGTTGTCAAATTTTTATATGGAGATATTTCTAATAGGGGAGAAAGTTTTTTCCCTCATTATAAATTATTTTGATGTGTGTGATAAGTGATGAAGTACTTTTTTTCAGATTCTATTTTCTTAATTAATTTGATGATTCTGGTTATTCGTGTAAGACTATGTTAAACCATTATTATTTATAACAGTTATGATTGATTTAATCACTCATATTTCCATTGAATAGAAGGATCACATAGAAATATATATGATTGATTCATGATTATTTTACATACATGAATTTTATTTTATCCATTACTGCTATTCACTATATTTTTATTATCAATAATGAGGGTGATGGTTGTGGTATTTATAAAAACCCCAATAGGGATTATTAATTAAAATTCTTATAGGTAATGTTTCACTTGAAATAAGTTAATGTAAATTTTGATTATTGATGAAATATATTTCATGATAGAGACATTTACTACTGAATTCAATTTATTATCTACCACATTATGTTAAATTTGGAATGATATAATGATATAAAAATAAATAAGTTATGATTATCATGATGGTTCCATGATTTTTAGATGTTAATATGGTAATTTATGCCTCATGGTTGAGCTTTTATGTTTGTATGATTGATTTATTACAACATTTTATTGTTATTTTAGTGTATTCAATTTGAATTATTAACAATAAATCCAAACGGAATGGTTTGACAGAACCTCTTATATATGATATTGTGTTTTTTTAAACAAATGTTAAGTTTGAAAATATATGAACTATTCATCATGCTAGTAACAAGTATTACTAATTTATAAGTGATGTGAACAATAGATTTTTTATTTTATAAAATTGGATTTTTCCAAGAATGACAAACTTCCGCATAATATGAAGGTTCTATGATGTTAAAATGCTAAGATGAATGTTTATTCCTTAGAGCTAATCATGCTTGTTCACATATTTTATTGGTATCTTCATCGTAGTTTTATTTTAGTGTAGAAAAATATTCAATTGTGAGATTTTTTTAATAAAAATATAATGTTAGAATGAATTGTTAAATCCATATATTATTATTCATGTATTTAAATATCAATATTATTTCATGGGTTTGCCATAATTATTATA
Organism: Viscum album; assembly: GCA_963277665.1. Classification (NCBI taxonomy): domain Eukaryota; kingdom Viridiplantae; phylum Streptophyta; class Magnoliopsida; order Santalales; family Viscaceae; genus Viscum; species Viscum album. Next base: position 1,278,424,130 of record OY728127.1, read on the forward strand.
AAATCTTTTTATTTGGTAAATAAGTGATGTGGGAGTAGAATAATTAGATCATAATGATTCATGATATTTTTAAATAAAAAGGGAATTTATCTAATATATGACTAGTATTTTAGGTTTTTCACATATGATATGATATTATATTATATTATAGATATAATATTTTTATGTTAAATGTTTTTGTAAAGAACCTTTTTTATGCATGTAAAATATTTTCAGACATGTTAAATTAATTGTTCTATATAGATAAGATTTAATATTTCATATGTGAATCTATCTATGCATGTAGGAAATTTATCATTTCCTATTTTGAAAATAAGAAATATCCTTCCATGAGGAACAATTATGTGAATTCATTTGTGAGGAAGTTATTCCATGTTAATGTATGTAAATTTAATTAAACAGAGGATACTTGTTATCCACATAAGATAATACAATTATGTGATAAAATTGTGTGGGTCCATAAGAGAATGAGTTATATTCCGATATGAATATTCCAGAAAAATGAAAAAATTAGAATATCTTGTGCGTCAGTTTTTTAATAGATATCAATCCTCATGATTACACTAAGATTATGATTAAATTTTATGAGCAATATTAAACTAGAAATGAAAATTAATATGTTTTTGAGATTGTTCCATGTTTTAGAATGAGATTACACATCACCTGAAATATATGGACATATCAAGGGATCTAAAAAGTAATAGTTTTTAGGGATGTTTTAAATGATAGGAAAGACTATTATAATTGAAATTTCACATTGATGGAATATATAATGTCTTCAACCAAATTTACATGATGTTCTTAGAAAATATTTCAACTAAAAAATCAAATAATGATCAATATGAATGAAAGTGATATGGTTTTTATAAAAAAATAGAAATATTTAGGATCATTTTCAAAATTGTATTCAGTTTATAGAATATTGATTACATAAAAATGGGGAAATTATGTTTTTAAGAGTTCTAAAAAGTAGATATGATACACTATTATATTATAGGGAAAAGAAGAAGAATCGATATTAAGAAGTGGAGATACATATGCATCCTAAATGGGAGAAGCTTAGTATTTGTTGTCCATGTGGAGGGTCATACCCCCATTAATGGGAATTCATAAAATTGAGTATTTATTTCTATTTTTTAATATCTTAACTAGTAGATTCCAAAAGTTTCACACATTTGTGGCCACACACTATCTCAAATTCCATTTGATAATTAGAAGGGGATTCCATGTATGGGATAAAAATCTTGTTCTTTTAGGAATATACTGATTCCCAAGGAGTAAAACATTATTACAAATTGCATGTGTCTACATAATTCTAATAACAATGAGTACTAGAGATAATGGTTGTAAATGAACACAAGGGTGATGGGTTTATAAATTTTGTACACAATGATTCAACCCATCCCGTATAAGTGTGAATCTACCTTAATCTGATTTAATAGTATAATGGAATAATGGTTAAATCTAAAATTACACTTAATTGTATGTAGAAGAGATTAAAATCCAATAGATATATTTCATTCTCAAATAACTTGAAAAATATTCTATGTGATGACAGTCCCAATTACGGTGTACTTGTGAAGTCCCAATCCTTTTTGGGTTAGTAATCCCGGTTAATTTCAACATATAAATTTGGTTTTGGGTATTTTTAGATTTATTTTTATTTGAATATTTTGATAGATTATTTAAAGGTTTGGAGACGGTATCGAGGTGTTAAAGAAGTTTTGGGTTCTCAATTGTCATGAAACTCGTATCCACTGGGATCCCAATGGTTATAGAGAAACCTTTAGCACCACTAACTAATTGATATCCCTATACCGATTACTCTATGGAGCAAAATGATGTTATATTATAAAAGTAGTGTGGTTTTGTTTTTCCCCTTTTAATATTGTCCACTTAATTACCTGTTTCTCATGATTCACCCCTCATTTATCCAACCCACCATTTTTATAGAGCCCCATTATCCCTCGCATCAACCTTAAAAAAATAATTTATCATCCTTGTTTTGGGGTTCCAGTTGTTGGTCTTCAAAGATCAACATAAATGAGGTTATGTTGAGGAAAATATTAGTATTTTCATTTTTTATTTCTTGATAACAATGGGTGTAATCTCATAAATCCCTATTCATGTCTTCTGATGATTTTTGAATCCTTTAGTATTCTTCATGTCTATGTTCTACAAGGGTTTATCATAGGTAGAATTGAGGAAACATTATGGTTTATCTTATTAGATCTATCTTCTTTAAATGACATTATGGAGGAATACAAAAAATTTCAGGCATAGGGAATCAAATATCCCCTGGATAATGTGCTATGTCTTTTCTTTTTCTCTAATATTATCGTAATGTAGAAATTTTAGTTTCATTTTTTATAGTCATCGATATATAGATAAATATATTAATCAATAATTGGGGTAATAATGTTTTTTTCTTAAACCCATCTATTATGTTAAATGTTCCCTCTTTACCTACAACAAGTTGTATTTGTTTCGGTTTCCTTTATTATTTTCATTCTAATAGTTGTATACACATTGAAATAGGTGTATCTTTACTTGTTTCATTATATACTCTTTACATGTTTTAGATCTTTCTTTGTATACATGAAGGTTGAATCATTTTCTTGTGATTATAAACACAATTTATGTTATGTAAATTATTTAGGAATTTTTTTTGGATGATAATGAGATTATTTTTTTTTGGAAAACATGTGTTATGATTCAATATTTTGTAAATGAAATGATTATTATTCCAAGAATTTTTCTTTTTGTAGTGTTTATTTTTTATCAACGTTCATTGGTTATATATTGTACATACATGTGTTTGATCATTGTTTTATAGGTTCTGGATTTTAACATGTATACTAGTTACACACAGGGATACATGAGTATATACGGTACATTCCTCCATGATAGGAGATAGACCTCAAACCAAGTACTTTTATGTTTATATATATTATTATATATATATATATATAAGTTTCATTCTTATGAGAATATGATTTAACTTTTAGAGGGGGGATTATGAATTTATATATGTATATATATATATATATATATATATATATTCTCCCCATATTGAGATAATGGAATCCCTAGGAGGAGGATTATGTATACAAACGTCTATATATATACAGAGGGGTATTTATATACATGTGTAAACATTTCCTCTTATATATGACGATTTTTATAGGCATCCATGACTGAAAAGTTCTTAATGGAATAAAAGCACTATGAATTGTATTATAAGAATGTCACAAAGCGGGTATGTGATATTCCTTATAAGAAATTTATTATCTTGTTAATAAATTATATTAGATTAATTATCTTATTCATATTAATAAACAACCTTGTGATTTATTTGCAATCTACCTGATTTACTCTATAATAATTTATACATGTATTCATAATAGACTAAATAAGGTCTTGTGGTGACTTCCATGAGGTATAATATACTTAATACCTAAACATGTTCCTCTATAATTCATATATATATTGTTTAATTTGACCTAGGTATTGGAAAATTGTTGATTCAAGATGGATGAGGTCATTGGAACATTGATGGTTGTTTCACATGTTGTTTATACCCACGATGTGAATATCTGGAATTTCTTTTTGGATGTACAAAAAATATACATTGTGTTTGTATTTAGTATTTCATTTAATATATTAATATTCAGGGTATATTCTATTATAGTTTCATAGTATTTGTTTTTGAAACATTTTATGTAAATGATGTTTTTTCCAAGTTACACTCACCTTATGGATTATGTATAAGTTTTCATACTAGTTTTTATAGAGTTTTATTTATTAAGAACACTTCAATATTTACTATTTGGTTCCCTCATTAGATTGGAACATCAGTAGAATATATTTTTATATGTTCAGTTGTCATACTCACCATGATTTTTTGCCAGAATTTTTGTGTGATTATCCAGAAATTTCTATTTAAGTATAAAGAGGGTAAATCATATCACATTTAAATGAAATTTTCCCCTCAATATTTATTCTATAATTTTTGAATTTGTAGGACCTCTTATGGTCTTATATAAAATTAACTCTAGAGTATTTTATTATCCAGGTTGGGTCACTTTATTTTATATGGTTTCCACGGTAAATCATGCAATTATAAGTCACATTTATAGTTTTAATACTTGCATTTATCAAACCTTGAATCTAACTATGTATTTTATTATACATTGGATTTCCAAAATATATAGGGTTTAGTGTAACAAAACACATATAGTTGTATTAAATTTTTCTTATAAATTAATAAAAAAATATTTTTCTAAACTGTGTAACTATCTATGCTCTAAAATTCCCATATTTTCAAAACCAATCCCTACATCAATCGAAAACCCAAATTTATACCAAATGTACATCCCAATTTAAATAATATCCACTATACTCAATATTAATTTGGGATATCACATAACTCACCATCATATTCATTAAAAGATAAAAGATAAATAATTGTCCTTTAAACACACAGATTCAATTAAATAAATTTTTAAATCTCTAAAATAAATATCACCTACATTGATGTATGTTTAAAAAATAAAATTTACCTCACTAATCATTCATGTATTGAAAAATTATTTTTATAATCTTTAGGAAATGCGATAAATATTACATAATACTTTCTTTCTTTCAAATATGGAAATTATTTTCATGTGTTATATGAGATAAATGTTATAAATAATTATATATTTAATATAAAATCAAATTTATCTCGTGTGTGTGGGGATATAAATTCCACCCACAATGATAAATTTTTAAAAAATAAAATTTATCAAATATCAAAATCGAATAGATTTAATACATAATTTTATATTTTAAAAAAGTAATATTATATTATATGTGAGATAAGGTCAATTTATCATAAAACTATACATAATTTATGATAATATTATCTAGAACATGTACAATATGAATTAAATTTATTATACTATGATACATATTTTAAAAAATGAAATTTACTTAATGATTAATATGAGAGAAATTCATGTATAATGACTCTACTTTCAAAAATTTATATTTCTATTCGGTATAAAATTTAACACATATATGAAATGTATATCACCTAGAGAGTTTCATATAATTGTTTAAGAATTTATAGTGTAATAGATAAAAAAACATTTGGTGTCAATTTTTTTACATTTAAATTTAATTATTAATTAAGTATTTTAACTTGTATTGATGGAAATAGTTTCAATAAAATTTATATTTTAAAATTTTTATATTTAATCTGACTCATCAAAGGGGTTAGTAAAATAGAATTTTTTAATTTTTTATGAGATGTATAACCCCATCCTAGTGTTATGTTCTTTATGTAATAAATTAGTGGTCTCTTTTAAAAGATGGATTTTATATGGAAATAAAATTTACCATATATATGACATGAGATGTTTTTTATATCAAGACGTTAAAAAATTGTAATATTTTTAAAAAAATTATATAATATTTAGGTTATTTTGTTGATGGAATAAATTTTATTTATAAAACGTTTTATTATGTGAAATTAATTTTCCCATTCACATTTTATTTTTTATAAATATTTTTTTATTTTTAAAATTGTGGATAATTATTTTAAAAAATTATTGATATAAAAATATTTTTCTTATTAAAAAAATTATTTTTTTCTTATAATATTAAATTTCTTGTATAAATTCTTATATTTCAAGAAGACAAAAATATTTTTCTACAGTGATATATTTTGAAAAAAAAAAATTATTTACATATGATAAAATAATCTCATATATTATGTGTAATACATTTTCATTTTTATGAAGTTTATAATGAATGTAGTAAAAATTTCCATAAAGGAAAAAATCTATATTATTGATATAGAGATGAATAATCTTTTATTAATCTTTAATATATTAAATTTAAATAGTATTAATAAATAATAGTGACCCTTAGTTTTTAATGGTTTTTTAATATAAATGCATAGTTTCATTTATTAGGTTAAGAGAACATATTATTTATTATTTATTTACTTTTATAAAACTATGTTCTTGGGATGGGGAATAATTTAGGTTTTTAAAATAATATATTCTAATGGAATATTTATTTTTTAAATCATGTTGGAAAAAATTAAATACACAAAACATTTTATTAATTTTTATATTGTTCATAGACATACATGTTAAACAAAACATAAACATGTGTCCATATGTGTAAAAAAATATCATGTTTAAGAACATATATTGATGATATATATTTATGACATATTTATGATATATTTATCCAAATAGTTATGAAATATGTATATTCAATGCATAATTTTTTGAAAAAAAATTGTTTACATAATAAATACATTGATTTAAAGAACATTTTAGAAAACTTACTTCATTTTTTTATATACAAATATAATATATATTGAAAGAATTATATGAACTTTAGAAAATATATATGTATAGTGATATAAATTAATATTATATTGTTGAATGTTATGATTCTCGTATATGTTTCTGATTTTATTCCTAGCTAGTTATCACTGTAAATATTGACTCACATCATAAATGCTTAAATAATTATATGTCTAGATAATTAACATAATTGGAAAATATCAATTTAACTCACAATAATATTTATAAAAAAATAGAGAATATATTTATGTGGGTAAGATTTTATGATCATTCCCTTAAACACCACTCGTTCTTATTTAGTTATTTTATAACATTTTATAAATATAAATAATACTAAGCTAATGAGATTTGATTTATTGGGTATGTTTTATTTATTATGGAAAAAATTTATAAGATTTATTTATTCACCCTCAACATCACTACAGACATATTTTTCATGGATCCTACATATTAAAATTCATAGGGGTGGAATAGAATTATCAATATAATAAAAGTGGTTATTAATTATTCCACAAAATAAAATGTCAAATTACTAATATTACATCATCATAATATCTATAATTAATCATGAAAAAGTGGTGGTCATGGTACTAATTTATATTCTAAATGTTAATAAAATATAATTCTCAATATTTTTATAATAATTCATAAAATTATTTAGAGAACGAGAACCACTAAAATCTTGAAAATGAATGTTTTCAATATTCCAAAGAAGGACATTTAGTTTCTAGTTTTTTTATATCAAAATAATTTTATCAATATCAATATTCCATAATATAAAAGATAAAAATTGTTGAAAAACATTTTATTGATCATAACATAAATTGTGATGGCGGTGTAATGAATTTTAACATATTTTATTTTTATTTAACTATAAAGGTATTATGAATGTTTCTAAAATATAAAAGATTTTAAAAGTGGTTGTTTATTATTTTGGGGTATTTTAAAAAATATATAATTGATTGATGAATTTTTTATTAATATGTTATTATATTAATACCAAATAAAATGAAATTAAATAAAGGAACATGGTGTCTAAATTTATTTTTTATTAAAAATGTCTTAATAAAATATTGGCAGGTCTATTAATACATTGAGATTATTATATATTTTGATATTTAGATACTTGTACTGACATTTTAATATTTTTACTACATAAATTAATAATAATAATGATCTTGATGATGTTTTAATGCCCCATATTTCTAGACAGTCATGTATTCTTTTAAATTGTCTTGGAACATCATAGAATTTATAATTTATATAAATCCACATTAACCACGCATTAAGAACATTTGGTTATGTTTTTTGAAAGGCGGGTCATAGGGGTTAGATCACGGATGTAGAAGAAATACATGGAATGAAATAAAATCAAGGATTGTATTTCTCTATCAAATCCCCATGAGTTTTTGCAGGGCTTTAATTATATAAACTCCAATAATTCATTTCACGACGTGTATTCGTCTATAAAAAACATTTTTACATCTTGAATTGTTTTTTCTTATGCAGAAAACCTAGATATTTTCTTGATGTTTAAAATGTACATATCATGAATATGTCATTAAAAACTCCCATTAAAAACATTTATTGGTTTACCCTAATGAAAATTTAAATGATGTGAAATATATTCACGTCTTGAATATCTCATGGGATTTTTAAACAAGGGGTAAACCCCATTATTTTTTATAGATCCCTCATTTATTTTACTGTACAGAAACCCAACAAACACAAACACATCCTCTATGTCTGATCTAGGATCCTTTGATTCTTCTTCTTATGGGATCTAATTGGCCTAATGTTCATCAGTTGGAAGCATGTTGGTATGATCTTTGATCCACTTCCTTCATTTCTATGGTTTATCTTGTTGTCTTATACACTATTTTGGTTAGAGACAATATTCCCTTTATTATGAGTTTTCTCTATTTTGATGGTTTCATCAATTTTAGAACAATTTAAATGATGAAAATGAATTATTGTATGTATACCAAACTATGTTAGGTGGTATATATATTTCCAAAAAATAATATTTCTATTTATCATGGGCACTGTTTAGGGTGTTGGACACCTTCTATGATGCCTCCAAAATGTCTAATAAATAAGATTAAATGATAAACCAAAACTATTAAATTATGTTGAGGGAGATTTAGGGGTCCTAAATTATGGATTCCTTGGATTATATCATAATGAATTTTAAATTAAAAACTATAAATGAATCTCAATATTTCAAGAAGAAATAATTAATTTCTTTTAAAAAATACTTGCGTTGGGATCTCTATTAGGCTACCTAATGTACATATATATGATCAAAACTTCATTCCTTAGTGGATTACCATGTAAAGAATAGATGGGTAGTGTGTTATACAATTTCATGAAGGGTACAGGGTTCCCTATGTAGATTACCATGGACAAGCTTGGATGGTTATGCCATTATTCCATGATCAGAATGATAATTGGGTTAAACATACAGATCACCTTATATGGACACTTATGGTAATGAATACTTTGAGTGCTCATGGAATGATACTTGGGTTAATCCATAAGTATCTCCTTCAATGGGCTCAATATTCTTGTTTTCATTAAGTATAATATTCCATTTAATTATGTTTAAGTACGCATCCACAGAGAAAATGAATGTTCTCATGATTGGTATATATTTACACTTGGCTCTTTGATATCCTAATTATGTTTTCTAGAAATGTATTCCATCATACTTATATGGTATCTAAAAACATGTGTGTGTATGTGTGTGTATATGTGTGTGTGTGTAATTTCACATATATACTACATATGTAGATGTTGACTTTGGTTTTTAGATATCTATATTTGGCCTAAGTATATAGTATCAGTCTGGTATCCTCAATGGAACCTAGGATGATATTTTTTATTTATTTATTACTTTACCCCAATCATTACCTCCACACCTCTCATTTTATATGCATAGAATGGGTATTTCTACAAAACTGTTCTTGGTTTCCTATTAATTTATCTCAAATGGGATTTGAGACACCTATGGAAACCCAATAGAATTAATGATTGTTAGGATAGACAAAGGGAAACACATATTTTCCAAATCCTAATTTCCAATTCTGGGATTGAGTATCAAAGAAGAGGATTGACCTATGCTCACTATTCTAGTGGAGGCAGCATTTGGTATTATTCTATTTTTATTTTTGATGTTTTATGTGTATGTACACATATATATTTTGTAATACTCTTTTTTTATTGGATCATGAAATGGTCATTTTGTTGTATCAAATATTGATTTAGCATCAGCCTATTTATTTATCTAGGATGTTTATTATTCATCTTGTGATTGTTTATCTCTTTTCCACTACTTATCGTTATTTTTTACCACAGTGATACACACAAATCAAGAGGTAATAATCTCCCCAAGTACATGCCATAGGAACTCACTACAATTGGTACACTCTGGCGTATGGGTAGATTCACATGAGGCCCTTTGGAAAATCAGCATCAGGCACCACTTACTGGCTTCCATATCAGGATTATATAATGTGGTTTTAGTGGTTTAGTTTTTCCATTTTTCATAGTATTTTGGTATTTGATAGGAGACTTTAAATGTGTCAGGATATGGTAAAAAGAATGTTCCCTAATGTATTTACGTCATGTACATGGGAAACCCAAATTACCTAGGATGGTATATTGTAGTGTTGGTTTGTTCCTATTAAAGTTACACTGATTTCACCGTTGGTTGACACACATGTATTGTGAAATTATTATTATGTATATTATTATTATAGACTTCATTTTTCATTTCCTATTATGAAAGGGATATAACGTGTAATTCATTGTTATAGGCTCTTAGGAATTCACTTTTCAAACATTATTCCATTCAATAGTTTTAAATCATGATAAATTAATTTTATATATTTACAGTGATTGGGATGAGTGACTTAATTTTTATATATGGAAATGTGGTAATGCTTCTCTTATGGATAAAATTATTGTATTAATTAATGTTTCTACGATAATCTAAATAGTGTTTTCCAAAAAGTATTCATGATGGAGAATTAATTAACCAATTTATTAAGTTTAAACCATGGACCCTGGGTTCCATGGGTAGAAATGTCAGATGATATTGATTACATGTATTATAATTGTCATTTATGAATCATGTACATTTAAAAATTCGGAATGGTATTCCATAAATCAAATAATTTTATTTGAAAAGTTACAAACTGATACCAAATATAATGATAATCCCAAAGTTACTTGACATATCAATTATAATTTATAAGGAAAATGGTCTGTTATAAATTGGAAATGGTGACGCATATAAATATACAATGATATCAATAATCATATAAATGAGTATGAACTTCAATAAATTTATACATATAAATCAAATAGTTATTCTTAAATGAGGATTCCTATTGAAATTTAATGGGTATTTTCCCTTACACCATGAAAATGACAATACATATAATGGAACCCCTATATAGGTAACTGAGACCGTGACCTAGACCCAGACTCTATAGCGGTCAGTAGACAGCGTCTCTTGTGAATTCTGTGATCTTTATTTTCACTAAGACCTGAATTTTTGGGGTAGGTAGAGAGGTGTGACTAATTTATATAATGGTTATTTAACTGCCATATTCTATTATCATTGATCTGATCTGCTGTTAAATTATATATAATAAATGTTTTGGGATTTTATATATCTATGTCCCCATGAAATCCTTGGTTCATGTGCCATGACAGTAATTATGACCATGCTCTATAGGTGGTGGTCCTTGATACTCGAGTATTTCCTCCAACAATTCCAAAAATATTAAATTATGTTCTTCCACAATTAGGTGTTGATGGATAGTTTCAAGGGAGTTTCATTCATTTTATGTAGTATCTATTAGAATCTCAATGACCTACTCCTACTATAGTAGATTTGATGTTGGTATTTCAACTAAAACGTCCTCCCACTATCATAGGGGAAGGTATTACTCATGTTACAGATTCATAGATTGAGTCCATGTTATCTATATTTGAACATTTTTAGATTCCTTCAGAGTGGAGAGTCAATATTTACCCCTATATTCTTTGTGCTCAGTTATGAACTAGTGGGATGCTATCTCTTAGGATGATCATCATCAGGGTGTGTTTTTTATAGACTTCAGACATCCATTTGTGAATATATAATTCTATAGAAGTTTAGAGCAGGCTATGAAATAGATTTTAAGAATATACATCAGTATTTTTTGTCTGTAATAGTGTATTCATTTTATTTTACCATACTTCTTCATTATTCACTAACACTGATAGGTGAATAGTTTATCACAATGATATTTTTTTAGGATACTCTTACATATGACATCTATTCGTATGTGGATGTATTTTAGCTCACTCCCATTTAAGAGACATTGAACTAGGCCATCATCACTATGAAGAACCTGAGGGAAGAATGGAGTGTGATCTAGGGAGGTTTAGCTTTGTGACATGGATATAGTTTATTTAGAGGCAAGAAACATTAATTCAATTCTTCTCACAACAAAATTATGAGTCATATTACATGAATTGATAGTTATTTGGTGTTTCACCAGTTTGGTAGGATGGTCCCTAAGCAGCCCCAATGTATGAGCTACCCAATCGAGTGATTATACTACATCAGGATAAGTCACCTATAGTGTTTTTTCCAAATTATCCCTTTCATACCTAATGATAGGATATAAATATCAATGCCAAATTCGAGTATAGAATATGTAGCTCAAAATTAGGGTTGGATCTGGGATACTACTTGCTTATTAGGCTAATGATGTACTTAGGGCTGAGGTATCCAAACATCAATGTTATAATACTTACTGAGTATGCCAACCCATGTTAGTAGTTTTCATCTCAGGGTCATGGATATGGCCATGTTTATGTAGTTTATCCTACTCCTGAGGTGAAGATTAAATGTTCTTCTATAGTTTTAAGTATAATTATAGTAGTCACTACATTGGATTCTTACTTATTTGAAACATATTCCTGAAACTCATTTTTATCTGTAGAAATTGTGGATAGCCTTGTTCTCAAAATGGAGTACTTTAGGATGTTATAACACAATGTACTCTTATGAGAGTGATATCAGAGAGTATATTCTAGTGAAATTATTTCCCTATTGAAGTGTGTAGATATCACTTCCTTTAGATTCTATTTTTCATCTAGAATATGGGATTATATTTTATTCCTTGGGTGGATTGGTCATTTCCATTAAAAAACCAATGTTTATTTCTATCATTGGAGGGTGTCTATTACTTCACCCAAGGGTATCACATATATCAATATTGGTGATTGGTGTGTGTATATATGTCAATATGGATTGGAGAACTGTGGTATGGACATAGTGATATCTCAGAGGTCTAGTATCTTTATTAGTGATCAAGGAATGTGACATGTGGTATTCCTTCCTATAGTGGATTGTTTTAGGTATGTCTTCCCACAATGACTTCTTTAGGTTACATCTTATGAAAAAGGTGGATTTCACCATTGAAATAGTGTTATATTGGAACAAGTGTCCATTCTCCTTATAGGATGGTATCTAAAGAAAACCATGATCTCAAAAAGTATTTTTGAGGACATGGAAGATAAGGGTTTTATATGAGCTAGTATTTCACCATAGGATTTCTCGGTCCTTTTTTCCCTGAAGGAAGATGGTGAGCCCATATTTTTCATAGATTATCATCTGTTGAACCTGATTTCATAAATAACAGGTATCCACTGACTTGTATAGATGACTTCCTCAACCAACTCCAACAAGAGATGGTGTCTTCAAGATCAATATTAGGTCATGCTTCCACTAAGTTGGTGTGATACCATCAAACATACAATGTTCGACATTCCAATGTAGATACAGATTGTAAAAGTATTTATTTAGGACATTTGGCCTTATAAATGCACCAAAAGATTTCATGAAATTGATGAATAGTGTTTTCCAACCATTTAGGGATTCACTTCTGGTCGTCTTCATGGATGATATCGTGGTTGATTCCTGTACTAAACACACCCATGCAAAAAATTATGAGATCATGACAAATACAATAAGATAGCATCATTTATATGCTATTCTCGACATATTAAATTTTAGATAGATGTTGTTCACTTCCTGGTAAACTTCATCTTAGTGGAAAGAGTATCTATCAACCCAAAAAACGTCATCAATACTATTTCGTAGGAGAATCTGAAGAATTTATTTGACATGTATAGTATCTTGGGGCTCACTGGATATTAAATGAATTTTATTTCAGATTATTCATGTCTATTAGTGGCTCTGACAAGATTGACAAAAATGGGTGGTTGGTTTTTATAGTCGAACTCATGTATTTCAGACTTTTTGGATCTGAATAGGTGAATGACTTCGGCATCGATATTGATTCCTCTTTATTTGTGAAGAAGTTATGTAATTTACAATGATTCATCCAAAACATTTCTTGTTTTACTTCTAATATACAAAGAAAGATTTTTTTGAACAGGTTCTACCAGTTGATACCTCATGAGCTGAATTATTGCACACATGACCTCAACATATAAGTAATGGGTTATAAATTATATTTTTATAGGTATTTCCAATTGGGATAATGGTTCATCATTTATTCCGACCAAAAACCTCTCAAAAACATTTCCACACAATGAGATTTGAATCTCATGAAGTGTAGGGGTAGAATACCTACATTTTTTTCATTGATCTCACTTATAAACATGAATATGGAAATTCAGTAGCTAACACCTTGAGCTAGAAGACTCATATATAGGCCATCCAATATTCTAGTAGTGATTGATAGTTGATAGCCCAATTTTATGACATGCACCTAAAGGTTAAGAAATTTCATGGGAATCCTATTATTGTATATATAAAAGTGAAATCATATCATCTTAAATAGGTAAGGATAAGGTGTCTTCTAGATCATAAGGGAGGGTGTTTTGTCTAGGACACACCAACTGGACAGGTTATCTATTAGGATAAGATTATACACAGCAATCAAAATATATAGGTTTCTTTAGAAATAAGGGAAGAGTTGATTTAGTAATATCATGCCTCTATTTAGGTATTACACCCTAGGCATACAATAATGTACTAAGAGAGATGTTTTCAGTATTATTGTATGGGTTTGAAGAGTTAGATTTCATGTTTTATAACAAAGTGTCCCGCCTATTAGAATGTAATGGAAGATCACTAATGGACTATAAGACCTTTACATCCATTGTTAATTCGAGACTATATATGTGAAGATATAACCATGGTTTTTTTAAGGGTTATCCAAAATTTCCTCAACGTAGTGACATAATATGGGTGATCATTGATAGGTTAACTCGGTTCATACACTTCATACCTATCCAAGAGACCTTCTTAGTTGATGAGCTATAGTGACTTTATATTCAATAGATTTTTAACATTCATGACGTTCCAAATTTTATCATTTCATATAGGGATAATAAATGTAAATTGTTATTCTAGAAACGGTTGCAAAAAGAATAGGGTTCACAAGTGATATTAAGTAGAGAAAATCACCTTCAGACTGAGGGTCTGCCCGATTGTATGATATGAGTTTTATAGGTTATTATCTAATAATATTTCCATGATTTTGGATGTTCAAGGGAGAAAAACCAACCCAAGGATGAGTTTTAATTCAAAAGAATCATTCATGAATATATAAATATGACTCCTTACGAATCCCTTAATGGTAGGGCATACCGTTCATCCATATGCTAGTTAGAGATATGTGAGTTACTTATACTAGGACATCATATTTTTCAAGATACATTAGAGTTGTTATAGTAGAATCAGAAACATATTTCTATATCTTAGTCTTAGTATAAATCTTCTTTCGACCATCACTACTAACCTCTAGAGACCGATGTGGGACATCAGGTGTTTTCGTGTTTTTCCAAGATTGGCTCATAGACGGATTCAGAGATAGGTAACACTATCACCACATTACAATGGTCCTTTTGAGATACTGTAGGTATTCAATATTGTATCTTTTTTTCTATGCAATAGAGGTATCAATCCATTCATCACATCTAGACTATATAACTGCATGATCATTATTACATTGATCCATCTCATCCATTTAATCCTGAGGATATTGAGCTTTATGTGGATGTGTTCTATGAGGAACATCATGGATGTATAATTGATTAAATAATGATGTTCCATTGAGGAAGGTATGTCTCACAAGTATAGGTTTTATGGATAGAAGACCATGTCTAGAAAAATACTTGGGAGATACAGGCGGATGTATGTGCTTGATGGCTACAACTTTTCTTGGATGACACTTTTCTTGCATCATAAGGGATACTGAGGGATGAGTTTATTTATGGAGTTGAGGTTTTAACATCACATTTTTTCATATATTTATCAATTCATTTAAATTTATTTTAAAACTCATTCAGTTTATAATTTTGATTATGCATTGATAATCTCACCTAGAGGCTAGTCGGTTTTCTGTTTATAAATAAGGGTATTCGGGGTAGAGCCCTAGATGTTGAAAAATAATGCACAAAATGAATTCAATTAATGATGTGAATTTAATTCATGATATATATTTAATATAAAGGATGTGAATTTATCTTGTTGTCCACTATGTGTTTTATTGGCTGTGAATTCAATACATGTTGTGAATTCAATTCACAGTGTGTATTGGTCCAGATAGAAAATGTTTATAGAGTGCATCAGGTTTTCCCATGAGGGAACTCAAGCATTTCACAAAATGTAAAATTTACATGACATAAATATGTTGTGCCCAGTCCCCATTCTTCGTGTGCATTAGTTTTTCCAATTGAGGGTAATCATTAGATTTAAACAATCTGAAATACATTCACATCATAAATATATCATGTTTTTTTTAAAAGGGTTCAAACCCCATATTTTTATACAAACAATTTTCTTCCCCCACATAGTATCCTAACTATTTGAATCTCATCCTCCACACCTTTGTTTGGTTCATTTATTTCTTCTACATCTAGGATTTAATCAAACCATCGTTCATAATTTTTTGAGATCTTTAGTAAGATCATTGATCATTATCCTTCTTATTTGTAGTTTATCTCAACATCCTCTATAGTATTTTGATGTGATCTAATATTCCATATTTTCATGGATTTTACCATTTTGATATTTTATTTTATTTTATCTTGATCCAATGGATCATAGTGGATGATGGGTCATCTACCAACCTAATTTTGGTGGTCGATTTTTTTCTCTGATGTTTTCATTGAATTGTTCATCGACCATTGTAATGTGTTCCAGAATCCTCAAGAGACTCTTCATAAATGTTTAATAAATTAGATTAAATGGAAACCCCATTCCTTTACATAAAGACAAGGGTGATTCAGGGGTCTTGAATTAAGGATTTCATGGATGGGATAATAGATATTATTAAATTATTAATTGTGAATGAGTCTCAATAAAATAGGTGTGATACTTGGTTTCCTTTAAAAAATACCTTGGGTAGGCTCACTCAGAGGATTACTTATATACTTACCCATGACTGATACATGGTTACCTAGTGTATTTAAATATATGGGATCATTGTGTAGTATGTTATATCTTAACATGAGTGATAGTTGGTTCCCTATTTAGAGGATCATGGATGCACTCAATGGGTTATTCCTTTATCCCATGTCGAGAGTGATACTTGGGTTCCACTTATATATCAACTTTGAAGGACTCTTATAGTGAGATATACTTATAGTTCTCATGGAGTGATACTTGGGTTCCTCCTTATATATCCCCTTGGATGGTATCAGGATTCCTTATTTTATTATGTTCAAGTATGCCTTCTGTTATGTTTAAGGATGTTTCTTCCAATCCAATGTACATTTTTGGGTTTGGAAAAGGATTACACTTCAGTCTAGGATGAACCTGTTTTGTTTTCCAATCATATATTCCATAAAACCTATATTTTATCTATATATCCCTTTACATATATACTACATATTTATATTCATAACATGGTTCGGATATATAGAAATTAGGCCAAACCAGATAGCATCAACCAGGTATCTCATAAGTAAACAAATAGATTGTTTTTACTTATTTATTGCATTACCCATGTTTTATGTTTACACATTTCATTTTATATACATAGATGGATAGTCTAAACACCTTTGGTGGTAACCAACTGAATCTATCTCACACCCTATTTGGGAGACCAATGGTACATTAATAGACCTCATGTTTTTAGGGATAGACAAATTGAAGAACCAAGATTTCAATGATTTATTTTATGTACTAGAATAAATTGTTGGAGTAGAGGACTAAGACTATACTCATGTTTCATGTTGAGGTATATTTTGGATATTATTTTCATTTTTTATTGGTATGTTGAATATGAATGTACCCATGTATCCCATGTACTTCCCCTTTTGTATAAAATCAATGATTGATCACTAATTTTGTATGTAATATTGATTTTGATTCAACCTATTTATTTATTTGGATGATTTGTTATTCAACTTTTTGGTTTTTTATATCTATTACTATTGTTCATCATTATTATTTACCAATATTCTACACTCTGAATAATAGGTAATAGTCACCCAAAATACACAACTCTGGCCATCAAAACTATTTAATAGACTCTTACATGTGGGGAGGTGCACTTGAGGTCATGTGGCCAACTGACTCAAGCACTGCATAGTGACTTCTGGATCGATGTACTTCATATATCATTACAAATAAAACAGTGTTTTCTAAAAAAATGATAGCTTATTATTTTAGTATGGTTCTTGTGGTTTTGAAAAATAAAAAACTCCAAATTATATACATTGTGCCTCCTTTAGATAATATTATAATTTCATACCATGATGTTGATGTGGATATTTATTATAAACAATTATCATTGAAAAGATTTTATTTTTTTAACACAAAAATATTTGAAATAATACCAGTGAATTATTTCTAAGTTGTACCAACAATATACTAATTCTATGTTATTATAATTTTTAAAAATTATTGAAATTCAATATCCCTACTTGGATATATAGAAATAATGTATCTTGATATTATGTTGAAGTTTTTAATGATCAATAAAATTTCTCATCTATTTGATATGACTCTATTTACTCATAAGATTACTTTTTTATTATAGTTTATATATGGGATAGGTTACTAAAATTTGATTCTATGCTCAAAAATTAAATTTTATATATTTAATTATGTGATGGTAATGTTAATACAATATCATAATATATAAATGAAAATTTATTTATTTATTTTTCTGGATGTTTTAATTATTTTTAATCTATCAAATTTTATAAATAATTGAATTTTATAATGTATTCTAATTTTGGGAGTAATCTGATATTTTGTATAATATATCTTAATTCAACCACTATTATATAATTAATTAAATTCATTATTCTGTGACTAAAATGTATGGTTAAGACTTGATTTTATCCTGAAATTATTTTATTTTTATAATTATGAGATTGTTTTGGTATAGTTGAACAGACCATATAAGAGTTATGAAGTAACGCTAAAGTAATACACTTGATTTTAAGAACCAACTATGAGTAATAAAAAAATTATCCAAAAATTTAATTACAATGATCTATTATTAAAGATATTAATCTAATAATTAATGAATGATGAACTTTATTTGGTCTAACAATATAACCACTGTGAAGCACATTCATAGTCATTTGAAAAGATCACAATAGTGAAACCTTCAAACCATATAGTGGATTCAATGACCTAACTATAACATGCATATATTTTAATGATTTTTACTTGATTATAAATTATAACTAGAAAATAAACCATAATCTATTAACATAATGGTTTTGTGATTGTAGAGATTATATACATAATTTTCATATTTTACAACACATTCTATAATTATTCCTTAAAATATATCACACTCGATTTATAAATTTCATGTAACACCCCAACAAAATCATGAGGTCTTATTAATTCGATATATTACCTCATGTGTGTTTACCCATATTTATGTGGATTCTGATTTTTTTATGAGTTCCTAAATGATTTTTTAGGGATAATATACCCTTAGAAATAGTATCCATACATCATAAGCACGACCATATATAAATAATCATTCCAAAATAGAATATAGGTAAGTAAAATAATATCATCATTCTAAAACTAATGGAATCCTTGTTATAAAATATAATCCGAAGACTCACAATTTATTATGTCAAATAGGTTATGATATTCCAATAATGTAAAATGAAATTAGTGTAAGAATGGTCAAGAGTCTGTCTTGACGTTACCTATAACCTCTAAGCACTATATACTCAGGTCCCCAACATAGGACTATTTCCCCTAAACATAACTCCAACCAAGAAATCTACACAATCATCAAATTGATCATGAAGTGTGTGTGTGTATAAACCCAATAGGATTGAAGCAGTGAATCATTAGCATAAATTGAATATGCATATAAAGTTTTATGTCATGATGGAATTTAATTGTTATAACAGGAAAACACACATGTTTCTGGTTCCCATGTTCTAAAAAAACAACCATGAGCCATGGTTTTACCTACCTAATCTCCACATCAAAAAAATTGTAGTAAAAATAATCTCATATCAAAATAGTTTTCAAGTTCAGCACAGGTCCTCGATAAATAACTATATCCAATTAAGTCATGGGTCATACCATAAGGTTATCGATCTTCTTTTAATCCTAAAGTCAAGCCATAAGTTCATATTACCCCTCCCACCTCTAGGTTAGACAATAAGTTCCCCATATTCCTTGTTTTGGTTTATGTAAGGCCATAAATCTATCATTCCCCACCCTTTATCTATTATTAGACCACATGGTCATCATTCCCCTTCCCTTTCTCTAGGTTTCTTCATCTTCCTCATCGCTTGTTTCACTACCACATACTCACCCTCTAGGGGATAACCAACCCATACAAGTCCCACCTACCACTTTTATATTGAACAAAATCATCCACAATAAAAAAATTCAAATACCATAGGAATTAACACAAAAAATAATGATCATATAAATAATTCATAAGTAACCAGGGCTACACACACCATATGTGAATAACATTAAATCCATAAGCCATAATTATTTTCAGAACGACACACACAGATGCCAACAATCTTTTAACAATGTCCCCATATGGTAAGGAAATCCCACTATAAGAGTTCTGATATCCATTATCAAGTGATATCACTAGACCACACATAGGAACCAAATACCCCTAGAACCAAACCTAATTCATCAAAATATGTATTATAGAATCAATATTCATGAAAAATAATTTATGATAGTATTAGTGGTATCTCAACTTAACCAATAAGATGTTCCACCAATGGTAGTCCTAGATCAATTCCAAGGGAAGATGAAAATTCTTTAAATACATTTTCTTGTACATCTATAATTCACGTATTCCTCATTTGATCACATATAAAAACATAGATCTGTATCTGAATTATTCAATCTATGTTTTATTCTTATAGGAAGAGAGGAGATCTAGAGGGAATGTGATGAATGTAGGTTTAATGACCAATTACATTGAGTTTCCATGGCCCAAGCCTCAAGATCCATTGGAATTTGAGTTTATAGGGAGTAAAATAATTATGGAAAACCATTGGGGTTCATAGGATCAATATCTATAGAAATATGAAGAATAATAGTAGGCTTCAAAGAGGATTCATAATAAAATTAAAATTTTAAAATTATTTAAATATACAAGCTTGAAATGGTCAAAATGTTTAAAAAACCATGGAAAAATAATGTGAGGCTCACTACCTAATACGGGAACCCATGAGGTTTGAAAATTCATGCACCAACCACGAATGTTCCACTGTTATGAGTTTCACAGTTTCCCAAGTGGAACCATATGGTTTTCCTTAACCATTCCCAAACTGATAACCCCATAAAAACTTAAAAAATCTCCCAAATGATACCTATGACTTCCACCAATAAATAATAATTGCATAAAACTAATAGAAGGTACGATAACTGGTTTTATGAATCCTAGAATATTTGAGTTATTATATGTTCCTCCTCAAAGGACTTCTAATGCTTTAGAATTTTTTCTAGAGTTCCAACTCGAATAACTTGGCCATTGAGAATTTAAATAATATTCACACTTCCATGTCTTCTCTTGGATTCAATCATTCTACTATAAAACTCAAACAAGATGTAATTTCTTCCCTCACAACACCCTCATGTTATTTTCAACGATTTGAATCATATTTTCCCTAAAAAATGCCTCAAGTTCTAACTCAACATCATTTCTATCAATCACAAAGAAATTATTAGGGTCATGTCTATAATACTATGACACATGGAACAAATCATACATACAATGATATAATTTAGGGATATCTAATATATAGCCTACTATTTTAATATACTTTATGACCTCAAAAGGTATTACAAACCATGCTTCCAATATTACCTACATCTAAAATCATCAATGTTTTAACTGAGGTGACACCCGTAAGAATACTCAGTATCCCATAGTGAACTATAATGGTCGTCTCCAAAGTTGATATATGATAAATTTTTATTCGGATTTTTAATTGGCCACTTTTGAATTAACTAGACCCAATGAGAGTTCCCAAACAGAATATTCATCCTGATAATAGTTTCCTCATTTTCATCATGCAAACATAAAGAATGAAAAAAAACTAACCATAAAAATCCTCAAATGGTTCCATTTGAATCGAATAATGGTATATGTTATTGAATGAAAACCCTTCTAAGTCTCTATGATCTTATCATACTCTAATGAAATCGATTATTTAAACCTACTACATATCCCATAAAATCTAGATCATATTTTTTTATTTCACATAGGTATATGGATGATATTCCATACTCAAATTCAATAGAATCCCTATCACCTTCTACAAGTCATTCAGAAAAATGAAATAAATCATTTTTATTTGTCCAATACAATACTCAAAGTCACTCCATGAATTTCTAATGTCTCTTAAACCTAAAGTTTATGTTACTCCACAATGTAATGATCCTATATGATTGAAAATAAATTTCCTATATTCATCGAAAAATGATTTATAACCCATATTGTATATCTAGTGATCGATGTCATGGGAAACCTCATAAAAAGTTCCATCATTACCACATACAATTTACACATGGGTATATAAATCGACTAATGATATTAACATAGTCACAAATGATCTAATTTAATCCCATATAGGGTATGATGGTGGGAGAAAAATTATCAATGTCAGTCTTAATACATGGCGCATAGATTCATCATTTGATGTCACACTACATATTAGTTGATCATACATTCCCACCACACTAAAATTAATGAGATTCACTCATCATTTATTCCCTCATTTATGATGTAACTAAAACTCTCCATTGAATGAGGATTATGTCATTCCAATCTAAATATCCTTTTAAAATTGATATTTTCCCCACCAATCATTCCTCTTTCACAAAACACTAAAAATCTTTCTCCTTTATTTCCTTCACCAGGTCTATCATAGTAGACATAAAAAATAATGGATAACATGTTACCACCCATTTATCTACATATTAATCCACTAACTATTTAGAAAACAATAACATAAATCTCCATTCCTCCTCTAAAAGAAACTCTACAAGATCTCACATCATCAAGCAAGAGTTACTATACCAAAAATACACTTCCAAGTAGAATAATTCATCTCAATGTCAAAATTATATAGATATTCAACCCAAAACCTATATTGGAGATTCATGTCCCACTGAGAGAGGTTATTCTATAAACTCATTCGGTATTTATAACCCTGAATTATCTAATATAAAAAAAATTGTGTCCAATATTTCACAGAATGAACCACTTCAAAGAACTCAAGATCTATATAGGGTAACACTGCTATAGAGGTTACAACTGATGAGATCCATAGGCAACTACCTGAACTCCCTATTTCAAAAAGTCTCCCAAAAAACACAAGTGGTAACATATGAAACCACATATCCAGTCCAAGGATTGGGTAAGATAAAAATTAGATAGAATGTTAATCTCATATTAAGCACTAGGAAAACAACATAAAACTAATCAAATCCTTGGGAATATTAAATGATTATCATCTTAAGTGACATTCAATGTGTGTTTGATAACCTGTCAACAAGTCCTTTATAAAAAAAATCAAATATTTCTATATCTTTGATCATAAAATATCTTAAATTTATATAAAAAGTTAATATTATGAGAATATAATTAAATTTAAAAAAAGGTTTACCATCATCCTTTGTGGTGTATCACGATAATGAAATTTTATATGAAAACTGATTAGGTACTTATACCTCAGAAACGACTTAATAATGTATAAAATAATGAGATGCATTTATATCAAACAGGGTAGTAGAAATCATAGAGGAATTGAAATCCATACCAATAACTAATGAAGACCCCACTATACTATGAAAAAGTACCTAGATGAATATATATACTCTACTAGTACTCGTCCCAATTTTTTTCCCTAGGACCCCTAGTTCAATTGAGTCACTAGATAATGTAGAATATAGGCCTTCTGCAAGTATCATTTATCTATCCCTTAACTCAGAACCCATGTTATCATTTCTCCCCTATGGGAACATATCTATAACTCCCTCAAATGAAAACAATAGATAAACCCCATATTTCCCCATAAATGTAACTCTTTTAGAGATTTATGTAAAAACATTAAAAAAAAAATTCTAGATCAAAAAATCAATCTCAAGGTGAAACCTTCTTCCGTAAAGGGTATTAAGGAAAACTTCCTCTACTCTTACTTCCTAAGGAAAACCTATTGTGCTTCCCCAACCTTCGTATTTCTAATACCAGAAGAGGAACTCCCTATATCCTATGGAGTCCCAACATTCTTTGTACTAAGGTATGAATGAAATCCTATTATTTTTCTATAATATACCCCTCTTGGTCATTATGGGATTTTGTATCACCTAAAAATAATTCATCATTTCAAATATCCTATCCGGAAACATCAACTATGGAAAATTTTTAATATCAAAATTTTGAGACTTATACACCCCATTCAAATAAAATATAGTTCTAATGTTAATAATCCTTATGAAATGAGGATAATATGAAGATATAAACATAATCCCCTTTTGAAACTCAATAATCACCTAATCTTGGTGCAATATTAGTGTGGAAAATACAAACATCTCAAAGAAGAGAACCCTGGTGGAATCAAAATATATACCCTCATGTCTTCCCTCTTTGTTGATAATGTCCCACCATCTCATCTCAAGTCCATGAAGCATGAAAGGATCCATCTTAAACAATGGATCCTCTCAAGTCTCCACAAGATCAAATATTCCCTCAATTATATTGACATAATACATAGAATATTGGGTTCCTCTAGTACCTTAGAAGAGTGGGGGTTGTTGATTTTTGGTATCCCAAGAATAATTGACTATTTTCATATTATATCCTCCAACTTGAATAGGCACAAATAAAAAGACTACTATATAGAGATGTTCTATTTCCCAAACAACTTGAGTGGTTGAGAGAGCATGCTCATCAGCATCCTCTTACATATCTAGTGGTATAACTAGAGAATCCTTCTCCATGGGAGCATTCTAAACTATTTCCCTACGTGTCTCTATAATATTATGTTGAGGAGGAAATATCTATAATTAGATAAATAATTCTTAGATGTTTCGATAATAGCATAATAGTAAAACTAGTGAAGTTGATTATACACCCACAAAAGAGGTTTCTATAAGAATCCCTATACTATGAGGAATCATATATATTTAAGTCAAAAACATATAAGAAATAACATGGGCCTATGATATGACCTATGTACATGCACGTTATTCATATTCAAATATGCATGACATAACATAGTATTCTTAGGATCATGTAATTTAAATATCAGCAACGATATATCATAGTAGAATATAATTTCTATTGAAATTTAATTAATTCTAATAATTTGTATGAAAAACAAACATACATATAACATGTGAACCTATAATCATATTCATGATGCCTAAATCCACCAAAATACCACAAACTATAATAGCATAAGAGCATCCACGATCAGAATGAAATAGTAATAGCATAGAGATTATCAATAATCACATACCTTGGTTACTCAAAGGTCTATTACACACGATATAGAAATGAACATTCATAAAAACACTACCTATGATCCACATATCATATATCATTTATAAAATGCTCCAACTTATTCAAGAGGAAATTAAATGGAGACCTCCCTTGATACCACGTTATAATATCCTGATTGAATCATCTGGTTCGACTAGTGTTCCATATGACTTTATGTGAATAACCCTATATAAAATTTCATTCCTTCTAATATGGAAGGTTGATATGATTTTTTGATGATGTTATACCCTTGGTGGAAATATACATACACCAAAATTACAAATATACATGAATAAACATCTCAGAATAGTTTAATGGAAACTAAAGAATATAGTTACTCTAAAAAATTGAATCCAATTAATGTAATAATACCAAATGACTGAATATGTTGTAATTAAAATATGTTATGATAAACTATTGAAAAACTAAAAACACAGTATAAATGTTCTAGATTCTATCCTAACATTTCATCTTCCTCCATGATCTTACAACATATCTCATTGATGCATGAACCCTTCCATTAGTTTGATCTTCAATTATAAAAAAATAAATTCACTTTTATATGAACATGCATGGGGTGAGTATAACCCCAATAGAACACCAAAAATTCATCCTTTACATAAATTAGAAAAAATATAACATTGAAAATTTTTTATATAAATAATATTAAAAACAAGAAACAAATCATATATTTAGAACTAGTTCACTAACTAGACGCCCCTGACTGCCAACCATAATTTCTTCATCTAAACTCTTAAAGAAAATTCTCACATATAATTACATATTAAATCAACGTTCAAGGATAACAAAAGACTTAGATCAATACCTATTGAAAATACATCCTCAGGTGATTTGATAATGTAGTTGCACCCCCACCATAAGCCTTGGGTCTAGCCAAAAGGATATCACAACCCTGCCTTTACTAGGTTATACAACAAGGATCTCATACTATGTGCTCTATTTCAGGTTAGAACACTAGGTCATCATACCCCATAATCTATCTTATGTCAATACACAAGGCCATTATACCACTTACAAAACTCTAGTTTCTATCATCGTCATCATCACATGTCACACTAGCACATGATCTCCCCCTAGGGAATATCTAAGCTATGATGATCCAATCTATCACATTGATAACTGATACAAACATCCAAAGGAAAATATTTCACATAAAAGATGGAATATAATAAAAAGTAACAATTATAAAATATAATTCATATATCTCATTATCCAATCATGAAAATCCTATTTAAATCACAAGAAGAAAATATCAAATATAGTTCTAATGAATATGAAAAATCACACATGAAAATCATTATAATCAATGTTTTGAAAAGTTCCTATGTGGTATGGACATACAAACATAGGTTTGATGAAGTCAATTTCCATGACTCATCATGAAACCACTCTACACCAATGTTATATATAACCAATCCCAATTCACCATAATATGGATTATCGAATTATGATTCAATAATAAGGACATATCATGGGTTAAGAGTTAGATCAACATACCCAATGAGATTCACCACTAATAGTAGATATTTATCTATTCAAGGAGATTATGGAAATTCTATAGATATGACTGCCTATCCATCACCACTATGAGAGTTCCTCATTAGAAGAAATTGGAAGACATAAATTTAGTTATTAAAACAAATATCTTGGATTCCTTCCAAAATGAAGATGTAATTATATAAAGAATTTGAATACGTGAGGATGACGTAAAATATACCTTCAATTCTCTTGGTCAGAGGCCTCTAGATCCATCAGAATTGGATTTTGGAGTGAGTTGGATCACCATGATCAACTAATCGATCCCATATGTTTGATTTCCCAAGATGTCAGAGGAATAGTAAGAGGTTTCAAAGGAGTTTCATGTTAAAATTATTGTTTTTGGATAAATTAAATCTTCAAACACTATTTGGTCACATAGATTATCAATCCATGTACCAAAAGTGATTTTACCTCTATCTAGAGTTATTCTATTTACAAGGGGATTTCATAGGATTATATTTAACTATGCACTATCTATGCATCATCTACTACCCCACTCTAACAAGTGCATGGATTCCTGAGTATAACCAAATTGTATTCCCGAAACACTCATAAATCATTCATCAAATTAGAATCTTCTCAAAATCTCCAAACCATCTAGAAGTTACCAAAGAAACCACCCAAATAAATTAACACACAAAGACAAATTCAGAAGGGACTAAAAAAGGGAATAACATACCCAAAATTTCCGAGTCGTTATATATAATACAAAATATTCTTATTAATTACATATTTAGTTTAAAATGTAATAAAATGTGGATCTTACACATTCAGTAATGAATTTAAAATATGACATACCAATCAAAAAAATTATTTTGTAATGAAGATCATAAATGATTTATAATCAAATAAAAATATAAACATGAAGACATAATCAAAGTACATGAAAATGTCATAATTAGATCATACCTAATGGAATAGGAACCATGAAATATAAATAAGACTCATAACATAATGATGTGGCATAATATAATTATTCAAAAAAAATAATAAGAAAAGAGAATAAAAATGTATACCATGAATATATTCAATGACCATCACAACATAGTGGAGAAAAATAATGGAACAATTTATATACATAAAATTATAGACTAGAATAACCTCACATGCCACAAACATGTCATAACATGGGATATAATATTTACCCAATTAATTATAGTACCATATGATTCTAGTACCACCCATCAAATAATGATATAACCATACATATGACTACTATAAAAAAATAAAAACAATCATAATTATAACATAATATAATTAACCCACGAAAATAAAATGGGTTATATAATAATATTTTATAAGACATAAAAATCATATATGGAGAGAAAGGGGATGATTCCATAAATTATATATATAGTGAAAAAGTATTATTATTAATAGAGTATAAAATAAAATGATAATGTCACAAATGAATAATTCATTAGGGAATAAATATAAATTAAGTAAAAAATAAGAATAAATATTCTTTTCAAATTATCAAATTTCATTTAAAATGAATAGGTCATGAATAAATGGACTAAAAATGGAAGCTCAAATAAAATAAATAATATTTTAAGGATTTGTAGAATAATAAAATATTAAATAAAAGATAAATAATTAAAATGGAAGAACGTTTTTTTAGAAATAGATAGAGAGAGAAACATAATAAAATAAAGAAAAAAAATTCTCATCCAAACATTATAAGTATTTTAAAATCATTTTAAGGAGTCTCTAAGAAATCATAGTAGTAGATGTAATGATATAGAATAAATTTATGAAACATCACAAATATAATGGACATGGAAGAGAAATATTTAAATAAAAGTAAGGATAATGATAATTCTATTTACCCGCCCACTTGAATTTATCAAAAATCTCTAACTCCATGTATAATAAACATATAATTATTTTAGATGATTAATTTATTTGATATTGGTATATAGTGATATAATGATCTAAACATCATATTAAAGTTATACATATGTTACTACCACACATATATGGTGGAATTATAAGTTGAAAGAGTTTGGGATATTCTTTTATTGTATTTTTTATTATAATTTATATTTTTCGATGATGTGTGATATTTATAATTTGATCAATTTAATCAGGTTTTATCATGGAAAGTGTGGGTGTGTCTATTCATCATATTTTCAAATATTTTCAAATAAAATGTTCTATATTATGTGTTATTATAAAATATACTCTTGAATGTTATTTAGTTAATGAAAACATCATAAATAAATTATTTATTATTTTCTTGGTTAACATATCAATAGTGAAACAATTGACCATAATTTATAGAGATGATTTTCCTTGATATTTAATAATTCATTATGATATAGATATTAAAAATATTTTTATTGTGATAAAACCAAAAATGATGGTAGTATAGGAAACTAGATTCTCAGGTATTGATGAGAACCCTCATAATAGGATATTGGTATAAGACAACGTGATATTTTTTTAGAATAGAAAATTATATATTTCATTATTAGATGAGTTTATCGTGAATGAATTGTATAGTTTTAAAGGTTATTTATATAATACTAATAATGTGGAAATAAAAATACAGATGGCATGGGATGATTGGGTTACTATAATATTTGGATATCTATTCCCGTTAATGTTTAAAATAAATTATAATATAGAGAACTATGATGAAATTTTATTAAATAATGGTCTATGATTTATAGCAAATGAAACCCTATTGATGTCTTATATATCACTAATATTTTATGGTTGTCCATGAAACTCCTATAGAAACTTAGGATCGTTGATCAACTAGATACTCAGGATGGGGTTTTTGAAGTATATATAGTTGATGGAGTGTGGTGTCTCTAGGGATTAGGTGCATTCTGTTTAATAATTTAGTTGTAATTACATAACCATGATAAGTGCAACAGGTCATTACAATAAATTAACAGGTAGTACCCCAGGTAATTTCATTAGGG
Source organism: Viscum album (assembly GCA_963277665.1). Lineage (NCBI taxonomy): Eukaryota > Viridiplantae > Streptophyta > Magnoliopsida > Santalales > Viscaceae > Viscum > Viscum album. The sequence goes on from OY728127.1 coordinate 1,278,454,043, forward strand.
ATAACCTCAATAAAATCCAAAATTTTTGTATACTTATGATAAAAGAAATAAAATAACGATTAATGTGTTTTTTGGTTGTATCATTTGAGATGGTATTTATGATGCTCCTTTCTTAATGACTCCCATTTCCATAATTTTTAAATTTAAGAATGTTTAATACTTAATTCTCATAATTTATTATTAGGAAATATCTTTTCTACTTAGAGAATCAGCCACCATATTTTCCTTACAATGATACTTATTGATTGAGTGGTCATAATATTTGATGAGGTACAACCATATTCTCTTGTTTATATTACTCTCTTTCTATTCTTGTGGTTTTTTGGAGGTTTAGTTGTTTTGTGATTGTTATTGTGGTTGTGGTTATTATTGTGGTTATTTTTGTGGTTATTTTTGTGTTTTTTGTTGTGGTTGTTGATGTGGGGGTTTTTGTGGTTGTTGTTGCGGTTTTTTTGTTATTATTTTATTTTTTTTATTGTTATTATTTTTGATTTATTGTTTTATTATTTTTTATTGTTTTTGATTTTTTTTGGGTTTTTTAGTTTTTTTTATATTTTTTTTGTTAATTTTTTGGTTTTATTTTGGTTGTTATTATAGTTTTTGTTTTTGTTTTTGGTTTTTTGTATTTGTTGTTTTTTTATTGTAGTTGTTATTTTATTGTTGTGGTTTTTATGTTGTTTTTATAGTTGTTGTATTTTCATTTTTTTGTATGTTTTTGTTTTCATTTTTTGTTTATTTTTGTTATTGTTGTTTTTTTTGTCAGTATTTTCATTTTTTTGTTTTTCTTGTTGTTTTAATTATTTTCGTTTTTATCATTATTGTCATTGTTTTCTTTTTGGTCATTTATTTCAATTTTTTGTTGTCATTGGTTTCATTATTTTCATTGTTCTCATTGTTTTAATTTTTGTCATTGTTGTTGATATTATCTTTTTTATAATTTTTTTCATTGATTTCTTTTTTTCATTGTTGATGTTATTGTTTTTTTGTCATCATTTTCATTTTTGTCATAATTCCCATCGTTGTTGTTGTTTTGGTTTTTTTTAAATTTTTTTTGTTTTTTTCTTTGTTGTTTTTGTTTTTTCATGTTTTTTGTTGTTTCTTCTATCATTTTTTTGTTGTTATTGTTGTCGATTTTTTTGTTATTGTTTTTATTGTTGTTTTCGTTGTTATTTTTGTTCTGGTTATTATTATGGTTGTTGTTGTGGTTGTTATTGTGGTTATTTTTGTGGTTGTTTTAGTATTTTTTTTGTATTGGTTTCTATTATGGTTGTTTTTGTGGTTGTTTTTTTGTATCTTTTGTTTTCTTTTTGTTTTTTGTTTTCTTGTTTTTTTTTGGTTTTTTTTATGTTGTCTTTGTGGTTGTATTTTCATGATCCTGTAATTGTAATTTTTGTTTTTGTTCTTTTTATAGTAGTTCTTATTGTCTTTTTTGTCATTAATTCCAATGTTTTTTTATTGTTATTTATTATTTTTGTGGTCATTTTTGTCTTTGTTTTTTTTAGTGTCATTGTTGTTGTTGTTTTTTTATTGTTGTCGTTCTTGTCATTGTTTTAATTTTTGTCCCTGTTTTTGTTATTTCAGTTGTTTTCGTTGTTATCATTGTATTTTTTTTCATTTTCATTTTTGTTGTTGTTTTTCTTGTTTTTTTTTTGTTTTTTTTTGTTTATTATTATTTTTCTTTTTTTTTGCTTTTGTTTTGTCTTTTGTTGTTTTTTTTTGTTTTTTTTTTGTTGGTATTGTTCTTTTTGTTTTTTTATTTTGTTTTTGTTTTTTTATTATTTTTTTTTATTTTTTTTGGTTTCTTTATGTTATAAAGAATACATTAGGTCCTAAATTTTTATGTTTAATGAGTGGAGTTTGTTTTGGTTGTTTTTTTATTGTTTTTTTTGTTTTTTTTGTTTTGGCTATGGTTGTTGTTGTTGTTGTTGGATTTGGTTTTGATGTGATAATGAATCTATTTGATCCTAAATTTTTGTTTTCAATGAGTGGAGTTTTTTTTAATGATAGTATAAGATACAAACATAAATAAAATGAATAACCGAAAGTACATCTCAGTTAATTATTCTATAGCCATTTAGGATATAAACAAACACTATGACTGAAATTTATTAGCCATAATGTGACTTTACATCAATAATATGGGGTCCATATATTTTAAGATGGTTATATCCTGGTATACATTAATTATATCTATTCTCTAGACAGACATCTTTTGGCATAGTAACATTAGTCTCCACCAGATTTATTGAGTGTAATTATTCAGTAGATACATACAGAATAAGATCGAAAGAAAGGTTCAAGAATTAGAGATATATGGATATCTAGTCACCATGGATAGTGAATCATTATTATTTGATTATAATAAAAATGTCTCATCATGAATGAGTAAATTTAATTGAGGTATGTTTGATAGTTTTTAAGATTTTGGAGATAGATTTTATGTTTAAAAATTCATATCCAAATTTTGGATGTTTCGCAAGTATATTTAAAGTCATTAATAGGTAATCAAGGGAAACCATACATGGATGGTACAAGTCGGTAATAAAAAAATCCAGGATGATTATTAAAAGGTTTGATATGTGTATAGATATATTCTATGAAGAAATATTTTTATTAATAATATTTTCAAAATAAATTTAAATTTTATAGCTTTTTCTATGGTCAATATTAGGATTTTATTTTTCAATGTTTGTTTCCTTAATGGAGACCCTATGTTAGATGTATATATAGAACATCCCATAGGGTTTGTGACACTAATAAATTTCCTTAAGATATTCCAATTACACATTTACATTTATGGGGAGATTTAAGCATATTAATCCTCAAATATGTTTTAGTAACGAATGAGATTTAGGTGTCAAAATTTGTTTTTTGGAGTTTAATTTTGTTTCCAAAAAAATCTGAGGTTTTATAAAATAGATTATTTGTGTTATAGTTTTTTAAAAATAACTAAATATACATCTCCAAGTATTATTTAACATAGAAACTAGATTATAGGGAAGTAAATATATAGCTATAGTCATAAGGGGTTTCTCGATCCATGCATTATACATATTATGAAACGATTGGATGACATAATACCCAATTTATTCCCCTATCACATGGCATGTAATCTCTTTTAAGATTTAGGGGACCATAAATAAAATTTTACAATATTATTTGTTGGGAATCTATTTTATATTCCATAATATGTACTTATGTTTAATATTTCTTACATATAGCGTATAGAGGAAAAATATCAAATTATACCACGAGAACTGCACTAGCTAGCAGTTAGAACTACCAAATAGTTGTTTAGAATGTATAACTTGTGAACTATCTTGTCAATTTATAAATTTAAAAACATGTTTATATGTGGATAAAAAATTAGTGTTTCTTAAAAGATAAATTCGATATAGTACCACATTATTGATAAGGTAAAAATTATTAATATCATATTACTACAGCTAATGGTCTCCATATCATCATTGTTTGAGTATGTTTCACCTTCTGAGGTATCATAAGAATCATGTTTTGAAATTACTTATTCATTTAATGGGGAATAAAAATATATTAAAGTCACATGTTTATTATTACAATTTACGGCAACAATATTAGCCTAGTTTTTATGTTTCTGATAGAGGATAAAAAGTAACTCCTCAGGTATATCAATAGCTAAGACAATTTCTCAAGGGGTTAAACACTCTATTAGACTAATTGTAATATTGAAATGTGTCAATACCATAAATATATATATGAAGAAATGTTTCACCAATCGTTTCTAGTCATAAATAAGCATAATCATGATTATCATATGAGGATAACCATTTAGTTAGTTATTGGATCTAGTGGATATGGGAGTAAGTTAGAGTTTTTTCTAGAAAACCAACATAATTTAAAAGTAAAATTACTAGTAAAATTATTGAAATATATATTTATGAATAAATTATCATATCATGATTTTTATTTTATATAACATTAATGTTATAATCCCCTTAAAATATTTTTTACATTGAAAGTAAATATCAGTTCCTTACTATGATGATATAAATAAGGTGTTGGGATAATATTCATAAATTTATGGTTTATGGATAGATTAGGTCATCTGATATAACACATAAGATTTATACTATCATGTGTAGGAGTCTCATAAGATGTTGAAACTACTTTTCAAGATTTTTTCACTTGGTAATCTCTAATAGGGGTGGTTATTCTAAAAGAACCCCTATAGTAATTCCACATGTATAACATATAATAAGATATTATTATCTATAAACATGGGTATTGTTCATAAGGCTATGTATTATTGTAAATTAATATAATAAGTCTTCTATTATGATGAATTGATTGAAATTTTGTTGATGTATGTTCACAGATAGGTAGGGTATACTGGGTTCATCATGATTGATATTTCATCAATGAATAAGTCAAGAAATGAATTATCCCTTCTATTTATAGAATTTTATTTCTCATTCCCTTTTATAGAAATTAATATTTCTGATAAATTCTATAAACATGGTGTTTTGAATGTTCATTTCAATAAAATAAAATAAAAATGAATTAATTATATATGATGATGTCATACCAAGTTGATGAGATATTTAAATAAATGGATTATATTACATAATATTCACTTGTATAAGGTTTTCATCAATACAAATTTTACTTTTTCACATTGGGTGACATGACGTGTTATTAGACACTTATCAAATACTTTAGACCAATTAGTCATATTCATCTAACAAAGAAGTCTATAGGGTAGCACACGAAGTGTTTCCATGAAAATAAATTAACTTATAATTTAATTTATTATTATATTAAATATTTTTCTCCAATTTTAAGGAATAATATTTCGTTACGTTATTCTAATAACAAAATATTAAATAAATTTTAATTTGGAATTTAGAAAATATAATATTTATTTATATTATTTTTTATTGTCTAAGAATGTATTTATTTAATAAAATGATATAAAGTAAATAGTTTTTCTAGAAATTTGATAATATAATATATTTTATTTATCAGTGATTAATATTTTAATATTTATTTGGTAAAATAATTTTTTTATTCATGGATTGATAAAATCTCAAGGAGGATTTGAGGGCTCAGTTATGGGCCTGGATGGAAATGATAAAATAAATTTATTTTATGTATATATTAATTTATTTATTTTATGTATTGTATTTATTTTACATATGATTTTTAGTGTATATCCTAGGATAATAATATTATTATCCATATAAATTTATATAGGATTTATTTGAATTTAAAAAACAGATTTAGGGCCATTTTGAAATTATCTTTTATCCAACCCTAACTATAAAAAAGCTGATTCTCTAATTTATATAGATATAGGATTATTTTAAATGTTATATTCTACATAGAAGTCTCTTGACACTACACATACATTCTTGAATAATATTCCTAAGAATAGTGAGTTGTTAATCCTCTTCATCTATCTGAAGACCAAGAAAACAAGATAAATTCCTTATAGTTTTGAATGATTCATGTTGCGATCAATTAGATTGATATGAGGTGGTTAGGTATTCTATAAAAGTATTTTGAGTCATCGTATATTCTTAAATGTGGTTTATGGATTATGTGTGTGTAATGTACCGGAAACATCAATGAAACTTTTTTCATAAATACTTTGGAATTTTACGAGTTTGTGGCTTCTAAAGACACTTGATTTCGAGGCCCAGTGTGCCCGAAATCAATTTATAAAGTTTATCTCGGGTACGTTCAGTGAACAAACGAGTGGGTTTCTCAATATTTTTAGTCGGTGAACGAAATTGAAATCTGAGGGCACCGATAAACTCAAAGTGGTGGTAATTACTTAAGGGGACCTTTACCGTAGTTTCCTTTTATACGGTTTTAAAGTTAAAATTTGGTGATTAGTTAAAAAGTTATATAAATTTGTTTAGAACAATTTTATACACCATTGTGGTTAAATCCTACATAGAGAAGTTAATGGTGGCGCCCACCATCACATAACATCCCATGTGTGGATATTTGTAAGGTGGGGCCAATATGAGCCCCAACCATTCATCTCCATTGAAAACCTCCCTTAAACTCCCTTGCATTTATTATGATAACCATTCACTTTATTAAGTGTGTTAAACTCTCCACCTTCCTCCCAATTAAATTTCCAACACATTATAATTAATTAAGGGGACTCTCCAATTAATTAATTATATTGTTTGATTCTTAAATTTATTTTTGTGAGAATAAAATAATAGGAATTGGTATTATTTTAGTCGGGAAATTGTGGTTTTGGAGAAAACATGGGAAATATCTGGAGATATAGATAAAGAAAGTTTTCTTCTCTTCGACGAAGAATGCCTCCGATGAAGAACGATGACACACCTTCCTTTCTCTTCTCTGTGACGTTGTTCTTCACAACGCTATCTACCACGACATTCATCTTCTGCGGATCGATGACGTGTGACGTCTTTGTGAGGTAGGGGAATATTGTATATTTCTCATTCATGTGGTTTATGCACTCGATATTGAGCGTTTATTTTTAGGATTTATCGTTGTGGATTCCTTACCCTTGTTTAAATTTCTCATAATGAACACAAATTAAATAAATTAATTCAAGGAACGATAAACAATTGATAGAATTAATTTTCTTCTTGATTATCTTGAATTTGATATTTTTAAAGCATGATAAATAGTTAATTTCCAATTCCCCATGTTCTTGATTCTCAAAAATGGTGTCAAAACTAACACGGCTTTCAATCCGCACTTCGACCTAGATCTTTCCTTATTCATTGTTTGTGCATTCTTCGTGTGTTCTTCCTCACAAAGTAATTAGGAACCCTAGAAACTCAATGTTTCATTGAGCATGACATACGGACACGAAGGTCTCGACCTAAGGATCACAAATCCACCTTGGTATTTTTTCCTAGTTAATCGAAGACAGAATGATCTGTGGAAGGATCCTGGGGTGCGGGTCCAATGAGGAGGTTCGGATAAGCGGTAGTAGAGGTGGCTTGCAGCGGTGCGAGCATGAGGCTAGGACGACCGCAGGCCGAAGGGGTGCGACTCCTGAGTGGCACGATGGGCTGGCAGAAAAGGGATGTGGGTTGTGCTGATCAGCCTCATGAGGCGTGATGCGGGAGCCGATCCATTGTGGTGGAGTGTGAGAGTTTACGGAATCATGTGTAGATTGGAGAGAGAAAGAGATTTGGGAATTAAAATAAAAATAATCAAAAAAAGAAGAAAAGAGAGGGAGAGTTGACTGTTTCCAGCATGCAAGAAGGGGGCTCCAAATCTTGGATTGATTTGGGAGTTAGAAAAATAATAATAATAAATGGTAATTAATAATAATAATAATAAAACATTGTAATTATTAATTTTTTTGATAAAGTGCCTTTTTTTCCACAACATCTTCATGCGATATCAGTTTCAAGAACCATATATGGAAGTGTTGCCCTAATTCTAAGACGTGCATTTTGAGTCCAATGTTGGATGTCTTTTTGGGGTTTTGGGATTGGGTACCCGAAATGCTCGGAAAATAATAGATTTAATATTATTATTAAATCCTAAACCTGCTATAACTCATGTGTCCTATGTCCGATTGTCTTGCCGTCAGTGGCAATTTAATCCTATCATTAATATGGTTGATTCAAGTCTAATTTTGTATACTAAATTCTGGTTCGTGGCTCGGGGCCATGAAACACCGAATAATTATATTATTATTATTATTACGGGATATTGTATCGGATATATCTATCTCATACGGTGTCGGAATGAAGTACCATCTACGATGTTGCAACCCTGGAATTAAGACGGATTTTTCAAGACCAATTTTGGATATTTAAGTCAAGGTCGAGGTGCGGGACCCATGAGGCCCGGTTCGCGCATGTTGCGGTGAAATGCAACTTTTTCACCAGCTATCCATTTTGGACCAATGGTTAGTCCATATCATGTGTTTTTTTGGTATTGATCGCAATGGTGTGACTGGTTTGGTTAACCAGTGTCATTTGAAGTACGACCTGGTTGGATCAAACATGAATCCAACCGGGCCTCGGTCATAAAACATGTATAACATAAGGACCAGACATCCGATTGACATTCCGTAAATTAAGTTGGATTCCTTATGATGAAAATTTTATTTTGGAATAATCCACTTGAGGTTTGGACATAGTTGGAGTATTGTCAGGTTGGTTTAGCTAAGAAACCAACTGGGCCCCTAGAATGGAGATGTTAATAACTCACAGACCGGGCGTCCAATTAACGCGTTGTCTCTTACGTTGAGACCCCTATGATGAGGTGGTCCTTTGAGATACTTCCACGTGAGAGTACATGACACTTGGATGTAACGACTAGTAGCTCGGGGAGCGGACCCTCCTAGAGATGAACATACATAGTATAGAGACCTAGTAGCTGTAGACCTGATGACTGCTTGACCGATTCGACTAGGAGTGATTCGATTAGCCCAGTGGATGGAGCGCCCGGTATTTGATGGTAGACCCACAGTGGACGGAGCACCTGGTAGTTGGTAGCAGACCCGCAGTACCTGAGAGGAGGAGTACCTCTGTAGGATATTAGAGGGAGTTCCTAGTATTTGGCGGCAGACCCACAGAGAACGGAGCGCCCGGTATTTGGAAGTAGACATGCGGTACTCGATAAGAGGAGTAACTCAGTAGTCCAAGGTTAGTAAGTAGCGCATGCGAGTCACGACAGGGCCACTGTGCTCGACAGAAGATGAGTTCTCTAGCAGTTGTGGTTTCGATAATGAAAATCCTGGTTTGAGCTGAGTCAATGACCTTTGTGTTTTCCTCATGATTGAGATGGGTTACTTGATAACTTAGTTATATGGATGGGCATATACCTAAGTAAAGGTTATCTATTGAGATCGTTCTTTTACGTTTATCCTTGATGGATTTAGTGAGACCTTGAGGGTCTTGGGTCCCTATTGAGTATCGTTATACTCACCCCTACACGGGCTATGCCCGCACCTCGTTGTGTTGGATGCAGACGACGGACAGTGCTGATTGAGGGAGAGTGTACGAGGACTGGACGATACCCTGATGTGGACCTCATGACAAGTCAGTACCCAGAGGAGATGGACGGATGGACGGACAGACATGGAGTGCTGAGGAGGAAACTTGAACCTACCCTTCAGGTAGAAACCCAGAGGGCGATTCAGGAGTTGCTTCCATCTTCCAGCTATTTTTCTTTTCAGTTGTACTTTCATTCAGTTGTAGTTGTACCTTTCTGTTGGGTTTGTATTTTAGCCATATTTACTTTCAGCATGATTTTTGCACTGGTTTACATAGTTTTTTCTTCCGCTTGTTCTCTGGTTGTGAGAGTTTATGTTTTATAAAGTCAATGCCTTCCCAGTTATTGGGATTTATGGATTTGGTGCTAGTCTCCATCCCCTAGCCTATAGAAGGAGGGATTGGGGTAGTTACGACACGGGCCCTGGGTGATGGGTTGTTAAAAATTTGTATTATAGGATTCAATTCTACCACAGAACTTAGAACACTGATATTTCATTTCTTTGAAGCAATAGTGTTAAGGGTACCGAGTGTGGATTTCAGTTCAGGGAGTCCAGTGTTGGTGCGGCGGCCGATGTATCCATACAATAGGACCCTCACTACTGATTTCTCAGTGCATGAAAATACAGATTTCATGTGTGTTTTCAAATGTTTTCTTTATGTCAGCTCAAACCAGGTCTGCTCACATGGTATATACTTTTGACCGTGTCGCATCTGTTCAGGATGCCTCTACACAGACAGTCAGTTGGAGTTTTGAGAGAGTACCCGATGACATCCCACCAAGCGATAAGGCTTCAGTGCAGGTCCCTCTTACTATGATGGAACAATTGGGTGGTGTACCTGCAGCACCACCACCTGTTGGGCAGTAGATGCCACCAGCTGTACTAGCGGACTATGTATGCTGACAGAGCGTGTTGCACGAGTTCCAGTAGCAGAGGCCTCTAAGTTTATGTGGAGAGATAGATTTCCAGGCAGTAGTGGACTAGATGGAGGCGATTTCTAGAGTTCTACACCTAATTTAGACACTATTAGAGCAGATGGTGATCTTAGCTACTGGTGTTTCCCAGGGAGTGACCATAAGGTTGGTCCGCATAGTGATAAAGCTTCGGTACATTGACTGATGCCTTAGATAGTACCTTTGGGTAATGTGACATATATATCACTACCTGTTGGATAGTAGTTACAACTGGAGGTACTAGTAGATGAAATATGTATGCTAAGCACCTTACACGTGTTTCAGCATTAGAAACACCTTAGGTTCCAAGGTGAGCCCAACTTACAGGCGGCTGAGGACTAGCTTGAAGAGGTGGATGAGAGTTTTCTGGAGCTATATAACTTCTGCAGGATGACATGTCAATAGCTGAGTAGTCATCGAGGCATACCGATCGTTCATGGTACTCGATGATGACGATACGATCTGTGCTTCAGGGCTCAGACTTCTAATCAATGTGTTTTTATGTACAATGAGCCATCACCTTCCCTCTATGCATTCCTACTTATGTTAGGGTGCTAGAATGAACCTTTGTGGTTGAGAATTCTTTGGATGAGTGGATACAGCAAAAGAGTTTTAGCAGGGGGAAAGCATTAAATTGGAACAAGTCCCAAAGACTTGGGCATGTAAAATGTCTATAGAAGGTGATGTGTTAAGGATAGATGAATTTGCAGAGCAGTAGACGTTGAATCAGAGCTAGGAGGGTTGGGGAAGAGTGTAGCTACATGCAGTCAAGGCATGTGATCCAAGGGCTCTAGGAATGATTCAATGTATGGTATGTATCTACTTATACCTACTGCAACAACAAACATTGATAAGAATCATTCCTTCCTTCCACGAATCTTTTCCCAAACATGGAGGTTCCATTTAAAACCATTGACTTGACCCTCACATCTTGAGATACCTTTGGGAGGAGAATCTATAATCACGCTTACGCCAATGGTTTGATCTGACCCTTTAGGTGAGAGTTTTGGTCGGAACCACTTGATGGCAGAGTTGTGTCCTTATGACGTTAATTTGGGTATAGACTGGGAAACCATAGTTCATACACAGATTGACTGTATTAGGAAAAATGTTTGTGGTTTATCTACAATGTTGGGATGGGGTTTTCCCTTGGTCGGTGAAAAGGGAAGCCGAGGCATACCAGGATAAACTCATGCATAAGATGGTGCGGCTGATCACTCTTGATTCGGCCAACCTAACCCTCGTGGCAGTAGGAGTTTTCAGTTTTCAGTTCCAAATAGGAAACGGAGGCCTCAAGAGTTCAAGGATAGTGACCACGTCTTTATGCGCATCTCACCTCGATGAGGACTATAGAGATGTGGCCGAGGTGACAAGTTATCTCCAAGGTTAAACAGACCTTTCCAGGTCCTTAGCAGGGTAGGCAAGGTGGCTTACCGCTTGGTCTTTCCACCACAGTTGAACAAGGTGAATGACGTCTTCCATGTATCTCAGTTGAGATGATACGTGTATAAATCATCCCACATCATCGACCATGGAGAGATAGATATTGATGGTGGGGCAACTTTCACAGAGGTTCCTGTAGAGATTGAGGATCGGTAGGAGTGGGTCCGATGAGGATGGTCGATTCCTCTGGTGAGCATTCACTGGCAGCACGGGAACCTCCAGGAGAGCACATGGGAGCAGGAGGCTCGGATGCGTGCTCGATAAATCTTTTGTTTTCCATAGTGTGTGTTGAAGCTTTATAGGGACGTAATGACCTGAGGTGGGAGTAATGTAAAGACACGGAAATGTCATGGAAAATTTTTTCTTAAATACTTTGGAGTTTTACAAGTTTGCAGCTTCTGACGACACATGATTATGAGGCCCGGTGTGCCCGAAATCAATTTCTGAAGTTTAGCTCGGGTACGTTCAGTGAACGAATGAGCGGGTCTTTCTATCTTTTGAACCGGTGCACGGAATTGAAATATGAGGGCACCGATGAACTCATAGTGATTTTAATTACTTAAGGGGACCTTTATCGCAGTTGCGTTTTATGCGGTTTGAACGTTAAAATTTGCGGATAGTTAAGAAGTTAAATAAAATTGATTATAACAATTTTATAAACTATGGTGGTTAAATCCTACATAGGGATGTTAATGGTGGGTCCCACCAGCACATAACTTCCCATTTGTGGATAATTGTAAGGTGGGTCCCACATGATCCCCAACCTTTCATCTCCCTTGAATCCCCCCTTAAACTCCCTTTCATTTATTTTTAAAACCATTCTCTTTATTAAGTGTGTTAAACTCTCCACCTTCCTCCCAATTAAATTTCCAACACATTATAATTAATTAAGTGGATTCACCAATTAATTAATTATATTGTTTGATTCTTAAATCAATTTTTGTGAGAATAAAATAATAGGAAGAGATATTATTTTAGTTGGGAAATTTTGTTGTTAGAGAAAACCCAGTAAATCTCTGGATATATAGATAAAGAAAGTGTTCCTCTCTTGGATGAAGAACGCCTCCAAAAAAGAACGACATCGTTCCTTCCTTTATCTTATACGTGATGTTGTTCTTCGCGACAGAATCAACCGCAACGTTTGTCTTCTACGGATCAACGACATGAAACATCTTTGAGAGGTATGGGAATATTTTATATTTCTCATTTATCTGGTTTATACCCTTGAGCTTGACCGTTTATTTGTAGGATTTATCTTTGTGGATTCCTTACCCTGGTTTAAATTTCTCATGATGAACGCGAATTAAATAAATTAATTTGCAGAATGATAAACAATTGTATGAATTAATTTTCTTCTTTTTTATCTTGAATTTTTGTTTTTTGAAGCATGAGAAATATATAATTTCCAATTCCCCAAGTTCTTGATTCTCAAAAACGGTGGCCAAACTATCATGGATTTCGATCCTCACGTCGACCTAGTTCTTTCCTTATTCATTGTTCATTTATTCTTCACGTCTTCTTACTCAAAAAATAATTAAGCATGTTGGAAACTCGCTGTTTCATTCAGCAGGACATATGGACATGAAGGTGTCAACCTAAGGATCATAGATCCACCTTCATCTTTTTTTTTGAGTTAAATTGAAGTCGGAATGACGCACGGAAGGATCTCGTGGTGCGGGTCTGACAAGGCGGTTTGAATAAGCGGTAGTAGAGGTGGATTTCAGTGGTGCAAGAGGGAGGCTGGGATGACGACAGGCCAAAGGGGCGCGACTCCTAAGTGGCTTGATGGCCAACCGGACAATGGATGTGGGTTGTGCGGAGCAGCCTCATGTGGCGTGATGTGGGATCTGATCCGTTAGGGTGGAGCATGAGTGTTTAGGGAATAATGTGTAGATTGGAGAGAGAAATATATTTGGGAATTAAAATAAAAAGAAACAAAAAAAGAAGAAAATCAAGGGAGAGGTGAATGATTCCGGCGTGCAAGAAGGGGGATCCAAATCGTGGATTGATTTGGGAGTTAGAAAAAAATAAACAATGCTAATTAATAATAATGATAACATATTGTTCTTATTAATTTTTTTGATAAATCACCTTTTTGTCTGCATCTTCTTCATGTGATATCGATTTCAAGAACCAACTATGGCAGTGCGACCCTGATTCTGAGACAGACATTTCGAGTCCAATGTTTGATGTCTTTTTCGGGTTTTTGGATCGGGTACCCGAAACGCTCGGAAAATAATAGATTTAATATTATTATTAAATCTTCGACCTGTTATAACTCATGCGTGCGATGTCCGATTGTCTTTACTTCAGTGGTGATTTAATATTATCATTAACACGGTCGATTAAAGTCTAATGTTGGATACTAAATTCTGGTTTGTGGCTCGGTGCCATGAAACACCAAATAATAATATTATTATTATTATTACGGGATATTGTATCAGACATCTCTCTCATACGGTGTCGGAATGATAAACCGTCTATGACATTGCAACCCTGGAATTAAGACATATGTTCCAAGACCAATTTTGGATATTTATGTCAAGGTCGAGGAGCGGGGCCCATGAGGCCCGGTTCGAACGTGTTACGGTGAAATGAAACTTTTTCACCGGCTATCTGTTTTGGACCAATGGGTGGTCCATCTCGTGTGTTCTTTTGGTATGGATCGCAATGGTGTGACCAGTTTGGTTAACCGGTGTCATTTGAAGTATGACCGGGTTCAATGCAACATGAATCCAATCGGGCCCTCGTTAATAAAACCCTTAAAACTTAAGGATCGGACATCTGATTGACTTATTGTCAATTATATTGGATTACTTATGATGAGATGGTTCTTTTGGCATACTCCACTTGAGGTTTGGACACAGTTGGAGTATGGTCGGGTTGGTTTATCTTAGAAACCAGTCGGGTCCCTGGAATGGAGGTGCTAGTAACTCACGTACTGGGCGTCTGATTGACGCACCGTCTGTTGCGTTGAGACCCCTATTATGAGGTGGTCCTTTGAGATACTTCCACATGAGATTACGCGTCACTTAAAAGTACTGACCCGTAGTTCATGGAGTGGACCCTCCCGGAGATGAGCATACAGAGTACAGAGACCTAGTAGCCGTAGACCTGACGACTACTTGACCGATTCGATTCGGAGTGATTTGATTATCCCAGTGGACTGAGCGCCTAGTATTTGGAGGTAGACCCACAGCAGACGGAGCGCCTAGTAGTTGGCAGTAGACCTATGGTAATCGACAAGTGGATTACCTCGGTAGTCTATTAGGGGGAGCGCCCAGTATTTTGCGGTAGACCCACAACGGACGGATCTCCTGGTATTTGGTAGCCGACCTGTGGTACTTGATAGGAGGAGTACCTCAGCAGTCCAAGGTTAGTGAGTAGCACCTCTGAGTCACGACATGGTCACTGTACTCGATAGAGAAGGAGTTCTCCAGCAGTTGCGGTTTCGATAATGAAAATCCTAGTCTGAGCTGAGTCAATGTCCTTTCTGTTTTCCACATGATTGGGATGGGTTACTTGATAACATAGGTATATGTATGGGAATATACCTACGTAAAGGTTATCGGTTGAGATATTTCTTCGTGGTTTATCCTAGTTGTATTTAGTCAGACCATGAGGGTCTTGGGGTCCCTACTGAGTATCGTTATACTCACCCCTACACAGGCTATGCCCGCAGCTCATTGTGTTGAATGCAGATGACAGACAGTGATGATCGAGGCAGAGTGTACGAGGACTAAACGGTACCCATAGGTAGTCCTCACGACGAGTCAGTACCCAGGGGAGACCGATGGATGGATGGAGGGATGTGGAGTGCTGAGGAGGACACTTGTACATACCCTTCAGGTAGAAACCTGGAGGACGATTCAGGAGCTGCTTACATCTTCCAGCTGTTTGTCTTTTCAGTTATACATTCTTTCAGTTGTAGTTGTACCTTTCTGTTGGTCTTGTATTTTGGCCCCTTGTACTTTCAGCACATTTTTTACACTACTTTACTTAGTTATTTCTTCCACTTGTTCTCTGGTTGTGTGAGTTTACATTTTATAAAGGCAATGCCTTCCCAGTTATAGGGATTTACTTTTTGGTACTGGTCGCCATCCCCTGGCCTATGGAAGGCGGTCTTGTATTCCGGCCCCTTGTAATTTCAGCTCGTGATATTATTTATTATTTAATTACCAATTTAATTAGGTAGGTCCTATATCAACGATCCTAGTGTTTCCTTTATACATGTTTTGTGGAAAATTTTGAAGAATCCAACTACTGTTGGGAATGGGTCGGACTGGTTTTATTATACCATAGAAACATCCTGGATTTCAAACTATTTAAGAATACATGATTATATTCCTATTTTACATTTATATATATATAACTTCATAAAAATACCTAAAATTTCATTCTTCTTTAGATTCTTCCTGAAGTGAATCAAATTTTCAATATTTTATTTTTGGATATTATAATTATTATTTTTGTTACAAGGAGCTGAGACATTGTGTGATTCGGAGGCCTAACCTATCTAGATTAAATTTTTGAAATATATTTAATATATTAAATACCACATGTGCATAATATTCATGAAAAATTGTAATGACTTCTAAATAGATGCTTGGATCTGAATTCTAATAGAAATGTTTAAGTACATAATCCATGTTTTACCCAAGGAATTAATTAACCTTGATCGATGTGAGTCGTTTGTGGGAAAGTCACTATGAAAATAGAAATGAATAAAATAATTTAATAAATCATTTTTTTATAATAATTGATACAAATAATGGGTAGAATTTTATATTTCTATTTTGATATAATTCCAGGGTTACATGTATAACCATAGAAATGATAGAGGATCATTGGAGAGATATTTGATGAATTCTCACATGTGAACAATTAAGAGATCATAGATTGAAATTTAATGTGCAACTGATTTGAAGGATGTCACCAACTGTCATGGTGCAGACCCATTATTCATCAATGATCAAACCGAATTGAGGTAGATTGTTTGTTTTGATTGATTATATTCATTATTATTGATTTATATGGTGAACATTGACCAATCAATAAATATATTGATCTGTGCTTTTATTTTCATACAAGATGGGTCAATATGTGGGGATTTGATAGAATATTATCTTTCTGATTTGATTATTTCCATTTTCTTCCTAATGGTGATTGATCAATATCAACATGAATAATTATTTGGCTTTTTCATCCAATATATTCTTGTGATTTTCTCACCCATTCATTTTTCATCATGGGAATTCTTTGTTTGGAAGTGACTTGACTTATCCCGACTAGCCGATTATTTCACAACCATTTCATGGCACATGGACCAGTAATCATAGATTTGGGAACATCACGAAATGATTTTGGTGTGATTGTGGAAACATGGATGAATTGAATGATTGTAGATTCTCAGTTATTCATTCATCGACATTCTTTATCACAAAATGAAGAAAGAATATTTAACATGTTTTCTAAGAAGATCTAATGATGGAAATTGTTTTGATGACGGAGAGGTCTTGATGAGTTGGGTTCTTGGATATCATAGGGAAATTATTTCATGATCGAATATTGGATTTTCCATATCGAATGTGGGAGTAGATATAGGATTCTACAAAATACTGACCAAAACAACATGTAAATGGGATCTACATAATTTGTCCCCCCCAAGAGGCAAATACGGTTTATGAAGCTAAACATAACATGAAATGTGAACCCTTTAACATTTATTATAGTACCTCTATGGATACATAACATGAAATTTAGGAAGTACATAGACATGGGGTAGTGTACATGCACTGCCTACATGTCATGTACTCACCTACACAGACACGGGGGCAGTGTACACAAGACACTTACAGGTCATTTAATCCTCTTCACAGACATGGGTTATACCATGTAAATGAGCATGTCCATGTACTAGAACGTGGGTATAGTACACAAGATTCCTAGATAGCATGTACTTCTACACAGACACGATCTAGTTACAGAAATCGATTACAACGGTAAGACATGGGTTCAAAGGACATGGCTTGTGACCCCTACTACATGTTTTCTACTCTATTATACATGAATTAGAGCTCTTGTTCTTAGTGACTTGGAAAAGTTTCATTAGGGTGTGTTCCCCTAATCCTTTCCCTGAAGGATTATATGGAATCATTTTTTACTCCTAGGATAATGATCCCCTCCGCAAGACATCTTGGATAGATCTATTGGAATCCCTTTATGATCCTTGGAGTGATATCTTATATTCATCTTCATTCCCTAATTGGAATTCTTTGTATCAACATGACTAAAAGTACATGAGCATCAATCCCCTATATAGTGTGTTAATCTAGATTGATTTAGTTTGCATCTCCCCATGGCCTTGGGTGTGATCCTCATCTATGTATTGTATATTTTCATACATCAATGTTTGATTTCTCATGATGATAACTAACAAGTAGTAATTCTCATATTGTTTTCATCCGTGCTATCAGATTTAGGATTGGGTTCTCCTAGATGAGTGCCTTTTGGAATTATTGAGCTGGAATTCAAGGATGGGTATATTATGGCGGTGACTTACCTTTAGACAATGTCTCTTTGGTGAATATATTTATATATTCTCTTTATTTTTCTTATAGACAAATTCCTATGCATTACTGACTATGTTTCCTTTCTTGTATGGTTTTTGGTTCTATGTTTCCAACTGGGTATTTTTATACTCAACCCTACACAGGCTTTCCCAATGCATGTCATGTCTTGTGAAAATGATTACCCTTTTTATAATTTCCTAGAAATACAAGTACCAGATCATTCTTTGTCATACAAGATAAACTAAGGTTCATTCTAGCAGCATTCATACAGTATTACCATTACATCCATATTGAAATAGTGTTTCAAAATTATTGTGGTGGGATTGTATTTGTCCATATTTACATTAATTTAATTCATTTAATAATCTAGTTGTGGGTTTTACATGTATGCATTCACAGGGTTTAAAAAAATTACATTTTTGGAATTTTAAAGTCATAGAGGTGAGTGAATGTGTATAGGTACTTAGGCTAAGGTCTCCCATATCAGTGATATGCCTTCTTGGTGATATTCACCTGTACCTGGCCAATTGGAGGTGGGATTTTGGAATCATAGAATAAATCCCTCTAGGATAGGTCCTGATAGATTTGTATCAGTTCTTTCTGCTATAGTTTTTACTAAGAGTATGTGATATTGATATGGGAAATAGTATTATGTGTTTTGAGTTTGGCATTCAGGTCAGGGACTCCTCTTTTTTTTGGGTGGATGACGTATCCATACACTAAGCCTCTTATCACCATATTTTCAACTTGGTTCTTGAGAAAAGTGGTTATGGGGAAAACAATGATACATGAATCATATATAAATTGGTTGTGGTTATATTTCCTTCTTGAGTTATCACCCCAGATATACTCATTAATTGGGGTACATATTATTCATTTCATGATGCCTCTGTGATGTATAGTAGATATAATTCATTATGATGGTCACAAGGATGATCCCCTCAGTTATGAGGTTTTGATAAAATGATGAGTTTCAAATATGTTACCTCCAGGTGGTGGACTATCCATACCACAACATGTTTATTATCTTGGTGTGTTATAAAAATGTTATAAATTCATTAGAATTAACTCGAACTTATAGTGCGTCTACAAGTACTATTTCCGAAATATGAGCATTTTTTCAATTTTTTATTCATTGATTTTTTTATGAACATTAGATGTCTTAGAAATGTTATGGTATATTGATAAGTCTAAGGAAAACATCATTTGATGTAACTCACTCCGTGTGTTCATCATTCTAATTTGTTGTTATATTGTTGTTGGATTGTGATTTCAATAAATATTTCCTCTACTATTGTCACCACATTAACATCATTCACATCAATGACATGATTTATTAACTATCTTAAGAAAAAAAACTGATCAAATTTTATAAAAACGATGTATTAAAACTCATGATATACTCTCAGCTTTCAACTATTTTAGGCTACCATTCACATAGTGTAGATTTTTGGATGTAATCAAAAGAAGTAACACACTTGGAATTGGGTAAATTGGTATATCAATTTTCCTCCTTACATCTGGTCACACTCAATATTATCTTTTATCACTTTCTTACATTCTTTTGTAACAAAATATATTATTTAACATTTTCCCATTAACGTGATTCACTATGTTTCCCCAAACTGATGACTTTTTAATAAATAAATTCTATATAGCATTGAAGCAAGTTCATTATATTAGATTGGTGTGTAGTATAGATTTATAATGGTTTTCTATGATAATATTTAAATAAATTAACCATTTTATTGGATTATCATTTAGGGGTTTGTGTTTTCTATTATAATACCATAACATCTAAACTAGCAGAGAAATTATTAACGAATTTGATACTTCTTTTGGTGGCCTAGCTAACTCTTAAATTTAAGATTCATGCTGTAATTTTGAGTGTTTTAAATAAATAAATGGTAGTTTTTTGAGTGGTTTTTGGGATTTTAGTGGGTTTGGGGTGAATCAGGGTATGTTATTAGAGAAATGAAATAGTTGGAAGCTAAAATGGCTACAATCTACAGATATTTATACTGTAAGTAGGTGTCTTACATCATAAAAGTGACAAAAATGGTTAATCTCTATATATGATGTCTTATGGTGTAAACCAATGGTCTAAACCATAAAATTTTGTCATATTCTCAAACAGTGGTTTATATCATAAAATCAGTCTTGTATAAAAAGAGATAATAAATTAATAAAATATGAAGGCAAGGGGAAAAGATATTTCGCCAGAGGGAGTGCATGGGCCCCCTCTACTCCCTGATTAATGTCCTTAAGGGATCTCCACTATCAAGACTTTGAATCAAACTATATCAATTGTTTTGGAAGCCAATCAATATCATTTTCATTTCACTTTATTCTATTATTTCATTATCTTAATATCTTCTATGTTGTCTCCAAGAGAGCTAATATTCCCTATTCCAATTTAGTATATCTATTCTTTCATTTTCACTTTTTTTTCTTCAAATAAAATCCTGATATTGGTTGAGGGAATCTTTCTTTGTATAGGGAAGGTGTTCTATGTCTTTTTTATTAAAGTTGTGTCATGTGTAATTTTTTTTCATTATGTCACATGCCTGACTTCCTGCATATTTCTCCTAAAACATGAGATGATATATTATGAAAACCTAAACCTTGGTTTATACTCTTTAACACCATTATACATTATTGGAGGTTGGAGACCTCAAAAAACCATGTCATGGGTGTGTATGATTATATACATTAATGATGTACTTATTATTGAATGTTGCCTATATTATATAGAAACCATGATACCATGCCGTTGTTGAAGGTTGTTCACCTAGACTAAAACCACCCCTTTTGGTGTGCTCATTAAATTTCCTTGATTATTCAATAAGTACTTGAGTGACCAACTAATCTTCTATGTAGGTATTGGATTGATTATTAAAATGAAATGATTAACTGAGACGTGAATGGTTAGACCATGTCACTTGGACTATGATTAAATTTTAAAGTGTGTTTATGACTATTAATATTATAGTTTTTTGGAATCCTGATATATAATTTCATGGATTGGAACATAGGGAAAATGAATGTGTATTTTGACATGAGTGATACTTGGGTTCCTTATAAAAAATTCATTTGACATGATTAGAGGTTAAATGGTATTATGATATAAATTGAGGTATAATTAGGTTCCTTGTGGAAAATTCCTTCAAATGGATCATCAGTAAAATGGAACTATATTATTACTTGAGTGATACACATAATATCAACATCAAATGACTTGGATGGGATCATTGGGAAAATAAATTATATTAATCTATGAGAGATACCTAGGTTCCTTATATAGAATGCCTTGGATAGGATCATTAGTTAAATGGATTATATTTTATCATGAGTGATACCTGAATTTTGATATAGAATTCCATACGTGGGATTAGTTGTTAAATAGAAATAATTTATTCTTGAACAACATTTATATTACCACTGATTATTACATATTTAATGTCGCTAAACAAGTTTTATCTCATATGATCTTTTTTATATATGGGTTCCTTGGTTTATCCTTGGATCCTACATGAAAAGTGTTACTCATGGTTGTTTGGGATAATAGTCATGGGTTTTATTCCTCCACATTACTATTCTTATGTGTAGAGACATCTGGCATAGGCCAATGTGGGTAGAGTATTGTAGGTATCCCATGAGGAGCCTAATCCTAACATGGTTTTTTTACATTACAAATTTACATTGATTTGTGTATACACTGTTCATTTTATATTCATATAATATATTTTCATTAGACATCATTAGTCATTCCCTATAGTCTTTTACTTGAACCCTATTCAGGCTATAATTTGGTACTCATACAATTATTATAACATCATGTTCGGGATTCGATCGGGCTTCCTTTCTATTACTATTTATGGGTTATGGAATGACATAGAGATGGGGGGTCGAGGATATTTTCCAGGCTTCCAAAAAGAGTTATAAATTTTATTTATTTATTTAATTTTCTATCTAGTCAAATACTATATATATAATATGTTAAAAACAATGTATTTTTTCATATAATGTTCATTTCAAGGTTGGTTTTATATTAAAACTTTTCATGTTTTCGAGTTATTATTATCGGTCGAGTTATTATTATCATTAATATCTACCATTTCCTTTCATTTCTTATTCTTTTGATTTCATTATTACTAATCATATAGGTATAGTATCACCATTTTACAACCTTTATAACCTCATTATAGTTGGAATCCTCAAATCATATAGGGAGTCCCCCTTAAGGCCTTATTACCAACCACTCTTGTTATATTTTATAGAGTAAATTGGGTCGATACATGAAACATAGGTATGATAGCCTCTTTTTAGTTATGTTACTATTTTGGGTTGGTGTATAGGATACTATGATGTGTTTGATACATGGTAAACACCTCATGTCTAGGAATTACAAACCCACGAATGAGGGAACAATCAAGATTCCAGGGTTGGGACTATTGTTTATATTGATCGCTATTAGAGGTGATTACTATGTCAAAATGAATGATTTATATACTTTTTATTATGGTTATAAATTTATGATATTTACATATTCATTTAGCATGGAAAGATGTGAGGTGTTTTCATGCATCATAATAGGCATTTAAAGATTCTTAGCCAATGCATATGTCCTAAAATATAGACTGTATTGTTTGATTTCCTAATATATAACTATATGTTCCTTGAGTGAAAAGTATATTATTTAACTAATGTTTTTCAGGATGAATGAAATAATTAATTGGTAAATTAAACTATCAACATCAACCTAAATGGTTTTTTCCTACATCAATTGATCGTGGAACCATAACTAACCAATTACAGAATGTTTGAGATGTGAACTATTGGTTGTGTGGGCCAAAATGTTAGTGGTTACAAGTAAATAGATTCCAATTACACTTTATAATATTCATGGGACACTATAAATTGAGAATGGAGATCCATATAACTAAACCATTTTGAATTGATAGTTTTAATTACATAAAATAACAATTTCAACATATAAAACAAAGGACATTATAACATGGGAATGGAAAATGCATCTAACTAAACTACGATATATACAATTATAAATGTATATATTATTGTAGGACTATAATACTTAAATGAAATGGATTTGAAATGGATATTAATTTAACATGGATTCAACATTAAATTTCAATGAAATTGAATTATTATTATAAATTGAAGTTATTACTTAAGGATTATAGTTAAATATTATGTCAATTTAAACATATATTTTATAGTACATATATATCCTAGGAATTAAAATCCATATAACTGAATCATTATATACTTGACATGACCCATGTATGTAATTTTTAATATCCAATACATGTTATATAAGTCAACTAAGGTAGTGTTTAAATTATTACAAATTAACTATTACTGGGTTTCACTTAAATGGGATGATAGTTGTAATTTATAAAGTGTTGTATCCATAAATTTGATTTGGATGCACATATAACATACCCCTAGTTGGCATGATATGGCTATCATATGTGGAATCAATCTTTATGTTACATTTTTCATAATCCCATGGGGGTATATTCATATTGAAATGGGTGGTTATTTAAACTTTTAGTATCCACTTAATTGTATTAATGTATAAATATAAGGGGGAATATTACTTAATTGATCCCCTGGAATGATACAAGATAATTTTTTACATTTTGATATTTATTGACCTAAATCTCCTCTTAATTAACATTTTAATTAAAAACTAGAGTTTCCTTTCAAATAGAGCTTGTAATTGTCATTTTTATTAATTGTGACTAGTTTTTATAACATTTTAATAAAAACTTATTGAAAGGAACTTATGTTATAAATTACTTTAAATTTTATGAGGCCTCATATAAAAAGGTTACATGTATAGTTTAACTTTTATAACTCATACATGATAATTCATTTACCGGAGCCACTTTAATTATATAATAAATGTGATGTTGTGAAATGGATTGAATAAAACCATTAGTTATGTTCATATCGTGAACCTTCATGTAATGGTGGGATTTTCTATTTTCAAGAAAGATTCATTAATGGGGAACATGAGTATTTCATGTATGTATCTATTGAATTATTATTTTTATTTGGTCCTAATGGTTTGGTGGTAGAGCCATGTATCCTTTTAGGTGGGTATATAGTATTAAAATTAATTCCTTATATTAAATTTATTGGTTATCCCATGTTGTAGTGCCCTTTGAGATGAGAAACTAGTATACTTTTGAGATGAGTTTCTTTTTATGTTGAGTGTTTTACATACACTATTTGGGTTAATTAGTATTCTTCTTTTAGGAAATGTTAGCCCATGTAAGCGAGTGGTTGTTTGGGGAGTTGAACCTTGAGGGCATATTACCATATTTCAGATACCTGGTGAGTTTCAACTCTATCATTTTACATGATGCAATGACCCTCTCGGTTGAAATCCCCTTTAGGGATTATTGTATAGGATTAGAGATTGGTCATCCAATGCCTTTAAGGTTATGTAATTATGTATATGATGACATATTTTTACACCAAAAGATCAATGATTGCTTCCCTACATTAATTTATCCTCTATAAACAGAATATTTGGGAGTGTTAGATGTCATGTAGTATATTCCCTTGACTGGCATATGGTTCTCAATGTAATGGTCATCCAAGTCTTTTCAAGGAATGTTTGGAATATCCAATGTATGTGTGGTTGATTAGGATTCAAACCCTTCGATCAATTTAAGTCCAGGGGAAATATCATCACATATGATCAGGTATAGTAGGCTGAAAATGATAGGAGCATCATTTGGATGTAAATTACAAGATTCAAATGGCAATTCTAATGGTGGAATTTTTATGAATTGGAATTAGATGTGAAGTCTATAACATATGGTGGGGATCACCTTATACTAGTTCATAATAGTGATTATTAAAGGATCATGTCTAAAGTTATATGGGCTCGGGTGTGCACTATCTGAAGTGTTTTTAAATTTTTATGAGTATTGACTCGGGTTTTAAAGGCATACACACCATATTTTTAAAAGTAGTGTTGGGTGTTTATAAATGTAATTCATCTATTAGAGGGGAAATTACAAACCTATTTAATGTTCTCATTATCTACCATAGATTCTTAGGAATGATATGTTTTATGGAGGGGAAGTTGTAGGATCCCTATTTTTGATCGACCTGAAAAATTGTAAAGGAATTTGATTTTTCATTTAGAGGATGGGGTAAATCTTAAATTTGTGATGTAGGAGTTGATTATGAGATTTTTTACTCCTTAAAATGTTTTTTGGAATGGATTTTAGGTTTCCTATCATTTGGTAGTGACATGGGGTAGGTTTTGGGTGATGTGGATGAGACGGAGGCTGAGATGGATGCGTTTTGTTTCCATTTACACCATAAATAGGTTCATTACTGCAAAAACGTATTGTACATGGGAGATCCCATATGGAATAGGTTTTTATAGTGTAAACCTATGGTTAACACCATAAGAAAAGTGTGTCATAAAACCATGTTTCATTCAATAAAACATTCCCACAATGAAAAAGAAAACAAATAAATAAAATTGAATGGGGGAAGAATAAAATGTAGTTTAGCCAAAGGTAGTGAGTATAACCCCTCTCTTATCCTATTTGGTTCTTTAAGGATCTACTATATATAGACTTAGAATATAATTTCATTAATTTTTTTGGAAGACTCTCTGTATGTCTAATGTTCCACTTTCTTCCCTCTTCATTTATCATTTCATCATGTATTTTATCCCTATGTGAACAAAAATGACCATTTTCGGTTGTATTTCCCTATTCTAACAATTTCACTTATTTAGACTTGAACCAAAACTCAATATTTCATTATTTATTATTTATTGGTAAAATTTATGTTTTTTAATGGTTTTTCCTTAAATTTTCATCATGTATAATTTGTTTTCAATATTATGCATGCTAGACATTCCATACCTTGCTCCTAAAATTTGAGATTACTTATTTGGACCAACAAGACTTTGTTAGATATTGTTTTCCACCATTATACATGGTTTGAGGATAGAGACCTCAACATGAATCATCCCTTGGGTGATTATATTTTATACCTTAATTATATACTTATTTGTTTTATGGTTCCTATAGTATATGATCCACTTTATACCTTTACATTTTTTGAGTCTATTCACCTCGACTAGAACCACCCTTTAGGGTGTGTTCATTAAATGTCCATAATACTTATTTAATGACTTACATGTCCTAACAAACATCAATGTGGGTTTTTTAATTATTCTTAAAATGAAATGATTAAATGAGATGTGAATGAAAATCCCATATCACTTGTCCCTTGTTTAAATTATAAGGGTTTTTATGTCTATTGATATTATGGATTCTTTGATTCCTGATAAAAAATTCCATGGGTGGGATCATAGGAAAAATGAAATTATATTAGTCCTTGAGTGATCATTAAGTACCTTTTATAGAACACATTTGATGGGATCATAGGATTAATGAGATTATAAGACACCTTGAGAGACACTTTGGTTTCATATATGGAATGCCTTGGATATTATCATATGATAAATGGAATTATATTACACCTAGAGAGATACATGGATTCCCATGACAGAATCCCATGGATTGGTTCATTTGGAAAATGAGTTATATTATTCCATGAAATATAATTATGTTCTTGATATGTAATTAATTGAATGGTCACATTCATTAAATTAATTATACTATTTCATGAGTGATACCTAAATTCTAATATGGAATTGCATGGATGGTATTAGAGGTTTAATTGATTTTCATTACTCTTGAATTCTATTTGGATTACCCCTAATTGTTAAATATATATTATCATGGAACATGTAGTATATCATATGATCATTTATATAAATGGATTTCTTGGTTTCTACTTGGGTCCTATAGGAAGAGTGTTTCTCATGGAAACCTAGGATTAAATCTATGGGTCTCACTCACTCAAAAAAAATTAGCATTAAAAATAATAGATAGGGGTTTATGGGGGAAAATTGGTGGAGTCTAAGAGGGTCACCACTTAAAACACTCTTAAAATATTAGGGGATAAATAAAATCAATGAAAGAGGATAATTCCCTCACTATGGCTCGCATGGTCTTCCAAGGAATTCACTATAATATACCACTCTCTTAGCATGTGGATTTCCTTAATCCCTTGGTCAGTGAACATTATTTGTTTAATAATGTGATAAGAAAGGTCTTATTTTATGGTTGTTCTATTATGAGGAAACATAAACAAATTTGATGTGTCATATTAAACTATTGAAATATTTATATTATAATAATTGAAAATATGGATACTATTATGCATGGACATCACTTCTTCCCAATTATAATTAATAGGGCAGAAAAAAAAATTAACCAAGTAGTACTAGGATCTTATCATCCTAAACCATCCATACCCTTCATATAGATCCATTATAAAAATATCCATCCTTGTTAAGATTTTGACCTTTTTTTGGGGAATCCATGTAACCCACCTCCCCAGACCAATATAGCCTCTTCGTAGTTCATGGAATGTTGTCCTCCATAGGATCCCTCTTAATGAAACTGATGACCCCTGCCTTTGATACATAAAAAATGATCCACATCTAGGTACTTTACAAAGGCATGTATGCATAATGGAAAGAACTATATAACATCACTCATTTAGTATTTGGTATCCCAGACTACCCATAACACCACTACAAATATCATAGCCCAAATTTTTACTTCAACAGTCTGACCTATTCCCTAAATCCAAGATGTGGTAAACTCTGAAATACACTTCCCTTATTGTATAATATAATGGAAATTTCCACCATAACTCCATAAATAATAATCCCAGCCACCTTTGATAAATATATTCTATAATGTTTCAAAATTTTGAGAAAAACAACATAAACCACATGAATTCAATTGTATCCCTATCCCTTGAATATTGTCATTCGTAGGGAAAACATGATTCTATAAACACCAAACTAGAATATTAATTTTCACAATTATATATTTAATTCTGATATTAAAATCCATCCCATCTAGTATGTGTCTTACATGAATCCAAATATAAAGTGCCTTTCTCAACAAGAGACATAATGATGATTCCAAAAAAAATCCTATTTGATTTATTCCACCACATTACTATTTCAATGTTCATATACATCTAGAGAGGGCTGAATCATGTAGAGTCATTCATGTGTACTATGACACTCTGTATCCTAAAATTGTTTAAATATACTTCACTTATTTACATTGATATGTATCAACACTAATTATTTTATATTCATGGACAGGATTTTCATTTAACATTGTAAGTGGTGGCTTTTTGATCATTACTCACACCATGTTCAGGCATTCTTTTGATACCTGGAAATTTCTTCAGACGAAAAAATAGGGCTTCTCTCGTTCTTATGTATTGTTACTATTTATGAAATAGTCATTAAAATAGAGATATTATATGGGAATCTACTTGATTTTCCTATAGTAATTGGGTCTTTTTTATTTATTTCATTTTATTTCTATTCTAGATGTACGTATATGTTGTTTCTTGATTGCATTGTATTTTTTAGAATAGCATGATTATTTCATGTTATGATTTATAATGGAACATTCCTAATTATATTATTATTATTATTCATATTATTATTAATATATTTTTTCATTTCATTTATTATGAATCCACTGTATTTATTACAGGTCCTAAGGGTATAGTCTCCCCAGTATATCACTATTCAACCCTCACCACTATTCATCAGCCTCTTGCATACGAGGTGGCGTAATTAAGGCCTTATCAACAACTAGTCCAGTTACAATTAATAAAGTGATCTAGGTTAGGAATTTATGTTTATATTTGTTCGTAGGTGTTTCCTTCATCTTATATTCATCAAATTTTTCCATACAACATTACCTCCAAGATAACAGATGTAGACAATGACTATTTGATTTTTCCTTCTTATGATTCACATGGATGGTGTCCTTGTGTTTTAATTATCTATATTTCTTAGTAATATTTTATACATACCTAAAATTACATCACTAAATGTGATCTTTTAGTCTTCCAAATAAAAATTATCATCAAAATACATAATTGAGTTATCCATATATTATATATTTCAAAATTTATATTGAGTTAATTAAATTAAAACAATGAACATTCAATATTTTATTCATATTCCCCAAATATAATAAAATATCTTCTATATTACTTTAAAAATATATTTTTATAAAAACTTCTATAAAATATATAATCATGAAAAATATATTAAAAAATATGTATTAATCATAAAAAAACTGTGGAAGATATCCCAATGGAGTTCTAGATATATCAGCCTCATATCTACCATGTTTATAATAGATCACATGGTATAATGGATTTGGTTTATGGGATCTCATGTATATTTTAGTATCTCAGAATCCAAAAAAGATAGGATAGTGATGATAAATACCTTCATGTTATTGGATCTGGTCCAACAATGGGGGAATATCATGGTTTATACAAAGAGTATTATGGGGATGTCATATAAAGATTTATATTCCCATTTAGTCAATAATTTCATATTATAGGTGATAAATTTAAAATGATCTAAATAGTTTATAGATCTCAGGTTGGGTAGATTTTCATAATGGTCCCATCCACTCTCTTCATGGTGTTTCTATGGTTTTCACTAAAATAAAGAGGAACTTAACATATAATGGACTATTGATTTTAGAAAATTGTGAGGCCCATAGTTTAATTATAGATAATTTAATTCATCATTTTGATGTTTTATAATATACTAAACAATGAACCTATTTCAGAGAAGTCCATT
Source organism: Viscum album (assembly GCA_963277665.1). Taxonomy (NCBI): domain Eukaryota; kingdom Viridiplantae; phylum Streptophyta; class Magnoliopsida; order Santalales; family Viscaceae; genus Viscum; species Viscum album. The sequence continues at coordinate 1,278,483,773 of OY728127.1, forward strand.
AATGACAGAAAGGGATATTATATGTTTGATAACACTAATATATTTTGGGTCGGATCCCTTATCAATATGAAGAGGATGTTAGGAAGAACATGCCATGGATGTATGAGGAAATTTATCGAATGTACGGTTATATAAAATCCATCATGAGGAATTTTTTTTATAGTATTCTTTCAGTGTGAATGGACTAGTCCTGTATTATCCAATTAGGATAGGGAACCTATGGAATATTTAGCCTATAGTGATATGGGATAGAATTGATGATACAGTTAGAGTGTATCTCAACTAGAAATTATGAGTGGTTCAAGGATGACCAAAGATTATAGATCTTGGATAAGAGATGAATATTATATTGATATCCATATATCCTCTTGTTGGTCTAGAAAAAAGTTTTCAAAAAGGTTAGAATGGGAATCTATAATAGTCATAGACAACTATACAAGGGACCCATGTATCCAAAGGGTAGGACCATGGAAAATGTTTGAGCTATATTTTTGAAAGATTAAAGGTACCAATTGAATATATTGAGATGTAATCTATAATAAAAGTTATAATCCTTGAGAAATATACATTAGTGTTAGTTTTATAGGAAATGGTTTTCAAGAGCTCTTCTATTCTGTTACATTATGTTCCAAATTTAATATCCTTGTTTCAGTGTGGGATGGGTGTGTTGAACATTATAATAACATTGATAATGTCATTGGAAGTCATCAAAAAAATTACAGGTTGTTTCATAGTGCATAGATTATACTAGAACATGTGAAATTACATAGTTTTATACATGCATGACTATAAAATAACTATCAGAATAGATTGGATAGCTCACATTAATGAATATAATGAATTATATCATATAAGGATGTTACACACTTCTCTATTGGGTGATATTTATATCATTATTGAGTAATGAGACTTAAAGGTAGGTTGTACAAGATTTTTCCATAAAAATGTATTACGATTGATTATAGCCCTAATGGAAGGTAATATTATGGAGACTAGGGATGAGGTCGTACAGTATTACTTAACTATAGTGTTCAATAAATTTTATTAATCCTCCTTATGTATTTATATGGCTTTCCACTTAAGAGATTCTTAATGTTTATAATAAACCTGGATCTTGTAGAAGATCCCATATCGATACCATCATATTTTAATGCATCAAATGTGTTGATGGAGCATAAGTCTTATCCTAAGAAGCATTAGTTTAAGGATTTTTCTCAATATATTATTTTTTTCAATTGTGATCCATTTTTTCCAGGAATATTGATAATAATTTAATATATTTAATAGATTATAGGAGGTGGAATTAAGTAATAACTAAGAATTAGTACACTTTTTTCATGAATTAACAACTTATTTTATCAATCAAGGGGATTCTAATATATTGTAAATATTGATATATGGTTAGGATATCATCATCATAGGATGTTATTAAATGTAATTACATAGAAAAAATTATCAATCATTAATGTGGTGTATGATACGGGGAATAGTTGGGGACGAACATAACAATGAGAGGGGGTGAATAATGCTCGTGTATTTATATCTAATGTTCACTTTTTATCTCATTCACTATTTTACATCTATCACTTGTTAATGTGAATCGACCTCAGATTCTTCTTCCTACCATCATTTTAACATGAAATACATCTTATAACAAACACAAAGGGTACAATAATTTTTTAAGGGTTTCCCTATAAAAATGTGAATCCTAATCCATAGTGTGATTTAGAATTGACCAAGATCATATTGCACACTTTAATTGACTTGTGAGTACAATGATTAGGGTTTATCCATGAACTCGCATTATGATATAGTCTCCTAAAAATTGTTTCTGCATCTTGCACTCTTTTAACATATCACTTTTCATTTATACTATCATCATTTTAGTTTAAATTGAGTTTGGAAACAATAATATATCCTTTCACCAATTGATAATTCTTAGTAAGTTGTTTGTGTGTTTCTTGGTCTTCTTATTCTCCTTAATTACTTTCTTTCACTACAGTATGAAAGGACTTCCTATTATTTTATATGTAAAAATGGTTCACAAAACAACTAATAATTTTTTTCATACTATCATGTAATAATGTTACCATCCATTCAAAAGAAAAATAATTCATCCTATCTATGAAAATATAAAATGTATATCCTTTCACTTTATGTTCCTCTCTTACACTAGTTTTGGCAGTATTCTTTTATATATGAAAAGTTGGAATTCTCAAAAACATCTAATTATTCTAATTCCCAAATATTCTATACTATATTCTACTTCGATTCAAAACTCATGAATCACTAGAACACTACCTTTATTCTTCCTCAATATCATTAAAATTTCATGTTGTAGGAGTCATATATTCTTCTCTAACAACTGTGTTACTGGAGTAGTCTTCATGAGTTTTTTATAGTATCAATTCTCCCTTATTTCGGATAAATATTTTGAATATATCTTATAATTATAGGTTTAATTCATATTCGTTATGTATACTGTAACTATTTTATTTGGATTTAATATTCACAATATAAGATAACCAATAGAGGAAAATTTCAATTTAAATTTCTAATTAAACTGTAAAACTTCTAATGAAAACATTCAAAATTTTACAATTACTATTGAGACATTAAGTCAACAAGAATATGAGAGAAACCATTGAAAAGATAAAAAGTCATTATAGATCTATTTTGAGAGGATATTCATTCACCAATAGAACTACACATATGATTCACTCAAAATAAGTAAATTTTTTACACTGTGGATGGAACCATGACATGTTAGATACAATTATTATCTAATTGCAATAGACCACTTGGGAAACCAAATATGAAAAATCAATCAATTTTTAATTTTCCTTCATATAAATTTCACCCAGATATTTTCTTCAAACATTATGGTATGAAATATGGTGTGTGTGTGTGTGTGTGTTTGTGTGTGTGTATATCCATTTTAATCCATTAACAATAGCTTCTCAATATTCTATTTCATGGAGAGACACCTCAACACATTGACTTGAACACAAAATGGTCGCCAGAGATACACCGTATAATAATCCCTATTTTTTTGTTTTCTAGATAACAACCGCAATCAACATCATAGAATAGTAGAGCTTTAGTTTTTTTCAAAGAAGGAACACATCTAAAAAACATCCAACATAAGATCCACTGTGATATGGTACTCCATTTTTTCATTCCCATTTACGTTACTCTTTATCATTCCACCATAATGATTCATATGTAATATCATTTTCCTCCATTTCTAATAGGGGAATAATATGACATAAAAATCCATAGAATCACTTTTTTGGTTATTTCTATTATTGTTTTCATGTAACAGCAAGATCCCATGATCACCATATCTACATTCTATGGCATAATAAATCTTCATCAATTTACACTGGAGGAAATCCTAGAATAAAATACCTTACAAAGGACACATGTCTATAAAATATTTAAGTGATATCTTTCCAAACAAACCACTATACTTGTTTTCTAGTGATTTTTGTGCATGGGGATTACGCTTCCTATTTATACACTATTCATCTCCACTCATTATCTTTTAAATATCTCACAATATCTTCAAAACATTTTAAAACCATGTAATTATGATCACATCATGTAAAAAAATGTATTTCCAAAGGTTGAACATGATTTATGTGTTCATAATTAAAGAATATACACAAATAATATATATATATATAATATCTAAACCTTCTGTTCATCACATTTAGAATTCATAAAAGTAATTTTTTTCTTATGATAATAATGAATCGATATTTATAAAATTATTCTTCATTGAGATATAAAAGTTATCACTATAAATCCTCTGTGGAACTCAAATTTTAAAACTCATTTAATGTTAACAAAAATAAATCTTTTACAACATCTGATGGAAATAACAACTTTATTACCTCTTCCATGATGTTTATTTTAATCTTCATTCACATAAAACACGTAAACACCATCTTGGGAACTTCTTCTTTCAAATAACTGTGTGTTCTCCTTTCATATTCTAAACTAATTTTTATTCATCATATTCACAACAAACAATATATTCACAAATAATCACTGATAAAAATATTATAATATAAAAAATGGGGGACCAATAATATCTCCATTTGTATTTATTTAGGAATACTCACAAATAAATTATATGTTAATATGTGTACCATTTTTTCTAATCTAATTTCCCAATAATAATTAACTTTTCTTTTTTTTCCCCCTTATTGAAAAGAAATAAATTTTTATGAAATTGTTATCAATTAATACTTAATAAAAACTCTATAAATAATTCCACTCTGAGTATATGTGAGCTATGATCATTGTTTAAAATAATAAGGATTGATTAAGACAAAGATGATGTCCATTATTAGATGATTTTTGTACCAACTGAAATGAGATTTTCTTTACCTTTCATAGAAACTTTCTATAAATTGAGGGATTATAAAGTTGATAGTACCACATGAGTTAATAATTATAGTAAAAATTTATCATTAAATAATCAATATAAATTCTTACACTCACTTTAGAAAACATATAAAAAACATTCTTGTAAAATATAATTTTCTTTGTTTCAAAAAATATCTCTGAATATTCATAAATTTTATGTCATTGATTAAAACAAATTTATCACCCTTTAAGTGATAATATGATTTTAATTAAGAAGTAGGATATATAATTAATACATAACTCTTTAGTAAAATATTCTTCAATAACTTTTTTGAGTAATAAAGCATTAATGCCAGAGTGATTAATGTAGTTTATTTAAGATTCACTATTCTCAACCTAAATGTGACACACAATGAAATATTAATTTAGGTGGATTTGTTTAATGATTAAATAATATTATGTTACTATTATATAATTTACTAAAATGGAAAACATCATGTAGATAATCATATTTAAAAACACCCACATCTTCATCAAGAATGATCCTCCTCAATATATTCTCTTTATAATATTATTTATATAATCAATTCTGGATCATAACTACTTTATCACTATTATAAAGGATGTTATATCCCATCTATATTCATTAATGGTAATTTATTAATTAAATTTTATTTTATAATACCAATTAACAAATAATTACAAGTTGATATCTTCTTCACTAAGGAATTCATCTTTTAACAGCATATACTCGTTCTCAAGTTCCCTCTTGTCGAACATGCATCACCTTCAATTCCCTACATTATAAGAAAAAGTAAACCACAAAAAGGTAAGGAAATAAGTTTAATTTTCTTGTTCATCAATGTGTATAATATTATTGAGAATATTTTATCAACCATATTTATACATTATTCATTATTCTATATCTATTATTCAAAAATAAAATTGTTTGGATTGGTTGGTACCCTTAACATGCTACTCTTATTTTTTTAGGGAATCCAGCTTTAAATAATATTCCATTCCAAATATTGTTTTTATTCTATATAGGGATTCTTTTTTTATAAATATGGATAAAAAAAGCATTGACCTTGTCTCCATATATCTTTTATCTTCCGCAAAATACTTTTTTAACACTAGGGATATCCTTTATTGATATCCTCTCATAAAATTCATCTTCTTCATGTGGAATTACTTATTTTTAAATAAAACTCTATTTCCCTGATTCTTCCTCAATTTAATTTTGTTTATCTAAGTAATTTTTTCAAATAACAAATAAATCATTGGGTATATTTACAATATGTTTGGAGTTCCCACACAGAAACTTATGAGTAATTTTGTTCAAGTAAATTTCATTGGCATTTTAATCCTCTTGAAATTATCTATTCTATTAGGAAAATATAAATAATCTTCCTTCATTGATAGTTACTTGAAAGTATACATATTCCCAAACACCAATAACACTGTTATGAATGCGGGTTATCTTTACATCATCCTCATATATGGTCATGTTTACCCATTTTATTTTGATACATATTTTCAAGAGCATGAACCATTTCCATGACCATGCTAATTTTACAAACCATACATTTTATCAAATATTTTAAATATATTTTAAGTATGTGGATGAATATTAATCTATCAATGTTTTATATTTTTAGGATTAATATTTATTGAAATTGGCATCATATAAAATTTTGAAAAAATGTAATATACCAATAATACAATGAAAAGTTACTAAATCAATAGCACGCCCAAAATTTTACATTAAAATATAAAAATTTCTTCTTTATTGCATGATTTCCAGATTTAAAATTGTGTTGTTTTAGGGATTTTATCATCACTGGTTGGGATCTTCTTGGGGAACCATCTTTCATGACCCTTCTTTTGTAAACTATGGACATGTTAATAGTCTTCGCATCACTTCTCATTCTTATTCATATAGATTTTTCATTTAAAGATTAAATATTTAGAGATATATATTTCTTAAATAAATAGTAATAAGCATGGATGTAGGGATTCTTGAGTAAGATCATCCGTTATTTTTGTGGTTTATAAAATATTTTTTTAACATAATAATCATCCATTAAATGAAATGGGGTAACAATTCTTTTCATATTCAGTTGTGAACACTCACCTTGTTTCATCACAAGGTCTCCAACTCTACTTCTAATTATAAAAAATACATATCGATATAATTATTATGATATTCAATTAATTACCCTTTCTATTCATAATATTACCTCATCATTATATTTTCATCAGCATAAACTTTAACCATTTTGTAATAATGTTTCATGCTCTTATATCCTCTATGATTTTATATCTTGTTTTAAATTCAGTATGTCAATGCCAATTTTTTTCAACCTTCAACTCATGTATCATCACATCAAATTATTTAGAGGCCTCATTCTTTTCTGAGATTTTATTAAGCAACTCTTCCTCATTCTTGGAGAACTTTTCATCAAGAAAACATTTTCCACATCTTTGGGTCCCAACTATTTATGCACATTTACATAGGATAGAACCTTTCTTCTAAATATTTATACTTTTCTTATGACTCCTCTAAAATCATGGTGATTTCATTCTAAATGATTTCAAAAATACAAAATATAAAAATAAAATAGTTCACTAATAAAATAATACAATGTGTCCTTTAATGAATAATTAAAAAATTCTATTGACATATTATCAATCCCAATTGGTTCTTCTTCTTGTTGATTGTTTTCACAAGAAATTTCACTTAATTATGGATCATGTTAATTAATTTATCATTTTGAGGTAGAATAACTATCAATATCCATGGTGGTATATTGAAGAACCAATTTCTATTCAAAAAATTAGATGTGGTTTTTTCATATATAACAAATGGAGGTAATGAAACATATTTATATTAATACAAGAGTGATAAATTATACATCATATTATTCTATTTATGTCTTCTTATCATAGAAATATTTGGAGATGTATAATTTTATTTAGATGTAATTATAGACTCTCCAAATAATAATTTCTTTATAAATTCTGAAAGAGTCTAAAATCACCAAATAGAAAAAATTCAAAATTTATGAATCCAATTAGAGGTCGACTGGGATCTAATACTCATTGATGATACATTATAGGGAAGAAATTTGGAATTTTATGGGGGTGAATTAGTTTTGGAGACTTTATATCTAACATTCACATTTTATCCATTTCCTTCTATTACATATTTAACTGGTTATGTGGAATTGATTTTACATTCAATATTATCATCTTTTATTTCGCTTTCATCATATCCAAAGAAAAAATTAAAATAGAACCTTGATTTTTCAAAGTTCACCTATTATGATTATAATTTTGATACATGGTGTGATTTGGAATAAACCAATATCACACAACCACAAGATTTGACTTTTGATTATAATGAGAAGGGTTTATCATTGAAATATAATTACACTGTAGTATTCCAATAGTGCTGGGAGAATATTTTAAAAATTAAAAAACATTTTGGTCCTTTATATAGTAACATGAACAGTTTACATAGAGTCCGGTGACAAGAAAAGTATATTTCATAAATATTGAAAAGTTGATACGTTTTTATTGGTTCTTGTTCTTCTTCTAATACTTATATATTTACATTAATTATATCTTGAATGTTTGTTATCTTCTTTTGTATAAAAACAATTAAGCACACAAATAATAATACTATTCAAAATAGGTGGTCTGAATACTGCCATTCTTCTACAATAGTATGATATCTTTCAATCTTTAAAAATATAAAATATACAGCATTCCACTTCCTCTTCTTTCATTTCAATTATTACAAGACTATTCTTCAATTTTTGAAAAATGGAATTCACATAAAATTATTTTTCTTCTTCCATATTATATTTAACTTTTGGTGTAATTATTAAAATATATGACAATTACTAGAACCCCCTATTATTCCTTTTAATAGCTAAATGTATATGGTGTAATATTTATATATTCTTCCTTGAAATCATTAATACAAAAAAAAGTCTCTTCGGTTCTATATAATATAGGTCATCTCTTCATCTATCAACATATTTGGATAATATCTATAAATAACTTAATTAGTTTTTATATTTTATATCAATTATAAAAAATATATTTATCTATAATATTTTCATTACAAGAAAACAAACATACCCAAATCCCAATTTAAAATTTTTATTTCAAATATTATATTACCTTCAACGGTTTTCAACTCATCCCACTTTTTTGAGCCATTAGATCACATTTATTTTCCATGTTTTTTATATAATTTAAAATTGAATTAAATATAATTTTTTTGAGGATCCTAATTCATTAATATATCTACATCATTACATATACATGAAATACGAACATTATTTTAAACAAGGCTAGCAACATCGAATGATAGATCCCATTTTCATCAAACTACACTAAATATATTTGGAATCAAATTCATAATGTCTAGAAATATGGATTTTCCCCTCCTATATAATTTATACTGGTACATATTATAAACACTATGAAATGAAATAACAAGTGTATCTACTTTATTCAATCCTATAACAATGGATGATCGATTTCCTATTTCATAAAACAACACCTCAATAATTTGGCTTCAATGAAAAATAGACACCAAGGGTACACTGTTGAATAATCCCTTCCATTTTTGATTCACATATAGTCCTCATGATCATCCTAATAAAATAGTAGAGCTTCAAAAATTTCATAAGGTTAACACCTCTACCAAAATACCCAATGAATGTTCTCCATGACATGGTACACTCTGTTTCATTTCCTATTTGTTTTACTCTTCATTATTCCACCATGATGATTCTTATTGAAATTAATTTATATCCATTTCTTATAGGTCAATCACTTATCTCATGAATTCTTCTAAAATACCCATTTAGAATTATTCTATACTTGCCTTCTTATCCCTCTAGGATCTCCCGATCAATACTGATTCTCTCCTTAACGTAATAAAACACCATTATTTTATATATTGAGGAACACTCAAACTAAAAATCATTGAAAAACAACTTTCTCAAGAATATATTGTCAATTTTTTGTTATTATATAAACCATTATTCTAATATTCATGTATTCTTATGGCGTGGTGATGACACTTCTTCTTCAGACACCATTCAGATCCACTTTTTTGCATTAAAACATCTCCCAACATATTCCAATCATTTGGAAAACATCTATTAAACATCACCTCATGTAAAAAAATGTTAAGTGAGTTTTAAAATATTTTTTTACAATGAAAAAAACACACCAATCATATCAACATCATTCTAATTAAAACCTTTATTTATAGCCTTTTTAACTTCATACATGAAATTTTATTCTTCTAATAATAATTAATGGATATTCTTATAAGTATTAATCATAGAAATATAGTACTTACCATTATGAACCCTCTATATTACCCAAATATTAAAATTCATTTTCCTTTAACAAAATTAAATACCTAAAACCTTACAAATTCACGACTTATTTCAAACTAGATTCCAATATGCATGTTATAATCTTCATTAACATAGAATGAGTATAATCGTTCTTTGGAAATTCTTATTCATAATAAGATTTAATTTTTCATCGAACATCCAAGAAAATTATTCTTCAACATATCAATATAAAAAATTAATTCATTGATAACCATTGAAAAAAAAATATAACACACAAAATGTGGGCTCAATATATGAGTTCACTGTGATATTGTTTGGTGTAATTAATATATCAATAATGATCAAGCCCATAATAAAAAAATATATCATCCATGTCTTTTTGACTTTGTCATGGTATTTCATGATGACATGTGGGTGTGATCCAAGATAAAATAGGATAAAATTAAAAACATTGACATTTCTTTGAGTATACTATGAGAGAACAATATGTTTCTATTATAAAAACAAGATTTTACACTTATTTTTCATAATGGGTGGTAATGATATTGTTCATAGGATACCGATGGAAACAAAACATCTACAGATGCATCAAAATATGTTTCTATATCCCTTATATGAATAATTACATAGCCAAACATAGTCGTATCTCTCAATTATTCCCACAGTCACATTCTATAGTGGTCGTAGGTTGGGACATGTTTCTAGATTTAGTTTATGAAATTTTTATTATTAAATAATAATAACACTAATAATAATTTATTTTGAATTTAGAAGGTTATAAAAATGGAATTAAATCACCCACTCATGGCCAAAATGTATAGGTCATGTCTCGTATAATAGTTGACTCACTCAATAAATAACCCACTGATATTTTAGTAGCTCAAAGACTCTATTATCATGGCTCATAGACACCCATATGCATAGTATTATTAATAATATTATTATTATTTTGTTAATAAACCACTATTATTGTTCATAACAATCAAAAATAATATGAGGAAATATTTGGTTACCAAACATTGTAATTTCCTCAGTTTATAAACATTCCCTTCAAATAAATATTAAAATAATGGCTTGTTTTCCACAAAAATATACTATGTTATTAATAACTAAAAAAATATAATCCACTTCATAATATTTCAATTTATCATTAATCACTACTAACAATATATGGAATTAATTAATATATATAATCTTGTATATAAATAAACTACATTTTCATATACTATCCAAGAAATAATATATAAATATATATATATATATGTATGTATATATATATTAAATGGATTTATATTTAATTATTTTGTATTTAAAAATTTATTAAAAATATTGTTATTTATTTTATAAAACATTTAGTTAATTATTTATGAATTTATAGATATTTTTTAATAAAATTAATCATTTTTTTAATTAATTACTTTCTAAGAATAATAAAAGTAAATCAAATTGTATGTTTTTGATAAATATAGACATTAAGGTCTGTAAAATGTTAATTTGAAATGAAAATTAGATTTCTAAAAATAAATTATTTTATGTATAAATGAATTAGTTTATTCGATATTAAGAGTAATGCAATGATTATAGTTTAATGGTTGTCAAAATAAATTTAATAAAATATTATATGTATTATGGTATATAAAATATTATTTTATACAATGATAATTTTGAAAATACTAATTAATTTTTATACAAAATGGTATATATTTGATACTATGTTACATATAATTTTTATATATATGTATATATACAGTAATTAAGATTTTGTTTATAATATAAAAACAAAGTTAAAAAGGTATATTTTATTTTTAAGTTAGTAAATGATAAGTGAAGTTTGTTTTCATGTCTATATATATAATGAAAAATTCGTTCATGAGCTTATGAAAATAAACTTCCTAGCCCCATGATCTTATTCCTCCCTAAAAAAAATTTCCATAGATATTAGTTTCCATGAAGAATTCAGTCACTATTGTTTTCCTTATTGATACTATGAGTGTCCATAACCCTTCGAATGATTATCATTCCATGATAAAGGTAGGGTTCATGTATTTATATAATATTATATCTCAACATGTTTGCTGAAATTTGACCTCTAATGATATTGAATTACTTAAACTACAATTTCAAGTAGGATCATATCATTGATAGCCTATACTGATCATTATATTGTTTATTTTTTATGTTCCTTTCAACATATTTAAACTATTATTTTCAACATGGTTATACATCATCAATATCATACTCACACGAATGGTAGCTAGAATTTATTTGTAATATTAATATATCAATATACTCACATGTTTGTGTGTAATTTTTGTGTTGAGGTATTAAATATCTATTAAACATTCAAACAACCATTTATGGTCCACACGTTTTTCATTTGCAAGATCCAAATAATTGTATTTGGAAGTAATATAAATATTCATTAATAAATGTCAATAAAATAAATAACATGTCTATTCAGTAATTATTAATGTTTTTATAAGCTATATTATATGTTAAAAAAAGTAGTATCTATACAATGGTCTCTAAAAATAGATTGTTAAATTGTAATTTTGTGAAACTATATATTTGTATTGTCTAAGGATTTGCTGGATTATCTAAAGTGGGAGACAATAGGTGATCATAAAAAAATATGTAAGGTCTCATATCGTAGTTGAAAAAAATATGAACTTTTTATATAGTGGTAGTTTCATAGACAAAGGGAAAGGGAGGAGAGTGATTTATGATATTTCCATCAATATTGTGTTTGGAATGGATTTTTTAGTAAGTATAAGTCCAAAACCTCTTATAAGGTTAAACAAATTCTACACTGAATTATATTTTAAATTTTAAAACCATACTCTCTTTTTTAAAATAAATTTCAATGTTGTTTTTATGGAGTTTTTTTTCAAAAATTATCATCTTATTCATAAGGGATAAATGTATTCACAATTTTTGTGTTAAATTTTCAAATCAATCTATGGGTGATATTTTAAAATAAATTAATTTTATTTTCCTTTTAATCAAACATAATACGTGAAAAAAATGTTTTAATTTTGATTTAAAACATTTTTTCAAGTAGATTAAAATTAATAATTTTATGTAAGGGAAAAATGATTTCTAATTTCCTCTTCTATTATTTTTCCAAAACATGTTTCTCTATTTTTATGGTATTTTTAATTTAAAACATTATTATTAAGAATTTGTTTGGGAGGTGGTATTTTAAAAATATATCATTCCATGTATAGAATATTTATTTCAAAATAATATACCTTTTATTTTTTAAAACATTTTTCCTATTGCGATAATTTTATATCCAAGAATTTTGTTTATTTTTATTTTATTAAATTTCTATTCATTGATTTTCTAGTTGATGTTCCATATGGGTTTTCATGAATCAATTTAAAGGATTTATTTCCATAAATTATGATTACATCTGACCTATGTTTTTTTCTCTAAAAATATGTATTTTCAAATGAAAACATTTTTACTTATTCGATCAACAAACCAACCCTTTATATATTCTTTATTTCTGAATCTTGTTTAATTTTGAAAAAAAAATGTTAAAAAAATTGTTTTATTTAAATATGGAACCCAGACATTGAAAAAATGATGAGGAATAACGAATAAATATAATGTTCATGGTATTTTCTCCACTATGTGATGGGTAGGCTATATATAATCTTCAATGTTCTAGGTCTCCGGATGGTTTTGTTTTTTAATCTGGAAAATTAGTTTTATTTTAAATTCACTATATTTATTTTATAAAGATTTATTTTTGAAACTCTTCAAAAATTCTAAAATTTTTCATTTTGAAAAAAAATAAATGGTTTTCTTGATTTTATAAAATCTAAAATAACTTATTTAATTAAATATGAATTATCATATTCTAAAAAAAATATTCCCAAAATAAGGTTCATGGGAATACATTTGTCTCCATACTCATTTTTCTAAGAAAATATTTTTTAAAGACCCATTTGGATTCTAAAGGAAAATGAAAATGTTCTTCACACACAAATATTTTATAAAGTTTAAACTGATTTGTTTTGAAGAAAAAAATTTTAAAGGATATTTTATGTATTTTAAAAATAGTATTTATTATTCATTTTTGAAAAATCTATTTTATATTTTTATGCTCACCCTATGTTTTCAAAACATAAATTATTAATAATTCCAAAGATATATTATGAAGTAATGGTTTTCTTGAGTGATGTTTGATTTAAAATTCATATTTGTATTAATGACCATTTAGAATTAATATAATATTTTTTTATATATTTATTAATTATCTAAATATCTTGACCTAAAAACGTATTTAGAGAAGAGTAACTCAATATCTTGATTTAAGGTGGTAATTGTGTATATATTTATCCGTTTGACTCGCTCCTTTTAGTAACATGCCATTTTAAAATAAATAATATAGAAAAATATGTTATCCTAGCACTTGAACTAGGTGTACAGGTCATAGGATATTATGGTTGATAACAATGAAATGGTTTATACATGTTGGGAGATTATTTTGATAATAGTTAAAGATTACTTAAAAATTAAAAACTCTTTTTCTTGTTTTAGGTGATTATATTTTTTTTTGTGATTATGAAGAAAAGGGATCATGTGATATAATAGAGAATCCTTTTGGATTACAAGGGTTTCAGTTCTTTGGGATTTAGGAATTAGGTGAAAGCCATCTTAAATAGAAAAATTATCATGGAAAAATTTCCTATAATTTATCTACAAAATTTATCTTTACCAAAATTTATGTAATAATAACATGGGAAGGAGATTATTTTTCTTATGCATAAAAAGTATGTACATTTTTTTAACATAGATAATCAAAATTTCAAGTGTATAATTTATTTACTAGTAAGAGAATTTAATGATCTAGGTTTTAATATATATATATCCATTTAAATAATTTTTTAAATAATAACTTGTTTGTTTACAAAAATCAAATAGTGTTATACATATAATAAAACAATAATCCATTTTTAATTTTTATAACTATCATTAATTGCTATTGACAAGATTGAAATATATAAATATATACCTATATATACTAATTTTCATCTATAATATATGAAATGAAGTATATATATAATAATTAAAACTATATTTTATAAGTTTGTATTGAAAAAATTTAATAACAATATTTGTATTTATTTAATAAAACGTATTGTTGATTTTTAAGTATTTTTGGAAAATATATTAATATAATTTGTAATTATTAAATTGTGTATTACATGCTCAAGAATAATAATAGTAAAATATAAATTTTAATGGTATTTTATTGATAAATATATCAATTAATATACTTAAAATATAAATCTAAAATGAAAATAAAATAGTTTAAAGGGAATTATAAAACATTGTAATCTATAGATTTAATAAGTCCTAATAATTATATAATGATCATAGTATAAAGTATATCAAATTACATTACATACAATATAATAAGTATTATCTAATGTCAAATATTATTGATTATAATGTTTATAATAAATAAATTATAAAGGTATAAAATAAATGGTTTATATTAGATACAACAGTGCATATAATGTATATATATAATTAATAACATTAAATAAAATTAGGTTCATAAAAGAAAAATGGAGTTGAATTATTATATTAGACTTTTAAATTATAATGTTTTAAATGAACGATGTGTGAGATAGTATTAGAAAAACTTTATGCATGGGAATACTCAAATAACATTCTTCACCTTGTTATATTCATTTTCCCTAATTGTATTCTTTTTGGATGTCATTTTTTCAAATTAATATATTCATTATTATTATCTTTGATTTCTTTTTGAGTGACTATAATCCTTCCAATGATTCTTATATTGTGGATAGGCTAGGTTTCATATGTTTTTTTCATCCTATATCTTGTGATCTGTGTTAAATTTAAAGCATAATTGATACTATGTGACATAAAGTAAAAAATATTTTAGGATAGAAACACTAAATGCCAAGAGATATTATTAGTGTGTTTTATTATTATGTTTCATTAACTATATTGGACCTCTGATTTTCTGTGTGCAGATGCATCATCCTCTTTTTAACTCATTTGAATTGTACATGGAATTTAAATGTAATACAAATATATCTACATACTTTTTTCTGTGAGAGTATTAGGAATGTGTGTATCAATTTAGTAAATATCTACATAATTTTTGAATGTATATTCATGATTATAATGTTTATCATTTGCAGGAACTACATAATTGAGTTTTGAAAATATATGATGATGTGTGAATGGTTGGTAATAAATTAAAGATTATATCAAATTATAAATTTTTAAATTTTTGGAATGTTACAGTAGATACATAAAAAGTGGGTTTATATAAATATAGCCAAAAATATTTTTTTAAAATAATAGTTAAACGATACTATATATATATATAAATACATAGTAGGGGTTATCTCATATAAAGGGGGAGTCTTTTGGTGATCACATGGAAATCGGTCTTTACATGGATCTTAGATAAAAAAATGTGTGTATCTTCCATTTTGTATGTTTTATTGAGAGAGGGAATAGAAATGGAGTATGTTTATATAATTTCTTTGAGAGGGTTTTTGGAAAGAATAATTCAATAAGGATCATTCCAAAACCTCAATTAAAGGTAAAATATTATTATAAAATTAAAATTATATTTTAAATTTTTTTAAAAAACCATTGTTTGTATTTAATTTCAATATTCATTTTATGAAGTTTATTTTTATTATTATCATTTTATTTGTCTAGGATAATAGTTTTTAAATTTTTTTTGTTAAATTTTTCAAATATTTTTAAGGAAATGTTTTAAAATAAACTTTCTATTTTAAAATTTTTCAATCCCTCATAGCAAGGGAGTAAAATGTTTTAATTATCTTTGTAAAAAAAATTAATTAAATTTAAAAATAATAATTTTTTATAATATAAAAATGATTTATAAATATATATTATTTTAATTTTCTAAACTTCTTTATCTTTATTATGGTGAATTTAAAATAAATCCCAATTCTTAAGTATTTTTTTCAAATATAGTACATTAAAAAATTATCATTTCATTAATAAAATGTATATTTCTGAAATATTTCATTATGTATTTTATTTAAATATGTACTCTGGTGAAAATAATTTTAATTTCATGAATGTGGTTATTATTAAACTATTGTATAGTCAGGCACTTACTTTCTCATCGATATTATATCTTTGTTTCTGTGAATCAATTTTAATTATGTATATCATTAAATTATGATTTCTTTTTACCCATTTCTGTATTTCTCTAAAAATATTTATTTATAAGAAAAACATCATTATGGAGCTTCCATAAACTATCCATTATTTTATATATTCCAATTTATGAATCAATATTACATTATAGAAAAGAATGCAAGTTATAAAATGTATTATTGACAAAATGGAACCCATATATTTTAAAAATTAAGAGGAATAGGGAGTGAATCCATAAATTAGGGAAAAATTCCCACTATGTGACCAGTCTAACAATAAAACATTCAATATTATTGTCCACCTCATGGTTTTTTTGGGCTTGTAATCATGTATATTTGAAATTCAGTACAATAATTTTATAAGGAGTTAATTTTTAAACACTTCAAAAGAAAAATTTCACTTTTGGAAAAAAGGATTTTTTTTCTAAATTTGTAAAGGTGTTTTATTTAAATAATGTGACTTATTATATTTTTTAAAAATCTTATAAATTATTTTTTATTAATATATCGTTCTCTTTAGTCATGTTTATAAAAAAACAATCCTGAAAACCCTTTTGGATTCATATGGAAAAGGATTTTTTTCATGTTTTATAATAGAATTTTAATTTCAGTAATTCTCTAGACCATAGAGGATCTTTGGTGTTTCGTAACTATATATTTGTTATTTTTTTTTATATGTTTATATATATTCATTTGAGTAACTCCATTTTGAAATAAAGAATGTAAAAATAAATAAAGGCTTACGAATATATTTATTTTTATCACCTGGACTAGTAGTATGGGTCTTAGGTTATTATAAATTCAAACTCTCCAAAATTTATTAAATGAGAAGAGATTAAAATAGAGAAATCCAAAGGTAAATAAAATATTAATAGTTTAATAGTTATCAATTATTAATTATTAGTTATTTATTAATATTTTTTAAAATTTGTATTTATTATTAATAATATATTATTTATTATTATCTAATATTTATTATTTAAATATTAATTATTTTTTCTTTATTAACTATACCCAAATGGAACAGACCAGGGATTAAATCCATTGCCCTAGAAAATAATTACGAAAAAATAATTTGTATGTAAGGAATGACGGTTTTTAAGAAACATTAGAAACATATTAAAATTTAGGGCATTTTCATCTTATTCTATGTCTACCACCCCTTCCATGGGACGCACCCCCACCCGTCGGGTGTCATACTCTATCCCATTACTTTGTAGGTTTCTCTTTTCTACCCTAATCATCCTTTCCCAAATAAAAATCATTGTATACACACATGAGTGACTATTTCATAGTATGCCCTAATATTAGTCTCATCATCACCAAGATGAAAGAATTACCTTGTCTCTAGAGGTTTCACTTAAGCCAATTTCAACCATGATTATGCTATTGTATCAAAATCATACCAAATATGTCACATTTACAAGAAGGATTGGTAACCCAATGGATTCTACAATGACATATAGGATTTCAGGGTGCCATAAAATCTAGTTGAGGTCATTTATATAGATACATATTTATGTGAACATATTTTTGGAACTGAAAAAAATGAGATCATAAAAAACATTCATGAACATGGAATAAACTAGGATTCAAATAAAATTTCTAGGGATCTAATAATTGTTTTTAATCCATACAAGGAATGAATCAATCCAATAATAATCTTATAAGTGTGATGAAATTATAATTCAAAATACCCCAAAGCACATAAACACTACATATCAAATCTTCTTGACACAATGGATGTTCACCCTGTGGGATGAACAACCATCCAATAATGGAATTCATAGACATCATGTGTCATCTAGATACTGTATTCAATTTCACCTTGACAGTAACTGTAAATCCATTCTTCACTATAATAATAATAATAGAGTTGTGATTGGAAGAAAATGGGTGAGTTCCATATAATTTTTTTGGTTGATTCACTTTATTAATATCATATCCCAAATCATCCCCTTTTCCATTATCCATTTTCCTCCAGTGAGGAGCTATTAGAGATCTTTATAATTATACAAAAAAATCATTGCCACAATTAGGGCTAATCACCATTTTCCATTCTTAACATAAATTTATAAATTAATAATTAGTAATTTATTAAATATTAAATATTCATTATTTATGAATTTTTTCTATTTTTTATGAATTATTTCCCATTTACATATTATTATTTATAATTAGATTTTATTTATAATTTATTATAATTTATTATTTCTTTTTAATTCTTTATTGTCAATTCTTACATATTATAGTAATTATTAACTATTAAATATTAATTATTTAATACTAATTATTTATAAAAATAATTTGTATTGGGTGTTCATGTTAGGTTATGATATTCTCCCTCCTATAGAATTTTATATCCCAGGATAAACTCCTATGCATAGCCTCTTTGTTAGGGGATTTATTAGGGTGGTCAACCTAACAAACCAAATCCCCTTGATTGACATAGGTGTGGATTTATTTATATTTTTAGGCTTGATGGGGTATATCTCATTCCAAAAGTAATGGGTGATGGTTTACAATAACCCCCACTCAATGGTAGTGTTGTTGGTTTTGATAGGCAATGACGTAAGTAGACATAGATAGGAGTGCATTTCTTCATGGAGGTAGTAAGAAAATATGAATTGGGTGGCAGCGAAAGACTTAGATGGTTAATAAAGTGTAGAGGAGCATGGATAATGTTATGGAATAATGTATAGTAGTCAACAAAGAACAAATGGGGGTATAAGTGGAAATCACTAGCGGTAACGCGGGTGGGGTCATAATAAGGGTGGTGTCTATGGGGTGTTATAGTATCCTAGATGCAATGTGGGATGGGATCTATAGTAAATGTGAAAAAGGTGTATGATGCATATAAATTGTGGGGTATATAGTCCATTTACTTTGGTTTGGATTTAGGTTAATTTAATAGTTTTGTACACCCAAATTAAATATGAGTTCTTATGAAATGATTTTTTAAATAAATGGCCTATATATCTAGGTTATCCCATTGGGGGGGTTATGGTCTTGGTTATTATTTCCTTCAGGCGATATTTGTGAGTGGTTATTATAATTATACTAAGATGAAATAATATATATAGATATGAAATATTATTTTATATATTTTATATTAGTACTTCATAATAATTGATTATTTTAAAATTGCCGATGGGGCTTCCTTGAGTGGTAACGTGACACTATTATTCTATATCAAATTAGATTTTTAATCATAATAGTCACTATGGATGGATTTTAGAAGCCATTAATATATGATAATGTATATAGGGGTGCATACCAGTGGAAATTCTAACAAGGGAAACATATGATATAGGAAATGAGCCTTTAGGATAAGATGAATGGGTCTTTTGCATATAAAATGGTGGGTCTTTGAGATTTAAATTTTTGCAGTAGGATAACTATAAAGTAGAAAACTGATTGGAGGAGAAAGTGGTCTAACATTTTTATACCATGGGTGAGTGATCTGTTTCATTTTCTTTTAACATACATGATCATAGTGAGTAATTATAAAATTAATTAGTACATGGAAGCCACATCCCCTCTCTGATTCTAGTTGACTGATCACTTCATGGAAGGGAAGATTCATTCCATTGATCATCTTGAATGATCTTTCAATAAAGCATGGGGTCAACAAAATAATATTCTAATGAGGTTTTTCAACAGTATAAATCTCTTCATATGGTTTGATGATAAGGAATATTTGATCCAAAAATGCTCTGAAATATCTAGTTTCTTCAAATTGATGCTTATTTATTTTCTGTTATAGTCCATTTATTTCCATTGAAATTTGACCCAATTTAAATGAAACTATCGATTATTCTCCCAAGACTGCCCCTCCCATTAAAAACCCCTCTATCCTCATGTGATTGGTAAAATGGTCAGTTGATTTCTCTATTTATATTAAAGGAGTAAAAACATTTTTCATCCAAATCTATTGTGGATATATGTGGTGGTTGGAATTTCAAATCGCATCCCCCCAATGGTGTTTATTTGTATTGAATTATATGTCCAGTATCTACATAAACTACTAGTTAACCTTTAATATTCATTTAAATTTTTATACCTATTTTTCTGTATATGAAATTCATCTTGAAAACATATCAAGAGTAGTCATGATTCCATAGCATGAAATTCCTATTATAATTTGATCGAATGTAATACTTGTAAGTTCAAATAAACAAAATAGATTAATGTTTTTGATATTATTATTAATTTAATTGGAATTTGGAATGATGGATCTAATATGATCTCATTGGATTCGAACCAGCATTCAAAATTCTTGTTTGGCATGGCTTATAGGAATCTAGATGCTATTGTGGAATCCCAAGTGGAATCACTAATCTCTGGCCTTTCAAGGATGAATCCATAGGCATTTCCCAATAAAAGAAATTATCCATTGTATGTGTCTACAATATCTTCTCCATGATTATATTTGTTAGATAACCTACATCAATCCATTTCCATAACATATTCAATGAATTGAATGAAAATTCTGATCAAAACATTGATCGGGAAGGGTAGAGGATAATCATTTCAAAATTAAAAATAAAGAAGGTTATTTCAAAGAACTATGATTTTCCAAAGACTGGTGACATATAAGAAGAATCCAAATATGAATTAGATTTTTAGAATAATCCACAATTGGTTCTTCCCTTAGTGTATAGATTGAGTAATAGGACGAAATAAATTTCTGACTTTTGGAATATCGAGTTAGCATTGGGAATAAAGTAGAAAATGTATGGAATAATATAATATAATGAAACCAATGTCCAAAATATATTTCAGTATGGTAAAAGTCGCCAAGATAGATATATAAGTGTGGTTCTATTTTTTGTTACCTGAAACTGACTCAATAAAGAAGCTTGAAAATATTGATATGAATGAACCGACCCCCTGTTATGAGGTTTTTTTACAAGTGGAAACTCATGATACCAAAAATATGATCTAGTTCATTGGTGGGATCCTTGGATCTAATTGGGCACAATATCTTCTCTAAATCAGCTCTAGATGAGGTAATCCTAGAATTAAACTTAGATTTTATAATAACTAATCCTATTGATCATGTTTTTATCAATACATGAAAGGTTGGTGATGATAAATTAAAATCCTTGTACTACATCTAAAATATAAGAAAGAAATGTTAGAGGGTACTTTCACTATCAACAATTCATAGGAGGACACCAACAAAATTTCTAAAATGTTGCTTTGAGTTCTCCTTAATGAAGAGTATGATGCTGGGATCAATAAAGAGAATCATATTTAGAAATATAGATTCACCAATTTTTTTATAAGCCTAGATAATTACATTAAGTGTAGTGAATGTATGGACTATCACATTGAAGATCTCATCAAGGATGATCCATAAATTAAGGTAACTTCAATTTAATAGAGCTCATATAGGATAAGTGATTCCATTTCACTAAAAACTTTATGGAATTGTCTTCTGATCTCTTATGTAGTCTGATGTTCTCTGAATGCCTCAATTTTGTGGGGGTTCCCACTTTTCTCAAAAAGGTGTTATTACAAATTAAAAAATAATAATTTCTAGCCAACTAAAACATTTCTATTATTGATTTCAATCAATTATACTTTTAAATTTAAATTTATCAATTATTAAATTATAATAAAATATTATTATTAATGAATAGAAAATAATAAATTAAAAATTATTATTTTGACAATTTTTAATTAGTAATGATTTTTAATTTTATAATTTCTAATCATTGTGATATTTTTAAAAAATAAATTAATTAATTAATAAATAATTAAGTAATATATATAATAAAAAATAAATGTTAATAATCAATAATTAATTATAAATTTATAATTTCATTTTTATTATTTATTCAATTTATTTTCATTTAAAAATTGGTTAAGTAAAATTTATTAGCATGGTGTTATATTAAAATTCATCTACTAGAGTGGTTAATACTTAAGGAGTTAAGTGATATTGGATGAGAGTAATATATTAATGGGTCTCAATATAGGATGTTTGGGTTTCATACATAGAATGGACTGAGATTAGTAATAAATAAATAAATATGTTAAATAACTAAAAATAAATATTTTGTAAAATTAATTACGAATTTTCATTGATTACAAATTTATTAATAATTCTTAATTAATAAATTATAATAATTAATATAAATATAAAAATATATATCTTATGGGCTCTTAGTCCATGACCATTATGTTTATTCATAACCCTATTTCTGTAATAATGTCACAAGGTATTAGATCTATAGCCACGAATGATGATTCTGGCCATAAATGTTTCATTTTTTCAAATTTTATTATGAGGACATTGACCATGGTTACAGTCAATTACCATGTTCAAGGATCTTATTGACACAGTTTAATCTCATATAAATAGTATTATTTATTAATAATGTGTTTTTTGAACTCTCATATTATAACTTCTATATAAAAGTTTTGTGATTCCTGGGGCTTATGATATATGATTTTGGAGTCTGGGTAGACTCTGAGATGGTTGAGGTAGAATTTTCTTGGATGATTATAATTTTAATCAGTAAAAGGTTGACATTTTAGTGTAGTGATTATTGTGAGGCAACTGTTCAGTAGGAGAAAATAAAATTCACTTATTAGTTACTATAAAACATAGATGATTTGGGAAAGTTTTATATCATATAATTGGATTTAATGGCTATTCTCTTTAAATGAATTCTCATTAAAAATGGTTATGTGGTCATGCATAGTTTTTTAATGTTCATACCACATTAGTGAACACAGGACTTGTAATCATTTTTAGTGGTTCACAATTTAAATTATTGGTTCAATTATCTATTGGTTATGATAATTCAAGTTTATTAGGATTAAAAAAGTCATAAATACATTTTCCCTCTATGATACACAAATCATAGGAAAAGGATCTAGGTTGAGTACTTTTATTCATTTGACATCAATATTTTTCATTCCCTAAGAAATGGAAACATAATGACTAACAAACATAGTGAAAAGTTGTGTGGACTGGAAACTGTTCTGAATCTATTTTTGTGGTGTGAATAGTTTTATTTTAGGACTATTATATGGTTGTTTTGAATCCTCTAAAAATAACTTCTTCACTAGTTCACTTATTGAATGATGGATAGGAGTGGGATTTGTATAATTAGGGGACTGGATTAATATTATGTGGTGAGGAGTAGATTATAAGCTAAAAATAGGGTAATGATGTCATTTAGTAAATAATAGAATGGTGGTAGTCTCAAAAAACATAGGACTGGATTTAATATGAGATTATTACACAACATATTGGGTTTATTTCCTTGGTTGAGTAGGATTTATGATGAAATACATCAAGTATCACAACCTGACCATTTTATCTTATATATATATATATAATTCATTTGATCAATTTTTTTCATTTCCTAGAATTTAAGGCTCATCTAGTTGAAATATTTCAATTTTTGGGGCTCTTTTTATGGATCATGGTTAGACAAAATGATTTTTATAACTATATGGACTATCTATATAGTTCTCATTACTCTGTAGTGTTAAATGGATAGAACGAAAATGATTTGTTAAACCATTTACAATTCTAAGGAACAATTTTTTTTTGATTTCATAACATATCACATCATTTTTAGGACCAAAGATTATATAATTTTCTCTCTCCCCCATTTCGTAATGGATTGTGAAGTGGTTACCCTATGTGCACTCCAATACCTCCTCCATTGTATTTTTGGTAGTTTTATGCCATGATTTTTGGTGGTTCTCTTCTACTAAGCCTTCCTCCTCTCCCCCTCTTCCCTTATTTTTTATTTCCCTTTATCTAGTGGATTGTATCTATTGTGTTTAAACCCTATGGGTGGGGTTTCAAGTATTTTATCTTGATTCGTGATATTAATATATTTAGATCACTTCTCAAATATTTTTCCTCTCCTTTATAAAGGATTCATCGAATCCACATTGGGATTTGAGGTAGTTGGTCTTGTACTTTCATATTTTTTTGAAATTACATATCTCCTTGAGATTCTAAATTTTGATCCCACTAAAATAAAAATTTATTTAGTGTTCGTAATTTTGTTTATAAATTTATTACTAGAGATTGAAACACCATAATATTTTTTCAAAGCAATTTTTAGTAATCCACATTTTTGATAGGATTCTTAATTATTTTTTTTGTTTTATATTATTTTTTAAATAAATGACATTTGTTTTCATAGTTTTCTATGTATTTTTTATTAGTTTCAATTATTTTTTAATTGGATTATTATTTGTTGTGATGTTTTGTTGACTCCCTATATTTAGCCTCTTATTTTAAATTAATGGATTAAATTGTGTCTCTTCAATCTTGTCCTTAGTCCGTCCTATAAATAAAAAAAATATACTATCTCGAATGGACCAAAGGATATAGTTTTTTATTTTTTAATGATAATTTTATTTTATATTCTTTTGAGAGTGAACACTTACATGTCACTGGGGTCCAGAGAAATAGATCCTAGTGCATGAAACGATGGTTTAAGACTCAACTATATTGAATCTACCTCTCACTAGTATCTATTTCATTAGTCAAGCCAAGATTCCCACCTCACATGGATTATTAGATTGTTTTTCTCTATTCTTAGTTAAACATTTCCTAGCCATAGTGGATTTTTTTGTTTCTGTCACTTCATTAAAATCTAGTTAGCTCCACCCTAGTTTTGTTTACTTTTCCATGATTCCTCCAATAGGGAATTGTCTTTCATGGTTTAACATAAATATTTCATGACATTGAGGCTTCAAATATCAAAATAACATTGATATCCCAAAATACCTTTTTCCCAAATTCATGTTATAGCCTAAAGTCCTTGTGTCCTAAACTCCAGTGGTGGCTCGATGGCCATATGCCCCAAAAGACCAATTCTATGGCATATAGGTTTAATTCTATTAAATATTTTCTCTACACTAGTAACCTATATAGATAATACTACATTAGTTTTATACATAATCATACATATGTCGGTGGGTGTATATATATGTGTAGGTTTTTAGGAGGCCTATATTGAAACTAGGATTTTCTAAAATGTTTTTTATTTCTCAAAATGATGTTTTCAATGAATTAAAAAATGAGAATTTTCAAATGGGTTATTAGGCCCATTTAGAACTCTATAAGGTATTCTAAAAAAAGAAATTAATAAAAAAGCTAAAATTATTTTTTCAAAATCATTCCCTAATGACCTATTTGGCATTTATGAATGTGGTATTCAAATATAATTGTATATTAAATGACATCAAAAGGATTTTTTTTAATAAATGAATACAATTCTAAATGTAAAGGCATTTTTGGCACTAAGAAATTATTCCTTGAAATTTTTTCACCCACATGGATGCCATCCATTATGAAGGGTTATTTCACATGGATGGTGTTTATTGAATGGGTGATCAATTTAGATGGCTTATGTTGATCCATGATTAGGATGTTTTATATATATTTTCTACATCACCTAAAAATTTTATTATAATCGTGGGATCCTATGTATTTAGTGAGAGGGTATAAAATATTCTATCTAAGTCTTTAATAGATGTACTAGATCCCATATGGTGTTGATTACCACAGTTGGTTGTGCTACTGGTGAGGCTATATGAAAGAAACGATGTTTTTTATTGACATAGGTGCTTTATTGATAAGATTACAGATGGTTCTTACCTAAGCTAATTACGGGTCACCTCACAAAATGCTTAATAATTGTTTCATTATTTTTTATTCTTTATTTCTTAATAGTTATTATATTTCGATACATAACTACCACATCAATTTATATTTCTATTATGACATAATCCATTGATTATATATTAATATTGAGGCCCATTTAAATTTCTGTTGTTTATTTATGTTTGATATTTACCTTATAGAATTTATCTCTCTATGTATTTTTTTAAAGGAGGAATTTCATATGAAAAGTAAAATTAGGATTTAAACATTAAAAGTGTATGTTTGTTAAATTTTACAAAATACATCCTTTATAAAAGATTTTATTTTTTAAAAGAAAATTTAAATTGAAAATCCCATTACTCATTTTCCTTAAAATAATAAAATATGCATTTTGATTTCATTTCAAACTAGTTTTCATAGTCTATTATAGACATGGGAATTAAAATAATATCTGGGAATAGATATATAAAATTGTTATGTTGAAAACATACTTCTTCCACTCAACCATAGTATACCATTGTCTATTTCATATTTTAACATACTATCTTGCGATTGATCAGGGACATAGATATATTTATTGTAGGGAAAAAATCCATCAAGGTATCATTGAAACATTTTTGGGGTGACTGTGTTTGTTGACAAAGCGGGCCTTCATGTCGTGTTTGTTGGAAATACAGACAATGATGTCCAATTTGTGGAAACAGGCGGTTTTCATCGTGATCTGTTAGGATCAATAGATTTTTTTGGCTATCCATGATTGACAAAAGAACCCCGATGAAGGAATGGATGATATGGAGGTGGTAAAAAAAATGGATGATACAAGCTGTCGTTGTTTTCCTGTGTTTAAAAAAAAAATTGGCCTAAAAATTAGAAACATGAGATATGTGTTTTTGGAAATAGGAGGTGTGCACAAAATTAGCGCAGTGCGTGAAAAAGTAGAGTGGTGTGTAAAATATTGGCATGGTGCGTGAAATAGAGGAATATAGTTTTTTAACGCATAAGGTTTTTTGAGATCAGAATCTTGAAAATTGGAAAAGGTATGTGGTGCGTGAAAATTTTGTGCATTTCGTTAAATATAGTGTTGTGCAGAAGAAGTGTTTTTTGATCTAAAATAGGATTACGCGTGCAAGGAGGTTTTTTCTCTCATGGTTCAATTTTTCTTATAAATATGAAGTGACCCCGTCATTTGATCTATCTCAAGAATTAGAGAGTATCCAAGCTCTAGCATGTGAAATTGGAGTACACAAGGTAGTTGTGCGAATACGACAAGTTTTCACGTAAAAGAATTTTTTTCACGAAAGGAAAAGGTTGTTCATAAAAGAAGAATGTTGCATGAAAAAGATGTGTTTTCATTTAAAGAACAGGCTATGCAGAAAATAATTTGTTGCATGAAAATCAATGTTTTCACAAAAGTAAGATAATTACATGCAAGATAGTTTAGAGGTTGCGTGTAAAAATTGGGGTTTCCTGGAACACCTGGTGCAAAGAGAGATTCAACTTCGGATGAAAGTGGGACATATACAAAGAACTTATCAACAATTAGGGATGAAGACTTCAATAGATATAATGAAGAGACCTATAGGTCTATAAACTGTGAGTGGATACTCTGAAAAAGTTGTGATCACACTTCAGTTGAGAGAGTAGTGTGCTTTGACATCGTTATTGGTTGTAAACTAGAAGGGACAGTGATTCAGCTTCCATCTTTGTAAATATGAGTGTGTTTTAGTGGATTTGGTACATCAGTACATTTATGGTATATACTCCTTGGACATAGCCCAATGAGGGTGAACCATGTAAAAATTGTTGTGTCATGTGCATGATTTAGTTTCAGTTTTTTCTTGGCTACAAGAAAGAGAGAGAAGTGAGTTTTTTTTAACATAATAACAAGATCAAAAGGGGTAATTGTTTTAATCTGACATACCCTAATTTACCCCCCCCCCCCTCCCCTCTCATGTTATATATCCTATTGGACCTAAAATTTTGGATTCATGGTGACCATCAAACCACATTGAGACTATTTAGTGTATCTATTTTTTTCTTTGGTTTATTTTTTATTGAATTACATAAGAACTGGGCTAGTGGTAATCCTTTCTTTTCTTATCTTTTATTCATTCCATTGAATATATTATTTATCTTAAATCAGTATTTTTATTTTGGTTATATTATATAGTCTAAGTATTGTTTTTCTAATCATATTTTGTTTCATTACAAGGCATCGATGCTCAATTTGTAGATATTCCATTCTCTAGTTTCGTGAATATTTTAATTGGAGTAAATTCATTTTTAATGGGAAAAATTATCCTCAATAATTTCATATGTTACATTCAATGATGGTTACAAGGATGAAGGAATTAGTGATGTTGCTCGAGTTAATGGACAGATGGGAAGTGTTCAAATTCAATATGGAAACCTGTTCTAGTTATGAAAACAGTATCTTAGGGGGTTTGGTTTTTTTGAGATCTAGGATCCTGAATAACCAACCATTACATTTTATGTTTAGTATGTTAGAGCATAAAACCATAAAAACATGATACATAGGAGTGGAAATACCAGAAAAAGTTGTCAATCATTTTGAGCCTCAATATACCATGGGATGTTGAGCAGTGATTCCTTAATCTCAATTTTCATTTTTTGTTCCTCATTTATATTGGCTAATATTGTCATCATTAGAGAATATATTGAAGTTTTATATGTATATTGATGTTTTTTAAGATTTGGATATGAACGGGGAGGGTGAATCAGGGGTGTATTGTTTCCCAAATGGTCTAAAAACCCATTTAGAGAAACTTTTGATGGTTATGTTTCATTCTGGTGGAATCTTCAAGGATGGCGCATCATTCTCAAAACAGTGCATTAAAATTGTGAAAAGATGACATCCTAACTTTGAAATTTTTTATTGAGCTCATTTTTACCAAGTTTCTTCATGAGTTTCAAATGGATATTATTATGAGTATTTAAAAGATATTTTTAGTGATTTTTAATGAATATTGGTTTTCTTTTAATTGTATTTTAAAATTAGAACATGGTTTTTAAGATATGGGTATGGTTTTAAATTTATTAGTAGGTTTTATGTGAAATGAAATAGAAAGGGGTTATGTTTATGGACGAGGGAATATTTCAAAAGGAATTCATGTGTTGTATTAAATTTTTCCAAAGTGAACAATTAAAATAATAAATTGGGGTAAGTAATTAAAAGTAGTTTCAAGGAAAAATTAAAAATATTAAGATTTAAAATGTTATATTTTCAAGATAGATTCCATAAATAATTTTGAAAAACCATCTGGTAAATTAGATTAATTCTTTTTCATTGTTAATTTTACTTGTGATTTAATTCTATTTGTTTCTGATTAATATTTCATTTGATATTATTTGATATTTGGGGTTCTTTTGGTATTTATATTTTACCACCTAGAAGAGTTATGATATTTCATGGGGATTCGATTATGACATTTTCCATTATCCACACTAACTAGAAACATGGTTGATTTGTGGAGATAGTTTCTTCCTAGGATTTACAAATATTTATAGGAAATATTTTTTCCAGATAGATGGTGGTCAAAAATCACATTTAATCAAAATTAATGATATCATAATAATATATAAAGTGTTATTAAATCATCACTTCATAAAAGATAGTCCTTGGGTTGTTAATATAACTAAAAATACAACCGTTTTAATAAATAATTTTAAATTATTGTTATAAAAGATGAAATGAATATTACAATAAAATATAATTTAGAATGTAAAGAGAATAAATTTGGAAAAATATTAACTTTAAATGGAGAATTCAATTGTTTATACTATAAAATTATTTAATGGTTTCAAAAAGATATAGTGAAAACACATTGAAATATTTTTCTATCAAAAATAACCCTTAATAAATGATATTTAAAAATATACAGTAGTTATGAAAAATAAACATGGATTCAAAAATAATACATTTATCTTGGGAATGATGAAAAAAATTGGGATATTTTAAAAGGCAATTGTTGAAAACTAAAATCATAAAACATGTTGTATAACTTATATTTTCAAATAATAGAGTGAAAATATAGAGGTAAAATGAGTACAAAAATATTGTGGATTCAAAATTATAATGTAAAATAAATTTTTGGAATAATAAATATAAGAATATATGAAAACACATATTCAATAGAAATGATATCTTTTTAATAAAAACATTTCTCTTTAATGAGAAAGAAATTCATTGATAAAATGTCATTGAGTTTTTAAAAACGTCAATTCCATTATATATTGAATGAGGAAATTACTTATGAAATAGTATATTTAAGGATTTATCAAACATAAAACATTTAAACTCAAGGAATAATATTTTTACTCAAATTAAAGAAATTTAATTTAAGAAAATTCATTTTGGATGTCATAATTCATGGGGAAATTGAAATTTAGAAATGGGTTACACTGTCAAAATGTAAGTCCATATAAATAAGAGAAATTACTTCATAAAAAATCAATTTTAAGAATATACCAGTCTTATATAAAATAATTTCATGAAAATCAATCATAACTCAATGAATGATAATTTAGTTTTCAAAAATAATTATGATATTGGTGACATATGAATTAGAGGGTTACAATGAAATTGAATTTCTATTGTCATGAAATTTG
Organism: Viscum album; assembly: GCA_963277665.1. Classification (NCBI taxonomy): domain Eukaryota; kingdom Viridiplantae; phylum Streptophyta; class Magnoliopsida; order Santalales; family Viscaceae; genus Viscum; species Viscum album. The sequence goes on from OY728127.1 coordinate 1,278,515,011, forward strand.
AGATATTCATTCCACATAAAGGAAATAGGCTAGTGAATACCCTATATAATATTTTTAATTGTGTGATATATATATATATATATCACGTCTCATATATTTCAAAATGATACAAGTAATCCCTTATATCATGAGGATCATTAAACTCAAAACGACTTGAAATAGAGGGAGATTTAAATTTAAAATCAATTACCATGAATATAGTACATTAATTATAAAACATCACAATTATTTAGAATATAAAAAACATAAAATAAATTAATTTAATAATTCAAAATATGTGGCAAATATAGGAATTTTCTGTTATAAAACGTGTACCATGAGTTTCTTCTAACTTGTCCTTTCTCTAACTTCTTTGGGTTTTAAATTTTTTCTCGGAATTCACCATTTGAATGATGTTATTTTTCATAATAATTGTTTCCAAATATTTTTGGATTTAGGAGAGGGTTCCATTAGGATATATTTGGTTGATAATAAAGGATAATTTCAAAGGGAATATGATACTTAATGTAGTGGAAGTTTTAGGTTTTCATAAGTGATGAGAAATGTAGATAAGGGAGTAGTCCATAAATTTTCAGTAATTTTAAGTTTTTGATTCAAGGGTTAATTGGAAAAAAAGGATGTAAGATGATGTCAAAGTGTTTGTGGGTATAAACTCAAATCAACCACACATTTTAAAACATTTTTTAAATATGTTTGGGACTTTTCACTGTAGAAAAATATATTTTTTTAAAAATTTTTTGTTTTACTAGGGAAAATATTTTATACCTTTAGTAGTTAATTTTGTTCTAAAAAAGTAAAATTTTCATTAAAACATAATTTAATTTTTTTATTTTAAATTTTTTAAAAAAAAATTATCATTTAAAATTTCTAATGTTTTTAATATTTGATATTAAAATAAGAACACATAATTGCGTAAAAACTATTTTTCAACAAAAAAAGTTTTCAAGATTAAAGGTTTTGTATATTCTAATCATATCATATTTACTTATTGTGTGGAATAAAATTATTTATTATATATAAATAAAAGTTATAATTATTTCATGTAATGATAAAAATAAATCCAGCCTTAAGTATACTTTATTTAAAGAAAATAATGAAACCAATGTTTATTAAACTAACATATTAATTTAATTCTAAATAAGTGTTGGACATGGGATTTGTAATATAAAATAATATAATAAAAATAATAATTTAATTCAATATTTTATTACTTAAATGGAATTTTAATCTCCTTAAATATTCTTAACTAATGATAAAATTAAAAAATTTATAATTTTTTCAAAAATCATATTTTTTAACAAAATACAATATTTTTAAAATAAACTAAAAAATTAACACAAAAAATTAATATAATGAATGAAAAAATGAGTTTAATTTTACCAAATTGGAATTTTTTAATTTTTTAATTTATTATTCAAAATAAAATATATCATGAAAATAAATTTTATTTATTGAAAATAACCATTTTTAATATATACTCATAGTAATTATTTATCATATATTGTTTAAATCATTTAATGGTTTATGATATTCATTTTTATTATAAAATTGTTGATAATTTTCTCATAATTATTTGTGGTTTTTATAAATTAGATTTATTTTATATCATGTGTTATTAAACATAACATTAGTTTTATAAGGTTTGGAATTTCAGGTCATTACCTTCTACCCACCATTAAATAAATTTCATCTTCACAATTAAAATTATTTATTACTAATGGAGATATCTAGGGGCATTAGAATAAATATATAAATTTTGATGAGATATGTATCTTATTACATTAATCCTGATAAGTATACTTATCTTTTTCTCAAATACCATTATAAAATCATATTCTTAAGCATATGTCTGCCCTAATAATATACTTTTAAGAACATTCAATTCCTATAATTACCTAAACATCCATGAAATAAAACAATATAAACAAATAATATATTCTTCCTAAAATCAATTATATCTGCCATCCTTAAATGGCATTAACAACAAGTTCAAAAAATCACATATTATCTTATATATACCATTATCCTTAAAAATATCATTAATCAACTTTTAATGTCAATGATACAAATACAAAATAAATTAATTCTTCCAAAATTACTCAATACCTAATTACATCCAAATGAATAATATATTTATTTAAAGAGTTATATATATGTCAATCAATTTTTCTTCAACAATTATTCCTCAAAAATATAACCTAGTAATAAAATCACTTTTTAAGGTTATTTATTCCATATAATATATGTTTCAAAACCATTAAATCATAGCTTCAAAATAAAAACCTTTTATAATTCACTTGTCCCTCATAACATTTAGAATATACCCGAGTAGCATCGATAAATATCACCCAATAAATAAAATTGTTATGATTATAAAAAATTACTATCTATTATGGTATCAACCATGCTACCTTAAGTAATATTATGAGACTAACATTCTCAATCATTATATTAATATACTAAGTGTCTCAATAATTTATTTATTCTCCTATAATCTATTATAATATAAATTTGATTTTTAACACATAACTTTTTCATCATTATATCCATGATCTGGTTTCAACCAAATACTAAAACCAAAATGGTATGATGATTTCAAAAATAATCAGATTATAAGAATATGTATGCTCAATCCTAAGATTTATTTTCAAATGCAACATTTATTTTAACATATGGTACTTTAATATTATCAATATATTACTAATTTAATATTATAACTCTCCTAGTTCTACCTAGGTTACATTAACATGTATTATCATGTAAATATTAACTTAATCTCATAATTTTATATGGATATAAATTCCTCATAGTGGTTCTTAAAGTGAAAGTGAATAAACAAAGAATTTCCCCTCATGAGTGTCTGTCCAAGAGTGGTATTAGCCCCCTCTAAAGTGCACAAGGCCATAGTTTATTTAATACAAAACACACTGACATTGAGGTTACAACCCTGAGGTACGACTATGCCCAATCCATTATCCATTTTAAAACATCTATACATGGATGTGATTTCTTGGAAAACCACAAAACTTATACATTATCAAAATTATAAAATTTTATCCTATACATAGACATACCCCTTATACTTTTCCCCATATTCATCACTAATGTTTAAATTTCGTCATACCAAATATATTAAATATGACATAAACTAACCCCAAGGGTTGTTTAAGCTATATAAATTATAATTAAAAAAACATTTCAGTCATTGATGACATTTAAAACTCTAAAATTATCATAAACCTATAAAATCACAATTTAGAAAGTTATATAAACCATTATATGATAAAACATATGACATCCTAGACTTAATATTCTTATAATTACCTAAATTATTTAAAATATTTAATTTAAGTAGAATCCCATGAATAATTAGTTTTATATATTTAGGTAATTGGAAGAAATAATTAACTAATAAAATTCATGTCCTTATAACTAATCAATTTATTTTCACATTTTTAGAGAAACATATTAATACACAACTAGTATTCAAGATCTATTTAAAATTTTCCATATTAGAATCATTTACAGATATTATATACATTCCATTATCATCAAAACGTATGGAAATGAAACATAAGAAAAGAGTTATATTATATGCTAATAATGAGTTAAATAATTTTTCCCAATCTAATATCATATGTGATTATAAGATGATCATATGGGAATAATCAAGAAAGTTTTAAACAATTTAATTATTGGAATAAGTCTTGGCATAACATAATACATGAATCAATAGAGTGGGGAAACATGCGTTAATAAACATGATCCATAAGAACATAACACAATCAAAAGATTATTAATAAAATTATGGAATCCATAAAATATCGAGAAAACATAAGGATATATAATATTGTGAAAAAAGGTGTTGGTATCATGTTCACACAACAATATGTGGTTATATCTTTACACATATCACTCTGATAACTAACTTGTGAACAATTCTTCTGTTATCTCAATCACACAATAAACATATTAACAATTATCAATGCATTGCATTCATGCAATATTACAACATATCATGTGATATGAATAATTAATGAATGCATTGGAGGGTGATATATTACCCCATCCATCATCAAACATGCATATGATTTCCATATAAAAGAAAAATATTCATCATATCATGAAGAAAACATATAAAATGGATGGATTTCTTAATCATTTCCAAAAACATAACAGAGCATGAACATAAGAAATCAAAGGATATCAATAATATAATTTTTAAAACCGGAATGATATCATAATAATATAAGGATGGTGATCAAAATTATAATTCATGAATGATAATCCTTAGAGGGTTAGTAGACATCAAAATACAAATGTTTTCACAAATACTTCTCAATATTATTATTAAAGGTGAAGTGAAATTTAATTTTTTTTAAAAAATATTGAGAAGGTAATTAAGAGACATTTGAAAAATAATTACCCCTAAAAGGAACATTCAATAGTGGAAAATTAAAAGAATGTAATGGTTTCAAAAAACGGTAGAGTCAATTTTCATCAAAACATTTTTCTTTTAAAAAGTGCCCTAAATAATTAAGATATGAAAAGACAAAATAGTTAAAAACGTATTGTGGAGTGGAATATGAAATATTTTACTCTAAAAGGGTGGAATAACTTTTTAATATTATGAAATAACAATATTGAAACCACACATCATAAAATGGTGTGTAAAAAATTATATTTCAATATAAGAGATTTGAAATATTGAGGATACCTGGGTAAACACACAATGGGGTTTTAAAACATGAATGGAAACACATTTTTGTGAATAATGATTAGGTAAATGGAGAAAACCCCATATTTGAATCAGTTGATATTTTCTTTCTTAAAAACATTGAAAATTTTTTAAGGAATAAATTCTTTTAAATAGCATATTTGAGTTAAAAAATATCATTTCCCATATAGATAAATAGATAAAAAAACATTTGAAATATGAAATATATGTATGTATAAACCAAAGGATATTTATTATCATTTATTAAAATTTACAAAAAATTATAGGTAATTTGAGTTAACCTAATCCTTTATAGATTTCATAATTCTTGAAAATAAGAAAATTTAGAAATTTTTTACGTGGTTGAAATTGAAATCCATAGAGAACAGAGATAAATTTCAACAAAATACAATCAAATTGAAAAAAATTCCCAATATATAAAAAATAATTTCAAGAAGAACAATCATAACTCAATGAATGTTAATTATGTTTCTAAAAACACTAAAGTCAATCATAACATAAGTATATGAGGTTTACCATAAAATGGTAATTATAGTGTCATGAAATGAGAGATAATAATTATATTTATGGAAATTTTGTAGTTAATTCACCATATAAAAAAATATGTTCTGAAATATCAAACATGTTTCATCGATTTTAATATAATAAAAATCAACCCTTACAGTTTGAGGTATATTCTACTCGAATCCTATTAAAGAGATAGATCATCAAATAGAAAATAAATTACTAAGAATAAAGTGTATTATGGGATAAACCATCTAAATTAGGAACCATATAAACATAATCAAATAGATAAGGTGGGTAATGAAAAATATGTGTCAAATAGATGAATTTTAGATGAAAACCCCTCAACTTGATTTTTTACAAACTCATCTTTACACTAACCTCAATAAGGACTTGAATTTTTATAAGAAAACCACCTTTCAAATGAATATGTTATGATAAATAATATTGAACATATGATTTTTTATGTGGTATGAGGTTATATTACTAGAAATATATCTATAAATCAAGGAAAAATTCAAGTGGAATGTTATTTTGGAAGTTGTGGAAGGGTTTTCTTTTTGAAAGTGAAGTGAAGTTTACTTATGGAAGTATCCCTTGAATTTCCATTAATGTAATGTTATTATTCAAGGTTCAATGGAGAAAAATGGAAAACATTTGAGGGCAATGCGTGTTTGGGTCAAAAATCACACCAACCAATCATTTTAAGACGTTTTTTAACATGTTATTTCTTCTTCCCTTAGTAAAAGTCTTTTTTCCATTTTTACATTTTTCTAGGGTCACAATTTTGTAAACATAATAATTAGTTTTAATGAAACAAATTAAAATTTTATTTATTGAATAATTTAAACCTTATAATTAATTATTTTTTAAATAATTTTATCATATCAATTTTAAAATGTGTCAAAATTTAATTTCCAAATAATCCCACATAATTGCATAAAAATAACTTTTAGACAAAACAATATTTTAAGAATAAACAATATGTACGTGGTAAAAATAACATGACTAATAATTTTTGTGGAATAAATTTATATATTATAAAGTAAGAAAAGTTATTATTCTTTCATTTCAATCCAAAACGAAATACTACATTGTAAATAATTTACTCAATGGGAAAAATTAAAATATTTTTTATTAAACTAATATTTTAGTTTAGTTCTAAAACATATAAGACAGTGTATTTTTAAGCTCAATGAATTTATTAATATTAATAATTGTGTTACATATTTTATAAAATATTTTTTAAATATTTGATGACATTATTAAAATATTGATAAAATAAAAAATAATAATAACAGTTTAGAAAAAACCTTATTTTTTTACTAAACTCAAATTATTTAGAAAAAACTAGAAAATTCATTTTAAGTAAATTTTTATATTATGAGTTTAAAAATGAATTTTATATTATCAAATTCATTTTATATAATTTTTACATTTAGATTTTACATGATGATAAATAATATAAAGAAAATGCATTTTATTGAAAATAACATTTTCAATATTAACTCATATTAATTGTTTATCATATGTCTGTAGTAACATATAATTATTTACCATAATGGTGATTATTATAGACTTATTAATAATTTTTTTCTAATATTTTTTTCTTATTTCACATTGGGTGTAGCATGTAACACAATTTATAGAACATAACAATAGTCTTATATGGTCTATAATTTCATTTCGTTACATTCTACCCCTTTAAGTAAATTGCATCCTCACAATTCCAATTATTGATATTATATAGATATATTTGAGACATTATCATTCAATATATTACTTAAAATATGAAATTTATCTAACTATATTTTTCTAGATAAATATAATTTTCATTTTTTCTAACACCATTATACAATCATTTTCCTAGGAATGTACATGTAATAATCATATATTTTATAAAAAATTCATTTCACAAAATAACCTAATACTATAATGCATAAAACTATAGAAAAAATGGTATATTAATATGAAAATGAATTCTATATTTAATCAATAAATGGTATTAACCACTAGTTCATAAAATCACATAATTTTTTATATATTCCATTATTCATAAAAATATCATGAGTCAATTATCAATTTTAAGATTATAAATACTATCTTACTTACTTATTCAAAAACATTTAACACATTATTACATAAAAATATTATATTTATTAATCCTATGAGTTATATATACCTTAATCAGTTGTTCATAAATTTTTGTCCCCAAAATGTTTAACCTTGTCATAATATCAATTTTTAATGTTATTATTTCCTTTTTATATTTGTTTTATAAATATTATTGAAAAGTAACTAAATAAAAAATCATATATATTCCACTTAAACCTCATAACTTTTATAAAATATCAAATTATTATCAAAAAATCACAAACTAATTAAAAAAATTATAGATTATCACAAAATTATTTTTGTAATGGTATAAAAGTCACTAACATAGGTAAGAATAGAAAACAATCATTTACTATGCTTGAAAGAATATAGAAAGATTCTTAACCATTTATGAATGATTTGTTATTACATTATAAGAAAGAGTGTTTTTTGGATACATACCTATTTTATCTTTATCTTTATAATCATGTTTAAGCTAAATACTATTGCCAAATGGTTTGGATAATATCCAAAAGAATCATAGTATATGGATATATAAGCTCATTCCTAAGATATCTTCTCCAATTCGACAATCATTTCAAGCTCTAATACTTTAATTCCAACTATGACATATATAGTAAATCCTATAACTCTCTTGGTTATACTTTGGTTACTTGATGTTTTGTTCTCACATACTTCATAACTTGGCTGCATAGATTTATTGGGAATGTAATCCTCCATAATGGTTCATAAAAATAAATTTCTTGACCAAATCATATCAAGAATGACTATCTATTAATGTGTATAGTAATTATGATTTTCATACAGTGGGTCATAGTTCGTTGAATACCCATCACGTCCTCTTCGAGGTTATTAACCCGAGTTAAAAAATTCCCACATCATTTATCCACATTCCAATATCTAGAGATGGATGTAATTTCATTGAAAACTACAAAACCTATACTTTACTAAAATTCTAATATGTTATCCTACACTTACACATATCCCTTATACATTTCCATATAGTTTTTACTAATGTTCACTTATTCTAATCCCAAAAATATTTAATAATACATCATGTAACCTAAAATTTTATTTTCTTAATTTAAATTATTATAAAACATAACTTATCAAACATTATTAACATTTAAACTCAAAACTTATCCTCACCCAATAATATCATAATTTACAATGTTATCTAATTCATTATTTTATGCCAACTATGAAAGCCCCAACCTACTTGGATAGAAATTACATGACAAAAAGAAAATATTTAATTATAATACATTACCAGGACCTTTTAGGATAATATTTTTCAATAATTGGGACATAATTATAACAAAAAAATACTTATTCCCATATTAATAATATAATTTTTCCACATTATGAGGGAAAATACTTAATCCATAACAAAAATTATATATTTAACACAAATTCTCCACATTAGAAAGTCTTTTACATATTAGATAATTTTATTATCTTCAAAACCTGTAGAATATAATCATATGAAATATGTGAGATTAAATAATTAGTTAGGCTAAACATGAGCATTAGTAATAAAATATCATATATGATCATAATATTAGTATATGGGTATATTTAATATATTTTTACCAAAAAAATATTGTATAAAAAATAATGGAATAATCCTTGTAATAACATAATAAATTAATCAAAAGAGTGTGTAAATATGATTAAATAAACATTAGATGTTATATCATTACATAGTTATAAAAATAAGAATAAAATTTTGGTATTTTATATTATAGAACAAATATAAGAATATAAAATTTTATGAAAAAAAATTCTTGAATTATATTCACACAAAAACTGGTGAACAAAGATTCCCACATCTCACACACATAAGAAACTTGTGAAAAAAGGTTCATGTATTTCAAACACACAAAAAAAATTATGAATAATGTTTATCGTATCTCACTCAGGGAAAAATTAAACAATTCATGTGATATTAAAACTTAACCCATTAATTAGAGGGAGATATAGGACCCCACCCATCATAGTCATTTCATATGAGTTCTATAAAAGAAAAATAATTCATTTCATAATAATGAACTCATGGAAAATAATGGGATTCTTAATCCATTAAAAAAACATAACATAACATTAACATAATAAATCATTGGATATCAAAAATATCATTCTTTCAAAAGTACAATATAATAATATATAAATTATGATCAAAAAATCAATTCTGGAGAGATAAACCTTAGTTGGGTAATATAATAGAAAACAATTCACAAAACCTTTTAAATTTTTTTATAAAATATGATGTTAATGTTACTTTCAGAAGAATTTTTGAAAAGTAAAATAAAAGTAATTTTTTAAAACATTACTTTTAAAAAGATGGTTTAATAGTAGACACTTGAAAAAGATAAAAAAAATTAAAAAATTTGACTGAAAACTCATTCAACAATTTTTATTTTTATAATACTCATGAAAATAGATATTTTTAAATATAGAACAACTATCTAAAAGGAAAAATAAGTGGAACAAAACCCATTTTAATGGATAAAAAACCATTTTAATATTTTGAAAATCCTTTTTTTAATCCCCACATAGAAAAAGAGCTCGTAAAAATTAGATTTTTATTATGGATAATAAAATTATATATGTCACATGAGTAAACACACATTTGGGTTACAAAATAATAAATGAAAACTATTTTGAGAGGAATGGTCATGGAAATGGGGGAAATATATCTTTAAAGTATGTGATATTTTAAAAAAACCATTAATCATTTATGAGAATAAAATTCATTAATAAAACAGATTTTAGTTAAAAATATCATTTTAATTGGAGAGAAAAATATAAAATATCTCATGATCTATGAAATATAACAATTTATTAAACATTTATGATTTAATCTCAAGGATGAACATCTTATCTCAATTAAAGGAAGATTAAGTTTACTTAATCCCTTATAGATGGAATAATTCAAGAAGAAAGGGAAATTTAAAAATGAGATTTGTGGTCAATATGTAAATACCCAGATAACATTAATAGATTTCCACATAATAAATTAAAATGATATAATATACCCAATATATATTGAATAATTTCCAAAAAAAACAACAATAATTGAACGATTATTGGGTTTCCAAAAACACTTATAGTAGTGGTAACATCATAATAAGAGGTTTATCATGAAATTGAAATTATTGTATCATGGAATGAATTTTGATCATTATAATTGAAATAAATAGGGTAGTTAATACAAAATATATAATAAATTATTCTTTTTAATATAAAACATGTGTCATGGGTTTGAGAATTATCCAAATAAACTCATACAAGTTAAGGATAATTCAACTCAAAACCTTTTTTAAGGGATATAGTGTTATATTGAAATTAAATTACCATGGTTAAATTTTATTTAATGGTAAAATATCTCAATTATTTAAAATATCAACCACATAAAATATATTATTTCCAAAATAAAATAAAATATATTCCTCAAAGAGATGAGTTTGACAATAAAACCCTTTACATTGAATTTTCGCTAACTTGGCAGGCTATAACCTCATCGGGGACTTGAATTTTCACTAGAAATTAACCTTTGAAATGAAGTTATTATGTTTAATAATAGAGATAATTTGTATTTAGACATGTGATAGGGTTATATTAGGATAAAATAGAAATGGTTCCAAGGATAAATTCAAAGTTAATTTGGGTCTTGATGTGGAGGAAGTGTTATATTTTTTTAAGTGAAGATAAGGTATGATTTGGAAGTATCCCTATCATTTTTAAGAATTTAGGAACATTGTTAAAGGGATAATGGCTTGAAATGGAAAAAAGTGCATGGTAAATTGTGTTTAGGTTGAAAATTACCTCACCTAATCTTTTTAAAGAGTATTTTTAAAATGGGTTTTCCATTTTTTCCTTAGTAAAATAATTTTTACTATTTTTACATTTTACCTGGGTATCTATTTTATAACCTACATGTTTAATTTAAATGATTAAAATTATGATTAACCTTATTAAATAATTTGAAAATTATTATTTAACAATTTAAATTTATTTTTCCATATTAAATTTCTAAAGATGAAGAAAAGTAATTTTAATATGCTTTCATGTAATAGTGTCAAAATAATTTTTTTAGATCTAACAAGTTTTTATTATATAAAATAGTGTATGTTTTAAAGTTAAAATTGTGAATAACTTGTATGGAATAAATATATTAATTATAAAGAAATAAAAGGAATGATTGTTTCAGAGAAATCCAAACCTGAATCTCTCCTTGAAAATACTTGATCTAAATAAATTACTGAAATTTTTTTTTTAAACTAACCATTAAATTTTTTTTCTAAAAATATACTATAAGAAAGATTTATAAGATAATATAATATATGAAAATATATAATGTTATTAAAAATTTTATTATATAAAATGTTTTTTATTCTTGAAGGGTATTCTTAAATAATTCTAAATTTATTAGAAAATATAATTTCTATAAATGATAAATTATTTGAATCAAAATAAATCATTTCAAAAAAACAGAAAATATCATACTAAGTAAATTTTTACATTAAAATTTTAAAAATGAATTTTTTTATAAAATTTAAATTACATAATTTATAAATTTAGTTTTTAAAAAAAATACATAATATAAATAAAATGAATTTTATTGAAAAAACATCTTTCAAAATTTTCTCATGCTAATTATTTATCCTACATAGTTAATAAATTTTAATGGTTTACTATATTAGTGTTTTCTATAGGATTATTAATAATAATATTCTAATATATGTTGTTTCATTTATATTTTTTTGAATATAATGAAATTTTTCAGCATAACATCATTTTTAAATGTTCTAGAATTTGGGGTTGTTTTAATGTTGGATGGTGACCTTGTTCCTTTCAGAGATGGTAATGGTTAAAAATTCACTAAGGGGTGGATTCTAGAGTAACTTGTTCTGGAAATTACTTCTTCTTTGGTTTTCAGTCCCTGAAATTAGTATAATAACATTTTTTGCTTCAAATTTTGTTTATTCGGGCATTATAATCAATATTTCATCGATGTTCAAAATACTGATAATCAATATGGTTGGTTTTAAATCCATTAGAATTTCTATAATTGGAACCATTAATTAGGGAAGTGATCCCATTCCTTTTCATAACCTTATCAGTGGTCCTCGATGATTTTTAAGTGTCTCCATTTTTGTAGATATTCTTATATGTGGTATTTTTTCCTTATTGTAGTGATATTTAGAGAGTGTATTTGTATACTTAGTGTCTTCTTATCATTTTGAGAGTGGTTGATCACCTTTGACGAATTTATTAATCTTCTGTTATTTAGTTAATTTTTTATGTTTTTGGGGTTATGAATTCATGTATTGATTGGTCATATTTTTTTCATTAACTGAACCATATTAATTAGTAGATTACTAATTGGTGAAGAGATCAACATAAGATTTACATAATTTGGTATATTGGTTTGTTCATTCAGGTTTTAGTGTTTGTATTTCTCATTTGGATTAGAATGTTTGTCTTGGATTTCGTTTCCTTTCAAAACTAAATGGATTTTTCCAGGAAGAAACAATTATAATGGGGTTTAATATCACACCCCTGACACTTTTATTTTATTATTAATTTGTAATTTATTTCATTTTATATATTTTTGAATAGTTTCATGCTATGACCATTGATATTTTATAATATTTGGGGCTTTTTATAAGGTTCACAATGAAAGAAAAAGGTTTTCTAAATATGTAGCAGCCGCGAAATTACATCTACACATTGATAGAGATGTATTATATGGTTGGAGAAATATTTTTACAACCATGAAACCATACTATGTGGTTCCTATTATTTTCTAGTGATGGGTGCATGGATGTTAAAATGTTTGGTAAACTATGTAGCCAAATAGTGAATAATGCCTCAAAACCTATATTGTTTTATATTTCTGAAATTTAAAACTCAGGTTTATGGCCACTAATAGGGCTTTTTCACCTCCATTTTTTCATTTCTTGGGATGTAGGAGCCTAGAAACACCCCACTACCTCTCCCCTTTGTATTTTTTGTTGTTTTCTCCATGAATTATTGGTTATTCTCTTATAGTAGGCCTTCATCCTCTCCTACACTTCCCTTATTTATTAATTTCCTTTATTCCTTTGTCTTGGATCTCTCTTTGAGGAAACCTATAGTAGGGGTTTGATTTTTGGTGCCTCAATTATTGATGTTGGATTGTGTGGGTATTGTCTTGGATATTTCACTTCCCTTTCTACATTTTTCATTGAATTCACACACGATTTGAGGTAGGTGGTTACATGATTTCATGTTTTCTTCAAATTCAATAGATGATTTATATATCAAAATTTTTTACCCTAAAATGAAAATTTATATGGTTTTATTATTTATTTTTTGAAATGTTGTACTAGGTATTAAGACTCCATAAAAAATTTCAATGGAAATCGTTGTATTTCATATATCTAAAAAATGTCTAAATTAGTTTAAAGTAGGTTTTTATATTTTAAATATATTAATATGGTTTTATATGTTTTCTTATTAATTGTATTATGTGTATGATGTATTATTTTATTTTATTCCTTGATTCTTGTGGAATTTTGTTGATTAATATTTCTGAGCTGCTTTATTTTGGTAAATGGTTCGAATTGTATATATGAATTCACTGTTGGGCTGCCTTCTATGAATATGGATATATATATATATATATTCCAGGGTTTAATCACCTATATTTATGTGAATAATAATTCATATATAGGGGAATGTATATATATGTGGAGTTTTGTTAGAGTCCTACTTTGGAACAATATATTTCCAGAATGTTCTTCAGTTATCAAATTAACACTTTGAATGAATTATCAGAAAATACATTTCATAATGGTTCATAATAATGTTTGTAACTCTCTAAGGGATTCTAAAAATAATGTAAATATATAAATTTGTTTTAATGGTTGTTTTTCAAAGAATGATATAAATGCATTTTAAAATTTAGAAAATATTTTTTCAAATGGCCTTGATGTTCAATTTTTTCCAAAGGATTCTAGAGTAGATACTTCTTGTTATAAATGTTATTTCCCAATTGGACTGTGGAAATGTCTTAACTAAATGTTTTCACCCTCATTTAATCCCATTATTTTAATGGTTTTTTCACAAGGATATGTCGAGAGGTGGGCTATGCATTTTATTTTTTTGTATTGATCCTTGATTATAACATTATTTATTTATTGTTTACCTCATGTATGATATTTATTTTCATCATGAGATCCAAGAAGTTTCAGTAGGGCTAGTAGATATTTATATTAAATTATTTAATTGAAAAATTTGTACCCCTAATGGTTTGAGAAACATTATTTGGTTATTCCACTAGTGAGGCTTGTTTTGAGAATCTCGATTGATTATGGACTTTGTGATTCCATCAATAGGCATCTTTATCATTGTAAACCATGTGTCTATTGGGTAAAATCATGGAATATTTATGAATTTTCCCATGAATATCTATTTTTATTACTTCTAGATTTTTTGTTTTTATACATTACTTCCTTTTTAATTTATGATTTTTTATGACTTGTTCTACTTGTTATACTTTGATATTTATCCCCTTTTTATATTACCTTTGTTTATTTTCATTTGATGTTTATTTTATAGTGTTTTTTATGCTTTAATTGTACTTTATTGTTGTATTTCATAAGAAAATTGATAATTTGTTTTAAAAATTATTAGATGGTGTATCTTAAATATTTATAAATATTTCATTTGAAAGTAATTTTTTGTTTCAAAGTTTTATATGAATTAACTTCTCACAATTGTTTTTCCTTAAAATTTTAAATTATACCATTTATTTTTATTTCAATGTAGTTTTTGTAGTCCGTCTTAGAAAATTGAATTCATTGACTCTATTGTGATTTCCTACTAAATTCTATTATTCTCACACCCATATTCAACCACTTTTTATCAATATACTCGAGTATAATTCAAAATATCATGTTCCATATTATGATATCTTTTGGTGATAGAGGTAAATATGGTTTGATTTTGGATATAAGGTAAAATTGGAATTTGTTTGCTATAAATTTATGGTTTTATTATAGATTTATATTTTTATTATAGATGTATATGTTCTGTTAACTTTCTATATTTCTGGATATTGTCTTAGTTCTAATGATATTATTATTTATGTTCAAGAATTTTTTATATATTTGCGTTATGATGCATAGTATATTTGTTATTTTTTATCTGTTCTTTTATACATGAAATGGATATCCAAAGTATGAACGGGTAATGCTCAGTTTTCTAGAGAATTTTCATTTGTGTTAAATCATTTTAGAGGGAAAAATAATCCCAATTTCATTATTGTGTTTCTTTTAATGAATTTTGTTGCATAAAAGGCATCAAGGAGTCCCCTATGATTAGTGGTGAAGAATTTTGGGTTCCGATTCATTATTAAATTCGATATGGATCATGAAAACATGGGTTTTATAGATCAAGAGTAAAAAAGGGTATAATAGGAAAAATTTCATGGTGACTCAATGGATACTACATGAATTTTTAGTTTTAGAGACATGCTTATATTCTAAAATATATTATAACATTCAATTTATAATTTAATGAGGTTTCAATGTACATTTTTATGGGGATTCCAAGATCACCCCAACGTAGAGTCATAATTGGAAGTCTTTTATATGTTTACCATGAGTTATGCTTTCAACAAATAAGGGGCGGATATGATAGTAAATAATTTGTGAATTCTATTTGTATAAGAGATGTTATGACTACATGTGAATCTTATGATCATAATATAACATTGTCATGTGAGATTAAGGTCTCAATTTTGGTATGTAATATAGTGAGCACCAGGCATTCAAGTAAATTTGGGTATTTAATATCATATTTAGAATAATGAATATTCTCAATGAACTATTAGGAACGTATAGTTCATCTTGAAAGGGTATATCCTATATTTTTATAGTGTGTATAATGATGTAATATAATTGGAAGAGTTTTCCTATAATAATATTTATTGGGAATTGATAAAAAATGACACCAATTATGGTACTATATGGGTGGATATTCTATTTTACTCAGTTTTATTTAGAGTAAGGATAGTTAGTTATAAGGGCATAATCTCATGATAGAAACTCTAGATCATGTATAATTTATTAGAAAATAATAAGTGATATATTAGATAAGAAAACTGGCTTATGAAAATTTGAAATATTCACTATTATAGTTCCTTACAATTGATAAATTTTTCATTGGGGTGTCATCGTGATTGGGAAACCATCATTTAATGATAAAAGGGAAGTTATTTCAATGATAAATGGTACCATTTTATAGTTTATAGAGAGTCGGTTGGGTTTATTTTGAGTATTACTTGTTTATTTGTACTATGGGATTCATGATTTATCCCTAATATCTCATCATCCGATACTTGAGTTCAAACCATATTAATGATTATTTTTATGGGGTTGTGTTTAATATTGATTCATTATTGTTAAAATCACTATTTTATATTTTACATCACAGTGAGAATATTTCATGAGGGATGATATATCCTCTATTATGGCTGTAATGACTAGAAAAATTTATCTAGGATAATATGTCGGAGTAATGGGTGAACATGAGATCAGTGTATATATCTATTCACTATGGATATTTTGTAATGTTGTTGAGAGATTAGAATCCCTATAATAAATAGTTTTTAATGATCATGTAAGTTTTTTGATATTTAATCATGTTCCATGTTTTCATATGATATTATGCATGTTTTTACTAAGGATATGATTTAAAGTGGGACAATGTGAGAAAAATATTTGACTGTAGAACCAATAAATAAAGTGTAACTATGTAAATGTTTAATAAAACTCCTGGGGGAACCAACTAAGACTTTTGTTGGTGAGGTTGGGACTATTTGTGCCCCTAATACCACTAAAATCATAGTAGAATCCATTAGGAATTCAACAACCAACTGGGAGGATAGTGTGGCACCATCGGGACATTGATGAAACCTAGATACCCATTTTTATAGGGGTGGGAGATTTTTTTGATAATTTTATATGTCCACCGTGTCTTCACCAATGGTCTAGAAACCTAGTCTCTCATCCTCTACCTTTGTTCTTCGACCTTTCGGGTGATATTAACACTCGTTATGATTTCAAATCAATGGGATATTAAGAGAAATAAAATTTTTAACGTAATAATAACAAAATGGATCATTAAATCATTTATTTTGAGTTTGATAGAGAAATAATCTAAATGCCTAATTTTTAGCTTGTTTAAAATACTTATATATCAATTTATTGAGGATGAATATTCCATAATCTTCAAGGAGTTATCTTGTATAAGTTAAAATCAATCGGTACATAAATTTATCCTTGGTTTTATGTGTGTTACATGTTATGTGTGATATATGACAATGTTAAATGTATCTAAGGGACAAGAATAACAATATTAATGTTTTCTTGTGTCATAAGATATAGGTTAGACCTATTTTATTCATAGGGTAAATTATTATTACGATACATTGATTTTAGAGTCAATTGTTGACATCAATGAAATTTTGATCCTACATAAAACTAAATAACCCACAAATGGTATCAAGTGATGTGACATGTTAGAAGGACTTTGAGGGTGCACATGTGGAAAAGTGTTTTGTCTATATAGGGTAGTGATAATTACGGTGGTCTTGGTGGTATAATTTATTGAGTGTTGTGTTGTGAAATGGGTGACTTGATGTATTGACCCATACCCATTTTATGTTGGTCATGACATTAACTTTAGTCATTAAATTATTATTTTTTTATTTTTATTTGAATGTATATGTGGAAGAGTTTCATGGAATATGGGAGAAAATAGGTAACTATACTTGGGCATGGGGACTACTGGGTACACGATGGTCTTAGACGGATTACCTAATAGGGTTCTCAGTGGTGTGGTGGTTCTATTGAGTCAACCGGGTACCTGGTCGACCAATACTGATTACCCACTAGACTAATTGGTGTAATTCCTTAAAATAAATTCATTTTTACATTTCATATTCTAATTTATTTCTTTAAAATTTGTAATGATACAATTTAAATCATTATTCTAGATTTATACTCCTATTGAGGGTCCATTAGGGGTTCCCCTCCAACTCCAATTAACTCTTCATTTGATATTCATTTATAATTTTCATCAAATGTCCCTGGGAGTCTATCTTCGATCAATCTAAGGTATAATATACCTCATATTCTAAATTTATACAACTTTTGAAGGAGTTTATAGATTCCCCCAACCTATCCTTTAATATACAGTTTTTATTTAAGAATATTTTTGGACAAGGATTCATATGGATAGTAACCAGAGTACACAATCGATGATTTCTGGTTCATTATTCACCTTGTCTTCAAGGATTGGTGTTCTTAATATTTGTAAATTGAGATAAATCCATTTTGGTTTATTTATTGTTCTAAATATATCGGTTTTGGAATATCTACAATTAAGTAATAGGGATTCACACCTTTAAAGGAATATATTGGTAATCCTCTCCCTGATCTTTAAAACACTCAAGGTGTGGTTATAATAGGGTAATGGGTGATGTTCGGGATACATAAGTAATTTTTTATTAAAAACCCATAGTAAATTTTTTCCATGGTGAACCCAAGATGAATAGGGTATCCCTTATTGACTCGTGGTGCATTAGTAAAAATATATATCATATGATTACACATGATTTTTTAATAAGTAAATCATGTTATGAGATATTCATACATGTTTTGTAATAGTGAAACAAGTTTAGTGACTGACCCCATAAGGTTTCCATGGTTTGACAATGATCACTTGGTAAATTAATAAATCCATTATTAGTATATAAAAAATTATAAATGATTTGTGTGATTGATTAGGTTTTGAAATTTTAAAGATACCAAATATGATTATTTAGATTTTTTTTATACTGACTTGTTGAGGTTTTGTGATTATTTTCCTGTAAAAATTATCATAGGTCAAGATACTTTTATTTGATATTGATATGATCATTTTTATTAGAGTATTATTTTTATGATATTTCATATATATAGTCTAGGGTATCTTTATATTGGGTATGAATGTATTGATCCTTATACTATAGGTTCTAGTCTAAGGTAGGTATATTTCTCTCTCATGGGGATTTGTATGTATAAATTTTATTTCATTCCCAAAGAGGAGGGATTCATCATATAGGGGAGTGATTTTTAGAGTTGGTTCCCATGATCCATCGATATCTTATACATTTTGTTATGAAAATATTAATAAATATCTCATCACATGATGATTATTATTCTATGTAACATTAATGTGATACTTTTTAATAGTATTTGTCACATATAATGGTTTTCGTTGTTAATAACTATAAAGAGATCCAAAAAAATTGATGACAATTTTATTAGAAATATGTATTATGGTGTATATAATATTTTTCTAATGGGACATATGCAATGATTTAATTTCATGTGTTATAGTCTCATATTACATTGATACTTCATCTCATGATGATCATACTTAGAATTCCTTGAAAAGTGAGGTTATGAGGATATACCCACCAATAGGAATTTCACATGTTATATTCTACATATGATATTCATATCTATAGATATGTATATTGGTCCTCAAACATGATATTATTATTTATGTATATCATCAATAGTCTTATTTGATATATATATTTATTTATTTATTTGTGTGTGTGTGTGTGTGAAAAGAGTGGCAAAATATTCTCAAATAGAGGTATCTTATGTTGGATGTATCATAAATGATATGACCATATATAAATAAGTCAAAAAATTATTTTTCCCCTTCCATGTTAGTGGAATAAGATATCTATGTCCTTTTAATTTAAATGGTACCATATAATTAACTCCATGACAATGGTAGTTCTTTAAAATGTTCATTTTATAACATGAGAGAAAGATAATTCCACAAAACTGGATGAGGATACAAGTATGAATCTCTATTGATTATATATTAAGACAAAGGGATTATATTAGTAGTATCATTCATAAGAAGGTTATTTTCATTGTGATGTTAAATTCATTCTCTAGAAGTACATTGATGTGCTTATAGATGTTGGTTTTTTATTTTAAGTAACTTTACCTAATGCCACTAAGAAAGATTCTTGGATGGTCACAGAGTATGTGTATCTATAAAATCATTAATTATATATGGATTTAACATTTAAAATATATATTATTCACAGATTGTGGACTAATAATTATTCATTATATTTTTATCTCATAAATAAAATCATCATATATCATAGTATAGAATTTTTGAGTTTAATATTATCTCTAGTATATTTTTAAAAACATAAAAAAAATATTTTTTTATTCAAATTTTTAGAGTGTGGATTAATATGAATATTTATTTTTTTACATGAATATTAAAATAAATATGCAATATTGATTTTAGTAAGTACAATATATGTTAATAAGTTTGCTAAATATAATATTTATTTATTAAATAAATATTATTCATTTACTTAAATTAAAGTTATATTATTAAAGGCTCAATAAATTGTGAAGAGGATTAACAAAGTGAGATAAGGTCCTGATTGATATTATATATTTTATTCGATATTATTTAAAAAATATTGAAATAACATATTTGTATAAAATAATTAAAATATATATTGATATTTTAATATTATCATGTTTAGTGAAACAAAATTAATACTATTATTATCATTATCCATAGTTAATAACTTAGAAAAAATATATGATAATGGTCCACTGCACACTTATTAAATATTTAACCAAATTATATTTTGATTAATATAATTTTTTTTAATATAGATTTGTTTTTTAAAGAATTATCTTAATAATTAATGAAATCCCTAGAGAGAAAATCCACATCAATCCCTCTCAACAACTAGAGAGAATAATATAAATTAATTTTTGCGATCAATCGCAAAAAACAAAAATCACTTGGTTCATCTATGCTTGCACCTAAAATATTAAGAGTGTTCTTGGAAGATTCATAGAGCCTATATGGATATATTAAGAGGAATCCTCTATTGTATTATCTATTCCAATTATTATAAGACAAGAGTCAATTTAATTTTGATCATGGAAAATTATCACATTGTTCGTAATACGTATTTTGAAATTTTTATAAATTAAATATGAATGATCCAATCATGAATATTATTAGGGTTACCCAAAAAAGTTACTCTCAGTTTTTATATTAAAGCCATTGAAAAAAAATTATTGGGCACCAGTCTAATACATCAATTATACCCTAGAACTATAAAGTGGTATCAAACTGTCACATTATAAATTACAATTATTAATTATTTATTAGATTAATTTAATGTTTATTTAGTAGTTTTATTTCCAAATTTATTATTCACAATCCAAATTTCAAGATACCATATTTATCTGAATTCATATAACTAAGAATAATCTAGGAATGCATAATTAATTATCGAATATCATATTAGGTTATTCAAAGGTATTATCTTTTATGACATGGATACACAAAATGTAACATTATATTATACATCGTACACTCTCAGTTAATCACATAAGGTGTGTGCTCTATCGACCACAACTCAGTAGGTGGGTGTGGGTGTATGGTATCATTACACAACACATAATGACCAGTTGTAGGCATGTGGTTGATAGGGATTACAAATATTGTATCTAGTGTCCACACTATGGGACCCAAGGTAGTTTTGTATTAGTTTAAATCAAATAAGACCATTTAGTTTAATAAACGAGTTGTTAACTATCTACGTGAAATGGGAATATGTGAATTACATTGTGTGTGTATGGATATGAAATCCAACTAACAAATGATATCCCACATAAGTTACACACTTTTCCTTAACAAATTTTGTTCTGGTGCCTAATAGTTAATTACATAACATATATCTGCTCGTACGTGTCATGTAACATGTTCTAGATCATTTATAGTACATGTCAAGAAAAGCATGTCATGTGATTGAAATCATGTATAATTAAAAAATTAACTAACTACATAATGTGTACTTTTCATTAAATTCTATGTAACACAAATTACTCTATACCAGGTATACACTGAGTTATTTTTTTCATTTCTTGTGGATATAAATGAATAATATTTATTATCCATATAACTCTGAAAAAAAATGACATGTAGGGACTTTGTATACTTCTTGTACTCTACATTTATTACTAATAGCACATGACACATATATTCATGGAATGTTATGTGGTCAAACATTTCATACAGACTACATGGCTTGAATAATGAAATGAAACACTGTGTATATTTCAATTCACTATCTGGGCATATATTTTATGTAAGTACACAATATATGATAGGAACTATACATTGTATAAGTCAAAAAATGTGTCATTTGATAGAACAAATTATAAATTAATTAATCTCCAAAAATATATTTGATCAAAATGAAAAAATATAGAGATGAAGTCTCCACCAATACATGTCATTGATATATTAAAATCGTATAATTAATTTAAAAAAAACCAAAATTATACATGTATTGTAACCTTGTGAGTACACACTATGTACATTATAATTTAAAAAATTGTAATTATTAAAAAAATAACATGATTGCATAAATGGAATCTCAATACCCATTAGGAATTATTATTAATAAAATAAATCATTTAATTATTTTGATTAAATTGATTTTAATAAGAATGAATTAATGTAAATAATATCAATATTAAATGATTTTTTTCATATTGTGATTGGTCATGAGATTAAAAAAACTATGCATATGTTGGGTTTATTTTATTTAATTGTTTACAACCTGGCTATTATGTGAGAATTTATTTTTAATTTAAATTTGAGGATTTTGGTATCATCCCATCCTCATTTATAATGTTTATTTTTCTATTTTTATGGTTTATTTAATACATCTTTAAACCCATAGTACCCCTCACTTTTTAGTCAATAAAATGGTTTAAAGGATGGAAATATAATTATATTTGATAATTTATTACCCTAGGCAAGGTGAAACTAATATATGAGATACACTGGTTAGTGATGTAATGAAGAAACTCAATCCTATCTTCGGTTTAAGGAGTTGTTTCCCCTAGGATAAAGGTTTATTTATATCTCCTTTATAATCAAACCAATGGATAAAAAGACCATAATAAAATCATATATTTAATTTATTATTTAGTTATTGGTCATTTACTAATTAATAAGATTCATGGTTTATTTTCATAATTAAACATTATCATATAATGTAAAGAAACAAACAAGAATTATAAAATGAAATAAAATAAAATCATTATTCATAATTATTTCATTTAGAATTGGTAATTTATTTTGTAAAATTTATATAATGTTAATATGTATGTGAAGAAAAAAATAATTAATATTCACATATATGTTTAAAAAAATAACTCATATAAATTTTAATTCATTAAACACCATCCATTACTTTAGTAAGAATGAAAACATATATCCAAGTATTGTTATAGACCTTGTCATGATTCTTTAATTTATCGGATAGTTGTAATGAATGTTTTGGGATAACATAAATATATTTTCATAAAGAGTAGTTCCCCATCTAAGACATGGTTTAACATGGATTGGGGAATTTATAATGAATATGTATAGGATTTTTCATATTTGATATTCTTACAGTGAAATCAATGAATTATGAGTTAATTTAGTCATAATATAAACTCTACCTAAATACCAATTGGTAATTTAATCTATCCCTCATCAATGTTATTTTCTGGGAATATATATCCTTTTACTATAATATCCATGTTGTGCGATATTCTAGATCCCATTATGAGGGATATTTGGATTCGAAAAAATATTTGGATTCAAATAGCATTTATTTATTATGTTATAACTAGTCCATAAGATAAATTGCACAATATCTACATTAATTTTTTAAAAAAATTGAAAACAATTTTATAGCTCAAAGAAAAAATGTTCATCTGATATTCACATTTCCAAGAGTGATAATCATTCATGTTATCTACAAAATCTCAAGAAAATTTATTTTTATGTGATCGATTCAACAATGAATTTTTAGTCTCCTCTAAAATTGATCGATGTTTAAAAGGATTCATAAAGGTTGTACATAAAGTATTCTTCGAATGTTACTCGATTAATATTAACATATTTTCATGGAGAGATAAAAACAAAACATTAACAAATGGATGAATTCACAATGGCAATTTATTTCCATGACCCTGAAATAAAATAATAATGGCTTATGGTAAATAAGATTTTCAATATATTATATATGAGTAAAATCGAATATGGGTACCACATAATGACCCAAACTATTGTAAATGAAATTCAACTTTTCATAAAATGACTTATTATTAAAAATGGTTATATGAAACATATTTTATTCCTCTGTTTTATTGTATCCAATTGGATATAAAAGAATGTTAAAAATATTTACCATTTATAATATAGTAATTGAACAGTGATCACATCATTATTATAAATACAGGTATTTATGAAATCCTATTAACTCAGAAAAATGAAGTGATTACCTAAACAAGTAGAATCATTCCCTAAAAAGAAAATATTTTTGAACTTCTATGGGAGACAAAATTTATGGGATTTTCCTTAGACCATGCCCAAGATAAGATCCAACAACTGAAGCATGAGTGATATAACGTCCCAGACCTAGATTCCACTCAATAGTGCCCTGACCCCAGTTGGGCACCTAGCCTCAGGCGCATCTCCCCAAATTTAAGAGGCTTATGAATATAAGTGGGGGCCTATGTGATTCATTCGGGATATTATTCCCTCAATATCTGAGTATATCATAGTAGAAGTCAAAAACATTCAATAATGTAAGCAGTAAAAGAAGAATATAACAGACACATAGTAGGAATAGATAACAATCTCAAAATATGGGTCCTATAAAATTATGACAAAGGTACATGTTTCACAAAATTATACAAAATAGGTACATAGTATCCTGGTAAAAATCAAGTTTCTAAAATGAATGAAAGACCAAAGTCCAATTAGCATCGCAAGAAAGAACTTAGTCTCATTTTCCCTTACTCCAAATCCATGGCCAATAATCAGTTTTAAGTAACATTCACCTATTTTTGCTTGAAACCATATAATCTATTTGGGTCCCCATGGTGGCCAAAAAAGGGTGTGAGATAAACATCCAAATAGTTTTCCACCAAACGATCTATACAGTCATAAGAATCATGATCCAATATACTAAACAAGCGTATGTTAAGTAGTAACATAAGTGTGACTTCCATTGGAATATGTCTACTATAAATAGAAATTCCAAATAGCCTCTTGAGGCTCCCTACAACAACAATGATCTCCTAATAAGGTACATACATGAAATATAAATGGGAAACACGACATCATCATACAACCATCCATATCCTGTCCACAAATCCATTTCGTATAAAGAAACATATAAAATTATTACAGTCGTGCTACACAACCAAATTCATATATCCCAAAATCGTGTAAAATAGTGTACTCATAAGAAAGACCCATTTTATTTCCATTTAATGAATTTTATATCCCATTGTCATGCCGAATATCCAATTGTGGTCCATGAGTGCCATATCCAAGGTATCAAAGACCAAGGCATCCTCATCGAGTCCTTGGAGAATCTCGATGGAAATTTAGTATAGGCACCAGTTGGAGTCCTACGAGCATTTTCACCCACATTTTCTACCCAATTACAAGAAATCCAGTTCCAACGAGTAGCAAAGTCTAAGGCATCAGTGGAATTATGGCCTAAGGTGCATACTCAAACATGGTGTCCACTACCACATTCTAGATCTATGGATATCCATCCATGGATTCCTTACAAACTCAACCATTTCACTATAGTTCAAACAATATGAGTTACTCAATCATATTAAAAACCACCTTTCATGAGAATACCCACCCTTATTATCCACATCCATTTAATCTGGTCGCATTTCTATACATATCAATTTAATCACAAAAATCCATTGATGTAATCTGAAAACAAACTATGAGTATATACCACTCATTAAGAAATTCCATTTTAGAGTTTAAACAAGTTAGGAATGGAATATATTGTATAACAAAAAGAGACGTGGTCAAACATCTCTTAAGAATGTAAATTAACCTCATTTAATTACAACTATGATTCCTTAAATAGGATAAACATGAAAACACACCCCATGGGTAGTATATCCAAAATCAAAACCAGATAAAATTCATGGCACACCGCATGGTTGGCCTCTATTTGGGGAAAACCACCAATGTATCTCAAAGAACCTAAGGGTATCCCTAACAAGTCCCACTTCATCTATTTAGGATTAATATTTCAAAATCGGTCTTGTGCCAAAAATTCTAGAGAGTGTTAAAAATGTTGATAGCTCTATAAATCATCAAAAAGATGAAATAAAAGTATAGGCTACCTACATTAGCTTGGTAGTGGATTTATCATTCAGTATTAATTCTTGATTCACCCAAGTTTAGTAGAAATATTAAGAATGGGAAAATGTTAGGTACACAAGGCTTAATACCCTAAGAGGGGGGGTGAATTAGGGTATTACTAATTTAAAATTAAATCTTATTCTGATCTTGTTTCGCTATTAATAAAAACCCTCTTCTCTCACTTTCATGTTTCACAATATAAACAAAAAGTAAGGCATGCACATGACACATCGATTATTACTTGGTTCACCCTCATTGGGCTACGTCCAAGGAGCATATGCCAACAAGTTGCTGGTCATACCAAATTCTATTAAACTTCACTAGTTGTGGATTACAAGGTCTGGAACAGTCACTCTGTCCCAAGATCACTACCTTTACAAGGTTTATGGTTATATCACTTCTTTCCCAAGGGTCACTCCCTGTTTCTCTCTCTCTGGATCACTGCCGGTGGAGAGGATCACCTTCTTCCTCTTCCTTTTCTCACTGCGTCAGAAAGGATCCACTCAGAGTTTATAGACTTGTAGGTCTCTTCATTTTCTTGAAATAATGTATCTTTCTCTTTATGTAGATGCTCTGTTGAAGCCCAACTTTCACCCGTATATGAAACTCTCTTTGCACCGAAGGTTTGAGGAAAACTTTCAGCTTCCACGCAGCCCGAAAAAGTGGTCGAGGAATCAACCTTACTAGACGTGTAAGTCTAACTCATCGTGCAAGTATCAGCGTGTAAGTCACAACTGACTTGTAGGTCCACCTCAACCACCTGCACGACACAGCCTTCTTCAACTCCAAACCTGTGCGACTCACTTCCTCTTATGCCCAAACCAATATTGGCACGCAACTACCAACCGGTGCGCAACTTTAACCACTTACGCACAAATCCCACTTGCGCGACACACCACCACTTGCACGACCACCACACCTGCATGACAGGAGATCATATTTTTCAAAGTGTTGAACTCTGTTGAAGAATTAGGAGGGGTGGTCCAGTATTTATAGGCATTTGTAACACCCTGTGCGACGGCGCGCAAGTCTCCCCTCAGCGTGCAAGTCTCGGCGCGCAGGTCTCTTCCCCTGCATGTCACTTGAGCAACCCACTTCCAAACTTGTGTGAAACTCTTTCCTTTGCCATATTTTGAAGTTTTTATCTTGAAAAACATATGACGCGCAAGATCCCAATCCTCCTACGCATTGGTGCACAAGTCTCTTCACGATGCACAAGTCACTTGCGCGACCCACTCAATACTTGCACAGCCCTTATCCCTTTTCCATTGTTCCGTGTTCTGATCTTGAAAAACACTATTCTCCCAAATTTCCAAGCCTTCAAGTATATAGTGTGCAAGTCCCTTTGCCAAAAACCACTTTTCTTCATTTGGCGATTTTTAGGACCAAACATTTGGCAAACACTGGAAAATGGCACCACCTTCTATCTGTTCTTTTTGTACTGCCTCTAGATCATCCATCTCTTTATTGACGTTCTTGAATCAAACATGGATCGTTAACCACAGCTCTTGAATTCGATATTCCACCATGAAATCCCCTTTGTCAGAAAAATTGTATGTCATTGTTTTTATTTGTCAACAATCACCACTCAGATGTCCACTTTTTCAAAAAACACAATCACCTAAAAAATGCATCAATGATACCTTGAGGGATTTTTTCCCAACAACAAAGATTAATAATATATCTCACATAATGCTAAATCCAAACATCACAGTTGTTGTTCTGAAGAACCAATAATGGATAAAATATAATAATGATCTTACTGGCACAATACCAATGAGATTGATGGCCAAATAAATAGATTCTGGATCGGTAATTGTTATCAAAGCCTAATTTTAGTCTTTTTTGAGGATATATACATGATAAGATAGGATGTGAGGTTTCTAATTTTTTCAGAAATAATATTCCACTACCTTATTAAAATAATCCAGTAATTACATGATGTTTAATTCCATTTCTCTTCGAGTAAGGCCCAGTTATCCATACCTGGGGAAAACCATTTCATATCTTGAAAGGACTTGGGTAGACCATTAGACATCTTGTATTTGGTCTGCTGCTAGTACACAACCATCCAACTTCTTCTTTCCCAAGAATAACCTAACCGGTCCACGACCCATCTTAGTGTTTAAGACATAATGAAAAGTAAAAATGGGTTTAATATAAAATTTAATGATCCATACATTAACAATGACTCGTGATATTATAATCTACCCCAATATATAAATTCATACCCATGTTTCCTTTTCAAGGGAGGTAATATTTCATCTAAAAAAATGACTTTCCACTGAGGGAATGCATTGGCCTCCTGCTCCTAGGTATCATCCTATATATGGTTGTGCTATTATAGAACCTATACTAGAAGAACTAACTGGACCTAGAGAACCTTTGTTCTCTTCTCAACGATTCTAACATGATGCTCCTCAAATGATGCATCAACCTATAGCTCATCCTATTTTGGTTGAAAAGC
The DNA here is from genome assembly GCA_963277665.1 of Viscum album. Taxonomy (NCBI): domain Eukaryota; kingdom Viridiplantae; phylum Streptophyta; class Magnoliopsida; order Santalales; family Viscaceae; genus Viscum; species Viscum album. The sequence continues at coordinate 1,278,544,191 of OY728127.1, forward strand.
ATGTGATGAGTTTAAATGATAATAGTTCAACTGAGATACATAGAATATTTCATTCTTGGCTCAGTACCAATTAGGTAACTATAAATGATAGGATAAATACCCAAATATCTCTAGAATCTCGAACAAGACAAAATATCAAGGTGAAAGCTTACCATGTATTCTAATTTATCTATGTCACAACATTGGTGAAACATCTAAAAATACCTTTTCCATATCCTAAAACTCTAAAGGTCATCTAGGATGATCAATGTATTATTTTTAACGAGAATCCATTGTGGCCATTCACTTCTGAATTATCTAGACCTATTTATAAGTCTGTTACATGAGATATGGTCCAAGTAAAACTACCTCTTCTTCCTATAACTAGAATAGGGGTGATCTGAATGGGATAATATTTAATGCCTTGTAAGGTTACACCTTTATCGTCACCTGATAGTTGTTATTATAGGTGAAATCAACCAAAGGAATGTGCCTCTCCTAAGAGCCCCCAAAATCTAGAATGAATTCTCGATGCATGTCCTCTATAACCTCTATCGTACTCTCTGAATAGCCACCAGATTGAGGGTGGTATGTTGTGATCAGAAGCACCGATGTACCTAGATCCCTTAGAAAACTCTTCCAGAAATGATATGTAAAGTGAGAATCCCAATATAAAATGATAGTACATGGGATCCTATGAATTGTTTTTACCTAATGGATGTAGAACATTATAATATCACAAAAACTGAAGGTATCCTTGATTGGAAAGAAATTAGAAACCTTCATGAGCCTATCAATAACATCCCACATAACATCATTGCCTCAAGGAAACCTTTGTAAACATGTCAAGAAATCCATCATGACATCATCCCATTTACACTCTGGAATAGGTAACTATTGTAAAATCATATATGGTCACTAATGTTCTTCCTTCACTAGATGATAGGTAATGATCCCTATAACCAAACTAGATACCTCTCTTTTCATACTTGGCCACCGATATTGATGACACAATTAATCGTATATCATGGTGATTGTAGGATACACTACCCAAGATGAAGCCCAAAACTCCAACAGAATCTCCTCGCGTATATCCACTGGGACCCAAGTGAATCCATGGATATGAAGGATCTATAGAACACCTGTAGTTGAACCAAGAGGAGGGTCCTCACCTACACAATATCCTAAAGAACTAGGCCATCTGAATTTGATAATTGAATCATCCAAAATCTGTCCAGGAGTGCAGAGCTAATAGCTAAGTTTGAAGATAAATATTTATGTGACTTTATTTCATCTCTAGATACATCTCGGAGAAAAATACCATAAACTATCACTCGCTAATACCATACTGCACTTCCTATATTTGAGTCCTCTTGCATAGTGCATTGGGAACTGCATTGCCTCTAACAAGAATGTAGGCACTCTCAAATAAAAATACTATAGGTACTCCACCCACCTTCACTGCCTCAGATTAAGATCACACTAAGTAATTATATACTAGTGGATTTTTTGGTCTATCTACCCGAAAAAAGTGTTCCAAGTATATAATCTCTCCAATAGCAAAATCTGTGAACAAATGCTGCCAACTCTAGATCATGTGTAGGGTAATTCCTCTCATGTGTAATTATATGTCCAAACCTGTATGCCATGACTCTATACCCCTACATCTTCAGTGCTCCTTGTTTGATTACTGATGCATCACAATAGATAGTTTAGCTCTTTCCATTCTTTGGTAGTATTAGGACGGGTACTGATGTCAACCTTCATTTCAACACCTGAAATTCTATCTCATAAGAACCCAACCATAAAAACATTTTACACTTCTTAGTAAAGCCCATAAATGGTGTTGTAATGTGTGATAATTTGTATAAGAAAAACTTCTTGTAACCATCTATCCCAATGAAACTCCATATATGAAAAATTATCTTGGGTTGTTCCTAGGAAGCTAGATCTCTCAGCTTCTCATGATCTACTGATACACCTGTATTTCAAATGATGTGACCGGGGAAGTGAATCTATTCCACCTAGAAGTGGTGATTTTTGATCATTCCATATAAATGATGATCCCTCAGTTTATTCAAAACAATCTCAAGACAGTTTTCATGGTCATGTCGATTGTGAGAATACCCCAAGATAACTTCCATGAATCCCTCCACAAAAGAATCGAAGAAGGGATGGAACACTGGACTCATCAGCACTGTGAAATTTGACGGTTCCATAATGAGACCAACTTACATAACTATATACTATTATATACCATACCTATTATGAAATTATGTATAAGGTGTGTATTCATGTGGAACACAAACGTAGTTATATCCTGACATGAACTAAATTCTGAAGAGAACATAGTCTCCTAAAAACTGATCAAATAGTCTATCTATCTGTAGCAAGGGATATTGGTTTTTAACTGTTATCTAGATCTATTTTCAATAATCCATGCATAGACTAAGAGTTATTTCCACCACTTTTGTAAAAAGTACAGGTGAACCCCATATAGAATCATAGGGTTGAATATACCCTTTCGCCTCCAAATCCTCTAGCTCTCACATGAGCTCTTGAAATTCTATCACGGCCATCATGTAAGGTGGAATGGATACCAGTGTAGATCTTGGAACTAGTTTGACTGAGAACTCAATATCTCTCTCGAGAGGTAAACCATAAAAGGAGTATGGTAATACATCACTAAAATGATCCACTAATAGTGGAAATTCTTCCTAACTCACTCCCTAATCATCCAAAGAATCTATGAATCTGGGTTGTCATCCTGTCCATCCCACAATGCTATGGTCTATCTCGGCTCACCTATACATCACATTCCCCATTGTGAGTAAAGAATGTACCCTCTAGTGATTTTAAAGTTGCCCTATGTGGATAGTAGTCAATGTAAGCATGATATTCTACTAGCCATTCCATCCCAAAAATGATGTCAAACCCATTCATCTCAAGGATATAAAGATCTCAAACAAAATGAAACCCACCATCCCCAAGGGATCACTCCCTGAACTAGCACACATCATTGGATCTGATTCCCATTGGTGTTTCTAGCATCAAAACACCCTCATAAAAAAAATAGAAAGCCCAAGTCTTTTCATCACAAGTGAATATATAAATATATGTGATGAACTTGTATGAAAAAGAATATATTAAACAGTATATGCTAATAAGATCATACCTATCAACATAGAAAATATGGAACCCTACACCACAGGGTTAGGTTGTATAGAATTGATCTAGCATACACCATTGCCTTGTGACAAAACCTCACTGCTCGGAGTCAATCCACTCTGATGGATCGATGTAACCGGTGTATGGATACATCTTCCATGACCACTATTTCCTTGATCAGTTCAGCCCGAACTACTCCATCTCTCTTACTATGATAATGATAAGAAACCTTATCATAAACCTGGTGTTGGATCTGACCACCTACAACACACAATTTGAGGGACGGTCTTGAAAAAACATTGCACGTGTCCTATAATACCACATACTCAACACACAACTAGGTCACAGTCACAATAATTATCCATGTTGCCTCAAAAACCATAAAGGGGAAAAACAATGCTATCATCACTCACAGTCTGATCAGATCTCCTCTCGCAAAAAGCCTCAGAACGACTCTTTTTCTGGAAGTTATATGACCACTAGGTCAATAAGTTGAACTTCCCTACTCTAGGCCCCTATATTCCCTCATTTTCTTCTCTATAATTAGTTCTTGATTCACAATCTCCATGATAGAATTCAATCTATAGACATTCACTTAAGAATTTATTTCTTATTGAAGACCTACCTTGAATCGTCTTTCTCTAGATATCTCATCCTCAAGGTACATCGATTCAAATTGATTCTACTCTATAATGTGTGAAGAGTACACCATAACCATCATAGTTCCCTATTTCAAACATATAATCTCACTAGACCGATATACCCTCAAACTCTCCGTGTAAATGCAGTCATAAAAAATTGTCCTGAAATTAGTCCAACCCGTCTCACACAACCCATCAGCCTTGTACAAAACATCCCACCAGAACTTTACTGATCCATATAGTATGTAAGTCTCAAGAATTACCCTCTACTGAAATGTCATTGAAAGAGGCTTGAAAATATATCACATGTTCTCAAGACACAACTCAGTAGCCTGTGGAACACCATCCCAAGAAAAAGTAGGACGATTCACTTCTAAAACACCTTTTTTATATCATTTATTGGCAAGCCATACTACAATGCTCCATGAAAAGTCTGTATATTATTAAAATATCCCTCAAAAGAACTATTCCTCAACACCTGTGTCCAGAAAAACTATTGGTGTCACATATTTCACTAAAGTAGGATCAACCAGTAGTCCATGGCCAACCACCTCTAGAGTTTGGTAATATCGTCCCTCACGGTGTACCCCTTGAGTTCATCATAGTGGTATGCCTCTGTAATTCCAAACACGCACCTCAGAAAATAAAAAAATAAATGTAATAGCTCAAAAACAAAATATAGTTCCAAACCCTCCCAAAACCATCTCAGAATCCACAGAATACTCTTAAATTAAATACTGTATGAGGAATAGTAAAAACACAACGATAAATAATTATTCTTTCCCACAAAAATCTGGGTCCATGTCTAGTATATATTTTCAATTTTCATTTAACATGTATTTGTTAAAATTATTTAACTACACCATATTCGAATCCCTGAGGGCCCTTAACAGATCATGAATCGAAATTCCATGGCCATAAAATACATACATATCGAATTCAATTTATCAATTGAATTTTAGAAAAAGGTGAATCATTTCCCAGTCCATAATGGGCCATACACATTATGAATTTAAATATGAAATCACTTCCCCATCTTCTATACTAATTCTATCACAAAATTAGATAGAATTATCACAAAATCTATTATAACAACATTTGTTGGGTAATGCATCATAAATGGTATAGAACAAAGAATATAATGTGATTTCAAAAATGTTTTTTATGTGATATATGATATGGAATACAAAAATCTCATTAGGTTGTAGTAAAAATAGAAGACAATATGGTTAATAGTAATTGGAAAACACATGTGAATCACCCAATGGTGGAATCAAATCAACTGTAATTGTAAAAATCCAGAATAAGAAACTCGTTCAATAAAAATTGTATATTCTATGTACATGAGTTAGCTACGCTTGAGCACATGTCATTACCTAATTCCATTTCTTTATTATCCTTTTCTATTTTTTCCAAAAATTAAATAAAACTAATAAATAAAATAGATCTGATGCAATTTTGTAACATACCAAACCCAAATTCCACTCAACAGTGCCCCAAGCCCAGTTGGCAGCATGGCCTCAAGTGCATCTCCCTAATCTGTCGAGCCTTATGACTAGAAGCGAGGACCTATGTGAATCACTGGGAATACTATTCCCTCATTGTTAGAGTATATTACAGTAGAAGTCAGACACATTCAATAGAGGAAGTAGTAAACCATGTAGGAAATTGACACATAGTAGTAATAGATAAGAATCTAAAAAGATGGATCATATACAATGATGAAAAAAGGATCATGTTTCTAGAAAATAGCCAAAATTTGTACATGGAATCATGGTAGAAAACAATTATCAAAAATGGGAAAAAAGACCCAATGTCCTAGTAGCATTGTAAGCATCATCTTGGTCCCAATATCCCCTACTCCAAATCCATGATCAACAATCGGTGTCAGGGAACTTCACCCAATTATCACGTATGACCATATAATCTTTTTGGCTACGCCAGGTGGCCCAAACAGAGTGTGGGATAAACATCCCAGTAGGTTTCTAGAAAAATATGTGTACAGTTCTATGTAGCACTTTGTAATATACTAAACAAGTGAATATAATGAAAAAATATGACTTTGAATTACCATGGAATATGTCAACAATAACTTGAAATTCCAAACAGCCTATTGAGGATTCCTGGAACAAGTTTCTGCTCCAAATGTGGTAGTTAAAAGAAATATAAAAGGGCATCACATCCTCACCATACAACCATCTGTATCCTATCCACATATCCTTGCCTTATAAAAAACCATATGAAATTCTCATGGCCTACCCATACAAACAAAGTCATATATTCCATGGTCATGTTGTATAGTGTACTCGAAATAGATACCAATATAATTTCCTTATAAAGATGTATATAACCCTCAGCCATGACGTATAATGAATTGTAGACCACAAATAGAAGGATCCAACATGTCAAAGGCCAAGGCATCCTCATCGAGTCCCACGAGCATCTACATGGAAACTCAATATAGGCACTGGTTGGAGCCCTAGGAGCATTTGTACCAACATTTCCTACACAAGTCCAAGAAAGTCAGATCCAAGGTGTAGAAAATTCTGAGGCATCCCACATAATCAATAATAGAGGTTCATACTCAACCAAGAAATACAATATGACTTTCTAGATCCTTGGAGATCCTTCCATGGCATCTTTCCAAACATAAACGATTTCAACATAGTTCCAACAATATGAGTCTGACCACCCATATAATTAATCACTTTCTTTGGGTATACCCACTCATATAAAACACTTCCATTTAATCAAGTCACAAGGGTATACCAACCTATTTAATAAAAAATCCTTTTATGTAATATAAAAACAACCAACGAGTATACCCATTAATTTAACAAAATCTATATATTCAATTAAACTAGTTTAGCATGGAATATTTTTGATAAAAAAATTAAATGAGGTATAACATCTCCCAATCATGTAAAAAACCTCATTTAATTATAATCGAGCTTCCATAAACTGGGAAAACTAACAAACACACCACTTGTGTAGTTTATCAATGGTGAAAACCAAATAAAAGGCTTGGCAAACCACATGGGTGGACTCCGGTTGTGGAAATAACCACCAATGCATCCAAAAAAACCTAAATAAATCCCTAATAGGTCCTTATTCATCTATTTCATATTAACATTTCAAAATTAGACACGTACTGAAATGTCATGTGGGAGATAAAAAGGATGATTGCACTATAGATAATCATAATGAATAATGAAAGGTATATGCAACCTACCATAGCTCAATATTGGAGTGCCCCTTAATATCATGTACCGATTCACATCATTTGTTACAAATTATAAGAATGGACTAATAATGAGAAAATTGGGCATATAAGCCTAAATATAAATAGTACAGTCATTGTTCCGAAGAATCAAGTATGGATAAAAATGAATCAACCTCATACCAGCATGGTTCCAATGAGACTAACAATGAATGAAACGGATTCTAGATCATCAACGTAGAGAAAATCCTGCCTTTAGGCTTTCTTGGGGATTTCTACATGTTAACAGAGCAGGTGAGGCTTCTATTCTTTCAAAAAAAATATTCCTCAACTATATTTAAAAAAACAAAAAATGGTAATTAAATGACGTTTGATTGAATTATAAATTGTGTAATGATTGGTTTTCCCATCCTAGGGAAAAACTTTTACACGTTTTGAAAGGTATTTTCCAGACCATTTTGCGTCCTGTAATAGGATTACACATCTTGTAATCCCATTACACGGCATGTATTTTGTCTACTAACAGTACATATCCATATGGAATCTTATTTCCTCAGAACAACCTAACCGGCCCTTGGCCCGGCCTGGGTTCTAAATAAAAAATAAATTTAAATAAGTCTTTAACGTTAAAAGAAAATATCTATACCTCATGAAAAACCCATGATATTATAAGTGAAAAATATTTTGGGAGAATTTCAATCTCATCGAGATCACATCCCAAACCATGTTTATCGAACGACCCCATAAAAGTATCATTGTCATGAACCTTAATATTAGAGAATATGTTGGTGTAATAAACAGATATTTATAAATAAATTAATAATTTAAATACATATATTATATAATAATAAATATATTTTCATTTTATTATCACTTTATAAATTATTTTAATTTTTATCCAATAAAATAGAAAATATATTTTTGGGTAATATTCAAATTCAATGAATGGATATATTAATAGATTATATTCTAAAAATAATAACTATATATTTAAAATATTATTATTAAGTAACATTTATTAATTAGAATTGTTCATAAATTTTTTTAGGAAGTGAAATGTACTTTTTATAAGGGTTCAATAATAGATAATGTCAAAAACCTAGAATTTTCAATAAATGTTGTGTCTTAGATTAAAAGTGAAAATTAAAATATTTATAAAATTATTTAGATAAAATGAATATTATTTTAGGAATCCAAAGGTCAAAATTATCCAATGCTGAATTATTCATAATTTTATATGATAATCGAATTTTTGGGTAAAAATTAAATACTGTATAACTATAATGTGTGTTTTATGACATCATAATGACCCAAAAATGATGTAATAAATAAAATAATCGTTATAATTGGAAAAATATATGTATTCTTATTAATTTAATTTAATTTTCTGTTTATTTGATTTACTTTTATAATATCTTTATGAATCCTCTAAAATATATAATATATTATATGATTTTAAATTGATTTCCTTGAAAGTGTGACTTGCCTCCACAAAAGAAAGGGTAATATTTTAGTAAATTCTAAAATTTTCTAACTAAATTCATTAAATCATATACACATTGTAAAACCTATTGGATAACCCAAGGGAAGTGTTGTAGTTTTAAATATGTTATTATATAGCATTTAAAATCTATGTTTGTAGAATATTAAATAATTACCCTTTCCTTTACTATATTAACCCACCAAAACTCCAACTTATATTCACTAAAAACCCATTTAGCACGTCCTTACTCTTCCATACAATCTTTATAATGATCCCTAGGTTCCCCAAGCTCTCAATAAGCTCATTTTCAAGCATTGGGATTCACACACTCAAGTAAGTGTTATTTACTTTCCCCCAAGATTCTTTATCATGTAATTCCATTTTATATTCAATTAATAGTGATGGGGTATGTTTTAAAACATACCCCATACTACCATTATTATGTTTATATAATGGGTGACCCTTTTATCTCTTGTTAATCCCAACCATGTAACCTATTGCCATGCTGAAATTAAAAAATGTTCTTTCCTGTCTCTTTTTATTCAAGCTTATTTATTACCATATGCACTATTTTGTTTTAATTACCTATGTTTGAACATGTCTTCCAATATTCCTATTACAGTCCACTTAATTTCTAAATGATTATAAATACCTTTATCTCTCATCAACCCTTTTTATGAATTTTATGTGATGGCGTTATGCTGCTAAATTTTCGCGATGATTTCCAGGCCAAATCAATTGTGTAGTGAATATCGTACCCATTTCTTATCAAGTATTTTCACCTTTACGCACAAATACCTTTTTAATAAGTACATGATTATATTTATTCCACACTCCATGATCATGTAATTAAATTTTTATGATAAATTAATCCATATTGTATGATCTATTTGTCACACATATGAATGAGAATGAAAATAAATGTGATGGGTGCACTCGAAATTATATAGCACTACAATGCATTGTATAATTTTTGGTATCATGGTACATTATGTTGGGAGAGAGGTGTACCAGATTCCTTTATTTATCTTTTTTGACCATGAAGTCTTTTTAGTTTAGACTTGACCTATGATGCAGTGTTATAAGATGTTTCCACATATCTCATGTTATTATTATCATGAAATATCATACTTTATGATTCATGTTTCATTATTCCCAATTTTATTTATATTTTATAAAATTTATTATTCTATTAATGTTACACCATTTTTATTCTCTTACTGGGCTTTATAGCTCACTTGTTTCTTATTTAATTCCCTAGGATGTCCCGTGTACTTTTATTTAAATGGATTATTATGATCACATCATGGAAGTATTATGTACAGATGTTGTATTAAATGTGAAATGTTTTAATGAAATGTACCAAATTCCCAAAGACACTAGAATTATTGATCATTCTAGTTTTATTTAGTCTATTTTAATGTAATAAAATCTTGTATGAATTGAATGAAAATAGGGTTGTTATTGTTTGCATCAAAGGAAATGTTCAGTTGTTTTTTTATTAGGATTATTAAACCTTAGTGAAAACCTATATGTATAAGACAATGTACATTGGAACATCCCTAGATTTCCGTGAGTATATATTATGTGGTTTATCAATAAAATACATTACTATTTGGGTATTACAAGTGGATGTTTTTCTGGAATAGATGTACCTAGGTGTAACAACTCCAATAAGGTTTTCCTAGCCTGAATCAGGGTAACGTACAGCAAGAAATTTGGGCTTACTGTGCACCGGGTTTGAAACTCCCAAGGGATATGATTTAGTAAATTTATAAGCTTCATACGAACCATTATTAATGGATCAAAAAAATTCTCATTCAAATATATGTTATGAAATAGATCGTGGATAACATATATTGAATCCTAGAAATTCATAAATTAAATAAATTCATGTAATGTATAAGTTATCCCTTTAATTTCATTGGATTCTCTTTTATTTTCTTAATAGTTTGAAAATACTCATCCATAATTTTCTTTTTATTCTAGACAATGGATGGAAATAGGAGTAACCGAGTAAACAATAATTGTCAAGGGAAATGTGATGACTACCCCAATGAGATTCCCTAGCCAATGGTAGTATGAATCATGAACATCAAGGAGATACTCTCTCAATTAACACAGGTTTCAATAAAAAATTGGATAAGGATGAGCATCCAAATCCCTCCAAAAGAGAAAAAGATGCTATCAAGAGATTCATATGAGAATGGCCTCCTATATAAAATGGATTATATGATCCCTTAATCTCTGAACAGTGTATCCACTCCCTTGAGAAGATATTATACATCATCCAATGCATCAAACAAGAAAAGGATCTTCTGGTTGTCTATCGTATGAAGAGTGAAGCTAGTAAATGGTGGAAATTGATTAAAAATAAAAATCCTAAGGAGGAGATCGAGGCTATGGGGTGAATGGATTTTTGGAAATAAAAAATTTGATAAATATTTTCCTTGCCCCCTCTAGCTCAAAATGGAAAGGGATTTCCCTTCCCTCAAGAAAAAATACGATGAATATTTCAGGGCGTATGAGGAAAACCTCACAGGATGTTCATGATGTGCCTCTGGCTATGTCGGTACCCCTGAATTCTAGGTTGACTTCTTCTTTGGTAGGCTAAAACCCTGCCTACAGAAATACCTATCAATCCATGACTTTGATAGCTATGAGTATATTTTCAAATGGTCCCTCAAATTTTAAATGGATATTAGAGAATCTCATGGGTATCATGGGGATAAGAAGTGTAAAGTGGAGTTCAGTTTTGGCAGTTCAATAAAGGGATCTAACGCTGCCATGAAATTTCAGCATCCCACATTTCAATGGTGTGGAAAAAAGCACCCTGGAAATTTCATGAAGGTTAAATGAAATGATTTAGTTTTGGGAAGTCAGGCCACCTAGCTAGTTATTGTTGGAAAGAATAACTCACTACTGTGATGGAGGAATGGAATGCTCTAGTCAACCCTTAATACCTTTTTCATTGTTAAAACTACAAGTATCCAAGACTTTTTGTAAAACAAATTAACGAAACCATGGGTTATTTGAGACAACCAATAACCTCCAAGGAAGAGAGGGAGTGAATTTACCATTAGTACCACCGAATTAGATCCTGTCAATGAAGCTGTGATAGGTACATGGGTTTTTCATACAATAATAGTTAATGTACATTTTGATTCTGGTTCTACACATTCCTTCATATCATTAAATTTTTGTATAACTATTCATAAACCACCACAAATCATGGAATTAGATATTTTAATGAAAACAATAGATGGGGAAATTATAGAATCCCAATTATATAACTCCTACCATTTCGAAGTATTTGGGGTAAACATCCCGGCCAATATTGACATACCCTTATGGCATAATTTAATTCAATTCTAGGCATAGATTATATTTCATTATATAGATCCAACATAAATTTCAATGAGATGTAAATCAATATATATATTTCAAATCGACCCCTGATTTTATACCAATGCATGGAGAAGGATGAATATTATATAGCACCACCATATCAAGCATGGATATTATATCCCAATGAAAAAATATATCTATCTCAAATGACTTATTCTATTGAAAAAATAATATATCAAGACATTCCCATTGGGAGGGAATATGATGATGTGTTTCTTGATGAATTTACTAGTGTTCCTCCATGATTAGAGGATTAATTATCAATAAACCTTATACCTGGGGATTACCATTATAAAATTATGAATATATAATAAATGTTATGGAACATTGGTATCTGAATAAAAATCTACATGAAAAGTTAGATAATGTTTTTCAACGGCCATGTGATTCACATTGGGGTGCACCGGTCCTCTTCGTCTAGAAGAAGGATGAGTCAATGCGGCTTTGTATTTATTATCGTAACCTCATAAAGATAAAAATAATGAACAGGTGTCCACTAATATGGATTTATGACTTGATCAATCAGTTACAAGGAGCACACTACTTCTCCAATGTGGTTCTTTAGTTGGGATATTACCATATTATGGTTAAGAAGGAGGATATCACCAAGACTTATTTTCGTACAAAATACAGGAACTATTAGTTTATAGTAATTCCATTCAGACTCATAAATTATAAACAAATATTCATGGACATTATTAATAGAGTTTTTAGAGATTACCTCAACAAATTCTTTTTAGTTGTTATAGATTATATTATAATATACTCCAAAATTTTGGAGGAGCATTTTGTGCATTTGAGTACGGTGATAAAGACCTTGTAAAAGGAAAAGATTTATTCCAAGTACAAAAAAAAATTGAGTTCTAGTTCAATGAAGTATCATTCATGGGTTATATCATTGTAAGAAATTGTATTTCTATAGAACCTTCAAAAATAAAAGTATTTGAAGAATTTTCAAGGGAAATATCTATTAAATATATTGATAGATTCCATGGATTAGCTGGGTACAATCATCAATTTGGGAGAAATTTCTCATGTTTGTTAAACCCACTAAAAAAGTTAACTCATAAGCGAGTAAAGTTTTCTTCGATTGATGAATGAAAAGAGAGCTACAAGTAGTTGAAATGGAGTCTTATCAGAACACATGTTCACACACTTCCCACAAGTGGAGAGAATCTGGGGGTATTTAGTGATTCTGCAAAGAAGTTCATAGGTTTTGAGTTGATACAAAATGGAAAATTCACTGCCTATGCTTCAAGGAAATTTAAATTTAATGAATAGGAATACCCAACACATGATTTGAAGTTATATACAATTATCTTCACATTAAATATTTGGTGGAATTATCTCTTTTGGGAGAATTTTTTAATATATACAGATCATAGATTCCTCATGAATATATTAATAGAGAGATAAATATTCACCAATAAATATGGTTAGAGTAGATAGAAGACTATGATTTCTCAATTCACTACCAGATAGGGAAAGACATTACACTATAAGATGCTCTAAGTATAAAGGTTACATCTATTCTGACATTGATGAGAATTGAGAATGATTTGATATTCTAAAACTTAAAGAGGATGGACATAGGAATCCTAAAGGAAGGAACATCATCATTTCTCTCACAAATGATATCTCAACCCTCTCTTCTAGAGTGGTTAAAGGATTCTCATATAGATTATGTGGGAATTCAGAATAATGAGGAGACTATGTGAAAAAAAAATCCTCATATTTCAATGTTAATGAAGAAGGAGTTGTATGTTTTGGGTCAGGACTATGTGTACCATCAGATACTAAGTTAAGGAAAGAGATGTTTTATGGTAAACAAACCTCAACCTTCTCTATCCATCCTAGAATCACAAATATGTATTGATTCCTCAAAAAACACTATTGATTGGAAAATATAAAGAAGGAGAACTCAGAATTTAAATCATGATGTCATGTATTTGAGAAAGTGAAGTCGGAATTGAAAAATTCTAAGGGCATGATGCAACCATTGCCGATACCTACATGGAAATTGGAAAACATCACCATATACTTTTTCACGATACATATGAATACATAGAGAGGAATTAATTAAATCTAGGTGGTGGTGCATCATCTTACAACGATGGCACACTTCATTGTGATTTTACAGGATTTCACATAAGATCAAATTTCATGGATATACATCCAATATGTGGTGGGTTTTCATGGAGTACCACTATTGATTATATCTGATCAAGATCAAATATTTCAACCCATGTTCTTGAAGAGTCTTAAGAATTATAAGAATACTGAGATGAACTTTACCACACCCTATCACCCCCATTATGAGGACCTATCTGATCAGACTATCGAAACACTTGAGGACATGTTGTGATCATGATAAATGGAATTCAAAGGAGGATGGGATCAATATCTTTCTCTAGTTGAATTTTATTACAACAATGATATCTAAACGATCATCTAAATTGATTCCTATGAAGCCCATTATAAAAATATGTACAAAATAACTTCATACTAGGATGAATTTGGGGAATGAAAACATTATGGTTCAAAAAGAGTTGAGGAAATGGTAGATAAAGTTAAAACCATTCAATATCACATCAAGTTTGCTCAAAGTCGATAGAAGGGCTATGCTAAAAATCATTAACGAGACCTAGAGTTTTATATTGATGAAAAGTTATTCTTCTACATATATCAATGTGATAAATTGATAATATTTGGGAACAAGGTAAATCTTAGTCCAAGATACATCATCTCCATTAAGATCCATGATCACATTGGAGTGGTGTCCTACCGACTAACACTCCCACATAACATATCTCAAGTACATTATTTATTCTATATATCCCACTTTATAATTTTACTACCATACACTTCACATGTACTCAATCCAATGGTGGTACCATTGGAGAATGACCCCTCTTATGAGGACCATCCAGGGAATATCTTATATCCTAGAGACAAAGTTCTAGGGAATAAGATAGTGCACCAGGTCAAACTGTTGTGGATAATCCAAATGTTATAAGAAAAAATATGGTAAATAATGTATGTAGAGAAATAGCGTTACCCTCATCTATTTTAGTTTGAGAAATGAAAATTTTAGGGGGAAAATTTCTTAAGGGTGGAAGATTTAAACAATCCAAAATGTTAAAAATGAAATTTCCCTTTTGATTAATTGTATTATTATATAAAAAAGTTACAGAAAACACATACACTTATATTTTTATATTGTAACTAATTTTATTTATAATACTGTTCATAATATTTACCCTTGATAGTAGAGCCATTGAATAGTGATGACATGATTATTATAAATATATGGCTTTAACAAATCCAATTGACTTAGAAAAAGGAAGTGATGGCCTCGTCTAGTATAAGAATTCCCTATAAATCCCATTAATTAGGGATTATGAAGGATATAGAATTAATATGATTTTTCTTGGACATACATAGTGCTAAGATCTAAAAACTAAAGTATGAGCGAAACTATTTATAGGATACATTCAACTCATCGGGATCATGACCCAAACCATGTTCACTGAAAAACCCTGTGAAAGTATCCCTATAGTGCACCTTAATCCAAGGGAATACACCAGTGTAATAAAGGTATATGTATCTATACTCTAATAATGGGAATATTTATATTATAAAATAATAAATATACTTTCATTTTATTGTTACTTTATAAATGATTTTGATATTTATTCAATAAAATAGGAATTATATTTTCATGTAATATTGAAATTCAATAAAAGGATTTCTTAAAGTATTCATATGAGAATAAATAATATTTAAATAAAATTTTATCATTAATTAATTTTTATTAATTATAAATAGTCATATAATTTTTATGAAGTGAAATGTTCCTTTTATAAATGGTCAAAAAAATTATTGTCGAAAACCCAACATTTTTCAATAAATGTAGAATCTTATTTTAAAAGTAAACATGAAAATATATATAAACTTATTTGGATAGAATAAATATTATTTTTTGAATGAGAATGGAGAACTTATCCAATAGTGAATTTTTCATAATTTTTTGACACGGTCCAATTTTTAGGTAAAAAATAAATACCATTTAATTATACAATGTGTTTTATGACATCATAATGAGCCAAACATGGAGTAAGAAATACTATAATATATATCCTATAACAATTATATGTTTTTATCTTAAAATAATTTTATTTTCTGTTTATTTTATTAATTTTTATATTTCTTTTATGAATCCTCCAAAATATATAATATATTATAGGATTTTAAATCAATTTCGATAAAATAGTTACTCACCTCCACATATGCAGGGGTAATATTTATGTATATTTGTCCCTTTTACAAATAAAATAATAAAAAAACACCACTCTATAAAAAACAATGGGCAAAAAACCATTGCAAGGTTTGTGGTTTTTATTATTTTATTATAAATTATCAATACCTATGTTTGTGAAATACTAAAAAATTGCCCTCTCATATCGTATATAAACCCACCCAAAATCCCACTTATATTAATGAAAAACCCTTGGTTCACGTCCTTATTCATCCATCCCCTCTCTATAATCCTCCCAAGGAGCCTCAATCTCTCAACAATCCTTTTTTCAAGCTTTTGCAGTTACACACTCATGTAAGGGTTCTTTGATTTTTTCTCTTTACCCAGCCTTCTTTATCAGGTTATTCCCTTTTATTTCTTATTTCCTATAATGGGTTATGTATTTAATCCTCCCCCATAATTACCATATTACGTATAAATAATGAGATACCCTTTTCTCTCTCATTAACCCCTTCCATATACACCTGTTACTATGCCGAAATTTCAAAAAATGTCATTTCCATTCTCTTTTTAAAAAAGATTATTTACTATTGTATGCCTTATTTTTTTATAATTCCATAACTATGGACATATATCAACAAGTCCCTACTACTATCTATTCCATTTCTAAATGATGAGAAAACCATTTCTCACTCATAAACCATTTTTATGACTTGTTAAGTGATGTTGTTATGTGGCTGAATTTTCACCATGATTTTCCATGAAAAATCCCTTATTTAGTGAATATAATTCCCATTTACTATCAAGGTTGTTCACCTATATGGACATATACCTTTCTATTTGGGAATTACAAGTATTTATTCCACACTCCATGATTCTGGACTAAATTATGATGATAAATTAAACCATGTTTTTTGATCTATGTGGCGCACTTAAGCATGAGAATGAAAATGAATGTGATAGGTGATCTCAGAATTATATAATTCTCTAATGAATTGGGTAATGTATAGTGTCATGATATGTCATTTTACGATAGGGTTTTACCTTATTCCATTATGGGAATTTTTCCACCATGATTTCTTAGTAGTTTAACCTTGACCTATGATGCAGTGTTTTAAGCTGTTTTAACATTTCTCATGTTATGATTATCATGATATTTTATGATTTATAATTCATGATAAAATATTACCATTTTTAATTATATTGTCTAATGTTTATTATTATCTACACTTTATTCAAAAAAAATCCCATAAAAGGAATTATTTTTCACCCCTTTATTATGTAATTCACTAGGATGTCCTATGTATTAATAGTGCGAAGGATTATTAGGATCACATCAAGGAAGTTTTCAGTAAAGATGTTTTAATTCCCGTTTAAAGTTGAAATGAAATTTACCTAATTCCCAATGATATGAGACTTATCGATATTTTGGTTTTTATTTAGTTTAATATTAAGTAATTAAATCTGATATAATTTTAATAAAAATAACATGGTTTTTATAGACCATGATTGTAATCTGACTGTATATATGTTGAAGTGTATTGATCAGATAATGGTGTTGGGATTCTATATAGATAAAAATATTATCCATTACTCACATATCATCATTACTAGATAGATTCTTCATATTCATTAGGAAATATATAATGAGATGTATAGAGAAGTATTATGTCAATATTTTTACTATTCTTTTTCTAGAATATAAGGATTAGTGTAGACATGGTTCCTCATTGCTTATAGTGAATTAAGTGACATAAAATGTTAAAAACACCATTAAATTTTCATGTTTTATGAATACATTAAAATTTCCTTTAAATAAATAAATCATTCAGTGGGATAGTAATGAATGAGCATCTATCGAATTCACATGTGAAAAGAATGGTCTCTAAAATAAAAACTAAAATTAATTGAAGAACAAGAATGTATAAGTTTATTATTCAGGTATATTCATCATTTTATGTAATATTTTAATTTTAATTCCTCAGTGTTATATGCAATATGTTTCTCACATATTTTATCCAAATTCAAAAAATGAAGAAGTTAAAAAACATTATAGAAACTAATTTGAATTTATAAGTAATTCAAAGAGGCTAGTTCTTAGGTATGCTAAGAGATTATCACAACACTAACTTAGCATGTGTAATGATTCTCATGAAACAATTATTTTTTTGAATGTTTCTAAAAAACCATCTTAGTGTCTAGTTCTAGACACAATGATACATTTTTTAATGTTTTAAATTAATGTTGGTTTGTTATATCATACTAAATTAATAGTTAAATAATAATCTAATCATAGATGTCCAGTATCTGTAATTAATAATGAATATATAATATAATTTTCAAATTATACCCAATTATTGTCAGATAATTCATGATCAAATAAAACTAAAATGTATTGTGAATAAAATAACATAAAAGGTGTTTAATCTCATAGTATCAAAAACATTTATGTGTTATGACATACTACAAGAAAAATATAAGACAATGAATCCTTTTCAGATTAAAGTTCATAAATCCCTAAATATTCATGAATCAGTTTAATAAGATATGTGTGAAGTATTATAAATTGAATCTAGATGTCAATTCATATACACCATGAGATTAATTTAAGAAATTATAAAAAAGAAAATTTTTAATTTTTAATGAACTTTTTAAAATACCTAAGATCCTTCAGGTGGGATAGTCAAGGAATATCAAAACCAAGTGTTCATTATTCACTTAAATATAGAGTAGAGGTATTCACAAACAAAAATTACATTATACACTTCAAATTGATGATTTTTTTAAAAATATGATTGATGAAATGTCTTGTATGTATTGGAAATATTTTATAATTCCTCTCAAGACATTTTTTAATAATAGGTGTGTAACAAATTACCATATGACAATTAGATTGAAAAATAGATATCATATTTGTTACAATTTAATGGATATCCATTATTTCATATGATCATATGTTTTGATGGGGACTACCAATTAATGTTAATTTTGTTAAAAATAATTCATTAAGAGATCATTATCTACATTTTTATTTATTTTCTTAACCACGTTTTAAAATATATGTATCCCAATGATTGAAATTATTTTTCAATCATTCCCATGTTTGTATAAAAGGGATAAACTTCACTTTTGAGATAATGGGATAAATATGAATTTAATAAAGTCATGGATATAGAAGAACATAAGTTCACAAAGGAAAATTAAACTCTATAAGACATATTGGGAGGAATTATTCTGAATAAACATACTATGTAGGTTGGTAAAAACCGTTGAGATGATCTTATACTCTCTGTGTTAAGTGGTATATTATTCATTAATAATAATCAATCCTACAAAGATGTAGTAAATGTAAACATGATATTATTATCAATATCATCAGAATTAAAATATGGATTCCATATACCAAAATATAGTTCTATATTTTTTTGGTTTATCTAGATGATGTAAATCCATTGGTGCATATGCAATAATAAAGTATACATGGATAGTAAATTTGGAACAAAAAAATGCCAAATTAGTTATATAAGGTTTTATGTGATGCCTATGTATATTCCCCGATGAATGCTTTCACCAGTCATCAGGATAAAATCCATTAGATTTATACTTATTATAGAAACCTTCAATGATCATGAAGTTTTATAAATGGGTTTCAATACAATATTATGTGATGGAAAACTATTGAAGAATAATTATATGAAACAACCCAAATGTGTTGTGACACTGAGGAAATATAATTAGGTATATTGATATAAAAATCCATTTATGAATTAAATAAATCTTCTTGATCATGTAAAATTCATTTTTATAAAGTCATAATAGAGTTTGGTATTACTGTGAATTATATTGGTTGATGTGTATATCAGTGTTTAGTGGGGAATTTTTTGTTTTCCAAGTTAATTATATTGATTACATAGGGACAATAGATATTTATTTTTATAGTTAGTTAGGAATATGATAAAGTTATTTCTAAAAGAATAAATTAAAGAAAAAAACCCAAGTTTTAATGAATTAGGTCAACCAAAATAGATCAATGGGGGTTTTCATATCAATTAATAGAATATAAATTGGCATTTTATTGAAACATTCAATAGAGATTTTTCACATGTACTTCATTATTTGAAATAACAAAAATATTATGTGGTAAAATATAGGAGGAAATTATTTTGATCAATAAAGTTATATACTATTAAGATATTTGAATCTATCACATATTTAATTGTATGTATAATGTTTTTATATTTCATATCCATAAAAACATTTATAAAATATAAAATAAAACATTGAGAACTATATAATATATTAAATTTAACAATCAAAAAATACATAGCAATATAATTTGGATGAGTTCTTCATAATGGAAAAACTGGAAAACATGTTAGCAAGGGGATAAAACCTAATCTCCTTTTTGACAAATTTTATCTTGTATCTTAGTAACTATAATATAGTAAGAGAAACATACATATTATAGATAGTGCATTCCAAATATATACACACTGAGTATGTTATGTCTTCTTAAATAGCTTAAATATTTATTTACAAAATATTTGTTCTAGATTTTGGAATTGTTTCAATATTATAATGTATAATCATAATACATATTATGATAAGCATGTGATTATTGTATTAGAAAATATTTCAAGTTAATAAAATAAGAAAACAATAAATATTAAATTATATCACAGTTTAAAATATTTTTTAAAATTGGGGATATTATAGGTAGAAGGGTAGCCACCAAAGAATCATTTACACTCAGTGATTATATATATAACACAAACAAACAATATATATAATTTAATATAAAATATGTGATTTTTCAATAGTTGTATCTGGAGTTAGTGGGAGTTTTTTGAATATGTTCCACTGAACGAACTTAATTTTTTATTTTAATTATTATAATATTAATGAATATATTATCACATGATGATTATTCATCTATATAAAATTAATTTGATAATCTCCTTATATTTTTTCTTTACATTGAAAGGTTATAGAATTTCCCCACTATAAGAAGAATATAGAAATACTAAGACAATATTATAAAATATTTTTTAAATAAACTTGATATCACATTTTTGGTAAGAGACAGATAATGTTTGGATGTCAATTTTTTTGGTCTTATAAGAAATTGACACTTTTTCCAAGAATTTATCACTTGGTAGTCATTTATAATGGAGTTCATAATTATATAACACCAATAGGAATTTTATATGTTTTATATTCCACTAGATATTCATATATGTATATGAGAGAATTTTGGTCCCTGTACTTTATATTTTTATTAATGTATATCATTTATTTCATACATTAATGTATGTACTAAAACTATTATAACAAATATTTGTGTTGTGGTATCATATTTTAGGTTCATCAAAACTAATATGACATTAATTTTATATGTTAAGAAATTATTGGAACATTTTAAGGTAATTTAATAATATATATTTGGGCTAATGACTGAAATAAACTATTTGATTATGTCCATGACCATGGTATTTCATTGAAGAGATAATTTTAGAAGGTAAAATAATGATAAATCAAACATAATTGATGATGACCCATGTATGAATCTTAATTGATGATATATCAACACAAATGGACTGTATTTCACAGTATTAATCAATAGAAGTTTATTTTCATTTCTATGTTAAATTATTTCTATATGGGTGTCTGGATGTGTTACCAGACACTGTTCTTATACATTATATAAGTTTACTTAATTCCACATAGAAATACCCATTGAGTTTCACATACTAAATTCACCTAAATTGTCATTCAATTCTATATGGATTTAACTTTTAGAATAAATACTATTCCTATTTTACTTAATAATTATTATTCAAGTTAAATTAATTTCATAAATTCAAACAAAAATATTCAAGTTTAGAATATGTGTGTTAAATTTTATCTCTGGTTTATTATTCACATGATAATTGATAAATATTTTCTGGTCCATCGGTTTATTCAAATGATTAATATAAATATTTACATATTTATATTAATATTAAAATAAATATTTAGTTATGATTTTTTTCAAAATAATATTTATTAAATATGAATTTATTCATGGGTACTATAATGGGTACTATAATAGTCAAACTATTCACCAAATTTGGTATTTTTGGTAATTTATTTGATCCTTCAGG
Source organism: Viscum album (assembly GCA_963277665.1). Classification (NCBI taxonomy): domain Eukaryota; kingdom Viridiplantae; phylum Streptophyta; class Magnoliopsida; order Santalales; family Viscaceae; genus Viscum; species Viscum album. The sequence continues at coordinate 1,278,566,491 of OY728127.1, forward strand.
ACAATTGGACTTCAAACCACCAATGTTAAGAAGATGTGAGATCTAATGTAGAAAAATATATGGAATTAAATGACTACACATGCTTTATGGAATTACATTACATAAGCATCATTGGAAGCTCAAAATAATAATGTGTCTATTGTAACTAATCATCCATATTAATACCCACTAAAATTTATGATGGGGAATAGTGAGGTTCCCTACCATTTTGATATGGTGGAAAACAAGATGCATTGGTTTGTGGAATGGGTGTTGTTGCATGATAACTGATGGCACTTCTACTTAGTTGACTAGAAAGAAGACATGGAAAACTAGTTGGTGAAAAACATGCCGACATGAAAGAATTAATTTGTTGGAACTTTAAAAGAGAGATATTGAATTATAACACATAAACAATTTCACTATACACATGAGTTTTTGATGTAACATAGAAGGTTGACCTTCCATTGTATGATAATGTAATACGTCATGATGATATTGATAAGAGGGTTGACATAACAGGAAAGAATGGTGACTCTGGGTATTTATTCACTTCACATGCATGCCTCTAGTCATCCCTTGTAGGTTCATTTTCGACACATTTATTTTTTCCATCAATTCATCATGAACATGTGTCATCGATCTATTAACATATAAAAAACAGTCAAATGGGTGCTTTCATTTCCTTATGGGCAGGGATAAGTCTTGACCCTCTAGGGTTTCTAGGTTTGTCACTTACTTGCAGTTTTCAATACACTTTACCTATAAAGAAATGTTATTATTTTTAGTAATTTGGAGTAAAATTGATAAATTATTTTATAAATGTAAATTCAATAATTATAAAGTATTAACACTTGATATATCATTTTATTTATAAAATTTTAGATATTACAGAGTTGTTGTGCACAATGAAACCTCTCGGGGATTCACTCAAACCATGGAGAAAAAATCATCATCCATCACTATCAGGAATTTCCGAAAATAAGATAAATCCTTTATGGTGATCAATGATAAACAATTCAAAGCATTGGGTTCAACTATGCTAGCACCAAGAAAACCAATATCATTTTTTAATTATAATTTTTTCATGTATGGATATAACTATAAGAATCCTTTCATTATTGTCTATCAAAATGATTGTATGACATGTAAAAAGTCATAATTGATCCTGGATAATTATAATATTGGTGGTGAATTTTTTAAAACTAATTATAACTTAAATGTGAATCATAATCTCTTGATTGGATTCCCTCATCACGTTCCTTGGGTTTTATCCATTTAAATTATAGACCAAGTGTTTTTAGGCACCCACCCAATGATTATATTGTTCCTAAAAATCATTTTGGATTATTTATACATATACCTTTATGGATTTTCATCTGTTTAAATGGGTTGTAATTATTTATTAATAGAATTTTATGGAGCTACAAGGTGTGGATATTATATATGTATATGTAGATCCTCCCAACGAGGAGAGAGTGAGCCTTGTGGAAGTTGACTATGAACACATAAAAGACATACATATACTTATATACATATATATATATATATATATTGACATAAATATACATACATACATATATATATATATATTTCTTCCTTTAGAGGATGGATTTGGTTTTCCATCTCTGAAAGATAGGTACCTCATAGTAGATAGGTACCCTAGATGAATTTCAATATTGTCTCAAAGTAGGTTTGGTGGATGTGATTCAAAATAATTAATGTATATTAAAATAATTCTCATTATTTTCTATTAAATTATAATGAAACTATACCTATATTGATTGACTATGAATTTCTGAAGATTTTTTTGATTACCTGTTATATCTTTTTTTCACCCACCTGTTGTGTTTTCTTGTATTTCTCACATAGTTTTAAGATGTATTTAATGATGTTGGGTGGTGAAGTCCTTTGATTATGATGTACTCACACCCTACATGTGTTCACTAGAGATTCATGTTGACCTTATTTTTTATAACATGGGTGATTGGTATGTATATTGACCAAAGGGATGACACTACTGCTTCATGGGTGGATTCCACACAAGGTGTGTAGAGTCTGGATTGATCATTTTGGAGTTTTTGGTGGACATATAAGAATGTTTAATAGGGATATTATATGATCTTACCTTGAGATAAAATAAAATGATATATTTTTTTAGAACTTTGGGCTATTTTTAGTTCACACCTTATGTTTACTGTGTGTTTTGTCTAGATGCCATCCTTTTTTTGATTATATATATCATTGGCCCCTGATATGATATTTTTTTATGTTCAATTATTATTTACACCTACTATTATCAATGTATATGTTTAAATAATTTCTTACTAATGTATAAAAGTGTTAGATCCTTATAGGTCTAGTGATCCCAAGGGTCATACTAGATTTTTTGTTTGGATTCGTATAATATAAATATAATTTGATTAAATTTTAATGTAGGTAAATAATCTCTAACATCTATAACATTTATACCTTGTAATTTAAACTAGTATATAGAATTTAAGAGGTGAACTACTTGTATTATGGTAGTTTGGATAGATTTTATTTGATTATTTGGGTTGTATTATTAAAAATTGTATCATAGAAACTTTTGGGATCCTGGGTAAGGGATTGAGAGTAATCCAGACATAAGAATATTAGTTATTACGGAGTAAACCATAAATATGAATAACTAACATGATTATGGAATAATCTTGATAATCGTAGGTAGATTAGTTTTTTGACCATTTTCTAGTGTTATTTCTTCATCTGTAGGACCCATGAATCACGGACAGGTATGTCTGGGTATGCTTTGTTTCTATATTGTTGTGGTCAATTGAATTTATATAGTAACTAAAGTATCATTTATAAATATGAGGTATTTTTCTATATATGTATTCATGAAAATTATGATAGTATAACTAATTTGAGTTATTCATTTAGTTTCAAAACCCATTTTTATTAGACTTCATTTTCATATAATAATATTTTTTTATCATCTTTTCCTTTAACGGTTTTTCATCCAATATGAAAAAATTAACAATGAGAATGAAATATAAATATGGGATGTGTATTTTGATATGTTTAGAACTATAAACATATAAATGATGAATTATGAATTCATTGAAGGTAATTTGATGTGATTCACTTAATTAATATAGATTATGATTCCACAGTGAACTGCAATTGATCTATAACAATGATCTGATGAATATTATCTACCTATATTTCCTCTAGTTGATCTCAAAGTTTGTGAGGGTCTAGAATAACTGATTTAAGTAGTGGGATATACGATACCCTGATTTGTGCCCTACACTTTAGATGTTATATTTTATTTTTTTCCATCACCCTTATATAATCTAGGGTGAGGTGTTACCTTAGTAGACATAGGAGTTGATGGATCATATACACAATATGTTTGAGTTCATTGAGAATACAGGATAGAATTTTTTTTGTTTCTATAATTTAATATTTTCATGTGTTTGATGTTGATTTTGAGAGTTTAAATTTGAGAAAAAGATAGATCAGGAACTCTATTGGATGTTTTTTTTAACAATTTCCCTTTGAAAACATTTTATCCTTTTACTCTTCACCAAGTGATAGATCAAGATTCTAAATATATTTTTCATGTATTGATGTCTATGAGTAAATATGCTAAAAAATTCACTAATATACATCATTTTTAACCCTATTTTAGTGGGGATATGGGATGGAACGTGATATGGTTTGAGATATAATTAACGAGTCTATTTCATATCTGATGTGGTGATGTTCAATATTTTTACATTCTCTGAGGAAATAAAGAAGGAGGTATTGGATGAAATTGGTTATCACATGGGTATAAGAGCTACTGGAACTTTTAATAGTCATATAGACAGTATGAAAATGAAATTTTTGGTGGATCCTTTCTTGGTAGTCAGGGTGGGAGCACACTTCATCCATTTTTTGTATGACTATATGTTTAATCCTTTTAGTGTTGTCAAGAATGACACACTAACACTGACTTTCCTTCTAAGACAAGGAAACACCAAAAGTGCTATTTTTATGGTCATCTTTAGAGGATCTCTAAGGATATACCTTTTGAGGGTATGGGATATTAAACTTGGGAATGTTAGACAACACATGTTCATGATGGTGGGTAAGAAGATCATGGAACAAGACCTTCTTCAAGTAGGCCTATATGAGGTAAAAAGTGAATATAGTTGAGCCAGTAGTTAGTGGAATCATCACTAATGGATCTTAGGAATAGGGTTATTAGAATAACCTCGTAATGTTTTTATATTTTATTAGTAAATAAAAAATGTTGAGGATATTTTTTAGTGATATGTACTACACTAGTATTGTCTTCCCACTTTTATGATTTTTTTTATACTAGGGGTTCCTATTCTTTTTTGTATGTCTATGGTGTTTTATTTGGTATTAAAAGAGAAATAATCCCTTGTAATAATGATTATTAGTACCAGGATGCATAAACTATTTTAAATATGTAGTAAATATTTATCGTGTCCTCTCATAGTGGGATCATTATGATATCTGTAGGACTTCTCCACCCTTTACATGATCACATTTGATCTCATTTTGGGCATAGAATGATAAAAAAATGTTAAGATATTATCAATTTAAATAAAAGGGATTCTTAATATATCCCACTGATGTAGCCCAATACACTTTACAAATCAAATATTTTAAATATTTTTACGTTTAATTATAATGTTTTAAATCCCACTAATTTGATATTTTAATTGTAAATATCACAATTTTGGGATTTTCCAATGCTTTATTAAGAAAATATCATAATTTTTAAATGTTTATCATTATAAATTATTTTCATATTTTATCAATAACATTTCTCTAAACTATTCAAAATTCTAATTTTACAATTTTGTAAGACTATAAACAAGATGAGATACATTTAATCCAATAAGAGTAAAATATGAATCTAGACTATTGATAACCAAAATACGCTCAAAAATGGGGCCTTAAAATCTGTGAACAGTATTAATATTTTGAATATGGTCCCACATAGCGCACATGGCTAGTCCAAATGAGGTAGGAATTTGAAAAATAATAGAGAAAATGACTATGAAGATTTTCTTGAACAGTGGAAACTCAATATGCGTGATCTTTAATGGTTATTTATTCATGGAAATTCAACACATAGTATTCAAATATTCTCAAGGAAGGTATAATATTATTATTAAATTCATTTATAACATTTTCTACCCTAATAAAAAATATGAAATTTGGAGGATGCACGAGCAAGACAGATTGGAACAACATTCTGTGGAAACCCATTCCAAATTTTAAAATTTATTAGGGATTCCATGTAAATACCTTTTGAATAAAATTTGGAGGGAAATATTCTCCACCCACTAGTTATAAATTTTTATCTTTATTTCCTTTATAGAGGATCGTCCACAAAAATGAATATATGGTTAAATATTTGCTATATTTTTTTCTATGTATTTTTTATTTTGAATTTATAAAAAAACCATTTATTTAGATAAAATTACTCTATATTTCTATCATATTATATATCTATCTAATTTTATCTATTTTTCTGTTTATTATGTTCTTTTATGCTCATAATTATGAGTAACTAACCAATGTAATTTCATAAAGGAAAAATATTTTTTCTAAACCAATTCATTATTCTTTACGATTAATACTTCTTATTAGATTGTGGTTTTGTTAAGGGGGATATTAGTGGGAAATGAACTTTTTTCTCCACTTTACACTAAAGGATTTTATTTTCATTTTGTATTATTTTCCCTTTAACGATATGGTGGAGGGGAAGTGTACAAAGTGAATTTTGAGTGCACCACATATTCACAACTTGGTAGAATATGATGTTAATGCATATGGTGGAGTCTATTAATTAATTAAATACAAAACTAATTTTCTAAAATTAAGTTTCACTATGGGTAATTCTTCTATGAGAATACCCATTATTCAAAACATAATTTTGACTTTATCAATTCTCATTTCATCATCATTTTAACTTTTATGTTTTTCATTCCATAACTAAAACCTCCTATAATTTCATCACATTAAAAAATATAAAATACAAAAAATAGTGATTTTTAATATTTATTAGAATATTGTGATGCTCCACAAGTGAGAAAAATTTTGTTAACAACTATTCATCTATAGAGAAAGTGAATATTTTTTTATTTTCCACAACCCATGACAGGTGTGTATAAAAAAATATTTTAATTCTTAGTGATCTAATCTAGGTAACCATCTTATAGGAGGGATTTTACCAAAAAGGTAAATTCCCCATTATTTTTATATTTTATGGGTAATTATCACATTTTATGATTTTTATAATGAAATGGTGTTAATTGGTAAAATGGTTTAATTTAGTCATTATAACTATTTTAAATAAATTTTTTATTCCAATAAAAGATTTTTATAAACTAATCCATATTTTGAAATTCATTTTTTAGGATTAAATTCTTGATGGGATATATTTTATCCAATATGAGAAATAGAAAAATCGAAAATTTCCATGTGAAAAATAAGCTCAATGGTAGGGACTTGTAATATCTTTCTCTTTTTGAATAATTTTGATGGTGAGAAAACATTTAACACATAGTTATTACCAAGGATGTATAAAATTAATTAAATATAAAAAACAAGACTAGAAATAATTTAATAAATAGAGTATAGTCAGTATTCTAGATCATAAAGCTGATTGATGCATGGGAAACCGTCACATTATATTTCAAACATTATTTAATATAGAAATATTTTTGGAAGTATTTTTCTCATAATTTTTTATAAAAATTTAAATAAATTATAAAATTTTGAAGCTGCATAATCATGACATAGTATAAATATTTTTAACAAGAAATTTTTTCCAATTTATCCTATTAATGGGCCTCTGATGTGAAAGCATTCTGTAGAATATTTTTTAGGGAAATATTACCCACCCCTTGCATTTATATTTATATATTACATTAATTTTAACAATATTTTATACTACATTTAAGATACACATTAACTTATACTATATTTCTATTTTTATTTTCTTCTTTTTATTCTATAATTTCACTATATTTTTTAATAAATTTTTTTATTGTTTATCTTTTATTACATATCTCTCTCAATTTATCTCCTAGTTTCTCTTCACAATGATCTATTGTTCCCATTTTTATGATTTAAAGTCAAAAGGTATATTTGGGGGATAAATCTAGTGTTAAAAAAAGTAATTTTTTCCGTCATTACTTTTTTTCTTTATTAGTGTCAGTACTAATGGGATACTAGTGGGAAAGGTGTCTTTGTGTCACCACCTCCTGCCCAAGTCATAGATTTTTCACCTGCATTACTTTCCCTCAATGGAGGAGGTATATGTGAAGTTAACATGATGATCATTTAGTTCACTACATATTCAAAAAAAAATTAGGTAGCGAAGGGTCACTTTCGGCTATTCTCCTTGGAGAATTTTTTTCCAAACATAATTTTTCCCAGATTCAATCTACTTTCATCTATATGTTTAATTTTATATATTTCATTTCATATAGAAAAAAACATAATTTCATTGCATTAATAAATTATAAACACAAAAAAGATATTGGGAATGGTGAGTTCTTCACTATAATTCTAATCAAGTGAGACAACTTGGGTCAATCATTATACTGCACTAAGAAATATAAATAGTTGGTTTGGCCATAGCCCACAATAGGTTAGCATCAAAACTATTATAGAATAATTAGATTGTTAGTAATGTAGATTCAGGTAGTATTATATGAATATTGTAACTCTAACCACTCAAATGGAATGTCATGATGTAACACCCCAAGCTTCCACGGTACGTTTTCCTTTGAATAATGCAATGGCGTGCATTGTACGCAACTTCGAGATTCTAACACACCACAACCAATCAATCTAGCCGTTATAAAATTTTATATATTCTATCTCTCAAAATGGACATCATTTTTCTATTCGGAATATCGAAATTATTCTAGGGTGAAATTTTGGTACTTTTCGGATAACTTTCATATTTTTATTAATAGTGAAAATTACTAAATTTTAATTAAAAACAACTTTTTTAATTGAAATAATTAATATTGATAAATTATGAATTTGATTGGTTTTAAATTATATTTATAATATATTTTTACCATTTAATTAAAAAAATCATTGGATATAATTTCACAATTAAACCAGACATAAACAAGTGTCAATCTTTTGATAGTTATTATCTCTTAAAAACACGCTTTTTATTTTAACAACGGGAATAAATTTAAATTAATTTCTTCCACTTATGTGTATTGAATTTAGAAAAATTTATTCCATATTTGGAATCAGGATTTCCAAATTGTTTAAATAGGTAACTTTTATTTTTAGACATTTTGATTAATTACTTCGGTAAATATTTTATTTACCATGGTTAAAGGGTAAATCCAGTAAACAAGGGTTAACAAAATAATATTATAATAATACTAAATTACCTTAAAACGTGTCTTAACCCTATTGGTTTATACATGGTCTACCATGGGAATCTTTGGGATGATTTTGGGACCCCATGGATCCACTTGTAAGTGATAGGGACACTTTATTTTAATTAAGTTAAAATGAATACAATAATGACAAAAGCATATATCATTTAGAAAAACAATTTTTACATAGGGTTATATATGTTGGATTTTAGACTATAAATATTCATTAGAAAGATAAATATATTTCCTACATAATTATATTTTATTTATAAATTTTAGAGATTATATAATTTATTTATTTATGACACAATGATGATGCAGTAATTACCATAATAGTGAAAAATTAGAATAATTGATATTATAAATACCCAAATAAATATAATTTGAGACTTTTATTGAATTAAACGAATTTTATATGTTACTATTACATATTAGGATTGATTTAATTAACGTTTTTCGAAGTAATAATTATGTTATGAGTTTCACATAAATCATCTATTGAATAGTGTCAAAATTGACATAAAAGAGTTTTTAAACAAATATTATATTATTAATTGATATTAAATTCCTAAAAATCTAAGGATCGGCCAAGAGACTTATATCATGATATTGTTATAATTAATGGACCACTTGGGGGTCTCTTGGATGTATATAGTATGTTTGTTAACTATATAATATAAAAATACAAAGTGACATGGTAAATGTCAAACTAATTAACTAAGAGTTAAAACTAAACGATAAGGTTAATATAATGACCCAAACCTATCTAAATTCTATTGGTTGAATGTTTTTCGACCTATACCCACCTTAACCTTTGAATAATCAACTTTGGATCTATTAGAACCGGAATATGAATTTATTATAAATTAATATTTCTAGATTTTCCAAAGGTGCCCCTCACCCCTCTTATAAAAGGGAACTCCTCATTCTCATTTCTTAACACCTTAAAATCCTTTTTTTTCGTCCAACCCCTGCCCACATACTCTCTTAACTTCCCTCACTACAACATAGATGCCTTAGTTTGATCAGAAAGCCAACCTATGGAGCCCTTTTGATCAAATCAAAAGGAAGAAACCGAAGAAGAGGTAATGTTTTCACCACCCCTTTTCAAGTTCCTTTCTTCTTACACTTCTTCTTTATTTTTTATTTCCATTATAAAATAATAACTCCAGTATCATATATATACTGTGATGTTATTATAAATATGGTACAACCATATTCATTATTCTATCCACCCTTTGAATAACATGTCACCATACGTGCGTACGTACGGCTTACCGTCTCCATGTCGTGGTGTCATTGTTATTCAATATATTATTATTTGGATGGGTATAATAATGTTGTGCAACTCATGTAAATAATAAATATAACATGATAATGATTCTGTATATATGATTTACCATCCAATTATATATTATTTTAATATCAAAATAATGATATTGTCGCTCGTGCGTACGTACGGACTACCGTCTCCACGAACGCGATGAGATTCATTATCCATCATATCCATTCAAGTATAATTATAATTTGATGATTTAAAAATAGTATCTAAGGACTTGATATCATTCTCTATATGAATAATATACATCCCATTAATAATGAATATGGCTCACATAACAAATAATATAAAGTAAAATGAACATGTTAACACCCGAAATGACGATAATTCTAAGATATTATTAACAAATCAATGTTAAAAGATCATATATGATATCATATTAATGTAAATGATTCTTTTATAATTCAATAACAATTATTTAACCATTATAAATTAGGTTAACCTACCATCGACCAAGGAAAAAGTACAAAGTAAGGGGTTTCTTAACTAGCTCTTAATTTCGTGAGAATTCCATTGTTCACCACTTAATTATTGCATGTGGTGTATGTGTACTGCCCATGATTGTATTAATTGTGTAATATAATTTAATTTATGGGTATTTACATCATCATTGTATGATCCTTCTTTCATGGGTTTATGTTTCGTATGTTACCTAATCGATAAGGGAATTTGAAATTGCAATTCCCATTTATTCGGCTTTACGCAAACTTCATTGATTATTTTACTCAGAGATTATGTGTGGAATAAATATTCATTTGCTTATGTCATAATTTCCACTCCCCTTTTTTGTGGATATAATTTTGATACACATAATCACTCCATTGATAATTTCTCAAGTTATCGATATGAATTTGATAAGAGTGATTTTAACTCATTCTCCATTTGTTGAGTTAAACATCCAATTCATCGGTGTTGTTTTTACAAGATTATGTGTGAATATCCTTTGATAGTTTTACACTGAATACCCAATCATATTTAGTGTATTTATATTTTTCACACATAATTATGTCGTTGATTTATCCTTAACCTAAGGATATGGCCTTTATGAGAGATTTCATCTCAACTTAAATTCCATTGAGACTTCTTTGTTGTTATACACCAAATCTCTTTTATGTGGTGTATATAATTTACTTTGACATAGTATATCATGAATCCCTTTATTCTCATGATATTACAAAGTTTTTATTACCTCAATTATTTATATTCAAGTGTCTCTCTTTTGGTTAGAATCTCAAACTAAAATACCATTTTTAAATGTTTTAAAGACTTATTCATCTAAATATTTCTCATTAATGTCCATGTTTTCAAAATGGTTTTAAGGGTTTATTTATATGGAAATTAATGTTTTAAAATTAAAACTCCTTTAAAAAAGTTTCAACGTGGTATGGGACACTTTGATTCAAAAATCTATTTTTAAATGGCTTCTTGACAAATAGTGTGACTTTTAAATGATTTCAAGAAAAAGGGGGATATTTCTCTCAAATAGTTTTGATGATTATTTTCATCTATGTCGTCATCCTTAATTTTTATTGATTGAGGATAATGTGGTGCAATAAAATCTTCCATATTGTATCGAATGAGTTATGTTTGACTGTGGATGTGTTATTTTTATACCATTCATGGTTTGCAGATAAAGTATTGACATTTCGTATGCTAGTTTTAATACGGATGTTTATGTTATGTTTAAAACTTTTCATATAAGGAATGAATTGGACTTAGTAAGTGACGGGTGGAGCCCGCTATAGCTCCTCGATGCATCGGTAGGTCTCATGAGACAAAATAGTGTCTTGGCACAAGGCCTTGACAAAATCTTATTTGTAGTCTTGGCACGAGGCCTTGGCTATGTGGTTATGATAGTCTGGGATTATGCATTCCATCATTATGAAAGTGGTTATTGATATTTCTTGTGATTTTTCGACTAGTAGAATATCCATGTGAATAAGTAAATGGAATTATTTCATTTTATCTTTTCCATATTATGCTGAAGTTCAAGTTTAAAAGGATTTTGTTTTAGTTATAAATTTCTTTAAGTGTTTATGCTTATCTATGAAAGCTTCTGCTATATTTTTATCTTTACTGAGCATCTGAGCTCACCCCTTTCAGTGTTTGATTTTTCCCAGGATGAGAAGAAGTAATTTATGAATGACCTGCAAGGATAGTATGAGGGGATATGAAGACAAGATGTTGTTTTAGTTTTTTTTACCTTATGATGTAATGTAAGACTTATGAATATATCTAGTGTTTCCAAGACTACTAAACTAATCGGTCTTTTGAGACTTGACCCTTGGTGATCATGCCAATGTTATGTAATAATGCACTGACTCTGGATAACTGGGGTTGGGGAGTTACACATGCTTTCAGAGGAATTTAAACAAATGTATCTAAATAACATTCTCATAGTGTAAGGCTTATTATTAATGTGTTTCACAATGATTCTTATAGTATTCCTCCTTTGTGTGATGTGGTGTTTTTAATTGAGTTTATACCTGAAACTGAACTAAAATAGATTATGTTTTATCATATGGTACTAGTGGTGTTAGAGGATTTAATGTGTTAGACCGAGGTTCTAGAATCACAGAGTTTTATATGGATTATTACTTATCTAAGTTGTTCTCTAGTTATTTATAAAAAGAAAACAGATGGGAATCTATATCATTTCATAGATTATTAAAAGTATAATCAGGTAATTGTGAAAAGCGTACATATATATTCCATAATTTAATGACTTGTTTGAGAAGTTTAATGTGGATAAATATTTTTTCAAATATTGATTTAATATCAGGGTATCTCAAACATTATTTGACAACTAAGTATATTGAAATAATTAATTTTAGAATTCATTTTGGACATGACTATTATCTTGTTATACATTTATTTTTGACTAATTTTCATATATTTTTCATATCCTTTATGAATATATTATACTTTATAAAATTATAATATTTCATTATAGTATTTTTAGATGATATATCAGTGCATTTTGGAACTCAAGAATACCATATATAGTATATTCAAGTTGTTTTGTGAATTATAAGAGAACATCATATTTATACAAAAAAATAAGGTATTTTTATTTGAAGATTTAAATTATTAGTTCCTATGGTGTCTCAAGATATAATTGATGTTGATACTTAAAACATGAATATAATAATGTCCTAGGAAGTTACTAATGATGTATTGTAGGTTTATACATTTTAAGGATCCTTGGTCATTGTCATTACCTCATTTGGGACTTTTCCCCATTGGATTCTTATATAGCTACATTTAATAAGAAGGGTGTGATGTTTATTAGCTTAAAATAATGTGAGTAATCTTTTTAGTATTTTAGGAAGAGGCTTAAAATATTTATTATCCTATTATTTCATGATTCCAGTAGATATTTGAGGTATATTATTATGATAATTATGTAGATTTTTTGTTCTGTTAATGATTTTGGAGAACACACCACACTAATCATTGAAAGAAATAACATTTGAAATCGTTAAAGGTAAAACGATCTATAGTAATTATTTTATTGGAAGATTCCCAATGACATCAATGCGTAGGAACTCAATAAGTTCTCTATACCATAAATCACTACAATGGTTCTATACTAATGAATCTGACAATAAACTCTCACAAGAAATAAATTAATGTGGAAAATAAATCATTAAAATGGATACAAAAGAATTTAAATTGTTTGGACATTAAGTATTACATTAATGAAGGAACATTACTGAACATTTCATTTATCAAGAAGCTGAAAGAGATTACAAACACTTTAAATAATATTCCAACTATATCTTTAATCATGTAATAGTGTCAAGCCATGTGTAAAATGGTCCCACCTCACATTTATAGTGGGGAATGTCTATTAAAATAGTTTCACCGACCTCTGATGTTTACAGACATAACATAATCAAACTATAAAACATCGAATTGTCTGAAGCAATCTGTACCTGACCACTAATTTCTAATGAATGGTGATGTATGGACCCTAATAAGTGGTTTCATATATATAATGTTCTCATTAATGTGATGAAAAAATGAAAATACCAAATCATGTAAATCAGTAAAAGTCATTATAATCAGTTATAATTTTTTTATAAATGAAAGGTGTAATAGTGTTTTCTCATGGTTCTAAGAGTAATTCATGAAAAATAAAAGTCACTATGTGTCTATGTTTTCATTTATTTTCCAAAATGAATGTTTTATTATGAAATTTTATTTATTAGATTGATAATTTTTTACTAAATTTGGTTATTTAGAATTTAAATAAATTTATAGGCTTTGGTACATTGAATTCAAGGGGTATCTTCCAGTCAAAGGGGGGTTTATATCTTGTTCCACCATTACAATTTTCATGTGGTGTATCTTCTTATGACCAAGAAGGTTTGTATACTCAAAAATTAGTATCAGATCTCAATTCAAGAATCAATAGTACCCTTTATAGTATAATCATGTATCATTATGCTTCTTAATTGATGTTATTTTGATTTAGTGAAAGTCATTGTTTCTGAAGTTTTGGAGTCAAAAGAATGAAATTTTTGTATATATGGATTATATTGTTTATAATTCATCATATAGAGAATGAATTTTGAAGACATTATAATATATAAGGATATTAAAAATTCATTGATGGGAGTCCAATAAAATAATATGGAGAAATCATAAGGGGAATGTTTGGATAGCAAAGAACTAGAATTTATTAAAATGAAATTAGAATGGATCCTTGACTTTATATCGAGTATTTGAAGACTAATATAGAGGCAATGAATGCTCTGACAGAGAAATATAAGAATATAATGTCATTGAATTCGTTTATCATGATTTAGAGGATATTCAAAATGATATTTTTGTAAAGAAGACATTCGACTGATCATGTGAATGACGTTAACATTATCTGGGGTCAACTCAATTAATTTAATTTTCTATTCATGAATGATGTGTGGGAACTACATTTGAAATAATTTCCTTTGGATTATTTGTATGAAAAAATGACTTCCATTGTAAACTCTTATAGGAAATGAAACTTGGTGATTTTGGGTGTTTAAAATACTATTTTGAATGATGAACCCAAAATGAGGGAAGAATAAGAACATACCAAAATGGTGCTGAATGAAAAAGTTATAGGACATTGTCCTCATCAAAAAAGTCAAAGAAAATTTTAAATTTATTATGGATATATAGGTCATTGAAAATTAGCATCTATTGGCCATGTATATTTACATATTCGGAAGAAGGGGCATCTTAATAAATAATAGGTGGATCACATGGTGAACTATGGAAGGAAATATTCAAAATTTCATGTTATAAAAATGTAAAATCTAAAGGTATTATAATTAGACAAATATGAGTAAACAATTTAGTGGAATCATAGGTGATTGATTCTAGAGTATCATTCCATTATATGATATGGAATATATTTATGGTGAATTATATATATATATATATATATATGGAAGGTTCATAAAATTTCACTTAAAAGAAAATAAGATATAGAATTTATGGGGAAGGGTGATTTAAATATTTGTTAAATGGAATATTTATGAAGTTAAAAGAAGATTATAACATATTTTTATAATGGAATAACCAATTTAAAATATGTCAGTTCAATAAATAAAGTTTGATATTTTATTTTTATTCAGGAACACGCCACAAAGACCACTAAAATATACACTTTATTAAATATTTAGTGGATGGAAAATATAACGAATATTATTTTGAGAGGTTATTTTTTTCCTTTAAAAAAATTATAAAACCTATAATTTAGTCTAATGGGAAAAATGAGGGTCATTATTAGGGATTCATGGGTCTCTGCTTCACATAGTGATCACTTATAAATTTTTTATATTTTAAAAGTCACCAAAAAAATATTCTTTGGTTTTTTTGTGTTTGAATGTTAAATGCACAGGATTAGTAAAAAAATAAATACTTTATAGCGAGAAAATTGAATGAATCTGAGATCCATCCACTAAAAGTCTGTATTGTCCATTAATGTTTTCATTATTCAAATGATAATGCAATCAAAAACATCGATGCATCACCATCCTTTATTGAAAATATATGATCCTGTGCACTTTTATAAATCTCCTTGGAAAAAATAATTTCACTTCCTATAGGGTTTAATAAGATGAACATGCCACAACCGTAGTCATGTCCAAAATCATTTCCCAACTCCATCTTTCTCTATTCACACCATGATTCTCTCTATTCTATTGAAGATGAAGAGAACCAAAATAAGATAGGAAGAATTGGTATAGGTTAAAATGAAACATTAATAATTCTTAGAGTGTATTATCTCTTCATTAATCCCAAAACACTCCTACATCATCATCAAAACTTAATTAAAAAATAATAAATTAAAATAGGTATTTTGGAAATAATTGAGCTCCCCTAGGAATTCACCCTTGGGTTATCACTTTAGTCTCAAGAATATTAGAGAGTTTATATATTAACACATAGGTTGAAGAAATCTCAAAAAATGAGGTATATAGAAGATAATTAATCAAAATATAATTGAATTATATTACAGAATAAGATGAAAATCTCAGAACATTCATCCATCAAAGGGGGATATATTTTCTTATAAATCTCTATCCCCTTTTTTATATCATCTCAGAAATCTCTCAAAAATAAATTTATTATTGAATTATACCCTATTAAGGAATAACTGCATAACTGATCTCTATATATATTCAATGATAATGTGTGGTGATGTGTTTCAATACTTTATAACATTAATGTAAGACGAGTGATTCTCATTATGCTCATGTGACGATGATAATTCATGTACTAGATAATTTTTGATGGCTTTCCATAAATGATTTTGTGATGATATTTTCTTGACAGCTTCAAAATTGTTCTTGGTAATTTTCTTATGCTTCATGATTTTTAACTAAGATGATTTATGGGAGGTTGAAATGGTGATTCTTAGCCAGGAAATCTATTGCAAAGAGGCACTTTAAAGATCTTCTTGGATGTTTAGATAAACCCATTCTGTATAGATTCCCTTGGAAGGACAATATCATTTATCGGGATGCTTGATAGGCCAACACATTAAAAATATGATTTATTAGAGGTAATTTTGATGAATCGAGCAGTATAGACATTAGGTTTTGGTGGAGGACATAATAGGGACACATTAAGTGTGGGACTGATGTGAGATAAAAACTGCAACATTTTTTCTTAATACATAAAGTTACCCCATTAATTAAATTAATTAAAGGTAAAATAGTTATTTTAATGATATTTGTGAATGATAGAGTATAATATTAACATGGCTTAAATAATGGGATTTAATGATTTAAAAAAAATTATATATATTGTGAAGCTATAAATATTTTGAAATTCAATATTGTAATTGAAGATTCTGGAAGTCAAATTATTAATAGGAATTATTTTTTGATTACTAATTCATTCATTAATTTTTCTTATTAAATGAAATCCATAAATTAATATTGGAATTTAAATTGAAATTTTTTATTTGTGAAGTGAAAATTCAGACAAAGTGTGAATATTATTTGATAAATGATTATAATTTTAATTCATTGATTAAAATCTAATTTGAAATTAGTTGGGAATAAAATTATTTAAAGGTATTAAATTATTATTAAGTTTTATTTATAATTTTTTAAAATTTAATTGGCAAAAAAATTCCAATGAAATATGAATTTATTTTTTGATAAGTATATTGGGAAAAAAATTAAGAATGGTCAATGTGACCACATAGAGGAAGATTGGTCACTTAAGTGACCATTCTTGACAACTGATTGTTCATAGTGACAAAAGGTTAAATTTTTAAGTAATAAAGAAAAAATTGAGTTAAAACACATGAAGTAAATATTTCTAATTTACTGTGCATAAAATTTTTAAGTTATTGAGCCTCTCATGGTCAATATATTGACTTAATCATGTATTTTCATGCTACTATAAAAGATCTTGAACACACACTTCTGAAGTGATCATTCCCTCTCTCTTTAATGTACATAAAACAAACTCATTCTCATGATCAGCTTCCATGTGACCATGTAAACTCAACCAACTATTGGATAGGAAAATGATAAATTCCCTAAATCTAATGCATGTTACATTTTATTCATAGTAGGATGACCTAAAACATCTATAATTGATCATGCCTTTCTTCATTATCAACATACCATTGTCCTAAAAAAACTGAAATCAAAATAGTCACCACTACAACTAATGATTTCTGAATCTCTCCTCTACATGGGATGATATATGGTGCCTCAAACTATGATATGTATGATTTGATTCGTGCCACCCAATGAGTGGAATAAACCATAATAAAATTTTAAACCATTCTTGACAGAAGTTTGCACGCAGACAATATTCCATTCGAAGAAACAAACAAATTCTTTCCATAGTGATAGTGATTCATGGTAGGTAATTTTTAAATTGGGGATTTCGGATCATGGATTATTTGGTGTAGACATGTGTTAAGAACATGTTATTCATGGATTTTAAAGGGTGTTTCAAGTGTTGGCCTCAATTGTCGATACAAGATAACAAATGATGCTTTCATGGAGGACTAGTACATGTATTTCAAAAATCTCCTTAAAAGGGTCATTATATGGAATAACTTATGGTGCAATGGGGAGATGTGTTAAAACCTTGATATTTTGTGAAATATTTTTTTCAAATTAATTAAATCCTTTCCATGCATTTCATATCCCACAGTAAAAAAATATAGATTTCATTATACAAGCACTATTTTTGGATTGTGTTATACACAAAACCAAGATAATCATGCACTATATAAAACACCATATTAGCATGTGGTATACACAACACTATTATTGGATTTTATTAAACATAATGTTGAGTTCCTTTTATAGCCTCTGTTACATACAAGACCAATTTTTATTGAAAAATTGTATATTAATAAAATATTATTATTTATTATACATTAAGTTATAACCTAGTAGTTAAATTAGTGGTTATGAAAATTATTAAGTAACTTATGAATATATATTATTTATCTTAGTAATTAATTGGTTACCAATTAATTAGGATTTTAAAATATATATCAATTGATTATAAAGGAAATAGTTTTATTTCTATTGTCCCAATGTCATTTTTTCATAATAAATTAAATTAATTAAAATTAGTTAAGGAAATTAATGAAATATATATTTTATACATTCAATAAATTTTTTTATATTAATCCAATATATATAATAGTCATAAGATAAGATCAAATCCAATTTTATGTATAAACCCTAATATTTTTCAAAAGGGTAATTTTACCGCCTTTTAATGGAGAACCCATTTTAAATATAAATATTTTATATATTAGTAATTTTATATGAAAATATAAAATTATTATTTGAAATAGGGATACAAAAATTTACATTGGTTTATTTTTTTAATTTTTCTATGAAACATTATTTTCATATAAATAGTGAAAATACAAAATTTTAGTTTAAAACTATATTTTCATCTACATTATTTATATAGATAACATTTATTTTACACTAGTTTTACTATATCAATATTTCAATAGTACATCATTAAACAAATGTAGGTCATTATAAGAAATTTCATTTTTAAATTATACATAAAAACATTCAAAATATTTGATATTTCACATTAAAAAATTGTTTTTCATTGTGTTTGTGGGATTAATTTTAAATATAATTTCTTTAATTATATGAATAGAATTCGGTATAATAGATTCAATTTTTGGAATAAAAAATTCTAAATTATTTTTTAATTACAATCCAAATTTTATGAATTAAAAAATTTACCATGGTAAAAAAATAACTTAAAGCAGTATATGAAAAAAAAATGATGATAAAATTAAAAGGGTAAAGGTTAAAATACCTAAAAACATCAATTTTTTAAGGTTGGTTGAGGTGTGTCCCAAAACAAGCCGACCTCCAAAATATTAATTTCAATATAAGTCATTGAATTTAAGAAAACCTCAAAAAAAGTGGATTTAAATTTAAAATATTTATTATTTAATCACTTAAACCCACCACTCCTCATGTATAAACACCGCCCTTCAACACCCCATTTCATCCAAAAAATCCATGTAACTCCTCAAATGTCTACCCAAACCTATAATCCTCACTCTACCCAAGTATAATTGCTTTTGGTCTCACCAAAAGACCAAAACCCAAAGTCCTCGCTGGTCTCTCAATGAGGTGATATTCAGGAGGTGGTTTGTACGAGGATGAATAAAGTAAATACATAAGGTAAGGGAATTTCATATCATTTTTTATTTCTATGAGATATATGCATTATTCACCACTAATTTCATTTTTATAGTATAAATAATTTTAATTAATTTATTCAATGAATTTTGTACTATAGTTTATGGGTATTTAATTATCCATTTGATGATCTATAATTCATAGGGTTTTACAGTTTAAAATATTCCAAATGATTAAGGTAAATTTTTCTTAATTTTCCTTCATTTAAAAATGTCTTTTGTTATGCACCAATGTTATTTTGGAAGGTGTATATAAAATCATTTGACTTTTTTTTATTATGAATATCCTTTGTTTTATGATATATTATGCTTCGTTTAATGATATTATTTCAAGGGGAGTATGATACAAATTTTTCGAAGTGGTCTTGGAAATTTTGAAATGTTTCAAGATTATTTTCCTTAATAAGTGTTCTTAGATATATCTTAAAATCATTTTCAATTAAAATAATTCTGTTTAAATGTTTTATGTTTACGTTTTTTTAGATCTACCTTTATAGGTTTTCAGATCTATTTACAAAGAAAATGGGTTAATTTCACAATCTAATTACATTATGATATTGATTATAATTATGTATTTACTAAGGTATATTTATCATCCTTGTCCATGTTTCTTAAAATTTATTTCTATAATATTTTTACTATTATTATAAAATTTTTAGTGTCATTTTTTCCAATGTATGTGTTTTTATGAAAAGGTTTGAATGGAATATTTTTTTCATTTTCCTAACAAGGTACTTTTTTACTCTTGTAGAAAATATACTAGAAGAATTTGTTTTTACTTATATGATATGAATGTGTTTTTACAATTTCATAACAACTTAATTCCTTGAACAATCCCTTACAATATTACAAGATTATTTTCAAGGAAAATATTTTCATATAAAATTTTGTGTTGCATCAGATACAAAAAATGTTTTCATCGTAGAAAGGATATGTTCCTCAAAACATATTTTCATGAATTATCACAAAATTATTTTCCATCTATGATAACATTGTTTGATGTTCCTTTTGTTTTATATGCACCAATGTTTCAATTCTTATTATTTATATGAATGGTTATCTATATGATTAAATGATATTAATGAAAGCTATTTTATTTCTATAGGTTATATTTTGATTCCATGTTGTTTATAAAACCCATTTAATTTTATGGGTCTTGATATGATAAATGATTTATGTTATTTTGGCACACATATTTATGATTTTATGATGGTATTGGTGGGACCTATATCACACTCCAATTAATTGTGTAATTATAAATGTTTTATGAGCTTAATAGGGTACACAAGAGTGAATCCCAAGCCAAAAATATGAGAGTACATGGGTTGACATCCCAATTCCAAAGCATGAGGGAACATAGGTGGACTTACAAATCATCAAACAAGATGGTACATGTGTGGACATCCCAATACCAAAATAATAGGGTACATGGGAGGGCGTCCCATGCCAAAATTAGGTATGTGGGTTATTAGCCCAAGCCTAACATGTTGTGAAAGTCATTGTTGGTATCCTTTACATATGATTTTATATTCTTATGTCCCCACCAAAAATTACATTTATTTTTCCTATGTTATTCCTTCATGGATTATTTTCATTATTAAACTATGATTCATGTCTTATGCATTTACGTTAATTATTTCATGGTTCATGTTTAGGATCTTTGATATTTTGGGTGTGGTATTTTAATGTTTTTCTCATGTTTATCTTTACATGTAACATTTTTTATACACTTAATGAACATCTGAGATAACTCCTTTTTATATTTTCTTTTACCTAGGTAATAAAAAAAGGTTTTGAGTAGTATTACTAGAAGAGATGATCTTTGTGTGAAAAAATTAATATCTACCTTTAAACTAGAATTTCTTCTTCCATGTTTCCATAGGAACAAAACTAATATAGTATTTGTGAATTTATTTCTTTAATGTATTATGTATTCTACAAAATTGATGTAATTTCCATGAATGAAAGTTTTGGGTCATTATAGATGCCAAGCACCCTCCAAGTTTAATCCATTCCGACATATGGAACATACATCAACTAGAAATAAAAATTCCTTAATTTGGTCTTGTGGTTGATCATTCATCAAGTGTTATGAGTCGTTTTCCCATCATTAAAACTTTATATATTTGGGTATGGTAGTGCTCATGGAGTGTTATTGATTTGAAATACGTACATGATCTACTTTTCTATTGTAGACACAGTGGAATGGTCTTTTCCAAGTGCTTAATGTGATAGCTTAAGTGTTTTTGAACATGTGTGATAGGTTGTTGAGGATTACTACATATCTTTACTCGATAAGTGGTGAGGAGTGCTATAGTTGGTCCATATGATGGTGGATGTCAACAGGTGTATAGTGGAAGTACTATAAACGACCATGTGTGGAATTTCAGTAACTCCTTCAAGGGCATAGTTGATTTGTGGATTGTGGAAGATGAAAGGGTGGAACGAGGTAGGTTTGAGTTTTTTTGCAAGATCTATACCTCATGAATTAAATTTATTAGGAGTATCAAGGTTGGTTCACTAGTTTTTAGAGGCAAACTCGGTCTCATAAGGTCTTCATGTTGTAGTTTCATCATGGTATGTCAAAGAGAATGATATGGTATCTTGAATGTTTTTACAGTGGGTTCAGTGTGAGGGGAGATACGCGATATCTTTACTTTTTAATTTTTTCAGCCTATTCCTATAAATAAAATAGAATAACAATTAATGATGGTTTAAAATTCATACATGAATTAAATTCACATTAAACTACATACAAAAAATATAAAAAAAATTCTAAATTAAATTCAAATATCTATTTATCACTAAATAAAAAATTTAACGACATTTATTTACAAAATTAATGTATTATTGAATGTGAAAATGGGGTAAATACGCTATATTTAAAGGAATTATGAGGTATATTTTCAATGAAAATGTTTACAAAAAATCAAATTTTACATTACATCACATCCCCATACCTAAATTGTTGGACTCCTAGAAAATTCTTAAAAACATGATCAAATTTTTTTTATTCAAATGATAACACAGCCTTATAAAATGAATATTCCATAAAAATTAAATTCCTACTATTAGTACTCATTATTCTATCAACATAACAACCTGAAACATTAGACAACTATTTAAAAAAATTTACATCAACTGTAAATGAAAACTGGGTATAGTAAAGGACAAGACTATTTCATGTTATTACATTGAAAATAAAACACCAAATCATATAATTCAATTCATGTTCACTTGTATTTAGTCATAAAAAATGAATCAATTAATAATAAATGAAATTCTCGTAGAAAATTATATATACTAAGAAAAAATTTGGGGTAAGTTATTCGATTCATTCCACTAATAATTTCATCACCATTCCTATATGAATTTTATATATTGACTTCACTTCAATGAAATAAAAATTAATCAGTTAAGGAGTGAAATATGTATATTTAAGGGGAATTAAAATAATAACAAGAGGCACTACCATTTATCAATTTCACCTATATTCCTTAACATGTTTTTTCAATTTCCACTTCCTTAATAAAACTCAAATGAATTAGTTATAATTAAATAATCACATTATTCATTTGGGTTAAATATTTCCCTCACTATAAAGAATTTATTTTTTACAATTAGGCCCTTATTAATTTTTTCCTAGCCATATTTTTTGAAATCATATAAAAACACTTATTTAAAATAAAAAATTGATATTTTATTACACACTCAGTAAATAATGTCACAAAGATTCATTGTGAGATCCCAATTTTCCATTTCACTTCATCTTCTATTGATTATATAAATTTCCTTTGCTCTGGATCCTTGAGGTGTTTTTTTCTCAAATTCCAAGATACCTTGATTTAAGTAAAAATTTATTATGACATAAGGTAACAATTTTAATTCCAAAAAAATATTTTCAATGAGACACACTTTCCTAATTTTATGACTAGATTTACAATAGAACATCAAAAAAAATCACATGGTAATCAGTTGATATTTTAAGGTTCATTAATATATTCATGATAATTAAAACAAACATGGAGTTGAAAAGTTATTATAAGTTTAAATTAAGATAATATAAAGTATTAATAAATTAGAAACTATACAAAATCATTACACATGTTCAAAAAATAACAACATTTATATTTTTCCCATGTTTTTTTTCTATTATTTTTTAAAAAAAGGGTGACTAAAATATTAAAAAAAACAAAATTAGGAAAACAAAATATCCATGAATTACCCCCCCCCCCCCTCCCCAACATTTTCACAATATACTCAATTAAATTAAACAAATATCATGCAATTTAAAATAATATTTTAGTTGTATAAAATGATAAAATGTGTATATTGGAAGGATAAAACCTGACTATAGTTATTCATTACATGTGGTAAGCCTTGGAAAGATGTTATTCCATCTTTTTATTAGCTTCCAATGGTATTCAAGTATGTTCCATGAGCTATTTTCTAGTCGTTTCCAATACAAAAAAAATAAATTAAATAAATTATTACTTTATTGTGATTCTCCACAAGAGAGACAACTTTGGTTAACAACTATTCATCTCTATAGAATGTGAATATTTTTTTATTTTCCACAACCCATGATAGGAGTGTGTAAAAACATATTTTAATAGTTAGTGATATAATCTAGGAAACCATGTGATAGGGTGTCACGAACCAGGCCAGATCGTTATCCGACCCAATGCCCAACCCGGTCCACGACGTGGCCTGAAGGGCGTTCCCGATCCCCACGGGCTAGCAACTAGTGCTGGGCATCAAAACAAACCAGTTGGGAACGGTTAGCCCATGAAAAAGATAAATAAACATAAACTGAACAAGCAGATAAATAGAGGAAAATAAACTGAACAACGTGGCAGCAGAAAAAGGAGTAAACAATGAAACGTGGCATACCTCAGGTGACCATGTGGATCACCACAGTACGAAAACCACACTCGCTCCCAAAAGCGATCCAAGACTGAAACCTGCAACTGAAAACTAAAGTAGGCGTGAGCACCGAGATGCTCAGTAGGAAAGCCAAAAATAACCACGTCCTATGCCTCCACCTTTATTAAGAAATCCAACTATGCCAGTTTGAAAATAAGATATAATAAAATAATGTTTTCCCTTCTTTTCAAATTCAAGTAATGAGTTTTTATTTTCAAATAAAGCATTTCACTCATACTACATTTTCAAAATAGGTTCCAAGAGTGCACTAACATTTCAAAATGAAAAGAAACCAGTTTGGAATAAAATGTGATTTTTACAAACAAGACATCAGGTATGAAACAACTAAAAATGAAGTTACATCACAAGCAGTATGTCACAAATGAGAACTATGGGTAATCCCTATAGGTAGCTAGAACAAGTGGGAACCTAGATACCTCGTACCTCGGTGAAACGTGGCTTAGAAGAACATGACCCTCAGAAAACGTGGCTTAGAAGGCCACGACCCTCAAAAATGTGTCTTAGAAGACCACGACCCTCAGAAATTCATATGTTTAGTTAGTGTTGTTGCATCAATCCTACTAGACAAACTGGGAAAAACCCCTGCCGTTTCATCTAGCGTACTAGTCCTGGTCACCCACCTAGATACCTGGGTTTCCCATTGTGCTCTATTTCAAATGGTGGTGAGTTTTCTTTATCCTGCAAACATATGCGAACATAAAATCTCCTTTATCAAAATCTCAGTCAACCACCCACCCTTGTTCTTCCTCCTTAAGCGCATTCCCCATCTTTCACGTCACACAATGCATAAACTTCATCGTTAGTCACATCATAACACTTTCAACATACAAATCATTTTCCAAAACCAAGGGGGCGTGCCTCAAGAGAGTTTTTTTATTTTTCCATAAAACATTCTTAAAGTTCCAAACGGGCTTCATACATAAAGGGAATATTTTTTACAATTAACTGCCCAAAATACCAAACACCATTGGAAATACACAATACCAATTCAAAACCACTTTAGAAAAATTAATTTTTCTAAAAAGTCAATTAAGACCAACGACATTTGAAATAAATTTCAATTTTCCAATACAAGGCATAATAGTTTCTAGCAACCACAATCAGATTCCATAGCATGAGTATATTACATAGTGTAAAACATAACTTTAAAACAACCAAACAATTATGAATCTCAAATTAAAAGCTTAGGCATAGGGGACCTACCTCAAACTTTTCGCTATCTGTCAATGGAAACTCGAACCGACACTTGGCGCACACACGCGCATGCATTTATACATATATATATATACACCCCTAGCTGCATTGCACATATTCCCCACGCCATGAGGGAATATGTGCAAAGAGGGCATATATATGTACATGCCTTACCCTAGGCATGTAAATGTAGGATTCCTCGACACGCGCGGCCCAACGCACTACACATATAATTTAATAAAACAAATAAACACATAAACAATCTATAAAATATTTCAGAATAACACATCACATTAACGCAGCCAGATAAAACAAGATACGATGCACCCCAAGAACCATCATTTACACACATGGATACCATTTTGAGACAATACACACACCAAAAAAACTCCAAAACAAAATCCCCACCTCCTTTAAAACTTAAAAAATCACTAAAACATTTTATGAAACAATTATAAATAACAATATGAGACTTTTTTATCAAGAACGCACCCAAAGCCAACTTCAACAACTAAGCGCACATTGAAACCATACCAAAACACTAACTGCAGTCTTTCCACACTTTGATAAACCAACAATACATTTTATAAAATAGTGATAAGAAGCGTGACACGGGTTTTCAAATAAAACACATCATATCTCATATTAAGATACCACCTTGAAATCAATTGTATTATAAATTGTCGTAAAACTATTTCTGCACCATATAAACAATTAAATAAACTAAAGAAACACTTACTATAACATTTTCAAGGTGTGCTCCAATGTTTTACCACAAAACTACACCAAAACGCACTTGATCTCACACAAAAATGCCACTTTAAAACCGAACACACAACACAACCATACCAAAACATGTTTTTCCATTACACTAAACTATTTAAAATTTAAAATTCAAAAGCGCACAAATTCAACAAGCCAAAATAACACATTTTTCTTTCAAACCACATTTTTAATAGACCTGCACCTTAATTTCTTTAGAAATCATTTCTCACACTCAAAAGCAAGGCCTGATACTCTTTTCAAGAAACACTAAAATATGATACGCATGACACAAATCAATTTATTTGAAAGAAAAATTCATTTCTAACAAAAAAACATATTAAATTATTACTGAGACATCATTTTCACACGTATAATAATTAATTGAGCATTTCCAAGAATTCCCACAACATAACCCATATGAAAACATAAACAATTCTAAAAGGAAACTCAATTCCATCACACATGCATGCCAAAATATTCATAGAACACAATTCTCAATCAACCGATTTAACTATAGAACATGTAAACCTTAATTGAGTAAAAAAATTAAATCATCTAAGAATGTTAGGGCTTGAAGTCACCTCGGGTGAAGAAATTCCAAAATCTTTTGTGGATCTTCAACCGCACTAAATATGAATCACAAGCAAACCAAAAGGATCCTCGAGGTGGAGAGGGTGTGGCGGTGCTAAGGGGACTCAGCCAGGAGGGAGCTGGTCATCGGAGGTGGACTGGCCAGCAGGGGGTGCACCGGAGGCGTGCGGGTGGGGAGGGAAGATCGCGGCTGGTGGGGTAGCACGATGAAGGGGAGGCTGCCAGACGTGGGAGGGCAGGGCAGCGACCAACAGCGCGCAGGGAGGAGGCCAAGAAGGCTCGACGCGAAGGGGAAGGGATGTATAGCATGGTTCGGTGCGAGGCACTGCTGTGCGGCGTGATGCAGGTCGGCACGAAGGTGCTCAGGCGGTGTGAAGGGTGCTTCGTCGGGGCGTTGGGGCGAGGCTTCTCCAGAGAGGGAGATCGGCAAAGGCCGGTGGTGTGAGGTAGAAGGGCGGCGCGGGCTCCGTCCACCTAAGGAGGGAGGCGGCGTAAGAACAGGCTGCGCAGGAGGAGCCCGGGCAAGAGGGGTCGGCGTAGGAAAGTCTGTCACGGGAGAGGGAGGCTGGCGGCGGCCGGTGGTGTGAGGCAACAAGGATGGCCGGGGCAAGGCTGGCCGGTGCGAGGAAGGTCAGGGAGAGGTTGGCTGGCGCAAAGTCACCCTGGTCCGGAGAGAGGAGGAAGACTAGCCAGCTAGGGTTTTTTTGCTGGAGGCGGCGTGAACCAGGTGAGGGCAAAAGCATAGTGCGCTGGGGGAGGGAAGAAATGAGAGAAAAAAAGAATGGAAAAAGAAATAAAAAAAACTTAAAATAAAAAAAACTAAAAACAAATATAATCATAATAATAATACTCAAAATAACTATTAATTAATCTCAATAATTAACCTCAATTTAATCTAATTAATTTTAATAAAGTTAAAAGTAACAAATTAATTTAAATACCAAAAATGATAATGATAATATAAATTATAATAATTATATATATATTTTTTCAACTAGGCTAGTTAGCCACCCGTGCACCGGGCAGGCCATACGTCAAACTGGAAAAGCCACACGGATTCGTCTGTGCCCTGCTCGTGTGTCAGAAATTGCGAAGCCAAAACAAACGATCGCTTATCAGAGAAAGCGCAAAAATTTCAACTTGGACTCAGCACATAATGAAAGCGAGGTTTTAAATAGTTAAAAAAATTATAATAATTAAATTTTTGAGATCGGGGTGTGACAATTCTCCCCACCACAAAAACTTTCTGCCCCCAGAAAGTCACCCAGCCAAACGAGGAATCAAACTCGAGTTTGAAATTGAACGAGGCCAACAAAATCACGAACTCAGTATGAATTTTTACACCATCAGTCACACCTGACCAACTCTGAGAGAAACTGAGAAGAGAAGAACCATCAGGAAAAGAGGAGGGTTCTCCCCACCACAAGAACCTGACTAGCACAACCGGCATTGAGGCTCTTAGCATGAACTAGCTCTGGAACTGCTAAATTGATCCAAGAGGGAACCGCCACATAGACCAAACCTCGAAAAAGGCACCACAAGATTCATGGTGAGTCTCCCCACCATTTAAGAACCGACTAGCTTAAACGAACCAATATAAACTGACATGAGAACTTCCAACCCAATCCAGAAACCACTAACACATGAGAAAACCCACAGAAGAATTCTACCAAAAGACTAACTTAACCATGACTCCTCATTTCCACAAGAGGGGAGCATGTCCAAAACGAGCATGTACTAAAACAAAATGGGTCATATTTGAGGAGGCGCAACTACTGGAATTTGCAAAAAGACGAGATCACCACGCCTTCTTACCACCACAGTGGGATATTCAAAGAATAAAGACTACAACCAGAAAAGGTACTTTTATGCCTCTTATAGCAAAATAGAACCTTCAAGGACGAGGATGTTTGAACCGAGAAATTTAAACCGTCCCTATTTTCGCACTGGAGACAAAAGTTAGACCAATGTGACCCACACCCAATGATTCCTAACTATGTGAAAGGGTTCACTCTAAGACCTGTGGCTAGAGCTCTGATGTCTTGAAGCATCTGCTGCCCCGCAGTCAGGAGCTGACATTCTCTTGTCGAGACTCCTCCTGACGAAGCCGCTAGCGGAACCTCTCTAAGATTCCCAAATAGCCACACCGACAGCAAGTCTTCAATGGATGACGATAAGGAGACCTAAAGTACCCAAATCGGCCACACAAGAAGCGAACAAGAGAGTGGCCTGACTAATAGAAGATGGAATCGATAAGAAAACTTGTCTGAGATGGGTTCCTCTAGTTCTCTCTCACAGAATGGGGAACCATCCCAAACACCAAAGGGAACCGGTCCTTGAACAATAGAAAAAGACCCTACACAAGAGAAACTTTAACTGATTCCACAACGTTATCTTTAGAGAAATGGAAACCAACATCCTGAGATGCCCAACGTAGGCCTGCACTATTCGTTGGCCTTGCTGGACACTCACGAGCCTTGTCTCTTCCCTTACCTTAACTTCCACAAATATAGACCATCAAACGAGAGTGGTCCTAAACACCTTCCAAGTCATACCATCATGCAACGACTCTAGGGTTATCTCCTCCACCAATCCCAAGTTTCACCTTCAAACGGACCTGAACCAACACAGACTCTCATATCTTTAGGAGTTCCCAATAACCTGAAAACACCAATGACTTCATCAATCTAGTTTGTTACCTTCAATAGATCATGATCACCACGGAATATGAACAACAACCGAAAAGAATTCAATTCCACCACCCCGCTAAGAGTCTGGGTAGAACCAACAACTGGAAGAGACACACTAGAAACTTCTAGGAATTTTCTGGGCACCATACTAAAAAACAAGAGGTGCAAATTAGAATCAAAATTCATCACAAATCAAAATTCCACTCCATAATCACAAACAAAAGATCAAACTCAAATCACTATTCCAACCACAATTCAGTACGTAAAAACCAAGAACTCACGAAAAGTAATACCCAACACGAAAAGAGAATGCTAAACAATTTCCCGCTCACTTTTCTAAACATTTGAAAAAAACCCTTTTTGAAAACCATTTTTCAGCAAACAAAACAACTTCATATCCATCATTGGTATCCCATGAAGTCTCGCACATACATATCCAGTGCGAGATCAAGCACCCATCCACTCAAATCACCAATTCCTCCACTTTCCACATGCACACCTCAATGTATGTGATCACTCATAGGAATACCAATGGTCAATTCAAGACCCTTCTCATTTTCAAAACAGATCATTCAGCATAAAGCACAAATTCCCAACCAATTTGAAAAAATAACTTATCATCAAAGAAATACATTTCCAATTTCCAAAACATTTTCCAATTCACATTCCAAAAAGTGTTACTGAGATTCCAAAACAACTTCCAAAACACCTCCCATTTTCCCTTTTAAAACCACACATTCGTTAAAAGAAAACAATTTCTATTTCAAAACCACTTTTCCACTCTAACACCACATTCCCATTTGAAACCACCTTCACAAAAATACATTTCCATTTTTTAGATGTACTCACACCAACCAAAATGAAGGTTAAAACATAACTCACATTAAAACATCCAAAAATAAGGGACTAGTGGTTACACCAACCGGGTAACATGGCTTAGCAGGCCATGCTCCAAGCGAGCATCAACCACAGGAAGCATCTTGAACCGTGCGTCGGGCTGTACATGGGTCGCTACTCCCAGAAGGCTCCTCGCATAACATCAGATCACTTCCCTTGTCACTGAAATGCACGGCCGATTTTCGCCTATCGACCGGTCAAAGTTCTGGTGCTCTGCTAATGTGTATAGCAGCACTCGGGTAGAATCCTCGACGATGATACTTTGAAATAGTCGTTTGTTTTTAGTTAATTGTATTCTGATTGGGGGGTTTGTTTGCAGAGCTTATGAAATAATTTATGGATGATTTTTGATTCAAAAAATTGATAAATATTGGGGTGAGTTTATTATTAGGGAGTTAATCTTGTGATATCCTTGAGCATTTCTTTATATTGCATTTAAATTAACACCCACTTCACAAGTTGACATCGATTAGAATTCCTAAGTGTTAAAGCTTTAATCCAAGCCTTAACTTAATTAAGATTTTAATCTCAATCAGTACATGTTTATGGTAGTGTATTTGTAGTTCCAATAATCCATGGAAACAACATGCTAAACAAAATATGTCATTAATCCATGACAAATTAAGTACAACATTCACAATGTTAAATTAATGAATACTCATCAAGCAAATACTCTCAATCACATAACATCCCTAAATTATAACTCACCCCAATGAGAGATTTACTCAGACATTTGGATGTTTAATATTCTGGTTAAAATAATTATGATGATAAATTAAGAATAGAAGAAAAAGAAAGGGATTAGAAAAGAGTGGTACGTTGACACACACACACGAACGATGATGATAATTAAAAACGGATTTTCGATTGAATGAGGAAGCAAAAGAAGGGAAGGGGATTCAACTGAATTTAAACTATTTTAGGAACATTAATATTAAACTACATAAGGCGGATGTTAATAAGAGATATTGAAGAAGTAACTTGCATTAAAACAGAATTACAAAGAAAGAGAATTACAAGATTACAAAAATGAAGAACACAAAATTAAGTGAAAACAAATAGGGGAGGAATGGTCTGTAAAGTGAAAACATGAGTATGGAAGGTCCTCCCAAGACTTTGGAAAGGCTTTGGTCGTGCCAATATGATATCCTTTCTTCTAAAATGACAACCCCTCTCAAGGAGAGAAGGGGAGAGTATTTATAGCCCAAGGAGTGGACTGTTTGCATTCCCAATCTGTCCCTCCACTTGCATCGCCAATTTGGCTATTCAGACAGATGAATATCCTAATATCTCCTTCTTCAAAGATGTATATAATAAAGTTTTTCAACTACTGTCAAAATATGGAGGCATTTGGACTAGTGGATCCAATGTTATGGCGGTTTTATTAAAAAAAGGTAAACTGTCCATTTCTATCCATCCTTTTTCGATGTCCAAAATGTGAATGGATTTTTGAACAAGAATATGCCTTCAAATCCGAATGGTTTCTTCCACAAAGTCGGCCGCATATATCTCCTCTTTCACACTTCAAAATCTCAGCTCGATTTTATGCCTAAATCATGAGATATGTCATGCATACTATACCGATTTTAATTCTCGGCCAGAATGGTGGGCTGGACTTCAAAGCTTTATTTTGGCCCCTTGTACTTGGATTTGGGCCTTGAAATTTGTATCCAAGATGACATGTAGTGTTCCCCGAATTATGGTGGAGAGTTAATGTTTTTGGACTTCTGGATTGAGCCCAGTAAATCAATCTTCAAGGCTGGTCCAGTTTGTTCACAGGTTCATTGGTCTTGTTTGTGAGGACCATATGACCCTTCAAATGGCAGAATTGGCTCATGGTACGTTCTAATGAAATGTTTTATATTGAGAGTAGAATCCTAAAAAACAAGAACCACACAATTTGGATCCGTATAGTGACAGTTATTATTAAATCATTAAATTGACTCAATTGGACTACTTCTAAAAATGCTCAAAAATTATATTTAATATTAAAACAATAATATTTCACACAAATTATGCACATTTCATATAAAATCAGTAAATGGGGAATATAATAATTCATGAAAATATTAATAACATCAACTCCCCCACACTTAGTTTTGTGCATGTCCTCGTGTGCAACAAATATAAAAACATGGCAAAATCATTTTCACTCACCAACAAATATTAAAATTTTGTTTTCTCCAATCAAGGGAGGTTTAGACTATTTCACTCATCCATTTTGAAATCAACCACAAGTTGTTACAGAAACAATGTTCCAAAACTAATTCATTTTTCCATTATCAAATTTAGAAATGGAAAATGTGGACACTCAAAACTCACACCTCTCAAGATTATAAAATTTATTTGTGGAGGTTCACTCTTTCACCAACCAAAAGTGAAAATCTTAGAGTTTGAAAAGAGCTATCAGCTTCCAATACCTATACAAAGTGCACAAGAATCAAGAGGTATTTTTAAGGGGTTTTTCTATGGCTATGGGACGGTAGGAATATAATGTCCAAGAGAGAGAATAAGAGGGTTAAAATACCAACATAGAAAAACAATGCAAATTTTTTTAAAATAAAACATGGAAGGAAATGAAAACACATATTTACAAGGGAATGATTGTGTAAATAAAGACACAATAGAGGAAGAAAATATGAAGGGGACGAGAAGATGAAATATTTACAAACCACCAAACTTCTCCCAATGATATAAGAATATAATGCAAGTGTTGTTTTTTTTCCTTTTTTTTCTTTGTTTTTTCAAAAGTTGACCTTGAAACAGATCTCACACTCATATCCCAACCCATGTTTGATCTCCTCACGACACTAATTGTAATAGTTATAACAAGATCAAAGGTTGAGGAAGAGTGATTTTTGACCTACCCAAGACACAACCCATTTTTTCAATGTTTTTTTTTTATTTTTATTTTTTGATTTTTGATTTTTTTGATTTTTTTTGAACACTTTTCAATATCATTTGTACAATACATTCCCAAATCCCACTGAATGATAACCTCCCCCCACAATAAAATGGATGCTTGCCCTCAAGCATATGATAACACACCAGAAAGTAAGTAAATGATACCCAAAAATGAAATCCATTCCCCCCCCCACACTTAAATTTCAAAAACTTATGCAATGTAAATACATGTTGATATTGGGTGGGATAAGGTACTGGGCTTGTAATGTGGCTATCAAAGAAAAGGTTTTCGTAGGCTCGAAGGGAATTTCAAAAGGAGGATTAATGTAGGGGAAATGAGAGGCTATTTGGCTATTGTGATTTTCATGTGGTTCAGAAAATGCCTATATCATATTAATGCACACAAAGGTAGGAAATTCAGCTTGAAGGTCCACAAACTCAAGACTCAAAAATGGGGGTGAAAAAAAACATTTTGAAAATATGGCCATAGGTGACCTTGTCATGAAAGCAAATGTTTGTTCTCACAGTTGGGGAAAATAATTTTCCAAATCAAAAATTTAGCATTCAAAATGTGTTGGTTTTGACACAAAATTTTTTATCCAAAGTCATGATGAGAATACAAAATTTTTGAGAAAAAATATTTCTGTTAAATCCCCAAAATGGTTGGACAAAATTTCAAAACATGATGGTGAGTAAGCATGACTCTTTTTTTTAATTTTTTAAGTGATTGTGTTTTTTTTGTTTTTTTTTTGTTTTTAAGGTTTTTATGAAATAAACACCCACACAAGAAAGAGAAAAATAAAGGGTTTGATGAATATAGTGGTAAAAAAATGAAAGAGACAGGAAGAAGAAGAAAGAGGTTGAGAGAGGAAGAGATAGAGAGAGAGTTAAAGGGAAAAAGGTGCCCCCAGGTTTGGATTTGGCGGGTCGCCTTCTCCAACTAGTGGTAGGTTGACTACAGAAGTTGGGTATCCAATGGAAGTCGATGTTGATCCATGATTGTGGGATGTTACCTGAAAAAGAAAAATCATTATTCATATAATGAAAAACTAAAAAGAAATTGAAATTTCACAAAAGTAAAAGAAAACATGGGTTGCCTCCTAAGAAGCGCTGCATTTATTTGTCTACAGCTGGACAATTGTAGTGGACTACCCATAGTCTGACGGTGGCCATCGTATTTTCTCAACTCCAGTGAGCTTCCAGAAAAACTTTTTCTTTGGGAGGCCTAATGATTCATTTGATAATTTATTCCCATCCTTGTTGGTGTGCTTGCAATTCAATGGGGTTGGAAAGAGAATATTTCTATCCTCACTTTGGTCTTCAACCTGAGGAATGATTTTATCCACAAAGTGATGGTTTTCTATTCATGGAAATTCAGGAAGATGGCTCAATTCTGATGGTTCATTTATGTAAGGATCAGATAACACAAAAGCAGAGTATGAGATCCCAATTGTTTTTGACTCATTTATTTCATCACTTACCGATGAAAAGTAATGAGGATCAGTGGAGTCATAAGACTGAATAAAATTTTCAATATCTTTTATTTCAATGTTTTTTCACCAAATAATGGTGAATTTCAACCTCACTAGTGATCACTTTATTAATTAGGGTACAAATATCACAAACATCACTACCATCAGGACAATATAAACACATTGGTTCAAGGTTCACTTCACATATAACAGAATTTTCAGAATCATGGATAGGAAAGGAGGAATGTGGGATAATCTAATCTGAATCAACAAATGGGCATTCTAGTTCATTTTCCTCATTACCATCCATGTTGGATAATTGGAGGTCAGAGGTGAGATGAGATTCCAAAGAGTTTTCAAGATCCTTTTGATCAATGGAGTTTTCATTTGTAATGTCAACATCAATTTCACCATTAATCACTTGGTTAATGAGGATGCAATGTTCACAAACTCCTCTATTAGTAGAATAGGAAGAACATGATGGATTATGATTCAACACACTCTCAGAGGGAGTTTCAGAAACATGGATTGAGAATGCAGAGTGATCCTCGGATGGGTATCGCATGGCTTGGAAAATATTGAACTTAACCAGTTGGTCTCCAAATTCCATGGATAAGATGCCACCATGGACATCAATTTTGGTTTTAGATGTCATAAGGAATGGTCTTCCTAGAATTAGGGGAGATAGAGAAGAGTTTGTCTCACCTTCCATGTCAAGGATATAGAAATCAGCAGGGAATATAAGATCATTGACTCGGACAAGGACATCCTCAATTATTCCCTCAAGACTGGTTGTGCTTCGATTGGATAACTGAATGACAACACCCATTGGGTGCAAGGGACCTAGACCGAGGATGGAAAATATGGATTTGTGCATGACATTAATTGAGGCTCCTAGGTCTATGAGTGAATCATCAAAGTTGGAACTTCCAATTTGGCATGGAACCGTAAAGGTCCCTAGATCTTTGCACTTAATGGGTATGGAATGCTGGGTGGAAACATTTTCAAAGGTCCTAAGTTGCCTCTTGTGGGTACACAACTCCTTGATAAACTTGGCATACTTAGGAATTTGTTTTATGGCATCTAAGAGGGGAATGATGACTTCAACACGTCTAAACATGTCACGCATTTCAGGATTAGGTTCAAATGACTTCAATGGTTTAGAGACAGCTTGAGGAAAAGGAATTGGGTTCCTAAGTGGAATGGAAGGAGGTGATGGAATGGATTCAAATTCCTTTTCAATTTTATTTTTATTTTCATTTTCTAGGTCAACATTCAAAGGAGGGTTTGAGGATTTATCTTTAGGCATAGAAAGTTTCTTTCCTGATCTAAGTGAAATTGAACTTACATTACCCTTGGGGTTGGGTAATGGTTGAGCTGGGAGTTGGGAAGAATTTGATTGTTGTTGCTGGCTCAGGTGGGATGCAAGTTGACCTATTTGAGTTTCAATGTTTTTAAGGCTAGAACGGGTGAAAGAGGAAAGATCTTCCACTACACTTTCCCATGGTTTCTTGGAAGAAGAGGCTTGTCCCAGATTGGGATTACCTTGATTTTGGTTCTTGGGAAAGCGATTGTATTGGGTTGGGAATTGGGAAGGATCACTAGGATAATGGAATCCAGGAGGAGGAATAGGAGGATTGATCCTTTGAGGTTGAGGGACAAAAGGGTAAGGTTGTTGGAAGTTACCAACACCTTGACTATATTGAAACTGGTTTGGGTTTTGAGGAGGGAATTGAGGGGGATGAGAAATGGGATTACCATACCTAAGGCCTTGGTTATAGGAAGAAGAGAAAGGCTCAGAGTGAGGTTGGTTGAAGTTTCTAACAAACTGACCTGATTGTTGAGGGTTGGGGTTCCGCTGAGCGTATGCTGCATTGAGCTCCATTGGTCCGGATGAATCAGATTGATCCTCTTGAAGTTGTGGACATGTGTCAGTTGGATGAGATGAAGAGTTGCAGATTCCATAGTTTTTGACATGTCCAAGAAACATTGATTGCGGAGAAGACGAGGTTGGGGATTTGGTAGCCACAGCTAGTTGTCGCACAAGACCTGTAAGTACACTCATCCACTCAGTCATCCTGTTAGGCTCTATGGATTGATTATCTTGGGCATGTTTGACTTGATCATGTGCTCGAGTATGGAATTGTTGTGTGTTGGCAGCCATGTTACTTATGAGATCTCTTGCAGCTGCTGGAGTTTTGTCAACAAGAGCACCGCCACTTGCGGCATCAATGAGGGTTCTCTCCATAGCCAATAACCCCTCATAGAAGTATTGGATCAAGTTTTGGTCAGGGATTTGATGGTGTGGGCAGGTTGCAACAAGCTTTTTGAACCTCTCCCAGTACTCATGGAGTGATTCCTTTGGGAATTGACGGATACCACTTATTTCATTTCGGATAGAAGCGGTACGAGAAGCAGGAAAGAATTTTTCTAGAAAGAGACGCTTCATGTCATTCCATGTAGTTATGGAACCAGGCGGGAGGTAGTAGAGCCATGACTTGCCAGAGTCATCTAGGGAGAAATGGAATGCTCGGAGTTTGATTTTTTCTTCAGAAACCACTTGAGGCTTCATGGTAGAGCATACTACATGGAACTCTTTAAGGTGAAGATGTGGATCCTCACCAGCTAGCCCGTGAAAATGAGGGAGAAGATGAACCAAACCCAATTTGAGTTCGAAGTCCGCCTCTATGTTTGGATATTGAAAACCAAGGGGTTGGTAATTCATATCAGGGGAAGCAAGTTCTTTCAATGTTTTCTCCCTAGGATTGGCCATATAGAATTCAATTAGTAGGGAAATGATTGGTTCTTGGGTGATTTGGTTATCCCTAATGGTCCTCCTAAGTCGATGAAGAGTTCTATCAATTTCAGGGTCAAACAAATCCGAGGGATTGTTTGGAAGGCTACGGGGCATTCAGAGAGATTTTGGAAGAAAGAGGAAGACGGGTTTTTCTTTGTATTTTTTTCAATTTTTTTAAAAAAATTTGTTTTTTTTTTGGTTTTTTTGACAATAACCAGAAACTAATGACTACTTAAAGCACCATCCCCGGCAACGGTGCCATTTTAAATGCACATTCGATTGTCGCCTATCGACCGGTCAAAGTTCTGGTGCTCTGCTAATGTGTATAGCAGCACTCGGGTCGAATCCTCGGTGATGATACTTTGAAATAGTCGTTTGTTTTTAGTTAATTGTATTCTGATTGGGGGGTTTGTTTGAAGAGCTTATGAAATAATTTATGGATGATGTTTGATTCAAAAAATTGAAAAAGATTGGGGTGATTTCATTATTAGGGAGTTAAGCTTGTGATATCCTTGAGCTTTGCATTATATTTAATTTAAATTAACACTCACTTCACAAGTTAACATCGATTAGAATTCCTAAGTGTTAATGCTTTAATCCAAGCCTTAACTTAATTAGGATTTTAATCTCAATCAGTACATGTTTATGGTAGTGTATTTGTAGATCCAACAATCCATGGAAACCACATGCTAAACAAAATATTTCATTAATCCATGACAAATTAAGTCCAACATACACAATGTTAAATTAACGAATACTCATCGAGAAAATACTCTCAATCACTTAACATCCCTAAATTATAACTCACCCTAATGAGAGATTTACTCAGACATTTGGATTTTTAATATTCTGGTTAAAATAATTATGATGATAAATTAAGAATAGAAGAAAAAGAAAGGGATTAGAAAAGAGTGGTACGTTGACACACACACACGAACGATGATGATAATTAAAAACAGATTTTCGATTGAATGAGGAAGAAAAAGAAGGGAAGGGGATTCAACTGAATTTAAACTATTTTAGGAACATAAATATTAAACTACAGAAGGTGGATGAGAATAAGAGATATTGAAGAAGTAACTTTCATTAAAACAGAATTACAAAGAAAGAGAATTACAAGATTACAAAAATGAAGAACACAAAAGTAAGTGAAAAAAAAGTGAGGAGGAAAGGTCTCTCAAGTGAAAACCTGAGTATGGAAGATCCTCCCAAGCCTTTGGCAAGGCTTTGGTCGTGCCAATATGATATCCTCTCTTCTGAAATGCCAACCCCTCTCAAGGAGAGAAAGGGAGAGTATTTATAGCCCAAGGAGTGGACTGTTTGCATTCCCAATCTATCTCTCCACTTTCATCGCCAATTTGGCTATTCAGACAGATGAATCTCCAAATATCTCCTTCTTCAAAGTTGTAGATATTAACGTTTTTCAACTACTGTCAAAATATGGAGGCATTTAGACTAGTGGATCCAAAGTTATGTCGGTTTTATTAAACAAAGATAAACTGTCCATTTCTATCCATGATTTTTCAATGTCCAAAATGTGAATGTATTTTTGAACAGAAATATACCTTCAAATCCGAATGGTTTTTTCAACAAAGTCGGCCGCATATATCTACTCTTTCACACTGAAAAATCTCAGCTCGATTTGATTCCTACATCATGATATATGTCATGCATACTATACTGATTTTAATTCTCGTCCACAATGGTGGGCTGGACTTCAATGCTTTATTTGGGCCCCTTGTACTTGGATTTGGGCCTTGAAATTTTTATACAAGATGACATGTAGTGGCCCCAGAATTGTGGTGGAGAGTTAATGTTTTTGGACTTCTGGATTGATCCCAGTAAATCAATCTTCATGGCTGGTCCAGTTTGTTCACAGGTTCATTGGTCTTGTTTGTGAGGACCATATGACCCTTCAAATGGCAGAATTGGATCTTGGTATGTTCTAATGAAATGTTGTATATTGAAAGGAGAATCCTACAAAACACGAACCACACAATTTGGATAAGTATAGTGACAGTTATTATTAAAACATTAAACTGAATCAATAGGACTACTTCTAAAAATGCTCAAAAATTATATTTAATATTAAAACATTAATATTTCACTCAAATTATGCACATTTAATATAAAATCAGTAAATGGGGAATATAATAAGTCATGAAAATATTAATAACATCATTCACCCCTCATCCACACATAAAAATCCAAATAAGAAAATTCAAATCCCGAACTAACCTTGGCAACACGAGTCTCAGGACCGGCAAGGGTTCATGACGTCCTTCTCGCACCTACCTCTCGAGTCCCAACACACTTAATCACCAATCTACTTGACACCCCAAATAACAAGGGCACCTATGATACCATTTTTGTCACAAAACATGCCGGATCGTCATCTGACCCAACGCCTGACCCAGTCAGCGACGTGGCCCGAAGGGCGTTCCCGATCCCCACGGGCTGGAAACTAGTTTCGGGCATCAAAACAAAACAATTGGGAACGGTTTGGCCCATGATAAAGATAAATAAACATAAACTGAACAAGCAGATAAATAAAGGAAAATAAACTGAACAATGTGGCAGTAGAAAAAGGAGTAAACAAAGAAATGTGGCATACCTCAGGTGACCCCGTGGATCACCACAGTACAACAACCACACTCACTCCCAAAAGCGATCCAAGACTGAAAACTGCAACTGAAAAGTAAAGTAGGCGTGAGCACCGAGATGCTCAGTAGGAAAGCCAAAAATAACCACGTCCTATGCCTCCGCCTTTATTAAGAAATCCAACTATGCCAATTTTAAAATAATATATAATAAAATAATGTTTTCCCTTCTTTTCAAATTCAAGTAATGAGTTTTCATTTTCAAATAAAGTATTTCACTCTTACTACATTTTCAAAATAGCTTCCAATCGTGCACCAAAATTTCAAAATGAAAAGAAACCAGTTTGGAATAAAATGTGATTTTTACAAACAAGACATCAGGTATGAAACAACTGAAAAGGAAGTTACATCACAAGCCGCATGTCACAAATGAGAACTATGGGTAATCCCTATAGGTAGCTAGAACAAGTGGGAACCTAGAGACCTCGTACCTCGGTGAAACGTGGCTTAGAAGACCACGACACTCAGAAAACGTGGCTTAGAAGGCCACGACCCTCAGAAAATGTGGCTTAGAAGACCACGACCCTCAGAAATTAATATGTTTAGTTAGTGTTGTTGCGTCAATCCTGCTAGACAAACCGGGACGAACCCCTGTCGTTTCATCTAGCGTACTAGTCCTTGTCACCCACCTAGATACCCGGGTTTCCCATTGTGCTCTATTTCAAATGGTGGTGAGTTTTCTTTATCCTGCAAACATATGCGAACATAAAATCTTCTTTATCAAAATCTCATTCAACCACCCACCCTTGTTCTTCCTCATTAAGCGCATTCCCCCTCTTTTACGTCACAAAATGCATAAACTTCATCGTTAGGAACATCATAACACTTTCAACATAAAAATAATTTTCTAAAACCAAGGGGGCGTGCCTCAAGAGAGTTTTTTTCTTTTTCCATAAAACTTTATTAAAGTTCCAAACAGGATTTATACATAAAGGGAATACTTTTTACAATTAACTGGCCAAATGAACAAACACCTTTAGAAATACACAATACTAATTCAAAACCACTTTAGAAAAATAAATTTTTCAAAAAAGTCACTTAAGACCG
This sequence comes from Viscum album, assembly GCA_963277665.1. NCBI lineage: Eukaryota > Viridiplantae > Streptophyta > Magnoliopsida > Santalales > Viscaceae > Viscum > Viscum album. Next base: position 1,278,608,412 of record OY728127.1, read on the forward strand.
ACGACGTTTGAAATACATTTCAGTTTTCTAATAAAAGGCATAATAGTTGGCAGCAACCACAATCAGATTCCATAGCATGTCTATATTGCATACTGTAAAACATAACATTAAAAAAACCAAGCAATTATGAATCTCAAATTAAAAGCTTAGGCATAGGGGACCTACCTCAAACTTGTCACTATCTGTCAATGGCCACTCGAACTGACACTTGGCGCACACACGCACATGAATTTATACATATATATATACACCCCTAGCTGCATTGCACATATTCCCTGTGCCATGAGGGAATATGTGCAAAGAGGTCATATATATGTACCTGCCTTACCCTAAGCATGTAAATGTAGGATTCCTCGACACGTGCGGCCCAACGCACTACACATATAATTTAATAAAACAAATAAACACATAAACAATCTATAAAACATTTCAGAATAACACATCACATTAACGCACCCAGATAAAACAAGATACGATGCACCCCAAGAACCATCATTTACACACATGGATACCATATTGAGACAATACACACACCAAAAGAACTCCAAAACACAATCCGCACCTCCTTTACAACTTAACAAATCACTAAAACATTTTATGAAACAATTATAAATAACAATATGAGACTTTTTTATCAAGAACGCACCCAAAGAAAACTTCAACAACCAAGCGCACATTGAAACCATACCAAAACACTAACTGCAGTCTTTCCACACATTGATAAACCAACAATACATTTTATAAAATAGTGATAAGAAGCTTGACACGGGTTTTCAAATAAAACACATCATATCTCATATTAAGATACCACCTTCAAATCTAATGTATTATAAATTGTCTTAAAACTATTTTTGAACCACATAAACAATTAAATAAATTAAAGAAACATTTACTATAACATTTTCAAGGTGTGCTCTAATGTTTTACCATAAAACTACACCAAAACCCACTTGATCTAACACAAAAATGCCACTTTAAAACCGAACACACAACACAACCATACCAAAACATGTTTTTCCATTACACTAAACTATTTAAAATTTTAAATTCAAAAGCGCAAAAACTCAACAAGCCAAAATAACACATTTTTCTTTCAAAACACATTTTTAATACACCTGCACCTTAATTTCTTTAGAAAACATTTCACACACTCTAAAGCAAGGCCTAATACTCTTTTCAAGAAACACTACAATATGATACGCATGACACAAATCAATTTATTTGAAAGAAAAATTCATTTCTAACACAACCACATATTAAATTATTACCGAGACATCCTTTTCACACGTAAAATAATTAATTGAGCATTTCCAAGAATTCCCACAATATAACCCATATGAAAACATAAACAATTCTAAATGGAAAACTCAATTCCATCACACATGCATGTCAACATATTCATAGAACACAATTCGCAATCAACAGATTTAACTATAGAACATATAAACATTAATTGAGTAAACAAATTAAATCATCTAAGTACGTTAGGGCATGAAATCACCTCGGGTGAATAAATTCCAAAATCTTTTGCAGATCTTCGACCGCACCAAATATGCATCACAAGAAAACCAAAAAGAACCTATAGGTGGAGAGGGTGCGGCGGCGCTAAGGGGATTCAACCAAGAGGGCGCTGGTCGTCGGAGGTGGACTGGCCAGCAGGGGGTGCGCCGGAGGCGTGCAGGCAGGGAGGGAAGATCCCGGCTGGCGGGGTAGCACGATGAAGGGGAGGCTTCCAGACATGGGAGGGTAGGGCACCGACCAACAGCGCGTAGGGAGGAGGCGATGAAGGCTCGACGCGAAGGGGAAGGGTTGTATGGCGCGATTCGGTGCAAGGCGCTGATGTGTGGCGTGATGCAGGTCGGCACGAAGGTTCTCGGGTGGTGCGAAGGGTGCTTCGTTGGGGTGCTGGGGCGAGGCTTTGCCGGAGAGGGAGACCGGTGGCAGCCGGTGGTGCAAGGAAGAAGGGAAGCGTGGGCTCCGTCCACCTGAGGAGGGAGGCGGTGCAAGAACAGGCTGCGCAGGAGGAGGCCGTGTAAGAGGGGTCGGCGCTGGAAAGTCTGTCACGGGAGAGGGAGGTCGGCGGCGGCCGGTGGTGCGAGGCAACAAGGCAGGTCGGGGCAAGGCTGGCCGGTGCGAGGATGGTTGGGGCGAGGTTGGCTAGCGCGAAGTCGCCCTGGTCTGGCGAGAGGAGGAAGAGTTGCCAGCCTAGGGTTTTTTTGCTGGAGGCGGCGTGAACCAGGTGAGGGAAAAATAATAGTGCGCTGAGGGAGGGAAGAAATGAGAGAAAAAAAAAAAAAACTTAAAATAAAAAATACTAAAAACAAATATAATCATAATAATAATACTCAAAATAACTATTAATTAATCTCAATAATTATCCTCAATTTAATCTAATTAATTTTAATAAATTTAACAGTAACAAATTAATTTAAATACCAAAAATGATAATGATAATATAAATTATAATAATTATATATTTTTTTCCATTAGGCTAGTTAGCCACCCGTGCACCGGGCAGGCCATACGTCAAACTGGCGAAGCCACACGGATTTGTCTGTGCCCTTGTAAAGACCCGTAAATTTCAAGGGAATTTTTTTTTTCTTAATTTTCTTTGGAATTTTACAAGAACGCAGTTTCTGGCGGCACTTGATTCCGAGGCCCGGTGTTCCCGGAATCATTTTCCGAAGTTTTGGCTCGGGTACGTTCAGTGAACGGACGAGCGGGTTTTTCTAACTTTTGAACCGGTGCCCGGAATCGAATTCTGAGGGCACCGATGAAATCGCAGCGCCGGGTTTTGCCTAGAAACGCCTCTTCCGGAGTTGCGTTTGCTCAGGTGTGGTTTTTAAATTTTGGGACTTAAGGTTAAGAAATAAAATAAAGTTGTTATGACAACTTTATTTTTATTTCACTTGAAGCCACTTGAAAGCCACATTAAGCTGGTTAAGCTTAGTTGAAGCGGATAGGGTGCAACTGAAATATCATATCCTCTTGATAGGATATTTGTGGGTGGGGCCCGCACGAGCCCTGCCGTTTCTTCCGCTAAGTAACGCACCCGCGAAAACCCGTCAAAGAAACTGAAAGTCAACTGACGCGGTTTCTTAGTTTCTTAACAGACCATTAAATTGGGTTGTTTCTTTCGTCCAATTAATTGGGCGGTTTCTTTGGTAAATTAATTCTTGGAATTAATTGTTCGTTTCTTTTTTTTTTAATCGTTGCTTGTGCGTTAATAAAATAAGATTACTCTTATTTTATTTTGGGTGGAAGCTTGTGGTGTGGGGAGAATTTGGAGGAGAGCGTTCTTCTTCGGCGAAGAACGCGAAGAACGCCGGCCTCCGGCGAAGAACGCCGAAACCACGGAAATCAACGACGCTTCTTCCGCGACGTTTCTTCCGCGACGATCGTTCCTTTCCAAGCGACGTTCTCCCTTCGGACGCACCTCGACGACAACGGAATCAACGACGTTTCTCCGGCGACGTTTCTTCCGCGACGATCGTCCTCTTCCGCGACGAACTCGCGAGCGACAACGCTTGAGGTAGGGGTTTTAAACCTTTTTAAAGTTGTTGATCTTTCCTTCGATCTTGAAGGTTCTTTTTTTTTGTCGGCCCTTGTTTCCGAATCTTTTTATTTATTTTTTAAAAAGATTGTGATGGATTATCGTTCTAGAAAGGCCGATTGTTATCAATCTAATGCGAGGGGGGTCGGGCTGCACAAACACGGCCGAACCCCCCCCCCCCCTCCTTTATTCTTGTTGTTTCTTGCAGATGGAGCGAGATGGCGTGGTGCCGTCACACCACGCGGGAATCGTACGGCAACTATTGAGCGGCGCCGTCGCGCCGCACTGTGGAACGAAATCAAACAAGATCGAGACGCCTTCGCGCCACGCCGAGAAGTCGTTCAAGCACGCGACGTCGTCGCGCCGCGCCAAAGAGGCCGCAGATTAAATTAATTTTATTTTGTTCTTGAGCGCAGATTGACGGGCGACGACAAACGAGGCCGCAAGTTAATTTTGAGGCCTCCGCAGTGAAGGTCGGGTCCTGGGATGACCGTAGGTGCAGACGGGAAGCAAATCGGACCACCGGAGCGTCTCCGGTGGCCCGCGGAAGCCAGCGGCGGCGCGGGTCGCTGGCGCGGCGGCGCCGGCGGCCGGAGGCGGCGGCACCCCGCGGGTGTCCAGGGTGGCACCACGCGGGTACCGCGGGGTTGTCTGGCGACACCCCGCGGGTGTCCAGGGTGGCACCCCGCGGGTGCCGCGGGGTTGTCTGGCGACACCCCGCGGGTGTCCAGGGTGGCACCCCGCGGGTGCCGCGGGGCTGTCAGGCGGCACCCCGCGGGTGTCCAGCGCGACACCCCGCGGGTGCCGCGGGGCTGTCAGGCGGCACCCTGCGGGTGTCCAGCGCGACACCCCGCGGGTGCCGCGGGGTTGTCAGGCCGCTCGGCCGAGCCGAGCCGGACCGGCGCTGGCCGGGCGGGGCCGGGCCAACCGGGTCGGACCCGGTTCGGGCCGACCCAGGGGGGTCGGGCCGGGTCGGCCCGGACCCAGACCCCCCCCCCCCGTTTTCGGACCATTTCGGTCAAATTCACATATATTGAGCTCCGGACGTCCGAATGACGTACCGTCAGCTTTGTTGAATTCCTCTCAGTGAGACGGAACTTTTGGCTTACTCTTCTCGAGGTTTGGATGCCGACGGAGTACGGTCGGGTCGGTTCGTACACGAAACCAACCGGGCCCCTGGAACGAAAAAGCCAATAACTCACAGACCGGGCGTCCGATTGACGCGCCGTCTGTTTCGTTGACTTCCTCTTGATGATACGGAACTTTTGACATACTCCGCCCGAGTTTTGGATGCAGTCGGAGTATGGCCGGATTGGATTGTACCCGAAATCCAACCGGGCCCCTGGAACGGAAAAGCTGATATCTTTCAGCCAGGACGTCCGTTCGACGAACCGTCAGCGGCGTTGGTGATTGCGTTGAGTAACGGTCCCTTTGAGTATACCCTATGGGAGTTCAGGGTAGAGTTGTGATACGGCCGGGATTGGTTCGCACACGAAACCAACCGGGCCCCTGGGACGAAAAGGCTAATAACTCACAGACCGGGCGTCCGATTGACGCGCCGTCTGTTGCGTTGAGACCCCTATGATGAGCCGGTCCTTTGAGACACTTCTTTGTGGGACTTTGTGATACTTGGAGTATCGACCAGTAGCTCGTGGAGCGGACCCTCCCGGAGACGAGCGTGCAGAGTACGGAGACCGTGTAGCCGACTGAGACCTGACGACTGCTTGACCGACTCGACTTGGAGTGAGTCGACTAGCCCAGTGGACGGAGCGCCCGGTATTTGGCGGCAGACCCACGGCGGACGGAGCGCCTGGTAGTTGGCAGCAAACTCGCGGTACTCGACAGGAGGAGTACCTCAGTAGGCTATTTGGGTGAGCGCCCGGTATTTGGTGACAGACCCTCAGCGGACGGAGCGCCCGGTAGTTGGCCGCAAACCCGCAGTACTCGACAGGAGGAGTACCTCAGCAGTCTTAGGTTAGTGAGCAGTACCTCGGAGTCGTGACAGGACCACTGTACACTCTAGAGACGGAGCTCCTCAGTAGTTACGGTTTCGATAATGAAAATCCTGGTTTGAGCTGATTCAATGAATCTTTGTGTTTCCTCATGATTGAGATGGGTCGCTTGATAAATTAGGTATATGTATGGGCATATACCTGGGTGATGGTTATCCGTTGATTTCATGATTTTTGTGTATCCTTGTGATTGGATGGGTTACTTGATGACTTAGGTATATGTATGGGCATATACCTAAGTAGAGTCTGATGTTACTTCGTGATTGCTGTCTTTACTTTGTGTATATCCATGTTGGATTTAGTGAGACCTTAAGGGTCTCGGGGTCCCTACTGAGTAGCTTATACTCACCCCTGCACGGGCTATGCCCGCACTTCGTTGTGTTGGTTGCAGGCGACGGACAGCGCAGATCGCAGTTGAGGCTTGCGGAGCAGGTCGGTACCTAGAGGAGGACCACTGGGCGGACGTACCCGGAGTAGACGACAGGACCCGAGGAGTAGAGGATCTATCTGTACCTACCCTTCAGGTAGGATCCGTGGTGGACGATCTAGGAGCTGAGCCATCTGTACCTACCCTTCAGGTAGGAATCGAGGAGGACGACCCAGGAGCCGCTTCGTTCTTCCAGCTGCTGTTTTTCCCTTTCGAGTTGTACTTTACACTTGGGCTTGTATTTCCGGCCCTTTTACTTTTCTTCGCTTGTGTTTACTTTTCCGCTTGCTTACTCTGTGGTGTTTGTTTGCTTTTGTAATGGCAATGCCTTCCCAGTTATCGGGATTTACGCCATTGGTGCTAGTCGCCAGCCCCTGGCCTATGGAAGGCGGGCTTGGGGTAGTCACGGCACGGGCCCCGAGGTCGGGTCGTGACAGATTGGTATCAAAGGTGGTCGGTTCTACCGCCGATTCTGATCTTTCTTTCTGTGAAGCAATAGTGTTAAGGGTACCGAGTATGGTTTTCAGTTCAGGGAGTCCAGTGTTGGTGCGGGCGGCCGACGTATCCATACACCAGGACCCTGAAAACTGAATTCCGACTTTGTGCACGAAAACACTGATTGCGTGTGTGTTTCCAAAGTTTAAAAATGTCAGCTCAAACCAGGTCAGCTCACCAGGTTTAATCGTTTGACCGTGTTACGATGTTTCTTTCAGGATGCCTTTTCTCGGACGACCAGCTTTAGCCCAGAGGGATGTGCGTACTGACAGCCTGCCGACCGACGAGGCTTCGGTTCCGGGCCCTCTTGCAGTCGAGGCACCAGCAGAGGCACCAGCGGTACTACCATGCGTTGGTCCACCGATGCCACCAGCCCCAGCAGTAGGCGATGCACGATGCTTGAGTGCGCTGCATGAGTTCCAGCGCCAGAGGCCACCCAGGTTTAGGGGAGAGACGGACCCGCAGGCGGCTGAGGATTGGCTGGAGGCTGTGGTGGGAGTTTTCAGGCTAGTGGGGACGCCATCGGACTTTATGGCGATCTTTGCGGCTAGCCTTCTTCAGGCAGCAGCAGGCAGGTGGTGGAGCCACTTGTTCCAGTTTTGCCATGGGATGGCCTTCTCTTGGGAAGACTTCGAGACCTCCTTCAGGTTGGAGTATGTGCCAGTAGCTCTACACCCCGAGCGTGTTCGGGAGCTGCTGCCTTTGTCGCGTGCTTCTCGATCAGAAGCCGAGTCATCTGTGGGAAGTAGACAGATAATGCAGAGGCCCAGAAAGACCAGACCAGCAGTTGGGCGATCTCGGGTTTTAGGACCCGTGGTGCAGGGCACCCGGAGTGGGAACAGAGCTAGCCGTGCAAGGAGCAGGTTGTGTTACTCATGCCGCGGAAAGGGTCATCTGGCACGTGACTGTCCGACTCCCGATCCGCAGGCTTTGGGGGAGCCACCGAGATAGAGGCAGCGACAAATGCTTGAGCAACAGTAGAACTCTTGGAGCAGGTGGACAGGAGAGGAACTAGTGGATACGTCTCTTGTACTTCTAGTTCCATGTTTGATGTTGTATTCGTGTCTTTGTATTATGAGCTGCAATAATAAAGAAGACACTTATCTCTTGTGATGTTTGCCTTCCTGTCCTCTTTTGTGATGTTACTGAGTGGTCCCGGTTAAACTGTTGACTTGACCCTCACTTTCGAGATTTCAACTGGAGCAGACCCAGTGACCTCACACTGATGCCGACAGTGTGACTCGACCCTTGGAGGCGAGAGTGACAGTTGGATCTCTTAGTAGTTACGTCGAGGCCTTACGACGTCATCCATGGCATGAATGCATCCTTCATGCCAGGATTGACTGTATTAGGCAATGGGCGTGGTTCATCTAGAGAGTGGATGAGACCAGGTTTCTCTTTTCGGCAAAGGAGAAATTTTAGCAGCTCTTCCAGATCATATGCAAAGGAGGTGCAGTTCATCCAGGAGCGGATGAAGACTGCACAGTGCAGTAAGAAACAGGAAACCAGTGCCAGTCTTAGAGACTCGGGCGTGTTAAATGTTTCAAGAAGAGGAAGCTTAAAGGACAGATGAATCTGCGGAGTAGCAGACGTGGAATTGGGGCCTTGAGAGCAGCAGGTGGTGGTGTACATCTCAACATGTTACAACCACCCGCCTTTGAAATCCCCGCCAGGCTCAGGGAGCAGGAGGGCTGGGAAGGAGAGTAGCTGCATGTGGTCAAGTAGTGTGACCCAGGGGCTCTAAGAATGATTCGGGGTACGGGCTATGTCTACTATGAGCTGCCATATCTTTAGACATAGTTACCAATCATTCTTTCCTTCCACGAATCTTGTCCCTGACCTAGAGGTTCCGGGTAAGCCGTTGACTTGACCCTCACGTCTGGAGATACATTTGGGAGGAGACTCGATAATCACACTTACGCCGACAGTGTGATCTGACCACGAGGCGATAGTTTTGGTTGGAATCTCTTGGTGGCAGCGTCGAGGCCTTGCGACGTTGGTCTGGTTATGGATCGAATTCACAGATCATACCCAGGTTGACTGTTTTAGGCAAAAAGGTTGTGGTTTATCTACAAAATTGGGATAGGTTTTCCTTGGTCAGCGAAAAGGAAACCCTGGGCAGCTCAAGATAAACTCATGCACAGGAGGGTGTAGCCGATCATTCTTGGGTCGACCCACCTTACCTTCGTGGCAGCAGGAGTTTTGAGTTTCAGTTCTAATCAGAAATGGAGACCTCTGGAGTTCGAGGATGACGACCACGTCTTCTTACGGGTCTCACCTCGACGAGGTTTACGAAGATGTGTCCTGGGAGGCAAGTTATCTCCGAGGTTCAACGGACCTATCTAGGTCCTCAACTTGGTAGGCGAGGTGGTTTACCGCTTGGCCCATCCACTTCAGTTGCACTAGGTGCACGACGTTTTCCACGTATCCCAACTGAGGAGATACATGCTCGACCCCCCTTCGCATATCATCGACCATGAGGAGCTAGACGGTGGCGATGAGTGTCTTATACGGAGGTTCCTGTGGGGATCGACGATCGACAGGAGCGGATCCTAGGAGGATGGTCGATTCCTCTTGTGCACTTTCTTTGGCAGCGCGGGAACCTCCAGGTGAGCACATGGGAGCGGAAGGCTCAGATGCGTGCTCAGTACCGCTTTGTTTCCCTAAGTCTGTGGTGAAGCTTTACGGGGACGTAAAGCCCTGTGGTGGGAGTAATGTAAAGACCCGTAAATTTCAAGGAAATTTTTTTTTTCTTAATTTTCTTTGTATTTTACAAGAACGCAGTTTCTGACGGCACCTGATTCCGAGGCCCGGTGTGCCCGGAATCATTTTCTGAAGTTTTGGCTCGGGTACGTTCAGTGAACGGACGAGCGGGTTTTTCTAACTTTTGAACCGGTGCCCGGAATCAAATTCTGAGGGCACCGATGAAATCGCAGCGCCGGGTTTTGCCTAGAAACGCCTCATCCGGAGTTGCATTTGCTCAGGTGTGGTTTTTTAAATTTTGGGACTTAAGGTTAAGAAATAAAATAAAGTTGTTACGACAACTTTATTTTTATTTCACTTGAAGCCACTTGAAAGCCACATTAAGCTGGTTAAGCTTAGTTGAAGCGGATAGGGTGCAACTGAAATATCCTATCCTCTTGATAGGATATTTGTGGGTGGGGCCCGCACGAGCCCCGCCGTTTCTTCCGCTAAGTAACGCACCCACGAAAACCCGTCAAAGAAACTGAAAGTCAACTGACGCGGTTTCTTAGTTTCTTAACAGACCATTAAATTGGGTTGTTTCTTTCGTCCAATTAATTGGGCGGTTTCTTTGGTAAATTAATTCTTGGAATTAATTGTTCGTTTCTTTTTTTTTTAATCGTTGCTTGTGCGTTAATAAAATAAGATTACTCTTATTTTATTTTGGGTGGAAGCTTGTGGTGTGGGGAGAATTTGGAGGAGAGCGTTCTTCTTCGGCGAAGAACGCGAAGAACGCCGGCCTCCGGCGAAGAACGCCGAAACCACGGAAATCAACGACGCTTCTTCCGCGACGTTTCTTCCGCGACGATCGTTCCTTTCCAAGCGACGTTCTCCCTTCGGACGCACCTCGACGACAACGGAATCAACGACGTTTCTCCGGCGACGTTTCTTCCGCGACGATCGTCCTCTTCCGCGACGAACTCGCGAGCGACAACGCTTGAGGTAGGGGTTTTAAACCTTTTTAAAGTTGTTGATCTTTCCTTCGATCTTGAAGGTTCTTTTTTTTTTGTCGGCCCTTGTTTCCGAATCTTTTTATTTATTTTTTAAAAAGATTGTGATGGATTATCGTTCTAGAAAGGCCGATTGTTATCAATCTAATGCGAGGGGGGTCGGGCCGCACAAACACGGCCGAACCCCCCCCCCCCCCTCCTTTATTCTTGTTGTTTCTTGCGGATGGAGCGAGATGGCGTGGTGCCGTCGCACCACGCGGGAATCGTACGGCAACTATTGAGCGGTGCCGTCGCGCCGCGCTGTGGAACGAAATCAAACAAGATCGAGACGCCTTCGCGCCACGCCGAGAAGTCGTTCAAGCACGCGACGTCGTCGCGCCGCGCCAAAGAGGCCGCAGATTAAATTAATTTTATTTTGTTCTTGAGCGCAGATTGACGGGCGACGACAAACGAGGCCGCAAGTTAATTTTGAGGCCTCCGCAGTGAAGGTCGGGTCCCGGGATGACCGTAGGCGCAGACGGGAAGAAAATCGGACCACCGGAGCGTCTCCGGTGGCCCGCGGAAGCCGGCGGCGGCGCGGGTCGCCGGCGCGGCGGCGCCGGCGGCCGGAGGCGGCGGCACCCCGCGGGTGTCCAGGGTGGCACCACGCGGGTGCCGCGGGGTTGTCTGGCGACACCCCGCGGGTGTCCAGGGTGGCACCCCGCGGGTGCCGCGGGGTTGTCTGGCGACACCCCGCGGGTGTCCAGGGTGGCACCCCCGCGGGTGCCGCGGGGCTGTCTGGCGACACCCCGCGGGTGTCCAGGGTGGCACCCCGCGGGTGCCGCGGGGCTGTCAGGCGGCACCCCGCGGGTGTCCAGCGCGACACCCCGCGGGTGCCGCGGGGCTGTCAGGCGGCACCCCGCGGGTGTCCAGCGCGACACCCCGCGGGTGCCGCGGGGTTGTCAGGCCGCTCGGCCGAGCCGAGCCGGACCGGCCCTGGCCGGGCGGGGCCGGGCCAACCGGGTCGGACCCGGTTCGGGCCGACCCAGGGGGGGTCGGGCCGGGTCGGCCCGGACCCGGACCCCCCCCCCGTTTTCGGACCATTTCGGTCAAATTCACATATCTTGAGCTCCGGACGTCCGAATGACGTACCGTCAGCTTTGTTGAATTCCTCTCAGTGAGACGGAACTTTTGGCTTACTCTTCTCGAGGTTTGGATGCCGACGGAGTACGGTCGGGTCGGTTCGTACACGAAACCAACCGGGCCCCTGGAACGAAAAAGCCAATAACTCACAGACCGGGCGTCCGATTGACGCGCCGTCTGTTTCGTTGACTTCCTCTTGATGAGACGGAACTTTTGACATACTCCGTCCGAGTTTTGGATGCAGTCGGAGTATTGCTGGATTGGATTGTACCCGAAATCCAACCGGGCCCCTGGAACGGAAAAGCTGATATCTTTCAGCCAGGACGTCCGTTCGACGAACCGTCAGCGGCGTTGGTGATTGTGTTGAGTAATGGTCCCTTTGAGTATACCCTATGGGAGTTCAGGGTAGAGTTGTGATACGGCCGGGATTGGTTCGCACACGAAACCAACCGGGCCCCTGGGACGAAAAGGCTAATAACTCACAGACCGGGCGTCCGATTGACGCGCTGTCTGTTGCGTTGAGACCCCTATGATGAGCCGGTCCTTTGAGACACTTCTTTGTGGGACTTTGTGATACTTGGAGTATCGACCAGTAGCTCGTGGAGCGGACCCTCCCGGAGACGACCGTGCAGAGTACGGAGACCGTGTAGCTGACTGAGACCTGACGACTGCTTGACCGACTCGACTTGGAGTGAGTCGACTAGCCCAGTGGACGGAGCGCCCGGTATTTGGCGGCAGACCCACGGCGGACGGAGCGCCTGGTAGTTGGCAGCAAACTCGCGGTACTCGACAGGAGGAGTACCTCAATAGGCTATTTGGGTGAGCGCCCGGTATTTGGTGACAGACCTTCAGCGGACGGAGCGCCCGGTAGTTGGCCGCAAACCCGCAGTACTCGACAGGAGGAGTACCTCAGCAGTCTTAGGTTAGTGAGCAGTACCTCGGAGTCGTGACAGGACCACTGTACACTCTAGAGACGGAGCTCCTCAGTAGTTACGGTTTCGATAATGAAAATCCTGGTTTGAGCTGAGTCAATGAATCTTTGTGTTTCCTCATGATTGAGATGGGTCGCTTGATAAATTAGGTATATGTATGGGCATATACCTGGGTGATGGTTATCCGTTGATTTCATGATTTTTGTGTATCCTTGTGATTGGATGGGTTACTTGATGACTTAGGTATATGTATGGGCATATACCTAAGTAGAGTCTGATGTTACTTCGTGATTGCTGTCTTTACTTTGTGGATATCCATGTTGGATTTAGTGAGACCTTAAGGGTCTCGGGGTCCCTACTGAGTAGCTTATACTCACCCCTGCACGGGCTATGCCCGCACTTCGTTGTGTTGGTTGCAGGCGACGGACAGCGCAGATCGCAGTTGAGGCTTGCGGAGCAGGTCGGTACCCGGAGGAGGACCACTGGGCGGACGTACCCGGAGTAGACGACAGGACCCGAGGAGTAGAGGAGCTATCTGTACCTACCCTTCAGGTAGGATCCGTGGTGGACGATCTATGAGCTGAGCCATCTGTACCTACCCTTCAGGTAGGAATCGAGGAGGACGACCCAGGAGCCGCTTCATTCTTCCAGCTGCTGTTTTTCCCTTTCGAGTTGTACTTTACACTTGGGCTTGTATTTCCGGCCCTTTTACTTTTCTTCGCTTGTGTTTACTTTTCCGCTTGCTTACTCTGTGGTGTTTGTTTGCTTTTGTAATGGAAATGCCTTCCCAGTTATCGGGATTTACGCCATTGGTGCTAGTCGCCAGCCCCTGGCCTATGGAAGGCGGGCTTGGGGTAGTCACGGCACGGGCCCCGAGGTCGGGTCGTGACAGCCCTGCCCGTGTGCCGGACATTGCAAAGCCAAAAAAACGATTGCTTATCAGAGAAAGCGCACAAATTTCAACTTGGACTCAGCACATAATGATAGTGAGGTTTGAAATAGTTAAAATTATTATAATAATTAAATTTTTGAGATCGGGGTGTGACATAAAGGGATATTATCCAATAGGTAAAATTCCCATTATTCTTATATTTTTAGGGTAATTATCACATTTTATGATTTTTGTAATGAAATGGTGTTAATTGTTAAAATGGTTTAATTTGGACATTATAAATATTTTATATAAATTTTATATTCCAGTAAAAGCTTTTTATAAACTAATCCATATTTTTAAATTCATTTTTTAGGATTAAATTTTTGATGGGATATATTTTATCCAATAGGAGAAATGGAAGAATCCAAAATTATCAAGAAAAAAAAGAAGCTCACTGGTAGGGACTTGTAATATCTTCCTTGTTTTGAATACTTTTGATGATGAGAAAACATATAACACATGGTTTTTACCAATGATGTAAGAAATTAACTAAATATAAAAACATGACTAGAAATAATTTAATTAATAGAGTGTACTCAATATTCTACCTCATAAAGATGATTGATTCATGGGAAACCATCACATTATATTTCAAACATTATTTAATATAGAAATTTTTTTGAAGTATTTTTTACATAATTTTTAAAAAAAATTATAAAATTATAAAATTTTGAGTCAGCATAATCAAGGGATAGTTTAAAAAAATTAATAAGATATGTTTTTCAATTTATCATATTACTGGGCCTCTAATCTGAAAGTATTCAGTATAATATTTTTTAGGGAAATTTTTTAGACCCCTTGCATTCTAATTTATATCTTCTATTTATTTGAACAATCTTTTCCCATGTATTTATGATATGGATGAATTTATACTATATTTTTATTTTGTTTTCTTTTCTTTTTATTCTATAATTTCATGATGATTTTTAATAAAAAAAAATTTGTTTATATCTTATTACATATATCTCTAAATTTATCTATTAGTTTATTTTCATAATGATCTATTATTCTCACAATTATGATTAAATATCAAAAGGAATATTTGGGGGATAAATCCAGTGTTGAAACAATGTAACTTTTATCGGTGATTACTTTTTTTTCTTTTTTAGTGTTAGTACTAATGGGATCCTAGTGGGAAAGGTGTCTTTGTGTCACCACCGCCTATCCATGTATTAGTTTTTTCATCTACATTATTTTCCCTTAATAAAGTAGGTAGATGTGAAGTTAACATGGTGATTATTTAGTTGACTACATATTTATAAACAAATTTTAGGTAGTGAATGGTCACATTCGGTTATTCTTCTTGGAGAATTTTTTTCTTCCAAACTTCATTTTTCCCAGATTCAATATTCTTTCATCTATATGTTTAATTTTATATATTTCATTTTATATAGAAAAAATCATAATTTTATTACATTAATAAATTATAAACACAAAAAAGAGATTGGGAATGGTGAGTTCTTTACTATAATTCTAATCAAGTGAGACAACTCGGGTCAATCATTATACTGCACTAGGAAATATAAATAGTTGGTTTAGCCACACCCCATAATAAGTCTGCATCAAAACTATTATAGAATAATTGGACTGTTTGGAATGTAGATTCAGGTAGGATTTTGAAAATATTGTAACTCTAACCACTCAAATGGAATGTCATGTTTTTAAAGTAATTTAAACAAATGTATCTAAATAACATTATCATATTGTAAGGCTCATTATTAATGTGTTTCACAAAGATTATTATAGTATTCCGCCTATGTGTGATGTGGTATTTTTAATTGAGTTTATACCTAAAACTGAACTAATATGGATTATGTTGTATCATATGGTACTAGTGGGGTTAGAGGATTTAATATGTTAGACAGAGGTGCTAGAGTCAAAGAGTTTTATATGGATTATTACTTATCCTATTTGTTCTTTAGTTATTTATAAAAATAAAACATATGGGAGTCTATATCATTTCATAGATTATTATTAGTATAATCAGGTAATTTTCAAAAGCTTGCATATATATTCCATAATTCAATGAATTTTTTGAGATGTTTAAAGTGGCTAAATATTTTTTCAAATATTGATTTGATATCAGGGTATCTCAAACATAATTTGAGAACTATGTATATTGAAATAATTAATTTTAAAAGTTATTTTGGACATGACTATTATCATGTTTTATCATTAGTTTTGACTAATGTTCATATATTTTTCATATCCTTTATGAATATAATATACTTTCTAAACAGATAATTTTTCATTATATTATTTTTATATGATATATTAGTGCAATTTGGGACTCAAGAATACCATTGACAGGATATACAAGTGGTTTTGTGAATTATAAGAGAAAATCATATTTATACAAAAAAATAAGTTTTTTTATTTGAAGATTTAAATTATTAATTCATGTGGTGTCACAAGATATAATTTTAGTTGATACAAAAATCATGAATTGAATTATGTCCTAGGAAGTTCCAAATGATGTATTTGAGGTTTATAAATTTTAAGGATCCTTGGTCATTGTCATCAACTCATTTGGGACTTTTCCCATTTGGATTTTTATATAACAACATTGACAAAGAAAGGTGTAATGTTTATTTTATTAAAATAATGTGAGTAATCTTTTTAGTATTTAGGAAGAGGCTTAAAATATTTTTTATCCAATTATTTCATGATTCTAGTAGATATTTGAGGTATATTATTATGATACATATGTAGATTTTTTGTTTTTTAATGATTTTGGAGAACACACAACACTAATCATTGAAAGAAATAACATTTTAAATCGTTAAAGGAAGAATTATCTATAGTAAATATTTGATTGGAAGATGCCCAATGACATCAATGTGTAGGAACTCAATAAGTTCTCAAAACCATAAATCACTACAATGACTCTACACTAATGAATCTGACAAAAAACTCTCACCAGATAAAATTAAAGTGGAAAATAAATCATTAAAATGGATACAAAATAATTTACATAGTTTTGACATTATGTATTACATTAATGAAATAACATTACTGAACATTTCATTTATCAAGAAGTTGAAAGAGATTACAAACACATTAACTAATCTTCCAAGTAGATCATTAATTCTGTAATAGTAGAAAGCCATGTGTAAAATGTTCCCACCTCACATTTATAGTGGGGCATGTCCATTAAAATAGTTTCACCGACCTCTAATGTTTCCAGACACACCATCATCAAACTCTACAACATCTAATTGACTGTAGAAATTTTTACCTGCCCACTAATTTCGAATTAACAGTGATGTGTGAACCCCAATAAGTTGTATAATATTTATAATGTTCTCTTTAATATGAAGGAAAAGTTAAAAGACCAGAGCTTGGAAATTAGTTAAAGTCGTTATAATCAGTTATAATGTTTTTATAAATGATTGGTGTAAAAGTGTTCTCTCGTGGTTCTAAGAGTAATTCATCAAAAATAAAAGTTATTATGTGTTTATGTTTTCATGTATTTTCCCAAATGAATGTTTTATTATGAAATTATATTTATTATACTGATAATTGTTGACTCAATGTGGTTATTTAGAATTTAAATAAATTTATAGGATTTGGTACATTGAATTCAATGGGTATCTTCCAGTCAAAGGGAGTTTCATATCTTGTTCCACCATTACAATTTTCATGTGGTGTATCTTCTCATGGCCAATAAGGTGTGTATCCCTAAGAATTAGTATCAGATCTCCATTAAAGAATAAATAGTACCCTTTATAGTATAATCTTGTATCATAATTCTTCTTTATCGATGTTATTTTGATTTAGTGGGAGTTATTGTTTCTGAAGTTTTGGAGTCAAAAGAATGCAAAGTTTGGATAGATGGATTAGATTGGTTAGAATTCATCATATAGGGAATGAATTTTGAAGACAATATAATATAAAAGGTTATTAAAAATTCATTGATGGGAGTCCAATAAAATAATATGGAGAAATCATAAGGGGAATTTAGGGATAGAAAGGAACTAGAATTTATTAAAATTAAATTGGAATGGAACCCTGACTTTATATCGAGTATTTGAAGACTAAAATAGAGGTAATGAATGATCTGACAGAGAAGTATGAGAATATAACATCATTGAATTCGGTTATCAAGATGTAGAGGTTATTCAAAATGATATTTTTATAAAGAAGACATTTGACTGATCATGTGAATGACTTTAACATGATTTGATGTCAAATCAATTAAATTAATTTTCTATTAATGAATGATGTGTGGGAACTACATTTGAAATAATTTTATTTGGATTATTTGGATGAAAAAATGACATTCATTGTAAAATCTTATAGGAAACGAATCTTGGTGATTTAGGGTGTTTCAAATATTATTCTGAATGAAGAACCCAAAATTATAGAATAATAAGAACATACCAAAATGGTGCTGAATGAAAAAGTCACAGGACATTATCCTCATCAAAAAAGTCAAATAAAAATATAAAATGATTTTGGATATATAGGTCATTGAAAATTAGAATCTATTGGCCATGTAATTTACATGTTGGGAAGAAGGGGCGTCTCAAAAAATAATGGGTGGATCACAGGGTGAACTATGGAAGGAAATATTATAAAATTTCAAGATATAAAAATGTCTAATCAAAAGGTAGTATCATTAAACTACTACGAGTAAACAATTTGGTGGAATAATAGGTGATTGATTCAATAGTATCATTCCATTATTTGATATGGAATATATTCATGGTGAATTATATATATATATATATATGTGGAAGATTCATCAAATTTCACTTAAAATAAAATAAGATATAGAATTTATGGGGAAGGGTGATTTAAATATTTATTAAATTGATTATTTATGAAGTTAATAGAAGATTATAATATATTTGTATAATGAAATAACCAATTTAAAATATGTTAATTCGACAAAGAAATATTGATATTTTATTTTTATTCATGAACACACAAGATAGACCACTAAAATACACACATTATGAATTATTTAGTGGTTGAAAAATGTATGGAATATTAATTTGAAAGGTTATTTTGGGCCCTTATAAAAAATTTATAAAACCTATAATGTAGTCTAATTGGAAAAAAGAGGGTCATTCTCAGGGATTCATGGGTCTCATCTTCACTTAGTGATCACTTATAAATTTTTTATATTTTAAAATTCACCAAAAAATATTCTTTGTTTTTTTGTGTGTCAATGTAAAATACACAGGAGTAGTAAAAAAACTAAATACTTTATAGCGAGAAAAGGGAATGAATCTGAGATCCTTCCACTAGAAGTCTGTATTTTCCATTAATATTTTCATTATTCAAATGATAATGAAATCAGAAACATCCATGAATAACCATCTATTATTGAAAATATATGATCCTATGAACTTTTATAAATCTCCTTGGAAAAAATAATTTCACTTCCTATAGGGTTTAATAAGATGAACATGCCACAATCATAGTCATGTTAAAAAATATTACCCAACTCCTTCTTTTTCTGTTCACACCATGATTCTGTCTATTCCATTGTATATGAAGAGAACCAAAATAAGATATGAAGAATTGGTATAGGTTAAAATGAAACATTTATAATGATAAGAGTGTATTATCTCTTCATTAATCCCAAAACACTCTTACATCATCATGAAAACATAATTAAAAATAAAAAATTAAAATAGGTATTTAGGAAATAATTGACCTCCCCTAGGAATTCACCCTTGGGTTAGTACTTTATTCTCATGAAGATTAGAGAGTTAAAAAATTAACACATAGGTTCAATAAATCTCAAAAAAATAATGGATATAGAAGATAATTAATCATAATATAATATAATTATATTACATAATAAGAAGAAAATGTTAGAACATTCATCCATCAAAGGGGGATATATTTTCTTATAAAGCTCTATCCCCTTTCTTACAACATCTCAGAACTCTCTCAAAATGAAATTGAATATGGAATTATACCCTATTAAATAATCACTCCAGGACTGATCTCAAAATATATTCAATGATAATGGGTGGTGATGTGTTAAACTACTTTGTAACATTAATGTAAGATGAGTGATTCCCAGTATGCTCATGTGAGGATGATAATTCAAGTACTAGATAATTTGTGATTTTTTTCAAAAAATGAGTTTGTGATGATAGTTTCTTGATAGCCTCAAAATTATTCTTGGTCATTTTCTTGGGCTTCAAAATTTTGAACTAAGATGATTTGTGTGAGGTTGAAATGGTGATTCTTAGCTAGGAAATCTATTGCAAAGAGTCACATTAAGGATCTTCTTGGATGTTTAGATAAACCCATTCTGTATAGATTCCCTTCGAAGGACAATATCATTTATCGGAATTCTTGATAGGCCAACACATTAAAAATTTTATTGATTAGAGGGAATTTTTAAGAATCGATCATTATAGACATTAGGTTGTGGTGGAGGAAATAATAGGGACATCTTAAGTATGGGTGTAATGTGAGATAAAAACTGCAAAATGTTTTCTTAATAAATAAATTTACCCCATTAATTAATTTAATTATAGGTAAATTAGTTATTTTAATGATATTTTTGAATGATAGACTATAATATTAACATGGCTTAAATAATTGGATTTGACGATTTAAAAATTTTTTGTAGAAATTTTCAAGCCATAAATATTTTTAAATTTAATATTATAATTGATGATTCTAGAAGTCAAATTATTAATGGGATTTATTTTTTGATTAATAATTCATTCATTAATTATTCTTATTAAATGAAATCCAAAAATTAATATTGTAATTTATATTGATATTTTTTATTTTTGAAGTGAAAATTCAGACATAGTGTCATTATTATTTGATAAATGCTTATTATTTTAATTCATTGATTAAAATTTAATCTGAAATTATTTGGGAAGAAAATTATTTAATGGTATTAAATTATAATTAGGTTTTATTTATAATTTTATTAAAATTTAATTGGGAAAAATCTTACAATGAAATATGAATTTATTTTTTGATAAGTATATTGGGAAAAAATTAAAAATGGTCAAAGTGACCACATAGAGGAAGATTGGTCACTTAAGTTACCATTACTGACAACTGATTATTCATAGTGACCAAAGGTAAAATATTTAAGTGATAATGAAAAAATTGAGTTAATACACATGAAGTAAATATTTCAAATTTATTTTGCATGAAAATTTTTAAGTTATTAAGCCTCTCATGGTCAATATATTGACTTCACCAAGTATTTTCATGCTACTATATAAGATCATGAAGAGACACTTCTCAAGGGATCATTCCCTCTCTCTTTGATGTACTTAAAACAAACTCGTTCTCTTGATCAGCTTCCAAGTGACCATGTAAACTCAACCCACTATTAGAGAGGAAAATGATAACTTCGCTAAATCTATAGTATGGTACATTGTATTCATATTAGTATGACCTACAACGTCTATAATTGATCATTCCATGCTTCATTATCAACTTATCATTTTCCCAAAAAACCGAAATCAAACCAGTCACCACTACAACTGATGATTTCTGAATCTCTCCTCTACATGGGATGACATATGGTGCCTCAAAAAAGATATATATGTCTGGATTCATGCCACCTGATGAGTGGAATAAACCATAATACATTTTAGAAACATTCTTGACAGAAGATCGCACGCTAAAAATATTCCATTAGAAGAAACAAAAAAATCATTCCATAGTGATAGTGATTCATAGTTGGTAATTTATATATTAGGGATTTAGGATCATGGATTATTTGGTGTAAGGATGTGTTACGAACTTGTTATTCGTGGATTTGAAAGAGTGTTTCGGTTGTTGGGCTTAGTTCTCCATACAAAATCATACATGATGCTATCATGGTGGACTAGTACAGGTATTTCAAAAATCTCCTTAAAAGGGTCATTATATGGAATAACTTATGGTGAATTGGGGATATTTTTTAACACCTTGAAATTTTTTGAAATAATTTTTTCAAATTAATATATTCTTTTCCATGGTTTTCATATATCAGAATACTGAATATAGATTTCGTTATACAAGCACTATATTTGGATTGTGTTATACAAAACTCCAAGATAATCATGAACTATATAAAACACCATATTAGCATGTGGTATAAACCACACTATTATTGTATTTTAGTAAACATAATGTTGATTTCCTTCTATATCCTTTGTTACACGCAAGACAGATTTTTATTGAAAAATCGTATATTATTAAAATATTTTTATTTAATATATAGTAAATTAAAACCTAGTAGTTAAATTAGTGGTTATGAATAGTATTAAGTAACATAAGATTATATAATATTTATCATATTAATTCATTGGTTACCAAATAATTAGGAATGTAAAATATATATCAATCGATTACAAAGAAAATAGTTTTATTTCTATTATCCCAAAGTAATTTTTTCATAATAAATTAAATTAAAGAAAATTAGTTAAGGAAATTAATGAAATATATATGGTATACATTAAATAAAATATTTTTTATATTAATACATTATATATAATAGGCATAATATAAGATCAAATAAAATTTTATGTATAAACCACAATATTTTTCAAAAGGGTAATTTTACCTCCTTTTAATGGAGATCCCATTTTAAATATAAATATTTTATATATTAGATTTTTTATGTGAAAAAATAAAATTATTATTTGAAATAGGGATAAAAAAATTTACATTAATATATTTTTAAAATTTTTCTATGAAACATTATTTTCAGATAAATAGTGAAAAATACAAAATTTTAGTTTAAAACTGTATTTTCATCTACATTATTTATATAGATAACATAAATTTTAAACTAGTTTTACTATTTCATTAGTTCAATAGTACATCATTTAAAAAATTTAGGTCATTGGAATAAATTTCATTTTGAAATTATACATAAAATCATTTAAAATATTTGTTATTTCACTTTAAAAATTTGTTTTTCATTGTGTTTGTGGGATTAATTTTAAATATAATTTTTATAATTATATGAATTGAGTTAGGTATAATAGATTCCATTTTTGGAATCGGAAATTCTAAATTATTTTTTAAGTACAATCTAGTTTTTATGAATAAAAAAATTTACCATGGTAAAAAAATAACATAAATTAGTATATGAAAAAAATTTAATAATTTTAAAATTAAAAGTGTAAAGGTTTAAAATACCTAAAAACGTCAATTGTTTAAGGTTGTTTGAGGTGTGTCCCAAAACAATTCGGCCTCCAAAATATTAATTTCAGCTTAAATCATTGAATTTAAGAAATCCTCAAATAAATAGTCTTTAAATTTAAAATATTAATTATGTAATCACTTAAACCCACCTCTCCTCATGTATAAACATTGACCCTCAACACCCCATTTCAACCAAAAAATTAATGCAAATCAAAAAAATTCTACCCAAACCTATAATCCCCACTCTCCCCATGTATAATTGCTTTTGGTCTCACCAAAAGATCAAAATCCAAGGTCCTCACAGGTCTCTCAATGAGGTGATATTCAAGAGGAGATTTGTACTAGGATGAATAAAGTAAATACATAGTGTAAGGGAATTTCATATCATTTTTTATTTCTATGAGATATATTCCTTATTCAACACTAATTTAATTTTTCAAGTATAAATAATTCCAAATAATTTATTCTGTGAATTTTATACTATAGTTCATGGTTATTTATTATCCATTTTATGATCTCTAATTCATAGGGTTTTACAGTTTAAAATATACCAAATGATTAAGGTAAATTTTTCTTGATTTTCCTTTATTGAGAAATTTCTTTTGTTATGCACCTATGATATTTTTTAAGGTGTATATAAAACCATTTGACTTTTTTTATAATGAATATCCTTTTTTTATGATATATTATGCTTCATTTAATGATATTATTTCAAGGATAGTATGATACAAATTTTTCGAAGTGATCTTAGAAATTTTGAAATGTTTCAAGATTAGTTTCCATAAGAAGTGTTTTTAGAGATATCTTAAGATTATTTTCAATTAAAATGATTCAATTTAAATGTATTATGTTTATGTTTTTTTAGATCTACCTTTATAGGTTTTCATATCTATTTACAATGAAAAATGTTTAATTTTACAATCTCATTACATTCTGAGATTGTTTATAAGTAAGTATTAACTAAGGTATATTTATCATCATTGTCCATGTTTCTTAAAATTTATTTCTATTATATTTTTACTATTCATATACAATTTTTAATGTCATTTTTACCAATGTATGTGTTTTTATTAAAAGGTTTGAATGGAATGTTTTTTTCATTTTCCTAACAAGGTACTTTTTTACTTTCTAGAAAATATACAAGAAGAATTTGTTTATACTTATATGATATGAATGTGTTTTTACAATTTCATAATGCCTTAATTCCTTGAATATTACCTTACAATACTACAAGATTATTTTCAAGGAAAATATTTTCATATAAAATTTTGTGTTACTTCAAATACAGAAAATGTTTTTATCGTAGAAAGGATATTTTCCTCAAAATTATTTTCATGAATTATCACAAAATCATTTTCCATCTATGATAACATTGTTTTATGTTACTTTTGTTTTATGTGCACCAATGTTTCAATTCTTATTATTTATATGAATGGTTATCTTTATGATTAAATGATCTTAATGAAATCCATTTTATTTCCCTAGGTTATGCTATAATTCCATGTTGTTTATAAAACCCATTTAATTCCATGGGTTTTGATATGATAAATTATTTAGGTTCTTGTGGCACACATATGTGTAATTTTATGATGGTATTGGTGGTACCTATATCACACTCTTATTCATTGTGTAATTATCAATGTCTTATGAGCTTAATAGGGTACAAAGGAGGGAATCCCAAGCCCAAAATATTATAGTGCATAGGTTGACATCTCAAGTCGACAACATGAGGGAACATAGGTGGCCTTTCAAATCTTCAAACAATATCGTACATAGGTGTACATCCCAATCCCAAAAAAAGAGGGTACATGGGAGGGAATCCTATGCCAAAATTAGGTACGCGGTTTATTATCCCAAACCTAACATGTAGTGAAGGCCATTGTAGGTATCCTTTAGATATGATTTTATATTCTTATGTGCATACCAAAAATTACATGTATTTTTCCTATGTTATGCATTGATGGATTATTTTCTTTATTTCACTATGACTAATGTCTTATGAATTTACGTTATTTATTTCATGGTTCATGTTTAAGATCTTTGATATTTTGGGTGTGGTGTTTTAATGTTATTCTCATGTTTATCATTACATGTATCATTTTTTCTACACTTAATGAACGTCTGAGATAACTCCTTTTTATATTTCCATTACCTAGGTTATAAAAAAAGGTATTGAGTAGGATTACTAAAAGGAATGATCTTTGTGGGAAACATTTAATATCTACCTTTAAACTAGAAGTTTTTGTTCTATGTTTCCATAGGAACTAAACTAATATGGTATTTGTGAATTTATTTCTTTAATGTATT
Organism: Viscum album; assembly: GCA_963277665.1. Classification (NCBI taxonomy): domain Eukaryota; kingdom Viridiplantae; phylum Streptophyta; class Magnoliopsida; order Santalales; family Viscaceae; genus Viscum; species Viscum album. The sequence continues at coordinate 1,278,633,021 of OY728127.1, forward strand.
ATGTATTCTACAAAATTGATTTAATTTCCATGATTGAAAAAATTGGGTCATTATTGATGCCAAGCACCCTCCATGTTTATTCTGTTCTTACATGTGGAACATACATCAACTAGAAATAAAAATTCTTTAATTTTTTCTTGAGGTTGATCATTCATCAAGTGTTATGAATAATTCTTCCATCATTAAAAAGTTATATAGTTGGGTTTGGTTGTTCTCATGGAGTGTTATTGATTTGAACTAATGACATGATCTACTCTTCTATTGTAGAAATAGTGGAAGTGTCTTTTCCAAGTGCTTAATGTGATAGATTAAGTGTTTTTGAGCATGTGTTATAGGTTCTTGAGGATGACTATATATCTTTACTCGGTAAGTGGTGGGGAGTTCTATAGTTGATCCATATTATGGTGGATGTCAACAAGTGTACAGTGGCAGTACTATAAATGACCATGTGTGGTCTTGTAGTAACTCCTTTAAGGGCATAGTTGATTTGTGGATTGTGGAAGATGAAATGGTGGAACGTGGTAGGTTTGAGTGTTTTTGAATGATTCGTACCTCATGAGTTAAATTTATTAGGAGTATCAATGATGGTTCACTAGTTTTGAGAGGCACACTAGGTCTCATAAAGTCTTCATGTGGTAGGTTTGTCGTGGTATGTCAATGTGAAAGATATGGTATCTTGAATGTTTTTGCGTTGGGTTAAGTATGAGGGGAGAAATGCGATATCTTTACTTTGTAATTTTTTCAGCCTATACCTGTACATAAAATGGAATAACAAATAATGATGGTTTAAAATTAATACATGAATTAAATTCATATTAAACTACATACAAAAAATATTAAAAATTTGTAATCAAAATTCCAAATATCTATTTATCACTAAATTAAAAATTTAACAACATTTATTTACAAAATGAATGTATTATTGAATGTGAAAATGGAGTAAATATAATATATTTAAAGGGATTATGAGGGATATTTTCAGAGAAAATATTTGCAAAAAAATTCAAATTTCACATTACCTCACATCCTCATACCTGAATTGTTGTACTCCCAGAAAATTCATAAAAACATGATAAAACTGTTTTTATTCAAATTATAACACACCTTTATAAAATTAATATTACATAAAAATTAAATTCCTACTATTAGTACTCATTATTCTATCAACATAACAGCATGAAACTTTAGACAACTACTTTAAAAAATGACAAAAACTGTAAATGAAAACTTCGTATAGTAAAGGACAAGACTATTTCATGTTATTTCATTGAAAATAAAACACCAAATCATATTATTCAATTCATGTTCACTTGGATTTAGTCATAAAAAATGAATCAATTAATAATAAATTAAATTCTTGTAGAAAATTCTATACACAAAGAAAAATGGTGGGTTAACTTTTTCTGATTCATTCCACTAAGAATTTCATCACGATTACTATATGAATTTCATATATTGAATTCACTTCAATGAAATAAAAATTAATAATTCTAGGAGTGAAATTTATATATTTAAGGGGAATTAAAATCATAACAATAGGCACTGCCATTTATCAATTTCACCTATGCTCCTTAACACATGTTTTCAATTTCCACTTCCTTAATAAAACTCAAATTAATTTTTTATAAGTAAATAATCCCCTTATTAATTTGGGTTAAATATTTCCCTCACTAGAAACAATTTATTTTTTACAATTAGGACCTTATTAATTTTTTCCTATCCATATTATTGGAAATCATAATAAAAACAATTATTGAAAATAAAAAAATGACATTTTCTCACACACTCAGTAAATAATGTCACAAAGATTCATTGTGAGATCCCAATTTCCCATTCCACTCCATCTTATGATGATTATATAAGTTTCCTTTACTCTAGATCCTTGAGGTGTTATTTTTATCAATGTCCAAGATACCTTGATTTATGTAAATATTTCTTGTGACATCAGGTTACAATTTTAATTCTAAAAAAATATTTTTAATTAGACACTCGTTCTTAATTTTATGACTAGATTTCCAATAGAACATCAATAAAAATCACATGGTAATCAATTGATATTTTAAGGTTCATTAATATGATCATGATAATTAAAATAAACATAGAGTTGAAAATTTATTATAGGTTTCAATTAAGAAAATATAATGTATGAATAAATTAGAAACTATAAAAAATCATTGCACATGTTCAAAAAATAAAAACATTTATATTTTTTCCATGTTTTTTTGCTAATATTTTTTAAGAAGGCTCACTAAAATATAAAAAATAAAAAATAAAATTAGGAAAAAAAATATCCATGAATTACCCTCCCCCTTCCCCAACATTTTCACTATATACTCAGTTAAATTAAACAAATATCATGAAATTAAAAGAATATTTTACTCATATAGAATGAAAAATTGTGTATATTGGAAGGATAGAACCTGACTATAATTATTCATTAAATGTTGTAAGCCTTGGAAAGAATTTATTCCATCTTTTTATGAGCTTCCAATGGTATTCAAGTATGTTCCATGAGCTATTTTCCAGTCGCGTCCAACACAAAAAAATAAAATAAATAAATTATAAGTTCAAAATTAAAACTCAAAATAAAGGTAAATGAAAAGAAATAAAAGTTATGATAATATTGGGTACCCCCCCCCCATTATGATGGTAATTTACCCTATCATAAATTGGATATTAATTCGAATATTGAAATGGCCCAGACCTCTATGCTCTATTCCTTTCTGAAAATCTGGTGTCTGAGGTGTTCTGGGAGGTCAAGGTGACTTAACGCCAACACTTTTTCAATTTTCCAATTCTACAAATATTTTCATCTATGAGACCAATGTGAACAGATCCATCAGTGAGACTTATGTGAACAGTTCCATTAGTGAGACTGGTGTGAACATTCACATCTATGAGAACGATGTGAACAGTTCCATCGGTGAGACCGATGTAAACAGTTCCATCTGTGAGACTGATGTGAATAGTTCCATCGGTGATATCTCTATGAGAAGTTCAAACGTTGAGACTGATATGAAGAGTTCCATCGGTGAGACCAATGAGAACATTTCCATTGGTGTGACTGATGTGAACAGTTCCATCAGTGAGACCAATGTGAACAGTTCCATCGGTGAGACTTATGTGAACAGTTCCATCAGTGAGACCAATGTGATTAGTTCAATCAGGGAGACTGGTGTGAAGAGTTCCCCCAATGAGATCGATGTGAACAATTCCATCGATGAGACTGATGTGAACAGTTCTATTGGATCAGTCTTTTATTCTATGAACAGTACCGTCGGATCAGTCAGTCATTCTGTGACTAGTTCCAGCAGATCGGTCTGTCATTCTGTGAACTGTTCCATCGGATCAGTCTGTCATTCTGAGAACATACCATTGGATCGGTGAGTCGTTCTGTGAAAAGTACCATTAGATCGATGAGACGTTCTATGAATAGTACCATTAGATCGGTCTGACGTTCTGTGAACAGTACCATTGGATCAGTCTGTCTTTCTCTGAATAGTACGATCGGAAAGGTTTGTCATTCTGTGAACAGTATCATTGGATCAGTGAGTCATTATGTGAACAGTACCATCGGATGGGTATGTCGTTCTGTGAACAGTACCATCGGATCGGGTTGTGGTTTTATGAACAGTACCATAGTAGTAGTAAGTCTAGGATCATTGATTCATTATGTGAACTATGTTCCCAGGATCAGTGAGTCATTATATGAATAGTTTTTCCAAGATCGGGGTGTCCATGATCGATGAGTCATTTTGTGAACATTGATTCTTGGATCGATGATTCTAGGATCGGTGATTCCTAGATCAGTGAGTCATTCTGTGAAAATTGTTTCTAGGATCGGTGAGTCTAGGATCAGGGATTCATTCCGTGAATAGTGTTTCTAGGATTGGTTAGTCCAGGATCGGTGAATGTACAGTGTTTCTAGAATCGTGTACAGTGTTTCTAGGATCGGTAGGTTTACAGTGTTTCTAGGATTGTGAACAGTGTTTCATTCTTCCTACAGTTTCTCCCTTTGATGTTTTATTTGATTTAAAACACATTCAAGGACTTGTTTTAAGGGATTTAAGGAAAAATAAAATCTCATAACTCCTATATTAATTTTCATATGTCCCATGATGCCTTTACTTGGTCAAACATTGTGTTTTAATGAAATCCACTTTTAATGGAAAATCCAACGTATCTTAAATTGTTATTATGATATATACTCTAAAGGGACGAGATATCTTCTTACATTGATCTACCTTCTTGTTTCCTGGTGCAAGATGCTTGAACCTTTCCTTCTACCCATAGGACCGGTGTGATTGAACCTTAATCCTCGGATCATTTCCCCTAGAAGTTTCTTAATTTTGCATGCGCACCCCCTATTTTGGTGCAAGTATCATGTGTCGATCCTTCATCGATATAAGGTATGTTTTATCATCATTCTTTTAGGTTCACCTCTTTTTGTTTTTCCATCCGCTATTATGGTATGTGATCTCCTTAATTCTAATGGAGTTTTCTTGGGTTTGGTTGGTGGGGTCATACCACAACATCCTCGGGTGGATAAAGTTGTCACAGGAGGAGGCGATCGTGATCCATTGTGTGGATCATTCTCGTATAAAGAAAGAAAATAATCGTTTATTGTAGGGTATTCTTTGCTTTTATTTTCTTTTATGTGAAACAGTATAGTTAGCATTTTTTATCCCAGTGGGTCACAATGGAATTGACATAATAAATATTTGAATCGGATAAATAAATTAATATCGATCACATGTTATTGCATATTGTTTTTCTTGATAGTGGGATATCTATGCTTTCTTTGTTTAGCTTTTTGTTCTTGATTAAAATTGGAAATGTACCTAAAACCAAAATTAATCGATAATTTTTTGGATAAAGACAAAGAGGTATATAAATTAATATGGTTCTTCTTGGTGCAATTAGATGTCAATAATATTGGTGTTTTAAGAATGCTTAATTATTTTTGATATCTTTCTTGTTAGTTTTCCCAAATTTGTAACCAACGTATAATAAATCGGTTATTCTGAGATGGATTAAACAACTGGTTTTTTGATAAAAGATAATTCTTTGTATGGTTCTGAGTTACCCTCTTTCTTGTTTAACGACTAAGAGACCAATTGATATGTTGTTTGTTTTTATGCTGCTTGTGTTTTGATATGAGCCTAGATGGATGTTTTGATATGTGGGGGCATGGAGGACTATTGGTGGTGGTAGCAGTTGATACCTAGAGTGGTGAGATGCATCGTTTTATGCATGTGGGTATTGGGGAGGACATCATGGATGACGGAACGGGTTGGATGTGAATGTTTGGATGCTTCTTGGTTCTTATTGGTTGTTTATCTGCTTTACATTCCCCACTACTCAAGGAAGATGGTCTTGCATACCCTTCTTCTGAAAGAGGCATAGACACATGGGATATGTCACGTGATTTTTTTTTATCTTCTCAATGGAGGATGGGTCTACACTGTTGATATAGGCGGCAAAGACTAGACTGGTAGTTCATCTACTCACCGTGTTGATCCCCCTTGTGTTTAGAAGCATAGAATGTTTTTATAGAATTCATGGGAATATGGGAAAGTGATGTTGTAAATAAATAATTAAATAAATGATGTTATCCCGTGGGGTGGGAGCTTGCTGGGATGAAATGATGAGGTTTCAATTTTAAAGGTTCTTAGGACATTTGGTGTGATGCTAATGAAATATAATGTGGAATTTTTAATGGTTAATTAATGTTTAAATAATAAATTAATGTAAAGTGAAACTTAAAAAAAGGGAATGATGTAATGTATTAATCCTCTTTAAATGGTTGTGTGCTTCTAGGATACCATGTCATAGAAGTGGAAGTCGGGAGGCCGAGAGACGTTAGCTGCAGTTGAGTCTATGACTTGGTTAAGACCATAATGTTGGTGTGAGCTATAGTATATTCTATACTTTTTTTGTTTCTATACTCTACTTCACCCCATCAGTTAGGGAAACTGACACCCTAAGGATTCTGAGCCCTATGGGGTTTCTTCCACCACATTCTAGTGGGAGGGTGGATGGATGACTTATAAGGCCCCATCCTTAAACCTTACTTAATCTTGAGTTATTACAAGATTAGACATTGAGGATCTTTTCGGGTTTAGATTTTTAGAGAATTTGATCATAAAACTTGCATTACATTCCACATAAAAACAAAGTGGTTACATAAAGATAGTATTCTTCTTTCCCATCAATGGAAACATATTTAAAATAAAACATGGATTCTTTATTGACACTTCCTTGACACTATCATCATATCATGTACCATTCCCTTGACCTGTGAAAAACATTTCAAAAAAACCTGGGATGAGCATAAAAAGATCAGTAAGGGATATAAAAATATGGAAAGGAAACATGGGTACATATATACATAAGAATTAAATCATACGTTACCCATAAAATATAAGCACTTTAACATACCTCATTAAATCATGAATAAATCATATAAATCATAAGACATAAAGGTAACTTGAGGCATTCATAACTTTCTTACGTAGGGAGTAACTCTCTTGGTTACGTTTGGAATACCCATCACAGTATATTCCCTAAATCTCTTCGAAGAAACCTTAACGTTTCACTCCTTCGTGTTACTCAATGCATTGGAGAGCTATATCGGGCTCACCCGCCCTTAGTCTATCACGGAACCACTCGTCTTCATAATAACTCCCATGAACCTCAACATAATCGTATCACATAAAACATGCATAAAGGAAACATAACATTTCCACCTTTCAATCACAAGATATCAATACAACACATTGATATAAAAACATTATGAAAACAATTTTCAATACCAAAATAAAAGAAAAGTAAAACATGGTATTTATTTTTCTTTTTAAAAAAAGGTATGGCTTGTAGAGGAAGCCAAAACTCAAATAATGGTCACGTCGGAGGAGAAGTCATTGTCGCCGCATACGTACGACAAAAACCTTCCCTTGTGTCATTTAGTAAATGCTTCGTATAAAAATAATCCTTTTGAATAAACGTAAAAGTCAAAGGGGTTTATACACCGTATAAAAGAAGGTTGTCTATAAAACAAAATATGCCTCAATAAAAGGAGATTGAGACGAAGTCCCATACCTCGGGTCTGACTTGACTCGGTCATTCTTTAATCTCCTAAATAATAAACTTGAGTTAATTTCTACTTGTTTAAGAACCTTTTTAAAGTTCATTATTCCTTTTATATCACTTATTGCCATGTCATTAACACTATGTAATTATTTAAGTTAATAACGGTGGTTTTAACGATCATTGGTACTTGAGTCAAAAATACGCCCTTTATAATTACAAGTTGTTCATGTATCCATTATATCCAGAATGCTAATCATGATGTAGATATCATATATGTGATATATATCCAGTACATGCATGAATTTATAATATTACATAATAATTTAGAGGTAAGAAATGAAATGCACCGTTCATGGAGACGGTAAGCCGTACGTATGCATGAACGCTACTTTCATTTCTATTTCGTATTTTATAGAATGGAATCATAATTATATAAATTTATAATATAATTCCAGTATAATATCATATATAATATCATAGTTCCATCCTTTATACGTCCCACATATGGTATTTAACGAATCAAATCACTTTGAGGGGGCGGTAGTCCGCACTTCCTTAAATGAAGATATCACATTTACCCTTAATGGAAACCATAAAGGTATGCCCAAAATAAAAAATACAGAAGCTTAAGGAAAACATAATCATATTATATATCATATATAAATATAGTGACATCTTAATGGCCACCTTTTAAGGTGTTAAAAGAATGTTGAACAATCAACGTTTCGGGAGGCATAAATTCATCATCCACGGAAACAGTGTGTCCTTTAACCATTAGATGTAGGTGTGTGTAAGTGTAGCTAGAATACTTATTATAAAAAAATTCTAGTATATTTACTATACTGGAGTTTTTACAAAATAAATGAATAAAAATAGTTTAGGGGGTTGGAGAAGCAAAATAAAACAAAAGGACTCAAGTGAAGACATTACCTTAAAATCGGGTAACTCCCTTTGGTTTGAGCTCAAATGCTTCCTTGGGAAGACTTATACCCAATGTGAGGCTTCAAGGAGTAATAGAGGGATGTGGAGAGACAAAATGGGCAGGGTTTGGCCGAGCCAAAGGCTTTGGGAGTGTGGGTAAGGAGGTAGAGGTGGGGGCCTTTTATAAGAGGAGAGGAGGGGCACTCCTGGAAAGTACAGAAAGTTACTTTATTTTAAAACTAGTTTCGGATTCAGAAGGTCCCACAATGATATAATTCGAGGGTAAGGTGATTGGGGTTATAAATCCACCCATAAAATAGGTTTTTTACATGTGTAGTACATAGATTTTACATTATCATTTCATTTTATTTAAATCCTTTATTAATGAGGTAATCGCTGCATCATCATGATGTCATAAATAATTTAATTTATTTAAATTATAAAAATTATAAAAAAATACTATGATGTAGGAAATATTTTTAGCCTTCCAATTACTATTTATAATAAAAAATCTGACTTGTATAACCCCATGTAAAAATTGTTTTAGTAAAACATCTCTTGTTTGTGTCATTTTTACTTTAACATTAAATAAAAAGTTATTTATGTCATTTCCCAACCAAAGTGGCTCCATGGGGTCCCCAAGTTTACCCATGGATTTTAATGGTCGGCCATGACACATCCAATGAAGGTAGTACATGTGTCAAGCTCATCTCATATTATTAAAACATTATTTTTACCTTAAACTACACTAATTACCACTAACCGTGATTAAGAACTTAAAAGTTATTATTCCACAAAAAAATTATTTTAATCTCATTGAACCAAATTTTACTTCATAATGACAGCCATGTATGTCGGATTTTTGAAAATCAAATCACAGAAGTGGCAAAGTTTCATTTAAACGAAAAATCAGTTTCTTTAACTACCACTTAGTGGTTTCACTATTCATCAAAAATTGAAGTTTTTCAGAAAGATACCAAAACTTCACCCTAAGCTATATTTGATATTCCAAATTCAAAAATGATGTATATTTTAAAAAATTAAAAACATGTAAGTTGCATTAATTAATTTAATAACTAATTCTTGATGTCATGACAAATAGCGTGTTTTTATGAAACAATAAGTATCAAAAGATTGACACTAGTTTAAGTCCAATTTCAAAGTGAAATTGATTCCAATGACCACCATTGGATAAAATGGTAAAAATATATTATAATTTCACTTCAAAACCAATTCAAAAGACATTATAATCATACAAATAAATTAGATTAAAAATATGTTTTGAATTAAAATACAACATTTTTCACTATTCATTAAAAAATGAACTTTATCGGAAAAATACCAAAAATTCACACAAAGTAAATTTTGATGTCCCAATCATAAATAATAAGTTTATTTTGATAAACATAGATTATAAAATTGTAAAAAGATATATTTTAAAAGGGTTTTCCATCAAAAGGCAGCAAAACAATCTTTTAAAAATATTAGTGTATTCCATGTTTAAGATTGTATTTATTTTCATTTTAAGCCTCTAAAACACTATCTTAATCATTAATAGACATAGATAAAAATATCTATTATTCATTACTTACTTGGGATGTTACATCCTTCCCCCCTTTAGAAAATTGTGTCCCCACAATTTATTTACTTATCGAATAAATGGTGGTACTTATCTCTCATTTCATTTTCAGATTCCCATGTTGCCTCTTCCATCATGTGGTTTTTCCACAAAACCTTTACCTGATTAATCACCTTATTCCGTAACACTTGCTCCCTATGGTCAAGAATCTAGACAATTTGTTCCTCATAAGATAGGTTCTCTTCCAGCTGAACTACCTCTGGACTCAAAACATGAGATAGATCTGGCATATACTTTCGCAACATCGAAACGTGAAAAACATTGTGTACCTGAGATAATCTCGGAGGTAAAGCCAATCGGTAAGCAACGGATCCAACTCTCTCCAGAATTTCATATGGTCCAATGAACCTTGGACTCAGCTTTCCTTTCTTACCAAATCGCATCACACTTTTACATGGTGATACTTTGAGAAAAAAATTATCACCTACCTCAAAAGAGAGATCCTTCCTCCTGTTTTCCGCATAACTCTTCTGCCTACTCTGAGCTGTTCTCATGTGTTTCTGTATCAGCTGAACTTTTTATGTCAACTCTTCTACCAAATCTGGTCCCATCAAATTCCTTTCACCCACTTCATCCCAGAAAGTTGGAGTTCGACACCGCTTCCCATATAATGCCTGAAATGGTGCCATCTGTATACTAGAATGAAAACTGTTGTTATATGAAAATTCAACCAAAGAGAGATGTTGGTCCCAACTTCCCTGATAATCCATTGAACAAGCTCGTAGCATATCCTCCAAGGTCTGAATTGTTCGTTCTGACTTCCCATCTGATTGAGGATGAAAAGCTGTACTAAAATTTAATTCAGTACCCAACGACTTCTGAAGGCCTTTCCAAAAGTTAGAAGTGAACCTGGGATCACGGTCAGATACAATGGAGAGAGGAACTCCATGTAACCTGACTATCTCTTTAAGATACAAACGGGAAAGTTGATCTAGGGAAAAAGTATCTCGTATAGAAAGGAAATGAGCAGATTTAGTCAAGCGATCAACAATAACCCAGATTGCATTATTACCTCGAGATGTCTTCGGTAATCCCACAACAAAGTCCATGGATATATTCTCCCATTTCCACTCTGGCACTGGTAAAGGATGAAGCATCCCTTTCGGTAACTGTCACTCTGCTTTAACCTGTTGACATGTCAAACACTTCACAGTAAAATCAGCAATATCTCTTTTCATTCCATCCCACCAGTAATACTACTGTAGATCTCTGTACATCTTAGTACTGCCAGGATGAACTGAAAACGAAGAACTATGAGCTTCACATAACAACTCTCTCTTCAACTGTGAAACACAAGGCACACACAATCTATTCCCAAATCTGAAAACACAATCATTATCAATGTTGAATTCAGGCAACATACCTTTCTGAACCAGCTCTACCTTTTTCTGCAACTCACTGTCTTGCTTCAATGCTTTCTTGATTCTATCTGATAGAGATGATCTCACTGATACCTGAAACAAAACAGAAGAACATCATGCGCCAAAAACTTCTATGCCAAAGTTCATCAAATCCTTAACCAAAGGATCATGTTCCAAATGCAACATTGTTTATGAAGCATTACTTTTTCGACTCAAAGCATCAGCCACTTTATTTTCTTTTCCCGGATGGTAATGAATTGTACAATCATAATCCTTGATTAATTCTATCCATCTCCTCTGTCTCATGTTTTACTCTTTCTGAGTGAATATATACTTTAAAATTTTTTGATCAGTATATATTTCACACTTTACTCCAAACAAATGATGCCTCCAAATTTTTAAAGCGAAAACAACAGCAGCTAATTCCAAATCATGTGTAGGGTAATTTACCTCATGAGGTTTCAACTGTCGTGAAGCATAAGCAATTACCTGATCATTCTTCATTAGGACACAACCAAGTCCTTTTAATGAAGCATCACTGTAGATAACAAACTCACCATTCCTGGAAGGAAGTTCCAAAACTGGAGCATTCACCAATATTCTTTTCAACTCCTAAAAACAATCATCACATTCTTTTGTCCAGATAAACTTAACACCCTTCCGAGTTATCTTATTCATTGGAATATATAACGATGAAAAATTTCTAACAAACCTTCGGTAATAGCCTGCCAAACCAAGGACTCTACGAATCTCAGTTACATTTTTGGGTCTTGGCCAGTCTTCCACAACTTTTGTTTTTGCAGGATCAACAGTTATCCCATCTTTAGAAACAATGTGAGCAAGGAAAGAAATCTGTTGCAACCAAAACTCACACTTTTAGAATTTCCCATACAATTTCTTTTCTTTTATGGTTTGCAAGATAACCCTTAAATGTATTTCATGCTCCTCTTTATTTTTAGAAAACACCAAAATATCATCAACGAAAACCACCACAAACTTATCCAAGAACTCATGGAAAATTCTATTCATTAAGTCCATGAATACAGCTGGTGCATTGGTTAGCCCAAAAGGCATTACTAAAAATTCATAATGGCCATATCTTGTATGAAACACAGTCTTCAGAACGTCTGCTTCCTTTACCTTCAGCTGATGGTACCCCAATCTCAAGTCAATCTTTGAAAAATACTGAGCTCCCTGGAGCTGATCAAACAAATCATCGATATGAGGCAAAGGATATTTGTTCTTAACAGTGATGTTATTCAAGGCTCTATAATCAATGCAAAGTCTCATTGAACCATTTTTCTTTTTAACAAATAAAACAGGAGCACCCCATGGTCATGTGCTAGGTCGAATGAAACCTTTCTCTAATAAATCTTGCAATTGCTCCTTCAACTCTAAAAGTTCAATTTGAGCCATTCGATAAGGGGGTTTTGAAATTGGCTTAGCATTAGGAACTAAGTCAACAGTAAATTCAACTTCCCGATCTGGTATTATTTCAGGCATCTCATCAGGAAAAACATCAGGATACTCATTTACCACTGGCACATCATTAATCTGAACAGTTCCTTTATTTTCAACGATGTGTGCAAGGTAACATTCATTTCCATCTTTTACAAGTTTCTCATCCTCTTGATAAGTTATCAACAGTAAGGGTTCATTCTTGTACACAAACTGAATGTATTTCTGAAAAGAAACTTCTTTAGCTCTACAGTCAATCTTAGCATGGTAAATAGAGAGCCAATCCATACCCAGGATAACATCAAACACTACTAGAGGTAGAACAATAAGGTTTGCAAGTAGGTTCTTTCCACAGATAAGGGTAGGAAGATTATTATAAATTCTTTTTACCTCAACATTTCCCCCAGCTGTTTTTACCAAAAGTTCAGGAGTCATTTCTTGAGATGGTATTCCCATTTTACTAGAAAAGTTTTCAGAGATAAAAGAATGTGTAGACCCCGAATCAAACAACACACTGGCATAATCTGAAAAAACAAAAAAAGTACCTGATACAACTTCATTTGATGGCACGACATCTGCTGAAGTAGTTTCAAAGGATTTCACCACCCCTTTCTGCTTGTATTCTAATAGCTTCCCATCACTCAAGCTCTTTGTTGGACACTCGTTTGCATAGTGACCCATGTCATTGCACTTATAACATTTCACTAACTGTAAATCAAATTTGTTCTTACCTTCACCTTGATCCTTTTCAGTGAAATCACGAGCTTTATGTCCCATCTTACCACATCGGTAGCACTTTCCAGAATTCAAAAGACATTCCCCAGCATGCCTTTTTCCACATTTATCACAAACTGGAAACATAGTTTTCTTGTAATCATACTTTTTTGAAGAATTCTTACCTTTCTCCTGCCACCTCGGTCTCTTCTTCTGTTGGTTGTTATAGAACACTTGATCATCGGCAAACTCCATTTCCACCTTCTCAGCACATCAAACAAGCTTTTCATAACTTTTAAACTCACGAGAAGCTAATGCCCTTCGATATTTTGGCTTTAATCCTGAATAAAAACGATTGATTTTACTATCAAGGTCTCGGATAGAATTTGGAGCATACCTTGCCAATCGAGTGAACCTTTATTCATAGGTATCCACTGAGTCTTCCTCTTGCCTCAATTCCAAGAATTTCTTTTCGATCCTATGTCGAACAGCCTTAGGAAAATACTTCTCAAGAAACACACCTTTGAATTCATCCCAGTCAAGAGCATCAATCTCATCGGCGTCCCTGATATTTTTAACCATAGACCACCACTGATCTGCCTCACCCTCCAAACGGTAAATAGAAAGACTAACCTTTTGATTGTCTGAACACCCCATGACATCCAAAATCTTCTCCAGTTATTTAATCCACCCTTCAGCTAACACAGGGTCAGATGATCCTCTGAATGATGGGGGATGTTTCCTCATGAAAAGTTCCACCACTGACATGTTCCTCTGCGGTTGATCTGGCTGATCTCGTGCATGGATACCACCACCATTTATCGCTTGAGTCAACTGCGCCATTACTGCAACAAACTGTTAAGTTCCAATTCCGACCATCTCAGGATGCTGATTCGGAAGGTTATTTCCTTCTGTATGCCTTCCTAGCACTGCTTCCCTATTTCCTCTGTGGAAAACCATTCTGAAAAAATATGTCTTAGATGAAGCAACATGGTAACCTTCAAATTCTATATCATTTCAAAAAAAATATTTTTGGATAATTATTTAATAGAATTCTAACTCCTAAAGTTATCTAAACTGACCTCGGATACCAACTATAAGGCCCCAGCCTTAAACCTTATTTAATATTGAGTTATTACAAGATTACACATTGAGGATCTTTTCAGGTTTAGAGTTTTAGATAATTAGATCATAAAACTTTCATTACATTCCAAATATAAACAAAGTGGTTACATAAAGATAGTATTCTTCTTTCCCATCAATGGAAACATATTTAAAATAAAACATGGATTCTTTCTTGACACTTCCTTGACACTATCATCATATCATGTACCTTTACCTTGACTTGTGAAAAACATTTCAAAAAAAACTTTGGATGAGCATAAAAAGATTAGTAAGGGATATAAAAATATGGAAAGGAAACATGGGTACATATATAGATAATAATGAAATCATACTTTACCCATAAAACATAAGAACTTTAACATACCACATTAAATCATGAATAAATCATATAAATCATACGACATAAAGGTAACTTGAGGCATTCATAACTTTCTTACGTAGGGAGTAACCCTCTTGGTTACGTTTGGAATACACATCACATTATATTCCCTAAATCTCTTCGGAGAAACTTTAACGTTTCACTCCATCGCGTTACCCAATGCATTGGAGAGCTATATCGGGCTCACCCGCCCTTATTCTATCACGGAACCACCCGTCTTCATAATAAGTCCCCAGAACCTCAACATAATCGTATCACATAAAATATGCATAAAGGAAACATAACATTTCCACCTTTCAATAACAATATATCAATACAACACATTGATATAAAAACATTATGAAAACAATTTTCAATACCAAAATATAAGAAAAGTAAAACATGGTATTTATTTTTCTTTTTAAAAAAGGTATGGCTTGTAGAGGAAGCAGAAACTCAAATAATGGTCACGGCGGCGGAGAAGTTGTTGTCACCACATACGTACGACAAAAACATTCCCTTTTTTCATTTAGTAAATTCTTCGTATAAAAAATATTCCTTTTGAATAAACGTAAAATTCAAAGGGGTTTATACACCGTATAAAAGAAGGTTTTGTATAAAACAAAATATGCCTCAATGAAAGGAGATTGAGACGAAGTCCCATACCTCGGGTCCGACTTGACTCAGTCATTCTTTAATCTCCGGAATAATAAACATGAGTTAATTTCTACTTGTTTAAGAACCTTTTACAAGTTCATTATTCCTTTTATATAAATTATTTCCATGTCATGAACACTATGTAATTATTTAAGTTAATAACAGTCGTTTTAACGATCATTGGTACTTGAGTCAAAAATAAGCCCTTTATAATTACAAGTTGTTCATGTATCCATTATATCCAGAATGGTATTCATGATGTAGATATCATATATGTCTTATATGTCCAGTACATGCATGCATTTATAATATTACATAATCATTTAGAGGTAAGAAATGAAATGCACCGTTCATGGAGACGGTAAGCCGTACGTACGCATGAACGCTACTTTCATTTCTATTTCGTATTTTATAGAATGGAATCATAATTATATAAAGGTATATTATAATTCCAATATAATATAATATATAATATCATAGTTCCATCCTTTATACGTCCCACATATGGTATTTAATGAATCAAATCACTTTGAGGGGGTGGTAGTCCGCACTTCCTTAAATGAAGATATCGCGTTTACCCATAATGGAAACCATAAAGGTATGCCCAAAATGAAAAATACAGAAGCTTAAGGAAAACATAAAAATATTATATACCATATATAAATATAGTGACATCTTAATGGCCACCTTTGAAGGTGTTAAAAGAATGTTGAACAATCATGGTTTCGGGAGGCATAAATTCAGCATCCACGGAATCAGTATGTCCTTTAACCATTAGATGTAGTTGTGTGTAAGTGTAGCTCGAATACTTCTTATAAAAACATCCTAGTATATTGAAGATACTTTATTTGTTACAAAAGAAATTAATAAAAAGATTTTAGGGGGTTGGAGAAGCAAAATAAAACAAAAGGACTCAAGTGAATACATTACCTTAAAATCGGGTAACTCCCTTTGGTTTGAGCTCAAAGGCTTCCTTGGGAAGACGTCTGCCCAAAGTGAGGCATAAAGGAGTAATAGAGGGATGTGGAGAGACAAAATGGGCAGGGTTTGGCCGAGCCAAAGGCTTTGGGAGTGTGGGTAAGGAGGTAGAGGTGGGGGCCTTTTATAAGAGGAGAGGAGGGTCACTCTTGGAAAGTAAAGAAATGTTACTTTATTTTAAAATGAGTTTTGGATTCAAAAGGTCCCACATTGATATAATTCTAGGTTAAGGTGATACGGTTTTGAAATCCACCCATCAAATAGGTTTTGTACATGTTTAGTTCATAGATTTTACATTATCATTTCATTTTATTTAAATCCTTTATTAATGAGGTAATCATTGCATCATCATGATGTCATAAATAATTTAATTGATTTAAAGTCTAAAAATTATAAAAAAAACCTATGATGTAGGAAATATTTTTATCTTTACAATGACTATTTATAATAAAAAATCTGACTTGTATAACCCCATGTAAAAAATTGTTTTAGTAAAATATCTCTTGTTTGTGTCATTTTTACTTTAACATTAAATAAAAAGTTATTTATGTCATTTCCCAACCAAAGTGGCTCCATGGGGTCCCCAAGTTGACCAATGGATTTTCTTGGTCGTCCATGATACATCCAATGAGGGTAGGACATGTTTCAAGCTCATCTCATATTATTAAAACATTATTTTTACCTTAAACTACACTAATTACAACTAATCGTGATTAAGAACTTAAAAGTTACTATTCACCAAAAAATTATTTTAATCTCATTGAACCACATTTTACTTCTTAATGACAACCATGTATGTCAGATTTTTGAAAATAAAATCACTGAAGTGGAAAAGTTTCATTTAAACGAAAAATCAGTTTCTTTAACTACCACTTAGTGGTTTCACTATTTATCAAAAATTGAAGTTTTTCAGAAAGATACGAAAACTTCACCCTAAGTTATATTTGATATTCCGAATTCAAAAATGATTTCTATTTTACAAAATTCAATACATGTATGTTTCATTAATTAATTTAATAACTAATTGCCATTGTCCTGACAAATAGCGTGTTTTTATGAAACAATAAGTATCAAAAGATTAACAGTAGTTTAAGTCAAATTTCAAAGTGAAATTGATTCCAATGACCACAATTGGGTAAAATGGTAAAAATATATTCTAATTTCACTTAAAAACCAATTCAAAAGATAATATAATCATATAAATAAATTATATTAAAAAGAGGTTTTGAATTAAAATACAACATTTTTCACTATTCATTAAAAAATGAACTTTGTCGGAAAAATACAACAAATTCACACAAAGTAAATTTTGATGTCCCAATCATAAATAATAAGTTTATTTTGACAAACATATCTTATAAAATTGTCAAAAGATAGATTTAAAAACGGTTTTCCATCAAAAGGCAGTAAAACAATCTTTTAAGAATATTAGTGTATTCCATGCATAAGATTGTATTTATTTTCATTTTAACCCTCAAAAACAATATCTTACTCATTAATAGACATAGATAAAAAGGTCTATTATTCATTACTTACTTGGGATGTTACATGACTACCCCCTTTGGCCCCGCTCTCTTCTCTTGGTAGTTACTTGTTATAGTAGGAACAATGGTTAGTTTTCCCCGTATTTGTGTGTAGAGGGATGTTATGGATTGAGGTTATTCACAACGTATATATTCCAGATATATTTTCCTATGGACTACTATAGGTGTAACGTGTACAGGCTGTGATGGCTTGAGGATCATTACTAGGTTTATGGGCTATAATGGATTGAGGTATAATACCCAATGTATGATACATGTTATACGAGTTTTGGTGGCTCCTAAAAACTACCTGGTTACTTTTATTACATAGACGTGGTGGTTTTGTTGCATGAGGTGCATGTTTTGGTGCTTCGCCTATGTGTTTGCGAGAAAGCCTTTTTGGAGAGAGATGCTTAGGACATGCGACATTAGGGAAAAGTGGCTAACCAGTGGAGAATTAGTATCGAGGTACCCTTGATATTATTTCTTATATTATATACTCTTGTATGCGTTACTTGGTGAGAGTATCCATGGTTAGGCTAGGAACATAGTATACCTATTTAGGTGACGAGTTAGTTTCGCTTGTTGTTCACTATGCTTTAGCATGATTTGTTTACTTTTTCATGAGAGGATTTGTGGAGGACACTAGTTAGTATAATTTTATACTCATCCTACGTATATATATACTATTTTTCAGGTCACTTTGAGAAGGGTGGAGGTCAAGATGGTTTCTACTAGCTGGGTGTTGTAGGAGCTGTTTGGGCTTCTGGTTGCTGTTGTTTTTACATTCCTTTGGTATTTTTAGTTTTCCTCTTTCAGTTGTAGATGTTTTTCATGACATTACATATGTGTACTTGGGATTTATTATATATTTTAGTCTGAGTTGGATTTTTTTGGTGTCTATCTTATCTCTCTCTTTCGCATGTGTTCTCTTGAATGGTAATTCCTCCCATTTGTGTGTTATTATACCCTCGGTGCTAGTCGTCAACCTGGGGCCTACTAGAGGTGGGACTCGGGGGGTCACTATCTCCCTTATCACATTGTCGGCCTAGGTGGGGTACACCTTGTGGGGAGGGGTCAGGACAGAGTTGTATCAGAGTTATGTTTAGAGATAGGATGGAGTTTGTTGTTAGACACTGGTGAGGTTGCATGGGTTGGTAGGGAAACAGTGTCAGTGATGTTTAGAAAGTGATGTAAACCCTGGAGATCAACCGAGACAAGGGAGTTTAGGGCCCCATATGATCTGATGTATGGACCATTAAGTTTACAATGTCTACTAAATGAGGTGATACTAGTTGTAGGGTAGAGACCTGGGAAAAAATCATGCATCATTCTTCGTTGTTCTAGTGTTTTAATGGGTAGAACTCGAAATAGGTTAACCTAAAATGAATAAGAGAAAAAAATTAATTAATTAATGATGGGTCTTCGATATTCCTGGTTTAGGAGCTCAATCTGTTTATTATTTTATAGGTATGGCTCCAGTTCGACATCCTTTTCATGATCACATAGAAGATGTCCAGTAGAATGTGCCAGCAGATCATAGCAGGGTAGAGGTTGATGACGAAGACACTTGGAGGAGGAAACTCTGAGGGTTTCCACACTAGAGTCTACAGAAGATGAGGTCTCCATTTCAGATGCAGTCACAGAATATTGGTTGGAGGGGGATGATATAAGATTCAGTTCGACCTTTGCTCGGAAAGAACACAGGGTGTCCATGGTTGTGACGATGCTACATGCAGCAGCGAGGCAGTGGTGGTTCTTGTTCCACAGGGATCGTGAGGAGTCTGCAATATCATGGGAGGAGTTATGAGAAAAATTTATATTTGAGTTTCATTCCTCAACTACAAAGTAGTCCGGTCTCTAGGAGCTTCTTACACTTCGACAGGGGAGATATAGTGTGTGAGAGTTTTGAATCCTTTTTAGGAACCTTTTATGATATTCTTCGGACATGTTGTCAGATGAGGAGGCCATGGTGTGGCATTTTGATGAGGCTTTGCATCCATAGATCTAGTGCTGGGTCACCCCATTTATGATTAATACATATATTGATATACAGGAAAGGGTTGAGGTTATCAAGAGGACTTTATGTTGAACCTGGTCATCACGAGTGGGTAGTTGTCATGATTCCTCATGAAGCAGAGCTATTGTCGGGGTTCCCGGTTTTCAGGGCAGATGAGTTTTCATTCAGCCAGGGGCTGGTCCCAGCCCTCCGCATATCGTTTCACCAAATGTACTGGATCTCAGGACTATGCCAAGGGATCAAGTGCTCATTTTTCTTCTGGTGGTTGAGGTCATCAGTAGTGAGAGTGTCGGACTATTTGGAGCAGTCATCGTGCACCAGATGTCCTGGTATAGGTTCCTTGTTGAAGTAATTCCAACTGAGGAAGTAGCAGTAGGTTGCAACAAATTTGGATTAGCAGAGGGTGGATGGGGAAGGTAGAGGAAAGCCCCATGATGCTCCCTGTCCTCATAGAGTAGATCATGGCCATGGTGGTGGTTTTCATCAGGGTCAAAGAGGTCATGGTATAGGTCATGTTCAGCTTCATGCTTTAGTGTTTCCATCTCTAGGAGAGACATACATCATTCAAAGTACCCTTTTCTTATTTTCTAAATTGGTGTATTCCTTTTTTGATTCAGGAGAGACACACTCCTTCATATCCCCTACCTTTCTCCATGCTTTGGGACTTCTGGTAGAGAGGCTTCTAGTGCCCTTGGCGTTGACTACGCTTGTTGGAGGCCAAGCTGACTTATTTGAAGTATGTAGAGACTATGAGCTAGTGTTGTAGAAGCACCGCTCTGGGGAGATTTCCTATGTTTCTGAATACAACCACATGATTTCATCCTCATCACGGACTGGTTGTATTTGGTGTAGGAAATCATGGATTTCATCTGGAGGAAGGTTGTGTTATTCAAGGCAGATGCAGAGCCAGTGGTGTTCATTGGCATGAGAGACCCTCAGATGGGTCAGAGGTGTGTTCCATCCTTATCATCCATGATTTCTGAGTTGATGTTGGGTTCTTCAGAGGTTAATAAGTTATCATTTCCTATGGTCATAGAAGAGTACCCTGATGTCTTTCCAGAAGAGGTTGTATCCTTACCCCCTCAATGAGAGATCGAGTTTGGGATCAAGCTAAATAAAGGAGTTTATACTATATCTATGTCTCCTTATACGATGGACCTTTCTGAATTACGAGAGATACATATGCAGATTGATGGCCTGTTAGAGTGCAGTTTATTTTAGCTGAGGGAGTCACAGTGGGGTGCACCAGTTTTGTTCGTGAAGAAGGCTGTTGTAATTTTTATGTTGTGTGTAGATTATCATTACATAAACAAAGTGAAAATAAATAATCTATATCCTCTTCCATAGATTGAGGATTTATTCGATCAACTGAAGGGTGGATGTTGTTTCTCAAAGATCTATTTACTGTCAGGATATCATCAGATGCGTGTGGAAGATGATGATATACTGAAGACTGCTTTATGTTGTTGTCATGGGAATTATGAGTTCATTGTAATGTCATTCATGGTGATGAATGTTTTAGATGTTTTTATGGGATTGATGAATGTTGTGTCCCATGAGGTCCTGGACATGTTTATTGTGGTTTTCATCAATGACATCATTGTGTACTCCATGTTTGAGGAGGAGTATACAGAGCATCTACACGCTGTTTTGGGAGTTCTTCATTAACATCAGTTATTTGGGAAGTTGTCGAAGTGTGGGTTTTGGGATTGAGATGTCCATTTCTTGAGGCATGTGGTGTCCCAGTAGGGATTAGCTATGGATCCATCAAAGATAGAAGTAGTTGTGTCTTGGGAAGCCCCCAAGACTGTGTGAGAGATGTGAGGTTTCCTTAGTCTTGTAGGCTACTACAGGAGGTTCGTAGCTGATTTCTCTCCAGTTACGACTCCTATAACTACTTTGACCTAAAAGGATTAGGCATTCATATGGACTGATCAATTTCTGGTAGATTTAGTGTATCTAATTTATATTTTAGTAAGTTCTCTAGTTCTTTGTATTCCATCTGAGGTAGTTCTATTTTCTTGTGATGCATCGTATATGGGGTTAGTCTATGTTCCAATGAAGCAAAGATCAGTTGTTTCTTATGGGTCTCGGAAGTTAAATTCCCACGAACGTAACTATTCCACCCACAATCTTTAGTTGGCAGCCGTAGTGCTTGATCTGAAGTTGTGGAGACGTTACCTCATTGTTGAATGCTTTGTGGTATTCACTGATCATAAGTGCATGATGTATGTTTTCTCCAATCGTGACTTGAATTTATGACAGCATCGGAGGATAGAGTTCTTATAGGAATAAAAATTCAAAATATCATATACACCTGGAAAATAAAATGTCATAGTTGATGCACTGAGTCAGAAGTAACGTAGTGATTCAGTGCGTGAATCTGGTGTCTACTAGAGAGTAATGGAATGACTGTTAGCATTGCATCTTGATATTGGGGATGTTGAAAGAATAGGTTGTCTTTTTCAGATGACGGTGCAGTCATATCTGGTGCAGAAGGTGGAAAAGTTCCATTTGGGGGATCTAGATGTGGAGTTCTGGAGAGACTGAGTTATTTGCGGATAGGCCCCTAATAGTTGGTCTAAGGATGAACAACATTGAGTGTTGTGTCATGAAAGGATAACTGTTCCTTTGATGATTTGTGACATGGTACTCAGAGAGTTCTGTTGTTCTCCTTTGTTAGTGCATCCTGGCGTGAAAAAGATGTACCTAGCCTTGAGGAGTTAGTTTTTGTGGCCTGGGCTAATGCATGTAATTACTGAGTTTGTGTCTCGATGTTTGGTCTACTGGAAGGTGAAGGTCAAACACCATGTTCTTGGTGGTCTTCTCCAGCTGTTAGATGTTCTTAAGTGGAAGTGGGAGAACATATCGATGGACTTATTTACTGGTTTACCTCGAGCTTAGGGAGTACATGATGTTATTTGGGTGGTAGTGGATAATTTAACAAAATATTCCCACTTCATAGGAATAAAAGAGTCAGGCTCATTGGAAGATTTTTCAAGGAAATATCTGGAGGAGGAGGTGAGACTTCATGGAGTCCTGAGGAAAATAATTTATGATTGAGATACTCGTTTTACTTCTATGGTGTAGAGAGGTATCCAGCATGCTTTTGGTTCTCAGCTATTCATTAGCACTACTTTTTATCCACAGATGGATGGTCAGATAGAGGGGACTATGTAGAATCTTGAAGACATGTTGTGCGTTATGTCCTGGATTTTAGAGGTTCGTGGATGAGGCACTTACCCTTGGTGGAGTTTTCACAACAATAGTTTTCACTCAACTAAACATATTGAACCATTTAAATCCTTTTAAGGCCAACCTTTCCATTCACCGTTATGCTGGACTGGGGTTGGAGAGTCAGCAATTCTCTGATTGGAACTAGTGCAGAATACAACACAGATGGTTCATGTGATTCATGAGAGGATGAAGACAGTGCATGATCATTAGAAATCATATGCTGATCAAACTAGGATACCGTTGGAGTTTTATTTTTGGGATCATGTGTTTTTGAAGGTGATTCCCTGTCATGGGCAGCAAAGGATTGGTTGTGGGAGTAATCTTTCTCCCCAGTTTTTTGGGCCTTTGGAGGTTTGGGATCATGTTGGAGTTGTGGCATATCGAGTAGCACTTCCCATGTAGATGATCCAGATACATGATTTTTTCCATGTATCACTGCTTTGTGGTTATCTTCATGATGACTCTCACATCATCGATTGGGGAAATATTGAGGTTAATGATGATGTGACCTTTGAGGAGAAACCTGTGGAGATACAAGACAGCAATGATAAGTTGTTTCACGGGCGTTTTATCCCCTTGGTTCGTGTCTTGTGGTGACATGGTGGCATGGAGGAGAGTACCTAAGAACTTGAGTCACATATACATTCTCAGTAACCAGAGTTGTTTGATGTTTAACTCTTTTCATGTAATGATGTTCTCTTTGTGGTTATATTCCTTTCATGTCTGTGAGATGGTTTTCTTTGGTTCCTTCTTTTGGCTTGATCTCTTTTAAGATAAATCTCAATGGGTGGTTGTTCATACATCTATTCTGTTTCCTTTTAGGTTGGTTGGGAATTCTCGAGGATGAGACTATTTTGAGAGGTATCTGATTTAATGGCCCGGACCACTATGGTCTATTCTATTAAAAAAATATGGTGTCTTAGGTGTTCTGGTAGATCAAGGTGACTTATCCCCAACACTTTTCCAATTTTCAAATTCTGCAAATAGTTCCATCGGTGTGACCGATGTGAACTGTTCCATCTTTCAAACTGATGTGAACAGTTCCATTGGTGAGACCGATGTGAACAGTTCCATCGGTGAGACCGATGTGAAGAGTTCCATCAAAGAGACCGATGTGAACAGTTCCATCGGTGGGACCGATGTGAAGAGTTCCATCGATGGGATTGATGTGAATGGTTCCATCAGTGTGACCGATAAGAACAGTTCAATCAGTGAGACTAATGTGAGCAGTTCCATCCATGAGACCGATGTGAATAGTTCCATCAGTGAGACTAATGTAAATAGTTCCATCTGTGAGACCAATGTGAATAGTTCCATCAGTGAGACCGATGTGAACAGTTCCATCAGTGAGACCGATGTGAATTGTTCAATCGGTGAGAGCGATGTGAAGTGTTCCACTGGTGAGACCGATTTGAAGAGTTCCATCATTGAGACCTTTGTGAACTATTCCATTAGATCGGTCTGTCATTCTATGAACAGTGCCATTGGATCGGTCTGTCATTTTGTGAAGAGTTCCATCGGATCGGTCTGTTATTTAGGGAATAGTTCTATCAGATCGGTCTGTCGTTCGGTGAATAGTACCATATGATTGGTGAGTCGTTCGGTGTACAGTACCATTGGATTGGTGGGTCATTCTATGTACCGTACCATCATATCGTTATGTTGTTCTATTAGTTGTACCATCTAATCAGCATGTCGTTCTGTGAAAAGTACCATCAGATCAGTCTATTGTTCTGTGAACAGTACCATTAGATTGGTCTGTCATTCTTTGAATAGTACCATCGGATCGGTGAGTCCAGGATTGGTGATTCATTCTGTGAACAGTGTTTCTAGGATCAGCGAGTCATTCTGTGAATAGTGTTTCTAGGATCGGTGAGTCCAGGATCAGTGAGTCCAAGATCGATGAGTGTAAACTGTTTCCAGAGTCGTGTACATTGTTTCTAGGACTGGTAGGTGTATAGTGTTTCCAGGATCATGAATAGTTTTTCCATCATCCTATATTTTCACACCTTTGGTGTTTTCTTTGATGTAAAATGCATTCAAGTCCATGTTTTAAGGTATTTAAGGCCATATAAAATCTCATAACTCCTATATTAATTTTCCAATGTTTGGGATTCCTTTACTTTGTCAAACCATGTTGTTTAATGTCATCCACTTTTAATGGAAAATCCATCATATCTTAAATTTTTGCTCTATTAAATCTTCTAAAGGTATGAGATATCTTCCTCCTTTTTTATACCTTCTTGTTCCCTTGTGCGAGACACTAACATTTTCTTATTCCCATAGAAGCAGTGTGATCGAACCTTAATCCTCATATCGTTTCCCCTTGATGTTTCTTACAACATCATGTGCACACCCTATTTTGGTGCAAACAACACATGTCGATCCTTCATCAATATAAGGTATGTTTAATCATCATTTTTTTGGGTTTATCTCCTACTGTTTCTCCATTACCTATTATGTTATGTGATCTCCATACTTCTAATAAAGTTTTCCAAGTTTTGGTTTGTGTAGCAGTACCATAGCATCCTTGGGTGGATACAGTTATCATAGGAGGAGGTGATTGTGATCCTTTGTGTGGATCATTCTCGTATAAAGAATGAAAAGAATCATTTGAGGTATGGGATTCATTGCTTCTCTTTTCTTTTACGTGAAACTATAGATTTATCATGTTTTATCCCCTGGATCACTATAGAATTGACATAATAAATATTTAAACAGGATAAATACGTTGATATTGATTGCATATTATTGCCTCTTATTTTTCAAGATAGTGTGATATCTATTCATTCTTTGATTAACTTTTCATTCATGATAAAAATTGGTAATGAATGTACAGTCATAATAAATCAATAATTTGTTGGATAAATATAAAGAGGCGTCTAAATAAATATGGTTCTTCTTGTTGAAATTTGATGTTAATAAAATTTGTACAGTAAGAATGTTTAATTATTTGTGATAGCTTACTGGTTAGGTTTCCCAGATTTGGAAGCTATGAATAATAAATCAGTAAACCCAAGATGGATTAAAGAACTGGTTGTTTGAAAAAATATAATTCCTTGTAGGGTTCCAAGTTACTATCTTATTTGTTTAAGGTCCAAGATCCCAATTGACATGATATTTATTTTCCTACTTCTTGTGTTGTGATGTAATCATGGATTGATGTTGTGATATGTGGGGGCATGTAAACCTATTGATTGTGCCAGTAATCGACGCCTAGAGTGGTGAGATGCATCGGTTTATTCATGTGGTTATCGGGGAGGACATCGTGAATGATGTAACGGGTTGGATGTGAATGTTTGGATGATTTCTAGTTCTTATTGGTTGTTTATTTACATTACTTTCCCCACAACTCAAGGTAGATGGTCTTGCTTAACCTTCTTCTGAAAGGGGAAAATATGTACGGTGTATGCCACGTGATTTCTGTGTTTAGCTTCTCAAGGGAGGATGGGTCTATGCTCTTTCTATAGGTTAAAAAGACTCAAGGGGTAGTTCATCTACTCATCGTGTTAATCCCCTTGTATTTAGTATCATTTTATATTTTTCTAGAATGCTTGGGAATGTAATAAATTAATGCTATAAATAAATAATATAATAAATGATGTTAACCCATGGTGTGGGAACTTCCTGGGACGCAATGCTACGGTTATAATTTTAAAGGGACAGTGGACTTTAGGAGTGATACTAATGAAATATAATATTGAATTTTTAATTGTTAAATATTTTTTAAAGAATTAATTAATGTAAAGTGAAAATGATAAAAAGGGAATGATGTAATGTATTAAAGCTCTTTAAATCGTTGTTTTCTTATAAGGTACCTAGTCTTAAAAGTGGCAGTCGGGAGTCTGAAAGATGTTAGCTGTAGTTGAGTCTAAGACTAGGTTATTCCCATAGTGTGTTTGTGAGCTATAGAATATTTTGTAATTTTTGTGTTTCTATATGCTACTCCACCTCGTCAGTTAGGGAAACTGACACCCTGGGGAGTTTGATCCCTGGGGGTGTTTTAACCAACATTCTAGTGGGAGGTGGATGGTTGACTACCCCCGTTTGGCCACACTCTCTTCTCATGGTAGTTACATGTGCTAGTAGGCCCAGTGGTTAGTTTTCCCCATATATATGGTTAGAGGGTTTTAATTGATTGAGGTTATACACACACATATATTTTGGATATAGTTTCATATGGACTACTATAGGTGTAACATGTATAGGATATGAATTCTTGAGGATCCTTACTCGTTGTATGGGTTATAATGGCTTCAGGTATAATACCCAATGTATGCTACACGTTATACGAGAAGTGGTGTCTCCCATAAACTATCTGGTTACTTTTCTTACATGTCTGTGGTGGTTGTTTTGCTCGAGGTTCATGTTGTGGTGCTTCGCCTAGGTGTCTATAGGAAATCCATTTTAGAGAGAGATGCTTAGGACGTGCGACCATAGGAAAAAATGGCCAACAAGTGGAGAAGTAGTAGCAGTGTACCATTGATATTCATTATTAAATTATATACTCCTTTATGTGTTACATGGTGAGAGTATCCATGGTGAGGTTGTAAATATAGTATACCTGTTTAGGCAATGAGTTAGTTTCACTTTTTTTCACTGTACTTTAGCATGATTTCTTTACTTTTGTGTGAGATGATTAGGGTAGTATCCAACAGAGTATACTGTTATACTCACCCTATGTATATATAATTTTTTTCAGGTCACATGGAGACGGTTGTAGATCATGATGGTTTCTACTTGCTTGGGGTTGGAGGAGCTGTTTAGGCTTGTGGTTGCTGCTGTTTTTTCTTTCCTTTAGTATTTTTATTTTTCCCCTTTCAGTTTTAGTGGTTTTTCATTACATTACAGATGTGTTCATGGGTTTTATTTTATATTTTGGTATGATTTGGAGTTGGTTGATGTCTATCTTGTCTCTCTCTTCCACATGTGTTCTCTTAGATGGTAATTCCTCCCATTTGTATGTTACTATACCCTCACTGCTAGTCGCCCTCCCGAGGCCTACTAGAGGCGGGACTCGGGGGGTCACTATCTCCCTTCTAACATTTATGTCCTGGGAGGGGTACACCTTGTAGGGAGGGGGTCGTGAAAAATATCCCCATTATTTGGGCGAGTTTGGCTTGTTTCTTATGAACCACCATAATTCATTCTCACATATCTAATCATATATATCTTTTTTAAGTTATATTTATTGATATTTCATGTTTCCAAACTCCCCATTAATATCGACTTTAAAAAACACTCAAGGTTTTATATTGTTTTTGGGAATTCCATATTTAACATTATCTTGGGATGGATGATTTGTGGTCTCTATTTCATCATTTTCGTGCCTTGTTTAGTAGAAAAATAAACTCCAACTCTGGTGGATCTTCCAATGATAGTGTGAAAACATTTTCATTAACATTTTACACATGTATATAAACATAAGTAGAATCATAAAAATATTTGATAATATTAAAAATTTATTTTTCATTTATCTATTCTTCAAATTGATTACTATACAAATATGGTTCCAGAACTTGAATTTATTCCTACTCCAATTCAAGCACCACATTCTCAATGATTCTATATGCCTCAATTACAATTACCCAATAATCCAAATTCTATAAGTATTGTGAAAAATGGTGTTGATTTTAAAATTTTATATCAAGGGAAATAACATATAATTTGTATGATGTATAATGTAAACTACAAATAAATTCATCTCCCTCCTTTTTATTATATTTAATCTAATTCTTCTTATAAGAGGCTCTTAGAAAGTCATTAAAAGGTTATATAATCATTTTTCTTCAATTTTATCCTCTTAAACAAATCCATACATCTTTTACTTGGTATCCCTTAAGGTAGGGATCAATTGGGATGAATTTTTCAAATTATATTCAGGGACATTAGTTGATATTTTTACTTATATAAAGTTGGAATGAAATGAATCTAGGATGGTGGGTCACCCTCTTTAGCTTCATATTATAGTTAATATTCTTGGATAAATTCCACTTTAAAATCATATATTGTTGATGTAGATAGTAATTTGAATCCTCGTTGTCTTTTAATCACCTTGACATATTCCACAAATATTGGAGGGGAGTAATTTTTATAAAAATCAGTCGAATTTATATAGAACTCTTTGATGTATTTTTGAATCATAATAATCTCATAATACAATTCATTTTGTACTCATTATTTTACATCCTCTTTGAGATCCAAATGGCCTCCTTTAACTATAATATAACCATTTCATTGATGGGTATTCATATCTATCTAACAAATATAGAAACAATTTCTTCACAGTTTTAAGGTGAGTCAATAGGATAATCCATTCTTTTTAAATTTTAAATTTCAATTAGTAAATAGTAAATTATTTAAAATTTGAATTAGAAACATGATTTAGTAGCCAAACGCTTAGGTAATGGTGTCTATGTTGAAAGATTTTATTGTATGCCTCAAAAAAAACATTACAAAACCCAAAATGTTGCCTAGTGGGAAAGACTAGGGTTGTTCCAAAGGATTCATGGGTCCTATCTTTAATTATCGATCACTTATTTAATTTTTTATATTATTTCAAATAGGCTATAAAATATTTATTTTTTCTTGTAAATATAGAATAAATGAAATATTTGAAAATCATAAATAGTTGTTAGTAAGGAAAGGTATTGAATCCACAATTCTTCTATTAATAACCTTCATTATCCATCTACATTGTAATTATCCATATTATAATTAAAACATAGTCTTTTATGCATCACCATCATCTATTTAAATTTCTAGATCCTATGCACTTTCAAAAATCTCCTGGGGATATTGATTTTCAATTCATCCATTATTTCATATGAGGAATACGCCACAACTGTAGACGTGCCCCTAAACTCCAACCAACTCTATATATTGTTTTCCTTTCCTTGATTACATCTATTAAATCATATGTTAAGATATCCAAGACATTGGTGTAATAAAAAATACAAGTTGGAATGAAATAATTATAATAAAAGGGAAGGTTGAAAATCCTCGCACTAGTCCCGGTATTCCCTCATTATTTCATCACAATATAATTAAAAATTATGAAATTAGAATATGGATTTCTAATAAAATGGACCTCCATGGGAATTCAACCCCATTTTAATACTCCAGTTTTTTATTGTATTGATAGATCATATAACAACACATATTTTGAAAAAATTACAAATATATATATAATAATTTTACAAAACATAACAGGCTTAGATTATGGAAGAATGATCAGAAGAAGATAATGTTATAACATGCATCCTAGGAATAGGGCATATATTTTCTTGGATATAAATAATCCTATTTTTATACAACATCTCAACCACTATCAAAATAAAATATAAAA
The DNA here is from genome assembly GCA_963277665.1 of Viscum album. Taxonomy (NCBI): domain Eukaryota; kingdom Viridiplantae; phylum Streptophyta; class Magnoliopsida; order Santalales; family Viscaceae; genus Viscum; species Viscum album. The sequence goes on from OY728127.1 coordinate 1,278,663,452, forward strand.
TATAATTTTATCCTATTGATGAATCACCCCATCATTGATCGCCACACATATTTGAGAATAATCAGAGGTGATGTTCTTCACTAATTAATAGCATTAGTGGAAGAAAAATTATGCACAAAATTCTTATATGAACAATTTGATTCAGGTGAGGTTTTTTTTGTTGTTCTTCCATGGATGGGGTCGGGAATATTTTTATAAGTGACATCCAAATTGGGCTTGTCCATTTATGGGGTTTGTAAATTCTAGACATTAGTTGGTTCATGTGAGGCTAAAATAGGGACAACAAGGCTAGAAATTTGTTATGATGAGACACAAAAATGATCTTCTTGTTCATTTTGTCAAATATATTATACATATATTCTCTCAGATAAAAGTTCTCAATTCTTCATATACTAAAAAAAATCAAAAATACTCCACTTGTGCTTAAAATTTTATAATCTAGATGAATCAATAATTATATGTATTAGTTCATGGTAGAGGACTGAACATGGATACATCTATAATGAAATTCAATATGGATACAACATTGGTCAAGGAGATGGAAACTTAGCTACTTGGGTCAAAACATGGGGTAATCGCATGTCAAGCTCATATTTGAAGTAGTGTTGTAGAAATTGTGGTTGGTTGTCTTACATGATCGAGTACGATGTTTTCATGGATGACTGGTAGTGTAATTTCAATAAGAAACATTTGTGAATATTTTTATGGAATCACATATGGTGAGATAGGGTTATTAAAATCCCCTTTCATTTTAATTTTGACCTTAACGGGTAACATGTGTCTACTCAAATGAACAATTATTTAGTATTTGTCTTTAGATTGATCATTCTTCATATGTCACAAATCAGTGTTGTTTTATACTGGCATGCTCTAGTTTTGTTTAGGTGTTCTTATGGAGTGTTGTTGAAGGAAATTATGAGATATATCTCCCACACCACTGGTGTTTCATCTAAAATGTTTTCACCAAGATCATCAGGAAGAATCTTGAGTATATTGGTGTGGAAGGTTCTTATGGTCAATGATAAAGTATCCTATTAGTAGGTTGTGGGGGGTTTATATCCAATTTATTGGATAGAGGCTATCAATAGGTGCAAAGGTGAGGTGGATTAATCAACTGGGGGTTTGTGTCCTTTTTTAATATCCTTCAATGGAATAGTAAATTCATGGCTTGAGTTATGGATCCACCCATATCTTTATGGGTTATGATTTTTTAAAAGAATTTATATTTTCCACATAGTGGATGAATCATTCAGTGAAAATAGTATGGATCCAAGATTATTCCTATTTATAAATAATTAATATATATTTTTAAACTTGGAAGTAAACTCAATCGGTAACTCATTTCTTTATAATTTATTGGAGTAATCCTTGATGGGTTGGGTTTACTGTTGTAGCCACTAGCTAGAAGGTCGGGTGAGAAGTGTCCCTAATATAGATAATGACACAAAATAAATCAAATGAACCAACATTGAGTTGTCAATGGTTCACCTACTAGCTAGTTGGGAATACATGGTAGTGCATATATAGAGGTCCTCTTGGTCATTTTTTACACTAAGACTTTTTTTGTTTAAATTTACTCACTCATATTTGATTGGGCCATTAGGTTATCATATCCTTATTGTATATGTATCCTTTAATACAATTTATATACGGATTAATTCTATTGGTGAATCTATGTAATATCACATTTTCATTGATCTTGACCCCCCTTCTTCCTCATGTGGTGGTGGATCATTGTGTCGTTAATCATCTATTATTCCTCGTGGTATGTCTTATACATTATGATCCTTTAATATTGGAATTTTCTTTGAATCTTATTCTCCATGACCATCATGATCAACGATTTATCATGGGATTAATTCTAATTATATAATATGATAGAAATTACACTGGAACTTGGTATAATTTTCTAAGAATGAAGGGGTCTTGAATTAGCAAGGCTAATAGATGTACCCTGATGATGAATGCACGTCATTAACAAGGGTTTTACTGAATGAATATCCCATGGTGCTTTATTCTATATAATCTATTCAATATGAGATTTAATAGAAATCATAATATGCAATATGAAATGAGGATTTTTTGTTCATTAGATTCGAGAGTGTTCTGGGAGTGGCACAAACACCGTTGGATGATATTGTGGATAAATTTTATTAGCCGGTGGAATTCTTATAGAGTTTAAAAATTAATTATATTAAATATTCCCATATTTTTTTTGGTGTATGATAGGTATTTTTCTCTAAATGATGTCATAATAGGGTTTTTTCCTTCTATGGGTGGATGGTTGTGGTTCTACCTGGGTAGTGATACATGGTATGTCATTCTATAAGTATGTGTTTTTCATTTGGTTGTGAGAATACTTTTGGTCTTCTAATTATTTTTAATAATGTTATTATTAATTAAATTATAATGAACATTCTTGAGTTAGGACCACTTGATGATTTATGGAGGTCGAATGGACTTGGACAACACAGAAAAATCAATTGGTCATTTCTTGGTTTGGAGTTGGATCCATGATGAGGTAGTTGGTCTCATGTGCTCTAACCAATGGTATTATAAATAGTGTACTGTCATGTGATATATGTTTTTTCAACTCTTTGAGTATTTTAATTAAATAATAAATGTTTTATGAACTTCATGTAATGATTAATTAGTTAATAATATAAAGGAATTAATTAATCAAATGAACCATACCTAATATAATTGAACAAAGTTCTAAGGGCCACAATGGACCCTTCTAGGATCGAATAATGTCAGTTGTAGATGGTTGAGGATTTGATCACATCTGTGAGTATGAGTATCCCATGGGATACATGTTTGATATTGATCACATGTGTCTTTGCGTGTTTCACTATCCCAGGAGACCCATGTTTGATATAGATGACATGTGTGTTAGTGAGTAGTCTGTGAGACTAATGTTTGATATTGATCACATGTATCTGTGTGAGTAGCATGTGAGACCCATGTTTGATTATGATCACCTCTGTGTGTGTGTGTAGCCTCTGCGAACTATTAATGGTTCTTTATTTCATGTAGTGGGCATGTGTATCCCCATGAGACCTATGATTTATGTTTTCTCACATGTTTATTTTTGATGGTTTTGACTCTTTATTAACATGATGTGATATTAACCTACCATCATGTACCTAGGTATTACATGTATCATTCATCATTATTCTATAGTTTATTATTCTCATATAACCATATAGATTATCCCTCCAAAGGGGGATATCTCATATGTTTCATTGGAATGTACAATGGTTATCCCATCAAGGGATATGTGTTAGTCATGTTTTTGGGCTATCCCATCAGGAGGATTTTTCGGTTATCTAGATGGAATATCATCCTATGGGGAACCAATAAAAGTGTGTTTAAGGTTTATGGTAACTTTTTAATCGCATGACTACTATGCATATGGGTATTTTTTTCTTACTTATGCGTTAAGGATTACATGTTATAACATTGAAATTTATCTATTAACTATTTAATTTCTTCTGAGATTAACAAAATCACGTACGCTGCATTTATTGGTTAGGTATTGGACTACATTGGTGATTCCCTATTGATTTGTAATCAAACCCTACTCTAGAATACAGAGCACTTGGATACCCGAGAATTCCTCACTTGTTGCAAGTATAGGTTGGACTAGTCTTGGGTTTGATCATTGAGAAATATAACTCGTTATGAGTTTAGAGACCATGAGGAGGTTATTCTTGGAGTTGGATAAATAACCAATTTTTCATTCAATTTTTTATGTTTCAGGTGATCATTCCAAATGAGGAATAGTTTCCTTGTATTAAAATATGTCTATATGAGTCTATTGTATCAACATTAATCTGTATAGATTTTATTCTATTAGTATCTATGCACTCTGATTGTTTATTTATACACATTTAGTTATTTACCAATTATTGTATTGTGATTGAGGGAGCATACTAACCATGATTCATATTAGTCCCACACTATTATATGGAATCCTCTGGCCTATGAGGAGGTGTGCCTGAGGTTGTGTGGAACTCTGACTAGGACTTCGTGATTTGGATTGCAGTGTAAAAAAATATTGTCAGAAATTGTATTGTCCTCCAGATTTGGGGAGATGGTAGATATGATACATTTTAATGTTTTTTAGCATATGATGAAGCTCAGTTTGGTGTGCCAAGAACACTTTTTGTAAGGTAATTCTAGGTTATCAAGGAATGATATTGATGATATTGGTTTGAAATTTTATGGTTATATGATATCGCCTCTTGTGATTCACATGGATTTTGGGGTTTTTGATTTCACATGGATCTGTTTTATGTACATATCTTAAATAGGTTTTACATGAATCTTACACATTTTTTAGGACTCACATGACATATATTATACTTATTTGTGATTGTACTGATGATTGAAGAATCATCTTCATTAGATTAAACAACTTGTATTGTGTTTTCCCATATGATTTCGTGATGAAATTCTATTATTTTTAATTATTATTAAAATTTTACTTTTCATGGAAGGTCATGTGAGACTACAATTTTATGAACTTGGACAATGAATATGATGATAATTACAAGGATTAAGCCCCCATACCCATAGATATTTTGTTGTGCCATATTAGATAGGTATCATGAGTTATTTAACATAGTAAATAATATTTTTCAAGTGTTTTATTGATATTTTTGGTTAATTAAGATATAAACAAAATCTTATGTGGAGTTTTCCATGAGGATTCTATAGGAATTTTGATTAACCAAACTAGGGGTCCTCGACCTCGACATAGATTTTGCATGGTGAAACCATCATGACATATCCATAGATATACATCAAGATGAAATTTTTTGTGTTGTTTACCTTTGTGAGTTATTGTTTTGGGTTATGTGGAATACCCCTATATCCATTGAGATTTTACTTTGGTTATTAAGTATTTTTTTCATCATACTTCTTAGGAGTGTCCTGAGTGAGAATTTCTCCATGTGAAGGGATAGTTAGGGTTAGTTCCAGAGGGGGCCGATTTTATTGATAAAAATTCCTTGTTCTTCTGAATAATCATTGCAATGATTGGATAAATATCTCAAGGGATTTTCTATATCATTTTAGTATACATCAGCATGAGTTTTAATACCGATATTGTGATATTTGGGTTGAAATCATGGATATTTTGGGCACCAGTCCCTGTTAGTTTTTGGTGTGCCTTCAGAAGTGTAGTGAGAACATAAGTTCATTAATGTGGTTTTTAGTGACACTCTAGGGGTGGTTGAACCCATGTTAGATATATACATTAATGATATTCTTTATGGATAAAATATCATCATGTGTTCTTGGTTTGGTTGAGCTATCACCTTGTAGAGTGTCGTCAGCTAAAGTGGCATCTATGTCTGGCATAAAGGTTTATGACTCATGAGAAATCGCTTTGTGTTAATAAAATAGTGTTGTTATTATACCATTATAGGAAATTTTGGATGTTAGAGAACTCATTTCTATGGTCTCATGTGGAGTCGGTTGAATAGGTTGAAATGAGGTGGTGACTAGACCATTGAGAATGTCTCAAGCTCTATAGAAGAACCTAAATGATCTGGTGATTTTATATCGCTGGTGAATTTGGTTCAACCTCACTCATGGAGTGGGAAACATGTGAGTATAGAATAAAATTTATAGGTTTTCGTAGCCTAAATGGTAATGAGTTTGGATATTTATATATAGTGTAAGATAACATTGGAAATGGATTGGGGTATCGTTGTGATGTCAACCTGATTTTATTGTTGATGGAGGTTCCATGGTTTGGTATAGAGGCTTTCATAAGGTGATGAGACTCATATAGTGTTGATTTCATGATCCTTTCATATTTTAATGACCCTATCCTTTTACACTTGATATTACATGATTTTATTATAATTAAAATTCAATTTATAAAAAAAATAACGTAAAAACTAGTGTCTCTATAAGATTAGGTACATAAAACTAAAAACAATGAAATAGAATAAAACATATCTATTTAATCATCCATAAAGAGATCATAACTTCTATCGAGCTCCTACATATGTATAGGATAACCTACAGAATACTAGAATAAAGGGATGAACTAAAAATCCTAGTAAGGGAATAATAATAGGAATAATTTTTATCAAATTAATTATATGGAATAACAAGATGTCATAAATAATTCTTGGAACATGAATAAACATAAGGAAGCGTAAGATATATAACATGAAATCTTGTAATCATGGAATCATAGAAATGTGGAAATAACATAAAACATTACATAAGAATGATTCAAGGATTATTTCACATGGATAATGAATCTAGTCCAACCACCAATTCTATTTCAAATGAAGGATGGGTAAAGGATAACCACTAAGACTATTTCACATGGGGAATTAGTCAAGGATAACCACCAAAACTATTTTACATAACATCTCATGAGACTAAACATTACCCAATACATTGGAGCCTTATCTAGGAACATCCATGATAACATTTTCAAAAACATTTGTTCCACATGAGTAATATTACATAAGGAATAAAACATAAATATAAGGGTTACCCATGGAATGAATAGTGTATCATAATCATGTCAAGAGGCATAAAAATTTTGGAATTTCAAAATGGTTTCCATGGAAAAAAAATAATTAAATCATAAATGGATATTAATAAGGTGAAATAGGAATAGATCATGTTAATTTATGTCATATTAAATATAAAACATTTAAAATGAGTGTTTAAGAAAAATTACAAATAAATCATTTTAGTGCAGTTTAAGGAAAATATTAAAGATTATATAAAATGGAAAAGGAAATATTATATGTATAAAACCAAAAAGGAAGAAAGGTATTTTTCATTATAAAATGAATAATTTTATAAAAATAATGGTCGAATATAATAGATTATAGATATCACTTGAAAATTGGTAAGATATTGGAAAGTTCCTTTGAATTAGGCTTGTTTATCTGGAAGCATTGAGAAGGAGACATTTTCCAAAAATTTATTTCCATGAAAAGAAGGAAAAAATAATCTGGATACATGAGCTTAGAACATATATTCCTAATTTATAATAATATTTTTAAAATAAATAATTGTTTCATTTTGGTAGAGATAGAGTGTGTGTTTGTGTGTGTAACCAGAATGAAAAATAGAGGTTTGAAAAGAAAACATTACCTTATATCTGAATGTGTTTTTCAATAGATCTTAATATCCCATATAATAAAATTAAATCCTTTTTTTTAATTCATTATATTTTCTACATTTATTTTATTTATTATAATTCTATTACATTAATTCATGGACTTTTTTATGAGTTATAAGAAACAATTTTATTGTTCTTGAGTATTTGTTTCCTTGGTTTTCATGATCATTTCACCAGTATTTTTGTATTGAAGATCATATAAAATGGTAATATATGTCCAAAATTGAAATTATATGTTATTAAAGAACTTATAGAATATTAAATTTTTACTTATATAATTTTTTATATGTGATGAGGATGAATAAATTGAATAATTTTTGTAATTATCATTTGGATTAATTTGGTGGTTATTTGATCATTGTGTACTAGTTTTGTTTTATTATTTAATATTTTTTATATACGTTAGTTACATAACCTATAAGTGGTTTTAACACATATATTATAATAATTTTTAACCACAAAAATGAATTTATTACCATCCTTGAAGGTTGTAATGGAAAAATGAAAATGCATCGTCCACATTGTCAATAAATTGACACATCACTGGCGATGTTTTCATTTGTAGAATGAAAGAGATTAATGAACGAGTTATTGATCAATATTCCATTAACATGATATAAATCTTGTATATAATTTATACTCTATTTATCATTCTAATTGTAAAAGGGTAGTTCTGAAGAAGACAATAAAAGAAAAGAGCATGAAAAGAAATTAATGAAAAAGAGAGATGGTTTCACCTCTTGAACATATTCTCCTTGAAAACCTCATTAGGTAAAGGGTTTGGTCTTTTTTTGATACCAAAGTCTCCTGGTAATGGAAGAGATAGATTGTAGAATTATTGGGACTAATTTTTACAAGCTTCGAGGATTTTCATTTGTGAAGAGAACAGGTGGTAAGGGGTGGTATTTATATTTGAGGAGAGGGGTGTTTTTTCTAATTCTATTCAATATTTTATTATTTTTCTCAATACTATAAATAGTATTAATTATTTTGAATAATTAAAGTAACTAGTGAAAGGTATTTTCAATCAAGGGTGCTTAAATTAGCCATACATAAACAATGACTCAATAATTCATGTATTTAGCATATGCCATAAATTACTGTATTTTATATTCACCAAAAAAAAATCAACCAATATATAGAGATAAAAATAATTAACCATAACTATTCATAAACATATTTAATTATAAAAGGAACTCTATTTAAGGAAAATCATTTTCTATATGTGAACAATTTATTTTTAATTATAATCATCATATACTTAAAAAAAATTACTGATTTTAAAATTATATCAAAATTTATACCTCCTAGAAAAATTAATTAATGTCTCATTAAATTATACTGTAATAATAAGACAAAAAAATATTAATTGATGAATATTTTTATGAAAATAAATTTTCTTTTAAATAATTTTAAAAATTATAAAATTTTCAATAAACATTTATGTTTTATAGAAATACCAACAATTAATTTATTATTTTTTAAAACATTATTTACTTAAATATGATATAAATATTTAATATTTTCTTTTATAATATGGGTAAATTTTATTTATAAATTAATAGGTGAATTTTATATTATATTTTCCTATTTATTATTTATAAGTGTCACATTACTATTCCAGATGTCATATTACTATTACTTCAGTATATGCTCCTTAATTTCTATAAATACCTCTTATTTTATTCATTCTTAATTTATAATGTTTGTTCGTGATTTCTATGAGATTTTAGGGAATTTATAATATATAATGTAATTATAAGATGGGAAATTTCATTGATAGAATTCTAGGTGGTTACAAATAGGCTTCTAAAGTATATATCTCACATATAGGGAGGGTTATTAAATGAATTAACTATGTTATGAGAAAACCATCTGGGTGCACTCCATGGTTACATTCTTGAAAATATGGTGTTAATAGATGATCATGTTTAGTCGTTGAGTTTGGTGATGAACTAGTCATGGACATGTTAAACTAATGTTTATATTTCAATGAAAAGATAAGGATACTCTGTGGTGAGGAGTATTGATCTGGCCACAGGTTAATGACCCTCTAATTGGAAGGGTATTTGTTTTGTGTAAGAATGGTCAAAAGAAGGTTATGGGGAATCCGAAAAACCATTCAGTATCATCCCTGAGAGTATCTTCTTCTATGATGATTCCTTGATGTATGATTCATATGGGGAACTTTATCAAAACCATATGTGAAATCAATCTTTGGGGAATTCGATATAAGCTGATACAGAGTCAAACTGATGGGGTCTGTTAGGGTATGACTGTGAGCCATATGGACTGTGAAATAATTTTGTTAATCAATTGTGGAAATTCCATCAATGACAGTTTGTATTTTGGTATTCATATCATATTGAGAATTTTTTGAATGATATGGTGAGTGTAGGATGGATGCATGATCACCCTGAGCAACGTGTTTCCTCCCCTAAACTGTGACGGCAGCAACTCCTGCATTGGTCCCTCCCCCGCTAGTCAGGGAGGGACCGTCTTTATCCTTCAAGGGAGAGGCTTATACCTTCTCAACCTTCTCAAACCCTTATCATCTCCCTCTATTCCTGTTGTGTTTTCTATCTTTGACGGTTCCTAATATTTACTTATTATTCCATAACCTCCTGCTATTGATTGGCGAGTTTAATGGAGCTTCTTCACTTATCAATTGAACTTTTATCACTCAATTTTTGCAAAGGAGGCCTTTAGTGGACACCTTCGTCAAGTTTGTTTTCTAATCATTGGATTTACAGGAAATGGATACTGTGGGGTTACTGGATAATAGAAATACTATTATTCCCTTCGCTTCGGAGGAAGATATGATTAATTATTGGTCATTCGTGCCCCGCAACTGCAATGGTTCCCATTTTTATATGTATTTATGGTCTTACGAAGTCAATATGAAGCAAGACTCTCCCTAGGTGGCCATTTCAGAGAGCATTCCCAATATTTCTCTTCCTTTACAAAATCCCTCAATAATTAGGATGATGGGGAAAATGTTTGGTAGATATTTGTTTCTAATAACAGAACCAATGTCTTATGTCACCCAGTGAGTCCCTGTGTGTGTGTGGAAGTCGATGTTTCAAGAGAGACATCTGATTTCTTCTTGATTATAGTTGGAGAGGAATATCATTGTAAGAATCAAGTAGTTTTTTAATCGTGGTTTGATTTCTGTTTGGATGGAAAAAGGTTGTCCCATGAGTTGGAAACCTATAGACTTTGGTCTCTCAATGTTAGCAAGATCAAGGATATTGGTACTGGTGGCAACAATTCTATGAATAATCCAACATATGAACCTATAGGGAAGGGGTAAGAGAGTTTAGAGACTAGGTAAAATAAATCACCCATGATAAATAAACCGCATAGTGAATATATAGAGAATCATCAGGTGGATGATTTTTTCAACAGGTTGGGGAAAGATCGTGGCTTGTCTGTGGAGGTCCCCGTGGAGAAAATTTTGCCGAAAATAGTTCTCAAACCTATGTTATCTGAGTGTACCCAGGGAGGAAGAGGGTTTGTGGAGGGGGGCTACAATATGAGTGTATCTTATGCTGAATTGGTGTGTATAGGGAGTGGTAAATATGACAAAGTATAATAATATTGGACACCAAGGGAAACACATATAAGAAATCCTACTTTATGTAATGGATAATTTGGTGGGGCTATGATCAAGGTACATCCCAAGAGGTAGGTTGATAATATTATGATTGGTATCTATTTTTCACAACTATCGAATTAGGGTCTATATTAAGGCTAAGCTAGTGCACTCATGAGTGGGACAAAGGTTCCAAGAAATTAACCCAATTATGATTACTTTTCTAATGGTGATTCGGAGGAGGAGGTACATGATGACCAACTCCTTGGTCCAAGGAGGATAAATAGAGAGAGGGGCAACTGGAAAGAGAGGAAGGAATATTCTCTCCAACCTCTTCCAATAGAGACCCAATCAGAAAAGTATATGAAGGAAAATAAATTAGTTAATTATTTTTAATCCACCTCCAAAGATATAGGCTATAAGCATGAGTCTGATTATATACCCACATCCATCTTTGGAACTTTATATGAGTTCAGATTAGGTAATTAAAAAAATTCTAACAATTAATGCTTCGGATGACGAAGCTGAATGAATAATGGAAATGACCCTAAGGGTGACCCATAATGGGGAACATGGCCCATGTATTTATAAGAAGGATCTCCTCTTAATAAGGGGTTCAAAAAAAATATAAATAGAATTGTGGAGTACATTCAATCATTGGACAAGATGGCATCAATGATTGAAGATATTCTGATGGTAGAGCCTACCACTACGATAAGCTTCCTATCATGGAAACGTTTTAGGGATATTGATAATGGTAGGATAAGATTTCATTTTAATTTCTTTGTTATCTACATTTTTGTGTGATATTTTGTTTCTCCTTTTTTCCATAAAAGTGCTGGATAATAAAAAATTTAATTTTGAGTGGGTGATATCATATAGATTTAATGATTTCTTTTTGGTTTATTGTATCATCATTAGTGGATCATGGAGGATTATTTGTTCATGTCATTTACCTTTGCATTTATCAAGCTAGAATATTACCGACTAGTGTTTCCATGTGATATAAATTAGGATGGGTTGGTATAGTATCGATCTCATAATATCTTGTATAAAAGATTATATTTAGGATCATTTATGGCCTTTTAGGGGTTTCTAGTGTGTTCAGGCTTTGTTTCATAAGTAGTCACTCATTGGATTATATCATAACTAGAAATAGGGTTTTGGAATTGAATTTAAACATGTTTTTTGAAAATGATCATGTACTTTGGAACTAAACCCACAAGATTGTGTCATTTGAAAATCAAAACCAGGATCTATATGGTGATTCCTATTGTGGGTAGACCCATAGTGCATCAATGTGGATTAGTTAAAATCACTGCAATGTGTAAGGATAATATTGTTGGTGATAGTAGTTTTGATGTTTCATGACATAATGTTTCTTTCTATACTTCTCATGTTCATTCTTGGAGTCATAGAAAATTATCATGATAGTTGTTCAGGATTGATTGTGGCCTTTAGGTGTGGTTTTCTCATTACAGTATGGAACATGGATATCTTCCGGTAGATAGGGATCGATTAGTATAATAGGCATGATTCACATGCTACAACAACTTCTCAAAGATGATATCAACTAATTTGGGGAGTTTATATTTACCCACATCATTATAAGTTATGATTTTTTTATCGAATTCAAAATTTTCATATAGTGTATGAATATTTTGGAGAACTGTGTTTTGAACCAAATCCATTTATGTTTAAACATCCTTAAGATTTTTTTTTATTTATTTATAAGAATCCCAGTGGGTGGATCAATGATTAGGTAATAATAAAGGAAACCCAAAGCATCTGGGGATACTGCTGCAATCACCAGCTAGTCGGTGGCCCCCACATACGAGTCGGTTGGGTGGGATAGAGCCCAGCTACCCAATAGAACATACTAGCCATATGGGGATGCTACATCGTGTGGCCTATAACACCCCAAGGTTTTGAAAATAAATATAGAAATTTTATAAACACAACTTTGCCTCTCCTATGTTTTGAATTTCGAAAAATGATCATCTAGTGTTGTGTTTTGTAAGTCATTTGGAGTCTGATAGAACAAACTTGATTTTTGGTGAATAGTAACATACCCTTATGAATAGTAATATGAATAGTAATATGCCCCTGGAATAGTAAATAATAATATTTTTTATTTTTTTAAGGCAATATGATAAGGGGATCTTAATTAATTTTTCAATGTCACATAAAAGTAATTGCACTTCAAGATTGTTATTTTTCGAATTAATTATGACCTTATTTAAAAATTAAATTAATAATATTTAGAAAATTATTTTCGAAAAATGGATTTCACTTTGGAATTCTACAAGTTGAAAAATAGTAGGGGTGAATTTTTGGGATTTTTCTAAAATACATGAATTTTTCATTAATATTAAAAATACAATTTTGAGTTTTCAGTAGATTAATGACATCATAATGATGTAATGATTAAATATAAAAGTATGGTAGACTATTGTATAGTAACTTATGACATGATGTGTCCCATGTGGCTTTCACCATGAGAAAATACTATGGGAAAGCCCATGGTTTGGCAAAAAACACTAATGAGGTGTCCCTTTGAAATTATTAAAAAATTACCTCTCTTTTTCTATAAATACCCACTAATCCATTCGTTTTCTTTCATTAAAAATCCCTTATCCTAGAATCTCTGGTGGTTTTAACTCTCTATTAGTCCTCCCAAGGTGTCTATAAGCCCCCAAGGTCCCATCCTTCAAGATCTAGGAGTTATTCTACAAGGTAAGCGAATCTTGCATTCTCTCTGTTAAGTCGACACTTCTTTTATGTTATCTATTTGAAATTCCATTCACATATGTTGGGGTTTGATTTTTTTTATTCTTCATACTGTACTTTTGATTTAAATATGAATACATACCCATTTTTTTCTCATCATTTGATTTTATGAAATTTTAAGTGAAGTCGTTTGGCTGCCGAATTTTCATAAGGGATCTCTTAACTTTTCTTTATTTTCAAGTTCATCTCTTTTATTTTTCTCTCCTCACCTGATCTATCCAAATGATCAGGAAAACTCCATTAACATCTATATAATGGATTTATATCATCTGAATGTAAGAACCATCATAAATATTTTTATTCCCTCCCTTTTATTTTTATAAACGAAATCAGCATCCATGAAGTTCTGATTTATAACCTTCGTGGACGATGATGTTTTGTTCTTCAATTTATTCTTCATTACTGGTAATGAAACCATATTAATGGTTGAAAAAGACTATAATATATGTTTTATAACATAATTAATATTCAGGAACTAGAATATGAACATGTAGTTAAGTTATATGACCAAACTAGTTCATAATATTCCAAATACCGCCGAATAATCGAAGTAGTTGTCATCTAATGATTCATCCTCATTCCATGTAACCAAATGATGGAAATGACCATTATAAATTATTTATGTTAATTAATAATATATAATTCTAGTCCTGGAGATTTATAAACATTCCACATGAACTTCATTACTTAAAAACAAGTGAACCGAATATGAAAATAAAGGAAACGAACACTCTCGAACGATGAAATTCAATACAATAACTTATCAATAAAGACATAAATTAACTAACCACAATTATGGTAAATTAAATACATGTATAATAGGTTCTTAAATAAGTTATTAACAAGTATAATTTTATATTCCTATTTCTTAACTACAAGAGAGGAAGGCATTTGGAGTTAAGGTAAGGGTTTTTCCACCCGAACTTCCATTTTCATTCGGGATACTTTCATTGTCTAATTACCTTGATTTCATTCTTATGTATTGTTATGTACTCATCATATGTTTTGTGTGAGTATCATATATATGGTTACAAATAATAATCTATCTTTATTTTCTTTATAGTTACATGTTTTAAAAGAAGCTCTCAAAACTGTTTCCAAAAATATGAGCTCGATACAAGGAAATTTCTCAAATTGATATCTATTTTCAAGGGAAATAAATAATCGGTTTTTAGAAACCATTATTCTTCTAAAAAAACTAGTTTTATTATGAAAATACAATCTTACTTCACTTCTGGTTTTATAAAAATATTTTTCCAAATGAACTCTTCTTTTCAAAAAAAGAGTTTTCATCTCTAGAAATGCTTAATGATTTTATAAGGGTGTTTTCGTCTAATTCAACACTCTTGTTGATTCCATGGTATTATTGGTTTTGATCATTTATGAATTCATCTACCATATTTTATTTAATGGGTTATGAGTAACTCTATTTTAGATGGTCTATCCTAAAACCATTCACCATATTATTCCGAATGGTTAGTATTTTATGTTTAATGATTGGGGAAAGTTAGTTACATTTCATATGATATATTCAATATGAATGTATATATTTTTTATGTTGATTCCCACTCAAATGAGGAATTAATTGGACTTATTATGTGATGGTTGGGGAACAATATATCCCCTTGATGCATTGGTAGGTCTCATGAGACATCTAGACATGGAATTGGCCGAGGCCTTTCCCAATGTGATATACATTTTGGCCAAGGACTTAATCACTAGACGTCTTGGCCGAGGCCATGAAAAGATGTTTCAGAATGTCCAGAATATGCACTTCCCTCATTATGAAGCTAGTAATTGAAAGTTCATGTGGTTATTCGACTAGTAGAATACCCATGATTATGTTTTATTATGGAATTATTTACTCAACTCATATTCCTGCCATAATGTGTTTCCAGTTTATTATTAAAGGCATGTATTTTAAATTATTCACCATGTCTAATGTTTATATTATCTTCCACTGTATTTCTTACTCTTTAATGAGTTTTTGAGATCACCCCTTTCTTATTTTTCGTTGTCTCGGGACATGAAGATGTAATTTATTAATGACTTGCAAGCATAATCTAGGAGACGTGATGACTCTAGTGGACTAAATTAGTGTTGTTTTTCCTTTACATATGTACTGTTGAACTTAGGTATGTATCTAGTTTCCAATAATACTAAACTAATCTGTACTTCGAGATTCATATTCCTTTTATGTATGCCAACGTAATCAAATAAGGCACCGACTCCGGAAAACTGGGGTTGGGTCCTTACAGTTGGTATGAGAGTATGTTTAGTAGAATACTTGGAAATTAGAATTAGAAAAAGTAGAATTAGGAAATAGTCCCTTAGTTATTATTTGAGGATATACATACAATAACATCCTGGTATTTTGGTAAGGAATAGATTATGTGGATTTTCATGCAACACATCCATGTCTGGATACGAGCAGGTAGCGGTGGCTCTGGCACAGATGTATCTAGGGGTAAAACCCGAAATCACTGCTTTGAGCTAGACTCGAACGGGAACTGGTGCATGGAAATGGTCCTTGCTGCACTCTGGGTTATGACACTCCTGGGGGATATGCTTAGGATAATTCACATTTTCTTTACAAGCCATTATGAAAGAGTTTAATGTAAAATATTCCTCATAGAAACCATTTTTCTTAATATGGTATTAGCCATGCATAGAATCTTAATTTTTTGAGTATTTTTTAGTTAAGTTTATACATTATGATTCATACCCTAATATAGTGTATTCCATTTTCTAGATATGGAGCCTAGTGTACTGAAAGGAAATCACATGAATGCACGTGTCCCCTGTAGCTATTTTCCTCTGACGCAATATAATGATGTTGGATCTGGTGTTGTGACTAGTGTTGAGAAACTCATAACTATTTTGGGAAAACTTACTCAGGTTATCAATAATAACCTTACCCATATGGAGCATCTGGATTCCCCATGTGGAGGAGCCATGCTAGATAGCTTTATGTGAAAACAGCCTCCATAGTTCAACAGGACTATAAACCCATTTGTAGAAGAGAAATGGATATGTTCCCTTGAGAATATATTTCTCGCTTTGGGATGTAATGAAAGAGAGAAGGTTGTCATGGTAGTATATCTTCTATTAGGAGATGCGGATCAGTGGTGGTCATTAATCCAAATCAAAAAGGAGGAGGAATAGATAGTAGAGATTGAATGGAGGGATTTTAAGGAAATATTCTTAGAAAAATATTTCCCTCTTGAGCAGTGAGCATATATGGAGAGAAAATACTTAAATCTGAGGCATAAGGAGGATGAAAATGTTTCAAAGTATGAAGCCAACTTCACAAGGTTAGAAATACATGTTTTGGACTATATACGAATTCCAAGGATCAAAATTGATCGATTCATTGATGGCCTATATCCAGTACTCCATTGGGCACTGGTATCCCAAAGTTTTTCATCATATGAGGGTATAGTTTCATGTGCCATCAAGACACAAAAATAATTCTCTATGTCTTATGACTTTAAGGGAAAGAAAGAAAATAAGAGGGATACTGAAAACCCTGGGAAAGGAAATAAGGAAACAAGGAAGAAGGTAAGAGTTGCATTTCCACCATGTGACAATTGTGGAAAGAAACACTCTGGTGCATGCTTAAAAGGAAAAAAAGTATGGTACAAATGTGGTCAAAAAGGACATCTTGATAGTGATTGAAAAGGTAAGAATGGAGCCAATTATGTTCAATGCTATCGTTGTTGATAGATGGGACACTATGCAAATTAATGTCCAAAATGTCAAAGAAATATGCAATAGAAAAGGCCAAGGGATCAGGGACATGCTTATGCAATCACAAATACAGAGGTTGAAGTTCCTAATGATGTGGTGGTAGGTACTTTAATTGTTTCCTCAAGTTTATCCAATGATTTATTTGATTATGGATCATCACATTGTTTCATATCTTCCCAGTTTTCTAAGAAAATTAGATATTTCCAATTTGATTTAACAAGGGAGTTTTCAATCAAAACTCCTAATGGACGTATCATTGCTACAATGTTCTGTGAATCAGTTCCCATTAGGGCATAAAAATGTTCTTTATCTGTTGATCTCATCGGCATACCCATGATTGAATTTGATATAATCCTTGGTATGGATTGGATTTCATACCATGAGAAAAAATTTATTGTAATAATAATGATGTTACAATTTTTTATGATGATGATAAAGAACACATTATCTTTAGAGCAGAATCGTCACCACCTGATTCTTATCTAGATCCACCCCAGTAGCTCTACTAAATTAAATTATTGGGGAGGAAGAGAATAAAATAACTGTGGGTGAGGAATGGAATGTTCAAATAGAGGGTGTACCTATTGTGAGAGAATATGTTGATATGTTTCCAGAATATTTACCTGGACATCCTCCAAAACGAGAAATTGAGTTTTCCATCAATTTAATTCCTAGTTCAAGGCCCATATTTAATACCCCTTATATAATGGCCACTATGGAATTAGTTGAACTAAAGAAAAAACAAGAGTAATTGAGTAATAAGGGATTTATCAACCCTAGTGTTTCTCTATGGGGAGCCCTTTTCCTTTTTGTTAAGAAGACAGATGGATCACTGAGGTTATGTATCGACTACAGGGAGATCAATGCAATAACAATACAGAACAAGTATCCCCTACCTCACATTGATGATTTATTTGACCAACTGTATGGAGATCAATACTTTTCAGAGATTGACCTTCGATCTGGATATCATCAGTTGAGTATGAAGAAGGAAGACATTCCAAAAATAGTGTTTCAAACCAGGTACGGGCATTATGAGTTTACAGTAATGACTTTTGGATTGACTAATGAACCCTATATCTTCATGGATCTAATGAATATAATTTTCAAGGAATATCTTGATGATTTTGTAGTGGTATTTATTGATGATATCTTAGTATACTCCAAAATCTACAAAGATCATGAAAATCACTTGCACATTATCCTGAAGAATCTTAGAAGACATGAATTATATGGGAGGTTTAGAAAGTGTGAATTTTGTCTTGCAGAGATTTCTTTTCATGTCCATATTGTCTCTAAGGATGGAATCCTAGTTGATCCTACAAAGACAAAAGAAATCCATGATTGGCCCATGCCAAAAATCAAAACTGAGGTACGCGGTTTTGTTGGCTTAGCATGTTATTATCGGCGTTTCGTACCGAATTTTGCCCGACTGGATAACCCACTAACGAAGATCACATGTTAAGGGGTTAAATTTGTTTGGACAAAATATTGTGAAGAATGTTTCGAAGAACTGAAGAGTTGATTATTCAATTCTCCAATATTGACTATACCATCGAGGAATGAAGGGATTTTTATTTATAGTGATTCTTTAAAGAAAGGACTTGGTTATGTCCTTTTGCAAAATGATAGGGTTATTGCTTATGCATAATGACAACTAAATATTCATGAGAAAACCTATCCTACTCATGATCTTGAGTTAGCCACTGTAATCTTTTCTTTGATGATATGAAGACATTATCTCTATGGTGAAAAATTTGAGATTTATATTGATCACAAGAGTTTGAAGTATATTTTCTCACAAAAAGAACTCAACATGAGACAAAGGAGGTGGATTGAGCTACTCAAAGAATACGATTGCACAATACACTACCACCCATGGAAAGAAAATAAGGTAGCAGATGCATTGAGTTGAAAAGACCATGGAATTATGAACAAGATGATAGTTTAAAGGGATCATATTTTCATAGATCTAGTAAATATGGATATGGGAATAACCATGGAAGTTGAAACATCAATGCTTTATCAAATGGTTTCCAAACCATCTTTACTACAAAGGATAAAAAATTAATAGGCTAGTGATGGGGAGTTTCAAAAGAAGATTAAAGCAGTGAATGATGGGAGATTGAGTTACTTCATATATGATGATTGAATTTTGAAATTTTGGAAGAGAATTTGTGTTCCTGATATACCGGATCTAAAAATGGGAATTGTTTGATGATGCACATAGTTCCAATTTCTCTATACACCCTGGTAGCACTAAGATGTATATAGATTTGAAGGAACATTTTTGGTGGGACAACATGAAGAGGGATATTTCTGATTTTGTGTCAAGATGTATGGTTTTTCAACAAGTGAAAGTTGGAAGGCAATAGCCTTGAGGAGTATTGCATCATCTTCCCATACCTATGTGGAAATGGGATAATATCACGATAGACTTTGTCATGGGACTTGTGACAACTGGGCCCCAGTGACAGCACAACCACCCCGCCTTAACATGGCTGTCGAGTCCTGGCCCACGAGGTACCACCAGTTGCCCCACAGACACGTGGGGCCC
Organism: Viscum album; assembly: GCA_963277665.1. Taxonomy (NCBI): domain Eukaryota; kingdom Viridiplantae; phylum Streptophyta; class Magnoliopsida; order Santalales; family Viscaceae; genus Viscum; species Viscum album. The sequence continues at coordinate 1,278,683,309 of OY728127.1, forward strand.
ACCTCAGGGTTGACCCACATGCCTGAATAGGTCATCTGACTAATGATTGTCCCCACAGGCCAACGCATGTTCTTTCCAGTGTGCTTTGTCCTCACTCACACACACCCTAGGAAACTTCCCAGAAGGTCACCCGTCATAATCACTACTTCAGGCCAAGCATGCATAACTGTGGAGTTCTAATCATACAGGCTCCCTAAAAGGATGGCTCACCTTGTTAACATGAGTCATATCATTTAGTCATTTAACCCTTTATCGTTCTGGGGTGTAACAGGACTACCAAAGACTCCTATAAGGAACGATGCAATATGGGTCATTGTTGATCATCATGCCAAGTTAGTACAATTTCTTGCTATAAGAGAAGATCAACCACTTGAACGTATAGCAAGACTATATGTTAATGAAGTTGTGAGACTTCATGGAGTACCCCTATTGATTGTTTCTTATTATGATCCTTGTTTTACATCAAGATTCTAGAAGAGTCTTCAAAAGTACCTAGATACTGATCTTAATTTGAGCACTGCCTACCACCCACAAACTGATGGACAATCAGAACGGACAATTCAAACATTGGAAGAAATATTGAGGTCTTTCCCACTTGATTTTCAAGGCAAGTGGGATCAATATTTACCTCTTGTAGAATTTTCCTACAACAATAGCTTCCATTAAAGTATACAGATGGCACCCTATGAATCATTATATGAGAGGTAATTTCGTAAACCAACTTGCTGGGATGATGATGGTGAAAGAAAGCTCGTGGGGCCAGAACTTGTTGATGAAACAATGGAAAAGGTGAAGATTATCCAGAACCATATTAAAATAGCTCAAAGTAGGAAAAAGATCTATGCAGATAACTGAAGGAAGGATTTGGAGTTTCAAGAAGGTGATCATGATTTCATAAAGGTATCTCCATGGAAGGGTATTATAAGATTCAGAAAGAAGGGAAAGTTAAGTCCCAGGTACATCATACCTTTTGAAATTCTATACTGAATTGGAGCTGTAGATTACCGTTTGGCAATGTCGCCATGTCTCTCCATGGTTCACAATGTGTTCCATGTGTCAATGTTAAGAAATTACATGCCAGATCCAACAAATGTACTCACTTATGAAGAAGTGGAACTTGAGCCTAATCTATCATACTATGAAGATCCTATCAAGATTCCTGATACTAGAGAACAATTATTGAGTAATCTGACGACTCGTCTGGTGAAGGTTCTATGGAGGAACCATAAGATGGAGGAAGCAACATGGGAGCCTGAGGAGCTTATGTTAAAGACATACCCAAATCCTTTTTGGTAATATTCTATGAATTTTGTGGATGAAATTTTTGTTAGGAGGGGAGAATATAACACCCCAAGGTTTTGAAAATAAATATAGAAATTTTATAAACACAACTTTTCCTCTTCTTTGTTTTGAATTTCAAAAAATGATCATCTAGAGTTGTGTTCGGTAAGTCATCTGGAGTCTGATAGAACAAACATGATTTTTGGTGAATAGTAACATACCCTTATGAATAGTAATATGAATAGTAATATTCCCCTTGAATATTAAATAATATTACTATTTTATTTTTTTAATGCAATATGATAATGGGATCTTAATTAATTTTTCAATGTCACATAAAAGTAAATGCACTTCAAGATTGTTATTTTTCGAACTAACTATGACCTTATATAAAAATTAAATTAATAATATTTAGAAACGTATTTTTGAAAAATGGATTTCACTTTTGAATTCTACACGTCAAAAAATAGTAGGGGTGAATTTTTTGGAATTTTCTAAAATACATGAATTTTCATGAATAGTAAAAATACAGTTTTTGAGTCTTCGGTAGATTAATGAAATCATAATGATGTAATAATTAAATATAAAAGTATGGTAGACTTTTGTATAGTAACATATGACATGAGGTGTCCCAAGTGGCTTAAACCATCGGCAAATACCATGGGAAAGACCATGGTTTGGAAAAAACCACTAATGAGGTGTCCCTTTGAAATTGTTAAAAAAAATTACCTCTCTTTTTCTATAAATACTCACTCATCCATTCATTTTATTTCATTCTAAATACCTCATACTCTAAGCTATAGTGGTTTTACCTCTCTATTAGTCCTCTCAATGTGCCCCTAAGCCCCCAAAGTCACATCCTTCATGATCTAGGAGTTATTCTACAAGGTAAGGGAATCCTTCATTCTCTTCTATAAGTCGACACTTCTTTTAGGTTAGCTATTTGAAATTACATTCTCATATGTTGGGGTTTGATTTTATTTATTATTTTTACTGTCCTTTTGGTTTAAATATGATGTGATACCCTTTTTCTCATCATTTTAATTTATGAAATTCTAAGTGACGTCGTTAGGCTGCTGAATTTTCATAAGGGATCTCTTAACATTTCATTATTTTCATGTTCATATCTTTTATTTTTCTCTCCTCACCTCCACTGTTAAAATGATCATGATAACTCCAGTAACATATATATACAGTATTTATATCATGTGAAGGGAATAACCATCCTAAATATTCGTATTCCCTCCCTTTTATGTTTATAAACGAAATCGACGTCAATGAGGTTCCAATTTATAACCTTCATAGACGATGAAGTTTTGTTCTTCAATTTACTATTCATTACTGGTCATGAAACCATATTCATGGTTGAACCAGAAAATAATATATGTTATATAACCTAATATTTAGGAACCATAATATGTATATATAATTAAGTTATATGACCAAACTAGTTTATAATATAACAAATACCGCCGAATAAACGAAGTAGTTGTCATCTAATGATTCATCCAAATTCCATGTAAACAAATTATATAAATGACAATTGTCAATTATTTATGTTCATTAGTAATATATGATTCCAATCCTGGTGATTTATAACCATTCCACATGAACATCATTACCTAAAAACAATTAAACCGGATATGAAAATAAAGGAAATGAAGACTCTAGAACGACGAAATTCAATACAATAACTTATCAATAAAGACATAAATGAACTAACCATAATTATGGTAAACTAAATAAAAGTCTAATAGGTTATGAAATAAGTTATTAAAAAGTATAATTTCATATTCCAGGAGCTTAAGTAAAAGATAGGAATGCATTTGGAGTTAAGGTAAGGGCTTTTCCACCCGAACTTCCATTTTCATTCAGGATACTTTCATTTTCTAATTACCTCAATGTAATTCTTATGTATTGATATGTACTCCTCATATATTCTGTGTAAGTATCATATATATGTTTAAAAATCCTAATCCTTTTTTATTTTCTGTATAGTTACATGTTTTATATGAAGCTCTCAAAACTGCTTCCAAAAATACGAGCTCGATACAAGGGAATTTCTCAAATTCATATCTATTTTCAAGGGAAAAATATAATCTGTTTTTAGAAACCATTATTCTTCTAAAAACACTAGTTTTATTATGAAAATACTATCTTACTTCACTAATGTTTTTATACAAAGATTTTTCCAAAAGAACTCTCCTTTTTAAAAAAAGAGTATTCATCTCAAGAATTGCTTAATGATTTTATAAGGGTGCTTTCATCTAATTCAACACTCTTATTGATTCCATCGTATTATTGGGTTTAATAATTTATGAAGTCATATACCATATTTTATTTAATGGTGTATGACTAACTCTATTGTGGATGATCTATCCTAAAACCATTCACCATATTTTTTCGAATGGTTAGTGTTTTATGTTTAATGATTGGGGAAAGTTAGTTACATTTCATATGATAGATTAAATATGAATGTATATATTGTTTATGTTGATCCCCGCTTATATGAGGAATGAATTGGACTTATTATGTGACGGTTGGGTCCCTCTATATCCCCTCGATGCATCAGTAGGTCTCATGAGTCAACTAGACGTGGAATTTTCCAAGGCCTTTCCCAATGTGATATGGATTTTGGTCAAGGCCTTAATCACTTGACGTCTTGGCCGAGGCCATGAAAAAATGTATCATAATGTCCGGAATATGCACTTCCATTTTTATGAAGCTAGTAATTGAAATTTCATGTGGTCATTCGACTAGTAGAATACGGATGATTATGTTTTATTATGGCATTATTTACTCAGCTCATATTCCTGCCATAATGTGTTTCAAGTGTATTATTAATGGAATGTGTTTTAAATTATTCACCATGTCTAATGTTTATATTATCTTCCATTGTATTGATTACTCTTACTGAGCATTTGGTCTCACCCCTTTCTTATGTTTTGTTTTCTCAGGACATGAAGAAGCAATTTATTAATGACTTGAAAGCATAATCTAGGAGACGTTATGACTCTAGTTGAATAAATTAGTGTAGTTTTTCCTTTCCATATGTAATGTTGAACTTATGGACATATCTTGTTTCCAATAATACTAAACTACTCGGTCCTTCTAGATTCGTATTCCTTGTATTTATGCCAACGTAATCAAATAAGGCACCGACTCCAAGAAACTAGGGTCAGGTCCTTACATGGCCAGTGGGGTGTGTTGAGTCGAGATTAAATGGGGTTCAATTTGGTCTTTTTTTCCACCGATGTACCTCAGGTTTAACTTTGCTTGCTCATATTTTTTAAGTCCATTCAACCATTACCTTCTCCTCTCCTCCTTCCTTGAGTTTCCATTGATCTAGGATGTATCTTGATACATCCCATTGGAAAATCTATTGAACATCCTCTGTTAATTTTTTATCTTAACAGCCTTATTCCCCAAGTGGTGGTGGATCATTGTATAATTTTTCATAGTAGATTCATCTAGGAATGAAATTTTCCTTCTGATACTTTGATGTGCCCATTATCTAAAAATCCCATTTTCCATGATCATATTGATCATTGATTGATCTTTGGATTGATCCAATTAGATAACTGGAATATAATTCCCCCAGATTTTGGGGAAGTTATACGAGAATGAGGGGCCTTAGATATGCATGGATAGATGATTAACATGTATTGTTTATTGGGTTTATTTTGAGGTCACATCCCTTAGTGTTTTTCCATGACCCCCTCCCTTCAAATTGTACCCCTCATAGGTCTTAAATGAAGAAAGGTTGATAATGACCCATGAGTCCTGCCTACAGTAGGCCTCGGGTTAGACACTAGAATTGATGGTATAATTAACATGCATATGGGAGTAATTACCCTATAAAGAAATAAGAAAGAGAAAGACAAGATAGATAAACCAACCAACACCTTCTTAGTAATATGTATATGTATATATATATATATACATATATATATATATGAAATCCCATGTGCACATATGTAATGTCAGGTTTGAACTACTACAACTGAAGGGGAAAACTTAATGTACCATAAGAAATTAAAGATGGAATCAACCAAAAATACCAAATATCTCCTACAAAACCCCAAGATAGTAGTAACTAACCAGATCTCCATCCTACTCTAAATGACCTGGCAATACTTTATATATATGCTGGGTGAGTATAATAGTATACTCAATATGATCCTACCAAGAGACTCTCATGAAAATGTAAAGAAAGAATAATAAATCACAATGAACAACAATTGATACTAACTCATTGCCTAAACATGTATAATAGGTTCCCAAACTCACCATGGCTACTGTCACCAATTTTTGCATACAAGATTATATAATATAATAAATAATCTCATGGGTACCCCACTACCACTTCCCCATTGGTTAGAATCTTTGCCACAATGCTGCATGTCCTGTGCATCTCTGTCTAAAAGTATGTTGTCCTAAAAATACCTAGGTTGGGCATCACAACATGTACCTCATTAAACACACCACCACGTCCAGATAACCCAAAGTAACCATGTGTTTTCCATGAGCCTACACAACCCATAAAATATGTATCATACATTAGGTATTATACCTAAAGACATTAAATCACAGACGTTGATTAAGAATCCTCAAGTCATCACAACTTATACATGTTATACCTATAGTAGTCCTTTGGAAACTACATCCATAATACATGTGTGTGAAATAACCACAAGACATTACAACCCTCTACGCAAATATATGGGGAAAACTAACCACTATGGATACTAGTACAAGTAACTTCCAAGAGAAGAGAGTGGTCCCAAAAGGGGTTGTCAACCATCTATAATCCCATCAGGATGTTGGGGAACACACCCCCTCATGGATCACAATCCCCAGAGTGATGGTTTCCCTAATCGACAATGTGGATTAGCATATAGAAACAAAAAAAATACAAGATATGATATAGCTCACAACCACACTATGAGAATATTATAGTCTTACACTCAACTACAACTAACATCTCTCAGACTCTCGTCTTACATAGCTAAGACTAGATAACCAATATGCATAAAACCATTTAAATAGAAACATTAAATTATATTATTCCTTTTTATCAGTTTCACCTTAAGATAATTAATTCTTTAAACACCAATTATACCCAAAAAAATTCCACATTACATTTCATTAGCAATTCAACAATATTTATTCCCTTTAGGCATAAGAAAAAAGAGTCCACAAATTCTCAGAAAATATTACCTCGGCATTTCATCCAAACATGCTCCAACCCCATGGGTTAAAAATTTATTAACATTTTTCATAAAATTACATTACTAATTAATTAAATTCCCTACTTCCAAGTATTCTAGGAAAATAGTTATGGTACCAACCACAATGGGGCTCAAACGGTTAGTAGATAAACTGTCCAAATCAAATTTTGTATTATTAATGGAAAATAATGACAAAAAGACAAAACAACATCAGGGGGACCTAAAGTAGTGAAAGACAAGGGCATCCCCTTTAATCAAATTTAAGACCCAATAGCTGCAAGTAGATAGGGTTTAGAAGAAAACTGTGAATGGAGCTCTATTTCACCAAAGAAGAAAAGTAGTCTAAAACCTGATTTCTTTCCCCCCACGTATGGGTCACCTGGATGTTGTTATGAAGGAGGGATCTAAAATTCCAGAAAATGTATCAAATGGACCATGGGGTGGAGCCTTTACCTTGCTAGGAGTCATGAAGGATCAAAGAGTCAGTCTCTGCCTGGGAGATGTCAATATTCTGCTGAGTATAGAGAGTATTCCCGGTAAGCAAGGATTTGGCCTTGGCCAAAAGAGAGCATCCATTTCCATAGAATAAAGTGAATTCCAAGACCACATTCCCCTCGTCCCCATGAACCACACCCCATACTTTTATATTTCCCAGAACATAGGAACCATCAATGTTCATTTTGTAACCCATTTCAAAAGGTCTCCAGCATACCCATCTCCTCATTAGTCTGGAAAGGGGAGGTTGAGTCAAAGTGTTACTAGCCTGCAAAAGACCCAGAGATGGAGCATCCCCCTAATCCTGCATAAGCATAACCAAATCCCCTAATATGAGACAGTTCCACCAGATGATGGACCTCACTAAGGGTGGAGACCCATCATACCTTTCCTGGTTTCTATCATACCACATGAACCAACACCCTACGCTGAGAATCACTAAACTGGACAACCTCTCAATGCTGGATTCCTGAGATCCATGCAACAACCTATCCATGAAGGTCGCATCCCTCTTCTTGTGAGAAGAGAAAGTAGTGCATCTGCTAAAGAATTACCACACCACAACATCCCATTTTCATTCAATGAACATGTGACTGGTACTATCCTCTAACTTGGAAGTGAAACAGTGGAACCTCAAGGAAAAAATGATATGCATTAGTTTAATGTTTCCATATGTAGTGATCATTATGTTCATGATACACTAGGAAAGAAAATTAATCTTTGTAGGGATCCTTCTACACCACCCCACATCATTCCAGTTTTCCTGATGATCCTGAGACTGAAGCAGCTTCTGAAAATCCATGATATTGAAAGAGCCCAAGGAAGACACCCTGAAAACATACTTGTTCGGCTCTGAGGTGAACATAATGGAATATTGAAGGTCCGTCTTCTCATTATCCAGATCCACCTTAGTAAACACAGTAAAACACTGTGCCTCCTTCAAAGAAATCAAAAGAGACAGACATCCCGGAAACCCAATCAGTGATCCTCCCCAGTTCCGGTGCTAGAAATGGATGCTTCCTTATCCAAAAATCCAAAGGGAGTTCTGCTGAAGGGATTGGAAGAGCAGGAAGATCTTTAAACAGAGGTAGGAATCCAAGCCACACACATCCTCCTCATTGTCCCCAAAGATAGATTCCATTGATTTCCCCCATAAGGTAGATTCATCAACAACTTCCCAATTAAACATAACTCTCAATACAAGAAGAGTGTTTTCAATACTCCTAACATTAATCCCTCCCTCATGGACAGGTCTCTCCATCCTCTCCCAGGAGGCCTAGCGCCATTTCCCCACAGACTGAACATCCTTGATGAAACCACTCATGACCTTATAGATTGTGTTGATGACACCTAGCAGGACATTAGTGGATTCCAATACAAGAACAGGTATAACAGAAAGTACACTATTTACAAGTGAAATTCGACCCCAAAAGGATAAGTAGCAGTTCTTCCATTTTATTACACGACTTGTAATTTTGTGAACATCATATTCAAAACCATGTACCCGAAGTATTCCAGTTGAAATTGGTGTGCCCAAATACTCTATAGGAAAGGATATGTGTTGCATGTCCAGGCGGATGCAAAGAGAGGCAACACGACTGGGAGTACATTTTGAATTGATGAAGATATTGCTTTTCAATCAATTTCTCACTTTCCCACTACACAGACAGTATTCATCGATGATCCTCTTAAACCCAAAAACTGAACCCCTACCACCATTAATGAAAACAAGTGTATCTTCTGGGAACATCAGGGTAAAGATAGAGGGAAGATTATTCTTCCCTCGGTATGGGAGAACAGCTCTAGATGAGAGCCCCCAGTTAATGAACCAACTAAGGGCATCCTTCCCAAGGATGAAGATACTCAGGGATAGCAGATCCCCCTAATGGAGACCTCTCATGGCCTTGAAGAAGCCATGAGACTTTCCCATAAATGAAAGAGCCATCCAAGAGGAGCTGAAGTAATGGAAGAGAAGATCAACCGTCTCATCCAAGAGACCCATTGGGGAGAGAAATCTGTTAATAAAGCACCATTAAATCCAATCATAGTCCATGTTAATGTCCAGTTTGATTTCTATGTTGGAACTGTGGGTTTTGAAGTTGATGTCCCAGATCATCTCCTATGCCAGAGCAATAGCTCCATGAATGGGTCGGCCCCTCACAAAACCATGCTGCTCAAGATAGATCCACAGAGATAGACATCTCGACAACCTCAAATTAATAACACTCACCGTGATTTTATATGGAAAATTACACAAACCAATAAGCCTGTAATGTGACATTGAATAGGGATCCTTGACCTTTGGTATGAGAACAACGTCAGTTGCACAAGAAACAATAGGGTGCCTCCCTCCGCAGAAAACGTCTTAGATAGAGCCAATGATGTCACCCTTAACCACATCCCACATTCATAAACCAATGTGTATCACCACTCTATGTTACAACTAATACAACCACAACTAGGCCTCCCAACCCCACATACCACAGTAGTCCTCTAGTCTTAGCAATCCAAGGTTCACATCACATATGGGCCTCCTCACCCCACATCACAAGGATCATATCTATAGCACATCACAAGATGCCATAACTAACATAAAAATGGGATCTTGGCCCTCAACAAGGGAAATATCCTTTACACAAAACAATCTCCCACAGCTCCAAGCACAAGTCACTTGTCCTTTATAATCAAACGGTAAACTCAATCCCCACAATGGAATTATATTTTTTTACAAAACCAGTTATTATTCCATCTTGAATTAATTGATTCAATATTTCCAAGTTATAACTATGGGAAGAGAAGAATCAATCTATCTCAAGCCAATTCAAGAATGAAATTAACATTAATTTAATTATCAATAAGAATCAACATGATTAAATTGCATTAAAAACTTTAATTAAACATTCACACGTGCATCAATTTTATTAAAAAAATTACATAAACAACTAGATTCATTAGATATGCCACTTTATCTATTATCCAATTAATTATCAATTAATTCCGAATTTACTTTATTTAAAAATTTCCTTCACAAAAAAAATTATAAACCAATAAAAGCATAGATATCACACTAGCTATAAAATCAAGAGGAAAACCCTTATCACGTTATAAAGAAACAACATCGCTACACAATTGACAACAATTCTTTAATCTGATTAAATTATTTAATTTGGTCAATTTCATTACAATCCATGGGGATAAACCATGGTAACTATTTGATTTCATGTAAATAAATAGTGAGGAAACTAATCCCCTCCCTCAAATGGTTTATGACATTATTTTCTTGAGAATGGGTCAAGGGATCACAATCACTTCTCCAGCAACAATTGCATCCACCGATTAAGTCATGGAACAATTGAAAAAAGGGACGATTGGAACATCATGGTTTCACTAAAACAAGGGGGACCACATGTAGCAGGAAGATCCTCCATGGAACATGATCCAAAGGGTACATTACACTCACATTATTCCTCAAAAATAATGTTTTCAGGTTCCTAACACTGAGATAAAGGAGAAGGAATGAAAGAAGGGAAGGCGCCCGACATGGAAGGATTAGATCTAAGACTCACATAATACTAAATGTTTTACTTTCCATTTTACATGGATCATGACCAAGAACTTGTGTTTTGAAAAAACAAATCCACCCTCATAATTGAGAAACAAATATAGGAATTATGGGATTCGAATTGGTCTCAAAAACCTTCAAACAAGGATTTAAAGGCATTTTATGTCAAAGAAAACATTAAAGGGGTAAAACTATAAAAAATGGGAAATTATATAAATTTGATAAACTATTGGAATGAACCACCATTGTAAAATTCAGTACTTGTACCTATCTGTAACGTCCCGAGTCCGGAGCCCCTCCACTGGTGCCCCGTACCCGGTTCGCCACATGACCTCAAGCGCGTTTCCCCGAATTACAGAGGGTACCGACTAGCAGCGAGGGCCTTGGTGAGTCGGTGGGGAAACTATGCCCTCATTCGGTAAAGTATACAATGTAAGAAAACAACAATAAACAACAGAAGCAGAAAACAACATGCATACCAATAGAAACCAACATCGAAAGCAATGTAAATGCATAGCTATGATGACAATGATGCAGCATGTACAAGTATCTAAGGAAAACAGAAAACACAACAATGCGCTAAAATAAAACTGAAACCAAGTGAAAAAGAAAACAAAGTAAGCTCCTCAACATCGCGAGCCATGGCTCGGTCCCATGCTCCCCAGCTCCAGGTGTAGTCAAGATCCTGAAGTAGAAGGGCGCTTTCCCTTATCTATACCTGCAACAACATAGTCCGGTTGGGCCCAAAAGCATTTCCCAAACAGGGTGTGAGATACAATCCCAATAGGCAACCACCCAAATATTTGTGCCTAACAGTCCATGAATATATGGCAGAAAATAAACAAGAAGCAGTAAACAGGAAATCACAAGAAGCTAAAATCCATAGCTCTAACAAGTAAAGCACACAAGTAAGCAGTCAACAACAAGAATAAAATAGGTAACCCTCTGGGTAGCTCTCACATTCTAACCCCTATGGTTCAACCTCTGAGTACCAGCTACCCTCTGGGAGGCACACACAGTCTCACCCCTCTGGTTCAGCTACGTAATTAAGTAGACTCTCTAGGGAAGCACTCACCGTCAATTCCCCCTACAGTCTCGTATCATGCTAAAGTCTCTCTAGGGAAGCACTCAACGTCAATTCCCCATGTGGCCCACATCGTAGTTTAAGACACTCTGGAGAAGCCATTCCATCAATTCTCCCCTTGTTCCCGCATCGTGATTAAAAAGAAACCCTGGAGAATCCATTCTGTCAATTCTCCATTTGGTCTACTACTCTAGTTCTCACAGTCCTGAGTATAACTAAACATGCTCAGCGCATGCATATCGTCCAAGTAAAACTCAAGAACTACTTGGCTATCAACTAAGTCTCAACAGTAATACTAAAACAACAATCCACAATCCTACAACAAGGCATGGAAAAGAAAACTGAGCACAAACAAATACTCTAATCACAAGAAATAACCTCTACTAAAGCAATCAAGCAAAGCAGGCAAGGATCAAGGGAAAAATAGGAAACACGCAATACCCCGTTCAAGGTTATTGGTGAAATTTTCACATAATATTCATCAACTTTCTAAGGAAAGGCAAAAACCACCTACCTCGATCCTAGGAGATCGACATATGTGATACTCGACGATAGATTCCCCTTGGAACGACGCAGATCTGAGAAAACGCACAAAAATATCATCCTACGATAAGTTGGAAACCATGAGGAATCAAGAAACAAGGATAAAGCAGAAGGAAGAACTCACCTCTGCGATTCCAACGCAGCTGACCGTGCTCGAATCGGAGAACGGACGGCGAGGCGGTCGTCCGTCAAAGATCTGGTCGTACGGTCTCTCTTGGCCGGTCGAAACCTGAAGAAGAAGATGGATACGGGGGATAGACACGACCCCGGTCCGTTTAATGAAAAAAAGTACACGGCGTGTACTTCAAATTTGCTGTACTCCGAAAAACCGGCCTCCACCTCAACCTTACACACCGTGTGTGTGTCCCGGACACGGCCAGCACATGGCTTCGAGCTGGGGAAAGAGTACATGGCGTGTACTAAGAAAGTACACGGTGTGTACTTCTGAAATTTATAGAAAACTCATTTTCCTCAAAAACTCCAGAAAAAGGAAAACATACCTGAAAAGATATCCGGGTTCATACAAACATCCCCCCTTAAAGAAATTTTTCCCCGAATTTCCCTAACGAGGCAGAGAAGGAGAAACCCCGAACAGCTCCAGCCACCGTGATCGAACATCAGCCTCCCTCTCCCAGGTCTCGTCCTGTACTCGCCCGTTCTACCATAGCACTCGTACTAGAGGAATAGACTGCCCACGGAGAACCTGCATACTACGATCAACAATCCAGATAGGATGCTCCTCGAACGGCGCATCTGCTTCAAGCTCGACTTCCTCGGGCTAAAAGACATGAGATGGGTCTGAAAAAGTAGCGTCGGAGCTGAGAGACGTGGAAGACGTCATGCATGGCCCAATATCTCTTAGGTAGCTGCAACTGATAGGCGACTGGACCCACTCTCTCTAAGACCTCAAATGGCCCGACGTACCGCGGTGAAGGCTTACCCTGTCTCCGAATCCTTTTGTGTCCCAACCTTGGTGCGACACGTAGGAAGACCTGATCACTGACCTTGAACTCTAGAGGTCATCTCCGTTGATCAGCATAAGACTTCTACTGAGACTGTGCTATAGCCATCCTCTTCGGAATCAGCTCTATCTGCTCTGAAGTCTCCTGAACAAGACGAGGTCCCAACAAAGCTGCCCCTCCTACCTCCGGCCAGCATAAGGGTGATCAGCATGGCCTACCATACAAATCCTTGTATGGCGCCATCTGAATGGTCGGCTAGAAACTGTTATTGTAGGCGAACTCCACCAGAGGAATTTGCATCTCCCAAGAACCACCAAAGTCAAGGATGCAAGCTCAGAGCATATCCTCAAGAACCTGGATCGTGCGCTCGGATTGTCCATCAGTCTAGGGATGGTATGTTGTACTCAAAAGTACATGTGTACCCAAGGCCTTCTGAAGTCCCTTCCAGAACCGAGAGGTAAATCGCGCATATTTGTCTGAAATAATAGAGGACGGAACTCCATGGAGACGAATGATCTCCCTAATGTAAATTCATCCCAGATCATCGACACTGAAGGTCTCCTTGATCGGAAAGAAGTGAGCAGCCTTCGTAAGTCTGTCGACGACAACCCAAATAGCATCATTCCCTCAGGGTGATCTCGGCAACCCAGTCACGAATTCCATCGAAACATCAATCCACTTCCACTCTGGAATGGTTAACTGCTGTAAAAGGTCTGTTGGTCGTTGATGCTCTACTTTCACCTGCTGACAAGTAGAACATCTCAAGACAAAACCAGCAACATCCTTCTTCATACTTGGCCACCAGTATTGGCGATGGGGGTCTTGATACATCTTGGTGACGCCAGGATGAACTGCCCAAACAGAGGAATGGAAATCCCGCATCAGCTCCTCACGTATGTCTGCTGGAACCCATACATGTCCTTGGAAACACAACATCTCATCCTCGCCCATTGTCCAACCAGGAAGAGGGTCTCCTCCTGACAGACTCTCCTGCAGGACTAAGCCTTCGGAGTCTGATAGTTTCCTCATCCGTACCCGATCAAGTAGCGTGGAGGTAACAGCATCAGAAGATAGAAAAGTCTATCCTCATCTATCGTGCACCTCCAGATGCATCTCAGAGAACAGAGCCATCAGCTGCCACTCACTACTGGCCTCATGAACTGCATGAATCTGAGTTCTCCTGCTCAACGCGTCTACCACGGCGTTGCCCTTTCCCGGCGTATAGGCGAGCTCGAAGTCAAAATACTGAAGGTACTCAACCCACCTGCGCTGCCTCAGATTCAGATCACATTGTGTGAAGATATACTTGAGACTCTTTTGGTCAGTGAAAACCACAAAGTGCACTCCCAGAAGATAGTGTCTCCAACAGCGCACGTCATGAACAACAACTGCCAACTCCAGATCGTGTGTAGGGAAGTTCCTCTCATGTGGCCTCAACTGGTGAGACTCAAACGTAATGACTCCATCTCCCTGCATAAGCACAGCTCTCAGCCCGATACCCAAAGCATCACAGTAAACAGTGTAGCTTTTTCCTGGCTCTGGCAAGACTAGTATCAATACTGACGTCAACCTCCCTTTCAACTCCTGAAAGGCTGACTCACAAGAATCTGATCATAAGAACTTTTCCCCCTTCGTGGTCAGACCTGTCAAAGGTGCTGCTAGACGAGAAAAGTTTTGAATGAAGCGTTTATAGTATCCATCCAGCCCTAGTAAGGTCCGTACCTCAAAAACATTCTTCGACTGCTCCTAGGAAACTACAGCTCTCACTTTCTCTGGGTCCACTGATACTCCTGCCTCTGATATGACGTGACCCAAGAAGTGAATCTGATCCATCCAGAAGTGGCACTTCGAGAGTTTATCATAAATCTAATGCTCTCTCAGTGTACTCAGAAAGATCTCAAGATGTGTGGCATGGTCGTGTCGAGTGTGAGAGTACACCAAGATATCGTCCACGAAGACCACGACGAAGTAATCTATGTAAGGATGGAACACTCCATTCATTAGTGACATGAAAACTGCAGGAGCATTCGTGAGACCGAACGACATGACTGTATACTCTTATAGACTATACCTTCTCTTGAAGGCTGTTAGAGGTATATCTGATGGTCTAACGCGCAACTGATGATAAACGGACCTCAAGTCGATCTTCTAGAACACTTGGGCTCCTCAAAGCTTATTGAAAAGGTCATCAATCCTCGGCAAAGGATATCGGTTCTTGACCGTCAACTGGTTCAGCTTCTGATAATCCACACAAAGTCGAAGGGTATCGTCTGCCATCTTCGTAAACAGAACAGGAGAACCCCAAGGAGAAGTACTGGGTTGAATGAAACCCTTAGCCTGTAGCTCCTCAAACTGCTTCTTGAGCTCCTGCAACTCAGGTGTGGCCATCCTATAGGGAGGAATGGTAACTGGTGTCACTCCTGGAATGATCTCAATAGAGAATTCTACCTCACGCTCCAGAGGCAAACTCGAAAAGTCCTTTAGAAAGACATCCCTGAAGTGATCCACCACAGGAGGAAAGTCCAACTGTGGAGTCCCCTGATCATCCAGATAAAGACTAGAAATCTGGGTTGTCACCCCTTCTAGCCCAAGATGCCTGAGTCCTGCCCAACTCGCCCGAACGTACCACTCGACTTTATGAAGGAAATACTCACCCTCTGGTGAAACGAAACTCACTCTACGCTGATAACAGTCGACGACTGCCTGAAAGGGAATCAACCAATCCATTACAAGGATTAAATCATATCCTATCATCTCTAGGACATAGAGATCCCATATGAAGTGATACCATGCAACCTCGAGAGGGCACTCTCTACACTGGCGTACACTAGATGTCCTCGTCCCCAAGGGTGTGTCTAGTGTCAACGAGTCAGCAGAAGAAAAGATGCAGAGTCCAAGGCTCTCCACAACAGCAACAGAGATAAAGCTATGCGTAGAACCAGTGTCAAAAAGAGCTGAAGATAGAACTGAGGCTACTAAAATCGTACCTCGAATAGTAGAAGGGTCGGGATCCTGCTCCTGATAAGTCTGATCCACGGTGAAAGACTAGGCCGTGTCGTGGCCCTATTCCCCTGGCTGACCACTCTGAGTTGGACCTCCCTACTGGTGCTTAGGAACTGGTGGCTGACTGCCACTGCCTTGACCTCCACCTCAGCCCGAAGGGCCGGAAGAACTCTAGTTCCCCGACTGGTGAGAAACTGGTAGTGTTGCTCCTGGACGAAGAGTCATGGAAGACCCCCGGTCACCATCCATTGGTGAGAAAACCCGGCAGAACCGCTGATGGTGACCCATATTGCCGCAAGATCGGCACTCCACTGGGTCCCTCTGGCACTGCGGCCTCGTGTGCCCTGTCCGGCCACACTGGTAGCATGTCACTTGGCTGCCGGAAGATGCGTCTCGCTTCCTCGAATCACCACGCGTAGGTTCCCTATGGTGATTTTTTCTATCTTCTGAAGGAAATCTAGCTCTGGAAGCAGAACCACCCTAGCCCGTAGCTCCAGAGTCTCTCAGATTGCGATCCGCAATCAATGCCTTGTTGACGATGGAAGTAATGGAAGTCATCTGGAAGATGTTCACCTGCGAGCGGATCTCCCGCCTGAGTCCATCCTCAAACTTCCTTGCCAAGAACACCCCACTCCCATCTGAGAGGGGTGTAAAACGCTACAGCTCAGTGAAACGAGAGGAATACTCCATGACAGATAGATTACCCTGCTCTAAGCTCATGAACTCTCGGGCTCGATCGGCCCTCAGGGTCTCCGGGTAGAAGTAGTCGTAGAACACGTGCTGAAACTCCTCCCAAGCCATAGTCTACTACTGACCCACCTGTGAGATCACGTCCCACCACCTCTTGGCGGAGTCTCAGAGCATGTAGGTGGTGAGCTTGACCCGCCTCTATGGAGGCGTCTCCAGATGCTCGAAGATAGTCAGCATGGCTTCTAGCCATGACTCTGCAGCCTGAGTTCCTCCCTCCCCCGAGAATGTGGGAGGATGCTGCTGCTGAACGACCGGCGTCAAGTCTTACATAGATGAGGCAGGAGGCGGTGCTCCTTGGAAGGCATGCATCATCCTCATGAAACCTTCCCTGAACTTCTCATTAGCGCCAGCGACTGGTACAACAACCAGTTCCATGGCTGGCTCGGCTGGGGGATCGACAGGAAGTCCTTGTTCAGCCCTATCTGGCATCTGATCACTGTGTGACGATAGACATATGACCGGAGGACGTCTCAGAGGCATAGCTCTGAAAGATCAAAACCGCACCTTAGATCAGGAAAACAAGGACAGAGAACATAGGAGTACAAAATGGGAACAGGGGAAGAAGAACACACAAGATTGCAAAACAAGACTACACGGCATGTATAAAACTACACAGCGTGTCTTTTGGAACCACTGACATGGGCGTGTACTCCTGCCCCACAAGTCGTGTACACCTCAAACTACACGGTGTGTTAACAATCACACACGACGTGTACATGAAAACTATTCCCCTGCCCGAGTCTCCTGACACGGACAACCCACACAGCCCGACTCAACCTGAGACTACACGGCGTGTTCGAAACAAATACGACGTGCACTAGACAAGTCTTCAGCGGTCCATGTTGTTGAGTACACGGCCATCTACATAGCTGGTCCTTACACGGCGTGCTCCGAACAAGCACGGTGTGCATAGGTGAAGGCGACACCATCCCGTGTTGTTTGTGACACAGCTGGGTACCTAGGCAAGACTACACGGCATGTTCCGAACAATCACGGCGTTTGGAAAGTAAGGTAATGCCAGCCCGTGTTGTTCGTGACACGGCCGGGTACCTGGACAGGACTACATGGCGTGTTCGATATGGACACTGCGTGTTCTACCCGAGCTTCCCCGGCCCGTGTTGTTAATGACACGGTCGGGTACACGGCTCTGAACTCACACAGCGTGTACGAATGGTACACGACATGTTCCCGAAGTTACTCCCATGACACCGTGTTCTGCTCACACAGTCAGTTACATAGCCTGAAAACTAGATGGCGTGTATCTAAAAAGTACATGCCGTGTATTCTGGGATTTCTGGGCAGTAGCTCAGAAACTGTGCAGAATTCCAGAAACACTAAAAACAAGGGAAAGGATTCCAATTTACGATCCGGGAGGGCCCATAACACCTCAAGAACCAAAATTTGGCGTTCATTTTAAGCATGAAACAAAACAACGGTTTTATAACATAGCAGCATAGAATCTATCAAGCAACTATCACAACATCATACATAATCTACACAAAGTCTATCACAACAGCATGCAATCGATAATGCACCCTAGATGGCATGACAAGAATTCATGACATGTGATTTCTACAAGTTCCTATAAGATGCATGAGATGACATACCCTCATTTCATCGGGTTGAGACAGAAATAGAACCGAAATATCAAAACAATAACAGTACAAGTCATGTGAATCACTCTAAGTGAAATCAGATCAACTATAAAATCTCAGAATCAGCAACTGCAATTAACGAGGTTGTATGGATTTTCCCTATACACGGGTTAGCTACTCCCGAGAACAGCTTAATGCCAAGTACCGAATCCATCCTATCCCTGACTAAGGTCTCCAAACAGTAAAGCATGAGAAAAGAACTCCTCTGATACCACTTTGTAACGTCCCGAGTCTGGAGCCCCTCCACTGGTGCCCCATACCCGGTTCGCCACATGACCTCAAGCGCGTTTCCCCGAACGCCAGAGGATGCCGACTAGCAGCGAGGGCCTTGGTGAGTTGGTGGGGAAACTATGCCCTCATTGGTTAAAGTATACAAGGTAAGAAAACAACAATAAACAGCATAAGTAGTAAACAACATGCATACCAATAGAAACCAACATCGGAAGTAATGTAAATACATAGCTATGATGACAATGATGCAGCAGGTACAAGTATCTAAGGAAAACAGAAAACATAACAATGCGATGAAATACAACTGAAAGAAAGTGAAAAAGAAAACAAAGTAAGCTCCTCAGCATCGCGAGCCACGGATCGGTCCCATGCTCCCTAGCTCCAGGTCCAGTCAAGATCCTGAAGTAGAAGGTCGCTTTCCCTTATCTATACCTGCAGCAACATAGTCTACTTGGGCCCAAAATCATGGCCCAAATAGGGTGTGAGATACAATCCCAGTAGGAAACCACCCAAATATTTGTGCCTAACAGTCAATGAATATATGGCAGTAAATAAACAAGAAGCAGTAAACAGGATATCACAATAAGCTACAATCCACAACTCTAACAAGTAAAGCACACAAGTAAGCAGTCAACAACAAGAAGAAAACAGGTAACCCTCTGGGTAGCTCTCATATTCTAACCCCTATAGTTCAACCTCTAAGTACCAGCAACCCTCTGGGAGGCACACACAGTCTCACCCCTCTGGTTCAGCTACATAATTAAGAAGACTCTCTGGGGATGCACTCACCGTCAATTCCCCCTATAGTCTCGTATCGTGCTAAAGTATCTCAGGGGAAGCACCCAATGTCAATTACCCATGTAGCCCACGTCGTGGTTTAACACACTCTGGAGAAGCCCTTCTGTCAATTCTCCCCTTGGTCCCGCATCGTGATTAAAAAGACACTCTAGAGAAGCCCTTCCGTCAATTATTTCATTGGTCTACTACTCTAGGTTCTCACAGTCCTGAGTATAACTAAACATTCTCAACATGTGCATATCTTCCAATTAAACCTCAAGAACTACTTGGATATCAACTAAGGCTCAACAGTAATTCTAAAATAACTGTCCACAATCCTACAACTAGGCATGGAAAAGCAAACTGATCACAAACAAATACTCTAATCACAAGCAATAACCTCTACTAAAGCAATCAAGCAAAGCAGGCAAGAATCAAGGGAAAAAAAGGAAACACGCAATACCACGTTCAAGGGTATTGGTGGAATTTGCACATAATATTCATCAACTTTATACAGAAAGGCACAAACCACCTACCGCGATCCTAGGAGATCGATATACGTGAAATTCGACGATAGATTCCCCTTGGAAAGACGTAGATCTGAGAAAACACACAAAATGCTCATCCTACGATAACATGGAAACCAAAAGGAATCAAGAAACAAGGCTAAAGAAGAAGGAATAACTCACCGCTGCGATTCCAATGCAACTGGTTGTGCTCAAATTGGAGAACGGACGGCGAGGCGGTCGTCCGTCGAAGATCCGGTCGTGTGGTCTCTCTCGGCCGGTCGAAACCTGAAGAAGAAGACAGATGTGGGGGTTAGACACGACCCTGGTCCGTTTAATGAAAAAAAAGTACATGGCATGTACATTTGAAGTACACGGCGTGTACTTTAAATTTTATGTACTCCGAAAAACGGGCCTCCACCTCAGCCTTACACACCGTGTGTGTGGCCCGGACATGGCCAACACACGGCTTCGAGCCGAGGAAAGAGTACACGGCGTGTACTATGAAAGTACACGGCGTGTACTTCTGAAATTTCTAGAAAACTCATTTTCCTCAAAAACTCCATAAAAGGAAAACATGCCTGAAAAGAGATCCGGGTTCTTACACTATCATTGTGAGTCACTATTAGACGGGTGACCACTCGGTGAGTCACCATTGGGATCTACCATTACGAGTCACTATTGGATGAGTGACCACTTAATGAGTCACCATTTTATGAGTCAAAATTATGAGTCACCATTTGATGAGTGACCACTTGGTGAGTAACGATTTTATGAGTAACCTTTGTGAGTAACCATTGGCTGAGTGACTTTTTGTGAGCTACCATTGGGATTCACTATCTGGAATCACTATTTGGTGAGCTACTGTTCTGTGATCTATTATTGGGAGTCACTGTTAGGAGTCATAGATGTGATGCACCATCAAGAGTCATCGGTCCGTCCTTACATTGAGACTCACCAGACTGACCTACCATTTGCAATCACGGGTCTGACCTACTATTGCGACTCACCATTCTAACCTAACTTTGTAAAAATTTGAATTTCGGAAAACTCTTGAAATGAGTCACTGTGACCTCCCAGACAACTTCTGACACTGGATTTCAATAATGTAATGGATAAGAGATGTCTGGGAAATTACATCAGATACCTCTCAAAACATTCTCATACTTGATCATACAAAACCAACCAATAGAGGAACAACCACTCTCTTAGATACCCCTCAATGCTCTCACCACCACAGGAGCTCAGCTAACTCATCAGAGGAACAACACAAAACCGTGAAACAACCAAAACCATATCATAAACACTCTCCCAAGGTAGATAACACTTAAAAGTGGATAAAACAAAATCAACCAACAAGATAAATCCATATTATAAACAATAAATTTCAATAACCAAAAAACAAACAACATTACTAGAAGATCTAAACATCAAACAACATGGGGTACTGAGCACATATCTGTGACTCTCGTTCCCAAGTAATATCATCCACTCCATTGTGATGCCACAAGACACAAACCAAGGTTATAGGACACCCACATAACACCTTCTCCTATAATTCTTGTATCTCTATATGCCACTCGTCGATGTTCGCATCCTTTTCAACATCAATCTCACCCAAATCAATGTTGTGAGATTCATCAGAAAGATAACAATTTAGTTGAGATACATGAAAAACATTGAGCATCTAGATCATATTTGTGGTAATTTCTATCTGATATTCCATATATACAACCTGATACAACACCTCTAAAGGACTAAAAAACTAGTTAAAAATCACAATCCCACAACCAAACCTTCAGAACCCATGAAGGGGAGTCACATTAAAAAACACATGATCCCCAACATCAAACTCTTTAGGTCTCAACCAATGATTAAGATTGGATTTATAAGGATCATGAACTACCTTAATCCTCTCATGAATCACCTAAATCATAAATATCATATTCTATTTCAATTACATCTTGACAATTGCTAACTCTCTGACCCCAGTCCAATTAAATAGAGAATGGAAAATTTTACATATAAGGCTTCGAACGGAGACATACTATTGGTGGAGTGAAAAATATTGTCGTATGCAAACTCTAATAAGGTTAAGAACCTCATTCAAAATCCTCCAAAATCCAGGACATAAGAGAGCAACATGCCTTCAATAGTTAGGATAGTATGCTCTATCTGACTATCCATCTGTAAATGAAATGTATTTATAAGACATATCTAAGAACTAAATACATATTAAAGACCACTCCACACCCTAGAGGTAAAATGAGGATCTATGTTAGAAATTTTCATCCTTGAGGATCCATGGAGTCTCATCACCGCATCCAGATACCTCCATAAAACCCCCACTGAACTCAACTCCTTGATCACTACAAAGTGGGATGATTTTTTCAAATGATCCACTACCACCCTTGTAGAATTATAGCCTCCCTGAGAATGAGGTAAATTTAAAAAAAATTACATCGATATGTCCTCACACTTCCACTAAGGAACACCTAACCATTAGAGAAAACCATTGGGAACACAACTCCCAGCAATCACATTCTGGTAGAACAAACAATGACACCCAAACTCTACAACAACACACTTTACTCCAGGCCACCAAAACTATCCTCTCAAATCTCAATAAAATTTTCCCATTATAGGATGTACGTCTAAGGTATATCTATTGAAATCCATGAAAACCATCTCACACATTTCTAATGTAACTAAAATTCTTCCATGAAACAACACTCAGTGTTGTTCTTCCATGGACCAACCATCAGGGGCCTAACCATAAACAACTCAGTATCTCAAGACTTCCACCTCAAGATCCCTAATCTGGGATTCCTCTACCTACTAAACCAGAGATGACTGCACCATTATCTAGAAAAGAAAACATCTACCCCTAACTTCCTCTATATCTAGATGTAATGTTGAATGTTCTTCCATCACCTTCCAAGAATCACCTTATTCCTAGACTACATCACTAAGTGACTGCCTACTCAGATAATCAACTACATCATTCCCCTTTCTAGTAATATAATAAATCTCAAAGTTGTATTCCTATAAGAACACCATTCACTAACAATGATGTAAGTTTAAGCTGCATTAGGAGAAAACATACATCAATCTCTTATGATCGGAAAAGACCAAAAAATGCTCACTGATGATGTTATGTCTCCCAAAACTCAAGGAAAACACCACCACTACCATATTAAGATAGTGAGTGGAATATTTATGCTCATGGGGTTGTAATTAGTAAGACCTATAAGAAATTTCCGATCTCTATTGCATAAGAATATATCCCAACCCAAGATGCAAAGCATCACAAAAAAGCTTAAAATGAACTCATTCTATTGGCAGAAAAAGAACTATAGTAATGACTAACTTCTCCATAAGATACATAAAAGTTGTTTGACACTGTTTAGTCCAAAAAAAACTCATGATACGTTCTTTTAAATTATTTCAGTGGAGTCACAAACCGATTTAAATTAGCTAAAAACCTCATTTAATATCCGATAAGACCAAGGAAAATTTTTAAATCTACCACCATATTGGGGAATTCTAAAGATACAATTGTTGAGTCAATAAGGTTTTACATTTAACTTTTCCATTCCTTAATACATGGGGAGATTATTGAGTCATTAAGGTTTCATTATGACATTACCATTACTTCTTGTTTTGAAAATCACAAACACATTATCTCAAAGAAAATATCTTTTTACCCTGTGTTTTGCTTCTATAAGGAAAATTTATTTCCCCAAGGAAATTTATCTCTGTTATGTTTTTATTGTTCATGTCATAATTGTTTCTAAGTGTAAAGTTTGGTTTGTAACCAAACCCTCAGAATTGTATAATACTTAGATAAAGATCATTCTGTTTTTTGACTCCGAGTTCTGACTCCGAGTTCTCTAAATTCTGGTTACAAACTCTTCTGAGTTCTGACTCTGAATTCTGAATACGAATTCGGATTATGAACTCTTATGAATACTGACACTAAATTCTCATTGCAAATTCCTCTTAGTTCTGACACCGAATTCAGGTTACGAATTCCTATGAGTTCTGACTCCGAATTCTAATGAATTAAGACCCCAAACTTTGTATGTTCGGGTTCTGAATTCTTGTGAATTGAGTTTACAAATTTCCTTGAAATTCAGACTCAGAAATTCCATAGAGTTCAGGTTCCAAATTCCTTAGAAAACAGAATCTGAATATCCTTTTATTATAGACTCCAAATTCATTTTTGGTTAGACTCCAAACGTTTATTTTCTTACATTCCGAATATTGGATTTGGGTTACATAACCATATTTTTTCTTACACTTGTTTTTGTTAGAAAACGATGTCATGCATTCATTTACAAACTAACTGTTGCTTGAGTGACATGTGTATAGTTACCTCTAAATTTCAAGTAAAAATATTACCGTTGGAGGAGGGAGCTGACCATTGAAGCTGTAATTATAAATAGGAGCTCATTTGAATGAGCTCAGGAATTTGGGAAAACTGTTGATTTGATGTGATTTCTAGAGAGAGATACTCTCATGATTTGTGAGTACTGAACTTATTGTTCAATTTTCTTTGTGCGAATCCAATTGATGTTGTGTACAATCAAGGGCTTCTGGGGATAGGAAGACATAGGTGGAGACTACATTGAAGTTGAGGGTTACCTTGCTGAGGAAGACATAGGTTACAACTACCTTGAATTTGAGGGATTTTAGGGATAGAAAGACACACTATGGTCTTCGTATCGAGGGATTACCCTGGTGTGGGTAAGACAGACATTCTTGAAAGTATAAATCAAGGGACCTTTATCCAAGGTTGTTGGATACCCTTCTCTTTGGGTTAAAATATTTATTACTGTTACTTGTTTTGTTAAATGTCTTCCACTGCATTTTATTTGTTGAGGAAAGTATAAAAATCTTATACTTCCTTATATTTGTACTCTGAATTTGTTAGATTCTATACGCTTTATGGTAGAATATTTGTCGTTGTAAAATTTCATTAAGTTTAATTTTTTTTCAGAACCATCTTTCTGGTTTCACTTTCTCGGAATCATATTTTTGGATTTCAGAAAGTGTGTAGAACTAGAGGTTTTGTGAATTACCTTGTTTGACATTGTTAAACATAACCATATTTAAAAGTTCCAAAGGAAATTTTAAAAGTATACAATTCACCCCCCCCCCTCTTGTATAGTGTGTATCATTTGATAATACATATATTAGCTCTGTTATTTCAATCCTACATTTGGTATTATAGAGTATATAATAATCACATACCATCTCAACAATTGGTATCAAAGAAGGTGACCATGTATCCAGAACCAATTTAACAATTGGTTTCAAAATTTTGGTTCATCATGAATTAATCTCATGATTAGCTTCAGAAGACAATTCTTCTTATTTTTATTATCGGAGTCATATTTTTCAGACTCATAAAGTTCGGATTCATATTTTTCTTAGATATACTCTAGTTTTATTTTTCTTACTGAGGAATATTTTTCTTATTTACAAACTTTTTCAATTAAAGTGTTTTTTGTGGAATGTTTTTTTTAAGATGGCAGGAAACAATTTTGGTTCTATAGACAATATCAATCCAACAAGACAACCTATTTTTTATGGGAATGATTATGAGTGTTGGATAGATCAAATGAAGACTTTTATTATCAATACTGGAATTGATAATTTTGTTATGCTTACTGGAGGATATAAAATTCCTGACAAGGAAGTTAGTACATTCACCAATCTAGAAAATAATGAATATCAACTGAATTATATGGTATGCAATACTTTGCTTTGTTACATGACTAGAAATATATACACCCAGATATCTTCTTGTGAAGCTGCAAATAGTATTTGGAAGAAACTTGAAGTTACTCACTTTGGTACTTCCAAAGTTACTGAAACTAGAAGATCCATACTCAGAGCTAAATATCATGCCTTTAACTTTCCTTATGGAGGACCCATATGTAAGGTCCAAAAAAAGATTCATGACTATCATGAATAGTTTACAATCCAAGGGTGAAAAGGTATTAGATGATGAAAATCTTGTTGATAATTCCATAGACATCATGCCCCCTGAGTGGGAATCCAAGAGAACAACTACTGATGAGAACAGAAATGTTACTCAGATTAATCGTGATGAACTCTTTGGAAATCTTCTTCATCATGAGACTAAAATGAAAGGAGATGCTGATAATGTAAACAAGAATGGAAATGGTAGTCTTTATTTTCCTACAACTTCAAATCACATGAAATCCAAGAATCTTGAGAGAGTTACTAGATCCAAATATAAGAAGGTTATTATTCAATCTGAATCTAGTGGAAGTGAATCTTTAGAAAATGAGTTTTCCAATCTTGCTCAAAGGATGAACAAGATTTTTGGCCAGAAAAACATTCAATCTAGATATATGAAAAAGGAAAGAAAATACAAGAATGATTCAAAAGTCACATGTTATGAATGCAAGAGAGCTGGGCATATAAGTCCTAATTGTCCTATGCTTAAGAGAAAAGAATGAAAAGAAAAGCATTCTAAGAGAAACATAAAGAAGTACTACCTATTGACAATCATTTATTTATGGTGAATGACACCGGGAGTGCCAGTGGTGGTGACTCTTCATATGAATCATCAGATTACGAATCTTTTAGATAGATGAATCTTGGTCTAATATCCATACTACCTATTAAAAATTATTTCTTTATGGCTAAGGCACACAATGTTGAATCTAAGACCAATATATCTTTTAATTCCAATGATAGTAAATATTATAACTCTTATGATGAATAATCCTATTCTAATGAGGATGATACTTTATCTTCCAATGAATAAGATTCTAGGTTTTCCAAACTCATTAAAATTGAGAATTCAAAACTCCAGAAAAATCTTGATAAGGAAAATTATAGGAATACTACTCTTACTAAGGAAATATCATATCATTCTAAAGATCTTGATAAGAAAAATTTTTATTTTGAATGTATTTCAAAAAATCTTGGGGAAGTAAATTCTGAAAAAGATAAACATTCTAAAGATCTAGAAAAAGTAATTTCAAAGAAAAATATTTCTGAGCCTAACTCTAGTTCCAAATCAAATGTTTTAGAAGACAAGAACTTGGTTATGAAACTAAAATCTGAAATTTTTTCCTTGAGGAAGTGTTTTTCAAAATTTACCTTACGTAAGGCAAATTTTGATAAAATGTACGCCCAAATCCAACCTCTAATGAATAGTTATGGTTTTGGTTATACTAGTTCTAAACCGGTTTTTAGTAATAATTATTTTGTTCCTCATAGTGCTCCATTCTGCACTATGTGTCAGTGTGGTGGACACTGGGTAAAAAATTGTTCCTTAAATAAAACTCAATCTTTAGGATTTCCTAAATCCTATTTTTCTATGAAAATCATGGTGCCAAAGATTTTGTTTTCTGAAATTTCAAGATCCATGAAAGTTTGGATTCCAAAAGTCTAACTCTTTTGTTTTCAAGAAAATAGAACGAGTACCAATAACAATACGTGGTACATGGATAGTAGATGTTCCCGAAATATGACTGGTAACAAAAAATATTTTGAAAATATTATCAAAACGAAAGGAGGAAAAGTAACTTTTAGAGATAATGCTCAGGGATAAATTATTGGAAAAGGTAACATCATTATTCTTGGAAAAACTTTGATTTAAAATGTTTTATTTGTTATGGGTCTTAAGAACAACCTCATTAGCATAAGTCAATTATGTGATGAAGGTAACCTTGGGAATTTTAGGAATGATAAGTGCTTAGTACAAAATTCCAAGGAAGAGTTTATTCTTTCTTCCCATAGGAAAGAGAATGTATACACATTAATCATAGAAGACCATAGGATCCAAGATCTACCTTGCCTTAGTAAAATGGAAGATCCTTTTTTGTTATGGCATAGAAGGTTAGGTCACTGTAACCTTAAGAACTTATGAAAACTTTTTAAGAAAATATTAGTTAAGGATCTACCCGAGCATAGATTTCATTCTTCAAAAGTTTGTGACCCTTGTCAATATGGAAAGAAACATAAATCAAGTTTTAAATCAATCAGTGAAGTCTCAACTATTGATGCATTAAATTTAGTGCATATGGATATCTTTGATCCTATACAAACTGGAAGCATTTGAGGCAAGTATTATGTATTTGTTTAAGTTGATGATTACACAAGATTTACATGGGTATGTTTTCTATCAAAGAAGTCTGGAGCCTTCTCATATTTTAAATGTTTTATACCATAAGTTAAAAATGAGAAAAACCTTCCATTGAAAACTATTCATAGTGATCATGGTGGAGAATTTCAAAATTCTGATTTTGAAACTTTTTGTAGTAAAAAAGGCATTTCTCACAACTTCTCAGCACCAAGAACTCCTCAACAGAATGGTGTTGTTGAAAGAAGAAATAGAATTATTCAAGAGACAACAAGAACCATGTTGAGTGAATATTCTTTAGAAAGACATTTTTGGGCTGAAGCTATAAGTACTTCTTGTTATACTATAAATCAAGTTTTTATTAGAGCTTTTCTTAATAAAAATCCTCATGTTTTATGGAGTGGTAGAAAACCTAGACTTTCCTACTTTAAGGTTTTTGGTTTCAAGGTACTCATCCTGAATACAAAAGACAATCTTCATAAATTCAAACAAAAATATGATTAAGGAATTTTCTTAGGCTACACCACAACTTCTAAATCTTATTGATTTTTGAATAAAAATACATGTACTGTTAAAGAGATAGTACCTGTGAAATTTGATGAAACTGATCCTTTTGTTTTTAGACAACACCAACCTACATCTTCGAATGTGTTTTCAAAAACTGATTATCAACCATTGTTAGAAGATCCTTCTGATAAAGAAAATTCTCAAGAAAATGTTTCTGAAGCATTTACCCCAGAAGATTTCCTACACTATATTAATGAACATACTTTAAAAAACACAAATCAGTTGTATCTAATCAATCATCCCAGTAATAGTATCATTGGTGATGTTAATCAAACTGTATGGACTAGAAGTTCCTACAGAAATGAAGAAGAACATCTAGAATTTCTTTCCCAATTATAACCAAAAATCATTAATTAAGCTTTAGGTGATGATGAATGGGTAAAATCTATGAAATATGAGCTAAATGAATTTTAACGGAATAAAGTCTGGACCTTGGTTGAATGGCCTAAGGAAACGTCTATTATTGGTGTAAAATGGGACTTTAGAAATAAGTGTGATGAAAATGGAATCATAGTATTAAATAAAGAAAGATTGGTTGTGAATGGATATAATCAACAAGAGGGAATATATTATGAAGAAACCTATGCTCTAGTAGCTAGACTTGAATCTATTTATATCCTACATTCCTTTGCAGCATTCTTCAATTTCAAAAAATTTCAAATGGATGTGAAATGTGCTTTTCTTAATGGTTATGTTCAAGAGGAAGTTTTTGTTGAACAACCTCATGGTTTTGAAGATACAAAACATCCTGATCATGTTTTTAGACTTACCAAAGCATTGTATGGACTTAAGAAATCCCCTCGACCCTGGTATGATAGACTTAGAGGATTTTTGCTTCAAAATAATTATGTTAAGGGAAATGAAGATCCAACCCTTTTTATAATGAAATATAACAAAAACGTTTTTATTGTTCAAATTTATGTTGATGAAATTATATTTGGTTCAACTCAGCAATCTCTATCTGATTCCTTTGTGGATCTAATTAAATCTGAGTTTGAAATGAGTATGATGGGTGAGTTAACATTTTTCCTTGGTTTTAAAATCTCTCAAAAACCAGAAGGAATCTATATATCCCAACATAAGTATATTAATGATCTTCTTAAAAAGTATGTATATGAAAACACTAAAAGTATAAGTACTCTCATTGGTACCTCAAATACACTTGATCTTGATGAAGTTGGGAAACTAGTAGATCAAACATCTTTTAGAGGTACGATAGGAAGTTTACTTTACATGAAATCTAGTCATCCAGACTTAATGTTTTCAGTATGATTATGTGCAATATATCAATAAAATCATAATGAATCTCAATTAAAGGCATTGAAAAGAGTTTTTTGCAACTTAAAGGGAACCATGGATTTAGGAATCCTTTATACTTATGGAAATGATTTTGTTTTGAAAAGTTTTTCAGATGCTGACTTTGGTGGATGTAAAATGGATAGAAAAAGTACATCTGAAACTTTTCATTTATAAGGATATTCATTAGTTTCTTGGTCTTGCAAGAAGCAACACTCAATAGCACCTTACACCATTGAAGCTGAATATGTAGCCGTTGGAATTTGTTGTTCTCAAGTTTTTTGGATGCAACACACACTCACAGACAAGGGTATGATTTTTTACCAAAACAAAAATTTTGTGTGATAATAAAATGTCATTTCCCTTATTACAAACACTACACATCACACTCGTGCAAAACACATAGATATTAGGCATCACTTTCTTATGTATCACACACTTAAAAGAGATATAATTCTTCAGTTTATTGGAACACAAGATCAACTTGATGATATTTTCACAAAATCTTTACCCTCCAATAGGTTTGAATACATAAAATAGAAGTTAGGAATGATAAAAATAAGTTTATCTTCCGTGTTAAATTTTTGTTGAAACCAATCTCCTTATATTAATAATCTCCTTTTCATATAGGGATTTCATTTGCTTGTTAGTTTTTAAGGTTTTTTGTAATGTAGTTTTTCATGTTTTTGGTAATGATGTATTTCATGTTTTTTGTAATGATGTTTTTCATGTTTTTCTTAAATTAAGTTTTTCATGTTTTTCGTAATGAATTTATTCATGATTTTTCATAATGAAGCTTTTCAGGTTTTTCACAATGATGTTTTTCATAGTTTTCTTAATAATGTTTTTCATAATTCATTGTAATGAAGTTTTTCATGATTTCAGTAATGAAGATTTTCGTAATGAATATTTTCATACTCAAATAATCATAATGATGATTTTCTTTTTTTTAAGTCATGATTTTTTTTCAGAATCTAAATTTCTTCAAGAAGAATTTTCCTCAATACGAATAATCATCCTAGCAGTCCGAATGGTATGATTCTTTCTTCAGTTTTCGTAATCCCTTTTAATTTCTCGTAGTTTCTTTAGTTTCTTTTAATGTTTCTTGGATTCCAGTTTCCTTAAATTTGAATTTTTTCCTTTAAAAACCTCAAAATATTGGATCCTACCAAATTTTCCGTGGGCTATAATTTCAACCGTCAAATCTAATCAGAAGGATTTTAATCTTTTAGATCGAGTTTGGAAGTTCAGTCATCATATCAATGCCTATATAAAGGAACCCTGAAGGGTTATCCCACATCAGTTTTAAAGCCTCTGTGTGTCGAAGATCTACCCCTCTTTCAAAATCCCATTATGAACCTCTCAAACATTACTCAAATCCGAGTGTCTGGTGATGTTCCTTCTCAAGAAATGTCAACTGTCAAGTTCATTTTGGAGTGGCAGATTTACAGAGAGACATTGGTGCATCCCAATTTCTTTTCTAAGTATGATTCTATAATCTCAAAAGAATATCAACCTCAATGGATGGGAAAGAGTTTGTTTTTCAAATCCAGGAGCTCAAGACTTGGTGTATCATGATCTTCTTATAGATTTTTATGCGTCAGTTAGTTTCATTAAGGAAGAAGGCCGAGAAAAGTTTTCATTCAAAAGTTATGGAAAAACCTATGCTTTATCTTACACTAAGTCAGCCAGGTTAGTTGGAGATCCATGTAAATGGGAAGCTATGTTTTGTTCTCACAAGATGTCGGATGTTAAAGGGAGTTTCGTAAAGGTAAAAGCTATGGAGTGTCTTGGACTTTCGGATGTCAAGACTACAAGGATTTCTCACCTGACCACAAATAACCAGATCCGTGAATTGTTGGTTCAGGGTTTTATCATACAGAGAAAAGGTGATAAGGACGCCTTAAAGAAGAGTGACATGTTCATTTTAGACTTTCTGGTGAATCTGAGGAAGATAAACTTCATGAATCATATTCTCATTACGATAGAGAATATTACGAATGGGAACTTGAAAGGTTAAATTATTATGTACCTGGCCATTATTTCTAAGCTTATTGTTCGGTTCTTGGATTCATTCAAAATCCCTTGCAGTTCAAAGCTAAGGAATTGAAAAGTAATGTTGTTAAGTGATGATACTTTGAAGATAATGAATGTTGGTTTCTCTAAAGAGTCTGGAGAATTCTATGACTTACCAGAGGAGGAAGCAGAAGTAATTCTAAAAAACCCATAGGTGGCAGAACCATCGATGAAAAGAGGAAATAAGAGAAAGTTGAAGGAAGTGGTAGAAGAAGAAAAAATATCAGAAGCTAAAGAAACTCATTCCGCACCTCCAAAGCCTTATAAGAAGAAATCCTATCTGGATTAGGTGGTTGCTAAGTAGAGGGAAGACAAAAAGAATCAGAAGGAAGGAGAGCCACAGTTTGCCATGGATCCTGCAGAGGCCAATGATTTGAAAGAAAAGGCAGCTGATGAGCTTGAGAAGCAAGCCAAGTAAAAGAAGCAAAAGAAAAAGATGTATGAGGATGATATTGTTCAATCCCATCTAAGAGATACTGAAATAGCATCCGAACAAATTACAGTACCGAAATCGTTCTTGGTTGAGGCATTACCTGAGACTCCGGGGAAGAATTACACAACTCTGGAAAAACCCCAAGAGAAAGTTGTTGAAGAAAAGGAA
The DNA here is from genome assembly GCA_963277665.1 of Viscum album. Lineage (NCBI taxonomy): Eukaryota > Viridiplantae > Streptophyta > Magnoliopsida > Santalales > Viscaceae > Viscum > Viscum album. The sequence goes on from OY728127.1 coordinate 1,278,716,057, forward strand.
GTTTTGGAAGAAGTGCTTGAAGAAGAAAGCAGTGCTAACACAGAAGAACTCATTCAGCAAGTTGAATACTTTCATGAGAAATAAACCCCATCTGAGAAACTATCAATCTGAACTTATGAATTAGAGTCTTCAAATCTCCCAACACCTAGGAAGGATGAGGAAGGTGAAGATGAGAAGGGTGAAGAAAGTTTAATAAATTGTCTAAGGAAGAGGGTTATAATCAATATTTCATATACCCTACGGATTCTGAGGCCAAAGCTGAGAATGAAAAGGTAGATGAAGACAAGATTGTTCAGTTGTTTGACAGGGAACATAAATCTCCAAATGAAGAAGTTGTTCCAAGAACCGATAAGCGAAAACAAGTGGTTGTGGATACACCTACAAAAGCAATCATAACGAAGAATAAATATGGTGGATCTTCAAAGAGAAATCTTGTTGAGCTTGAGAAAGAACCCTCACCAAGCAATGTTTCGGATTCAGAATCATCTTCTGTGGGACATGATTTCGTAGTCCAATCCTTGATGAAGCTTGTTGGGACAATTCTGATTTTTCTAAGGATATATTCAAGATTCCAGATGATTTAAAATATTTTGATCCAAAAATAGGATTTAGTGTCCATGGTGATGGACAAGTGTGTCAAGCTGGAGATAGGCTTCAAATATTTCCTTATCAACTATGAAGCCCACACAATATCTTGTAAGAAAATGGCGATCTGGTCAAAGACTATAGTTGAAGATATGATAGATCTTTATGAGTTTTAAGATGATGTTAAGGATGTTTTCAATACTGAAGATAGAAAAATCAACGATCTCACAAATTGCTTTGAGGAAAAGCTAAACCTTGAGCAGAATACTCGGATTCAGGAGGTCAAGGATCTAAATTGGAAGTGGTACTCTATTGCTCAAAGCTGGAAAAGAGAAAGGGATCTCCGGATCAAGATTGAAGAGAAGCTAGTAAATCTAGATGAATTGTTGAAGGCTCAGGTAGAGGCTTTGAAGGATCTAGAAGAAAAGATCAAATCACTAGAGAAGCAAACAGAGGAAGACCACAAGGAGCTAAAGAACCTAAAAACCATAGTGAAGAAATTGATACCCAAAAAAAGGAAGGAAAATACATCTAATCTGATATTTTGTTGTATTTTCATCCTTGTACAAATTCTTCCAATTCTAATGAAATTTTGGTTGCTCATTTCTGTTTGAATGCTTTATACTAATATCTCAGCTAATTTAATTTCTTTTCCATTCCCTAAAATTATTTTTTTAAAATCACAAAGGGGGAGAAAGGAAAAAAAGAATACTAATTAATGAATAAATATCACTAAGTAATGGGGAGTTTATCTAAGGGTGAGTTTATCTAAGGGGTAGTTTTCATTACAATAATTTTTGTACTCGAGATAATAAAAAATCCCATTCTAGAAATCTGGAATATAATCCTTAGTGTTCCAAAGCCGAAGGGGGGGTTTGTTGTATTCACCATTGTCCATATGAGAAGGAACATAAGTTTTATTTTCAAAGTCTAGAAATTTTTTCTAAGTCCTTTTATTCTTTTTCATAAGGATTCTTGTGCTTTCCAAAAAGGGGAAGATTGTTGAGTCAATAAGTTTTTCTTTATGACTTTTTCATTCATTCATACTTGGGGAGATTGTTGAGTCATTAAGGTTTCCTTATGACTTAACCATTCCTTCTTGTTTTGAAAAACATAAACACCTTACCTCAAGGAAAATCACTTTTTACCCTGTGTTTTAATTGTATACAGAAAATTTCCTTCCCTAATGAAATTTATCCCTATCATTTTTCTATTTTTCATATCATAATTTTTTCTATGTGTAAAATTCGGTTTGTAACTAGAACCTTGGAATATTATAATACTTAGATAAATATCATTCTGTTTTTAGACTCTGAGTTCTAACTCCGAGTTCTCTGAATTCAAAATCCGAACTCTTCGGTGTTCTGACTCTGAATTCTCTGAATTCTGGTTATGAAATATTCTGAGTTCTGACTCTAAATTCTGAATACGAATTCTGATTATGAACTCTTATGAATACTGACTCTGAATTCTCATTATGAATTCCTCTGATTTCTGACACCGAATTCAGGTTATGAATTCCTATGAGTTCTGACTCCGAATTCTAATGAATTCAGACTCTGAATATTGTAAGTTCATGTTTCAAATTCTTGTGAATCCAGTTTCCGAATTTCCTTGAAATTCAGACTCTGAAATTCCATAGAGTTCAAGTTCCAAATTCCTTAGAAAACAAATTCTGAATATCCTTGTATTATAGACTCCAAATTCATTTTTGGTTAGACTTCGAACTTTTATTTGGTTACATTCCGAATATTGGATTTTGGTTACATAACCAAATTTTTTCTTACACTTGTTTTTTTTTATAAAACTATGTGGTTCATTCAGTTACTAACTAACTGTTTCTTGAGTGACACGTGTACAGGTCCCTCTGAATCTCAAAAAAAAATATGAGCGTTGGAGGAGGGATCCGACCGTTGAAGTTGTACCTATATATAGGATCTCGTTTGAATGAGCTCAGGAATTTTGGACAACTGTTGATCTGAAGTAATTTCTAGAGAGATATACTCTGATTCTTTGTGAGTACTGAACTTCATGTTTATATTTTCTTTGTGAGACTCTGATTGTTGCTATGTACAATCGAGGAATTCCAGGGACATGAAGACATAGGTGCTGACAACCTTGAAGTTGAGGGCTTCTTTGCGGAGGAAGATAGAGGTGCTGACTACCTTGAAGTTGAGGGCTTGCAGGGATAGCAAGATAGACTCTGATCTTCATATCGAGGGCTTACCCTAGTGTGGGTAAGACCTACTTTCATGAAAGTATAAATCAAGGGATATTTATCCAAGGTTTTTGGATACCCTTCTCTTTGGGTTAAATGATTTACTACTGTTACATGTTTTGTTACAAGTTTTCTGCTACATTTTATTTGCTGAGGAAAGTAAAACTATCTTATACTTCCATATATTTGTACTCTTATTTTGTATGATTCTATAAGATTTAAGGTAGAATCATTGTCCTTGTAAACATCCATTAAGTTTCAATTTTTTTTTGGAACCATCTTTCTGGATTCACTTTCTCAAAATCATATTTCTGGATTCAAGCACGTGTGTAGAACTAGTGGTTTTGTGAATGACCTTGTTTATCATTGTTAAACATAACCATCTTTAAAAGTTCCAAAGGAATTTTTAAAAGTATACAATTCACCCCCCCCCCCCCTCTATTATATATTGAGTACCATTAGATACTACATACAGTATCTCTATTATTTCGATACTACATTTGGTATTATAGAGTATATCATACTCACATACCATGTCAACAATAACTGATTCTATCAATGATGGATCTTGAGCTACTCCATAATACGAAAAAACAACCCCAAATAAATGGACTTCTGATGCCCAAAACTCACACTTCGATAACTTCTCAAATACTTATTAATGATGAAGAACTCCCAAAATGTTATGTAGGTGCTCTGCATTCTCCTCCTCAAATATAGAGTACACAAGGACTTCATAGATGAAAAACACTGTGACATTATCTAGGAACTTAGAGAACATAGTTTTCATTAATCACATGAACATATCTCGAGCATTTGTCACACCATACGGCATCTCAATGAACTCTTAATCTCCATGATGACAACAGAAAGTGGTTTTTAGATAATCCTCATCCTTTACTCGTATCTAATGATATCTTGAATGAAAATAGTTCTTGTAGAGACACATTTAAGACTTAATTTGATTGAATAAATTGTCAATCCACATAATAGGATAGTGTTTCAACACTGTCACTTGGTTCAAGCTATGAGAATCGATACAAAACCGCAAACTACCATCATACTTCATTATGAAAAAAACTAGTGAACCCCACAGTGACATTCTTGGCCAAGAAAAATACACTGAAACTGAACATTGAGTTGTATACAAAGCTCTCGTATCCTGGAAGGTTCCATACTCTATAGAGACATCATGATAGGGGACAAACCTGGATATATTTCGATCCTAAACCCGATCTCTTATCGAGGGGGTAACACTACAAAATCATCTGTAAAGTCATCGGAGTACTCTTCTATGAACCTAGGAAATGCCAAAAACTAAACCTACTATGAACTCATCATCATCATGTACATCAAGGATGAAAAGTATGGAACAATCCTTTGACCCATACGAGTATCTTTCTCCCAAACAAACATTGATGGCCTTCAATTTTCATTGAACAACAGCACCTACCTCTTGAAGAAATCCATGAAAGCCTGCACCAAATACAACCAATCCAAGTTGTGGATGACATCGTATGGTTATATATGTAAACATAGGAAATCTCACCAAGAGTGGTTCCTCTCAAACACAAACTCACAACATCTACATACAACAAACAAGTCATCTCGACCTCTGACTACCATAGTCAACACCAAGGGAACTAAAATCCTCTCTACCTCAAGTCCCTAATCATGGACAAAGGTTGGGGATATGAATAATTTTGTCAATCCAAGATCAAAAAATCATTTACCTAAGTATAAAACATGAAAATATTACCTCTAATGATGTCTAAATTACCTAGCACTGGAAACACTAAAGCATGAAGCTGAGCACGACATGCTCTATGTCCTATCTAACCATGTTTTCAACCACCTCCATGGCCATGCCCTACTCTCTAATGATGGGGTGCATCCCAGGTTTTTCCTCTTCCTACCGCATCCACTCTCTATTAGTCCGTATCTAGAGAAAAATAGTGTTGCTACCTCACCTGGAACTTCCACTATGGAGGAACATAAAGAGGAACCCATGGCACATGCTGACTACTAAGAAATTTCATGTTTTCATTCCACTAATGAACTCTACCCCAACAAGAGAAAAAATCATTTGATATCTTTTAATAGGTATTATAGACACTTATATAGGAGAATCAAGACTTTGAGGGTTGGGACATACCATTGGATAATTGTAATTTCTTCTATCCTGACAGCTGGGAACCTTGGACCACATATCTTATTCATGAGGAATATGTCAACTCCCATGTCGTGATGATTAATTTCCAGATAATGTCCCCTTGATGACCTATTCTTTCACAAAAAACATGAGAAACATCTTGATCATAAATAGGATTATCGGGTACTGGATCATTAGATGAAAAAAATCTTCAAAATTCCTCTCCCTACCCTCCTCATATGGAAACAGGTCACACGAATATCACAAATTGTTTCTAAAATGGATTGTAAACTCTCACACATTAGAGCCCCCTGCCGAAGGGTAATAAGCTCCTGAAGACTGGTCACCTTCTCAATCGAAGAAAGATACTCATCAATTAACTTGTCTAAGAACTCATCCCATGAGAGTACTGAATCCCCATGATCTCTGAGCAACAAGAACCTCTACTACCTCACTGCCCCATATAGAATGGTCAAAGCCAATAATACCCAGTGCTCCTTCCAAGCATGGGTCAAACAAAATTCTATTTAAAACTCCTCCAACCATTCATATATGACATTATCTAAAATGGATCCCTCGTACCTCTATAGACTATGGCATTGAAACTCTAATTGTATCATCCTCCCAGTGTCATTATCATCGACCTGCACCCTATGTCAATCTACTGGCGTATCCTGCTGAACATCTTCCATGTAAACCTAATGGGGACACCGAACTGGATCCATGCCTACAAAAGCTAAAAAAATATATATCCTAATCATGGTATTGGAATACTTTAACATTATTTATTTGCTATATTTTATTCTTTTTAGGTTAACATATCCAATGGTTTACCCATTAAAACACAGACACAAAGAAGAATGATGCATGATCCTTTCTTAGGTATTTACCCTGACACTAGTGTCACCTCATTTAGTATCCACCATAAGTTTAATGGTTTATGAAAAATATCAAAGGGGGCCATAAATACCCATGTCTCAGCCTATCTCCCATTTTTACAGCACCTTATAGACTTAGCTGACATTGTTTCCCTAACAACCCATGCATCCTCACCTATTCCTAACTCTGAACTCCATTCTATCCTCAAACAAAGATCTGATATCATTATTTCATGACATGTCCCTTCAAAGTGAACCCCTCATAGGTTTTGAAATAAGAATGGGAGATAATGAACCCCTGATTCCTACCTCCAGTAGGCCCCAGGTTAGCGACTAGCACCGAGGGTATAATGAACATGCATATAGGGTTCATTACCCTTTGAGGAAACATGAAATAGATAGATAATAAGGATACACCAACCAAAACCTACTCAGATATATATATATATATATAATAAAACCCAAATTCACATATGTAATTTTTTGTAATAACTACTACAACTGAAGGGGAAAATTGAATGTAAAAAATAATGTAATGACAGCAACAACACAAAATCCCAAACAACTCCAGAAAAACCCCAAACTAGAAGTAACCAGCCTGATCTCCAACCTACTCTAACATACCTAAATATATATATACACATAGGTTGAGAATAATAGTGTACTTAGTAGGATCCTCCAAAGAAACTCTCACGTAGATGTAAAGAAATCATGTTAAATCATAGTGAATAAAAAGTGAAACTAACACATCACCTAAAGAGTTTTACTAATTTCCCAACCTCAACATGGATTCTTTTACCATGTATCACATGGATGTTTAGATAATATAAAAAATCTCAAGCGTACCCCACTAACACTTCCCCACTAGTTTTCTGCTTTACCCAAACATCATTCGTCTTAAGAATCTCTATCAAAAAGTAAGTCGTCCTGAAAACATATCAGTTTTGCATTACAACATTCACCTCTTGAAACACACCACAATGTACACATAAACAAAACTAACCAGGTAGTTTTTTTGATCCAACTCCACCTATATAACATGTATCATACATCAAGTATTATTCCTCAAGTCATTACATCCCATACACCGATTTAGAATCCTCAAGTTCTCACAACCTATACCAATTATACCCATATTATTCCATAGGAATATATATCTAGAATATATGTGTGTGAAATAACAACAAGACATTATATCCCTAAAAACTCATATATGGGTAAACCTAACTGATGTGGATACCAGTACATGTAACTTCTGAGAGAATATAGCGGGGCTAAAGGGGGTATTCATCCATCCATCCTCTGACTAGGATGTTGGGGAAACCACACCCCATGGCTCAGAATTCCCAGGGTGTCAGTTTACCTAACAGATAGGGTGGAGTATCATTTCGAATAACAAAAATTACCATATATAATATAGCTAACAACAACACTTTGGGAATATCCTAGTCCTAGAATCAACTATATCCAACGTCTCTCATACTCCTAACGGCCACTACAATGACTAGATATCTTATAAGAACACAACCATTTAAAGAGCTACATTAAATTATATATTTCCATTTTATCGGTTATAATATATGTTAACTAGTACATTGTCCATCAATTTACCATTAAAAATTCCACATCAAAATTCATTAGCTTGTCAATTAGAAACATTTCCTCCCGGAATAAGAAAACTGAGTCCACGAATTCTCAGAAATTATTACCTTAGCATTGCATCCCATCATGCTCTAACCCCATGTGTTCAACATTTATTAACATTATTCACAAAATTATATTATTAACTTATTAATTTACCTTCTACTAGGTATTCTAGGAAATCATATAAGCTACCAAACACAATTTTGATCAATTGATTGAGTAGATGATCTATCTGTCAAGTCTTTTCCACCTATATATAGAGGGTAGACTCATCCAACTTCAAGAAGCTAAAAACGGAAAAAACGTGGCATAACCCATTCATCTTCGCCTCTCTTAGATGGAGGGTAACCAAAACCATCTGCATTAAGTAGTATGGAATGACAATTTTAAAAGAAAATAGATCCAACAAGTATCCAACTTTCATATCAAAAGGTAATCATAGCTTCAACCTGTTCCAGCATCCCTGGTGTCCTCCCCAACACCAACATGCATAAGCTGATGAATCTACCCACTAAAGGTGTACATTTCTACCACAAAAACTAGGACTACCTACCCAAAATACCACAAAAACCCTCTATAATCAACCATCACAGGATCACATCACAGTTTTTCTTATATGCCCCACATCACAAGGCTCATATCCAAAGAACATTACAAGAAATTGGAACAAACATAGCAACAAGATCATGACCCTCACCAAAGCATCTTGCCATTACACACAATGAGCTCTAAAACTCCAAGAACAAGTAACATGTCCTTTATAATAAAATGGTAATATTTGGTCTTATAAGGGTATTATATTTTATTACACAAATAGTTCTTATTCCATCTTGAATTAACAGATTCATTATTCCCAGGTTGTGACTACAAGAAACCTAAGAAACAAGCTATCTCATGCCAATTCCACAACTAAAATAACATTCCTTTAATTATATACATGAATAAACATGTCTTAGTTTGATTAAATATTTAAATTAAACATGCTTAGTTGCATTAATTTCATTAACATCAAACTACATCAACAACTGGTTCATTAAACATGTCACTCTATCTTTTATCCAATTAATTATCAATTAATTCCAAATTTACTTTATCTACCAATTTCCATTAAGAACAACATTCGAAACAAACAACAGAATAGATATCATACTATCTATAAAATCAAGAGGCAAACTGTTATCACAGTACACAACAACAACATTACTATAGAATTGATTCCAATTCTTCAATCCAGGTCAATTATTTAATTAGTTTAATTTCATTACAGTCCAATGGGCTAAACCCTGATATTTCATTTAAATAAATATTGAAATAATGAATCCCCGACCTGAAAAGGATTCCTACATTATTCTCATGAGAATAGACCGACACATTTCAATCACTTCTCCTACAACAACTGCATCCACCCGAGTACACCATGGAACAGTTGGAAAAAGGGGTGATTGAAACTTCTTGGTTACACCATAATAAGGGGGTGAATATATTTTTTGAAAAGCCTCCAAGGAACATGATCTAGAGGGTATTTCACACTTGCATGATTCCTCATAAAAATATATGTTTTTGGTGCCTCTCACCAAGATAAAGGATATGTAATGAAAGAAGGGACGGGTCCCAACATAGAAGGATTTGATCTAAGACTAATTGACTATGAAATAGTTTATTTTCCATTAAAGATGTATCTTGACCAAGACCATTCTTTTTGACCAAATAGAGTCACCTAGATCCTTAGAAAAATAAAGAGAGTAATTATGGGATTATAGTTGGTCTCAAAACCATAAAAGGGCTTTAAAGGCATTTACATAAAAGAAAATGTTAAAGGGTTGAAACTGGAAAAACAAGGAAATTCTGAAAATTTGACAAAATATTGCAATAACTCGCTATTTGATGAGTCACAATTATAATCTACAATCGTGAATCACCATTGGATGAGTGACCATTTAGTGATTCTCCATTTTTCAAGTAACCATTATGAGTCATCATTGGATGACTGACCACATGGTGAGTAACCATTCAGAAATCCACCATTGTGAGAAACCATTGGAAGAGTGACCGTTTTGTGAGATACCATTGGGAGTTACCATCAAGATTCACTATTTTGTGAGCTATGATTGTGAGATACCATTCAGAGAGCTCTCATTGGGAGTCACCATTGGGATTCACTGGTGTGAGGCACCATCACGAGTCATTGGTCTGACCTAGCATTGCGACTCACTAGTCTGACCTACCATTGAAACTCACCAGTATGACCTAACATTGTGACTCACTAGTCCAACCTACCATTGGAAGAAATGGAATTTTATAAAACACTTTAAATGAATCATTGTGACCTCCTACAACACTTTTAACACCAGATTCCAACAATGTAATTTAATGGAGAGGTCCGGGAAATTATATTTTTCTTATATGGTTTTTGGTGGAATTGACTTTGAGCATCCATTGTACAATGGAATTTTAATTGGGTGTTTTTTGTGCCCAAGATTTTGGTATTGTGCTGGGAATGGCTCAAATTCCATTGGAGGATGTTACAGATAAGTTTTATCACAAGGTTAAATTATTATAGACATTAAAATTTAATTATATTAAATTTTACCATGTTTTTAGACACAATAGGTATTTTTTCTAGAATGATGTTATAAGATTTTTATGGGCCTTCCTTAGGTGTTTGGTCATGGTTTCGGCAACATAGAGATCCCTATTATGTCTTTAAACATGTATGCCTTTCAATTTTGGTTTTGAGTCTTCTTGTGATCATTTAATTAATTTTAATCTATTTATAATTAAGAAAATTGGAATTATCATTCATGATTATGAACTCATGGTGATTAATGGAGGCCAATTGGCATGGATGAATCTAACAAAGGAACTGGAATTTTCTTGGGAGGGAGTTGGCTCTGCGTTTAGGTAGGTGGTCTCATGTTCCAAACCCTATGGTATAATTCATGGTTTATTGGCATGTGATATGAGGTTTTTCACATTGTGAAATTTATTTTTATTCATAATTGTGTTATGAATTTCATGTAATGATTAATTTGTTAATGAAATATAATTCTTTACTAGTTTAATAAACCATACCAAAAGTAACTGAACAAATTTCCTAGGGCCATGATGGTCCCTTGTGAACTAGTTTAATATCAGTTAATGTCGGTCAGGGCAATGATCACATGTTTGTGTGTTAGTATCCCCTGGTACTCATGATTTATATTGATCACATGTGTGTGTAGCCCATGATACCTATGTTTTATATTAATCACATGAGTGTGTGAGTAACCTGTGAGACCCCTGTTTGAAATTGATCACATGTGTGTTAATGAGTAGCCCATGTGACCCATGATTGATATCAATCACATTTGTGTTCATGTTTATCTCGTGAGACCAATGATTTATTTTTGACCACATGTGGCCTTCATCTATATCCATGTGATACCTACACATAGTGTTTGATTATTTAGGGATTTATTATGGTTAGGAATATTTCTTGATATGAAATGATATTAACCTATCAACCTATACCTATGTATTTCATTTGAAGTTCCTATGTATTTTATAGTTGAGTGTGAAGGTGTATCCATATGGATTATTCCTCCTAAAGGGGATGTGTCAGTAATTTGTTCAATATGTACATGGGTTATCCCATCATGGTGGATGCATCATACATGTTTTTGGACATTTCTATTGGGAAGTGATGTATTATGTAAATTTTTTTAATCTCTTCCAATAGGGCACTGAAGCAGGGATGGTCAGGGTTAATGGCGGCATGGTAAATGCATGACTACTCAGTATATTGCTTTTTGTTTCTTACATGTGCATTGGTGATTATCTATAATGATTTCACAGTTTATATATTTCCTATTTACTTTATTCTAATATTATCATAAGCATGTACACCATATTTACCGATTTGGTATTTAACTACATTGGTGGTGAGCTACAGAGTTGTACTCACACCCTGCTTAGGTGGACATGGAATGCGAGTACCCAAATATCCCTCACCTATTGTAGGTACAATATGGGAAGTGGTATGGGTTTGATCATTGAGTGTGATAGCTTGAAATGAATCTGTAGACTAGGATAAGGTGAGGCATGGAGTTTAATATTTATCCTCTTTAAGATTTTATACTTTTTCTTTGATGTATACATAGTCATCCATGAGGGTGATTGGATTACTTATATTCATTTATAACCATTTGAGTTTTTTCACATTTATTCATAAAAATGGTATATTATTAGTATATGTGTACTCTTGTTGTTTTTTTATACATATTTAGTTATTTAACTATGATTGTACTCTAATTGTGGGTATAGTCTCGATATGATTCACCTTTTTTCCTCAACTAGTTGGCATCCTATGGAGAATAATGAGGCACACCTAATCTCATGTGGCACTTTATCTTAGATTTTTTGATTTAGTCTGGGGTGTTATATGGTACATCCATAGATAGTAAGTGATAGGTTGGAGTTTAGGTGGAAGATTCATCCTTCACATGGTCACTTTCATGGGATTCTTGTGGTTTTTTCAATGGTATTGAGAGTAAAGGTGTGTCTGATAGGGTGATTATGTGGCAGGTGTAGTATGGCGGGCCGAAGAAAACCTCGTGTTAGATTGAATGTCTTTATAGTGGGTTCAGTTTTAGGGGTGAATCATTTTAACATTCCTTTATCATTTTACCATCATTTACATATACATGAAATATAATAATAATTAAATATTCATGATATGGAATATCATTCTGAGTTGTTATTTTTTGGAATAGATTGACCAACTTCCCCATGTATTAAATTATGAAATGATGCATATGGAACCAAAAACAATTATTTTCTAATGAAGTAATTTAACCATGTTGATACCAAAAAATATTATCTTTCTAAAAACCAAATTTCAATAATTAAGTACAACATTTTCAAGTGTTTTTAATCCCCTAAGATCACATTTCTAACATGGGTATTTAATTGTTCATTGAAAAACAAAAAAATGAATCCAAAAATGCAAATGAAATAAAGGATTCACCACATTCAATGTAGATAGATTTTATACCATTTCTATTTGAATTTTTTAGATGATCTATACAATCACAATCAACTAATAGATATTGTTGTCTACTTCTGGAGTCCATAGTTATCTAAAAAACAAAAAAAATAAAAATAATTATTAATTTTTATTTTGACTAGTTTAAAATTTTTATTATAATTTTACACCTTGAAATATTGTGTTGAATATGATCAGAGTGAGGCATTGGGTTAGCATTGGATAACATTTCCCATAGAGGCTCGACATAGATAAAATAAAAATATGTTATATGTTATATGATAAAAATGTTATTTTTTGAAAATAATAGACTATATCTTAAATAGTTTCTCATAAAAAAAATTTGATTCCACTTTTAGGTCTATGATGTGTGGTTTACCATAGATGTGGCATTAAATTTTTGTGTTTCATGTGTTTAATTACATTTCATGTTAGAATAATTCATCTAAGATTTTTATTATAATTTCTTACAAAAAAATTCATGTATTTACCAAACAATGTATCATAAGAAAAATTGGAGACCACCATATGGTTTAAGATGAGGGTTGTACCTTATTCATGCAATAAAATTTAAATTTATAATAAATATTTCTAATATTTAGCAATTACTCTTATTTTTTCTTTTATAAATTTTGGAAATTTTTATAATTTCCTCATATTTTCAAATTATTAATATTATCTTGAAATTAATAATAATATTTAATATATATTAGTAGTATTGAAAAATTAATTATTAATTTTTATAAGTTATGTAATGATTATTATTAATGTAATATTTTATTAATTTTTTAATTTTTTACATTTATATATGTTGTTTTATTTTTTTACAAATTATTAATATGATTTTAAAATTCTGAGTAATATTAAAAATTTATTAAAATTAATGTCTCAATATTTATTAATTATTATAAATTATTTAAATTATTACTATAATTTAAATAATTAATATGTTTAACCATTTTTTAATAAGTATTATATTTTTATATTTTTTAAAAAATTACTACAAAAAAATACCCTAATTATTATTAACTACGTTTTTAATAAATATTAGATATTTAAAATTTTTGTTGTTTTTTATTAAATAAAATTTTTAATGTTTTTTCATATAATTTTTTTTAAATAATATTTAGTTAAAATTTTTTATTTAAATTAATTTTCTCCGCATTCTTAAAAAATAATCATTTCTATTAATTTCATTAATTATATATATAACACATACATAATCAAACCTATTTAAATAAAATTAATTTGTAGACATTTTATGAAAAAAAAAATTAACATATCAGATCTATAAACATGCATACATGCACACAAACACAAAATATCTTATATTTCTTCAAATTCACAAATTATAAATAATATTTTTTTTAATTAAGACGATTGTTTTATATTTTTTCTTAATATCAGGTAAATAATTATTTATATATGTATATTTATATTAAAATATTTCTTAATTAATATAAATAAACTAAATATATTTTGAAACTTTTTTAAAAAAAATAATATACATATTAAATATATATATATACATTGATATAAATATTCATACATATTTACAATTTATTAATAATATCGACTATTTAATTAGTAATTTTTATAAATTATATAAATAATAGTATTAATTATTTAAATTATTATTAAATATTAAATAATTATTATATCTATATATATATCATGATTAAATAATTAATATAAATACATAAAATATATTCTCACTATTTTTTAAACAAATATACATATCAAATATATATATATATTAAACCTTAGAGGTATTTTTAAAATGTGTATATATACATATTTAGGTGTTAATATATTTTTATATATATATATATATATTATAGGATTTCAAAATAAAATATATTTTTACATTATTTTAATCAAATATATATATATGATAAATATATAATTACATACATATATATATATATCAAAAATATTATATGTTTATATATATATATGTGTGTGTGTGTGTGTGTATATATATATATCAAAGAAATTACATGTTTTCACAACTAATATATATATATATTCACATATTAATATACATACATGTGTACATATATATATATATAACATTACACAGTTCATAAAATGTTTATATACATATCTTTGTATGTATGTATATATATCATAAAAATTACATGTTCTTTTTTTGAAATATTATATATATTTATATATTCACATGTTAATATACATATGTGTTTTCCATATATATATATATATATATATATATATTCATAACATTACATAGTTTTTTATTTAAATATATATCTATACATTAAAAAACATACATTTTTTTTGAAACGTCTATATATTTATACGTAGAATGTATTGTTTATATATATATAAATATTTAAATGAATTTTTAATTAATCAGAATGTATTATTTAAATATATTCATATTAAAATATCTATTTATTAATATTAATATTTCAAATATATTCTGGAAAAATTTTACACAGATATACATATCAAATTCTTATATTCATATATACAAATATTCATAAAATCATACATATATATATATATATGGTAGTTATTTCGGATGGGGAGGACCACCATACTGGTAGATTGTAGCATGGGGAGGACCTCCACTTTAATTAGTTTTGATATTATGAGGGCTTCCACATCGGTTTTTGTTGGAGTGGAGAGGACCTCTGCGTTGACTGGTGAAGGAGTGAGGAGGACCTCCACTATGGCTATTGATGAAGGAGGGAGAACCTTTTCATTGGATGGTTTGAAGATAGTGATGAACTCAATGATGACTGATAGTAATGGCATTGGAAGGACCTCTGTTTTGGATAGTTTAAGTGTGAGGAGGACCTTAACTCTAACTGAAATGGGAATGGGGAGGACCTTTATTTTTAGCAGAAAGAATTTGGAGAATACCAATATACTTTTTGTTGAATGAACTAGGAGGGAATCCTCTTGGAATAATGGTTACATGGGGAGGACCTTCATATTGACTTATGAAGGAGTGGGGAGGACCTTCACTCTAGTTGGTTGTGACATGGGGAGGACTATAATGATTGTATTAAAAAACAAGGGAGGGACTCCATATGAATTAGTGATGAATTGGAGAGGACCTCCATGTTTATTATTAATGATGTGGGGAGCACCTTTTCTTTTTTTGATGATGAAGTGGTTATTACCTCTAATTGAGCTGGGAATGGCATTAGGAGTAAATTTCTACTGATTGTGAGAGCTAGGAGGACCCCCTTTGGGTTAGTTATAGTGTAGGGGGATATCCACAATAAAACTCTTCATTACGAGCCAGACCATAATGACATTGAGTGAAAACAACGATTGATAGAGTCATCCTAGCCTAAATAAGTGATGTTTAAGGCCTCTCAACAATTTGGGTGAAGATTGGGTCCTTCTTATCTATTGTATTTATCTAGTAGAATGTGTTGGTGGTGTAAGGTGCCACTGGAGATATATAAGATGAAGCCCCATGATGGGAATTTTCATGAGCTTGTACCTGACATTGACATCGTGTGATTCAGACTAGGTCCGGTGGACTAGGTGGATAGTACACTTGTTCTTTGACCTAAATAGTCATTTTTTATTTTCAATGATGGGGCCTAGTTGGAGCCCACCTTGGTTGATATGAAATGGTAGTCACAGCTATGGTGAATCAAGAATCCCTCACCTCCTCAGTGAAGGGGACCGAGTCATGGTATCACTCTAGGGAGAGTCCCCTAAAGTGATTCGATTTTAGAATGGGGAGGGGTTTCTCCGTGCTCATCCATCAAGGGAAGTAGTGTCAGTGAGGCACTAAATTCTCTAGGTCCTGGAGAGATAAGTCCCTTGTGGGAATGACCCCCTCTAACTTATACTAACATGTGAGGGTGTCCATCACCCCCATTTGAATGATTTTAGAGGGTGGTATGGGGTGTCGGGGATCGATGTTCATAGACACAAACAAGGTTATGAAAGAGGTATAGTTTTGTGGGATTTCCACATTTATAATTGTATTTCCCTTGTATATGTGGTAATTTGTATTATTATTCTTTGTTGTTATGGTCCTATGATATAGATGAATTCAACCCTCAGTATATGTGTAAGGAAATTTACGTACAATTCCCAAGCATTATCTGGTCTTTTGAAGTGGGGAAGTATTTTCACTATAAATATCCCAAAATAAGAATTCCCAATATTTTTTTCTCCAATTTCCTGTGAGTTCCATATTGGTCCCACTATTTTATTAGTTGGTCCTATAAAAGGATAGATGGATCTGGTGAAATGCTAAGTTGTTCACATTTTGATCACTACTAGTACTGTTGTTTGAGGAGAAGAGTTTCACACCAGGTTCACCATTTTTGTTTCTGAATCATTCACCAAGGTCGCCACCTACATGTGAATGTTCACTAGCATGAATTTGTACCCTTTATTCCCACATTACAAAGGTTTGTATCTTTCATCACATTCAAGGATGATATCTTCACCTTAATCCAAATGGGATGATGGGATGTAAATTCCTCCTTCCATGGATTCCTCATTGGAAATCATCACCTTGTCTGGGTCTCCCTATGAGAGTTAAGTCATGTCCATGGAACTCATTCTTGATCCCATATATTTATGGATGTTCGTTAATTAAACTCCTTATGTCTAGACATTCCAATTTTTATTGATGGGGTAGAAATGTTTGGTCAGGTTAGTAGTCACATTGGGCATCGATGGAATGTATGGATGCTGAGAACAATTGTCACATGTAATATTACTCATATGATAGAATATCATGGAGGATTATTAGGCATAGATCCCAAGGAATCCCATGTAAATCATGAGGAATATAATGTTGAAGATTTATATCTTCAAAGTATTTTATCACAGGCATCCCATGTTTAGCATGAGGTAGATGAAGTCCTGGGAACATATCTTCTAAGGCTTTCACCACCATCATCTCATGTTTATCATGAGGTAGATGACACCACGGGGGAATATCTTACAAGTATTTTCCCTCATCCATCCCATGTTTAGTGTGAGGTAGACATTTGGATCTATTTTATTAGTTTAACAACATGTAGAGATGGATTGAATTTTCCTTTAAAGAAATATTTTCACGTAATTATATCATCTTAAGGAGAAGAAGTTGATTCATCAGCATTCCCCATGGAGGAAGATTATAGAGGTGTGTCCTTGGGATGGAAGATGTCACACCTAGGAGTTTACAAATGGATTGTTCAGAACATTCTATTGGGGAGAATCTAGGAGGTGAATCCCATAAATGGAATATGTCATACCATGAAGTTTGATTGGACACCCTGGTAGGTGGATCATTGAGGTACATCCCTATGAGTGAGCACATAGACAGCTTATCAATGGATGGATCAGAATGTTCCATGGAGGTAGATCTTGGAGTCGTGTCCCATAAATATATTATGTCACAATGTGATGTTTAATCAGACCCCATAGTAGGTGGATCAATGAGTTACATCACTTGGAGAGAGCACATGAAAGGTTTATCTATGGATGGATCATAATTCCATGTGGAGTAGGATCCTAGAGGTGTTTCCCATAAAGGGAATTTAACAAAATGTGAAGGTTGATTGAACACACTGAGACATGGATCAAAGAGGTAAATCCCTTGGAGGTAGCATTTTAATTGTTTACAGATGGATGGATCAGAATACTACGTGGGGGTCTATGAGGCGATTCCCATAAAGGGAATATGTCACACAATGAAGTTTGATCGAACAACCTAGGAGGTGGATAAAAGAGGTACATCCATAGGAGGGAACACCTAAAAGGTTGATCGATGGATGGATTAGAATACCATGTGGAGGAAGATCCATAAGGTGTGTGCCATAAATGGAATATTTCACACCACCCTGAGAGGTGTATCATGGAGTTTCATTCTTATTAGGGATGACCTGAATGGTTTACCATTGTACGTGATTGAAAATAATGTAGAAGTTCTATATACCCTGGTTATATGAAAGGGTTAAACCCAATGTATTTTGATGATGTGGATTAAGGAAGTATGAAAGGACCATTCTATGTATTTTATCTTCATGTGGTAAGGATTCTTACATTGCAAAGGGAGCATCAATAAGAGATGTCATGGGGATTATGCATGGAAGCTGACCTTCATAGAAGGATTTATATTTGTTGGAATTGGCATGCGGCTTATGAATTGAGCTATCTGAGGGACCGGGACAAGACGGGGTATCCCATTTTCGGGGCATGATCTTACCCGGGATGTGGAATAATGAAAATAGGTATAGATTGAGTGTTGGGTTTGGACCTTAGGTAAGCTTCCTACATATCGGAGTTTGATGGGAGTCAATGCCCATGAATTATTGAATGTTTGGTCTTGTACATAAGGAGGAGTTTCATAGTGAGTATGATTAGGGATTATGCATAAGATCATCCTATAGTGTGATTATGGTTGGGGCTTCTGCATTGGAGTGGCCCATACTATATGGATGGGGATTACTCATAGGAGCAGCGCATAGTGTGAGTATGGTTGGGACTTACATGTAGGAGTGGCCCATAGTGTTTTATTGGGCCTTACATATATGATCATCCCATAGGGTGAATGTTTTTGGGACTTACACATAGGAAATACCCATGGGATTCAATATTGGATGGATTTAATGATTTATATTAACCTCTAAGCCCATGTGATTCATGTTCATTGTAAGAAAAGGGAGAAAGATGTAGATTTGACACCCACTTGATCCTCCTTGTCCACTGGTGGATAGGTACTAGGCCCGAAGGGAGGGAGGGAGATGAAATTGGAGTGTCCACCTACTGTCTTATTATGGTATATTTGGGAAAAGAAGGGAAGAAAGAGTGTTGCCTCCTATAATAAGGTTTATAGACTTACTCCGAGATGGATTCCCTAAATATATTTAATTCCATGTGGGGATAATCTAATTACATGTGAGGAGAATCACATTCCCTACGAGAGTAGGTAGAATTAATAAAAACCCATTCCAAAGACAAACGTTGTGTCCCATTTTTATTGGATAGAGTAAGTCAACAATTTAACATTGTATTTTAAGATGTTGTGACTAGGCAGTTTTACGTCATGCAGCTTGGATGTGGGGGACTCACACCATACCGATTGGGCTTACGTAACCATTTCTCATGCACTCTTGGGTGGGGAATAGATTTATCAATTCCAGGGTATCATAATGGGGAGGAGTTTTGAATCACGAGGTCCACGTTTTCATTCCTATATTAAGAAGCTAATGGAATTAGCGTACCTATGATACGAAGATAAAGGTAGGTGAGAGTCTCGAGAGTGTGAAAAAGGAATGGGTGGAATAGGTGACATATGAACTTGATGGACATCTTGACTAATCCAAGATGGTTGTGGGGGATCTAGGCACACCACCTTGGTGAAGATGTTTCAGTAGAGGGGATGAATCCTAGAGAGGGTCATGATAGGGGATTCATGAAGCTTTGGGCATCGTAGAGATGATCTTTTCAATGATCAAGTTCTTTTCAGAGTTCATTGTCTTCACAAAGGGTTCAGATTCATGAAATATAGTTACCCTACATTGGAACGGTGTCCTGGATCAGTAAAGGAGTGTTTTTTAAAGGTTGAATACTTTATGACACTTCAAGTGCCTCTGAGGGCATTCTTCTTCCTGGAGGGTATATGACATCATGAAATTCATATCCACCTGTGGTTTAGGATTTCAAGAACACATTAATGTGGGTTTCATGAATCCATATTACCTTGTATGATCCATTTTTCGTCTAGGTCATGATGATCTGGAGGTTCTTGAGTTGGGTGTAATTCGGAAGCTGAATGGTTGGGCTACCATCCACCAAATATCAGAATAATGTGGTATTTATAGGGAAGTGGTTTGGTGATGTTGTGAAGTTAATCATAAAGAATATTTGGGCTTCATTAATGGTTGTGGATATTTCAGCCTATCAATGGATTCCATCAATCTTTAAAATATTTTCAGAGCACTATTAGACTCATGGAGGAATACTATTATGGATCTACACATTTGTGAAGGATACCTCTGGGTCGGGAGCTCTACGAGATCAGGTCATTCGTAAAGAAGCAGGGCTTCTTAAAGAAGACCTTAGAAGTTTTTTAGGACATGATGGCACGAATTTCCTATTAACCAGTCATGTATTTCTTGAAAATTTCAATGGAATATATTTTTGAACTAATAATAAGGTTGATAGTGATTTTAATAACCTCTATCTAAAAAATTAGCAACATAAAATCATAAAATAGGATTTTTTACCTTTTTGGTGTGGCTATTCTCATACATTATATATTCCCATTTCATTAAGGGATATCTCTAACAATCATATGGATTATAAATCCATGATTACTAAAATATTTAATGAATAATTTGATTTATGTTTCATGTCATTATCAATTTTGATAGTTTCATCCATATTATCATATTGAAATTCAACCATAGATTTATAATATTTGAAACAACTAAAAATATCATATTTATTTTTAAGAATTTATACTAATAATTTCCAAGAGTAATCAATAAATATTTTGAGGGAAAAAATCATTTCCATGAAAAAATATCCTTGTTAGATCACATAAGTCATAGTGTACATATTCCATGAAATTTGTTATTTGAAAACCAACTATTATAATTAATGTTGACACATTTATGTGTTTTCATAAATGGAATTTTTAGTAAAATATAATTTTTATTATTATATATATCAATATCACTTATTTTTTAGAACTCAACAAACCCTCTTTAACATACAGGGTCTAGAATTCTATGCCACAGCATGGTTTAATTCTTTGGGGATTGTGCTCACTATTGTTTTTCTTCTAAGGAATTATTTTCTCATTAAAATATACAAAAAATATATATATATTTTTTAATGATAGTGGGAAATAATTTATAAATTTATATTAATCCTGATTCATACCAAAAAAATATCATTATTTTTTGAATTCCAAAATATAATAAAAATATATAGCTTGATTATCCACCCTAACATTTTTTTTAATTTTTATTGAGTCCTCGCCAATATATAGTTTATGATCCTCTACCACTATAATTTTATATTTATTATTGTTTAACAATGTTACATTACATTAAATAATATTCTAAATGTGTATAAATTATTTCATTACTAAACACATATGAAAATAAAATGATATATATATATATAACTCATTCATTAAATATGTTAAAATTATCAAAATTTAACACTTGAAAATTATCATATTAATTTTCCAAAATCAAGGAAAACTTAAAATTAGTAATTTGGTTTTAATATATTGAAATTTACCCATGTTTTTTGAAATTGTTTTTAAATGAACCTCTTTATTACATATTTTTAATTTAAATGGTAAGCCCATCTATTTTACTTGTGTATTTTATTTTTTATTTTTCTGTTTTACTCATTTTTTTGTGTTCCAATTATCATAAAAAAATTACCCTATGTAATATATTTTTTTATTTCAACTAAATCCATCTAGAGTTTAACGTTATTTAAACCTCCTAAAAGTTTAAATTTTATATGTAAACATAATTTCTTATTTTACCCTTAAAATATATTTTTATAATGATGAAATGAGTTTTAACAAATTAATTATTTTCTAGATTAAAATTATTTATTTTCATGATTAGTGACTATATAATTAGATTCATAAAAAACTCCTTATTGTAGTTTCATGGTTGATCTTTAATCTTTAAAAAAATTCATTATATATCCTATCAAACTGTATTTTTTTCATAAATAAAGATTCAATTTTTAATCTAATTTTAGAAATAAAGATAATTTTCATGAAACATAGGGCTTAATTTTATCCCAAAATGTTTGGATGATAACATTTGGGATTTATTAAATAACATTAAGTATACATCAAAAAATTTGGGTTCACCCCCAAGGACTATCAACCTCTTCTTGGATTTATTAAGGGAATATTAAAGCCCTTGTTGCGCCATAATAACTATAATATTTATTATCTATATTTTAAAATATTTATCACCATAAAATTTATCAATATCCTAATAGGATATAGTCATCTTAAAATAAATAAATATCTAATTATTATGTTTATGATATATAAAAACTGAGAAATGCAACTGTTATGATAATCAATCATAATCTCAATGATATAAAGAAAATTAATTTATAAATATTTATATATAATTAACTGATATTTATTGTTTTAAAAACTATTTAAATATAGTAAAACAAAAAATAAAATAATTAATTGTGAATAAATAAAACAAATAGAAAATAATACACTTTTTAATAGGGTTAAAACTATTCAATCCTACTCCTTGGTGTGTGTGAACCCATGAATTTATAAATGTAAAAGATAATTTTACGTAATAAAATTGAAATAGGGTTTTTTGGAAAATTAGTGACCATCGTTAATCCCTGATCATTCAATTTGACATACAAATTCCATGAAAAATTAACATGCCAAATTTTTTCTAATTTAAAAAAATTATATATTTGTATAAGAATAATGGTTAAACATTAAAAATATGAAACCTATATGAAGATGTTTCAATGAGTCTAGAATTATAATTAATTGAGATATCTCCTATAGGACTAGTCACAATTAACATAGAAAACATCTCCCTTATATCTCATTTCTTATTTTTCATTATGGGTGACATTTATTTATTTTATTTCTATACTCTTTCTATCCTTTATTTCAAAAAACTCATGATCTCGGGATCATGTATGCATGGTTATCCTCTAAATAATACCTCTTGAAGACCTCATTTTCTACAACTATTTTGATGTTGATTGGATTTATGAAACATACATAACAACTATTAAAAAACCTAACTAAAAAAATATATTACTCATTTTTAAATTCATCATGTGTCTAATGTGCTATATAAAATATATATCAATAAAACCCATGTTTATTTTCCTAGGAAGGAAATGTAAAAAAAAGGTGTGAAATTAAAAAAGCCAAAAAAATACTCAAAAATAATTTTAGCACTAAAAAATAATAATAATTTAAAAGTGGTTCATCAAAACATAAATTGGATATAGATATTGGGATTTGGAGCTGACAGGACAAAGAATGTAAAAAAATTAGATATAAATAAATTCATTCATTATAATTTTTTCATTATTATTAAAGATGGATATATGAAATTTTATAGGGTAGTAAAGATTATAGATATTGAGATAAACATGGTAAAGATTCATGTAAAAAATCCATAATACCATATTATATATATAAGTTCCTATCCCATGAACTTATTTTCATTTAACTAGAAGCAGTAAGAAGATCTTATACCGATATCAAGATAACACTAAGTACAATAAATTTCCTCTTTATAATAAATTGATAGAGTATTCCACATAATACAGAAATCATTCCTTAGATGATCATAATATGAAAAAAAAATTATCCTCAGGAGTTTCTTATCAAAATACTAATAGAATAAAAAATCATCATTGCCAATTCTTCTTTAATTAGATGGTCAGTTGAAGAAAAGTTCTTATAAGTATAAAATTGTTGATCAAAATATCATTAGACATGAATTTTTATGCTATATGAATTTTTAGATAAAAATATTGGAAGATAAACCTATGAACATATAATTAAGGGATTATTGTTCCTTTTTTAAAATGAATACAAAATAAGGATATTTAAGACATAAGGGATTGAAGATAAAGACATGAAATCCAAAAATACTGGATCTTGATCATTAAACAAGGATAAAAATATAAAAATATGTATGTTTCAAGATCCACGTGATCTCCATAGAGAAACCTTTATCATATTTCTCCTAATTAATATCACTCCTTCCATACATCTTAAATTAGATCCCTTTGAGCCATTATATTGATTCAGAAATCAAGTTATTAAAATATATAATAACTAGATTTTGCATGGGTTCTCATATAGTGATAAAAAAATATTTTTTTAGTTTATTGATGGAAGTTATATAAAACCACCACTAATTAGAGAAAACCAAATTTCCATCCATTTATTATATTAGTTATACATAAAACAACCATTATCTAATTAGTAAGAACATTTTGTAAAACCAATCATGAATTATCTTTTTAGTGGTTTTAAAAAATTATAGTGAATAAATATAAAATATCTGTCTTTTTAACGTCAGTATTCCTCTTCTCTTTGATTATTCCCTCATACCGTATGCCCCACCCCCCCCCCCCACTGGCCTATCTCATAGTGACCCTCCTATTGAATCCCCCTTCCACATAATCCCCCCATCAGGATGACCCTTTGATGACATCTTCCCCTATCGATGACTCTCCGATGGCGTCATCCCCTCTCCTAGATTGTTTGAAAGTGTCCTCCCCTCCACAAAATCCTCTTCTCCATGACACTACCATCCTCCCCTCTATGACCTTCTAACGATGTCCTCCCTTAAATGATGTCCACCCCTTGCAATGGGTACCCATTTTATATTTCTTCCACATATATGAGTAATTGTATGCTCACAATTGGATGATTCTAGAATAGAAATTTGTATTCATTACTAAATAATATTAGAATAACAATAAAATAATGAAATATGGTACAAGTAATAGGAAAATAAATTTATCTCAAACATGTTTTTTTACATTCATAATATATAAATTTATATATATCATGTTTATATATATGACATGTACTTGTATGCAATCACTATATTTTTGTGTGTGTGTGTGTAACTAACATATGAATATATATATTAAAAAATATGTATATATATGAATGATATATATATATGGATATATAGAATCTATATATTCTATTTATATATAGAACAGATATAGACATATTCAGATCATTTATAGGTATAAAATATATAGAACACACACACACACAACGATATATATATCTATCAAAAAGTTATATATATATATATATTCTATTTTTATAAAAAACATATATTTGATTTATATACATATAGTTTATATTTAAAATCCACCGCTAATTAAAAATCCCAAGATTCCAACATATTTATTAGTGGTAATTTAATATAACTAATTTGTAAAGTATTATTATAGGTGGTTTTTATATTCTTTATTTTTTGTATTTGTTTCTTTTTTATTAATTATGAGATTTCTAAATGATACTTTTGTATTTTTTTTATGAATTATCATTCATTTTATCTTATAGTATTTTCATTATAATATTTTTAATTATGACATATTATGTAATTATTTTCTATTTTTAGTATTATATCATCAAGAATATAACTAATATTTAAAATGAAATATTTTCAAAACATATAATTAATGTAAAAAAATGTAGAAACTAGAATAATATATGATTTTATCAAAATATATGTGGTGTTTGTTTATGTGATGTGTTAATTTTATTCGCTTAATCAATAATATATGATTTTATCAAAATATATGTGGTGTTTGTTTATGTGATGTGTTAATTTTTTAATATATTTTATGATATATGTATGTCATAAAATATGAAAATAAATTATTATTTTATTTTATTTGAATATTTTTTATCAAAAAAAATTTATAAACACTAATACTATTCAGATATAAATATTTTCTTATTTACTATGTCTTATGCTTCATTTTTAACATGATTTTATTTAATTAATTTGTGTTATATTTTTTATTCATATATTTATCAATAGGATAAAATGGATTAATAATGGGTAAATTTATCATAAAATACTCCTCAATGTGTTATGGGGTTGGAGGTGATTTATGATTTATCAATTGAAAATATTTTCGTCGGTGGATGAATAAAATATTCACCTCTAGGTTCTAATTTTATATTATTTTTGAAAAGACATTAATTTTATGGGTACTTTATATTGAAAAAATATCTTAATCGATATATTACATGGATTTTCTCTAAGGAATTGGACATTTCATAGTCTTTGATGTGTGACCATCATCAGATTGAATATCCCATTTCCCCCATTATGGAGAATGAAATTCAGAAACAAATTAAGAATTTTTTCAATACCGAAAAACAACATGATGAATATTGTAGGGTATCAATCATCTCTTATTCTGATTTTGTAGAGATTAATACAAAATATAATGTACCAGATTTATCAAGTGATCTTTATGAATTAATGGAAGATGGAAATTATGAGTTATATGAAGAATGTATCAAATATAAAAAATAATTCTATTGATTTTGTACCATATAAAATGTTATATGTAAAATTATAGATAAATCAATGTAGATGATATTTGAGTTACTTCATAATGAATTTTTTCAAGCTGAGGTCATTCAATAATTTTATGAGATTTATAAATTTTTAAACAAAATAATTCTCATTTATATAATGATGCATGAATTCCCATGAATTGATCAATCTGGGCACCTCTTGGACCCATGGTAAGCCATGGGTGACACCCCAAGAACAGCTCTTGGTGGTTAGGGGCTACCAAGCAACACCGATTAGGATTAAAAACAATATGGGAGGCCTTAGATTAAACATAATGTTGGAGATAAAATGCCACAAATCTGGAATGAGGGAACAAAACCACACATGATATGAATAATAATCTAAAATGTAAAACATGTATGTGAATACCTACTATCCACCAAATTACATACAAAGAAAAAGATAATAGATTGGAAAGAATAAATGTCCCAACAAACTGATGATACACATTGTCAGTATCTGATAAGAAAGGGAGATAAGCATTTCTAATCCATCCTCTACTCTAAGAATCATCCTCAATAAACCTCATCAAGTGTGTAGCTACTCTTTATCCACTAGATACGCTAGCCCTACTATCTCCACACTTTCTGAAGAAATATCTAACATGAACATATTCTATATAAACCCACCAAATGTGGGTCCCTAATCCCATGCAGGGGTGAGTATAAAAACACCCAATAGGATCTCCCCAGAAAAAAAATACAAACGGGTTCTAAAATTAGTGTATAGGTATGGTAAAACCATACAACCACCCAATGCAACTCAAAGGAACACTAACTTAGAGGGAAGTGGTCACTCAACTCCCCCAAGAATCTATTTCCATATTTGGTAGGGAAAACTAGATACAACCAAAATTATTACACATTCACATTGTGGGGACACTTGAACAAGTCCCACCCCTTAGTGGTAAAAACCTCCTTGTTAATAAAACACCATAGAAGACCAACTCAATCAGTCTAGGAATGGGGTAAACACCTCAATATTCATCATACTCACATACAAGGGAAAATGTATTAGAATCCTAGTAAAAAGAGGTACATCTAATTATAAAATACCCACATATCAATCTAATCACCATAATTTTATGTGGAAAGTGTCTAAAACTACCACCAAACAATCATTCCCTAAATGAGGCCCCAAGTCATACAAGGCTGACTAGATCTGCCATCCAAAAATTCATAGTGCTCTTTTAGTAATTAATAGAATACCACACACCAAACCATGTGGTAAATATCACACATCAAAAAATGTCATGGATAAACATGCCTGAACCAATGAGAATTCAATATAGGACCCCATCATCCCATACATGCTTATGGGTCAACTAAAATAATCAATGGGTGAGTAACCATTTCGGTAACGTTCACCTCTCTACAAATAAAATTTGGAGGGGAAGGACTATAGAACCCTATTCTTCATAGTCATGTACTTGCATGAACCATGCACAAAACTCAATTTTTACCATCTCTATGACATGAAATATGAAACCATAATGAGATACCCACACGTATTTAGTACATGAGACATGGCCAAAAGGATTCCAACCCCAAAACCCCAATCTAAACCCACTAATTAACTATTGTCGACATCAACCCGCTATGTTTACCATATTTAGGATCCTACACCATGCTAGGGGGTGTGGTCAGCTGTGAATAGAACTATAGTCATCTGTGATAGAACTAATTGTGCCACATGGTAGGGGATCTAAGAAATAATCACCTAGAATATAAGACCAACACCATTCCAAGAATGGGATATCAGTTCCATAAACTAAGAGAATCTAATCACACCTCGAACAAAATGAAATTATTTAGAAGAGTATCTATATATATATATTCCACATTTAATCAACTACATAATAACGAACCATAGTGGTATTTTGAATGGAACTATCATGTATGTTTTGAAAAAACACCTTCATTCTCTTTAATCATATCTCTAGATACCACATTAGAGAGATAAGGATCCTACCATAGAACAATGACTAGTCATGGAGTTCTTATCAACTAAGGAGAGAATTCCCAAATCCCTTATCGTTTTAATCCATTCCACATTCACCAATAAAAACTATGGGTTGGATGGGGAGAAGTACATTCCTCCATGAGTGTCATGACAAACCAGGACCAATCAAACCATTATGTTGTGAATTGGTGGTGTCTTATTCCTAGAAAAACACAAATATATGTGATTTTTCATCCTCCAAAGAAACCATAACCACCAATAACTATAGGAGGATACATAATTTTGATAACAAATAAGGATCCAATTCTTGATTTCTAATTATTACAAGGGAATTCTACAGCCATCACCTCTTCTTACCCCCAACATCAAAATCTCATTATAATTGTTATGAGATAAAGAACCTAAACATGTATCGAGTAATCCCTCCAAAAACCTCTAATAGCAATGAGGAACCCACCAATACATTCATCATCTACAGATACTCATAATGAACCAATACTTTGTCGAAATTTAGATCTATTTTTATAAAATATTCAAAACCGATTAAATATCACAATATATTGTGTGTATTTAGGGGAAAATGTGTGTTAACCCAATGTCACACTCTGGGTATTTCCTCAAACAAACCCGATCTAAACTTATCTGGTAGATGGGGTGCCCCTATAATACACTGTGTGTGATTCTAATTGATTATCTGGTTGTGTCCCTTAACCCATGTCATGTCACGTCTCCCAGCATGGCATGTACAAGTATATTCCAATATACCACACATGGGTTTCTGGATGTGTACATGGAAATAATCCAAGTCATTTACCCAAGGATCCCACTTGATGTGTATATATAACCTACAGGATACTTGGATCCTATCTCTAACCTAATATAGACAAATAGGCAACATGACTTGTGTTCATGAGACTATAGGGTGTGTAATAAGAAATTCTGGAGCATCATTGTTGTGAATAATTAAATTTCACCAAACTATAATTGGGTTTTATTATATTTAAATGGAAAGACAATCCATAGGTAAAATTTATTATAATAAATAAAGAAGGATCAAATTTCAAATCATAATTAGTTGGAATAGAAAATAACGATCCCTATCTCATGGAATATCATCATAGAGTAATATTTTTTTTCCTATATTCAGAGATTCATGGTCATAAATATTGAATATGTGCCTCTAATATTTCTACAAGGTGATATCTCATTGATCATACTTCCTTTGTATTTTCATATCATCAATAAGTTAGTGGAATTATCCTTCATGTCTGATTAAATAGAGATAGTAAAGGTTTGGTTCATTTCATAACCATAGTTAATTCAATTAGAAACTCAATTAAATGGGCCTAAACCAAGATTAGGACTTAAATGAAGAGTATGCCTCACCTTGGTAAAATCCCCCATTTTGGATTTAATAATGATGTAAGAATACTAATAAATAGATTAATTTAGAATATATCACAATTTGAGCATACAGAAATAAATAATATTTATTTTATGAATATTAAATACTCTGAATAAAATTTTCATCTCATAATATCATAATATTCTTTCTCTAGGTTAAACATTCTATTCTTGAATCAACAGAACCATCAAAAAAATTTACAAGGTCATTCTTAAAGATAAATAAATTGTTTTACACTTCATAAAGGCATAGGGATTCAAAACTCTAAAATGAGAAATTTTTTAAGTGTAGGAAACCCCTTATTGTTACATTTTTACAACATTAATGAATTTGGTCCATAAAAATAAGAAACCAGGATAACTGTTTAGTAGGCCACCAAGACATCCTCATGTGGAAAATAGGTACATAATCATATGAACTCCTCCATCTTAGAATTATTTCAGAAATTGGGATCCTAAATAGATCCTACATTAAAATATTTTCATTCAAAAATCTCACATGGGATTATTAATCTTTAGAAATACTCATTCCTATACTTTTCCACCTATCCTAAACCCATTGCACGGGAGTATATAACGAAAACACACCTTATATTGACAAAACTCACCAAGTATTTCGTCAAATGATCTTCTTCCTCCAACGGTGAGACTCTCACTGGTCAATGCATATTTCAAATCTATGAACCAAAGGTACCTATTCAGTACAATCCATCTACCAAAAAACATTCTAGGGGACTCACACCCTAACTCAAAATTTATTTCCTATAGAATATATTATAGATAATATCAAATTTCACTAACCTCTACTCTCAGACATCTCCACAAGAGTACCACACCACATCATGAGATCCTACCACTACACACACAAGACATAGGTCAAGCACACACATCAAAATTGACTAATTCATACCACCATGGTAACAAAACCCTATTCATAATTTCCTCAGGAATGTTTTTATGGTCAACATATCTACACACTAACCCCATTTGGGTCATCTACCCCCAAAAAATAATGGACAACTTCATTTTAGAACTCATGGTCGGTGTTCCCTTGCTTTAAAACTCTCACAATAAAACCTAAAAAAAATATCACCTTAACCACATCCATAGAGGAGGTCATGAGTAATATATACCAAATCCTACACCACTCAACTAGAGAGTACATGAAAATAAGATGGATTAATAATAGTAAACCAGATAACTGTGACTACAAAATTTACATGGTCCAATATATCTCATACCAAGTACTTTATAAGTCCAAATTCTGAGTTAATTACAAGTTGTTACCCACACAACTCCATTTTGAAAAACATAAAACATATACATAACCAAACCTAGTAGAAAAGGAAAATTTCATTCCTACAACTATATGTACATCCAACTGAACCCACAATATACAAACCCAAGATTCACAACCAATAAAGGGACCTACTAAAGCCTCTAAGGGTTGGTCCTTCCCACTAGCTAGGTCTTACTATAAAATAAGTGAACCATGATCTGACCACCCAATCAAAACACATCACTATGTCATCCACTCATATGAATTCAGATGAGGGTGACCACTTTCATTGTATCCACATGGAATGGCCTCACTCTGACATGGATGAGCTCCCGGAAAACACATTGAGAATATCATTCCTCAACACTTTAAGAAATGAGGTTAAACTATAACCTCCAAGAGATGTAACTAGCCTCATTGTATGTGTTTAGAGACACTACGAGGATCTTCAGATCCAAAGTCAATAATTAAATGTGGATAGAAAATAGAGTGATAGATGTAACGAACTTATTCCTCCAAACTAAAAAGGATTTCTATCACATAAATTCTTAGTCCAGTGCTAACTATTAAGTCCATCAAAAACTCAAAATAAGAACTAATTATCACAACATTCGTCATACAAAACCTTCATAACATACATGAGAAAATATATGTTCATGGAGGATTCCCCACATACACATGAGATGAACTCTTATAGATAAGGCTTATGAGATTTTCTTCCATCCAACAGTGTTAAATGCTCTCTAAATAGATGGGGCATCATGTTATACCAACTGAAACCAACGAACATCCTATAAAACACTCTGAGAAAAAATATATCACAGAACATCATGTAGATCAAAACTCTCATAAATCACCAACCAATGGAGAAGGACCCACACCTCATTAGGTGTCCATAAATTGGTTATGTGGGTGATCAACCTCACCTATAGTGGATCTCATACACAAAAATGATTGAGAATCACCACACCATAAGATTAGAATAATAATTCCCTATATCAAAGTAAATTCATCCTCTATGGACGAAGGTCTAAAACCTAGTATTGTATGTGCTACTGAACCCAATGTCATAAGGAGGGACCATATCTCTTTATGGTAAAGGGGGTACCGACCCCATGTATTAATGTAATTTAAATCAGGTGAGGGGGGACATATGCCTCCCATAGAGAACCTACAACCTTCACAGAAGGGGGTACATACTAAAATCATCACAGAAAAAAATAATTATTTTTCAGGAAATCTATTAGTCACCATAAATGGAAGTCCCAAGAAAATATCTAATAGGGGGTATTGATTCCTCTTTGATATATGGTGGTACCACTCCACATCAGATTTGACGGGGTGATATCTCCATGCAAAAATAAGTGATTGACACTCCATGAACAGAATTTTATGTCCCTATACCCATTTGGAGTGTTGAACTCCACAATCCCATATTAGGGACCCATCACTAATCAAACATTAAATGACAGATAAGGGGAAAACTACCCCAATGACGTGTCTCTATCACATATGATATGTCAGATGGGAGGAATTATGACTTGTTAGATAGATGATATTATCACATTATGTAAAACTAAGAGGAATAAAATTCCAACCCTGTATAAATATTGGTGTGAAAGTACTCCTCCTAAAAATATCACACGTTTTTTAGTAGTCTCAGGGCTCTCATTATCCATAGAAGGTTCATCTTACACCTCCTGTGAGTTCATTTTTATAATGGAAACCAACATCATATTTTCATAGTTACATCACCTTAGCTATTACTCTCACCATGAAATAAATATATGAATATACTAATACATGATGCAATGACCTATAAAAATATACCCTATGATCAATGTTATAAGTTATCCTATTAGTCACCCAAATTATTAGAGTCCTTTCATAGAAATGTTTCTGCCACTACACCCTATCTATGTTCGAAAGGATGAAAACTAATCCTAAGCACCGCAAGCATTATCACCACACATATACCAAATAAAAATAGTGATTCACTTATATCCAAACTACATCACTTGAAAAGACCTACTCTTATACCACTATGTCACGACCTGACCCACCAAAGCCCCACTTGGACTAATAGTAAGCTGAGTGTGACACCCCCTACCCACCTATAATAGGTCAAGGGATGGGTAATAACATATGGTAGGTCTAAACAAAATATGGTTTTCCTTATTTTAAATATCGTATAAGATATAAAATACCATCAATCCAACAAAAAGGGATACATACATGTAGAATATACATAACAAAAAAAGTAATAATTTCGTGAGAATTTATGTTAACCATCCAATGACATATAAATAAAAAATATAGTATAGTGAAAAGAATACAAGTCCTAACAACCTGATGATACAAAATTTCCATAACATGAAGGAAATAGAGACCACCATGTCTAAAACATCTTCCATTTCAAGAAATCATCCATATTGAACATCACTAAACACACACCAACTCTAGCCCCACCATATTTTCTAGTTATGTTATCTCAACACCCCAGGAAGATATCACCAAATTGTATGTTATCTACAAAGACACACATAGTGAGGGGACATAGTCCTATATAGGGGTGAGTATAATAATACTCTGTAATAGACCCTGAAAACAAAGGGGAAACAGGGTCAAATATAAAGACATGACTAAGTCCAATCATATAATTACACATTGCAACCCAATGAAAAACTAACTCATTGGTAATATATCACTTTACTTCCATGAATGAACACCACCATATTCCGGAGGGCATATCCAGGAAAACCCCAACTTTTTACTCATCTAGATCATAGGGAAACCCAAAAAGTTCCAAACCTCAAGTGTAAACATAACCATGTTCTTCAATTGAAATGGATAACTTAATCAATCCAGAAATAAGGAAAAATACCTTGGAATTCATCATTTTTGAACAAAATGGAAAATTTAATGGAATCCAATCCAATGAAGGTACGCCTAACTAAGAACTAACCAGATATTAACAAAACCACAAATATTATATAGAGATAGTGATTGAAACCACCATCACACCATCATTCTCTCAATGAGCCTCCAAGTCTCACCAAGATCACTAAAGCGCCTAGTAAAAAAACATCCTATTATCTTATCATAATGAAAATAAAACCAATCTATAAACCATAAGGGGGAACTAGTGATTCAGAAATGATGATGGATAAGAACCCCTTAGTTAACTAGTACAAAGGATAGGAACATAGCTTCCCATACATACTTAGGGATTAAATATAACAATTAATAACCGAGTAACTGCTTCTAGAACCCATTTCTCTATTGAAGGTGAACTGAGAGGTAATTGACTGAAGCATCATGCGCTCCACAACCATTTACACACATGCACTATCTATAAAAGTCAATTATCACCATCTCAAATCAATGAAATCTAAAACTATCATGGGAGACTCATTCCACATCGGTACATGTGACCTTGTTGAGGGTGTATTGACCCAAAACCTCAATTTTTCTCTAATTATTAACTATGATAAACATTGACACAACTATATGATCATGTTGGGGATTCCATTCAATGATAAGAGGTGAGATTGGGTATAAATAGAACAATATTCAACCATGAGGTAACAACTTATGCTTCATGAGGGGGGATCTAAGAAATAATTTCATAGCATGGAGGACCCACACCCTTCCTAAAAAAGTGTTCCAAATCCATCACACATAAGAGCTACTCACTCCTAAACCATGCATATAGGCTTATGGATATTATCCAATTCCAGATTCCATGCTACAACTGCTATATATGCATCGACCATAGTGGACTATTCAAGGGGACTATCAATGATGTTTCACATACACTACTTTATCTCCTTCAATCATATTTCAAGATACAACATAAGTTTGTGAGGGGTTCTATCATTAAATTAATACTATCCCAAAATTCTATATCATCTAAATAATTATTTCCTAAATCCTACATTATATGTACCTTACCCTTATTCAATGCATAATTTCATTTTGATATAATAATTAATTTTATTTCATCCCTAAAGACCATTCCATGTTTAGATTCTTAGAGAATTAGGTCATAAAACATATATAGAAAACCCAAACATTATAAATTGGTCACTTCCTATTAGTATTCATTTTTTACAGAATACAAGAAAATTAAGATAAACCATCATGATTTTCAACTTCAATTCATCATTATATATTCTTATCCTTAAAACCTATGATTTTTTTATGAAAATATAGGATTATTACAAAAATATTTTTAAGTAACATATTAAAATAAGAAAGAAAATTATTAGTAGATTTACAAACCATAAGATCGTATAACAGATATGGCCTTTAGCATAATAAACAATAATATCAAATACTTGTTTAATACCAATTGAAATAAAATTCACTACCTGAATATTTTTCATAATAAACATTATAAGAAAACATAATGGAAAAAAATCAAAATAATGGTTGTTTTATAGAAAAACATAGGCTCCCATTAAAACTATTTTCCAAAAAAATATATCTTTTTACCATTAAAGGGAATAATCATTCCTTTAAACAAAAAATTTCTATATTACCTTATGAAATAAAAAATTTCCATTAAAAATCATTTAAAGGAATAGAAAATTCATTGTGGTGACTTGGGATATCTTCTTCTAAACAAGATCACTTAATATGGAATAACCTACATGGTTAACATCTAAAATAATTCTCCAGAAAACAAAATCATTACCCACTGCATTAGAGATATATGAGTCTCACCCTATTATAAACATTTTCAAGGGACCTTGTCATATATACACTACTGGAAATGGCATTTTTACCCACGGTTCTTTACCAACGGTTTGGTTAAACCGTTGGTAAAGATGGTTTAGGGAAGCCTTTCCCAACGGTTCACTAGAACCGTTGGGAAAGGGGTGTTTAAGTCACCCTTCTCCAATGGTTTTGTGAAAACATTGGGAAAGGGTGGCCTCAAGAACCCTTTGCCAACAATTTTTAGAAACCGTTGGTAAAGGTTTTCCCAAAAACCAGTCGGGCCGCTTCTATTCCCCATTCTTCACAGAACCCTAACTTCAATCAGCGCTCTTCTCCTCTCGCGAAGTCCCCCATCCGAACAGGTGAAAAACCATCTCAATCATCTCAAATCAGGTATTTTATTCTTTATACAAATATGATACAGTGTTTTTATTGTTATTGATCTAATATTTTAGTTTTAAGTTTGGATTTTGATGTGATTTCACCATGAAAAATAGGGAAATGAACCAATATTTTTTTAATTAATTAGTTTCCCATGGAATATCATTTGTGTTATAATGTCAATGCTAAAACCATAACGCGGCGTTCATTGTTTTGACCTTCATTTAATGTATGATTAAATTCTTCTATAGGTAGATTTATCAACCTAATAACATAAAATTATTTCTAATTCTATATGAATATTTTCAACATATGGGTGTCATTATGATACCATTCATACCATGTGGGAGTTCTTTTATATAAAATGACACCAATGATTTATGGGTCCTCATTTTATAAATTGAAACTACATAAGGGTTATAGCTTCAGGGAATTCATTGATTTTGTGAGTTATACATTCCTAGGGAATTTTTAAAAACATAGAAGGTTACATGATCCTTATTATTAATCATTGATTGATGAATCAAGAAGTAATTAGCAAGATTAATAGTCATAAGAGTTAATCAAACTCAAGAGAAAATTACTTGTATGGGATATTATATACTTGGCTTCATAGGGATGATGATCCAATAGAATGTACTAATTTGTGTGAAACTATGATAGCGAAATATAGAGCTAGAACACATTTGTTCATGTGGAACCTATCATGTTGTTAAACTATTGAAATGAAATATATTTGTTTGGTAGAATTTTTTATTTGTGAGATTTAAAATGACATTCATGGGTTATTTATAATTTATAACGGCCTAAATGTATAAATAATACATAGTTTTTTTGGTATAGGGGGGATTACATTACAAAAGGACCGTGTCATTTAACACCAATAATTAATTTATTTTTTAGATAATATTACTATTTCCAATGAAGTGTGTGACTGTGACTAGAGAGATCATCACATATACATCTAGTGTAAATATATTTTAACATAATTTCAAGTTGTTTCATTCTCCTCTATATTCATTTTGGTGCCTGGTAAATGTATTTTTTGGCTACATCTGCAAATCATCTTCAATAGTGGGTTGAGTGTGTGCCTTGGGATGAGTTATCCTCCCTATTAAATGAAGAACAAGTCACTTATAATATAGGGAATGTTCTATAGAATGTGTACTAGTGAATCCTTTCATTTGAGGGATCATAACCAAACAAATCAATAGAATATGTTAAAACATTTTATTATAGCTCGTGATGATATCAGTTAGGAATCCAATTCATTCATACAATGATGATGATAAAACCTGTTTATAGGTTGTCATTGATCCCCAAAAATATTATAAGGATTTTAGTGTGTGATAGACCCATAGGTAATAATACTTTTGAGGCATTTCATTACTATAAATTAAGTATAATGTTTTAATATCAAGATACTTAAAAAAATTAAAAAGAATTCAATAATTAGGATTGAATTCCCTAATTTATCTAGATTTATCATAGGGTTCTATGGTAGTAGGAAATTATGTTTGGTTAATACTGACAGGCCAGTTGGAGAGTCTATGCTATTTCAAAAGAACTCATTTATTAAAGGTTTGACAATTCCCCTTGGACAGCTCATACCCCCTGGACAGCCCCCCTCCCTTGTTGGCAGCCCGCCCACCCCACCCCTGGACACCCGCCCACCACCCCCTGGACACCCCCATCCACTCGGACGCCCCCACCCCTTGGAAAGCCCCCCCCCCCACCCCCTTGACACCCCCGACCCCACTGGACAGCGCCGCCACCCCCGTGGAAAGCCCGACCACCCCCCCGTGGACAGCCAGCCCACCCCCTGGACAGCCCACCCACCCCCTGGACACCCCAGACCCCCTGGACAGCCACACCACCCCCATGGGTAGCCCTCCCACCCCCTGGACACCTCGTACCCCCCGGACAGCCCCACACACCACCTGGACACCCCACTCACCTCCTTGGACATCCCGCTGACCCCCCTGGACTCCCCCTACCCCATTGGACAGCCTGACCACCCCCGCAGACAGCCCGCACACCTGAACACCCCGACCCCCCTAGACAATTTTCATTTACCTAAATATTTTTTTGATTAAACATCAACATTATATAATTGCTTTGAAATGAATTATTGCAATTATTTTTACAGAATGGATAGAAGTTGGATGTACGAAACTGATCGGATTTCAACTGATTTTCAAAATAATTTGAATCGCTTTCTAGATTTTGCATTTGACAAGGCTTCAGATAGTGGTCGCATACACTACCCATGTTTTAATTGTGTTGTAAGACCTTGGTTGATTCGTGAAGCAGTTAGCTATCATATAACCAAATATTGTTTCCAAACAAACTATTATGTGTGGTATCACAATAGAGATAAAATGGAATCTCAAAATGTTGATGATTCAAATGATAGGACTGAA
The DNA here is from genome assembly GCA_963277665.1 of Viscum album. Lineage (NCBI taxonomy): Eukaryota > Viridiplantae > Streptophyta > Magnoliopsida > Santalales > Viscaceae > Viscum > Viscum album. The sequence goes on from OY728127.1 coordinate 1,278,754,836, forward strand.
TTGGAGAGTTTGATATATGATCGGTTTCCATTTATTCGGAATCAGGAGAAGGAAAGGATGTCCAACCAACAAGATTTTGATACAAGCACACATGATGCGTCCAATAAAAATGATGATGTTGATCGGGTGAAAAAATTCAATGATGCTGCGACGACTCCAGTATATCGGCAATGTGGTAAAATGAAAAAGATGGAATTTTAATCCGATTGTTTCATGGGAAAACTATGTATGGGATTTCAAATAATGCAATTGATTACATTATTACCTTCTTTAAGTACTTACTTCCAGATGATGCAGATATTCCCTCAAACCACTATATGGCATGGAAGTTAGTTGATGAACTTGGATTCTCAAAAAAAAATATCCATGCTTGCTCGAATGATTGCAGCTTATTTTGGGAGGAAACTGCTAAATGAAATGATTGTATCAAATATGGAACCTCCCGATGGAAGCTAAAAGATGATGGAACACCATCTTGTGTGCCACAAAAAGTAATGTGGCACTTTCCATTGATCCCCAGATTACAGAACCTTTTCATGTCTGATGAAATATCCGTAAAAATGCGATGGCATGACACCGAGAGAAAAAAGAATAATGAAGAGTTGGTTCACCCTGCAGATGGATTTGCATGGCAGAGTTTTGATGCACGATATCCTGAATTTGTAGCTAAAGTGCGTAATGTGAGACTGGGTCTTTCATGTGACGGTTTTAATCCATTTGGGCAGATGATTACTTCACACAGCACATGGCCGTTTTTCATACACATTTATAACCTTCCCCCTTGGTTGGGTATGAAAAAGCCTTACACTTTCTTGAGTATACTGGTATCTAGCCCTTCTGATCTCAGAAATGATATAGATGTATACATGAAACCTTTAATAAAAGAGTTGAAACTTCTTTGCGATGTGGGTTTGCCCATATACGATGCATGTTCAAAAGAAATATTTCAGATGCGTGTTGCGCTTATGTGGATGATCAATGATTTTCCTACTTATGCAATGATGTCTGGATGGAGCACAAAAGGAAAATTGTCATGTCCTGTTTGTATGATGAATACTCGATCGAGAAGACTGAAATACCGTCGTAGTTTAGTTTTATGGGACATCGACGATTCCTTCCAATGAACCATCCATATAGAAACAATCGTCGAAGATTTGAAAATACCATGGAGAATGAAGATCCACCTCAGCTTATGTCTGGAAATGATGTGCTTAATGAATTGAAAGATTTCATTTATTCATTTGGGAAGGGTGTAATGAAATCTATAAAGTGGAAAAATGTTTCCAATGATACCTGTTACAATTGGAAGAAGAAGATTATATTCTTTGAGTTGTCTTATTGGTCACCCAACTTGTTACGTCATTGCTTAGACGTAATGCACATTGAAAAGAATATATGTGAAATGTTGATTTCAATTATTCTAAATGTCAAGGGGAAGACAAAAGATGATTTATGATCTCGGAATGACTTGGTAGATTGGGGGATCAGACCAGAATAGCATCCTGTTTGTATCAGTGAAAATAAATGGAAAGTTCCATGTGCTTCTTATGTGATGACACCTGCTGAAAAAAATCAATTTCTGGAAGTGCTAGAAGAAAAGGGTGGGTTGGAGGGAAGGGGAAGGGGGCTTCTAGAGGAAAAGGGTGGGTATGGGGGGAGGGTAGGGGAGGGAAGGGGAGGGGAAGGAGAGGGGATGAGGCTGCTAGGTGAAAAGGGTGGGCAGGAGGGGAGGGGCAGGGGGCTGCTGGAGGAAAAGGGTGGGTAGGGGGGAGGGGAGAAGAGGGGAGGGGAGGGGAGGGGAGGGGAGGGGAGGGGGATCTTGTGTGAAAAGGGTGGGCAGTAGGGGGAAGGGGAGGTGGGGAGGGGAGGGGCTGGGTGGGAGGGGAGGGGCTGGGGCTGGGCAGGTTGGAGGGTAGGGTAGGGAAGGAAGGGGAGGGGAGGGGAGGGGAGGGGCTGCTGGGTGAAAAGGGTCGGTAGGAGGGGAGGGCCAGGGGGAGGGGAGGGCCAGGGGCTGGGCAGGTTGTAGGGGAGGAGAGGGTTTCTTCGTTGCAGATGCATTTGGTTCTCAAAGTGTCTTTTTTTGTTTAAAATGGATGCGCTTTTTAAGTAAAATAAACGACATACGGAAAACAGACCAAACACATTCAGATTGTGTTGATACTTTAGTAAAACAATCCATGGGTAATTTTTTATGTGTAAGAGTCAACCCCGCCTCAATCTGAGGTGCGGTGTGGCCGACACCACTCAAAGTGTCTCACTTTTATTTGAAATTAACAACAGTTTAAGTAAAAACAACAACTGACATACGGAAAACAGACCAAACGCATTTGGATTCAGTTGATACTTTAGGAAAAGTATCCATGGGTCATTTGTGATGTGTAAGAGTCAACCCCTTCTTAATTCGACGTGCAGTGTGGCCAGCACCACTCAAAGTACCTTGATTTTCTTTTAAATGGACAAGATTTTAAGTGAAAACAACTACTGGAAAACGGAAAACTGACCAAATGCATTTGGATTCTATTGAATCTTTAGGAAAACGATCCATCTATCATTTTTGACGTGTATGATTCAACCCCGCCTCAATCCGAGGAGCAGTGTGGCCGACACCACTCAAAGTGTCTCACTTTTCTTTGAAATGGACAACAGTTTAAGTCAAAAGAACAACTGACATATGGAAAACAGACCAAACGCATTCGGACTCTGTTGAAACTTTAGGAAAACGATCCATGGGTCATTTTTGACGTGTACGAGTTAACCCCACCTCAATCCGAGCAGCGGTGTGGCTGACACCACTCAATGTTTCTCACTTTTCTTTTAAATGGACAACAGTTTAAGTCAAAACAACAACTGACATACAGAAAACGGACCAAACGCATTCTGATTCTGTTTATACTTTAGGAAAAGTATCCATGGGTAATTTTCGACATGTACGAGTAAACCTTTCCTCAATATGAGGCAATTTGTGCCCGGTACCACTCAAATTGTCTCAATTTTATTTGAAATGGATAGGATTTTAAGTGAAAACAACTACCGGCATACGAAAAACTGACCAAATGCATTCGTATTCTGTTGAAACTTTTGGAAAACGATCCATGGGTCATATGTGATGTGTAAGAGTCAACCCCACCTCAATCTGAGGCACGGTGTGGACGGAACCTCTCAAAGAGTCTTTCTTTTGTTTAAAATGGATGCGCTTTTAAGTAAAATAAATGACATACGGAAAACAGACTAAACGCATTCGGATTCTATTGATTCTTTAGGAAAAGTATCCATGGGTCATTTGTGACATGTACGAGTTAACCCCGCCTCAATCCGAGGTGTGGTGTGGCCAGCACCACTCAACGTTTCTCACTTTTCTTTGAAATGGACAGGATTTTAAGTGACAACAACTGCTGGCATACGGAAAACTGACCAAACGCATTTTTATTCTATTGAAACTTCAGTAAAACGATCCATGGGTCATTTTTTGAAATGTATGAGTCAACCCTGCCTCAATCCGAGGAGCGGTGTGGCCGACACCACTCAAAGTGTCTCACTTTTCTTTGAAATGGACAACAGTTTAAGTCAAAACAACAACTGACATACGGAAAACAGACCAAACGCATTTGGATTCGATTGAAACTTTTGTAAAACGATCCATGGGTCATTTTTGATGTGTAAGAGTCAACCTGGCCTCAATTTGTGGAGCGGTGTGGCCGACACCACTCAAAGTGTCTCACTTTTCATTGAAATGGACAACAGTTTAAGTCAAAACAACAACTGACCTACGGAAAATGGACCAAACACTTTCGGATTCTGTTGATACTTTAGGAAAAGTATCCATGGGTCATTCTTGACATGTAAGAGTCAACCTTGTCTCAATCTGAGGCACGGTGTGGCCGGTACCACTCAAACTGTCTCACTTTTATTTGAAATGGACAGGATTTTAAGTGAAAATAACTATCGGCATACGAAAAACAGACCAAACGCATTCAGATTCTGTTGATACATTCGGAAAAAGATCCATGGGGCATATGTGATGTGTAAGAGTCAATCCCACTTCAATCTGAGGCGTGGTGTAGACGAAACCGCTCAATGTGTTTTTCTTTTGTTTAAAATGGATGCGCTTTTAAGTAAAATAAATGACATATGGAAAATGGACCAAACGCATTCGGATTCTGCTGATACTTTAGTAAAAGTATCCTTGGGTCATTTGTGACGTGTACAAGTCAACCCCGCCTCAATCCGAGGCGCGTTGTGGCTGGAACCACTCAAAGTGTCTCACTTTTCTTTGAAATGGACAGGATTTTAAGTGAAAACAACTACTGGCATACGGAAAACCGACCAAACGTATTTGGATTCTGTTGAAACTTTAGGAAAATGATACATGGGTCATTTGTGACGTGTACAAGTCAACCTCGCATCAATCCGAGTAGCATTGTGTCCGACAACACTCAAAGTGTCTCACTTTTCTTTGAAATGGACAACAGTTTAAGTCAAAATAACAACTGACATACAGAAAATAGACCAAACGCATTCGGATTCTGTTGAAACTTTAGGAAAACGATCCATGGGTCATTTGTGATGTGTAAGAGTAAACCTAGCCTCAATTAGAGGAGTGGTGTGGCTGATACCACTCAAAGTGTCCCACTTTTCTTTGAAATGGACAACAGTTTAAGTTAAAACAACAACTGACATACGGAAAATGGACCAAACGCATTCTGATCCTATTTATACTTTAGGAAAAGTATCCATGGGTCATTTGTGACATGTACGAGTCAACCCTGCCTCAATCCGAGGAGCGGTGTGGCCGACACCACTCAAAGTGTCTCACTTTTCTTTGAAATGGACAACAGTTTAAGTCAAAACAACAACTGATATACGGAAAATAGACCAAACGCATTCATATTCTATCGATAATTTATGAAAAGTATCCATGGCTCATTTGTGACATGTACAAGTCAACCCTGCCTCAATCAGAGGCACATTGTGGCCGGTACCACTCAAAATGTCTCACTTTTATTTGAAATGGATAGGATTTTAAGTGAAAACAACTACCGGCATACGAAAAACCGACCAAACACATTCGGATTCTGTTGAAACTTTAGGAGAATGATCCATGGGTCATATATGATGAGTAAGAGTCAAACCCACCTCAATATGAGGTGTGGTGTGGACGGAACCGCTCAAAGTGTCTTTCTTTTATTTAAAATGGATGCACTTTTAAGTAAAATAAACGACATACGGAAAATAGACCAAACGCATTTGGATTGTGTTGATACTTTAGGAAAACGATACATGGGTCATTTGTGACATGTATGAGTCAACTCCGCCTCAATCCAAGGTGCGGTGTGGCTGGCACCACTCAAAGTTTCTCACTATTCATTGAAATGGACAACAGTTTAAGTAACAACAAAAACTGACATACAGAAAATGGACCAAACACATTCGGATTCTGTTGATACTTTAGGAAAAGTATCCATGGGTCATTTCTGATGTTTAAGAGTTAACCCTGCCTCAATAAGTGTCATGGTGTGGCTGGTACCTCTCAAACTGTCTTTGTTTTATTTGAAATGGACAAGATGTTAAGTGAAAACAACTACTGGCATACGGAAAACCGACCAAACGCATTCGGATTCTGTTGAAACTTTAGGAAAACTATCCATGGGTAATATGTGACATGTACGAGTCAACCCCACCTCAATCAGAGGTTTGGTGTGGACGACACTGCTCAAAGTCTCTCTTTTGTTTGAAAAGGACATCATTTTAAGTGTATACAACTGAAATTTACACTCATCAACGATAGTCGCAAAATCTTTTTCATGAGTTGGGTAGTTTCACTCATGGGGTCATAAGTGAATAGACTCCTAATAAAATACCTTTTCACCATATATTATAAACAATACAAGTTCAATGTAAAATTCATCACAAATCATTACTCTATGATTAGAAAAAAATGGGATATGAGCCAATTTCAAACCCTTATTCAACTCTAATAGGTATTTATCATACTATTCTGACTATTAGAATTTGATGGGGACGTGGGGGGCTATTCTGGTTGGGGGGTTGTGTAGGGGTGAGTTGAATTACTATCGGATGATTGTTGTCATATGAAGATTGAAATAGGGAATTGTTGTACATGACATGGTTGGAATAATTTGATGGTTTTATGTGTGTTTTTTTTGTGCAATTTTAGGTGCTTGTTATACTGTTTTAAGTTTATATGTGGTTTTTGTGATATTTTTTATGCAGGTGTAGGTCTATAGTGGAGGGTCTACTGGAGGGGCTGCTGTGTAGCATTTCTGGGAAAACTCAATACCAACGGTTCTAAACCGTTGGTATAAGAGTGCTGGAATTCTGGAAAAACATCTATACCAATGGTTTAGAACCGTTGGTATATGTGTTCTGGAAAAACACAATACCAACGGTTCAGAACTGTTGGTATATGTGTTCTGGAATTCTGGAAAAGCACAATACCAACGGTTTTGAACTGTTGGTATTCGTGTTCTGAAAATCACATTACCAATGGTTTAGAACCGTTGGGATAACAATTCTCAATAATGCATTACCAACGGTTATAAACCGTTGGTATACATTGAGAGAAATTTAATAAAACAATATACGAATGGTTTAGATAAAACTGTTGGTATAAGGCTTTCCTCACGACTTACTAACCAATTGTTTGGAAAACCGTTGGTTTAGGATATACCAACGGTTTTCCAGCCTATACCAACAGTTTAAAACCGTTGGTATACCCTTCTTTTCCAGTAGTGATAATTATAATAGAATCATTAATTTCCATCATAAAAATTCCTAAAATATTCGATTAAAACCATATGAAAAATATTTTTTTTGCTCACATTATATAAGGAAAATATTATTTTATTCTTATAATATTTGATAATAATTTAATAACTATTTGTAAAATGATTTTATTTTAAAATAAACATGAAAATTTTTAAATGAATCTTGTGAAGTAACAATGACCTTGATAGAAGCTAAAAATTTTCATGTCACTTAATTAAAATCATTTTGTTCACACTTTTGGTAAAAAAATCAGAAATAACTTGTTTAAAAAATGTAAAAATACTTATTTTAAAACCATAATAAATAAATAAATAAGAGTTAAAAAAATACATTATAATTTAAATATGTAAATAAAAATTTAAATATAAAATAATTTTATGAATATATACATGGAGTAAAAATATTTATAAAATAAATAATTACTACATTTAAAACATGTTTTTATGTTATTATAGTCCTTATGACTTGAAAAAATCAGAAAAATTGAAAAATTGAGGGGTAAAACATTTAATATGTTTGAAAACACTTTAGGTTTTATAAAATAAGAATAGAATAAATCTATAAGGTAGTATTATACACCCAAAAAAATTAAATTTGTTGTGAAAATATCTTAAATCTCATTAAAACAGAATTCAGACTAGAAATCCCTTACCCATGGTCCCACTTTTAACATATGATATTTATCTTACACGATAAAAAACATATGTTTAATTTTTAAATTATTAATAACCTTTTATAATTTATTACTCTTTTTATTACAATTATATCTATCTTATACTTAATTATATAATTAACTTAGTTTACTTTAGGAATTTTGAGGTTGTCTGGAAAATAAGTCCAAAATGACTTTGGTGGATAGACTTTGGCCAAATGAATTATGACTATATCATTTAAAAAATATTAATAATGTTATAATTATAATTTTTATATGTTTTTATACTTTTATAAAAAACTATGTAATATGGTTATGAAAAATGATTCATATTACGGTCATGAAGATTGTAGGTCATATGTATGCATGAGTAACATTGAAATTTTTCAACAAACATGGTGGAAAAAAGGTATGTATAATTTTATATCCATATAAATATAAATATATCATAAAGATCATATTAGTTATTTAAATACAACTATATATAAAATTCATATGAGTCATTAATTATAAATAAAATACATTTGTACACGATGTGGTCGTACACACATATACGTGAGCAATGTTTTTATTTTTCATTGAAAATTAAAGAAATAATAATAATATATATTTACCATTAAATAAAAAAATATATGTCATATATATCATATTATTTAACATTTATCCATATATATTTCCAAATATATGATTTATTAATGAGAAATGGAATACATTGTCTCGTAGTGTGGTAGTCGTCACATAATCACGACTGATGATTTTTTATTTTTCATTATTTGTTGAAGTAGTTGAAAAGGTTTTTTAAAATTATAATAATACAATTTTAGTATATATTAGATATTTATTTTATTATTTTATCATTTCATATGAAGATTATATAAATGTAGAAAAATAAGTAAAATGAAAATGATATATTATGAACGATACCTCTTCTTAGGACAACCTCCTTTTATTTGCACCTTAAGCCCTCTAAGGTTAGAATTATTCCAAAAAAATTACCCCTCCAACATGGGGAAAGATTTTGGGCAGGTATTTGATAATTTTTTATATGATAAGTGTCTCTTTAATTGTGGAAATGATGGGAGAGGGGTGACATTTTATATGTTATGGAGAGGACACACATGGTATTTTTTAAAAAAATTAAATATAATTAAGTCATTTCATGGAACATTGTCCCATAAAAAATAATATTTGTAGATTAAGGTGATAAGGGTCTAAATTAATTCATATAATAATAATTAAGATGAAATTTTATGGCCTTATAAATTAGTCTTATCCTAGGAAAACCTGATTTACCCATTTACTCTGGTGACACATTTTTTATTGAAGTTACTCTTCATAAGGAAAAAACCTGAAATTGACCATATTATATATTTGGAAATTATAATTAAAAATATTAAATCTATTTCTTAATATTAAATCTTAAAAAATCCAAAATTAATTCAATATAAAAGTAGTAAACACAATGAGAAACAACATTCTAAAAAATGTCTTTTTAAGCATAAAATTTAATATACACCATTCAATTCCTAGTAAAAACTTGAAATGAAAGTTCAAATATTTTTTTGAAGTTATAATCTATAAATTTAATTAAAAAAATAATCAATGTATATTAATATAATTTGTTGATAAAATAACACATTGTGTATAAAAAATGTTTTTAGAAAAAATGTGTTTTTATGCCTGAAATTTAACATATACAAAAATCAAGAATAATATAGACTCATATTTTAATTAGATTATTTATAATTAAAATAATATTATTATACTTTATTATAAATTTAACAAATAAAAAATTTAAATTATTTTATTTAATTAAAATAAATACGAGTTTTACAAAAAATATTATTTTTCAACATTCACTAAAAAGAAAAATTTTCTGAAAAATCCAAAAAATTAATATTAAGATAATATTGAAAATTTTATTTAAAATTTTATAATAATTGATTCAAATAAAATTTCTAAAAATTGTAGAAATTAATTTCATTTTCTACCCAAAAAATGTAATTAAATTCTTTTTTGAAGAAGACCTATTTTTGAAGCTTAAATTTCCTTTACAAAAAAATTACTACTTAATTATTATAATTTAATCAATACATTTGAATTATTAAAAAACATTAAAAAAATTAATAATTTGGTTTTTACAAATCATACCTTACATTTTAATGGAAAATTTTTAATGATCACATTTAAATAAAAATAATTCCATAATATTTAATGATTTTTTAAGATCATTGTTGCATGTTAAGAAGGGTATCAACATTAATATTATTTTATAATAATTTTTTTGGGTGTTAGTATAAAGCACCTTTAAATAAAATTCATTCTAAAAATTTTATCACATGCCTAATAGAAGGGGTTTAAAACATTTTCATAATCAATTCCAAGGATTGGAAGATAAAACATAAGAGTGTGAAATGAATCTCAACATAATATTAAAACATACCTGTAAAGAACCTGATTTTTCCATTAATTTTTTTAATTATATGGAATTATTACAAGATTGTGAAAATTGACAGTGCATGATTCTGAAGATCGGTGTGTTTGGAATGAATCAATGATATTTTTTTAGGTACATTCAATAAACACGTAGTGATGTTTTCTATCTATTGAATTATTTCTCAGATTAAAAATCTTAGGGAACCATTGAATCTGCAGCACCGGGATTTGCTTAAGGGAGGCTTCACTTCGATCCTAGTAGGTCCGGAGAAAAAGTTAGTTTTTGGAACTTTTTAATAGAATAAATAAAATAACTTTATTATTTTATTTTTATTATATTCATCCAATAGACAAGCGATAAGGTTCATCCGGTGAAGTTTCAATCCAATAAATGGATTGACCCTCTAATCTATGTAATAGAAACATTGGGGGAAATTAGGAAGCTTCCTATTAATGAGCCCCCTTATCTCCATGCGTCGTTACATACTCTACCCCTCTCCTACAAATATAGAGCTTAGGGGAGGGCTATCGGACAAGCGTCCCCAAGAAATGAAGTTTTTTTGGAATTCCATAATGTCGAGCCCTTAGAGGATGGAGCAGACCCCAGTAGGAGGTGACGTGCGACACTGAGAACCCGAACCGAGGTTTGACGTTCGAGCGGCGGCAATGACAGTTTGTTGCAGGGACGACAAACAATGAGTCTCCCTCAACTGCGAGTGATCTCCAACATTTCAAGGTAGGGGATTATTTTTCTATTGTGCGTTATTTATTACCTCTTCCCCATTCTTGAAATTATATGAAGAACGCGGGTCAACCGACTAACAAGTTTACCCGCGATTCATACGTCTTTGCGGGATGATTGTTGCGGGAAATCATTGTGGGGTTTATCTTGTTGTTTAATTAAAGTGATTATTAAACCCCTTAATATCCTCCATAATATGAGCTAACAATGAGGACACTGGCCTAACGAACCTGGCTCAAACCCTACACTATCTTTCTATTCTTACGCCTCCTTGGAAGACCACAAGCACGTCGACGGACACCGCAAGAGGAAGGTTGCGGCTTGTCAGCCACAGAGATTGAAGGAGGCATACGGCATGACAGCGGTCCATGGAGAGGAAGATGGTGTGACCGCCATGCCACCAGTGAATAGAATCTGCGTCTGAATCCACGCCCGAGGCCAAACCCGCCTCTGGCAGGTTTCCATGGTGACTGAGTGGCGCCCACACTACGTTGACGCCTTGCCAACTGAACAGCCTTCAGTCCATTTGGGAATCTAGGAGACTTGGGGGGTTACACCCCCCGTGTTAGACCAAACTGGGCCACCACCCTCGAGTCGGGCCACCGCCCTCGGAGCCGGGTCACCACCCTCAAAGCTGGCCACTACCCTCGGAGCCGGGCCCCCGCCCTCACACCGGATCGCCACCCTCGGAGCAGGCTGTCACCCTCGGAGTCGGGTCGCTGCCCTCACGTTGTGTCACTGCCGTCAGAGTTGGGCCTCCTCCCTCACAATGGGCCACCTCCCTTGGAGTAGGTCTCCACCCTTGGAGTTGGGCTGCTACCCTAACTTTGGGCCACCACCCTCAGACTGGGCTGCCACACTAGCAGGTCGCCACCCCACGCAGGTTAGGCCACCCCTTTGCGGGCCGCCCTATTCATGACGATCTTCCCTTATGGGTCACCCCACATGCAAGCCAGACTAGACATCAGCCCAGCATCTGAGTCCACCTCGGCCCAGCCCAAAATGGGTCGGGCTGAGTCCAGTCTGAACGGGTCGGACGAGACCTGGGCCCGATTGGGCCCATAAACTCTCAAAGGGCCATATCATGAGAACCTGACACCCGTTTATCAAACTGTCTACAGTGTTGGGACCCTTGGAGCGAGAAAGTATTTTTTACCTACTCCATTAGAGTTTTGATGAAATGGGGAGTTTGGCTGGGTTGGATCGCACCTGAATCCAACCGGACCCTTGGCACTGAAATACCAATAACGCACAGACCAGACGTCTGATTGATGCGCTATCTATTGCATTGGAACCCTTATGAAATGATGGATCATGGGATTACTTATTTGTGAGACTTAGTTCTGGTTGAGATATGACTGATGGTTTGGGGAGCGGTTCTCCCAAGCGCACTATGTACGGAACCCTATGACTAGCTGATACCTGACAACTGCTGACTGTTCAACTCGGAGTGACTCGACAGTCGTGGTACGTGATGGGGAGGAGTAACTTAGTAGACCACGATGAGGGTGGGTGGTTCTGTGTGACCTATAAGGCCATGGTGGGGAGCATACGCGGTATGCGATGGGGAGGAGTACCTTAGCAGACCGCGTTGGGGGGGGGCTCTGTGTGACCCGGCAGACCCATAGTACGTGATGGGGAGCATTACTTCAGTAGTTCAAGGTTAGTGGGAATCACCTTTGTGTGATGTGGCAGGCCCATTGTAATCGATATAGGAGGAGTTCCTCAGTAGCATAGGAATTCGACGTTGTGACTGGGGATGTTACTTGTTACTACCCTTAGAATATATCCTTGTGTGAGCTATCTTTACCTTATTCTTGTGATTTATGTAATGTTATATGGTACTATACATGTGTCATAAACTACCTCTGTAGTGTTACCCTGTGGTTTTTCATTGTGGATATTTAGGAGACATTTAGGGTCTTGTAGTCCCTACTGAGTATCGTTATACTCACCCATTCATGGGATTCACCCACACCTTTTTATGTCTTGTGAAAATGATGTACAGTATTGATCGATGCTGAGGGGGCTAGGACTGGATGGTTCTCGGAGGTGGACAGTTTGGCGTGACATGAAACAGTGGAGACGAGTGGACGTGGAGTGCAGTGGAGGTGATCCATACCTACCCTTCTAGTAGGAACCTCTAAGTATGACCTATTAGTTGTTTTACTTTATCATTCTGTTGTATTGTACATTCAGTCGTACTTGTACTTTTACAGTTGGGCTTGTATTCTGGCCCCTTTAACTTTCAGAACTCTTTTACTATAGAAGTATACTTCACAGTTGATTCTTATTATGTTCTCTGACCGTGATTTTGTACAGTTTTAAAGGAAATTCCTTCCTATTTTAGGGAATATGCCTTTTAGTGCTAGGCTCTAGGCCCTGGCCCATGAAGGTGCGCATGGGGTAGTCACAGCACGGGCCCTGGGGTACGGGTCGTGACAAAGTGGTATCAGAGGAGTTCGGTTCTACCTAAGAACTATGACTCTGGTCTTTTCTATATGGAAATAGTGTTAACTATTATGAGTTTGGTTTTTTGTTTGGGGATTCCTGTATTGGTGCGGCAGCTGACGTATCCATACACCCGGACCCTGAGTTCTGATTTCCAACTCAGAGCATGAAAACCCTGATTGCGTGTGTTTTGAAAAGCCCTTCTTGTGTTTTCTTGAGTAAGATCATGAGGTATAACTTTTAACCGTGGAACACCTATATATTTTCAGGAAGCAACCACGAATACAGCCACCCAATTTTCCTGAGAGAGTACACACTGACATCCCACTGAGCGATGAGGCCTCAATGCAGGTCCCCCTTACGACTTTGGCACCATCGGGTGGTGTACCAGCATCACCATTTCATGTTGGAAAACCATTTCCACCAACCCCACCTACAGAGGGTGCACACCGAATTAGCACATTGAACGAGTTCTAGTGGAAAGGGCCTTCAAGGTTCCGATCTAAGACTGACCCAGAAGCATCTAGGGACTGGCTGGAGGTTGTGGCTAGAATGTTTCTATTTGTTGGGACGCTTGGTGATTTTATGTTGATCCTGGAAGCCAACCTTTTTCAAGAAGTGGTAGGGAGATGCTGGAGCCTGATTCTTCAGATACTCGATGAGGCGACCCTCATCTGAGTGGACATCAAGGGCCTCTATAGGGCATATTTCATCCCAGCTACCTTACGCTCTATGCGTATAAAGGAACTATTCCACTTACGACATGGCAGCATGACAGTGGCCCAGTACTCGACGAGGATCACTAATCTCTCTAGTTACTCCACCAACATGTTACGGGACCCTTTCTTCAGGGCCCAAAACTTTGATCAGGGTCTCTGATGGGAGATTAGATCATCGATGGAATCACTCAGCATTCCGATACAGGATGGGGTACTTGAGCGAGCACTTTTGGTGGAGAGATTCCTAGCTAAGCAGGCACCGACAGCGAGAGCTACCACCGGATGATAGGTAGAAAATTCATCTGTAGGAGGTAGTAGGAAGATGACACAAATGTCTAGCGGAATAGACCTTCGGGTGGATGACCCTGGGAGGTAGGGGCAGAGGTGTCAGGCTCACAAGGAGGAAGGAGACAGGCGAGGGGCACTCATTGTTACCCATGCGGCGATCAGTGTCATATGACTTACGACTGCCTGACCCGCCGTATCGATGACTATTAGATGTTAGAGGGACCACTGAGGTATAGGGAGAGGTTAGAGCAAGGAGGTTCGTAGGGTGGTGGATGTGGTAGAGGATTTGGTCGTGCAGAAGGCGGTGGGAGGTGATTTGAGATTCTACTGCCACCACCGCCAGGTGCTCCACCCCGACCACAGGGAGCAGGAGGACAGGGACGAGCTCAGCTCCAAGCAGTTGAGGCCTACGACCATGGAGCTCCAAATATGATTAGAGGTACAATCTATGTCCACTCCACCTTAGCTGCAGTACTTATAGACACAGGTGTCAGTAACTCTTTTATTTCCACGGCCCTCGTTCGGTGCTCGGAGATTCCTGTGGAGTTGTTGGCTAGATCCTTGTGGATGTGGACACCTATTGGAGAAGATTCAATGATTATGCACTGGTGCCGACTGTGTGAGCTTACTCTAGGAGGAAAGATCTTTAGCTAGGATCTCCTAGTAGCAGCGTTGAGGCCTTACGACCTCATCTTGGTTATGAACTAGTTATCCACAGTCCATACTTTGATTTATTGTATTAGGAAAAAAGTGCAGTGTGTCTACATGGACGGGACTAGGTTTTCCATCACTGACAAGAAGGCATCCTTTTCATAATAAGATGGACTTACCCAGAGGAGGGTGTATACAATTACTCCTCAGTTTTCTATCCTTATCCTCAGAGTAGTTTATGTTGAGAGTCCAAGTTTTCCTATAGTGGTAGACCAGTATGATGATGTATTCCCTGATGATGTTTCAGGTCTACCTCCATACAGAGAGCCATACTTCTACATCGACATGTACCCTGGGATGACACCAATATCTACACCAGCATGTTGGATGGATCCTTCAGATCTTTGTGAGTTACAAGTATAGTTGGAGAACTTTTAAGGAAAGAGGTTCATAAGACCTATTGTTTCTTGAAGGGCATCCCCAATTTTGTTCTCCAAGAAGATATATGGGAGTTTGAGTTTATATTTGGACTATCGGCACCTAAATCAAGAGGCTGTTAAGAATATGTATCCACTACCGAGGATTTATTATCTTTTCAATAAGCTTAAGGGAGTTCACTAGTTTTCAAAGATAGACCTTCGATCAGGCTATCATCATCGCATGATACGAGATAAGGATTTGCTGAAAATGGCCTTTAGATGTCGGTATGGCCATTATGAGTTCTTGGTTATTCCTTCCGGTGTTACCAACTCCCAAGTAGTGTTCATGGGACTCATGAATAGGATCCTTCATCCATACCTCGATCACTTCGTGGTGGTTTTCATTGATGACATCTTGATATACTCTGTGATGGAGGAGGAGAATTCCAATTATCTATATATGGTTCTGGATACACTCCAAGAGCACCAACTATATGGTAATTTCTCAAAGTGGTAGTTATAGATACAAGAGGTCCACATTCTTGGTCATGTTATCTCAGAGGCTGGAGTTGCAGTGGATCTAGTGAAGATAGATACTGTGCTATCTTGGGAGCCACCCATGAGCGTGACGAAGGTACGGAGTTTCCTAGGGTTGGTTGGATACTACCGAAGATTCATTCCTGACATTTCCAAAGTTGTAGCACCCTTTTCAACTTTGACAAAGAATGATAAACCTTTCTTATGGATAGAGAAATGCCAACAGAATTTCCAGGAGCTGAGGCAGAGACTGGCGAGTTGCCCCATCTTGAGGCTCTCAGAAGAGGGAGTTGGGTATATATTCTACTACGATGCATTTGGGACAGGGCTTGGATGTTTCCTAATGCAGGAGGGACTAGTGATCGCTTATGGTTCATGACAGCTGATGAAACATGAGTAGAATTATTCTATCCATGACCTGGAGTTAGTAGCAGTGCTCTTTGCCTTGAAGATGTGGTGGCATTACTTGATGGTTGACCATTTTACAATATACTCTAATCACAAGAGTCTCAGGTATATCTTCTCTCATAAGGACCTGAACCTGAGACAACAGTGATGGCTAGAGTTCCTCCAGGACCATGACTTTGAGATATTCTATATTCCTGGGAAGGGGAACGTGGTAGTAGATGAAATCAGTAGGAGGTTTGGTCTGCATTTGCTAAGTGAGGTGACAAAGCAGCTATCCACGTTGCAGATATCCTTCGTGGATAGAGATGAAGCTGCATACCTCTAGTCTATGACAGTCACACCCCCACTCCTTCAGCAAGTCCTGGAGGCGAAGCATGGGGGCACTGAATACAAGGCTGGATGTGCTAAGATATCCTCAGGTCAGGAACATGATGTATTTTTTGAAGGTGGGGACCACATCATCCTCTTTAGAGGACATACCATGGTATCGGTGGCGCTATGGGAGGAGGTGTTGAGGGAGTTCCATATGTCCCCTCTGGCAGTACATCCCGGTTTGTCGAAGATGTACCATGACCTCCGTCATCAGCACTAGTGGCTATGGATGAAGAAGGCAATGGAAGATTACTTTTCATGATTCCTCATTTGTCAGCAAGTGAAGGTTGAGCACCAGGTTCTAGCAGGCTTAGCGCATCCACAAGATGTGCTGGAGTAGAAGTGGTATTGGATATCCATGGACTTTGTGGCAGGGCTTCCACGTACGTCT
The DNA here is from genome assembly GCA_963277665.1 of Viscum album. Classification (NCBI taxonomy): domain Eukaryota; kingdom Viridiplantae; phylum Streptophyta; class Magnoliopsida; order Santalales; family Viscaceae; genus Viscum; species Viscum album. The sequence goes on from OY728127.1 coordinate 1,278,771,688, forward strand.
AGGGGACATGATTCCATATGGGTGATCATTGAATGACTCACTAAGTCAGACCACTTCATACCTATCTGAGAGAAGGGATCAGTAGAGGGCTTGGGATGCCTCTATGTAAAAGAAATTGTGCGACTTCATGGGGTGCCAATGATGATCATCTCTGACTGTGACACACATTTTACATCTTGATTGTGGAAGTAATTGTAGGAGGTGTTCGGGACTCAGCTGTGTTTGAGAGTCGCCTTTCCTTATCAGACAGATGGTCAGACATAGCAGACCATTCAGACTCTAGAGGACATGCTACATTACTGAATCCTATATTTTAATCACAATTGGTAAGATCACCTGCCCTTGGTGGAGTTCACTTACAACAACAGTTATCACTCCACCATTGGTATGGAACCATTCATGGCCATATACGTCTGACCCTGCTGATCACCTCTATGCTGGATAGACCCAGGGGAGTCAGCACTTATGGGTTGAGAGTTGGCACAGGCAACCACTAAGAAGGTGCATATCATATAGGAGTGACGAAGACTGCATAGATCAGACAAAATTTATATGCCGACAAAATACAGAGACCTTTGTAGTTTTAGGATGGGGACCACATTTTCTTTCAAGTCTCTCCTCAACAAGGACTGTAGAGTTTTGGCCAAGGCAGTAAGTTATCACCAAGGATTATCGGGCCATTTTTGATACATCAGAGGATATGTGAGGTGGCATACCACTTGTCACTTCCACTGTAGTTGGAATAGGTTCACAATGTCTTCCACATATCCCAGCTGAGGAGATACCTTCACAACCCATATCATGTCATCGATCATGGCGAGGTGGACTTAGATGATGGGGAAACATTTACGAAGGTTCTAGTAGAGATTGAGTATTGATGGGAACGAGACCTTCATGGGTTGTCGATACCTCTTATGCAATTCTCTAGTAGCACAGGAACCACCAAGAGAGAACAAGGGAGTGGGAGGCTCAGATTTGTTCTTAGTTCCCCCATTTGATTCCTAAGTCTATGTTGTGGATTTTGAGGACATAAAGCCCAAATGACAAGATAATGTAAAGACCCAAATTTTTTCATGTAATTTTTTTAAAATTATATGGAATTATTATGTGTCTTCAGAAATTGATGGTGCATGATTCGGAGGCTCAGTGTGCCCGGAATGAATTTTTGAACTTTTTTTAGGTACATTTAGTAAATGCATAAGCGGTGTTTTCTAACATTTGAACTGTTGTTTGGATTAAAAATACGAGGGCACCATTGAATCCACATCATTTAGATTCTATTAAGGGAGGATTCACTTTTACCATAGTAGGTATGGAGAAAATGTTAGTTTTTGGAACTTTTTAATAGAATAAATAAAATAACATTATTATTTTATTTTTATTGTATTCTTCCAACGGACAAGTGGAAAGGTGGGACCGGTGAAATGTCAAGCCAATAAATGGCTTGACCCTCCAATATATATAACAGTAACATTGGGGGAAATTAGTAATATTCCTATTATTGAGCCTCATTAACTCCCCATGTCGTTACTTGCTCTCCCCTCTCCTATAAATATAGAGCTTGGGAGAGTGGTATCGGACAAGCTTCACCAAGAAACAAAGTTCTGTTGGAGTGCAATAATGTCGAGCCCTAAGATAACGGAGCCGGCCCCAGAAAGAGGTGATGTGAGACACCAAAAACTAAAACCAGAGTTTGATGTAGGAGTGGTTGCAAGGACAGCTTGTTGTGGGGACGGCGAACAATGAGACTCCCTCAACCGTGAGAGCTCTCCAACATTTCATAGTAGGGTGTTATTTTTCATTTTTGTTTTCTTGATTACCTCTTTCTAGTTCTTGAAATTATACAAAGAACACGAGTCAACAGACTAACGGGTTGACCAGTCATTCATTCATCTTTGCGGGAGGATTGTTGTGGGAAATCTTTGGGGGGTTTATCTTGTTGTTTAATTTAATTTATTATTCAACCCATTAATTTACTCCAAAATATGAGCTAATGTGGAGGGTGTGGGCCTAACAAACCTAGCCTGAACCCTCAGCTATATTTCTATTCTTGTGCCTCCTTAGAAGATAAATAACACATCGACCCACGCCGTAAGAGGAAGGTCATGCCTCGTCAGCCGCGGCGAACGGAGGAGGCGGTCGGCGCGATGGCCAGCCACGGGAAGGAAGACGGTGTGACCGCCATGCCATCGGTGAACAGAAGTCATGGCCAAAGCCGCAGAGGATGCCAATCCCACCTCTAGTGGGTTATTCAGTGACCGAGAGGTGTCCACGTGGCGCTGCCGCCTCGCCAACCGAATGGACTTCAGGCTATTCAGGAATCCAGGAGATCGGGGGGTTACACCCCCTGCGTCAGACCGATCCAGGCCGCTGCCCTCGAGTCGGGCCACCACATTCAGAGCCGGGCTGCCGCACTCGAAGCAGGCCACCACCCTCAGAGTTAGGTTTTCGACCTCGGAGCAGACCGCCGCCTTTGGAGCCTAGCCACCGCCCTCATGTTAGGTCACCTCCCTCAGAGATGGTCGCCACCCATGGTTCCGAGTTTCCACCATCGTGCTGGGTTGTCACCCTCAGACCAGGTCATTACCCTCAGACCTGGCCTCCGCCCTCTAACCAGGCTGCCGCCCTAGCCAGCTGCCACCCTAGTAGGCCACTGGCCTAGCAGGTCGCTGCCCCACGCGGGATGAGCCGTCCCATTGCAATCTTCCATATTCGGGTCAGGTCGACCTTGAGGTCGCCCATGTTGCGAGCCGGACTGGACATCGGTGCAGTGTGCCAAGTCCACGTCAACCCATCCCAAACCGGGTCGGGCCAGGTTTTTTTGACCGGGTTGAACCGGACCGAGGCCCAAAAACTCTCAAAGGACCTTATCTTGAGAACAGGACGCTCGTTTGATGAACCGTCTACAGCATTGGGACCCTTGGAGCGAGATGGTCCTTTTTACCTACTCCATTAGAAAATCCGAGAAACATGGTGTTCGGCCTGGATGGATTGCACCTAAATCCAACCGGGCCCTTGGCACTGAAATGTTAATAACGTAGAGACCAGGAATCTGATTGATGCGTCGTCTATTTCATTAGAACCCTTATGACATAGAGGATAATTGTGTTACTTCTTTGTTAGACTTCATGCTAGTTGAGATACTAATAAGACCTGACGACTGCTAACTTTTTGACTTAAAGTGACCCGACGGTCGCAGTACGTGATAAGGAGGAGTACCTTAGCAGACCATGATGGGGTGGGTGGTTCTTTGGGACCTGGAGGCCCACAGTGGGGAGCATCCGCGGTACATGATAGGGAGGTGTGCCTTATCCGACCACATTGAGGGGATGGCTCTGTGTGACCTGGAAGACCCACAGTAGGTGATAGGGAGTATTACTTCAGCAGTTCAAGTTCAGTGGGAAGCACCTCTTTGTGATGCGATAGGCCCACTATACTCGATAGAGGAGGAGTTCTCCAGTGGCCGAGGCATTCAACATTATGAATGGGGATGTTCCTTGTTACTACCCCTAGAATAAAACCTTGTGTGAGTTTTCTTTTACTTTGTGATTATGATTGAGGTTATGCTATGTGGTAGTATACCTAAGTGGGAAACTACCTTCATAGTGTTACTCTGTGGTTTTTCTTTGTGGGACATTAGAAGTCCTTCAGGATATTGAGGTCCCTACTGAGTATCGTTATACTCACCTTTTCACGGGCTTCGGCCACACCCTATTGTGTCTTGTGCAGACGACGTACAACATTTATCAAGGATGAGGGGCCAGGACTGGACGGTGCTCAGAGGTGGACCATTCAGCATGATGTGGCATAAAGGAGACGAGCGTACGTGGAGTGAAGTAGAGTTTATCGGTACCTACCCTTAACGTAGTAGCCTTGAAGGATGGCCTAGTAGCTGTTTTCCTTTTTCTTTATGTTGTATTTTACTTTCAGTCATACTTCTACTTTTATAGTTGGGCTTGTATTCTGGCCCCTTTTACTTTCAGAACACTTTTACTACAGTAGTTTACTTCACAATTGTTTCTTTTTCTATTCTCAAACCATGTGTTTGTATAATTTTAAAGGAAATTCCTTCCCGTTTTAGGGAATATGCCTTTCGGTGGTATTCTCCAGCCCCTGGACTAGGGAATGTGGGATTGGGGTAGTCACAGCATGGGCCCTAGGGGACGGGTCGTGACAATACCATTACTGAAAACCTACAACATAAAAATGGATAAAAATATATCTTTTTTAAAAGAGGGAAAGTGAAATATAATTTTCACTTATAATAACACATAATTGGGTTCCGAGATATGGAGAACATTGGAAGGAAGTGAAAATATGAACATTGATGAACAAATAACGTTCAAATAAGAATAATTAGTGATTAAAAACATAGATATGAGAAAGGTAATAATCACAAAATCAAAAATCAGTAGAGGATAAATAAGACCTTAAATTCATCAGAAATTATGCTAACATGATTGCATTTTTTTTCAATATCATTTTCCTATTGTTTAGGGATTCTTCTACCATCCGAAAAGAGAACATGAGAAAATATACTTAATTTATTTATTTACACATAATAAGAACAATTTCATCATTTGGTTGTGTTTTGTTCAATTTTCACTTCTATATCATCTCATTCACCATGAAATGAATACTATAGATTAATTTTTCATGACTGAATAAATAAAATTAACTTTTAATTGATCACATGATCCACAAAGGGATGAAAAATTATTTTTATATCTCTATCTATTAATAAAATAAAAAATTGGGTATAAAAAGGTAAGATCATATCAATTTGAAGAAATAAAATATTAATCTCAAAATCCCTAGCAATAACACCCAAATAATAACCTTAAAAAGTCCATAAATAAATAAATGTAAAACTCTTCAAAATATTCTTTACCATGTTCCTAACCCAAAAATCGAATACACTTGATCACATATTCTTCTAATATCAATTTAACATTCATATAAAAAAAGTCCCTCATAAAGTTATACACCTAAAAATATATATTCCCTAATATTATAATCATTAAAATATTTTATGCTATTCCATAAGTAATATGATTAATAATAAATAATAAATAAAAACATAAATACTTCCAAAATATAAATATTCCTTTATTCCTCAAATAAAATAGTATATTTTCAAAATGTATTTCCATTTAAATTTATTATTTAAAGGTCCAAAAATAGAGATGTTTTTGAAAATTAACATTATTTACATAGTCAAAAAATCACTTTTCAATCCCATTCTTATCTATATGATGACACATATATTCTCAAAATGCAATAACCCTTTTATCCCAATTAACCGTATATACCTCAACATCAATGATCATAATAAACCTAAAGTTCATCAATACATTTAAACTTATTTCCATAAATTATACAACCATTATTACTTAAATAACATTTTTAATAAATCACATCTTAAGCCTAATGGTTACATATACCTCAAACATTTATTAAAACTCAGTAAATGTATCCTAAAGTACTCCCATCACAAAAAAAAATTAATAGAGTATTAATTCTTTTAAACTTATGATCATCTCTAAATTTATCACACCATCATTACTCTTGAATCCCTATACGGAGACACCTCAATCTTTAAAAGTACTTCATAATCTATTAACCATACTTTCCCATATTATTTCTTAATAATTATTTTCATCAATAAGAAATTACAATCATGACCAAATATTCATCAATTTCAAAACATAAGACAAAATATAATCCATTCATTTAATATTATATTCATAGTTTCCTCATCATAAACTATAATGGAATAAAACAATGATAAACCTTTATCTATAATATCTTGTTGATCCCATTCTTATAAATTCCCACTATGACATTTATTTTGAAAATGATCATACTCCCCACATTTATAACATTCAATTGATACCTTGGGGATAAATTTATTCCTATTTATTGTGTTATTCCAAATTTTCATTTTTTCTGTGGAATTTTATTTCTTTATTCAATTTTTTAACACATAAATATAATCTTACCATTAATGTAATAAATTCCCTCCTAGGTGCTTGTTCCCAATTTTTTTACATATAGGATTTTAAATTTATTAGTGATGATGATATTTATCACCAGAACATCCATGGAACCCACTTTTTATCTTATTTGGTGTTTAAATAAATCAACCTAGGTTCAGGATATTAATCATAAATCATGATATCTTGATGGAAATAACCAAAATAGTTTTCAAAATAGCTCCCAGACTATATGGTTTCTCATTAAAAAAACCATTTCATTTCCTTCACATCCATTATTAATTTGGTTCAAGATGGCCCAATCCATTTACTAAAACAAAAATAGTTAGTGTGAGTGTATTAATAAAATCATAATAAATGTTCTTATGATAAGGATAAATACTAAGATACCCTTAACCATTTCATATTATATTGCACTATTTTAGTTTATCCAAAATAAATATAATTCTCCATATCATACTAAAATTTGAGGATATAGAGTACATTTAACTTATGTTCAAATTTCATCATGATCTATAAAGTTATCTAAACGTATCATTTGATAAAAACTATAAGGAACTTATACTTATTCAACCTAAAATTTCATTTTTTTTTAAAATGATTTAATTTTCATAAATGTTTTAGATTTTTTCAGTTTTAGAGTGTTGGATAATTATTTTATAACTCTTATTTAACAAACCCATACATTTACAATGTGGACACTTCCTCTTAGTATCTTTTTTTTTCAAAAAAATACAAAACCATTAAGATAAATATACATGATTTTCTACTTGGCTTCATCATTGTTCCTAATAATCCTTAAACCCTATGAAAAACAATTTAAAACATGGGATGAGAACAAAAATATCAAAAATGGACCTATAAATATTAGAGAACTATTTACTCTATTTCAAAACTATGATATCATATAAGAGTTTTTTACATTAACATAATAATCTTTGAGATCAAATGCATGTTTAATAACTCTTGAAATTGACTTTACTACCTAAATATTTTTCAGAAATAAAATTATAATAAAAAATAAAATAAAAAACATGATTAAGATATTTTCTTTGAAAAACATCAGATTCCATGAAATTAATTTAAAAACCAATCCTATTTCCCTTAATATTAATAATAATTTATTTAAAAAAATATCATTATCTTACCATGTGAGATAAAAATATTTCCATGAAAAACTCATCAGAAAGCATATAAAATTCATATAGGTTCCTCGAGATATCACATTCCTTACATGAAACATTGTAAATGCGGAAGCCTACATGGTCAACTTCTAATGTAGTTCTCTAGATAACATAATAATTTCCCAATTCATTGGAGAGATATACCAGAATTACTTGATCAAAAAAAATATCAAGGACTATAACATACATAAATCATAGGTAATTTAGTATTTATATAAAAAAACTAATAAAATATTCTTTAAAACTCTTATGAAGGAGAATTTTTAATCTTCATATAAAATAAAGAATATATCATTTTCTTTTGACAATATTTAATAAGAATTTCTAAAATATTTAGAAAAATAATTTCCATGAAAATAAACATTGAAAATTTTAGATGAATATTCTCATTGATTAAAGGCTATGATGGATATAAAAATAATTTTTTTATATTCCTAAAAAGTAGACCTTTTCCACATTCATTAAAAAATTCAAAAAACCCCATTTGGTAAACAATGAAAAAGTGTTATTTTAAACTCATCATGTTGAAAGATAGAATATACATAAATTGACTTTTTTTTATTTCAATATAAATACATCTATAAAATAATATTAATAATATTTACATGTAAGAAAAATATTTAGAAAATAAATCCTTAAAACAATTAAAACAAGATTTTTAGGTAATGTGTCTCTTAAAACATGATAAATTTTTCACCAATTAAATATTGAAGGAATAAAATTTAATGGATTTTTAAAAATATTAATTTATTTATATTATTTATTAAATACATTAATAATTTGGTATTACACACCACTCAAAAATAGATGTGGTAAAAAAATTAATTCTCAAAGAAAGGGAATTGACACTAGAATTATCTTACCTCCAGTCTAACATGTCACATAACTTATTAGTTTTCCTAAATAATAAAAAAATTAATTATTTACTTTATTAATAACCCTTTTAAATTTAATTATTCATTTTATATCACTTATATCCATGTTATACATAATTACATAATTTATTAAGTTTACATCGGATGTTTTGAATATTTTTTGTTCATAAGACCAAAATGACATTTGTAGTTTGACTTAAGTAAAATGGATCATTACTATATAATTTATTGAATATTAATCATGATATAATTATCAGTTTTATACATTAATTACACTTTTATAACTATCTATACAATATGGTTATGAAAATTGAATTAAGATCAAATCATAGAGATGGTAGGTCTTATGTACACATGACTAACATATCCATTTTTAGATGAACATGAGGGAAAGAATGTATGTTTCTTTTTATATTTCAATAATTATGAATATATAATAAATATAATATCATTTCATTAAATATTCCTATATATAAAATCCATATGAGGCCTCATTGAAAAATAGTATACATCAGTTCATGAGGCGGTAGTTTTAACATACACATGAGTGACGCATTTATTTTTGGTTAGATGGTATAGAACAATATAGAATATTTGTTTACCATTACAGGAATAAAAATATATCATATATATCATATTATTTAACTTTAATCAATATTTATTTCCAACCATAATATTCAGTGATGTAAATTGAAATACATCTTCTCATGAGACGGTAGTCCTCAAGTACTCGTGAGTGATATTTTATTAGATGGTTATATAGATGAATATGTAAGAAACCAGTTTGGGATGCCATCCAACCTTACACTCGACCTAGTTAAAGACATGTTTTGAGAGTTGTTCTCGATCCTCTTTATATAGAGACTAGTTTCGATCATCAATGATATCATAGTAGGAACAATTTATCTGAAGATAAAAAAACTGATACATACAAGAAAACCATAGCACACAACCCAACTAGGATGATCCATAAACATTTAATAAAATAAACATATATATAAGATACATAATATATACAATAGAAAAAATAATATAAAACTAAAAAAATGAAAACCAAACTAGCAATGACACGATCTCCACATGACATATTGATCACCAAATAGAAAAAAATATAAAACTAAAAAAATGAAAACCAAACCAGCACTGACATGATCTCCACATGAAATATTGATCACCACCAATAATAAGACTGTTCTACTCCAAAAGAGAATGAAAACCAAAAACCTGGAGCTGGAAAACAAATCAAGACTTCCGAATATAAGTGGTATAAGTACAATGTGACCATAAAAAACTTAGTAGATATGTACCACATATTACATAGATTTCCTTTCTTGAAACTTTCCATAAATACTAGTTTGAAATAAATTTATAAAAAAATGTTTTTAGCATTTTATAGAACCAAAAAAAAAATTCTAGAAAAAATTGAATTTTATAAAAAAAACACACAACGATTCCTTTTTTAAAATATTTTCCCTTATCCAAACCTAGTTTATAAAAATAAAACCCAAGTGATAATATATGCCACATTATAAAAAATGGTTATTCTAGAAACACAGGAAACAAAACAAGTAAAAAAATTCTAATAGAGAAGATAAATAGAATGTAGTGGAATAAAGAATGACACACAAATATGCGATCATGGGAATTTCCTAAAAGACTCTAGAATAAATCCTTAGTTGTAAATAGGTTAGACTGACTTTCTGGATTATGTTTTATCTATATAGTCAATAACCAACTAGCTACACTAAAATAGTCTCACCAGTGGTAACACCCACCTGGACTCTCATCAAAATAAGAGGGTACTAGTCCATCTAATTAGGAATTGTAAGAAACCATCGAATGGCCCTCTGTATGATGACCAGGAATCCCATGATAATAGTACATGGATAATGATGAGGTGAACACACATGTGTCATAAACCAATAACCCACAAATTTCACTATGCTTTCCTAGCCCAAACTCTAACACCACCTATGTGATGACCCCCTCTTAAGATGGACCACCATAGACGTTCCTATCACACATCCTATCTCAAATGTAGTATAAACTAGGCCTACACATAATGTCACCTGAAAATAAATTTTTAAAACATATGAGATTCCAACTAGGTCATCTAATTCCACATTCCAATATCTTTTCCAAAATCAATTCCAATTATCAAGGTAAAATGAAATTTGAGGTTGAATGGTGCCAAATGGGCCTTTATCTCATTTAGTAAGCAAACCACATTAAAATAGGAAAAATGGTCAATGATTTAAGAAACACATTTTAAACCATAGTTGAGTTCATTTGGAATGCAGTAAAACATTTAATAACCATAGGTGTTTTAAAAGAATCATTTGGAATGAAGGGGGATTAGGAAGAGAAGAATGAAGATGGAGAAGTGTATATTGAAATTTTCTAAATAAAAAATTATAATTTGGCGTACAATCCATATGTTCACCCCATGTAAATATGTATATTCTCACATCCAATGGTATATTGTGTAAAATCCCAAAGATACTGATTTAAGAATCACAAAGTACATTACATTTAATTACAAGGGTCATCACAAAATCATTAAACCATAATGGTCACCAAAATCCACACATAGGAACCAATTCACAAATAATAAATTTTATCAAAACATAACCAAGGCTAAACTCACCTCATAGAACCCAATTTCATTTTTAAAAGGAAAATACTAATTCATTAAACACTTTAGAAGCACATATTTATAGGTATAATTAAGAAGGCCCTTTGAAACCCAATTTAATAAATTTTCCAACAAAAAACCACAAAAATTAAAAAAAAATACATTAAAATAATGATTATTGAAATTATAAACCATTTAGAATCACTCATGAATCAAATTAAATGTGCCAAAAAGGACATAGGTGGATGAACTTACATCAACAACATGCGGATATACTGGTACTCCAAAATAAGGAAGAACCAAGACCTATGGAAATTCCATAAATCCTAACATCCAGGAAATTGAAAAACATTATCCAACCTATTCCCATGGGTTTTTCTAAGAGAAAACCAAGGCATGGAGGTCCCAAGAACCAAGAGAGGGAGAAGAGGTGAATTGAAAAAGATGCCAAACCCAAAAATAACTCTACATGAAAGTTTGAGGGGGGAACCTTTTCGGAAGGATATAATGGGAGGAGGAGATTGAGAAGCCATATCCTGAACCTAGGCTGATACAAGGGGAGGAAACCCTTTAATGGGTTAAAATTTTGGAGGGGAATAAGAGAAATCCATGGTTTTAAGACACCTAGGAAAGTCAAAATATTTTCTTATATGGTATTCAAACCTTATGTCAGCCATGCACACACTACTAGAGAAGGAGGACACTGGAATAGACTGGATTAATGGTTTTGGAAACAATTTCCCACCTATGAGCTATAGTTATATCAAAAATTATAGAAGCCATTACACACTATCTGCATATTTTATCCAATCTGTGTGCAAGATGTGCACCTTTCCCCAGAAAACCAAAAGGGGGATTAGTTTCTCATTTTTCCAGAAATAGATTGGAACGAACCATGAATAGTTTGTGTAAAGAAAAAATTATAAAATTAAAAATAATAGTAAGTACCATATTCTTTTACAGGTGAAATGATTTACCTTCAAACTATGTACACAACCATAAATTGGGAAAAACTCACATGTAACCACCAAATCCAAACAAAAAGTCCATCAGGAACTCAAATTAAAGGAAAAATCCAACAGTAATAATATTAAAAAATAAAATAAAAACCCTGGTTAGAGTGTGATAATTATCCCCACTACAAATACATTCTGCCCTCGTAAATTCATCCAGCCAAACAAGGAACCAAACCTGATCCAAAATTTAAATGAGTTAAATGTAAACCATATTTCTCACTGTGACCTTTCTTCCCACATGTCACACCCGACCAACTATAGAGAGAACACAATAAGAAGATACATAAGTTAAATAAATGGAATGAAAGGGTTTCCCCAATAACAGGATCTCAACCAGCATAAGAACAGATATATCGGGAAACCCAACACAAACTCTCCTAGAAACTCCTTGCACAGACAAACCAACATGACCACTAGGAACTCCCAACCCAAAACAAAAACCATTGACACATGGGAAAACCCCCAGATGGTACTCAAACCAAATAGTGAACCAAAACCATGATTCATCATTTACTCAATACATGAGCATCTCCAAATTGATCATGTTTGGGAAGAAAAATTGTTCCTTAAGGCCAATGACATAGGTTTTCTCAAAATAAAATAAAACCATAAAACTTATAGAAAGATGATTCCACTTATACTTTCATAAAAATTAAAAACTTAATAAATAAAAGAATAATACAACACGTAAACATAAATTGGACCCACTCTGATATTCATGGATGAAACTGGGATAACACCCCTATACCCAACCATTCTTGACTACGTAAAAACCTTCACTGTAGTGTCTTTGGCTAGAGTCCAAATGTCTTGAAGTATATGCTTCCCTATATTCATGATATGACAACATCCACAAGAGACTTCCTCATATAGAAATGGTTCTTTCATAACATCTCAAGATGACCCAAAGAAACACATTGACGATAAGCTTTTAGGGAAATTTTGACATGAAAGATTTGAATTACCGAACGGGACACATTGTAAAATGACAAGTGAATGGTCTGATGAGTGATAATTTGGTTCTGAAAAAGGTGACTCCACAGGGGAATGTTCCTATGGGACACACCTCCCACCATATAGAGAACCTTCATGAGCACCAAGGGACATTGGGTTTCCAACTATGATAGATTTCACTCTCAGAACCAAATCATCTAAAAATGCTTCATCCATGAGCTTCCTAGCCAAAAAAATAATTGGATAGAGGAACATTATACATTATATTTGGATGAATACCATAGATGAACAGCAGATATTTCATATAATACTCTAATGTTATCTTTTAAAGAAAACAAACCAACTCATTAAATAGTTTCACGTAGGCCCTAACCATGTATTGATCTCGCTAAACAATTAAGAGCTCCACCACTTTCCTCACCTTCATGTACATAGGAATGAAATATTTGATAAAAGTTGTATTAATTACTTACCAAGACATCTCAGCTTCAAACAACGTCAGGATGAGAGGACATACCTTCAAAATAACCCAAAACAGCACACACTTTCACAATATAGGGAGTTCCCAGTAATGTGTAGACACTCTAAACTTCCTCAATCCTCTCCATAGCCTCTAACAAACCTTGATCATTATGGAAAATTGGAAACAATTGACAATAAAATTATCCCTCAACTCCACTAGGAATCTTGGTCGGGCCAATAACTAGATGATACTTGCAAGAAATCATGTAGAAATTTTGGTGTGACATACTCTACAGAACACAGAAACATAGATACAAATAAATATCACTCCAAAACACTAAAAAATATTTTTTAAAACATATTCAAACGAAATACCCACCACACAAAGAGACCATCAAAAAATAGAACCAAATCCACTTTCAAAACCACAATTTTCATCCCAATTCAAAAAAATTTCAAATTATCATGAAACTTTTCGTATTCCCTCCCCACCTTTCATAATCAATTTAAACACCAAATTAAAACTTTTGAAAAAAACCATGATATCACATTCCTTTTGAAAACCATTTTCTCAAAACCATTTTCCATTTCAAAACTGAACCCCACTAACATGAATGGAACCAAAATACAACTCACACCAAAGCACCGAGAATGGGAAAATAGTGGATATTCCTAATCCAACCATATGGTTTACCATACCATGCTCTGATCAAGTACTTACCACTATAATCATCATTAATAATGCACTCAATATCCACATGGGTCACTACTCTATTAAATATCATAGTATAAATCTAGTTCACATTCGTTGTCATAACATTTCCACATAACCTAACCAAAAATCTCAAATCCATAAATATCCATGGAAACTCGAGACTTAAGACAAGATATGTTTCATGATTCCCTTTCCATTCCTACCTCTCATTCCATTATATTCATATATATAAGCTACCTAATACCCCAAATAATAAAGGGCTCCTCTGATACCATTTTTTCAAAAACTAGGTAGGACTTCAATCTGACTCAACAACCAACCTGGTCTATGACAATCCTTGAGGGGAATTATTAATCCTATAGGGTTCATGATTAGCACTATGAATCAGAGATATCATAGTTGTAACTATTTAACCCTTGATAAATAATTAATACAAAAAATCCAAAAAGAGAACACATCCAAACAAAGAGGACTCATAAACACTTAATATAATTGTTGACGCTCCTTTCGTCACAGAATCTAAAGATCGGAAAAGGGGAATACCTGAGCTCAAAGTGATTCAACCTTTGAATAAAATATCAAAAATCGACAAAGGCATGAACAAAGGATCAACAGCAACTGCACCGCGCAAGTTATATCACTGTCGCGCAAGTACACTTGCGCGACGCCCTTGGTCGCACAAGTGACTTGCGCGACCTAAGTGATAACTGCCCGGTAACCGCCCGGGGTCTTCTCATGCCTATAAATAGACCCTGTGGGCCCCCCATTCGAGGATATTTTTTTTCCAGAAACTCGGATTGAAGCTCCCGACGCCCAAGTCTCTTCTCAAAGCTTCCGGAACACTTCTAAAGGTAATTTCTTACCTAGAACAGAAGATTTAAAGAGAAGAAGGAAGGACTAAGTGTTGAAACTCATCAACACTTGCGCGCCGCCTTATTCCTTCAATAGAACTCGCGCGTCCCTTTTCTGGAAGAACCTCAAGAGGATTCTAAAGGGATTTATAAAGAGTCTCTCAAATATTCTAATGATGTTTGAGAATCGTGCAAGTACCCCTCATGTCGCGCAAGTATACTTGCGCGACCAATACTTTCGCGCCACCGCAATACTTGCGCGCCTTTCAAGACTTGCGCGCCCCTACCTTTTTGGGTGCCCATCTTGCCCATTTTACCCCTCTTAAGCCATCACACCTTTCCTTTTCAATATTCAGTCTTCAATACACTCTTCAAATCCATTTATGGCATGATTTCTTGATTTTACTTCCTTATCTGAAAGGAATTATGTGGAATATCTCTTAAAACCAAGTGATTTAAATATCCTTATGTCACTAAATATGGAGAGTTCATTCATTCAACATCATCCTTTAAGATGAGAGAATCCTTAACTTGGGTCTCCTTTTCAGGAATAATCCCCAGTTATAAGTCCTTTAACTTGGGCATCTTCCTCAGGAGTAAGTCCCAAATTCTTAATGTTCCCAAACTTGGGTATCCTCCTCAGGAATAAGCCCCAAACCTTAATTCCTTAACTTGGGAATCCTCCTCAGGAGTAAGCCCCAATCTCAAATATGGGCATCCTCCTTAGGAATAAGCCCTGAGTCCCGTAACTTGGGCATCCTCCTCAGGAATAAGACCCAAACCTTAATCCCTAACCTGGGTCTCCTTTTTCAAGTATAAAACCCAGTTATAATCTTGGGCTTCCTTTTCAGGAATAAGCCCCAAGTCCCCTAATTTCTCTTTAACCAGTCCTAATTTACCCTTGATTTGGGTTTCCTTTTCAGGAGTAAAACCCAATCATAAGTCCCCTCCTAACTTGGGCATCCTCCTTCGGAGTAAGCCCCAAGATTAGAGTATTCAAATCTCCATGAAGCACATATACCTTTATGGACCCTATTCATTGATTTTCTCCCTAAAAGTGAATCCTAAACCTTCATCTATCTGGTCCGTCATACATACATAAGCCCCAAACAATTTCTTATGATTGCATCTTTCATGGCACAATTGTCTAAATTTTACTAATACCTCTTGTTTCTCACACCGAGCATGACTCACGTGAGCTTAGAGTGTAAAAGTAATTGTGACATCCTACTTTGAGCCATCAATCATAAACATTAGACCCTTATTCGAACTACGTGGGTTCTGATTCCTCTTTCAAAACAAAGGATACGTAGGTAGCCCATCTATGGGTTCGATCCCAACTCTGAAGTAATTCATTGTCCTTCTGAATGACGATAAACTTCAAGTGCCCCACTGAGTGGCTTTAAAACCAGCCTGGTCATCATAATGACCAAGAGACTTTTATATAAATATTTTGAAGGATACCATTGACCAAGAATCTCTAAATAGATATAGATGATTCTCTATTGATGAAGAACCTCGAATACATATAAAAGATTCTCTAAATTTCTTACATATTTAATCATTGATTGTTAAACTAAAGGAAAGCTCATTTTATACTTGGTAATGTAATAAGGATTCACGAACATAACTTAAATCTATAAAGAGAGTCCCGGAGTAGACAATAATTCCCCTCAAAAAGGTGTGATGAGTCCGACCTCCCATCCTCTCGACCAATGAAAATTCAGAAGCCTCATTATCCCACAAGCTAATGAGCGCCTACCTTTGGAAATTAGGTCCAAACGGATGTGGAATCATTGGATGTTTCCGGTTCTACGAACAAAACCGTTAGAAACCGATCGGAACGTTTGAATATCCCATCCAGGAGGTCATCCCCGGATTCCATGCGAAACAAAAAATGGTGAACCCGACGTGAATCCTTAACCAAGTTAAAGTGATGTTCTTCTTATTTGTTAGGCCCCTTGGGCCAACAAAGCAATCATTGACATGTGCTCATCCAAAAGATGCAGTGGTCGGATTCTTCTTGATTATGTCTGTTATATGGAACACGCACTCTTTTCACAAGATCTTCTGCAAAATGGCTTTCCTTAAATTCACCCCTGTGAATACTACTGCTGTAAACACCTCTACTGTGAGGTCTACTGCTGTGAAAACCAATGCTGCTACTCCTGCTGGAACGTCGTCCTCTCTGAGGATGACATCACCAACTCAGCATCTTCAACGCTTGGTTTCTAATGCACTGGTTAAGGAGTACTGTCACAATGGTACTATCCCAACTCTGGAGGCCGCTCGTCAAGCCCTCCAAGTTAACAACTCTACCTGGTCGTCCGGACAATGGCGGTCAGCGATCAAGAAGCAGACGGTGCTGACTACTGTCTCCAACCATTTCGGGTCGTTATCCCCGGAACGCAATTTCCATTCACTCCCTTACTCTGAGAAAGTGAATGAGCAGGTCCCGCAGGGCCTTAATTCAAAAAGACAGGAGTCCATCCCGAGGGCTCCCATCAACAATCCCCGCCAGACTCGTGCGGTAGTGCACCCTCAACATGATGAGGGTACCGACTCCAGGCATTCAGCTCAGGTTCCTCGAACCCGAGCAGGCAAGATGAACCGCTAGAGACGGAATCCGGTTAACAACAGGCAGGTTGTCATCCCTGCCATCTCTGGAGAAGTCCACCAACCTAACTTGGTGGCAAACAAAGAGTAGGAACACACACCTTTCCGTTTTAATTCCACTGTCTAGCAGACTCGTCTGGCAGAATCAAGCCAATCCCGCCAGACAAATCCGGCGGAGTACTATAGGCAGGAACATGCACCTGCTTATGCATCATCAGTTAGTCAGCAGGCTCGCCTGACTACATATGAAGGATTCCACCAACCTAACTTGGTGGAAAACAACGAGTTGGCACACACACCTGTCCATTTTAATTCCGCTGTCCAGCAGACTCATCTGGCAGCATCAAGCCAATCCCGCCAGGCAAATCCGGCGGAGTACTATAGGCAGGAACATGCACCTGCTTATACATCACCAGTTAGTCAGCAGGCTTGTCTGACTACATATGATGGATCTCGTCAACCGCGTTTGGCGAAGTGTAATCAGCAGGCACATACACCTGCTAATACTAATCAATCCTACCAACAGTCTCGCTTGGTAGCGCACGGAGAAGTCAGTCGGAAAGCCCCGACGACAAACAGGAGGCAGACTCAACTCTCTGCCTCCACACTTGAGTACTATCAGGATTCACTGACAGGAAAATGAGGACAGGAGCAGGCACATACACCTACTCCAAACCTGGAATGGACGTATATCCTCGTTCTGGCGGCTGAAGTCACAAAACATATTTTATCAATGGTGAAAGAGCAGAAGCAAATTCCTGCTCATATTCTGGATGCTTGCCAGGATATCATAACAGCTTCAGCATCATCTCAGGGACAGACACATAAATCTATCCCTAGCAGTGGAGTGACACATCAACGATTCACTCCAGAACAGACACACACATCTGTTCCAGTCCAAGAGGGTCATGGGGCATACTCCCCCATATCATACGGACAACCAAGTCAGGCACATACACCTGATTTGATGGAAGATCGTCAGCCTAACCTGACCATCTTTCCTGATCAGGCACATACACCTGCTCAGAGTAACCACTTTCGTCAACAAGTGGTTTCCAAAGCGAGTAAGAAGGCATCTATGAAAAATATCTGCCCAGCACAGTTAGGAGATCAAAGGCCAATCTGCAACAAGGCCTTGCTCGATGCTGGAGTTCTTGAAGCCCTCAGACATTTATCTGTCGGAATTAAAGATTCTACTCCCTCAGTTCCCAATAACGAGAACATTAATTCTGAAGGTCTTCAACAGACACTTCCTCATGAAGACTTGCTTCATGAAAATTCGGTCAATCTTGAAGTTTCTTCTTCAGATGAGAGCCAGAGGAACCCTCCGTGTGGTCATAAGACCAAGGAGCAAGAGATCTCATCTTTTGCTGTAAACCATTATGGTGGTCCTCCCCATGATGATGAATTTCGCTGCGAAAGTCCTCTCCGCAGTAGTGATTCTCATTGCCTGGAATATACTCCAGTGGACAATGTAGTGCCGAGAAAGCCCTCTTATCTTGAGGCACTTGCAAATGCGAAACCAGTCATGTCTGATGCTTTATCGCTAACAAGTGAAATACTTTCTCAATCAGAAGATAGCCCAGGGTGTAGGTCATTCTTCGAACCACCCCTAAGTCATGCATCTTCTAGTTTGACCAGTGATCTCTCAACCAATCTTGTTGAATCCGATGAAGCAACAAGGAAACACCAACTCTGGTCAAAATAGGTAGAAGAATCTTCATTTAATGATAAAGAGGAAATGTTGAACATGAGGAAAAAACTGGCAAAAGATGAAGTACCAGTCATGTTTTGGCCTTTGGATGACTCCCAGTACGACATTCCAAAGATGTTGACGGATGATGGAATCCATGATATTCGTATCAACATATGGAAAACTCTTTGTCAATTAAAGAAGAAGGTATTATCTTATGATGAATATGAAAATCATCTTAAGATAATAGAAGGGCTACAACGTCAGATTGATTTAGCATCTCTATCAGTCTCTCGGTATCCGAAGGATGAAAAAAACAGAGAACCCTTCAACATTCATGCCTTGGTGCACTAAGAAAATTGCGTCAGTTAATTGCCAATGCTCCATCTGGTGTTCATATCAGAGGATGGGGTGTTCATGGAGCACTACATTTTACAGTGCTTTCCAGTCAGCAAAGCCCGCCTAAAATGATCTCATGAAATGTTATTGCCCATGGCCGGCCACAGTCAATGGGCTTTGTTCATAATCAAAATCTTGTTCAAGAACAGGCTTCAACTAGTTCCTCTCAAAATCAAGCATATAGAGAACAAGTTTTTGAATTGCTCCAACATCAAGTAGGAGAGAATATTGCACAAGCCTCTCGTATGGAGAAAACACGTCATCAAATGACAGAAGTCTCGGAAATCATCCAACGGTCTGTTGAACCAGGTGATAAAAGTGGATACAGGTTAATGCATCCAGCTAATTTCCGAACTAAGATTCGCAAGATCAAGAGATCTTTTAAGAAGATCTCAGACGTAGCATGTCAAGAGCCACCCCAGCTTGTCAGACTGGGGACTTCTCTAACCCAACCCTCAGAGTCAACAAATGGGATTTGAGGAGTTGAGTGGAATCAACAAGAACATCCCCAGTTCACGAGACTGGGGACTCTTTCAAATCATCAATCCCCTTCTCAGAGAATGTCGGTCTTTTATCGATTGGGGAAGAATCCCCAAGAGGAACGAAGAGCCAAATTATCAGGAGATTCCCTCCAAATTATAGCTCGTCAAGAAATTCCTAAAGGATTGAATCAACAAAAGGCAATGTCTCATCAAAGATATGAAAGAAGACAATATCACAGAAATGTTGATAGAAGGGATGCGATTCATTATGCATCAATCAATGTCATCAATGCCGTTCTTGTTAATCCACCAGAGGAGACTCACTCAGGGGACTCAGATGAAGAGCGTCCTTCTCAAGAAAATGTACGCACCGATACAAATGAAGAAGGTGTACGTACATGAAGTCAAAGGATTACTCAGAACCTAGGTAATCCACTTCCCTCCCTCCAAAAGGTATCCAACAAAGGGAAGGGAAAGAATCAGGTTACATATCCTTCCTCTAGAGAAGGTCAATCGCTCTCATTAGAGCAAAGGTTTGCACAACAGGAGGAAGAAATGAAAGAATTAAGAAGAATGAATGCAGAACTACTTCAGAGTAGTCTTCTTCTTAAGAATGTTGAAGTTCGAAAGCCGAAGGAATTTGTTGCAGTTACTGAGATGGATCAAGAATATCCTCCTTTATTAGTACACCCTCAGAGGTCTAATCCCATGGGTCAAGCGCAAAAACGGTTGGCAGTGCTACCATCAGTTGCAGCACCAACCACCACGTCTGTTCAAGCTCCATTCATTGCACCTACTCAAGACCAGGTTCAACCGGATTTTTCTCAAAAGTTAATAACTACTATTGAGTCATTAACAGCTCGGTTAGAAACTATGGAAGGGAAACGGGCGCAAGTTCAACCTGAAAAGAATGTTTACCCTGAATGGGTAGATTCAATTTCTCCTCCATCCAGTTTTGGAAACCCTGTTTTCCCTACATTCAATGGATCAGGCGACTATGAACAACATTTGACGCATTACGTGTCTTATTGTGATCCTATGATGGGAACTCCAGAGCAGCAAGAAGCAGTGAAACTCATATGCTTCGTGCGAACCTTGCAAGGACCAGCTTTTATCTGGTATACAAGCTTGCAATCCTGGTCAATCATCAGATGGGAGGATCTTCGTCAAAAATTCCTTCTTCAGTTCAGCTCAACTTTTCCAAAAACGACAGTTTTCGATCTTACAAACTGCAAGCAAAGGGAGAATGAAAGAGTCTCTGATTTCATTGCTCGCTGGAAGGGATTAACGTATTCCTTGAGTTTAGCACTCCCTCAGGAAGAGCTGTTGCCAATCTGTGTGGCAAATTTGTGTGATGAATTACGCATGCCATTGATCCCTGTGAAATACACAGGAGGGTTTTGAGACCTTACTTCAATCGCTCAGCAGATTGAAGATTCCCTTATAAAGGCTAAGGTTAAATCTCGTGTAATTCTATCAGCTCAAGGAAGAAGAATGGGTAAAGCAGAAACTGCTACAGTTATGCTTAAACAAGAACCTGTACCTATATCTACTTCAAAACCTTCATCTTCTCGAAGGAATCCACCTCCTGAACGCCAACAACAAAGTCCGTTTCATCCAAATGATCAAAGAGATCAACGACGAAAACAATTTGAGGATATGAAGAGTAAAACATACTCTTTCCGAAATGAGCATATTTTTGGTTACTTCATTTCAGCTCTGGAAAATAATTTGGTTCAATTACCAGTGCCCAAGAGGCCAAACAAGGAAGGAGATGAAGACCATCCCAATTATTGTCCTTTTCATCAAATGTTGGGGCATCCCATCATGGAGTGTTTTGTCTTTAAAGACCTCCTGCAAAATATGGTCGACTTGGTACAAGTCAAATTGAAGGGTTCTTCAGCTCATGTAGCGTGTGTTGCCGCTACAGATCCAGAGGAAGGAGGCGAGTGGCAGGAAGTCAGAAGCAAAACTGTGCAAAAATATGATGATTGGATGGTCAGAAAGACAATCAATCGGACCCATGCCATTTTGCGAACACAATTGAAGAAGCCAGTTGTGTCTCCTACAAAAGCTACAGTGAAGCCTCCATCAAAAGACAAATCCTCAAAAGGGCAGCGCAATTCAAAGAAGAAAGAGGAATCAGAAGAAGATGAGTATGTATCGAGGCCTAAGTTGTCTTTGACTCTGGAAGATTTCATTCCATCTACTTCAAAGCCATGGGCACCACCCCATCAAACGGTACAGCCTAAACAGGCTAGTCAGGCAGGGTCTTTATCAGACGAAGAGTTAATCTTCGGTTCTGTTAATATGATTCAATTAACAGATCCATATTCCAGTCTTGATGAGCTTGAATTCCCTGTATCAAATAAGGGAATCCGAGGAAATTCCAGAGCTTCAGGATACAGAGGAAGACGTGGATCTTTCTGAAGCCACTACTCCAATTCTACCCCTGCTAGCACTGTGTATGCAGCAAAAACACGTGGTAGAGCCCTTCAGCGAGCTCAAAAAGAACAAGCAAGTTCTTCTGCCAATGACCAACTCAGTTTTGGAACAGTTATTTTGGAAGACTGATTAAAGGTTCCATCTTATTTATCTTAGCAAGTAAATGGATCTAATCAGTCTAATCTTCCAAAACCAAGGATGTTGCCAACTTCTATCCCAATACAAGATGCATCAGCTTCCAAAGCATCTGCTTCCAAGGTACCTGCTAAACCTCATATTCCTATTGGGAAACGCAGACCTTTAGATCAAAAGTATGATATATTGAAACACTTGGCCCAAGTACCAGCCATGTTATCAATTTTGGATGCTTTGAATCTGTCAAAAGATCTTCAGGAAGCACTCATCGAAGCTTTGTCAAGTCCTCAGGAGTTTGAAGCTGAAATTGCTACAGCTGAAGTCTATCACATAGAGAATAATCCTGCAGAATGCCATGCAGTGATATCTTTTACTGATAAAGATGAAGATGATGTTGTGCATGGGCACATAAAACCTCTCTACTTATCTGGCAAAGTCAATGGTGTAGATATCCGAAGAGTTTTTATTGACAATGGTTCAGGAGTCAACCTCATGCCCATTCGTACACTTCGTCGATTGGGCCTCACGGAATCTGATTTATCTCCTTCTACCATGATGTTACAAGGATATGATAAAAATGAACAAGAACCAATGGGCGAAGTTACACTCAGAACCCAGTTTGGAGATCTTGTATCCAATTCGGATTTCATGATTGTTGATCAAGACTCATCTTTCAACGTCTTGCTTGGAAGACCCTGGCTACATCAGTATGCAGCTATCCCTTCATCATACCATCAATGTCTCAAATACTGTTTCAATGGTCAAGTTGGAACATTGTATGGTGATAAGGCCCCGTTCAAGACATGTGAGTCTCAATACATTGAGGTAGAATTTTATCACGTGAAGGGAAGAGAAAAATCTACAATAAAGGAAATTACCAAAGTTAATGCTCCATATGGTTTGGAGAAAATTCCAATAAATCCATTTACACATGTGAGTACAGATTATGTGTTACCTATCAGTAAAATTGAAAAAATAGGCCCAAATCAAAATACTCTTATAGAAAGATCCATAATGTCAATTACGACAATCGAGCCAGACAACATGGGAGAAATTGGTAACCTACCAAATAGTGATGAAAGCCTAAGTGGTGACGTTTTCATTTCATCTGTTGAAGTCCAACAAGTCTATACTTCTCCAATCAGTCCAGAAGAAGTTATAGCAACACCAGTGGTGAATAATGATGTCGATTCTCAATCCATCATCTCCTATTTATTTCCCAAAGAAGGCCCTTTATCATCAATAGGGTCGGAAATGGAAGCTTCTTCTTCAAAATGTGAAAATTTTGATATCTCTTATGATCATGAAAATTTAGTTTTGTCATCCACTATGCAAGTAGAAATGGAAGAAATAGCACATGATGAAGAGGAAGAGGAAGATCTTAGATATGCTCCTCCAGCATTTGAAGAGGGTATCTCTACCACTGTGGATGAACTCAGAGAAATAAATCTGGGTACAGAGAAAGATCCACGCCCCATTTTAATTAGTGCGGCCATGACCCTTGAAGAGCAAGAGATGTATATTTCATTACTAAAGCAAAATAAAGATATTTTTTCTTGGAATTATACAGAAATGCCTGGGCTTGATCCTGATATTTCTACTCATCATTTGGGTTTACCAAAAGAACATCGAGGATTTAAGCAAGCCGCTAGAAGAACACACCCAACCTATGCTTCCAAAATTGAAGCTGAAGTGGATAAGCTGATCAAAGCTAACTTCATCAGAGAAGTTCAATATCCCAACTTGTTGGCTAATATTGTCCCTGTAAAGAAAAAGAACGGGAAAATTAGGGTTTGCATCGATTTCAGAGATCTTAATCGGTATTGTCCTAAAGATGATTTCCCAGTTCCGATTACAGAACTCTTAATTGATGCGACGGCTAGTTATGAAGTAATTTCCTTCATGGATGGATATTCTGGATATAATCAGATCTGAATGGCCCCAGAAGATGAGGAATCTACAGCCTTCAGAGCCCCTCAAGGTGTGTTTTGTTACCGGGTGATGCCCTTTGGTTTAAAGAATGCAGGTGCAACATATCAACGCGCCATGCATTGTATCTTTAAACCTTTCTTAGGGAAATTTGTTGAATGCTATGTAGACGATTTGGTGGTTAAATCTAAACAACATTCTAATCACTTGGCTGATTTGGAAGTCATATTCCACAAGCTTTGACAACATAATTTGAAGATGAACCCTTTAAAATGTGCTTTTGGGGTAACCTCAGGAAAATTCCTCGTCTTTGTTGTACGCCATCGTGGTATTGAAGTTGATCCTGAGAATACCAAATCAATCCTTGGTATGTCACCTCCTCAGAATTTGAAAGAATTAAGAGGACTTCAAGGACACTTAGCCTATATTCGGCGTTTCATTGCCAATTTGGCGGGTAAAAGTTTACCCTTTACCAAATTATTGAAGAAAGGAGTCACTTACCAGTGGACTGAAGAATGTCAAGAAGCATTTGATGTTCTCAAGAAATACCTCTTGAGTCTACCAGTACTCATGCCACCTGTTGAAGTAAGACCACTTATCCTCTATGTGACAGCTCTAGAGCGATCATTGGGGGCCTTTCTTGCTCAAAATAATGATGCTGGGAATGAAAATAGCCTCTACTATCTCAGTAGAACTATGCTTGAAGCAGAAACCCGGTATTCAAGTATTGAGAAGTGATTCCTGGCATTAATCTTTGCAGTTCAGAAACTGAGACACTACTTGCAACATCACGAGGTCCAATTGGTATCTCGCAATAATCCTCTCAAATTCATCCTTAGTCGTCCAATGCTTACAGGACGTCTAGCAAGGTGGGCAGTTATTTTGCAACAGTTTGACATGCAGTATGTGTCTCAAAAGGCAATAAAGGGTCAAGCTCTGGCTGATTTCCTGGCTGAACATCCTTCCATAGAAGACACGTCTTCAGATATTGAACTCCCTGATGAGGAAGTTTTCTCTATTCAAGAGAATCCTCAAACATGG
Organism: Viscum album; assembly: GCA_963277665.1. Lineage (NCBI taxonomy): Eukaryota > Viridiplantae > Streptophyta > Magnoliopsida > Santalales > Viscaceae > Viscum > Viscum album. The sequence goes on from OY728127.1 coordinate 1,278,797,116, forward strand.
GAAATGTATTTTGATGGTGCTTCTAGAAGTCCAACAGGGAAGAAAATGGAAAATCCTAAATTCAACAAAGTTGGTTTAGGAATTGTACTCATTTCTCCAGATAAGGCATTGTTACCTTATTCCTTTCTATTGTGGGAAGGTGGTACTAATAATGAAGCCAAATACCAAGCTCTCATTACAGGCTTGGAGTTAGCGCTCCAAGCACAAGTGAATCACTTAAAGGTGAAAGGTGATTCAGACCTGGTAATCAAACAAGTCAATGGGGATTATGCCATCAGAAAAGAAGAATTAATCCCTTTGTATGATTATGTCAGAGAGTTAATGGCAGAATTCCCATCAGAATCGACATTTTCTTATGTCCCAAGATCACAAAATGCTCAAGCTAATGCACTGGCTAATATAGCCACAGCTCTAGCAGATCCAAATCGGGACGAGACAACCATCAGTATTGCCCACTGTCGTGCAATTTCACCTTATGTTCAAGCCAGAACAGAGGAAATTAATGAAATTAGTCCCATTCCTGAACAGTATGGTCATACTATAGGATGGATGACACCTATCAGGGAATACCTTCAAAATGGAACACTTACACCTGATAGAGCCGAGAAAGTACAAATCCGGTGACGTGTGGTCAATTTTACTATTTATGATAGCCCAAACCACCTAGAGAAAATTCTCTACAAACGTGGTTTTGATGGAGTTCTCTTCAGATGCATTGATGGTGAAGAGAAAATGGTTGTCATGAAAGAAGTGCATGCAGGAGTATGTGGTGCCCACCAGTCTCGACATAGATTGTCTGATCAAATTCGAAGGCTTGGATACTTTTGGCCTTCAATGATACAAGATTGTGTTGATTTCACAAAGAAGTGTCATTCATGTCAAGTATATTCCAACTTCATTCATCAACCTCCAGAGTTTCTTCATACAGCTAAATAATCATGGCCATTTTCCACATGGGGAATGGATGTGGTGGGACCTTACCCTTCAGCTACGGCCAAGTAGTTTAAGTACATTCTTACTGCTACTGATTTATTTTCCAAATGGGAAGAAGCAGTACCTCTCAAAGAAGTCAGTTGTAAATGCATTGTTAGCTTTATCAAGTCTAACATCGTTACTAGATTTGGTGTCCCTCATACCATATTGACAGACAACGGCACCAACTTTTGTTCTTCTGAAGTGAAGAAATTGTATCAAGAATACAACATTAAATCCAACCATTCATCTAGGTATCATGCGGCAGCCAATGGCCAAATAGAAGCCTTTAACAAGACTCTTTCAAATATACTGCAAAAGATGGTGGATAAAGATAAGAGGTCACGGCCTGATAAACTCTTTCATGCTTTATGGGATTATCGGACTACCACCCGCAATGCAACGCAGTCAACTCCATATTCGTTAGTATATGGAACAGAAGCAGTCTTGCCAATTGAAGTTCAATTTTCCTCAATCAGAGTATCCATTTGTGATCAGTTATCTACAGATGAGAAATCCCAAAAGCGATTGAATGAATTGGAACAGTTAGATGAGAAAATATTGTGCAATTTGCACCACTTGGAAATCTATCAGAATCGAATAGCACGAGCTTTTAACAAAAAAGTTCGTCTTCGTTCATTCATTTAGGGAGAATTGGTATTAGTTCTCAGAACTCCAATGATACCAGGAAAGAAACCTCCCATGCTTGAGCCAAAATGGGAAGGACCTTATTCAATACATAGGGTCTACTCCAATGGAGCTTATTCATTAATCTCAATGGATGGATAACTCATCACGACTCCAACCAATGCCAGATTTCTGAAGAAATATTTTGTATAAACACAAAATATGGTCGCCAGAACTAAGACTCTTACAATTGGTTCATACATTAATAGTCCAGTATGACTTTAAACTGCATCATCATTAATGGTCCAGTATGACCTTAAACTGCAACTTTCGTCCAACATGACGTTAAACTGTATAAAAGCACCAAGATGTCCCCGCAACATGACACTAAACTGTGCGGAACTAGTTCGTCCTTGCTATATGAAGTTAAACTATACAGCAATGGTCCAGTATGACCTTAAACTGCAACAACGTCCAACATGATGTTAAAATGTAGGAAAGTCCCTTACGTCCGGAAAGACGTTAAACTACATAAGCACTTAATAGTCCAGTATGACATTAAACAGCACCATTCACGGTCCATGCATACGACCTTAAACTATTCGCACTTTCGTCCAACATGACGTTAAACTGTAGAAAAGAAGATGTCCCCGCAACATGACACTAAACTGTGCAGCACCATTTTGTCCTTGCTATATGACATTAAACTATACATCAATGGTCCAGTATGACCTTAAAAATGCAAATTTGTCCCACACGGTGTTAAACTATGAAAAATTTCCCTAAACCGTCCAGTATGACCTTAAACTGCATCATCCTTGGTCCATGCATATGACCTTAAACTATTCGCACTTTCGTCCAACATGACATAAATGGTGTGTTATTTTGTCTTTACTGCATGACATTAAACTGCACAGTCCCCATTTCGTCCAATATGATGTTAAACTATATTGTCCCCATCGTCCTAACTACATGACGCTAAACTGTACAGAAAGTCCTTGATATGTCATACATGACATTAAACTGTTATTTTTTCCCTGCTACATGACACTAAACTGTGCAGCACCCATAGTCTTAATTGCAAGACTTTAAACTGCATAGTCCCTTTTTTATGTCCTACATGACATTAAACTATGAATTGTTAAGTTTGTTGTTACCTATTTTTTCTCACACCGAGTATGACTCACGTGAGCTTAGAGAAAACCTCAACTGTAACACTCTCTTTGGGCCGCTAACCATGTATAAGTCCCAAAAAACAACATTGTTTATTAGATCATTGTCCCCAAGAACAACTTGATCATTAATTCATTCTTTAATTGAACTAAACGGACTTTGATCCTTGCCCTCCAGGCTAGGTATGTAGGCAACCTCCCAGGGTTCAAGCCCGAAAACAATCTCTTCACATCGGTTCACCACCATCTCATATGATGTTGATTCATGAAACCGCACCTAGAATCAATATCTTTACATTGATTTACATTCGTTATTGTTATATGACGTTAAACTATGCAACACTTTTGTCCGGTACGAAAATAAACTACAATATTCTTTGATTTCCTCATTTGAGAGAGAACTATTATTGACATTGATTTTTCAATCATGGTTTCCATTTTCAAAAGACTACGTGCATACATGGTAATGCCTAAACTTTTTATCTTAGGTTAAACCATCATTGCACTAAAGTCCCCTTTCACCCTTCACATGTACGAACCAAATTTGTACAAAGGGTAGTTCTAGAACTAAGTGGACTTGATTACCATCCCTATGGGATACGTAGGAACATTCGAGTATCCCTCGAATCCAGTCCCAAGTCTTTTGGTCCTAACCCCAAATTTCACTTGTAGTCCCTTGGCTAAAAAGTCCTCATGAAAACACACACTGTGTATTCATTATTATGGTCCGAATTCTATGACCCTAAACTAAGATCACTCATACTTTCATCCTACACGATGTTAAACTGCATTTCAAGAACTACGTATGGCTTGATTCTCATTCTTATGAGATATGTAGTGAAGTCCAAAATTTCAATTCAGGACCCAGCCACAACATGATTATGGTTATCATTGACCTATGTATCTCTATATACTTTAGACAATACCCATATTTATTTGTTATAATCCTAACCTTAAATATTTTCAGATCTTCATAACCCTTTTCCTTACTTCTAGTCACAAAAATGTCAAACTTCTGAGAATTCTTTTGCCTAACTATGCAGCACGTGCCCATAGGTGGCCTTGCATAAACAGTCCACATAACAGACTTGTTAGCCAAAAGATACTATTTTATTTAACTATGCAGCCAATGCCCTTAGGTGGCCCTGCATAATTCAAACCCCTAAGGGGTTTGTTAAATGATGGTAACTTCATTCTTGGGAAGAATGCCTCTTTTTTACTTATTTGTCTTAAATGACAGTATGTAGGGACCCGCAATAAAAAAATAGACATCCTTAACATATTTGTCCCATATCCTTTTTCATGATCTGAAAGTATTCAAGTCTACGGTTTATTCTTCTTCCCTACGTTTGGGTCAGACCTTCGTAGGAGTGATATTCATCCAGTTCTTCAATATTCTTGTTCGGAAATATCTTCTCCATATTTAAGTACCTCTTTCCATACAACAAACTCTATACTTTAGAAAATTTGAATCTCCATAAACATTCACTGGCTTTTAGCACTAGGAAAGTAAATTTTTGAGAGTTCTTTTTGCCTGACTATGCAGCACGTGCCCATAGGTGGCCTTGCATAAACAGTCCACATAACAGACTTGTCAGCCGAAAGATACTATTTATTTGACCATGCATCCAATGCCCATAGGTGGCCCTACATATTTCAACCCCCTAATGGGTTTTGTTAAATAATAGTAACTTCATTCTTGGAAACTACATCTTCTAATGCCTTTTAGCTCTTTTTCATATCATTCCTCAGATTCAAATATTCTTAAGCCATAGTTTACATATTTTCTCTCATACTTGAGTATGGTAATACGTTTTCTGATAAATTGTCAAGGAATTGAATCAATTTTAATCCATTTTGGTCAAAGCTATTTCGACCTTAAACATTATCCCCTTTATGTCCGGCGTGCATGACTTTAAACTGCCCACAAAAAAGACAAAGGAACTCTGAATAAAAGTCAAGTTCCAGCTCACTAAACATACATTCTGTATGATTGAGGTAATATTGAGCAATTAAAAGATTCAAAGTTTGTAGGGTTATTTGTAATAATCCTAGTAAAAATCAAACTATGCTTACTAAATCCCATTGGCTTAAATAAATTTGAAGCAGGTAGTGGAAGAATGCAGGTACAAATGATTGAAGACGAAAGTGTTTTTCATTGATACACAAGAGTTAGAAGGACATCCACAGACTGGAGTCTCTTCTCTTTTTCAAGAATTACAAGAGGCTTTCAACATAACACTTCATTTGATTTACGGCATCCCGAGCTTCATCAGCAATCACATGGAATTCATTCATTCAACTGGATATAATAAGAGATGCAGTGATACCAGCTCTTCTTGGAACAATTGTAAAAGGATGTTCTTGAGTGCGGTTTGAGAAAATTTTCTGCTGATCAAACATTGACTTTGTTGCTGTCCAAGAGACTTGGAAGATGGATACATGGATTTGAGAATGGAGCATTGGAAGTAAAGAGCCATTTGGAGAGATTACTCTTTTCAGATATTGCTCTAATACCATGTTTTTCTTCTCTCCACCAACCATTAGTGGAAAACATTTCAGCCCATGGGTTTGCCATTTCCATATCTGCAAGGAAATGACATGGAGGAAGAATTTGAAAGTTCACACCATTATTGTTGCTCTTAATGCACAGCATAACTGAAATAGAGGAGTAGTAGTGCAGCTTCATCTCAGGTGTATAATTGTTTTCATTTGGAACATTGACTCCTTGTAGATGACCATGACCACACAAAGGCGGATGGATGCTCTGTGGAAAATTAGGATGATATTTCTTCAAGTACTTAGCCAAATATGAGAGAGTGTTGTTGCAGATATCATAGTAATCATGGACAATAATGTTCATCATGTCATCAATCCGCTTGCTAGCCAGTTCATCAGACGTTTTAATTCTATTAGTAGCCATTGAATCTGCCCAAAAGATGAATAAATTAAACTCTTAAATGGGTTTATTTTTCATAAAATTTGTGAAAGATTTCGAAAAAAATGGCTAAGGCATTAAGGCGCGCAAGTCTAAAACATGGCGCGCAAGTATTCATGTGTCACGCTAGTTTTTGACGTGCAAGTGTAAACCACGCAAGTACAAATACCTTTACAATAGCACGACATTGAGGAAAACGTTGGAAAACAGAGCACCTTGCGCGGCTAAGATAACCTGCGCGACGAGAGGTCGAGAAGGTATGAAGTCCGGAAATCCGGATGCTTGTACGGAGGTGAGGCCATGTATTTATAGGCCAGGAGGCCTATCTGCGTGTCGTACCCAGTGCGCTCAAGGCCTGCGTGACACAAACTTGCGCGCCACCCTCTATGCCCTGAAGACCTGCGCGCCCCTTTTCCTTTGGATGGATTCGATTTCCTCAGAGTCAAATCCTCATTTCTCTCCGGATCCAACTCTGAGGGGGGACTTTTGTTGATGCTCCTTTCGTCACAGAATCTAAAGATCGGAAAAGGGGAATACCTGAGGTCAAAGTGATTCAACCTTTGAAGAAAATATCAAAAATCGACAAAGTCATGAACAATGGATCAACAGCAACTGCACCGCGCAAGTTATATCACTGTCGCGCAAGTACACTTGCGCGATGCCCTTGGTCGTGCAAGTGACTTGCGCGACCTAAGTGATAACCGCCCGGTAACCGCCCGGGGTCTTCTCCTGCCTATAAATAGACCCTGTGGGCCCCCCATTCGAGGATCTTTTTTTTTTCAGAAACTCGGATTGAAGCTCCCGATGCCCAAGTCTCTTCTCAAATCTTCCGGAACACTTCTAAAGGTAATTTCTTACCTTGAACGGAAGATTTAAAGAGGAGAAGGAAGGCCTAAGTGTTGAAACTCATCAACACTTGCGCGCCGCCTTATTCCTTCAATAGAACTCGCGCATACCTTTTCTGGAAGAACCTCAAGAGGATTATAAAGGGATTTATAAAGAGTCGCTCAAATATTCTAATGATGTTTGAGAATCGCGCAAGTACCCGTCATGTCGCGCAAGTATACTTGCGCGACCAATACTTGCACGCCGCCGCAATACTTGCGCGCCTTTCAAGAATTGCACGCCCCTACCTTTTTGGGTGCCCATATTGCCCATTTTACCCCTCTTAAGCCATCACACCTTTCCTTTTCAAGATTCAGTCTTCAAGACACTCTTCAAAGCCATTTATCGCATGATTTCTTGATTTTACTTCCTTATCTAAAAGGAATTCTGTGGAATATCTCTCAAAACCTAGTGATTTAAATATCCTTATGTCACTAAATATGGAGAGTTCATTCATTCAACCTCATCCTTTAAGATGAGAGAATCCTTAACTTTGGTCTCCTTTTCAAGAATAATCCCCAGTTATAAGTCCTTTAACTTGGGCATCTTCCTCAGGAGTAAGTCCAAAATTCTTAAAGTTCCCAAACTTGGGAATCCTCCTCAGGAATAAGTCCCAAACCTTAATTCCTTAACTTGGGAATCCTCCTCAGGAGTAAGCCCCAATCTCAAATATGGGCATCCTCCTTAGGAATAAGCCCCGAGTCCCGTAACTTGGGCATCCTCCTCAGGAATAAGCCCCAAACCATAATCCCTAACCTGGGTCTCCTTTTTCAAGTATAAAACCCAGTTATAATCATGGGCTTCCTTTTCAAGAATAAGCCCCAAGTCCCCTAATTTCTCTTTAACCAGTCCTAATTTACCCTTGATTTGGGTTTCCTTTTCAGGAGTAAAACCCAATCATAAGTCCCCTCCTAACTTGGGCATCCTCCTTAGAAGTAAGCCCCAAGATTAGAGTATTCATATCTCCATGAAGCACATATACCATTATGGACCATGTTGATGGATTTTCTCCCTAAAAGTGAATCCTAAACCTTCATCTATCTGGGCAGTCATACATACATAAGCCCCAAACCATTTCTTATGATTGCATATTTCATGGCACAATTGTCTAAATTTTACTAATACCTCTTGTTTATCACACCGAGCATGACTCACGTGATCTTAGAGTGTAAAAGTAATTGTGACATCCTGATTTGAGCCATAAATCATAAACATCATACCCTTATTCGAACTACGTGGGTTCTGATTCCTTTTTTGAAACAAAGGATACGTAGGTAGCCCATCTATGGGTTCGATCCCAACTCTGAAGTAATTCATGGTCCTTCTGAATGACGATAAACTTCAAGTGCCCCACTGAGTGGCTTTAAAACCAGCCTGGTCATCATAATGACCAATAGACTTTTATATAAATATTTTGAAGGATACCATTGACCAAGAATCTCTAAATAGATACAGATGATTCTCTATTGATGAAGAACCTCGAATACATATAAAAGATTCTCTAAATTTCTTACATATTTAATCATTGATTGTTAAACTGAAGGAAATCTCATTTTATACTTGGTAATGTAATAAGGATTCACGAACATAACTTAAATCTATAAAGAGATTCCCGGAGTAGACAATAATTCCCCTCAAAAAGGTGTGATGAGTCCGACCTCCCATCCTCTCGACCAATGCAAATTCCTAAGCCTCATTAGCCCACAAGCTAATGAGCGCCTACCTTTGGAAAGTAGGTCCAAATGGATGTGGAATCATTGGATGTTTCCGGTTCTACGAACAAACCCGTTAGAAACCGATCGGAACGTTTGAATCTCCGATCCATGAGGTCATCCCCGGATTCCGTGCGAAACAATAATAAACACATAAAGAGGATTCAGAACAACTATAGTGGAATGAAACATAAAACTAAAACAAAATAAAAAAAACTTGTACTAACATGATCTATAGGTAAACTCTTGTTCACTACAACACATTAGATCAACCTTATGAAAAAGAAAACCCAATCTAAAAACTTGAACCTGGAAAATAGGTCATTTTTATTGACATTGAGTGGCACAAGTAGGGTGTGATCATAAACAAATCATCTGGTAATATCCATAGTGTACATACACTTAATTTCTCAAAACATTACATAAATTCTATTTTGAAATACATTTATAAAATAGGATTTTTTCAGTTTGTGGAACCAAACATACCTTTCTACAAAACCTACATTTAGAAACAACAAACACATCTTTCACTTTTTCAAAACAGATTCTGTAATGACCCACTAATTCTCATGGGAATGAGATCACAAAAAGTCATTACAAGGCCTTAGGATACATCCCCATATTTACAATGGATGGAAATGAATTAAAAAGGGTTTTAATGAAAGTGGGCGATGATTTAATCTTTAATAATAAAACTATTAGCCAATCAATCCATAACCCAACAACTCACTATATGATGGATGAATAAAAGAAAGAAATATCAACTAATTTATTCATATCAAAACCACTCTAATGTATGCAATAGTGGAAGACTCAAAAAATATAAAATTAAATAGAAAAAACCAACTAAATACTCTCATAAGAGCACAAGACTCCAAAATTCATGTGTCCCATGTTACAAGATCCCTAAATAGCCTGAGCATCGTGAAGTGGTGCTAAAAACATGTGAAATGTTACCATTTCTCATATCTCGGAAGATAACATCTACAAAAGAACAAATGTTCCGAAGTAGGGTGAGTATAAAACTCAGTAGTATATCCCCAATGAATTCACTACACATTACACCAAGAATTAAGAGTTATAAACACTATTATAAAACAGTTCGTACAAAACAATTTTCCAAAATAGTTTATAACTAAATATATACAAGTTCTAAAACTATTTTCAATAATAGTGTACAAGTTAAATTGAAACAAATTTTCCAAAAAACTAAAATATCAAAATAAATCAAAAAAGTCATAATTTTTTTCTTCAATGTCCATTTTTTCATACTTGAACCATTCCACACACCCATGTAATCAACCATGCATTCTATGTTATGATAGTTCCATACTCAAGAGCAGTTTCTCATCTATATACCATGTTGTCATAAGGTAATTATATCCCATTTTCCATTAACACTTTGTAATTGAGAACAAGGTCATATTTTATCCAAGCCCCATATATGCAACATGAACACACACACCACATATGCCAAAATATGATACCAAAAAAACCATTTAAATAAAATCACATTTTCATTATAAACTGTAGTTCATTAAAACCATTACAATGCCAAATAATTTTAATAAAAAATCATTTTATTTAAACCCCATACCCAATAAAACCATCTATAAGTTCCATAAATTCCACCATTTGAAATCAACATTTTAAATTCAATCAAATAAAATAATGTTCACACCATCTTATCAAGATTTAAAAAATCTACCAAATCAATAATCACTAAAGTGATTTATTAAACTTATCAAAAAATGATTTCATAATAAATATCATCCAATTTACTAAATTTGAATGTAATCTATTAAATAATAGAAAGAGGATATGAGATTGAATCCACCTACTTTGATGGTTTTGACAAAAATCGACAACAGACAAAGAACACATAAGAAGTTGGGATGATTCTCCAAGAACGGCCTTAGATATCTTATACTTGAAAGATAAAGTATCAATATTGAATTTTTTTTAATAAAAAACCAAGATATATCCATTTTAGGTGTATATATTAGAAATAAATGGGATTAAAGAAGTATATTTAAGCAGATCTAAGAAAACGTGACAAAATGGGAAAGAACAATGACATACCTCAAGAATTGGTTCAAGATTCCAAGAAACATCTTAGATATCCTCATCTATTAAAAAATAAAATATATTTATTTATTTAATGTTAAAAATAATATATATACCCACATTATGTGTAGATCTATTAAAATAAGAGGTGAGAAGAAGGAGATCTAAGAAAATGAGACAAAATGATGAAGATAGGGAACTTACCATGAGAATTAGGATTGAAATCACCAACGAAGGGCTCCAGGTTGGTTACAAATCATCCGGGAAAGGTTTTACAACATTAAAGTGATAGATATATGGAATTATGGGCATTTTTAAGAAAAAAAGAAAAAATTAGGGAAAATTGAGAAAGTTATTATAAAATAGGATCTAGTTTTGACATCTGCGCATAGTTACACCATACAGTTTGGTCTAATTGTGCACGAATGGTGTGGACTTACTTTTGGTCCCAAAACTCCTTCCTTGTCCCAAGAACTCTCTAATCCTTCACCCTTACCCTTTTTATGGAAACAACTTTTTTATGGAAACGCCGCATTTTTATGGAAGCACCCTTTTTTATGGAAACACCCTCTTTTATGGAAACACCCACTTGTATAGAAACACCCACTTTTATAAAAAAAATAAACCATTATAGAAACACCCTCCTTTATGGAAACACCATCCATTATGGAAACACCCTCCTTTATGGAAACACCCTCCTTTATGGAAGCACCCTCATTAATGGAAACACCATCGTTTATGGAAACACCCTCTTTTATAGAGATAAATGATTTTATTCATAAAACATATTCAAAGACACACCATTTCAATAAAATTCTATTTTTACATAAAAACATGAGTAAAGGGTTATGTACCCAAATAAAGGGGCACTAAATTGTCCCAACCATTATTCTTTCTATCCTCAGAAAGTTGAAAACCATATCTTCCCAAAAATAGTGATGGTCATTACTCTATCATTTCTTTATCAAATTTCCAAGTCTCTTCTTAAATCTGACCATGTTTCCATAAAACCCACACTAGGATGATGCTTTTCCTATCCAATAATTTCTCTCACCTATCCATGATATATACCAAGATAAGTACCAATCAAGCATCTGACTTTAATTCGACATTATCCCATCGGATCACATGGTCTAGATAAAGATGATAGTTCATCAACTGAGATACATGGAACACATTGTGCATCGATCTAAACCATATTGGTAGTGACAACTGGTATTCAACCTATCTAACCCGTTACAATATCTCAATGGGTCCTATGTATATATGAGATAACTTTAACTGCTTCTTAAAGCGACGATGTTTGATCTTGGGATAAATATTTAAGAACACATTATCACCCACTAGAAAGGAAAAAAGTCATTGAAAATGGTATACATAATATTTAAGATGACTATGAGCCATCTCCTTTCACTTTTATAATAAACTTACTTTTCTCTATTGTTTCATGGACATGACTTAGCCCCCCTAAGGAAGTTTCACCTTTTTCCACCTAGAACAGTGGAGAATAAAAAGGAAGCTCATATAACGATTCAAACATGGAAATATTTAACGAGGCTTTATATCTATCATTATATGAAAACTAAAATAATGATTGATTCTAATCCCATGATTTTCCAATATCCATTACACAAAATCATGCCATGTCTTCGAATGTTTGTATCGTCTACTCATACTGACCATCAGTATGAGGATGGTATGTTGTACTGGTTTTCAAATGAGTTCTAAGGGATTTCTATAAGGATTTCTAGAAGTGAGATGTGAACCTCAGATCTCTTTATGGGATGATTGAAACAGGTACACCATGTCTCTTTACCCCTTCTTGGATCTATATTTTTTACAGATCCACCACCGTATGGGATTCACAAATAGGGATGAAATGGGATGACTTGGTAATTCAATCCACTATCACCCATATGGAATCATGTTTTCGAACAATTCCTGGGAGTCCTGTAGTAAAATCCATAGCTATTTGCTCCCATTTCCACACTCGGATAGTCAAAGACTACAACATACCCATTGGTCTCTGATTATCTTCTTCAACATGATGAAAAGTTAAGCAATTTGAAAAAAACATAGCCACATTTCTTTTCATGCGGCTTGACCCAAACTATGCCTTCAATGCCTTATACATCTTTTATATACCCGTAAGTACAGTCCATCTCTAATGGTGATGAGTTTGAAGAAGTTGTTCCTAACAAGATATCGGTACAATCATCTGATCATTAAACCACAACACTACCTTAACATCATGTTTTTGGCCCTCAATGGTTTCCCAACCATTTTGTTTTAAACTCATAACTAGGAATTATGCATCATACCATTATGACTCTTTAACCATCTTTAAAAAATCCGGATCTTGTGTTGCTGGAAAAAAACTTCAATATTACATTGGCCTTCACATTCCACATTCATATCGTCTAGGACCAATATCAACATCCATTCATCTTAATCCATTTCTCAACTGAGTATATGAATTGATGATCAATGTATCTACCATCGAAATACCTTTTCCCATTGTATACATCAAGTCAAATTCAATCATCTGGAGATACTTCATCCATCTCATTTTCCATAGATTTAAATATCACTATGAGAAAATGTGATTCAAACTCTTATGATCTGTGAACACAATGAATTTATCACCAAAGAGATAATTCCACCAATTCTTTAGGGAATGGATGACTATAGATAGCTCTAAATTATGTGTTGGGTAATTCTTCTCATGCTCTCTCAACTGCCTTGAATCATAATCCACAATATGGTCTCCTTGCGAGATAACACAGCCCAAACCTGATCCCAAAGCATTATAGTACACCACATACCCCTATCCTGGTTATGTAAAAATCAGGATATGTGCCAATGTAAGGTTAACTTTCATCTCCTAGATAGATTTATGGAATTCCATTATCCATTGGAATGGAGAATTCTTCTTTTTTAGAGCTTTCATTGGTGAGGCTAGTCCTGATAAGTCACACGCAAAGCATAGGTAGTAGCCATATAGACCAAGAAAACATCATATCTCAAAGAAATGCATTAGTGGTTTCCATGAGATAATAGCTTCTATCCTTTTAGGGTCCACCAAAACACCATTTTCACTCATTACAAGGCCAAGAAATCATAACACTTGTATCCAAAAATTAGGCTATGACAGTTTGGTATACAAACCATGATCTCTCAAGATTCCCAAAAAAATTCCCAAGTTTTGATCATTTTCATACATTGTCATTGAATACACCAATATGTCTCCGAAAAACATAAGAACAAAAGATTCCAAATATCGCAGAAATATATGATTCATTAATTCCATGATGACCACTAGTGAATCTATTAAACTAAAAGGCATGGAAACATATTCATAATGGCCATATCTTTTTTTAAGTTGTCTTCAGAATATCTTCCATCTGAATGTGAAATTGATGATATATTGATCACAATTAAATGTTTGAGAACCACTTAGCTCCCCTCAATTGATCGAACAGATCATCAATGTGTGGTAGTGGACACCGATTCTTTACCATAACTTTGTTAAACATACTATAATTGATGCACAACTGAAGAGTTCCATATACATTCCGCACGAACAAGACTGGTTATTCCCGTGGAGATGTACTTGTACAAAATAAAACCTTTCTTTATATCTCCTCCAATTGTACTTTCAGTTACCTTAACTATTTTGGTGCCATCCTATAATATGGAAGGGGGAAAGGAGTGGTCCACAGGAGGAGATCAATCATAAACTCCACTTACCTTATATTTGGAAACCCTGAGATGTTCTCAGGAAAGACATCTATAAATTTATCCACAACTACTGGAAAATTAACATCCTCATTAACTTCCATGGATTCAAAAGTAACCACAACCAACTAGTAATAGATCGTTCCCATCGTTGATGTAAACAAGAATGATACACCTTTCTTTACCACACTCTCTCCTCTTTATAGATTCTCAATTCCATTCTGAGTCATGAAACTAAATTTCCTCCTATAATAGTCGATGTGAGACTTAAACATTGTCAAAAAATCCATACCTAGGATTACATTAGTGACATCCATATCCAACGTAGAGAAGTCCCATTTCATCTCAATTCCATCAAAAATTATAGAATATGCTCTACATAAAAAGGATTTACATTCTCTTTTATTCAGAGGAGTTTAATGTTTTAACATAAAATGAATAATTTCATATTTCAAACCAACCATTCTGGTTGGTTTCTATGACACCTAATAGATTCCATTTGAAAAACAAACAACAACCTATGAAATTATCACTCTCTATCAACTGATTGATTAGTATTTCAAATAAATTCACATCAATTATCAAAACATTATTTTCCAAAATTAAATTTTTCCATATTAAACCATTTTTGAAAAACTTGTTCTTGATTTTTAAAATCAACACATTTTCAAAATAAAATAATCATTCACTTTTTCAAAGTCCTTCATTTGTAAACAAATTCTACATTTTTCAAAAAAATCATGTTTTCTGAAAAATAATAAAGCATTACTCCAAATAAACTATTTGATCCTAGTGGGAAGTCATTACTCTACAATCCATTTCATTCTCATCTCATTGGATAAAACAATTACCATAAGATTTCAAACTCCTGTAAGTGTCTCCAAAACACTTTCATACGCATCTCCCTTGTAACATGAAGTTCAACATAAAAGGGTTAGCTATGTCCTTTTATGATATAAATTTCAAGTTCCGAAAATACTACACTATTTATGATTCCAACACAAGGAATAAATAAAAATTAAATTCAATTCCATGACCAATAACATCGATGAACACTTGTTAGGAATGGACCAAAAAATCTGATACCATTTGTAATGACTCCAAAATTCTCATTGGATTCAGAGCACTAAATTTCATTACTTGCCCTTATGCGACATACCCAAGATTCCAAAGGCTAGAAACAAATACTGAAGGGTTTCTATGAAAGTGGTGGATGATTTACCCTTTAATAAAAATAAATATTAACAAAGAAAACCATAACTGAACAACTCAAAATATGATGCATGAATAAAAGAAAGATATCTCAACTACATTATTCATATCAAAACCACTCTAAAGTATGAAATAATGGAAGAATGAGAAAAAAAATTAAATGGAGAAAACAGATTAAAGACTCTAAAAATACCATAATACTCCAAGCTCCATGTTTCCCATTCTCCAGGATCACCAAACCACCCAAGCATCAGGAAGTGTTGCTAAAAACTTGTGAAACGTTACCTTTTCTCTTTCCCTAGAAGATAGAATCTCAAAAAGCATTAATGTCCCAAATCAGGGATGATTATAAAAATCATTAGGATATCCACAATGACTTGCCTACTAGTTCCACTAGGATAGAGGAGTTATCAACATTATTATAAAATAATTCATACATAATAATTTTCCAAAACAGTTTATAACTAAATATAAAAAATTTCCAAAACTCTTTGAAAAAAAGTGTACAAGTGATATTAAAAAAAAAATTCCATCAAGATATAATTTCATAAAAATACAATCAAATATCCAAAACCATTTCACAATATCCTTTTTTAATAATCAAACCATTCCATACACCCATGAAACCAACCATGCCTGCTACATTTTGATAGTTCCATACTCATGAGAGGTTTCTCATCGATCTATCAAGTCATCACAATGTAATTGTATTCCATGTTCCATTAACCATTTGGAACATATCACAAGTTTATATTTCAACCATGTCCATTATATGATACATGAACACACACACCACATATGCCCCAAGATCAATCCAAAACAACCCTTTCAATAAAATCACCATTTTATTCAAAATAGTGTTTCATTAAAACCATTACAATGCCAACTCATTTTAATAAAATTTATTTTTATTGAAAAACCCTAAGAAATCAAACAATTTATATGTTCTAGAAAATCATCTATTTAAAATCACAAATTTAAATTCAATAATCTAAAACAATTTTCATAATAATTTATCAATATATTACAAATCTACCAAAAATGATAAATCATCAGTAAATAGATTTATTCCATGTATCAAACCAATATTTCACAATAAATATTATCCAATTTACCCATTTGAAAAAAATAAAATCAATTATATAATGTTTAAATGAGATTGAATCCACCTACTTCAATGGTTTTGATGAAACTCGACAACGGACGAAGAACACATAATAAGTCAGGTCGATTCTCCAAGAATGACCTTAGATCTCTAATACTAGCAAGATCACGACTCAATATTGAATTATTTAGAAACCTAAATCTTATATCTACCCATGTTAGGAGTATATCCTAGAAAATAATGGGATATGAGAATTATATTTATGCATATCTAAAAAAACATGACAAAATGGGAAAGCACGGTGACATACCTCAAGAATTAGATCAAGATTCCATGAAACAGTTTAGATCTCCTAAGATATCAATAAAAACACTATATATAGATTTATTTGATGTAAAAAATATTAGATCTGTCCACAGTAGGTGTATATCTATGAAAAAAAGAAGATATAATAAGGAGATCTATTAAAACAAGACAAAACGATGGAGATCGAGCACTTACTATGAGATTCGGGATTGAAATCACCATGGGAGGGCTCCATGTTGGCTACAAATCATGTAAGGAATGGTTATACAACCTTATATAGAGATAAATATAAAACTAGTGGCATTTGGAATCCAAAACTAAATAATTATATCAAAATGATCAAGTTCCTATAAAATAGGATCTAGTTTTGACCTCTACACACGATTTGACCGCACAGTTTGGGACAATCGTGCACAGACAATGTGACTTACTTTTGGTCCCAAAATTCCTTCTAAGTCCCCCAAAATCTCCCATAATTCAGCCTTTCCTTTTTTAGGGAAACAAATTTTTTATTGAAATGCCCCTTTTTATAGAAACACCCTTTTATGAAAACACTCATTTTTATGGAAACCCCTCTTTTATAGAAAAATTCACTTTTATGGAAACACCCTCCTTTATGGAAACACCACCATTTATAGAAACACCGTCCTATATTGAAACACCTCCTTTATGGAAACACCCTCATTTATAGAAACACCCTATTTCATATAAATGCCCTCATTTATGGAAACACCCTCTTTTATGGAAACACCCTATTTTACACATCCAACCCATTCAAAGCCACACCATTTCAATAAAACTCAATTTTTACATTAAAAACATGAGAAAATGGTTATGTACCCGAAATCGGGGGTACTATAGCTTCCCCAATCAAAACATTGTTTTAATACTAAAAACCAAATAAGAATCAACATAACATGATAAAAATGGGATATACTAGAAATAGAAGAACTAGATCAAGTATAAAAATACTAACAAGGAAGATAATTACAATATAGTAGAATACAGATTAATATATAGATTTATAATCATGTGAACTTACTAAACATCTCTATAAGATGTCCCTAGATGTACTCAGGTCAGACTCACTTAAGGGACTATGATTCATCTCCATATTCAATTACCAACTAGCTGATCTAAACTAACATCACTGTTGGAAATTCCCACCTAGCCTCTCATCAAATTGAGGGGTACTAATCTGTCCAATCGAGACTAATAAGAAACCACCACTAGATCTGTTATAAAACAACCGGGAATCCCATCATAATTCTATATGGATAATTATGTAGTTGACACATGAATGTAATAAACCAATAACCCATAGATTACACCATGATTTCCTACCTCAAACTCCAACACCACCTATATGATGAATTTCTCCTTAGAGGGACCACCATAGAGGTTCCCATCACAGATCTATTAATCCAAAAAGTTTCAAGTGGGCCTGAATAGCATGTCACTTTAAGACCACTTTTTAAAACACATAATGTTCCAATTGATACTTCATGATTCCAAAACCAAAATCATTTCCAAAATCAATTCCAATTTTGAAGTTAAAACACCATTTGAGGTTCAAAGTTGTCAAATGGTCCTTTATCTCTTTTAGTTACCAAACCATATTCCAAGACGCCAAATGGGATAAGATTAAAGAAGAACATTTGAAACCACACTTCTTTTCATTTAGAAAGTGGGAAACTATTTAATAAATATAAGGTTTTTTGAATACTCATTTGGAGATAAGGGTTCTATTGAAGTGAAGAATAAAGAGGGAGAAGTGTTTGAAATCTAGGGTTTATGATGGAAACATTCTTAAGAATCAATTTTAATTAGAATGCATATCCATATGCACACCCTTTGAACATATAGATATGGCCTCATCCAATGGGTCACTTGATGAAATCCATAAGTTGATAAATATTATAATTTAAGAATCACAAGGTGAATTGCCTTTAATTACAAGAGTCCTCACATAAGCATTAAACAAAAAAAATTACCAAAATCCATACACAATACCCAATTCACCAATAATCCATATTAACAAAACATAACTGAGGTCAAACACACCCCAAAGGACCCAAAATATTCTTTCAAAGAGATAATGGTAATTCATCAAACACTTTACATTAATATATATATTAGTATAATTTGGAAAAACCTTTGAAAAAAAATTTATACACATTTTGTGACCCAAAAATAACACATCAATTTACAAAAACACATCACAAGCATGAGAAGAAATTTTATAAATCATTTAGAATCACTCTAGTTTCAAATTAAATGTTTTGAAAAAAAACGGAAAGAAATAACTAACTCAATGATGTGTGGATGCGATGAAACTCGAGATGAAGTAAGAACCAATCGTGATAGAAATATCCATGAAATAAACTAACATTAGCCAACCCATAACCTATGATTAATCCATGAGAAAAAAATTCAATGAAGAACCATGAAGAAATGGAGGGATAAAAGGATAAGATAAAAAGATCATGAAACCAAAAAATACTCACCTTGGAAGCTTGAGGTGGAAACCACGAATGATGGGGAATAAGGGATCATGTGTTTAGGAATACCTCTCATCTACCTCAGTCAATACATGAGGAATAAAAATTAAAATTGATTTGAAAGAGGGATGTTAAAAATATGAACTTCAATAGTTTAACAGACATTGTAATGTTTCATTATTTGGCTACATGGTTTTTTAAACCATGCACAACAATGTTCACCATATACGAGGAGGACACTAGCATGGGTTGGCCGCATGGTTTGTTAAACCATGCACCAAACATGAACTATTGTTATGTAAAAAAAATCATAACCCCTCACACATTTTCATCATTTTTTCTAATAATCATTCACAAGATCTGAATCTTGTCCCTAACAACCAAGGGACCACATGGTTTCTCCTTTGGCCTTGAATGGTTTGGATCAAACCATGTTCAGACCATGAAAAAAACATGCATGAATAAAATGAAGATGAAACACAATTAACCTTAACATTCCACATGGTTTTACCTCAAACATTTCCCACAAACTATGCACATGTCCAAGTCCCACCCAAAACATCTAAACCTCAAAAATTTCCATTAGGAGATCAACATGAACCTCAACTAAAAGAAGCAACATTAACAAAAAAATAAAAGAAAAGAAAACACATGGTTAGGTTGTGACATAGAATGTGTTATAAAATAATTATAATAAAATTTAGGTATATGGAAAAAACTTATCATATTATTATATAATGGTTTAAGAATATTTCATGGATATAGAAGAAAAAACAGATGAAAACACAAGGATAAGAACTATATCTCTTCATCAAAAAACCTCCTTTGTTTTATTACTTAATCCTACTATGGTTTGTATTCTTCCAAAAATAAGACCTCTACGATGTGTGGATGGATGTTAATATGGTATTTTAGAAAGGATTGGCTAAGCTAAATAGGTATTTATGTGTATATAGGATAGGAGATTCAATGTCCTTCTATAGGTTAGGGAAATTATAAACATGGTATTTTTGAAAAGTTTTAAATATTATTAATTCATTTTCATTGAAAAGTATCCCAAAAAAATCAATTTTTAGCCTATGGTGAGAAGGGACCATATAAATTCATCCAATAAGAATTAATATGAAATATTATGGCCATATTGTAAGAACTCAGACCCTCATTTCAAGTATGGATCTCGATTTTGTGTTGTTTTTAATGAAAAAGGAAGAAATGGGGTTTTCCTATATATACGTCATGTACATATGATCACACACCATATACCTGGTTGTCATGTATAGCCACGTACTAGTCATGTAACAGTCGAGTACATGGTTGTGTAGTGACCTGGCAGAACACCTATTTGAGGGGTCGTTTAAGACTACTACATGTCATGTACAATTAATGAACATGTCATGTAGTTTTCTTTTTATTTGATATATCAGAGTGGGGTCACATCTTATTTCCATAAACATTTTCTTCCCCCTGTGGTTTGTATAGGAGGGCGATAGAACGACCAAAGAACTCTGAACCCATCTCTATTTTTTTGTCTAAGCTCTGATTGAGACGCCTTAGGGAGCATTGGAATCCCACTAGTGAGTTCCCAAACCCCCTAGATCCTTTCTTCTAGATTCCTCCTTGCTTATGAGTTATTAAAATTTGGATGTTTTTCACCTTTTAGTAGATCTACGCCGATATAGGCTGATTCAAGGGCCTAAATTCAATTATATCGATCATACGACATCAATGTAGGTGGGTTGTTCCTTTCGTAGTTCGTATTTGGTTTATATATTATAAAAGTGATGCATACCCACATTTAGGGTTTTGATTGATTTGGAATTTAACTCTATTTATTACCTACTATGGTTTGGTTAATTAATAAATTGTTTTTTATTATGTGTAAGGTTGGATACCATATTTATGGGACACCCCATGGGTGTGTTTCCCTTGATTGATTATTTATGGAGGTTTGGTCCAGGATTCCAATTAGGCTTTCCTTGTTTTACATGCATTTTTTTTGAAAGGAGTAGTTGTTTATTTTATATTTATGTGATATTCTTTGTGAATGTTTATCCCTATATTAGTTATAGATTACATGAATTTATTTGATATGGAAGGCACGCTATTATTTTCCCGTGTTCCATGAGATCCTTGGACCAAGAAGACTGAAGGGATTTCCAAATTATTTACACAGGCTTTTGAGAGCCTTGATGTAGATGATTGACCGAGGGGTATTGACTGTGAGAGCTACCTAGGTGGTCATTTATAATTTATTGAGGATATTTTGACCCAGGTTTATTGAATGTGATATATTCCTATGTTGTCATTCGTAATTGATCTATACTATATGGAACCAAAGGGGTTAGACCGTGAGGGCTTCCTAGTGGGTCGTCTTTTAATGAATTTTGGTTGTCTTAAACCAAAGGGGTTAGAACATTAGATATTTCCAAGAGGTTATTTATGAATGATTGAATTATTGTGACAAGTCATCCAATCCAAAGAACAAGCTTTGACTCGGTCATAATTGATGGTTTATATAGTCTTCTGAGACATCTCTTTGGTTACTATTACACATGGGGATATAGAGCATTAGCTAGATCTTGAGATTACATGATTCAAGGATGAATAATAAATGTAAATGAATGTAATTGAAAACTATAGGATTTTTTACTTTTGAGTACTTCAATGTTTAATGATTAATTTATTAATATTAACTGTGATATATATTCACTGACAGTTAGGCATAGAAGTTTTGGTTGTTGCCTACTGGGATTCATATCACACCCTATTTGGGTAATTTTTGGGACCCAATAATATTATATGATTGCAAGTGTAGATAAGGGAGAGTCCCATTCTTAATTAGGTACTTGATTGTTGTTGGATCTGAAGAGAATGGGACCAAGCTAAGACTTATGATGCTACTGCAGTTTACTTATTTCATTTGTACTTTGGGTTCTGTATTGCTTTTAAGAATTGTGAATTGTCTTTATATTTTCTTAGGTACATATTCCATGATTCATATATATATATATATATATGTGTGTGGATTCTGTTGGATTTACTTTTAGTCTTCTGGTATTTACTTTTGTGATATTATTGCTTCTTATATTGTTTACTGTTTATTTTCCATTGTGTATACTCTACCAAGGAGTGAATAGTTTCTCCATTATCACACATTTTTCCTCAACGCTAATCGGTAGCCTCCAGCATTTGGGGAAATTTTCTTGAGGTTATTTCACCAACCGATTTTGGGGAACCTTTGGAAAACACCTGGATCAGGGATGTTACAAGGTGGTATCAGAAGAGTTTTCTTTTTTTCTTTTCCATATTATTTGGAGAAAATAGACTAGGATAGGAAGGAATATGTATTTCGTAATAATCTTTGCTCGGGATTATCTACCCCATGAAAAGGGAAAATCCATGTTACCTCAAATATTGATAATTTTCTTGTTTTTCAATTGTTACAATTGATTTGATTTCACCGTTTGGTGATTCACTTGTTTTGTGCTGTTATGATTGATATCATTATGGTTTTATTTCTTTTTCAACCCATTGAGGTGAGGGTATATCATCTCATGTTTCATATAGTCACTTTCTAGGTATTGCAGGTCGTGCATTCTAATCATGCCATTTAGGGTGCATTACAGATTTCATGTTGTTGTGATAGATGTTGTGATAGATTTCCATAATGTTTTTATAGATGCTGAAATATAAATACCTACTATTTTGATAGGTTTTTGGTATATGTAAATTTTCATTTGGATGGACATCATGCTTTGGTCCTCGAGGTGTTATGGGCCCTCTTAGATCATAATTTGGTGGATCATGTTTTGAATTATATAATGTTGTGATATGATTAATGATGCCAAAACATGGATCATGGGTAGTATGGGCTCTCACAAATTATAAAATGTCACTCCATGGAAAAAAAATTATTTTTTAGTGTTTTGAAGAAGTATCAAAGGCTTTCTATTTAGAAACCGAGACAACACATCGTGTGATGTTATGAACACACACCACATTTTCATATATTATAGAAGAGATAACTTTTCTTAAGTACATGTTGTGTACTATATATAAAAATATTGTAGTTCATGAACATGTGACTAACTATGTTATTATACACGCAGTGTTGATAAATGTTTGGTAGAACACACCGTGTACTGGGAGTACACGTCATGCTGTAAAAGACCATGTTTCTAGACATATAACTAATGACACATGTGGACGAAACTTGGGTTGTAAATGTCGTGTCAATCATATAAAAACCATCTAGAAATTGATCATGCATCTGAACATTTGAATAATGACATGATTGGATGGAACTTAGGTGGTACACGTTGTGTCTAGGGTGAACATGTCGTGTAGTGTTTTTCTAGTAGAAGCATGTAGTTAGAGCCGTGTAGAAGTACCCAGGCAGGATGGAGTATTCAGGGAAAATATTTATCTCAGGAGGAACACATCTTGTGTATAGGGTGTTGCACAACCAGGTTGGCAGAGGAACACACCCATGTTATTGATTAAAGGGAGTACGTCGTGTAATGGTTCTACACACCGTGTAACCTTTCATTTTAAAACATGAATGTTTTCTTTATCATGTTCCATTCTAGCACTTCTATGTTACATTCCTTGATAATATTTAACTGAGGTGTGTGCTTGACCATGTAGAGTCATGCCACCAAGATGCCCTCTGATTCTGCGTCTAATGTAGGTTGATGATCAGAAACCAGAAATGGTAGATCAGGGACTAGCAGTAGATCCTCTCATTTTCCATGTCTTGGAACCATCTGTTATACTAGTAGAAAGTTCTGATTCACAGTTCCATGAAGGATTTATGAGGATGATGCAGACATTTAAGGGAGCACCACATCCTGCCCCGACTATGGAAGAGCTGACCTGGGTGTTCTAGCAGCAACATCCTCCCACTTTTTCAGGGGATGGAGGACCACATTCTATAGAGTCACGGTTGGAGGCTATGATTTCTATCATCAAGCATTTGGAGACACCTCCTGAGAATAGGGTGAAGCACAAAACATACATGCTATGTGATTCTGCCAAGAGATTGTGGGATGTTATCTTAGAGGTGTGATGTAATCAGGGTATGTCTTGGGAAGTGTTTCCAAGGAATTTCTATGATTAATTATACCCTAAGACGTTTTGGGCCAACCGTGCCTAGGAGTTCATGCATTTGGAGAAGGGTACTCTTTTAGTGATGGATTACTCTTCTCACTTTACAGAGCTTGAGAACATCGCACCTGTTCTAGGGGTGATGAGTTATCACTGGATAAGAATTTTTAGGATGGTCTCAAGTAAAACATCTGATCGTAGTTGAATGCTTCCAAGATAAATTATGTGACTGTTATAGTATATCAGTCACGAATTACTGAGCACAATCTGATCGATTTTGGAGCTGCAAGCCAGGGCGGTTCAATATCTAGGGCTGATACTCCTTTGACTGATAGCAGAAATCACTGCTTGGAGTTTATACGTGGTGGTTCTTCCAGTAGTAGAGATCCATCTTTAGATAGTTAGGGGATGTGAAACCACTGCAGTAAGATTGGGACCATGATACCTCAGTTCCCAAGAGACCTAGTTGAGTGTCAATCTTGTGGAAAGATTGGTCATCTTTAGTGTCTTTATAGGATGCTCTCACTAGCAGCTAGTGACAGGGGATCTTTTATGACTCCATAATCAAAAGCAGGATGTAATTCCCTAACCCCAATTACCCAAAGTCGGTGCATTGTTAAATTACATTGGCATGATCACAAAAGATCATGTCTCGAAAGACCGATTAGTTAAGTATCCTTTGAAACACTAGATATATTCATAGGTCTTACATTACATAATAAAGTGAAAAAAACTACAACAACATATTGTCTTCATATCCCATCATACATTCCCTACAGGTCATTCATAAAATACTTCTTCACTTCCTGAGAAAAATTGTAACATTGAAAGGGGTGAGCTCAGATGCTCAGTAAGGATTACAATATAGCAGAAACATTCATAAATAAACATAAACATTTAAGGCAATGTATAACTAAAATAAAAGCCTTTTAAACTTGAACTTCATCATAATATGGAAAAAATAAAATGAAATAATTCCATTTACTTATTCACATGGATATTCTACTAGTTGAATAATCACATGCAGTATCAATAACCACATTCATAATGATGTAATGCATAATGCCATACTATCATAACCACATAGTCAAAGCCTTGTTCCAAGACTACAAATAAGATTCTTTCAAGGCCTTGTGCCAAGACACTAGTTTGTCTCATGAGACCTACTGATGCATCGGGGAGCTATAGCGGTCTCCGCACGTCACTTACTAAGTCTAATGCATTCCTCATATGAACAGGTTTAAACATAACATAAACATTCATATTAAAACAAGCATATTAAATGTCAATAAAATGTCGATAAACCATAAATGGTATAAAAATAACACATTCACAATCAATCATTTCACAAAACCTTCAACAAAATATGGAAGTTTTGTATCATAATAAATCAATTTCAAATAATCATAAAATCTATCAAAGGATGTTGACATGGATGAAATCAAAACTATTTGAGAAAAATATATCATTTTTTTAATAATTTAAAAGTCATATAATTATAAAATAAAACTTTTACTTTGAAAATATTCTTATAATCTTGTAAGGGACGCTTCAAAAATTTTATAACGGTTGAAAATAGTCGCACCTACCGTATAAGTTTAAAAAAAATTCTTACCTTAATTCTGTAGAAAAGGTTAAAAAGGACCTTGTTTGGAAAATGACAGAAAGATTCCTTTATAAACATATTATAAAAAGACAAACAAGGTAATAATTGACTTTAACCCATAGTCTGTAAATTAGTAAGAATGATTTGAAATACATTTTTAAGAAACATGGATGTGGATGATAAATAGGTCCCAGTAGATAATTAGGTATAAACAACCTCAGATAATGAAGAGATTGTGAAATAAACCCTTACCTTGTACTTTTCCTTGTTTGAGGTTAGGTTAAACTCATATATAATAGATAAATCATTGTTATTAAATTATACAAAAATCATATACATAAATATTATATCATATATTATCTTTTAATATTTCTTTGTTAATAATATTTTAGTATTATCGTCGTTTTGGGTGTTCACTTACTCGTTTTATTTTATATGTTTTGTTACATAAGTTGTGTTTATTATCCATAGGTTGTATCTTATTCATATCCAGAATGATATCAAGTCCTTAAAAATTATTTTTATTCATCAAATGAAAACTAGTCTTGAATGGATACGATGGGGAATGA
The DNA here is from genome assembly GCA_963277665.1 of Viscum album. Classification (NCBI taxonomy): domain Eukaryota; kingdom Viridiplantae; phylum Streptophyta; class Magnoliopsida; order Santalales; family Viscaceae; genus Viscum; species Viscum album. The sequence goes on from OY728127.1 coordinate 1,278,823,632, forward strand.
ATATTATCGTGATTGTGGAGACGGTAGTCCGTACGTACGCATGAGTGACAATATCATTATTTTGATATTAAAATAATATATAATTGGATGGTGTATCATATATACAGAATCATTATCATGTTATATTTATTATTTACATGAATTACTCATCATTATCATACCCATCCAAATAATAATGTTTTTAATAACAATTACACCACGATGTGGAGACGGTAAGTCGTACGTACGCATGTATGGTAACATGTTATTCAAAGGATGGAAAGAATAATGAATATGGTTATACCATATTTATAATAACATCATAGTATATAGAAGATACTGTATTTATTATTTTATAATGGAAATAACAAATAAAGAAGAAGTGTAGGAAGAAAGGAACTTGAAAGAGGGTGGTGAAATCATTACCTCTTCTTCGGGTTCTTCCTTTTGATTTGATCAAAAGGGATCCTTAGGTTGGCTTTACCATCAAACTAATGCCTCTAGGTTAAATTGAGGGAATCTGAGAGAATATTTGGGATGGGGTTGGCCAAGCTAAATGGCATTGGAGGTGTGAATTTGAGAGAAGGGGAAGTGCCCTTTTATATGAGGGGTGAGGGACCTTATGAAATGCTAGAAATATTATTTTTTAATAAATTCATATTCAGTTTTTAATGGATAAAAAGTGGATTATTTAAAGTTTAAGGTGGGGATAGGTCTAACACCACTCAACTAATAGGTTTTAGACAGGTTTGGGTCACTATATTAACTTTATCTTTTTGATTTAAATCATAGTTAAATAGTTTGACATTTACTATGTCTCTTTGTATTTTTATATTATATAGTTAATAAACATACTATATACTTCCAAGAGACCCCAAGTGATCCATTAATGATACAACTATAATTATATCTGTCCTTTTTCCGAAAAATAGATTTTTAGTAATTGAATATCAATTAATAATATAATATTTGTTTTAAAAACTCTTTTATGTCAATTTTGACACTATTTGGTATTTTGTTTTTTCTAAATTTATAACTGCATTATTACTTAGAAAAAAATTCATCTAACCAACCCCAATATTTAATATTAACCTAGAAAATTCTTGGAATTCATTAAAAGTCTAAAATTATATTTATTTGGGTATTTATAATATCAATTATTTTAATATTTCAATAATAAGGTAATTACTGCATCATCATTGTGTCACAAATAAATTAAATTATTTATTGTCTAAAAATTATAATTAAAATAACATTTTTTATGAAATCATTTATCTTTATGATGAATATTTATAATATAATTTATCTTATTCATAACCCTATATTAAAAATGTTTTTGTTATTAAACTTTGATTTTAACTCTTTAACTCTTCTTTGAATTAAATAATAATAAATGTCCTAATCTAATCCAAGTGGACCAAAGAGGTTAATATTATATTTCTAAGGTTTTTTCGGTCTAATTATACTTATCCAATAGAATTAGTACATGTTTTAGGGTAATAATAATATCATTTTTACCCTCAATTACCGTATTTACTTTTAACCGTGGTAAATAAAAGTAAAAAGTTATTATTCACCAAAAATTATTTTTATCTTATTAAACCACATTTTACTCCTTGATTTTAACTGTCTCTCAGATTTTTGAAATTCTACACATAGAAGCGGTAAAATTCAATTTTATGTGAATTTGCAAATTCTCCTAGGAGGTGGGTAAAAGACGGTGAAATGTTCAATAAAATTTTTTATATATCGAAAATTATTATAAACTAACTCCAATGAATTAAATTTAACTTACATAATTATTATGTATCTATTTTTACCTAAAATAAATTTAAATAAAATAAATATTTATTTAAATAAAAATTAGGGTTTAAACTATAACTCAGTGTTTTTAACTATTCATCAAAAATTGAATGTTTTCAGAAAAATACCAAAAATTCACCCTAAGATAATTTTGATATTCCGAATCCAAAAATGAAGTCCATTTTGAAAGATAATATTTATAAAATTTCAAAATGTGGGTATTACTATTCATAACGGCTAGTTTGATTGGTTGTGGTGTGTGTTAGAACTCAAAGTTGCGTACAACACACGCTACTGTATTATTCAAAGAGAAGCATACCGTAGAATCTTGGGGTGTTAAACAAGACCATCAATTTCTCCGTAGTTAGGGAAATGGAGTTCTTGATGACGTTAAAGATGAGGAGGTGGTTCTGGCCGTAGAATCTATATAACAGGTTTTCAGTGACAGTAGGGTGGATCAGCTCAAGGTATCTACATAGGGTCGTAAGGCCACAGTATAGGTCATACTTTTGTGATTGAACAGATCCATTATGAGAATAATAATAAACCCTCTAGGGTTAAAGGTACAATTCTAGTGGCCTCGGTTTTAGATTCTGCTCTTTTTCATACAGGGTCTTCCTATTGTTTTATATTTTTTTCATTATAGAGAGCCTTGGGCTCTGTATCTTTACTTTGGATTATGTAATGAAGCTACACACGTCTTTGAGTGTTAGAATTTCTAGTGTACATGATTACAAGGATTTCTCTCTTGAGGTTTTTGGGTGTCACTTCTTATGGTACCTCTGTGTATTAGATATTATAGGTTATAATTTCATTCTCTAAATGTACTAGTTGGTCTCCTTTTAGAACTTTTTTGACTTATATCATCACATGGTGAGTTTCACATCCCTATAGGGAAAGTGCTTTCTATATAAGGGTGAATGGGATGTCCAGGTGAGCAGAGATGGACCCAAGAATCAAGGGTTTGGAGGAATTATAGCCCATATTTCTAGTTTACATATGGATGATCAGGGGACATCATAGATGGAATTTCCTCTAGTGCTGGATCATTTCAGATATTTCTTTCTAGATGGCTTTTCAGGTTTACCTCTGGAGTGATAGATATTTATCTCTGTTGAGTTTGTTCCAAGAGTAGCACTAGTGTCCATTCCTCCATAGAGGATAGCTACACCAAAGTTATTGGTGCTCAATAAGCAGTTGTAGGAGTAGCAGGTGAAGGGTTTCATTTGACCCAGTACTTCTCCTTGGGGTTCACCTATTAATTTTACGAAGAAGGTGGATGGTACCCTCAGAAATTATGTGGATTATTAGAAGTTGAACCACTTGACGGTCAAGAATGGATATCCCTTGTCAAGTATTGATGATCTCTTTGATCAGTTTTGAGGATCTAGGGTGTTCTTTAACATTTACATGAGATCCTTTTATCATCAATTGTGCATTAAACCATCAGATATACCTATTTTAGCCATTTGGATCCGGTATGGGCTGTACAAGTATTTGGTTATGTCGTCCGGTCTCACGAATGTTCCAATAGTTTTCATGGAACTAATGAACTATGTGTTTCATCCTTAAATGGATTCTTTTGTGGTAGTCTTTTTGGATGATATCATGGTGTACTCTCACACCTAACATGACCATGTCATCCCTCTTGAAGTAATATTGAGTACACTGAGAGAGAATTAGTTATATGATAATCTCACAAAGTGCTATTCTGGATGGACCATATTCAATTCTTGGGTCATGTTATCTCAGATACATGAGTATTAGTATACCAAGAGAAGGTGAGAGTGGTAGTTTCCTAGGAGTATCCTAATAATTTCTTGGAAGTATGGTGTTTTATGGGGCTAGTTGGTGAATATATATGTTTTATTCAGAACTTCTCATGCTTAGTAGCACCACTGATAGGCCTGACCAATAAGGATATGATGTACTTGTTGATAGATTCCAGCAATTCAGTATTTTAGGAGATGAAAGTGAGATTGACTTTAGCACCAATATATATTTTTCTAGAGTCGGGAAATTTTTGCACCATTTACTGTGATTAATCAGGTATCAAGTTTGGATTAGTGCTTATACAGGGGGTAAAGAGTCGTTTCGAAAGGGTCTTTGCAGTTGAGGGAACGTGAGAGGAACTACCCAACGCATGATCTTGAGTAAGCTACAGCGGTGTATGCTTAATTTTTTGGGTACATTAACTTTTGGGAGATAATTTTGTGGTTTACACTGAACAAAAAAGACTCAAATATATCTTCACTCAATGAGATCAAAATTTGAGATAGTGAAGAACTATTGAGTACCTTCGATATTTTGAATTTGAGCTTTCCTACATGCCTAGGAAGGGAAACAAAGTGGTTGATGTGTTGAGCTGGATAACTCAGATACATGTAGTATAAGAGGCCAACAGTGAGTGGAAGCTTATGGATATGTTCTTTGAGATGAATTTTGAGGTTCACAAAAAACATGGGCAGTCATTTATTTTTTCTATAGTTGTTTACTCTAGTCTATTTAATTGGGTGTGAATGAGGAAGCTATCAGATTCTGAAGCCCTAGTCCTACAATAGAGTGTGTCAGGTGAGGACTATACTCCTGGGTGGACTGTAGGAAAGGATGAGGTTTTTATTTTCATGGGCTCATGTGGGTGTCAGCAGAAAAATGTGAGGAGTTGATCTGATATTTTCATGCCTTAGTATGGGCAGTTCATCCTGGTGTCACCATAATGCATCAAGATCTACACCCTCAGCATTGGTGGCCACGTATGAAGAGGGATATGGATAGTTTTTTTATAAGATGTTACACCTATCAGCAGGTGAAGGTAGAGCATCAACGACGGGCATGGATACTACAACAGTTTCCCATTCTGAAGTGGAAGTAGAGTGATAGCGTGATGGATTTAGAGATTGGTATACCGAGGTATCCTCGAAAGAATAATGTGGCTTGGGTTGTTATCAATAGTCTCATGAAGGTTTCACATTTCCTAATAATAAAATAAACCTTCAATGTTTGTCAGATTTTAAAGTTTTACATCCGAGAGATAGTACGTTTTCTTGGGGTTCCATAGTATCATTTTAGAAAGGGATGCTCAGTTTACTTCTCTTGTCTTACAGGGACTATAGATGGATTTGGGTACACATGTACTTCTGAGTAAAACTTTCCATCCCCAAACAGATGTCCAGTCAGAGCACATGATTCAGGTTTGGAGGACATGATTCAAGCTTGCATCCTAGACTTTAGGTTCTCTTGGGAGAGACACGTAGCCCAAATAGAGTTTTCATACAATAATAGTTTTCATGAAACAATTCAGATGGAACCATAAGAGGATTTGTACAGCATTCCATGTTGATCATCCTTATGTTGGATGAAGGTAGAAAATGTAGCTATGATGGGACCTTGTCTTCTCCAGGATAGCATTGAGTAGGTGGAGTTGATTCGGAAGAGGATGGATATAACACAATCTCACTAGAAATATTATTTTGATCGTTAGAGATGATCTCTGGAGTTCGAGGTTGGTGATAAGGTTTTCATATGTGTCACAATGAGGTTGGGACACAAAAGGATTAATAGACAAGGGAATCTTTCACCAAGATATTTAGGTCGTTTGAGGTTTTGGGGAGAGTCAGTCTGGTTGCCTATCAGTTTCAGTAACCTTAGAGGTATCGGGCAATGCACGACATCTTTCACATTTCCCAACTGCGACATTACTTTTCAGACTCGTCTCATATTTTTTAACCAGATGAAGTTGAGCTATAGGTGGATGCATTCTTCTAGGAGCACCATGTTTGGATTTTGGATCGCAGTACGAAGGTTCTACATGGTTTTTCTATTCCTCTCATATGTGTGTAATGGTTGTACAAGCAAGTGTAGGATGAGACTTGCGAGAGGGAGGTCATTGTATGATCATAGTGTCTAGAGTTTTCCATAGATTAATCTTCACCACCATGGGAAGGAAAATTCAGGGAAGAATTGATTTATGGGGGGAATATTGTAATAACATGGATCTTTATTTCATGTATGGATCTCAATTTCAGGTTGTTTTTTGAGGAAAAGGGAAGAAATGAGGTTTTTCTAAGTACACACTATGTACTTTTGAGTACACACTATATACATGGTTTCTATATATAGTCATGTACTAGCTATGTGACGACTAAGTACATGGATGTGTAGTGACCTGGAAAACCACTTAATTTGGGGGGGCAGTTAAGGCTACTAAACGATGTGTATATTTAATGAAAAAGTTTTGTAGTTTTCTTTTTATTTGATATATTGGAGTGGGGTTGCATCATATGTCTGTAAAAAATGTTATCATCCCTATGGTTTGTACATGAGAGTGAATGAATGTCCAAAAAAATCTAAACCCTTCCCAATTCTTCATCTGAGCTCTGATTGATACGTTGTTGGGTGCTTTGTAATCCCACTAGTGAGTTCTCAAAATCCTAATTTCCCTTATTCCTAATTCATCATACCTTTTAAGTTATTCTTGTTTGGGTATTTTTCACCTTTTTCTATATCTACACCAATATAGGTTGATTCAAGGTCCAAAATTCAAGTATATCAATCGTACGACATCATGGTAGGTGATTTGTGCCTTTTATACTTTGTCTTAGGTATATATATGCTAAAAGTGCCTCATACCCACATTTGGGGTATTGTGTGATTTGGAATTTAACCTTGTTTATTAACTTTTATGGTTTGGTCAATGGATAATGGGTTTTTGCTTATGTGTAAGGTTGGATATCATATGTATGGGACACCCCATAGGTGTTTTTCCCTTGATTTATGATTTATGGTCGTTTGGCCTAGGATTACTATTAGTATTGCCTTGTTTTCCATTACTTGTATTGTTTGGATGGAGTTTTTGTTTATTTGAAATACATTTGATATGCTTTGTTAATGTTTAGACTTGTAGTAGTTATATATTACATGAGATACTTTGATATGGTATGCACGCTATTTTTTTCTAATGGACTATGAGATCTTTGGACCAGGAATACTAAGGGGAATCTAGATTATTTACATAGGACCATGAGAGCATTGATGTAGAAGAATGAACTAGGGGTATTGACTGTGAGAGATACCCAATTGGTTGTTTATAATTTATCGATGTTATGTTGACATAGGGGTATTGACCATGAGAGCTTCCCAGGTGGTCATTTTAAATTGATCTATACTATGTGGAACTAAAGGGGTTTACAGTGAGATATTCCCAAAGATTCATTATTTAATGAATTGGTGTTGTGTCAAAACAAATGGGTTAGACCATGACAACTTTCCCAAAGGGTTTTTATAAACTATTGAATGATTGTGATGAGTCGTCCAAGACAAATAACAATCATGGACTCGGTCTTACTTGATTGTTTAGATGGTCTTATGAGACATCTATTTGGTTACTATTACACATGGGAATATACATCTTAGAATATATCATGGGATTACATGATTCAAAGGATGAATAATAAATGTAAATGAATGTAATTGAAAATTGTAGGATTGTTTGCTTTTTAGTTCATCCTACGTTATTTATTTATTTATTAATATTACCTGTGATATATATTCACTAATAGTTCGGCACAAATATTTTGGTGGTTGCCTACTGGGATTCTTCTCACAAACTGTTTGGGTCATGTTTTGGACCCATACAAATTATATTATTGCAGGTGTAGATAATGGAAAGTGACCTTCTTAATTAGGTACTTGATTTCTTTTGGATCTAGGGAGCATCAGACAAAGTTGAGGCTTGCGATGCTGCTGGAGTTTACTTTTTTCTTTTGTACTTTGGTTTCTATATTTATTTCTAGTATTATGACTTTTTTGGCTATTTTCATAGACATATATGTCCTTCAGGATATATATATGTCAATTATGTTGGATTTATTTAAAATCTTCCATTGTTTACTTTTTTGTTATTTTTCTTTCGCTGTTGTTTACTATTTGTTTTTTTGATTATTATTCTCTCCAAGGGGAGCATAGTTTCCCCATTATTACACCTTGACCCACGCTATTAGTCGGCAGCCTCTGGAATTTGGGGAAATTCCCTTGAGTTTATGTGACCAACTGGGTTCGGGGCACTTTTGGACATCACCTGGATCTGGGACGTTGCAGCTACCAATTATTTTTATCCTATTTTAACCTGATTTACCCTTTTACCCTGGTGAAAAATTGTTTACTGAAGTTACTATTCATATTGACCAAAAATGAAATTTACCTTATTATTTAATTTAGACATGATGATTCAAAATATGGAATCTATTTTTTCTTATTCAATCTCTATAACTTTTAGAAACTAACTCAACATAAAAATGAAAAATTCAAAGGAAATTTTTTTTCTCAAAAATGAAATTTTACGCATAAAACTGAATTTTATTTTAATTATTGCCTCATAAAAACCATAAAATGAAAGTTGATTTTTTTTAATATATAATCATAAAATATTATTAAAACAAATAATAAATATAGATTAATATAATTTATAGAGATAAAAACCCATTGCGCACCTAAAAATAGTTTTTAGAATAAATTGTTTTTAAACACAAAAATTAACATATACAAAAAAAGTGTAATGATGATTCCTTTGTAAATAATTTTATTTTTTATAATTTAAAAACTTATTTTACTTTAATATAAAATTTAAAAATATTTTTATTTTCCAATTATAAGATTTATTGAAAATAAATGGCGTTTATACACAAATCTGTATTTGTCATTATTCACTAAACCCCCATCCTTTTGTAAATATCCGAAAAATTTCACCTTAAGATACTATTGAAATTATTTTTTAAATGATATTAATTTACTCATATAAAATTTCTCAAAATTTTTTAAATTAATTACAAAATATGCGCAAAAAGGACAATAACAAATTTTTTTGAAGAAAGCATATTTTTGAAGCATAAAACGACTTTACCAAAAATTAGGTGATTACTTATTAAGAATTAATCAAAAAAAATTAATTATTTATAAATTTTAAACATATTCCTCATCAATTTCTTATTACTATTCAAACATTTTAATTAAATGTATCATTTAAAATATTCACATTTAGATAATAATATTTCTATAATATATCAAAATTTTCTTAAATCGCAGAATTGCATTTAAAGTAAGATGTTGAGATTATTATTATTTTAAAATAAATTTTTGGGTTGTTACAGTTTTCTTTAAAATACTAGCAATATTCACCAATAACAATTCTTGAGTGCAAGGGAGGATGAGATTCCTCCATATATATCATACTTAATCAACACCCATTGAACCCCTCTACTACGAAGAGGGTGTTGGCCATTATTGGTCGAACACAATTTTTTGTGTCCATTAATCTTCATAGGAAACCATAACAACCAAAGACTTTATGGGGTACTAAAATGTAAAAACACATTAGGATCTCATTCCTGAATTCTGATTAGGATATGGTACATCCACATCCCTTATTGCTTCTCTACCTCACTATCAGAGTCTCTTAATTGTCTCTGAGGGATGGTGAACCTATGTAACCATAGAATCATCTAACCAAAAATCGTTGTTGTCAAATATGATCCCACCACTGAATTCTATGCAGAAAGGAACTTAGAATTTACTACCCTTTTTACCAAATATGGCTCTAAGAATGAAAATATACAAAACCAAGTAAAGAGAATAGTCTACAGTCTATACTAGGAGTGCATGACATGTTGACCCATAACACCACTCTAGGTGTGTCCTCATGCAAAACTAAATTTACTTCCCCAGTACACATGGTTTCCCTATACTACACCAGGTGTGGGGGTACATAGGTACTTGTATGTTCACCTTAACCCAGTTCATTCTATATAACTCGATATATTGTGTATAAGTACACACCCTGTTACCACACATGGATGCATAGTCATGAATATTGTTAGAGCTTGATTAATGTTTTATAGGGTTTATCTCGTCACATTCCCTTGAAATATATGTCATGTAGACCCCGTCTATAAATTGAGATTGGAAAATAAGATATAGGACATGTCTTCTTGAGACTACAGTTTCATAGTTAAAAATTCCAGACCATCATCTCCACGAATAATTCAATTTCACACAAATCCAATCAGATTCAATCTAACACAAAAGGAATGTAAAACATCAATATAAATATATTACAATACAAAAATCAAAATCAACCTTTTAATAAAAGTGGGGAATAATAGAATATAACAAGAACAACCTCATGGTGAATAATTTTATCTTCAAACATTAAATTTGCGATTTATAGTCCTAGCCCTCAAATTCACAACACAAATCACCCTCTAAGATGAGATCTACTTGGTCAACCCTCCTTAATATCTATACATAATTAATGGTAAAGGGGGGACAATGTTTGGGAATGAATAATGATATGGGGGCGATGTTTTGGTAATTTGATAACCTTGATTAATTCAATTAGAAAAGCCGAAAATAGGACCATAACCTAAATAATGAATATACAATATCTAGGTAAACCTATTTATTTTGGATTTAAATAGATATTTATAATTCTAATTGGGAGATTCGTTTAAGAGATATATCTACTAAAACCTATTAGAATAAATAATATTTATTTAATAAAAATCAAATATTCTAAATAAAGTTTTCATATTAGAATCTCACCAAATTCCTACACTAGAGTAAATAATATATTTCATAATCATCATGACCATCATAAAATTATTCCTAGGTTTTTCTCCTTGGGATATTGACCTTTCTATCCTTCATAGAGGTTTGAGGCTTTGAAACTAAAAAAAGAAAATCCTTCTACATAAAAAACTCAAATAATTGAAATCATGTCCCATTAACAACATGGTATATAAAAGATATGATTCATTTAGTGAAGAGTGTAAAATATGTTATAATTTAAAATGAAAATGATTTAATTATGAATTAATTATGAATAATAATATTATAAATAGTAAGATAAATAAAAATTTCTTGAAGGTTTTTCATTACATTCCATTAAACTAATATTTTAATGGTTGTTTATTCCTTTGAAAATATTATAGAAAATAATGTCTCATATTATGGATAAAAACAATAATGGGTTTATAAAAAATAAATGAGATTAAAAAACATGGAAATACATTGACTATTTATATCCAAAATTTCTATATAAATATAGGAATGTTTTTTCAAGATTGGATATAGATGGATTTAATCTATTTTTTACACTAATTGTAACATACATCATTAAGATAGTAATTTTAATCACTGTCAATCTACCCCCATGTTTATATATAAAACAGACATATTTCATTATTTTTTTATCATTCCAAGAAAGAAAATTCTTGAAAATGGCATTCATGTATAACTTTAACCTATTTTAAAAAAATTTAAATAGTTAAGGGGAAATGTTGTATATATATATGATGCATTGATAGCCAAAATATTTAAAACGAGTATTTCTCTAATGGTGATTATTATTGTTTTTTCTATATTGGGAAACTTTTTTAGTTGGAACACTCACACTTGTTTGGCATGTCCAGTTTATAACATTTAATTTTAGTTTAGAAGAATATTATATATTATAAAGGGGTTTTTTATGTGTCATCATCAATTCTTGGATGAATCTCATAGATATCATTAATAATTCTATGGAAAAAAGGAGTTGTATTCTCTGGTAAAATTGTTATCTAGTTCAAAAATCATGTCACAATTATTAACAATAATTCACAATTCGGGAGGGAGTATCAATTGAAGGATTTTGGGAAAAGAGATCAAAGATAATTATATACAGTTGGTGTCCAATAATGGAAAAATATCATATTTATTAAAATATTTTTTTTGAATTTCAATTGTTACATAATAATATTGAAGTTATGAAAATTTAAATGAATTTTAGTGAACATTTTTTATAATATTTAATGATAATGAAAAATTGAAAGGTCATCTTAGATTGAAAAAGTACTTGGATGAAATGAATATAACAAGTGATCTATGGGGAAATGATAATAAAAAGTAACATGTTGAGGTTTTTTCATTAAAAAATAGATAAAATCATATTTTTCTTCATAGACTAAAAATGAGATAGTATCTAATGAATATTCAAGTAACAATTGAAGATTTATTACTTGAAACATCCTATGTTTCATTGACATAAAATCCATGACTTGCATATTTTGATGAAGAAATTACAACCTTTTAAATTAGGTAAATTGTTACCTAATAAAATAATAATAGATTTAATTGAGTATTCACATTATTTAAATATATTTTTTATAAAAATTTAAATACCATTGATCGTAAAAAACATTTTGAAAAAATTTAATGGCACATTTTCATTGGGATATGATATTTCACCCTTATTTCATCTCTATGATGAGTCATGAAACAATTCATTTGAAAAATAATTTTAAATTTAAATGGACCATATGTTATCAATTGAAATATACTATAGAAATTTATTTCCATATTACTGTTTTATAATTACTAAATTAAATTTTAAAAATAATTACCTATGTGGTTTGTTCTTCTATGTTGCTTTTCAAATCAAGTGCATAGATTATTTAAAGTAATTTATGATAGACTAAGATCTAACAGAATGATATATTGTTGCGGGTTATATGGATGAAGAGTTTATAACTTTTTGTTAATGTTATTTAGATAACATTAATACATGATTCAACTGAGTTTCATGTGATTATTAAAATTCAAATGAATTACAGTCCTATGGTAAATTGGAAAAAATTCCAATGGTAAGTCATTAATTTATATAAAATATCATCAGTTTAATTGACACAAATTTTTTTCCAATAATAACATATCCATAATCTATTGAATGGATATATTGTATATGTATTCATTAAATAACTGATGTTGAAAACAAAGATATGACTTCAAAGTCAAAAAAGAAATTATAAAGAGATTTAAAATCTATTAATAAGGAAATTGTTGATTGGTTTTCATGTCTTATAGATCATAATCAATTTCATAATAATAACATGTTTATATAATTATCATATGTACCTAAAAATATTTCATATTTATAGATGTATATCTTGAATGTTGATAATCATGTTGGGTGAAAGATGATTTAAAAATTTAACTCAATGCCCTTTGAACCTATCTTGGAGATTTAATGCTTATAGTATAGGTGGATTTAAGATTCAGAAAATTTTACATGAATGATGTTTTAAAACACAAAATAATATCATCTTTATAAAATCCATATAATTGGGATAATATGGAATGTTGATTAACAGTATCAAAATAAATTTCAATAGAAAATGTTTTGTTTTTTTATTCCAATGAAAATGAGTCAATATTTATAGGGGAATAAATATGGAATCATTAAAATTTACTTATATAAATTTATATTCGTTGAATTTTTCTAGTGATCGTGACTAACATGATTCATATATTTTGAATTGAAAAGATAAAATGGTATATTATGTGGATGTAGGAGTTGATTAAGGGTGTATCGTTGTACTCCATGTCCAACCAGGAGACATGTATGATAAGGTTGATAATGTTAAATAATTGTGTTGTGAAAACTAACCGCATCAACAATAATATATATTTCTATTTATCCCTAATGGTATTGAAATAGTTGGTATTGAAATGGCAGGAGAAGATGATGAAATGATGTTAATAGTTCAGGCTGACAATAGTATGTCCAATGATGAATTAATTTATTGTGTGTTCAGTCTTCTAATAAGTTATCTTTTATTTTCCTATTCACAATACATGAATCGAATTAATCTATGTATAATTTTTTTAAAAAAATCATGTTTTATCTCATATATCATGTTCTAACTTATTTTAAATTATTTTTGGATTTAGTAATAGTTGGAAAATGTATTTAAATATATGGTCTCATATTCTATAGCTATTACACTATTAGATTACCCATCTAATATACTCACACCTTCATTCAGTATGCTCGCAAATTTTGATAAGTTCCCATTTCCATCACTTTATTCCATATTATATGATCCCATATTCATTGATTAAACTCCCTACTTCTAATTAATCACATTATGATGAAGCGATGTTAGAGGGACCACATGGAGCAACAAAAAAGTGGTCGTAATTTGAGAATATGGTGTCATAGTTACTATCACAAGTGTACTGGAGGGTGACCATTATTGGTATATTATTTTTGATGTGAAAAAAAATATATTATACCTAAATAATTATTACTATATATAATTATTGAATAGATTCAGAAAATAAAAATTCAAAAATGAACATCAATACATCAAATCTTTGGAGGAATATATATTTTAAAGTAGTTGTTCCATTTGTCATTTTTGGGTTGATTATAAATGATTTTAAAGGATTATATGGCCAGATTATGGACTAATTATCTTGTTATATGATTCCCTTTATATTATATATCAAGATTACAAGCTTTTTATCATTGGTTTTATTAATTATATTTTTTACAAACAAATAAAAGTAAATGAATATAAATATATGTGGTTTTTTATATGTTTTTCCTATCAAATGTTAGTTTAATTATTTTAACATGTCTAATATATAGATTATTTTTCATTTTTTTAGTGCATGATACAATTATGGATTAATGGGATTTGAATTTGGTATAATCAATAATTTTACTTAATATATTATATTTATTTTTATATTTTTATGCTATTATAATAATTATTCTAGATATTTTTTGTATTCTATATGAAAATTAATCTAATTATATTTTAAAATCAATTTAATACATGTAGTAGATTCATTAGAAAGAGGTACCTAATTAGAAAATAATCAGAATGGGTCATTGGGGTAGCTAGTCTAACATAGGGGAGTAGTGTCTCAATTGGATTCCCTATTTCATGTGTTGTATTTTTAATAAATAATTAAATATATTTATTTTCCATTATTTTATTTACAAAACATGTTATATGTTTGAAAAATATTTTGTTATAATGTATATCATTTCTTTTTTTTATATTTTTAATTTGAGTACTAAAATTATTAAATTATATAATTTTTAGATATTTTGTTATTTTATATTGTAGGTGGTTTCATATTCATAAGACCTATCTTTCCTGGTGTTTTTTGGTAATTAGTGGTTGTTTTAATGGGTGATAATTGTGAAACAGTCTCTATATAAATAAAAAAATATTACCATTGTTTATTATTGAGAAACCAACATTATTTCAATTTAAACCATTGAAAATATTTTATCGGAGGTAATGAACACTGTTTGTTATGGAAAAAAAATAACCACCAATAATTTATTAGTAACATTTTTAACCACAGTTATATTGTTTAATAATTCTTGATTTAAAAACACATCATTTATTATAGTGGTAGTTTTATAACCCTCTACAGTTATGGATTCATGGTGGTTTTATAGGAGTTACACTAATTAATAGGTTACCCCAAAAACCATATCGGTTTTTAAAACCCAATAAAATTAATAGATGGTGGTTAAATCACCGCATATTTAATAAAACTATTAATAATATCTTTTTTCCTTGTAATGTTTTATAGTGACCCATCATAACACATTAATAAAATTTGTTATTCCATGATCATTATTAATTATTTCATTTATTATTACATGTATATTATTCATTAACTTATTATCAGGAAAAATGTGACTATTGGATGTGATTCTAAGATATAGAAAAACATAGACATTGAACTTGGAATGTCTGGTCATAATATTCCAAAATTAGTGGATCTATAGATATAAGTTTAGTGAACCAGAACAATATGACCTAACACATCACTCTGTTCAATCATCCACAAGGCCTGGGGAATGATTCAAATCATCTTGGGTGGGCAATAAGAACTGTGGTATTAAAGTAAATCTTATGGGAACAATTTCATCCTCACATAAACGAAGATCAATAATGGTTACAACAGGAAACCTAACACTAATTCTCTTTTTATTGGATGACCATTCCAAAATTAATAAGTAGAAAATAATATATTAACATCAAAATAGGTCATAAAGCTCAAAATAAACAAAATAGTTTCCACACATTAACCCAATTTTATATAAATATTTTCTATTTCCAAATTACTGAAATAAAACTAAATTAAAAGGGAAATAGATTTCCTAATAGGTTGATAAACCACATTACCTACAACTAGAAGAAATAAAATAGAATACAAACACCAACATCTCTATATGACTCTTTATCAACCATAATAACCTAAACATGCACTAACTTCCAACAGAGACTGGTAACTAGAAAACATATAAGTCATAACCTGAAATCCTATAGAAGAAATTAATATTTTATACCCACTATAGTCATTATATAGGGTGTGATCTAATGTATAGTGGGATACCACTACGAGTCTATTACATTTCATTTGTAAATAAACCAAGAAATTAGTTTGAAAGTAAGGCATAACAAAAAAATCATTTTATTTATATAAATAATTAAAAAAAATAAGTTATACTTCATAAACTTTTCAAAACACACCATTTTTAAAATAGGTCTCAAATGATTCATTATAAAATTAAAACCTTTAAAATAACCCAACCATTTATCTTTTAAACAGCTTACTTTTAAAGAAATAGTTTAAATATATCATTTACTTCAAAGAATCTTTTTTTAACAAACTATATCATGGTTTAATAAATTTCATAAACACATTAATGAATATTTCAATTTAAAATAAAAAACTACAAATTTTATTAACATCCACCTTCAAAACCAAAAACACGAAGAATTTATAAGTACAATTCAATAAAAATATATTTTCACTTTTGAAAACTCAACACACACACTAAAAATTAATATAAATAATGTAAGATATGAAAGAATGAAAATCGATATTTAGTTATAAATAAATAAAAATAACCATAAAAAACTTATCTCAATCCCACTATTATCACTCATAAAGCATCAATGTAAGTATATAAATAGAAATGATAACTCATATGAAAAAACAATAAATAATCATAACATTAAATAAAAAACATGAGGAAAACCCATAAGAACTAATGGAAAAAGTTCCTCTTGACTTGTGGAACCTACATTCAATAGGTTAACGATAACACAACTCGTCTCCCAAATTGATCTTTCACTAAACTCATCAATAAAACATCCCTTATCTAGGTATATAATTCATCTAGAGGTTACTAGCCAGGGTATCACACTCAAATGGTAAGGAAACATCCCTAAAAAACCTACATATTATCCTTAGTTCCTCATTTCATGGATAACAGTGTTTATCACTATCAATATAACATCATCATATGAATAGAACACCACCCTAAGGCTTTATACACAGCTATAAAATAATCATATCACCTCTCACCCCCCCCCCAACTTCAATAATTATCCCCAAACAAAACATATAAACATGAATCAAAATTCATATAAACAATCACAAGATAAGAAACTTGAACAATAGTTTATAATGGGATCAACAACTAAGTATATAATTTCCAAGAAAATAGAAACACATAGAGTTCCAATTATGCCATATCATTATGCATAAAGATTACATTCTTCGAAAATCACTTTTTCAAAACCATTTTGAAACCAAATAAAACACAAGCATAATCTCACACAACAATGAAGAACAATAAAAAATTGTCATGAAAAATAAATTAATGTTTTAATCTAAAATGAATAATCCAAATGGATTCACACCACATTTTTAAAAACATGGGAATCTATTATTGAAACAAAACCCATATTTTTATACAAATAGGTTAAACCATTTATAAACATGGAAAAAAAATTTCTAAAAAATGTAACTTATTTTTTAAAATATGGAAACCTCTTAAAATAAGGAAACTACTTTTTAATCAATGAACACGACAATTTATAAAACAAAATTAGTTTAAAAGACCAAGATCCTGCCACTTTTCTCATTAAAACCCATAAATGTCATTTTATAAAACATCTAGAAAGTTTAAATCACCATTAAAATTAAATTTTCATTGAGAAAACAATTTCCACCAATTTCCCCAATGTAATGTTCAGAAAAACATAGTAAACATTTGTTGACATAAAACTAGGTAAAATATAAGAAATAATGTGGCATAAATCACCTTTAAAATATCAAGATATCAAGGAACACAGTAATAATATGAAATGTAATGAAAACACCTAGACTAATTAATGTATCCATGCTTCCTTCAATGAACACCATTAGAAATGACTAAAAGAGATGCCTCAAAATATTTTCAAACCAAAATCCCAAAATATAAGCTCGAATAACAAAAATCATCCACCCTTATCCATTATAGTTCATGATGTTGAGGGAAAGAGAGAGAAAACAAATTGATTATAATACCTTACCTCTTAATCTAGAAAAAAACATTTGGAATCCATTACAAATACACTTTAAAGTGCATTGTATAGGGAGATAACTCTTTGGGAGGTTCCTAGATTGGGTAAAAATGAATGGGAAGCCATGTGAGGAATCCCAAAATAAAATAACTCGGAATCACATAACTACACTAACTTAAGAAGGCCACACAATTTCATCACATGGTTTTCCAAACCATGCGTAGATCATGTAACATATACTACCCCAAAACCTCACATGCTCAATGGTTATCTCACACATTTTACCAAACTGCGCACAAACATTATGTTAATCTTTTTCAAAAACTAAATATGGCACCTTGTTTCTAATTCATGATTTCCAAAACATGAAATTAACCCCAAAACCCTGTAAAGACTTATAAAAAATTAAATTTTCAACCTTGGGACACCCTAGAACAAAGCGGGAAATCAGCAGTATAAATAAGGGAGTGAAAGTAGAATTTTGGGGTGTTATAATTATCCCCATTATTCCACTTTTTGAACACAGAAATTCCACTTCCATACAATCATTTATAGGTATAGTCTAGGTAAATTTCAAGATTAACTCACCAAAAAAGTAATATCTAGATGAAATGTCAACTCCTTGACATAGAACTAGAAATGAGAGACCCAAACATCCCATATCTTGGGAAAACATGATCAACTATATATTTTCCATGTGATGAATCTGTACATATCCTAAGAATACATTCCTCAAAAAGATGAAATATTATTATAAGAAATCCTCTTGTTTACTTTAATTCGAAAACTTCATCAAATGTACATGCAAAAACTATCATGTGCATTATGATTCCAGATCCAAATCCAGAAAAAAAAACAAAAAATTCCCCCTAAATAAATAATAACTAAATATTAAGGAAATATGGAACATCCCAACCAAATTCACCATGAAATAAAATCTATGATAATAAGTATAAGAGACAAAGATTGGCTAATCGTCTCCATAAAATTTAGAATTAATTTGAAATAGTGAAAAATCAACTAGAAATATCCAAAGTAATGATAATATCCTAGAAACACACTCTACTAAACTCAGATAAACATCCTAGATATGAATATTCCACAATAATAAATTCCATGACATTAACTTCGGGTGATGAGACTATACAGATGATATCTTGGTTCTAAACCTATAAAATACATACCCATGGGAATTCAAAAAGAAAATATCACCTCGGTAGCTATTATAGTTTAAATGAAAACCAAATAGTATCACCAATTTCCCAATATGTACCCAAGTAATTTCCATTTTATTCTAAAAATTTAAAAACAAAGGATAATACCATAAACAATGGAATCACGTAAGAAAACAATGATAAATGAACAACTAAATGATTAAAACATGATCCAAAAGATCTATTATCCATTATAGTACAATTGATGGGGTGCAAAAAAGAAATCGAATAGGGTAATAAAATAAGATTAAAAAAGTGATCATCCAAAAAAACCAAAAAATTGATCTTTAATTTCTATATGGAAGCAATGTGGAAGATTACTACTCGGATCAAATTAGAGTTTGAGACTTCATCTTCTGACATCCACTTGATAGAAAAAACCCTTCTTTAAGTGACCAAGACATCCACACAAATTACATGTACTTAAATCCATTAGACAAGAAGTTATAGTATGGATATATTCCCTATATGGATAGAACAGAACTAGATTCTAATTCTTACTCAGTGGAACACCCTTGTGACAACAGATAGGGTCGAAGCATCACCCTCTACTGATTCCCCTAATAAGAATTATTTTACGAAAATTTCCTTATAAACTAATTCCATAATGTTAGACAGGAATAAATTAAACACCACCGAGTCGGGATCTAGAAAATGTTCTCTGGTAAAGAACCAAGCCCTATTTCAATCATCAGAAACCTACTCAAGATAAAAAGGGAACTAGTCTAGTAAAGTGTTGTACATAATCTTTTACTTATTAATCACCCTAATAAACACGTAATAACTCCATCACATTATAAATTCTCATATATTATTTAAATAATTTCTAGAGAAATATGGCATTGAAAAATACTCAGGTTAACACATCTAATGCTTGGGCACTTATAGTGAACCTCCACTAATTTCATCATAACCCTTCGAACAAAGGAGTGGTGCACCTCACCCTTAAGTAATCTAGAGTTTCCAAACACTTGAAGATCTTTTCTATCATATATTTCCACTGCATCACCTCGTTATATACTTGATTATAGCTAAACATTTGGGGATACTGATTAAAAAACTGCAACCCATGTTATACAATATAAGAAGAGATAGTACTTTCTACTCTATCTTAAGCCTATGAAAAATATGATGTTGGAAAGTCTACTCCTATATCACTATGAAAACTACTAGATAGATATTTTTCTTGACTTTCCAACTCCTTTATGGGTGTCACATTCTAAAACATCATAAAAAATACATCATTAAATTGCCAAAAATAACAAAACATGTGGATATAAAACTCCAATAAAATGAAAATTTCCTTCAAACACACTTTCTAAACTTAATAAAAAATTCAAAACATTGCCCTTTTCAATTTTAAAACAAAAAACTCCCTCAAAAAATAGTTTAAACCCAATAGAAAAAAGAACTCCTTTCTTGAAAAATAATTTTCTTTTTATATCACACATGACCAAATATTTTAAGAGCTCCATTACTACAAACCATGAAGTTATTTTTCTTGAAGACCGTCACAATCCAAGTAAAAAATATTGATTTCAAAGACATCACACTAATGAAATTTTTATCATCTGAAATATGGTTTTCAAAAAAAACATAAATACAAAATGATTAAATATTACCTTTAAAAGGGGGTTAACCCATTTAAAAAATAAAAAAAACTTCACTTAAACACTCATAAAAAATATTAATCAAACACAAGGTATTATAAAATAAAAAAGAGGGAGAACAAAAAAATACTAACCTTCTCCACTACCCAGGGTCTGTATAATAACCTAGTCTTTTTTTTAAATATACCTTACATCACTTTTTTGAATACTTTATACATTACACAATGAAATTCCCAAAGACTATATTATTTTAGAGCCTTTGGAAACTCGGAAACATAAACAACTAGTCAATAAGAGAGTTATATTACCTTCAACTAGTTTATTCCTGACTATGAGCCTTCATAGAAACATCATACATAATACATATCTTCATTACCTGGGTAAGGAAAAATAAAAGGGGGTGAGCTCAGATGCCTATTAAGGGAAAATAAACGACACATGTAACCATGAAAAAGATCATATGGGAATGAAAACAAGATCATAACATTAAAATATCATACCCTACATATCAAATATCTTAAATATGGATCCTAGAATTAAGCATGATAGTTCATACGACATAAATCATATGGAAATAGAGAACATAATTCATAAAATGATAATATAGGAATAAGTCATGGAATTTTGGTAGAAACATATGAATATAAAATTATTTCAAAATTTGTCAAGGCATCATTTCCATGTCCATATTTTTAGTATTGGGTCACTCCCAGACCATCTTTATATTCATGGTTCACTCCCATGGCCATATTAGTATTCAAGTTTCACTAAAAATACTATATTAGTATATCTCATGAGATATAAATATTTACCCAATGGATTATAGGGAGATATAAGTTCCACCCATCTCATAATGAAACCATTCATAAGATTCCAATGAGAACATAATCTAATCATAATATAATAATCCATGAAAATAAATAGGTTTCTTAAAAATCATTCAATAATAACATAACCTATAAAAAATAAATGGGTTTTAGAAATATCATTCCATCATAAACTTATATCATTATGTAAATAATAAAAATGGAAATATTTAATGATATCCCCAGTAAAACATATATAACGTAAAATAGTGTAATATTATATGGAAAATAATTTTGAGAAAACTCTTGAAAACTATTCATCCAAAAATATCATTTTTGGTATAAAAAAATTATTTACTTGAAATCTTGCACAATATTAAAAGAAAAAATTTCATTTGATAATAACCTTTTATAATTTTAATAGAATATTCAAGGTAATAAATCACCATTAAATTGTAAAAATATATTCATGCCATATAAGTTAAAAAAATATTCTTCTCATGCTTTTACTAGAAAAGTCAAAAAGTACATTGTTATGAAAAGAGAAATATATTCATCTCAACCCATTTACCAAAAAATCATCTATGGAAAAAATGACTTTAAACAATTCTATAATAATAGTAAAAATATCCTAGAATACAATTTTAAGAAACATTGATACGGATGATAAATATACCCGAGTAAATACTTATGTATAAACAATACCGAATGTAATGAGATTATGAAATTAACCTCTTTTCTTTGAAAACATATAAAGGGAAATTTTAAAAACTCTTTGAAAAATAAAATTTATCTTTTGAATCATTTTCCTTGAAAAAGTTCTAAAGATATCATTTTAAAAATATTTATCAGGGATGATAGTCTTCAAACATTTCAAAGTGTCCCATAACACATTGATACATTTTTATCACAATCCCCATGAAATAATAACATTAAAATAAGAAAAAAAATCAATAGAAGAAGAAAATTACAAAAATAATATGTCAAATATTATTATATACACCTCATAAAATAACATAGGATTGTAAAAAACATGTTTCACAAAGAATTCAAATTAATACAAAACAACCTTACTCATTTGTTAACTTTTGAGCCATAAAACCTTTGAAATGTATATCATCAAATGGATATTTAAATACCAAAAAAATAATGTATAAAAGTATTAAAATATGTTAATTGGAATTAATTTCACCACACAAAATAAATGAGTTGTGAATAAGTCATGTTTCTCAAAAAAAATCAAAAGTGAGATGATATTACCTTACCTTATATCTTGACCCTATTTGTATGAATAATAACCATGAGTATTATAATAATTATTTTATTATTCATCAATCACATAAAAATATTCATATATAATTCCATATATTATTTAATTAAGACTTTATATTAAAATTTTTATTATTAACTCCATGTTTATGTTACGCTTCGTGTGATATTTTCATTGTTAATCGTACATGTTTTGACTTGATATTCTTGATTCTAAAAAAATAATTATTTAAAAAATGTAAAACATGATACAAATATCTTATATATTAAATATATATGTATTAAAAATAATATTTAAAGTTAAATTAAAAACACTTCTCAGATAGATGGTAAGTTGTACGTATGCATGAACATTACTTTTGTTTTCTTATCATATTGAAAGAACAAAAGTAAATGAAATGTATGTAAATTTCTGTGTGTATATATAATATTATTATAGTGGAATTAAAATTTTATTTATATCATATGTGTTTATGAAAAAAAATACTTAATATATTCCATGTGAAGTGTGAAAAAATCACATCGCCTTAAGAAAGTTGTAGTCCACACGTCCACAAATGAAATTATCATATATCCACAACGTGGAAAGAATGAAGTTATGATTAATATAACATTTAAAGAATATTATAAAGGATATAATATTAATATAAAATGGTTATTTGACTAGAAAAAAAGTTTTAATACCATCCTTGAAAGAGGTATTGGAAAAATAACAAAAACAATATTCACAGAGTTGATTAACGAACATAACTTTGACAATAATTTCATTTATCTGAATAATAACAGATGAGAAATGAAAAGGATATGAGATATTTCATTAGAAAAAAAACAATTATATATATTATTTTGGATTTATCAAGAATTTTTGGATGAAATATATGAGGATAAATTAGATAAAGAAAGATATTCATTGAGGTACATTGGGAAAATTACCTCTTGAATATCACCTCTTGGAGAGACCCTTGAGGAACTTGTATTTGTTATTTTCATGATTATAGAAGCACATGTACATAGGAAGAGTTATGATGATTGGTTTGGGAACATTGTTCAAGATATAAAATGGTTTTGGTCCAAAATGGGGTGGTGAGGGGTGGTATTTATACTTGAGGAGTGGTGGGTTTAAGTGTTTAAAGTGTTAATATTTTATATTCAAATCCAACCACTTTGAGGTGGAATTAAATTAAATTAATTTTTCCTGGAATTAATATTTTTAGTTTGGATTGGGTAGATCCAAAACTCAACCAACATTTAAATGTTTTATTTTTTAGTTATTTTAAGCCTTTACCCCTTTTATCTTTTACATGTTTCAATGTTTACCTATACCGCAATAAATAATTTTTTTTACTATGGTAAACTTTTATACCTAAAAAATGAAATTTAAATCTATACCTAATGTGGAACTTCTTGTTCCCAATATGGAATCCAATTTACCTAATTAAATTCACATAATTGGAAAAATTGTCTTTAAAATTAATCTCACAGACAAAACAAAAAACAGGGTTTTGAAAGTGAAAAGCTCAAAAGATTAAAATGTTTTAATATTTAATTTTAATGTGAAATAGATTAAAATGACATGAAATAGTTTTATTTATGTATAATTGAAGAAATAATAACTTAAAACAAATTTAAAATATTAATTATCTAAATAAATAGATTAGATGATTAAGCTTTTTTCAAATAAAATGTAGTATTTTTCATTATTTATCAAAAATGAATTTTATCAAAAAAATACAAAAAATTAAATCAAAGAAATTTTTGATAATAAAGTTTCAAATAATTAATTTATTTTCTTATATAAAAATTATAAAAGTGACAAAATTTATATTTAAAATGGGTTCACCAATAAAATATGATAAAATTACCCTTTTGAAAAATATAGGCTTTTCTTTTTAAAATTGGGTTTGTCTTTATCTTATGCCAATAACATCTATTGTATGAATGTAAAAAATATTTTATTTGATATAAAACATATATATTTCATTATTATCATTCACTAATATTAATTAATTTAATTTACTTATACAAAACAACTTTCTGATCATAAAAATAAATCTACTTCTTTTATAATCAACTAGTATATATTTTCATTTCTAATTAATTGGTAACCAATAAATTTATATTATAATTATTTAATTCAAATATGATAGTTAATACTATTCATAACCGCTAATTTACTAGCTATGTTATACCTTACTTTATATTAAATAATAATATTTTAATAATATACTATTTTTCGATAAATCTCTATCTAGCATGTAGTACAGGATATTGAAGGAACTTGACATTGTTTGTAACACCTTCCAAAAATAGTGTTATGTATACCACAAGCTAAGCCAGTGTTGCGTGAAGTTAAAGGTTATATTTTTGTTTCATACTACACAATCCAATCATAGTGTTTTTTAATATAACATAATCCATGTCAAATATTTTTTGAAATGTAAAATATCAAAAGGATTAAATTAATTAAAAATATATATATCACAAAATCTCAAGGTGTTACATTCTACCCCCCTTAAAATTAATTTCACATAAGAAATTCATCTAGGTTATTAAATGGTTAATAATTGAAATATTCCTTCATAAAAACCTACATAGTAAAAATTAATACTAAAACATACATTTAAAAATGATATTTTGGAAAATAACAGTTACACAAAACAAACCATAACTACATATGAAAAAATATGTGAAGATTTGCGTATAGTGTAAAAGTGTAATTAAACCTCGATATTTAAAACGATCACTAATCACATGAAAGTGGGTGATCTAGAGAACATTAACAATCACAAAAACATAAACTAAAGAAGTGTGATAGATTTTATTGATATCATAAAAATGATCATAATAGGATAACCTTTTACATCACGATCCATTTTACAGGTGTTAAATAATTTTTATCATAACATATATTTAATCTGATTCAAGAAAACCTCACCCATTTTTTTACCTTGATCAATTTCCACTTTATCTCTTATTCTCAAAAATGAAGTTGAATTTTTCATTCCGAAAGCATTAGAAGATCATAAGATCCATAAGTAGAATGATAGGTCATTCCTTCTATATTTATCACAAAATAAAGTTTATCAAAAGTTATCAAATATGAATACATACTAAAATGGAGAGATAATACTTTAATCACTAAAACATCATCTGATTTAAACCATTACTTAAATGGTTAACCTCAAGATCCTTAAAAATATTGAAAATCCAAAACTGAACTAAATCATCTTAACATTTATCTCCCATATATCATAGGGTATCTCTTGGTTATCACATTCCAAATATGTGAATACCTTCATCATTTATTCTCTTATGTCATAGTAATAACCTGAATTACCGTATATCCTTATTAAAAACATGCATGTTTCCTTCTTCCAAAGTATTTCGAATATATTTTGGATGTCTAAATTTTTTTTAAATTTCGTGCATGATAACATAAAACACTTTTCAATAACCCCTTAAATAACCAATATAGTCTAATTTACTTATCGATATCCAAATATATCCTCATAGAAACATAATTATCTTAACATAAAGAATATATTAAGGGTTATCTTCCCTTATTGAAAATGTCAACTTACCATAAAATCACATTCCTATCTATCAAAAACATTCAACATAAACATATATATCCTAAGATAATAACAGAAACTAAACAATACTTGTATATTTCTCTATTTATATAGCATAATTCTTGAATAAAAATACATAAAAACTTCTATTATATCACTTCATCTTTAATCCATTAAAAAGGATACCTTAGCATGTTACTCAATACCTCTTTTCTTTCACATTTAATCTGTAGTCACATCATTAGCAAAAATATAACCACTACCAGTACCACCTTGATGATTCTATTTGGGATCTTTCCCATTAGGACATCAATATGCATAATGACCATTCATTCCACACTTAAATAATTTGACCATTGATGATGTATTCAAGAGGCCAATATTTCTATCCATTTTTTTAACAAACCCCTCTATCTTTCCTTTACAGTTGCTTGCTTTTTCCCTTATTTTCTATAGTCAAAACACCTTGTTTTTTTTACTAAGCTATTCACTTAGGGGATTCTTTCCAAACTCTTGACACTAAGGAAATTTAATATTCATTCCTCCATGGTCTTCATTACTAAAAATCTCTGAAAACTCATTTCTAATATTACTCAGTTAGTTCAAGAGTTGGTTAAGGTACAATTTGTTGATCATGGTCTAGGATAATTGATTAGGCATGATCACATCATCAGTCACTCTAGTGATCATTCCATTTGACTTATAATCAATAGATTATCCATCATACCCAATGTTAATCCAATTCTTTCTTATTCCCTCTATTGACTAAACCTTCAAAGAATTGTGTGACAAAAAAATTTTATAATGGAAAACCACATAATCATTGAAAATAATATATTATATTTCTTAATCATGATACATACATTTAAATCTATGACACCTTAGGATTATCCTTAGATACATTCCTAGAAATATCCATAGAAATATCAATAGGGATCTTAGTATGATTTCTTATCATAGTGTCCAAAGGTTTCCTAAACCTTCACTCTAATACCAACTGTAACGGTCTATAATTATATACAGTTGACTATAATCGATACCTATCAAAGAAATATATGGGAAGCTATAACTCATGGGTAGTGCACACCACCATCCCCAGTGTCATCCCTTTCCTCATAATGCCCTTGTGTGGAGATCCATGCTTCATCCAATGTTCACATGTTAGAGATACCAAGGATTGGAAGACTTCTTTTACTATGATACCAATTATAACAACCCATTATTTTCTTACATTGAAATTACTTAACTTTTTTAGAATACTTCGTACATTACAAAAATAAATTCTCAAAGTCTTTATTAGTTTATTTCCTTTGAAAAAATGGAATCATAATTGACTCTTTCAAATGAAAACTAAATTATCATCCACTAGGTTCTTCATAATTAGGACCCATCTTAGACACATCATACTTAATATATATCTCCATAACCTAGGAAAGTAAACATAAAAATAGGTGAGTTTAGATTCTTAGTAAGGTAAAAAAGGGAGATATGTACGAATGAACAAGATAATAAGGCTATGAGAACTTTATCATAATATTAGAATATCATACCCTGCATGTCAAAGATCAAAAACATGAATCATGGAATAAATAATGATATTTATAATACATGAATCATAATTAAATAAATAACATTATCTAATAAACCAAAACATATTAATAATACATCAAATTGTGGAAAACACAAAAGCATATAAAATGATTTCCATAGTATTCAAGGCAATGCTACCAAGGCCATCTTAGTAGAATGGGTTCACTCTCGATACAATCTTGGTATTCATGTTTCACACCCATGTCCATGTTAGTATTATTATTTAACTATCCATATCATCTTTGTAGTCATTGTTCACAACAATAGCCATATCAATTATCAAGGTTCACTATAAAGACCATATTAGTCTATCTCATGAGATATAAATCTTTACCAAATGCATGGGATATGGATATAGGTACTACCCTTATCATAATAAAATAATTCATCAGTGTTCCACAAAAAACATAAATCATTAAACATATAATAACCCATGATAATAAATGGTTTTCTTAAACATTGTTCAATAATTGCATAACCCACATAAAAGAAATAGGTTTCATATATATCGTTCCATCATAAACAAAAAAATTAATATGAATAACAATAATGGGAGAATTGAATAATTTCCCCAATAAAAATAAGCAACATAAAATAAGGTAATATTATATGGAAGCTAATTTTGAGAGAACTCGTGAAAACAAATATAAAGAAAAATATACTTTCTGCTTTGAAAATATTCTATTTCCTTGAAATTCCATAAAATTCTTTAAGAAAATATTTTCATTGAAAATAACCTTGTGTTCTTGTAAGGTAGTATTTAAGGTAGTAATGAATAATGAAATCAAAAAAAATGTTCCTGCCATTTAAGTTAAAAAAACATTCTTCGTGAACTTTTGTTGGAAAAGTAAAAAAGTAAATCGTTAAGAAAATGACTAAATATTACTTTCAAACAATTTAATAAAAACTAATCCATTGGTAAAAATTACATTAAAAATATTATAATAATAGTAAAAATATCCTAGAAAATAATTTTAATAAACATGGACTTGAATGATAAATATACCCCAATAAATACTTAGGTATAAATAATCTTGGAAATTAATGGGATTCTGAAATTAACCCTTTTTATTTAAAAATTTATTTGAAAAAATATGAAGGAAGATTATAAAAACAATTTAATGCATAAATCGTTTCCTTATAATCCATTTCCTTTAAATGATCTTAAGAGGTTATTTTATAATCATTTCTCGGTGAAAATAATCAATAAACATTTTAAAATGTCCCATACAACTTGTAAAAAAAATTTCATAAGACCCATTAAATAATAACATTAAAATAAACATATAATATCATGAAAATAAGGATGTTACTAATATAATATGTTAATGTATGTATATAAACATTGTAAAAGAATATAGGTTCATGAAAAATCATGTGTCTTAAAGAAATAACATTGAGACAAAACAACCTTACTCATTTGGTATAGTCTGAATTTGAAACCCCTTAAAATATAGATCATAAAATGAATATTTAAAAACACATAAATTAAATTATAAAATTCAAATACTATATTTTGGGTACTAAGTACACCACAAAAATTAAATGAGTGTTGAATAAGCAATGTTTCTCTCATAAATAAAAAGTGAGGTGAAATTCCATTACCTTATATCTATAATCTATTTGCACTCATACAAACCTCATCTATAATAATTATAAGTTTATTATTCATTTATAAAAGAACCTGATTTATATATATAATACCATATATTATTTACATAATATTTTCTATTAACTTTTTGTTATTAACTCTATTTTTAAATAACATTTCGGGTGATATTTTCATTGTTAATTATACGGGGTTTGACTTGTTATTCTTGATTATCAAGATTTAATTATTTATAGAATATAAAATAGGATATAAATATCATATATATTCAATATATAATTATTTATAATAATTTTTAATTATAAACAAAAAACACCAATTTTGGAGATGGTAGGCCATACGTACGCATGAACGCTATTTTCATTTTCTTATCATGTAGAAATTAAAAAGTAAACGAAATTTATAATATATATATATATATAATATAATTAAATCAGTATTAAGAATTAATTTATATCATATATTTTTAATAATAAAGTTCTTAATACATTCCATGAGAAGTTTGAATGAGTAACATAGTTTTGAGGTGGCAGTAGTCCAAATATCCACAAACGAAGTTATTATATATCCACAGTATGGAGATCATAAAAGTATTCTTAATAAAACATTTCCATAATATGAAATCGGTTATAATTTATATATTAAATTATTATTTAACCATAATATATTTTTAAGACTATCTATGAAGGTGGTAATGGAAAAAAGAACAAAAACATTATTCACAAAGTCTAGTAATCGGCATAACTTGGACAATAATTTCATTTCTCCGAATAAGAGGAAATGAGAAATTAAATTTATATGAGATATTCTATTATATATATAAAAATATATTATATAAATTAATATGGATTTATCATTAATTTATGGATCAAGTAGGTGGGGGTAAATTAGAAAAATAAAATAAATTAAAACATGTACTTTGGGAAAATTACCTCTTGAATATCATCTCCTTAAGAGACCCTTGAGGACCATGGATTTGGTGTTTTAATGTGAAATGAAGAATTTGGACCTGGTTATATTGAGTATGAATGTTTTTCATAGATATATGATATGGTACAAGGCTTTCAATTCAAAATGGGGTGGTTAGGGGTTGTATTTATACTTGAAGAGAGGTGGGTTTATGTTATTAAACAATGAATATTTTATATTTAAATCCAAAAGTGAGATGGAATTCAATTCAACGAATTATGATTGGAATTAATTTTATGGAGGTTTTATATTGTTTATTCACACCTCAAAAAACCTTTAAATGTTTTAGTTTTTTGGTATTTTAAGCATTTACCCCTTTTGACTTTAACATGTTTCTTTTTTAACCTATGTCATGGTAAATGATTTTTTTACCATCATATATTTTTTTATACATAAAAATTAAATTGACCTTACAACCTAATTTTTAACTTTTTATTCCATATATGGAATTTATTTTACCTAATTCAATTCACAGAATTGGAATATATTGATTTAGAATTAATCCTCCAGACATAATTAAAAATATGTTTTTATAGTGAAAAAGATCAAATGTTTGAATTGATTTAATATCTAATTTCAATGTGAAATTGACTCACATGGACTAAATTTTTTTTTTAAATATTATTTAACTAGTTATAATTTAAATAAATTAAAAATATAGTTTAACTATGAAAATAAATTAGATGAAAAAGAAGTTTCCAAATTAAATATTTTATATTTAACTATTCATAAAAAATAAATCATATAAAAAAATACCAAATAATCATCCAAAGTAAATTTTTATACACTTAATTCAAATAAGAAGTTTATTTTTTATATAAAAATTCTAAAAGTGTCAAAATTTATAGTTATAATGGGTTCTCCATTAAAAGGCAGTAAAATTTCCCTTCTTAAAAATATAGGGTTGTATTAATAAAATTGGGTTTGTCTTTATCTTATTCATATAAAATCTATTGGAGTAATATAAAATATAATTTATTGGATATAATACATATATATTTCATCAATATCATTCAATAATTGTAATTATTTTAATTTATTAAGACAGTACTATTTTGGGATTTTAAAAATAAAACTATTTCTTCTTAATCAATTGGTGTATATTTTCATTTCTAATTAATTGATAACCAATGAATTTATACTATAAAACATATATATTCATAATTTAGTTAATATTATTCATAAATAAAAATTTAATTTCTAGTTTATATCTTACTATATATTAAATAATAATATTTTTATAATATATTATTATATGATAAAAATCAGTCTTGCGTGTAACACAAGATACTGAAGGTACTCGACATTATGTGTAACAGAATCCAAAAAAGGTGCTGCGTAGACCACAAGCTATGTATTTATTGTGTATAGGGCATGGTTATCTTTTTTTT
This sequence comes from Viscum album, assembly GCA_963277665.1. Lineage (NCBI taxonomy): Eukaryota > Viridiplantae > Streptophyta > Magnoliopsida > Santalales > Viscaceae > Viscum > Viscum album. The sequence goes on from OY728127.1 coordinate 1,278,855,643, forward strand.
CTTGTATAATGAAATATAAATGTAGTATTTTTTTCATATAACAAAATCCATATTCTATATTGTGTGAAATAAAAAAAAATAGCGAAAAGATTAAATTAATTTGAAAAAATATTTCATAAAAAATTAGTTTTCTATAGTCTAGACACAAGGTTTTTCAAGTAATGTGACAATCATATGTGTGTCACTATAATTTTCCAAAAATGGTATTCATGGGTTTCACATAGTTTAAAAAACTTTTGTGTCATGACCATGTTCCCTTTGATATCCTCTAATTTCACTCCAAAACTAGTAATTTTATGAGACTTATATCGAGTTCATACCATGTCTAAAAGTATTTTTACACAACATCAAAATATCTCTGAAAAAACACTATAAATTCAAAAAACAAAATATTACTATAGAACACCCAAGTCAACTAAAGATCTGACACAATTAAGAGTGATCCAAGTACATTCCTAGAACTACCACTCAAGTTACAATGGTCCTATATCATTTCTAGCTTTACCCCCAAATAACGCGATGGGATCTAATAAAATTTTATAGAAAATAAACATAAGATGGATAGATACATCACCTTTTTCGATCTAACACAAGGACTATGGTGCATTCCCAGTCACCCCTGGATAGCAAAAAGTAATGGGGTATCATAAGGGATCTCATAGTAATAGTTTCACCCACACTTAAACTGGTAACAATAACAGTTCAAACCAAGAACCTGGCATGAATTTTTCTTATATTAGATTAAAATTAGATAATACTTAAGTGTAAATGATATTAAGAAAATTTTAGTAGTGCATGAATATCAAAATGAAAAAAATATTTTGAAAATAATTTTCCATTATTGAAATTTTTTTAACAAAGCTTTTACATTTATAATGTAGGGAAATAAATTTAATATAAAGTAAAAAAAGGTGTACTAAGTGGCTGATAAACCACAAAAACATGAAATTGGTTGAACTAAAATTTTTTACAAACCCCAAAACATCTCCATGTAACTTTTGATTCACCTCTTTAACCTAAAAAGACACTCATTTCCCAATGGAGAGTGGTAACTGCAAAACCAGTAATACAAAACATAAGAACCTGTAATAAAAATGAATACCACATACCAACATGGTGATTTTGTTGTGTGTGATCCAAAGTACATTATGATACCACCATGAGACCATTACATTCCATTCATAATGAAATTAATACTTCTAGATTAAATTTTAGTCATAAAAAATAATTTCACATTTCCATTATACAAAATAGAAATAAAACAGTGTATACTAGATATAATTTTTGAAATACATAATTTACAATACATTCCTCAAAATATTATTCATATAAATAAAACTATTAAAATAACCCAACAATTTATCCTTAAAATAAAGCATTTTAAAAAAAATATTTTAAACCATGTTTTTCCATCAATGCATCTATTTTTAAAAACAAATTTAAGTTCCCAGTTTAAACATTAAATATTCTAGTGTTTTTGAACTATAATTCACATTCTAGGATCATTTCTGATTAGTGTTTTATAAAATTTGGAAAAAATATTAAAAATTAAACCCATATATTATAAGTGGAAACTTATACTCATCATCCATTTTTTCACAAAACAAAAGTCTTTTAAAATAAAACATGGTCTCTCATTATGAAAATTATTCATAGTTTTCTCCATAATATCATCATTGTCCCAAATATACATTAAACCCTGTGGAAAAAAATTAAAACATTGTGTGAACAATGAAATATTAGTAATGGATATAAAATAAATGAAACCATTAGTCTAATGAAAAACCATAAAAAATTTCATGAAAACATTCCTTCCCACCCTGAGAAATGTATCATCTTTTCAAAAACATATCATTATATTACCTTTTTAAAATCAAGTTATTTTTAAAAAATCTAATAATCAATCATCTAAGATATAATTAGGTATCCATGGATATCATTTTACATACTACTCTTACAAATTGAGTTACCAATATGATCAACCTCCAACTCTAGAGTACCAACTACATTTAAGGTTATAACATAACCACCTGTCCTTGGTTTATCATGGGACCACCAATTATTAGTTTATCACATATCAACCTATAATTGGATTATCACATAAAACCAATCATTATAAATAATTTTCATAAACTATAACATAAACATAAATCATGAAATATTTCATCCTAAAAACTTTATTTAATGAAAAAAAATTCCCCTTTGAAATCACTCATTTTGAAAAAAAAATTGATGTGTAATGGAAAATGTTTTATATGAAAATATAATTATAAACATCTAATAAACGATTAAAAATATTGAGGATAAATTAAATTGGGAAATTGAATTCATTTATATATATAATAACAACATTTTTTTTTTGATAAATGAAAATTCAAAGTGGTTTTTTAAAATAAATTCTCTTAAAAGTATCATATCATTGAAGTGGGAGTTAATAAAATTAAAATATTATGAATATTTCATGTAAATAAATATAAAACATGTGAATATAAAATATAATAAAATAAAAAATCTTTTCACAAATAAAATTAGAATGAAATTGTTGAATACGTTGATGTTTACCCGAAAATTTTGAAATTAGGTTAAAAAATCACTTAAATAAAACATTGCAATGATTCCTTTTTGAAAAACATTCATAGTAAATAAAAAATTCAATTTTTTAAAAATTAATTTACATATAAATTCATTCCTAAAACCCATTTTATAAATATTTTCAACAAAAGATAAATATTTATAAAATAAATCTTTAAAACATTTAAAGTAAGGTTTATTTAGTTAAAGAACCACTTACCTTAAGTGTGATTTGTCACATACATTCTTTATATTCCTGAATAATAAATTTAATTTAATTATTAAAATTATTGAGAACAATTTTCATGTATATTATTAATTTTATTTCAATTATTATCATGTTATAATAGTTACTTAATAATTTAAGTTCACATTGGACGATTTGATGATATTCGGTACTTGAGTCCAAAATGAATTTGGTATGATGTCTCTAGTCAAAGTGGTCATTATTAAATAATATATAGAATAATATTCAAGAAATAGTAAACATTAATTTAAATAAATTATACTTTTAAATCAATCCATTTTTTATGGTTTTGAAAAAATAACTATGTTACAATCATTGATACGGTAAGTTGTACGTATGCATGAGTAACATTTACACTTTTCAATGATCATTTTGAAATGAAGGTAAGTATTATTTTACTTATCCAAGATGATCATGATAATATTAATATAATATTAATAAATTAAATACACTTATATATATCATCCATGTCATATAGTTATGAATAATGAATCACTTCGCTTCATGGAGGTTATAATTCAATCGTACATATGAACATCATAATCATTTTTTTGTGCATAGAATGATAAGAAAATAAATGATATTTTATCTTTTTATAATGGTACATATTTAATTAATATAATATATTATAATTAATTCAATCATTATATCAATTCTTGAAATGAGTTTATATAAAATAAATTTCATTGGTTCTTGAGGCGGAAGTCTGTCATTCACACAAATATAACTTCTTTTCCAATTTAATTGAAGTGGAGAAGGATTTGGGTAATGAAACTAAAATAAAATTTTTTTGGTATAAGTAGTATAATGTTGTTATTATTTTATCAGGTATTATGAATGTTTTATGGATGTGGAAGAAAAAATAAAACAGAAACATTTGAGTAAAAATGATACATATTCTTCGGAAAAACTACTTTTATTAACACCTCAAGACAAATAAGGTTGGTGTTATAAATAAAATAAGGACCCAATAATTAAGGAAGATTTTTTAGGAAGTTATTTGGTCAAATATAATCCAATACAAATATGTTTTTAAGTGTTATTAAATGATAAGAAGTGGTTCCCTTTTATATGAGAGGGGCTGGGCACCATTAGAATTTCTCAAAATATTAAATTAATATAAATTAATTTCCTATTAAAAATGGTCCCAAACAGATTTATTTCGAATATAAGATTATTATAGGTCACAATAAGTTCATAAAATAAAGTTTATATATGTTTTTACTAAATTTATACCCTTATCTTTTGGTTTTAACCCTTATTTAACCTCTTACCATGTCAACATGTATTTTTACACTTTGAGGGTTAATATGATTAATATAAAAATCCAAAGGAAAAATAAAGGAGTCATTGATGAAATTTTAAACAATATACCTATAATTTGGAAAAAAAATTATATTTTTAATAATTTTATATCAGTTAATAAAATATTATTTATTTTAAATATCATTAAGGTTAATTTTGACAATATTCATTACATTGATTTTTCCAAAAAAATCAATAGAAAAAGATATCTTAAAACCAACTATTTTAATACATACACAATATTTCAAGGTAGTCAATAGAATTATTATATTACATTTATTATCTCAAATTAGATATATTTTTATAGTGTTAATATCATTTATTTTATTTTTCCATTAATTAAACAATTATTCCATAATTATAGTAAAATTATTTAAGGTAATTATTCCTTCACTAAAAATGAAAACTAAATTACCATGACATATATATGTGATTTATATTTCAAAATTATATTTATAGTCACACATATGTTCTGAATAACACCATATTAAAAATTTTATACTTATTAAAAACATTAGTGTCACAAGATTGACTTTTCATAAAATAAATACTATATGAGGATTAAATTCAGAAAAGTGGCTCCAAGAGGTTATAAATTCATCACAAGTGTGATCTAGGATAAAAATAATTCATAAAATAAAATTATTAATAGTGTAAGTAAATTTTCTAATCCTTATCAAAATTATTTTTACCCTTAATTACCTGATTTACTCATGTGGTAATACAAATTACAATTATAACGCCCTGACCCCAGATGCCCAGATTCGGTGCATTATTACATAACATTGGGATGATCACAAAAGATTAATTATCGAATGAATGATTATTTTGGTAGCCTTCGAAGTATTAGATACATTCATAAGGTTTAAATTACATCATAAAATGGAATACTACAACAACATTGTTTCCATAGACAACACTGAAATCCCATATACTATCCCTACATGTCAGTGGTAATATACTTCTTCGCATCCTGGGAAAATAAAACATATAAAGGGGTGAGCTCAGATGCTCAGTAAGGATAACAATATAGTAGAAACTTTCATAAATAATCATAAACATTTAAGGCATTGCATAGAACTAAAACAAAAGCCTTTTCAATAGAAACTTCATCATAATATGGAAAAAATAATTCAAAATAATTCCATTTACTTACTCACATAGATATTTTACTAGTATAATAATCACATGCAATATCAATAGCCACTTTCTTAATGATGGAATGCATAATGTCAGGCTTTCATAACCACATAGTCAAGGCCTTGTTCTAAGACTACAAATAAGATTTTTTCAAGAGCTTGTTCCAAGACACTAGTTTGTCTCATGAGACCTACCGATGCATCAAGGAGCTATAGTAGGCTCCAACCATCACTTACTAAGTCCAATGCATTCGTCATATGAAAGGGTTTAAACATAACCTAAACATTCATATTAAAACTGGCATACAAAATGTCAATACTTTATCCCTAAACCATGAATGGTATTAAATAACTCATCCACATTAAAACATTTCACAAAAACTTCAATACAATATGGATGTTTTTTATCATAATTAATAAACTTCAAACAAACTTAAAATCCATCAAAGGATGTTGACATAGATGAAATCAATACCTTTTAGAGAAATATCTCTTTCTATTTTGAAATCATTTAAAAGTCACATAATTATAAAAGAAAACATTTATATTTGAAAATATTATTATAAGCATGTAAGGTAAGCTTTGATGATGTTATAATAGTGGAAAATAGCTGCACCCGCTGTAAAATTTTAAAAAACAATCTTACCTTAATTTTGTAGAAAAGTTCATAAAGTACCTTGTTTGGAAAACGATTGAAAGATTCCTTTATAGAAATCTTATAAAAGTCAAAAAAAGGGTATAAATTAATTTAACCCATAGACTATAAAATAGTAAGAATTTTTTTAAATACATTTTCAAGAAATATGTATGTGGGTGATAAAGAGGTCCTATTACATAATTACATATAAACAACCTCGGATAATGAAGAGATTGTGAAATTAACCCTTAACTTGTAATTTTACTTGGTCGAGGGTAGGTTAACCTCATTTATAATGGTGAAATAATTGTTATTAAATTTTTCAAGAATCATATACATTATTATGATATCATATATGATATTTTAACATTGCGTTGTTAATAATATCTTAGTATTATTGTTGTTTCGGGTGTTAACTGAATCATTTTCCCTTATATGATTTGTTCTGTAAGTAATGTTTTTTATGGATATGATGAATCATATTCATATTCAGAATGATATTAAGTCATTAAACATTATTTGTAATCATATAATTAAAATTATTCTTGAATGTATACAATGGGTAATGAATCTCATCACGTTCGTGGAGACGGTAATCCGTACGTACACACGAGCGACAATATCATTCTTTTGATATTAAAATAATATATAATTGGATGTTATATCATATATACAGAATCCTTATCTTGTGATATTTATTATTTATATAAATTACACATAATTATTATATGCATCCAAACAATAATGTATTGAATAACAATTACACCACGACGTGGAGACGGTAATCCATACGTACGCACGTATGGTGACATGTCATTCAAAGGATGGATAGAATAATGAATATGGTTGTACTATATTTATAATAACATCACAGTATATATAATATACTGGATTTATTATTTTATAATGGAAATAACAAAGAAAGAGGAAGTTGAAGAAGAAAGTAACTTGAAAGAGGTGATGAAATATTTACCTCTTCTTTGGGGTTTTCCTTTTGATTTGATCAATAGGGCTCCTTAGGTTGGATTTATGAATAAAGGACGGCCTTTATGATGAAGGATGTACAGTTGATAGGTTATTTTGGCAGGTTTTGGCCAAGACAAATGGCTTTTAAGGTGTGAATTAGATAGAAGGGGGGCGATCCCTTTTATAAGAGGGGTGAGGGGAACCTTAGGAAAAGCTAGAAATATTATTTTGTTGTAAAATATATTTCGGTTTCTAATGGCTAAAAAATATATTATTTAAAGGATAATCTGGGGATGATTCTAAAACCACTCAACCAATAGGTGTTCTACAAGTTTGGGTCACTATATTAACTTTATCTTTTAGATTTAACTTTTAGTTAAATAGTTTGACATTTACCATGTCTCTTTGTATTTTTATATTATATGGTTAATAAACATAATATATACTTCCAAGAAAACCCCAAGTGGTTCATTAATGATAAAAATATCATTATATAATTCTTTTGGACAAACCTTAGATTTTTATTAATAGAATATCAATTAATAATATAATATTTGTTTTAAAAATTCATTTATGTCAATTTTGACACTATTTGGTATTTTGTTTTTTCTAAATTCATAACAGCATTATAACATCAAAACAAAATTCATCTAACCGACCCTAAAATGTCATATTAACCTTGAAAATTAGTTTAATTCATAAAAATTCTCAAATTACATTTATTTGGATATTTATAATATCAATTATTTTAATATTTTATTAATTAGGTAATTACTGCATCATCATTGTGTCATAAATAAATTAAATTATTTAATGTCTCAAAAATATAAATAAAATACCATTATTTAGGAAACAATTTTATATTTCTAATGAATATTTATATTCTAATTTATCTTATGTGTAACCCTATATTAAAAATGGTTTAGTTATTAAGCTTTGAATTTAACACTTTTAACTCTTCTTTGAATTAAATAATAATAAATGTCTTAATCTAATCCAAGTGGACCTAAAGGATAATATTTTATTCCTAAGGTTGTTTTGGGTCGATATATACATATAAAATCTAAATAGTACATGTGTTAGGATAATAATAATATCATTTTTACCCATAATTACCCTATTTACATTTAACCGTGGTAAATAAAAGTAAAAAAGTTACTATTCACCAAAAATTATTTTCATCTTATTGAACCACATTTTACTTACTGATATCAACAGTGTCTCAAATATTTTTTAAATTCAACTCACATAAGCGGTAATATTCAGTTTTATGTAAATTTTCAAATACTCCTAGGAGGTGGGTAAAAGATGGTAAAAAGTTCAATAAAATATTTATATATCTAAAATTATTATAAAATGAATCCAATGAATTACATTGAACTTATATAGGTATTATGTAACTATTTTGACCTAAAATAAATTTAAATAAAATAAATAATTATTTAAATAAATAATCGGTTTTAAACTATAACTCTATGTTTTTCACTATTCATCAAAAATTGATAGTTTTCAGAAAAATACCAAAAAATCACCCTAAGCTAATTTTAATATTCTGAATCCAAAAATGAAGTCCATTTTGAAAGATAAAATTTATAAAATTTTAAAAAGTTGGTATTACTATTCATAACGGCTAGTTTGATTGGTTGTGGTGTGTTAAAACTCGAATTTGTGTACAACACACGCTACTGTATTATTCAAAGAGAAGCATATTGTGGAAGCTTAGGGTGTTACAACAATGATTACTATTCATATTTTCCAAAAATAAAAGGGCTTTATTTATTGAATTTTGATATTACGACTCCAAATATGAAATCCATTATTCAAAATTCAAAAAACAATAGTGGCTAAAATTAATTTCAAATTAATCTCTTAGATGGGGTGAGAAAGATGGGTTTTTAAGTGAAATTGTTCAAATGTTTGAAATGTTTTTATATCCAGATTCAATATGAAAAATATTTCAATGTCCTAAATTGTAAAAATAGATATATTAATGATAAAAATTTTCATCATGATAAATATAAAATATAACTTAACATTATCAATTATTTATATGAAAAGTAATTTTTAATTAAAATGCAGTATTTTTCATTACTCATCCAAAAATGAAACTTATCAAAAAAATACAAAACATTAAACTAAAGTAAATTTTTACATTCTGATTTTAAAAAATTTATGTTTATTTTTTTAATTTAACATTAATAAATGTGTCAAAATATAGTTTTAAAATTAGTGCAACATAAAAAAGGAATCAAAACTACCTTTAGAAAAATTCAACTGTTTTCACGTATATTTGGATTTTTTTATATCATGTCTATAAGATAAAAAGGTTGAATTGTAAAAAATAAATTGAATATATTATATATACATCAATAATATAACCCTATAATATTGTTTTTTTTATTTTATTTTTATTAAACACACTTGTGTTCATTTAAATTGTCTTTTAGAAAAATATTTACTCTTATTTTCAAAAAGTTTTTATTTTCATTTATAATTAATTAGTCACTAAATAATTACTTTTTATACATTTTAAAACCATATTTTCATAAATAATTTAATCATGTTCAAACTCACCATTATAATGGATTGGTTATAATGGAATCATTTAAATAATACTATTTAGTTTTTTGTTTAAGATCGATGTTTTGTATCATGTATATTGTCGAACAAAGTGATTCTTTCTTAAAATCATGGGATATTAAAACAAACCATATCATAGTTTAAAAAATTTCTCAAGCACTTTAAAGTGTCTTGAATTTTAAAAGAAATTAGGTAAACCTTTTCTTATTTAAAAAAACATCCCCCATTGAAACCAAACCCACACATAGTTTTGAAGTAAATTTTCAATGGAAACACATTCCAAAGAATTAATTAAAAAAATTTCTTATCCCTTGTAAAACTCAACACACACACACAACATGATTATAAATAATGGAATATATGAAATAATATTAAAAACAATTGAGTTATAAAAAAATTAATATAATCATAAAAAACTTGTCTCACACTCATGATTCTCTCTCACAATTCATCGAAGTAATAAAATATAAATAATTGGAAACTCATATTCCAAAAATAGTAAGTAATCATAAAAAAACAAATAATGAGTTAACACACTAGGAACTAATGGTGTAATTACTTATTGATGTTCAAAGGTGTAATCAAAGATTTATAGTTTAATAGTAATAGAACTTGTCACCTAAATAACTCTCATAATAACATCATCGATGAACAAATCATTATCTATTTATAACATTCAACTAGGGGTTACGTGGTATGGTATCACACTCAACTAGTAAGGAATCATCCCTAAACATCCCATTTAGTAACCTAGTTTCCTCATGTAATGTCTAAAATATATGATTACTATAAATATAACATAATTATGTGAAAATCACACTACCATAAGGCATGATACATATCTATCAAATAAAGATCTCATCTCTGACACACCCCCTTAGATAGTGAGGCCCAAACCAAATATATAATGATGAGTCAAAATTCATATAAACAACACCCAAACATTTAAACATGAATCACAATTTATATAAACAACCACATGCTCATAAAAATTAACAAAATGTTATAATTGGCACTACTAGGGTGTAAAAAATGAGCAAGAAAAGATAATCACATACACTGGAAACTATTCCATCTTTGTAAAGATCAATATTATGTGATTTGTAAATACCTTCTTAAAAATTATTTTTCAAACAAATACAACCCATGAGAAATATCACACAACACCAAATCATGATAATGAATAAATATTCAAACTTAATCAGTGTCCTTATCCAAAAAAAAGACAAAATTATTCACACCACATTTTAAAAACATGGAATGCCGTTCTTAAAATACGAACCCTCTTTTTTAATGACAAGGTGAAACCTTTAAAAACAAGAAACCCCTTTTACAAAAAAGGAAGCTTTTTTTTAATGGTAACCTATTAAAATTAGTATACCCAACTATAAATAAAGAAAACTATACTTTATAAAACCAAATAGCTCAAAAACACCAATATCCAACCACTTTTCACCTGAAAAAACAATATTGGTATTTTATCAAACTTCTAGAATGCATAAAACACCATTTATAACCAAAGTTCCATTGAACCAAGAATTTCAACCAATATTTCCAAAGTGAAAACAAAAAAAAAACATGGAAATATTAGATATCATAATACTATATAACATATACTGCATTAATTAAGTTCAATAAAAAAATTAAATATCATGCAATCAAATAAATCTTTAATTAATGGAAATTTAATGGAAACACCCACCTCAGTCAGTGTAACAATGTTTACTTATACAAAATACATCAAAAAAGGCCTCAAGGGATATATCACAAACTTTAAAAACCAAACCCCACAAAATTTAAACAATAAAAACCCAAAATCATCCACCCATGTCCATTTGGGTAGGGGAAAGAGAGGGTAAAAGAAAGGGTACTAAAAGAGTAGGAGATGAGATTCCCTTACCTCTTGATTCAGATAAAGAACCATGAAGAATCCACTTTTAATCTATTTGGAGGATCTTGGGAGAGGTATAGGGCACATTTTTAATCACCTAGGTTAGGTAATAACGAATGGGGAAGCCAATAGAGGAAGACCTAATTGGAAATAATTCAAAATGAAAAAACTACCCCAACATGAGAAATTCACATGATTGTCTAATATGGTTTTCCATAATATATGACTACAACTACCTTAAAACATTATAGGTAGATTTTTTTCATGCATAGTTTACTAAACCATGTATAGGTTGTGCAATAACCTCTATATAGTGCATGGTTTCTACCAAACAGTATCAAAATTGTGATCCTAACCATGCATACCTAGAAAAACATCCAAAAACATAAAATTTATACCTCATGATATCCTGGACCCATGTGAGAATCAAATACATAAACTGGAGTGAGAAATTGACAATTCAAGGTGTAAAAATATGACTCAAATTAGTTTCTTATCTACTCTAAGATTCTTCCTATTTTCATTTTTCTTTGTTTTTTATTCTAGTATGCGAAGTTAATGTGATGACTTTTATCCCATAATGGTTTGTACCTTTCATTTATTTCATTTTTTATAATATCCATTCACTTCCATGAAGTGTCACCCATATTTTTATAGACATTATTTTTCCATTATTGATTATTCATTTTCATATGCATATATTATTTTCTAATTATTATATATTCATATAAAAATATCATTAAAAAAAATTAGAAATATTATATAATTATATAAGTGTCTTTTTATCATTAAAATATGTTATAAAAAAGGATTGTAATTATTGTATCTCAAGCATGACATAATAATCTATCCCTTTTTAATGTTTACAAGGAATATTATATTAATATCTAAATAAAACACTATAAATATTCATTAAGTTTTATTTAATGACTATTATCAAATATTGAAGGGTGTATCAATAAAATAATAGAAAAATATGACACTTCAATATAACAGAATGAATTTGTTCCAACTTTAGGACCTAACAATCTCGTGCTACTTAAGTGAAAAATAATATATTGAATTGTGGTACATGAGACATTTCCAATTTTGATAAAAGATTGTAAGTAAAATATAAAGACATAAAATGGTAATCTACCTTTACCAAATTAAAATGAAATGAGATAAAAAAAATAAACATGAAAAAAATATGGTCCAATATACACATAATAAAATAAATATATAATCATCAAAAACACCTGAAGTCATTATTTTTAATCTGTATAACTCCATCAGTAATGCTTATACCATATTTTTTTTTTCATTTAATTGTATTGATAAATTATTTAACACATATAATTATATTCATTTTCATGAATCATATGTCTAATGTAGGTAAATTGTTCAAAATCCTTAGAATACATTTTGAAAAGGATATCAGAGTGTTCATATTGAATATGAGAATAGATACTGGTCTCAAATATACATGAAATGAATTTTTTAATTATTTATATTAACATGGAATTAAATATCAATTAAATTCTCCCTACACACCAAAAAAAATTGAATTGTTGATAGGAAAAACAAAATAATTTTTCAAATAGGTAGGAAAATATTATCTGAGAAAAAACATTCTAAATAATTTTGTAGAGAAGTTGTGTGCGCCACAATCTGAATTCATAGTAGATTCTTGATGACACATCAGTTTGTCAAAGCACCTGAAAAGATTTGGTTCCAATGTAATCCCGTAATGAAATACGTTAAAATATTTACAATACCATTTTTTATAAAGATCATGGGAAGTAATATGGGTAAATTTTATGAAAAAGATGTTAATGGAATTTTTATGGGTCAAATTTTAGAAAGAAGTAAATATAAAAAATATAACAGAAGAACTCATAATATTTTTTAACATTTTGATGTCAAAATAATTGAAATCCATCCCAATATAGGGGTTTTAGTTAGTGAAGTTTATTTTTATAGAGGCTAATAATGAGAAAAATGTATATGACCAAGTAGTTGAACAGTTAAGAAACATATAGAATATAGAATATATGTATTCATATCAGTATTATAATGATGATGGGTTTTAGGGAATCAGATATTTGTACATCTTAAGGTGAATGATTATTTTGAAATTGAAAATATAATTGGTAATCAAGATGAATCATTTTAACTAGAATAAAGTTGAGAATTTAAAACTACATTTCTCTCATTTAACATATTATACCACAATTAATTTCTGTTGCAGTTAAATATGAACATTGGATTAATAAAATGAATTAAGAGATATATTAGATTTTGAAGAAATCTACTCAGGATCATATTCCAAAGATAGAAAACAAAAATGTTTTAGGTATAAAATGAGTTTTTAAAAATGAACATAACTAAAAAGGATGGGTTTCCCTAACCAATGACCCATTTTTAAGGGATACTCTAAAATGGAAGGAATCAATTTTGAAGAAAAATTTTCTCAAATTTTAGGTTTGTAAAACATTAGGATACTATTATTAGTGTCAACTCATATAAAATATAGTGTTAACAAAATGGATTTAAAGTTATTGTTCTTTAATAGAGATCATGAATAGTAAGTCTTTATTGAGTAACCAGATATTTTTATTCCTAATATTGAAGGAAGAATGGTTTGAAAGTTAATGAAATCTACAAATTTATTGAAACAGACTCCAAGGGATTGGTACTTCAAATAGGATAGATTCTTGAAGAATTTAAAATTCCCAAAAGGAAAAATGATGGGAACTTGTATTTGAAATAAGACAACAGAGTTACTCTCATTGTTGTGATCGATGATGATGTGATTATATTCTCAATGTAATAAGAGTATCTTTGTAAATATTTTTTAAAAAATGAATTAATATTTTTAGATATATTTTTTGGGAGAAATTATATATTTCATGGGGTTATATGTTTTGTATGGAGATGATTACATTTTTAAATCCTTAGAAAAATACTCCAAAGAATTGTTCACAGTGATTTGAATGAATCAATCAAAATTGGTTTCCACTCCCATTTTTGATGGAACTAAATTGAGTAAATATGTGTTCATTGGGGGTGTGTTTGTTTAATTCACATGTAAAACATTACTTGTTATTGAGGGATTTTATTCTCTCAAAAATATAACCTTATTTTCCTGTGTGCTGAAAGTCTCTTCAAATTCATAACAATTGTGATTTGATGTTTCTCGTGTGATTTTATTAGTTCTAAAATAAATATGGGACTGTTTTAAATAGTTTATTGATGTTTCAAAAAATACCAAAGAGAGAGATTTGAGTTATTTATTAATTATTAATGAAGTTTTTATTTGTTTTCATTTATTTTCAACATGCATGAAGTTCCTAAAAATGTTATATGAGGAGTGATGTTGAATTTTTTAAGATGTTTTTATGATTGTTGATGATGGATGGAGTGATGTTAATGATGTTTTCTGGGTTTTGAAGTATTCTAATAGCTCTAGAATCGATCACGATACGTTCTAGGATGAATCATATGTATTTTAGAATCATATGTATTTTGAGGCGATGAGCGGAATGTAAAATACCTTACGTCCCATTAAATTGTCGTAAATCTTGTGATTGATGCATTCTGGGGAATTCCAGAGGTGTTTGTAGGATGAATGGAAGAGTATGGGGGTGTTTTAGGGGAAAAGGGGTTGTGTTGGAGGTTGTGGTATAACCTGAGGGTATCAACCTAATAGTATAACTTGATGGTATCACACTAGCAGTAGAACCTGACAGTAACACACTAGTGGTTGCACTTGGTGATAGTACCATGGCATCAGCAGCTACGGTAGTACCCTGGTGGCAGCACCTGATGATAGAACCCTAGTGGTAGCACCTAACAGTATCACCCTTGATATATAACTGGATGGTAGAATATTAGTGGCATAAAATTATGGTAGAATTCTAGAAGTAGAACCTAACATTAGTATACAAGAAGTAGCACCCAACGGTAGCATCATAGCGGTAGCTCACTAGGAGTGGCACTTAATTGTATCACCCTAGTGATAACACTTTATGTTAGAACACTGGAGGTAGCACCTAATGGTAGAAATATATAGGAAATACCTGATGGTAGCACCTTTGAGGTATAACCTGATGGTAGCTTCTTGTTGGTAGCACATAATAATTTCACCAAACAGTAGCATGTTTCAGATTTTCCAAAATTTCAAGATTTTCCCATTGGGTGACTTTTTTTTCTGAAAATGGGTTTAAAGACTTGCGTAATGGAATTAAATTATTTTTTAAATGTGTATAATCATATATTCTAGTACTTAAAATTATGTATCCTTTTAAATAGTGATATCTCATAGATTTGATGAGGTATGTCTTTAATGGTCAATTAAAACCATATAAAATCCTCTTAGTTTTGGATATATTCATTCTAAAGTGAATATATTTCCTTTATTATTTATATATTTCTTTCTCTTGAGATGGGAGGATCTGTATCCTTTCCACTTAGAGTTGTGGAACTTGGTTTTTGTAGTTTTTTTGAGTCCCCTGTAGATTACTTCCTCCTGTGTGTGAACCTGTTACTTTTTGTGTATCAATTTTTATAAAGATTATTTTTTATAGGAAGGTGATTCCATTATTTATTATTATTTTTGAAATGTGGGAAGATTTCATGCTTCTATAATATTTTGAAAATATAGTATACAATAGATTAATAAAGATAATAAATTGGTTTAATTTAATCAAAGGGAAAAGTGGAATATATCACATGGTTTTGCATCTTTTTGATGTTGTGTTGTTTAGTTTATCCATGTTTTTTGTACCATTAGAAATCATGGTTGTTTTTATCCCCTTTTTTCTATTTTTATATGTTTTTAAGCGTTTTTTATGATTTTTGTGATTCCAACTTGAATAAATTGTTAACCACTTATACTCAACTAATAAATTTGTTTCACCTAGATATATGTCTTGCGGGTTAATTCCCCTAAACTAATAATATGGAAGTAATGGAAACACTTTATAAAATGTTGAAATTTTATGCAATTATGTGAATAAGTGGTGTGTTATGTGTGAATGTGTGATGTGTTGCTATGGTTCCTGGGTGTAATGGGTCATGTAACCATGCTATTGGGCCTTTGTGATGGAACGTAGTGGTGATATGGTGTTTCTGATATGGAGGGGGATGTTCCTATGAAATGGTGGTGTTTTTTGGGATTAATATAATGAGGATGATAGGTTGGATATTTGTTGTGATATTCTGTGTTATGATATTTTCCAATGTAGTAATTTAATTACATACATGATAATTATTTTAAATGTTTATGGTTAAAAAATGAATTAATGATGGGCTATGTGGTTGAAATGTACAATGAATTAATTAAATGGATGGAAATATGAAATGATTTTCCTGTTTAAATATTTTTTTGTTGGTAAATGGGTAATATAGAAAAAGGATTAATTTATACTGGTGGATTTTTGCTTGTGGTTGTTGTGTGTTGTGGTGCATATAGAGGCGGAAATGAAAGTGGGTAATGTTTTGGGTTGTCTGGTACCCCATTTTGGTTATGAATCCATAGGTTGTGATATTTTGTGTGGATATTATATATATTTGTATATTATTTTTGATTTCTACATGCACCGCACCCACAATAAGAACTATGTTTTGACACCCATATATATATAAGGGTGTTTTTACCAACATCCCAATGGAGAGTATGGATGGCCAGCTACCCCCTCTCTCTCACTCTCTCATCCATTTGTGGTTTATATGCATAGTTTGTGGTGTATAGAAGTCAATAATGAAATAGTGGTTATATTTTGTGATGGATTGGGTATCTACAGGTGCGAAGTGATATGCTTAGATGAATTATGGTGGGGTCATTCATGGTATGATGAGGACACATGTTGGATAGCCTTCATGATTATGATACCCTACTACCCTATTTACTATTGTTGATGTTATTTGATGTGATGTATTAGGATTCTTTATGTGGAGTGTGATGTGATGACCCAGGTGTCTTTGGGTGAGATTTGATGTGATGTTTTCATGTTATGGTGTGGTGGTGTATTGTTATGATATCTAGAATAGATGGAAGTCCCAAGATGTACGATAATGGGGTGTGAGAGTATAAAATCAGTGGGAATGATGTGTGGGTTATCCTTTATGAATATTCTTATTATTATGTTATTATACTTGGATGCGTTATTTGGTGAGTGTACCTTGGTGAGGATGGATTTGATAGTTCAGTTGATTAAGTGTTGTTTGGTTCTATTGTTTGATCATGGGGGCATTAATATGATTTTTTGAAAAGTGTGTGAGATAGTTTAGAAACATATTGAGTAAAATTTTATGGTCACCTGATGTATATATACTATTTTTCACGTTTCTAAGAGGATTATGCAAACCCTACTGGGCATTACTAGCTCAGAAATTTGGACAGTTTTGGTGTCACACACTTAGATTTTATATTGGTACATTTGGGGAGAAATTTATATATAAATATATATATATATATATTATAGATTCATTATGGGATAATTTTTTGTTTATTTATTTTATTTTATGGAGTTTCTTGAGGTTGATTCATCCTATCTCCAATTTTTTTCTTATATAGGGCAATACCTCTCATATAATAATATTTATATACTCTTTGTACTAGTCGCCAACTCGGTGCCTACAGGAGGCGAGACTTAGTGGTCATCATCTCCCTTTCTTCATTTTCAGTCCCGGAGGGGTACCTTTGGAGGAAGTGGGTCATGATAGAGTGGTATCAGAGGTAATGATTGAGAGATAGGATGTATTATGGAGTTAGAAATAGTGAGGATTGCATGGGTTGGTATGGAAACAATTTTAGTATACCTTGGTGTGTGATAAAAGCCAGGGATAATGACTAGGACATTGAATTTTAGGGGCCCCTGGATCTAGTGCACAGACTCTGATCTTATTTAATGATCAACTAAGGTAAAACTGTTTATAAGGTAAAGACCTAGGAGAGTCACATGCATCTTAATTACACGTTTTGGTTTTTGGATTTTTTGGTTTTTGTTTTTTATATTTTAAATAAGTTAAAATGAATTATATAAATCTTAATAAAATTACATACTAACTGTCATTGGAAATACTTTTTTTCTATTTCATCTATGGGGATTTTTCATTGTCTTCTTTTGTCTTAGGTAGTAGTTGTCTAGCAGGCCGATCTAATTGATCATCATAGGTTTGATCTAATTATGGAGGATAACAAGTGGTAGAGGATGTTGTGTTCCTTTCAGTGGAAGGATTTTGGGAGTTATGAGATTTGTGTTTCTATTGTGGAGATGGAGAAACGGATAAAGTATATGGAGATCTCTTTTTGTTTGATCAGTTACTCTATAGAGTATTTGGTCCCCTTGGTATTTAGTCATATTTGGGGAGTTGCATGCTAGTGGTGGACATTGTAACTTAGCGAGCAGAAGGAGCAGATGTTTCATGGGTTGACATTCTAAATGATTTTTGTGCGGAGTTTATTTATTAAAACATGAAGGAAATAAATAGGAAAGATCTAATCTATCTACAATGGCGTATCATCTTAGTGTGAGACTTTGGGATCAATTTCAATGATCTATTACATTTCACCCCACCCCACCACCAACCCCCCACAAACATTTTCTAGATGTGGAGTCCTAGGAAATATGTCTACATGAGGCACTCCATCCTTCTATATAGTATAAAGTGACCCCATGTATGTTTCCAATTCACATGGGTGTTCTAAAGAAGGTGTAGGTGATATTTTTCATACAGTTTCAAGGAGTTTTACCATGGGAGAGGTTCCATATGGGTTCCTAAAGGGGCATAGTTTCTAATAGAAAAATTCTACCACTACGGCCTTCATGGTTTATTCTAATAAGAAAATGACCTCACTAGCTTCCTTTCCAACATTTTGGGGAAATTTTTTTTCAGCTCTACCAAGGGCTTTAATACATTATTGTCTCTATTGGGTTCATTTCCATCATCAAAATCCTTTCCCAGTGATCCTTCAAGCTCTGTTTGGTGGAGGTGGTCAAGTTCAGTGCCATCCTTAGCAGTACATTCCAGCGCGGCCATTTCAACCGAAGTGGTATCAGGATTATGTTATACCCAAATAATATGGGGTAGTTATAGGACAAACATAGGATGTTCCCCATGTTTAGGGTTCTTTACCTGAGCATGGAGATGGATTTGGACTTTACCAGAGAGTTAGAGGTTCTAGGTGTGGATGTTTTCATATTTAATAGGTAGCTACACTTGAGTGGCCAGAGATCATTAAAGGTAGGATCATTTTATTGTCTTCTATTTTTTATGTTTTATTTTTTTTAGGATATTTTCACTCCTTTGTTTTACCAACACTAGCTTGTGAACAAGGACTATACATAGAGAGGAATCATGTTCCCCTGCTCTAAAATATGGAATTTAGAGGAAAAAACAACAAGTTTTATATTTTCTTGGGGTGAAGATTGAAGATTAGTCCACATCGTTCCCATGTGGACATGTTATTTCTTTATATGGGGCCATATAATGTCTTCCTAAGAATCAAATGACTGTATTTGATGCATTTTATTATCAATTTTTTCATAGTAGAGTTGTGTTATCAGATCCAGATGGGTAGCATGCGGTTTTCTTTGGGATTTGGGATTTTAGGTGGACAATATGGGTGTATATCCCCTTATTTCTTTGATGGTTAGGTTTTATTTGTAATCATTGGGTTTTGGGATTGAAGAGGCTTCTATAATTATCATTGAATTTTTGAATGTTTTTTCTGAAGAGGTTGTGAAGCTACCCCCTCGATAGGATATTGAGTTTCAGAAAGACTTAAAACCAAATCCTTCTCTGACTCCAATGAATCTTAATCTGATGGAACCCTATGAGTTATAGGAGTTATGGATTAAGATAGATTATTTGATGTAAAACATATCATCTGACACAGTGTGTCATCATGGGGTGATTTTGTTTTATTCTCTAAGAAGGTATATGGTATTTTGATATTTTTCTTAGACTACTAGAGGTTGAACCATGTGAATATCAAGAATCACCATCCTCTTTTTAGGATTGATGATATGTTTGACCAGATGAGTAGGTCTATTTGGTTCTAAAAAATTGATTGTTTGTCTATATATCACTATCTAATTGTAAAATAGAATTATTTACTTAATACTATATTTATATACAGATATGGGAAATTCAATTTTATGTTCATGTTGTTCAATTTCACAATTGCACCCATTTTTTTCATGGGTCACATGAACTCCATGTTTTGTGAATTCCTATACCATTTAATTGTCATTATCATTGATGAAAAATTTATCAATTAGAAGATAGATTAGGAGAATTTTGATTATCTTAATGCCATATTATAGGACTTTTGATGCCAAAATCTCAATCAAATTTCCTCCAATATTATGTTTTGGGCATAAGAGGTTCATTTACTATGGTATGTGGTGTATCAGAAAAGTGTGGTTGTAGACCTATCAAATTTTGAGGTAGTTGTTTCTTGGGTATCACCCAACAATGTGGAAGTGGTCCATGTCATCATAGGTGTTACATGATATTATAAGAGTTTCAAGTCATATTTCTCATAGATTGTAACACCATTGGCATCTTTGACATGAAAGGGAAAGGATTATATCTATAAAGATCAGTGTCAAGTAGTGTTTGACCACCGAAAGGGGAAGTTGTTTAGTGTTACATTGCTTTAATTTCTGGTATACTGGGTGATGTTTGAATTTTTTGGGATGGTTCCCTTCTAGTCTTGGTAATTATTTTGATTCATATTAAAGAGGAAATATCATTTCTGTCTAGGTAGTTATATACAGAGAAGACTATGTCCCCCATGATCTAGAGCTCAAAACAGTTTTTTTGTTGAATTTTTGGTGCCATTACCTCATTAGGGAGTGATTTTTGGTCATCACATATCACAAGAGTTTTAGATATGTCTTTTATCTTCATGATCTGAATATATGGTAGCAATGGTGGATGGATTTTATTCATGTCTATGATTTTTAGATCTTCAATATCTTAAGTAAGGGGAATATTGTGGTCAATTCTTTAAAAAAAAGTTTTAAAAGGATGTCGTTTGGGAATCTGGGGATGCATTGAATGCAATGGAATAGTTAGTGGACTTACACTTTGATTCAAGGGTGGTTGATGGAAGTGGTTTGTTTTTTAGATAACAATGTAGTCTTTTCTGATTTAGCGAGTTGTGTAGTATTAGTGGGATGGCTTGGAGGAATAGGTTATGTGTGATCATGTTTTCTATGGTGATAATTTAGAGGGATGGTCAGAGGATAGTTAGAACCACATATTGTTTCAAGGGAGGATGTTTGATCTAGTATTGATGCCTGGGGGAGTCCTACATGAGTTTCATATATCACCTTTTTAGTACACCTAGGAGTATCTAACATGTACCAGGGATTGAATATACAATTTTTGTGGCCTGAGATGAAATAGGTAGTGTTGTATATTTTGGCTCGATGTTTTCATTTATAGAATATAAAACCCAATAACCTTTTTCCTTATTGTTTTTTAAATCCTTTGGATGATATCAAGTGAAAATGGGATGATATCTCAATTGATTTTTTCATAAGGATACCCCAATCATTGAGAAGTTTTGATGTTTCCTTGATAATCATGGATTTTTTTATGAAATAATCCAACTTACAAGAGATTAGGGAGTTGGGAATCATATATTATTTGGATAAGAGTTGGGTGGAAGAGGTTGTGCAGTTTCATAGAGTTTCAAGATCCATTGTCACATATCGGGATACACGTTTTACCTCATGAGTCTGGAGAGGATTATAGAATTATTTTGGATCGTAGTTATGCCTCAACACTTCTTTCCACCCATATATAAAATATAGATAGAATTTATTATCCATACATTGGAGGATATTATTGAGGTGTGTATCATAGGTTTTAGAAGATCTAGGGAAAATCATTTTCCTTTGGTTGATTTTTCTTTCAATGGTATTTATCACTCATCCATCGGCATAGCCCCATTTGAAAAATTATATGGGTGTCTGTGTTGTTATCCATTGTGTTGGGATGATGTTAGGGAGTTAGTAGTTCTTCAACTTTATGTGATGTAGAGCATAATAGATAAGGTTTAGTTAGTTCCATGGTTGATGAAACTAGTGTAGGGTAGGGACAAGTATTAAGTTGATCGCATGATAAGGCCCTTGGAGTATGAGGATGGAGACCATATGTTCTTGATGGTTTAACCTCTATGTGGGAAGAAGATTTTTGGTATTTAGGGTGATTTATTTCCCTAGTTTATTGGGATCTTCGAGGTTTTGGGGAACATTAGAAATGAGGATTTCTAGTTGGAAATTCCTCCATGACTAGACCAGATCCACGATACATTTAGCATCTCTCAAATTCATTGGTATCTTTACGATGACTCTCATGTCAATGATTGGGGAGAGTTGGATATCAGGGTTGTAATGATGATTATAGACTATCCAGCATAGATCTAGGATCAGCAAAAGAAGCTATTATGACGATGAAAAATTACCATGGTTCTTGTGTTGTGAAAGCATAGTGGAATGGAGGAGAGTACATGGGAGCATTAGAATCATATGAATTCCTAGTATCCAGAGCTGTTTTGAGTAGTTTTAAGCTTTTAATATCCTTTTTTATTTGATATGATGTTTTTACATTTTTATTTTATATGTGATGTACTTATTCCTTATTGATATGATGTGGGATAACTATTTTAATTCATCTGAATTATTGAAAACCTAATTCCTAACCAAGATGAATTATACTTTAATACAATTTAAATCATACAAGAAACTCAGTGTGCCCAAAGTGGGTAGTATCTTGACATGGGAGATGTTATGTACTTTGTGATATGTTGTGAGATGGTTGTGGAATTTTATTCCTTTCCCCGTATTGAGGATGATATTGTAATGTTTGGTTATGAGAGGTGTTGTGATATTTTTTTGGTGGTGAGTTTGGATATCGATGGAGTTTCAGATGTAACGAGATCCTTGATAGGTATCTCAATGGATGTATTTTTGTACCTTTTCCCACTTTCTAACCACATTAGTTTTGATTCTTGAGTATGAGAATATTTTGATTGGTATACGATGTAATGTGTTAGACCTTCTAGCCCATTACATTGTGGTAAATGTATTAATTGACGTGTTTGAGGTAATTCAAGATGTTTTTAGAGAGAAAGTAAATAGTTTCAAAATTTTCTGGGTGGATAGGGTGTTTTAGAGGATGGTGGTAGCACCCTCTTGGTTGAATATGTTTGTAGAACCCTAGTGGTAGCACATGATGGTAACTCAATATCCATAGACCCTTACGATATCACATTATTAGTAACACCTGATGATACCACCCTGGTGGTAGCACAATAGCAGTAGCTCCTGATGGTAGTACCCTGGCAATAACACTTGATGGTAGCGCACTGGAAGTAGAACCTAACAGTAACACCATGGAAGTAGCACCTAGTGGTATCAGACTGGTGGTACCACCTGATGGTAGAACCCTAGCATTAGTACTTGATGGTTACACCCTAACGGTAGCACCTAATAGTAGCCCAAAATAGTAGCATGTTCTAGATTTTCCATAATTTCCAATTTTTTCCCTTTTGACAAATTTTTTTGACTCGAATTTTTTTAAGAATTTATTAATGGAATTAAATGTTATTTTAAAGGAAGAAAATTATATCATCCATTTTTCAAAAGTTTGGATCCGTGTAAATGGTAATACCATTTGGATTTGATGAGATCCTCGTGAAATGGTTAATTAAAACCATATCAAATCTCTCTGGTTTCATATCAGTTCATTATAAAGAAAAAATATTTCCTTTATTCTTTCTAGATTTCTTTATGTTGGGATGGGAGGTTCCTGAGCCTTTTATTTTAGAGTCGTGGAACATTATTTCTTCATTTTGTTTGAGTTCCCTATACAAACACCCAATACTTTTAGTGCAACAAATTTTGTAAATATTCTTTCTTCCAATTAGGGTATTCCTTTGTTTCTCATTAGTTGTAACATGTGAGAGGTGATCATACTAATATTATATTTTGTAAAGATATTTTACACCATATTTATGAAGATAATAAATTATTTTAATTTAATTAAATGGGAAGGAGAATGTTTCTCATTCTTTTACAGCTTTTTGATATTTTAATATTGAGTTTATCCCTGATTTTTGTTCCACTAAAAATCCTGGTTATTGTTATCCCCTATCTGTGTTGTTTTGATGTGTGTTGTTTGTCTGATTTTTTTATGCCACCTTTGATAAATGGTTAACCACTTATAATTTACAAATAAAATGGATTCTCCACGATATATGGCTTATGTCACTAAAAAATAATTGGCTTTTCCAACATAGGTATATCTATTGGTAAAATTTTATTTTCTATTGGTAAACGTTTTTAGAAAAACAAATTGTCATGTCACTATTTTTTTTGTAAAATCTCTGTCGCTAAAAGTTATTGTGATAGATAAAATATTTTTTTTGAATTATAATAATACCATAAGATAATATATATATATATATATATATATATTGGTCCAAAAATTTAGGAATAGATTAATATGAAAATTTTATATGTTCATAATATTACCTGTATTTATCATTCCATTTATTATAATAAATACCAAATATTAATGTCTACTTGTAAATTATATTTGGAATAAAATATTATATTAAGGTATTCTAATATTTATTTTAAAAATTGTATATCATATTTATTAATCTAAATATATTTATTATATTTATTATATTTATTATTTAATAATTATAAAATTAAATTATATAAACATTTTCAAACATTAACATGAATCTTTTAGAAACATGTTACATAAATATTTAAATGTATTCAAACTTCATGAAATGATACTCAAAACTCCAAAATCTCATTAATAATTTTTCATTCCATGGTTGACACTAGGGGAAGGTCTATTCATGTAGTAATCATCTACCTCTACACTATGAAATTCTCTCCATGAATCTTTCATGTCATGATAGCACCACCCATGAGTCTCCACTGCAAAATAATCTACTCATTCCTAATAAACAATTATAGCCTCAATGATTCCCACAAACCATCACCTCATTGTTGAACCTGAAAACTAATCCTTTCTTCATGTACTACTTCTCCCATACTATAAAATTCCAAGATGCATCGTTAGTTTTCCATCACCTAACATGAAGTAACTTGTAAATGTTCAATTCCATTGTCTATCTAAATTCCTAATAAATCCATCATATGAATGTAATATGAGTTAATCCACATAAATATTTATCAAAAAATAAAATATAAAAAAGTAAAAAATAAGAAATAAGAAAATTTAATTTATATCATTTTCCCAAATGGATGTAAGAAATGAGAATAAAAATCTATGAGTATCAGAAATAATAATTGAAAAAATAAAAACAAGAGGGAAAAAATAAAATAAAACTTATATTCGAACATAAAAAATCTAGAAATTTATAACCCTTAACTCACCCATATCACCATCAGATATTCCTCTCAAGCTAGAAAATTTATCTATTCACAACTTGAACACTTGTACAAAGTCTTTTCATGTCCTACAAAAAACACTAGGGAAATAATATAGCAATAATGATCCAAATAAATATAATCAAAAAAAATTTCAATAAAAACAATTTTTTTGAAAATGTAATATATGTTTTTAGAGATAAGTATTTTTTGAAAAAATTGAATAAAACATGAATTTTTCTAATTGATTATAAAAATTACTACTATTCCCCCCCATGAATTTTCATATTAAGTAATATTAGAAAAAAATTTATAGTAATATTTTCTGATATATAGAATCTTAACACGTCTATTATTAATGTAAATAGTATTTTATTAATTAAATTTAATATATAAGGAATAATATATATAGTGATATCAATATGTATTGATAATGGGTATTCCCCCTGTACATTTTTTTGGGAAGAAATATCAAGGAATTTTTTATAGTTATTTTTTCTGAGATATAGAGTCTTAACACATCTATAGTTAATATAAACAACACTAGATTTATTTAATTTAATATATGAGGCAAATGATATATAGTGTAAACAAAATATGAATTGATAATGTTTAATGGGAAATAAAATATATGAATAATAGGAACATGATGTGTGTGTGTCTGTATGTGTTTGGATTGTGTAATTTGTATTTATTTCAAAATATGATACTATATAAGATGAACTGACCACTATGTGTACTGTTTTCATCACTACAATCTAAAGGTTCTTCATCATTAACGGTTGATGATAATTTATAACACAAATGGGTTTTTTTACTGATGGTTTCTAGGAATTATGTATTATTGGTATAGTGTAATGAATTAAGATCGGTATAATTAATATAGTTTTCATTATTAAATGTTGATTCTCGATGATTTGTTTTCATGCCATCTCATTAACAGGAAGAGGACACATTTTATGTGATAGAGGCATGTATAAAAACTATAGTTTCTTATGAGATCGCATATATTAAGGATGATGGATTTTTTATTGTGGTATATAAGAAATACTAATAATTTTTCTTCCATTCCTGAAGCTCTGAATGAGTCCAGTAAATCAGGTGTTGATTAAAAAAATTTTCCATAAAATCTAAATGAAAAAAAATCTATAATGATTAAGAGTTACATTGAAATAAAAAATTTATTCATAAGCTTCTGTATAACCTATGCCTAAATGTAAATATGTTAATGAAAATATTTATTAAAGGTGTATGAATTGAAAATATTGAATTCATTAAGATGAGTCTATTATGAATGGATAATTTTTCTTAATAAAGGATTGATAATGATTAAGTGTTGTGATTAATATATAATTCCATGAGTCGTACATACATAAAAGGACATTAAGAACATTATTCAAATGTTAAAAATAAATTACTTTTTTAAGTAACATGTAGTGAATCTTCAACATCAAAGTCTTACAATAATCCTCTCTTTAAGATGAAAAAAATGTCATTATTAGATAAAACATGATTCAATTACATATATTACTAATATATTAATATAATTTTGATTATTTCATACAAAACTAACTGTATTTTTCATGTCATGACTTTTGATATATTTTAAATTGAATTTCATTATTAGAAAATATAATCTAATGTATCACATAGGCATAATATTAAAAACATTATACTACAATATATGATAATGGTAATGTATTTTAGTATCTATATATTAATAAGAATAATCATAATCACTCTAAACATGAAAATGACTATATATTATATCATATCTATAATCGTAATAAATCAAGGGCACTGATAACATGAAAATTTGTGTTATTTAAGTTTAGGTATATGTGTTAGGATAATAATGACCATAAACATAAGTATGTATATCTAAATAATATTTTTTATATGATAATTTGAAAAGGTGAATGTATTTGTCATGATTTATATATTAACATATTTTTATAGTACATTTATATTATATTTTTGGAGATTTTGTATGTATTATAGTATTTTTATAAGTATGGATATAAACATAATCATAGTCATTTGCGCAGTTAATTTTATAATGTGAATGTATTTTAGTTAGTGTTTAAGAATAAGCATAAACATATTCACTATAAACATTATAATGTGTTTATTGCAGTAATTGAATAAGGATTAGCATGATCATATGCATGTAGATAAGAAAATTCATGTATGTATTCAATATTTTTATAAGCATGAGCATATGAATATGAATAAGTTCTTACTTGGAAATATTTATTATAGCATTATAGTATTTTCCATATTAAAATTTATGAATTAGAAGAGACACTATAAAAACATGTATCTTTTAATATCTTTTGGGATCTATAAATTATATTTTTTTAATACTGTATATTTTAATAATTGTATAAGAATAAGTTCAACCATAAGCAGTGAAAATTTATGCATGAAAAAAAATATTTTATGGAATTATTCATGTTAGTGTTAAAATTATTATTTCAATAAACATGATAATATTTATAAGGAAATATATCTATTATTAATATATTTTAGTATTTCCATTTTTTAGAATTTTAAAATGTGTATGTATTGTATGTTTTTTATATAATAATTATCATCTTATTTGTTAGGCTTTATATCAACCTGATGTGATAATTTGTCTTATAATTTCTTTTTTTTTTGCCTTAATTATATTCATGGTTTATAAAATTTATAACCATATTTGGGGATATATTTGAAAAATAAAATGAAGAAAAATATATGAGAATGTATACTGCTTCTATAGATAATGCTATATAAAGGAAGTAATATTATTGAAAATGGCATATCCTATATTTATCTAAACATGTTATGAACAATTTTTGAAGTAAATGAATGAACTATTAATACCATGTGCATACCATAGGGGTTACAATATGGATAATTAAACTCATGAATTCCAGAAATCGGATTTGGTAACATAAAGTTCCAATAATGATAGGGTGAGAAAAGGTATACATTTCATATTAATTTGTCAATAAATTAGTTGGTCCTCACTGGTTGAAACCAATTTCTTCATCTGCAAAAATAATATCTACTATTAACCAATTTGACAATAAACCATTTTGACAATAATCTAAAAAATTTAATACATGATACAAATGATGACAGTATGATAATATATTGAAAATAAACCAACCATAATTTTCCTTCACAAATGAAAACCAACTAGTTATTCTATCAATATTTGGTAAAAAATGTAATTTTTTTTGCATAACTATATGTTTTATTGGTTTTATAATCGTATTTTTGAAATAGATTTTTTTCAAGGATAGAGTAAAAAATAATTAATAACAAACCAATGAATAACTTTAACTATATTTTCAATGTTATTTGTGGTGATTCGCAAAAATATCATGCTTTCTAACTGCTAGAGGCTAGGGTCTATTATTAAAGGTGTTAGTCATTGATTACTACACCACATAAAATAGTCATAGATAAAGTTAAAATTGGATCCATTTTAATTATTTTAAACTATTAAGGAACAATAGTGTTGTACCTTTGGTAGAACTTCAGGTGAATACTCACACAATATTTTTATATTTTCATTATTATTATTTAACTAAAGTATTGTAAATATATTATTAAAATAATAATTGTATGGGATATAATGAATATATTATATGTATATGGATTAATGAAATGACATAATGAATGTAAGACGCTAAACATACTAGATTTAGAATGACCATAGTGAATCAAAATGATCATACCTAGCTTGTTAATAAATTAAACCCATCATTCATTTCTTTAAAAGGATTCCTCCCTTTCAATACCTCAAATGAACAATAAAGAAAATTATTATTTATATCACTATGATAAATGGATATAATATTTCACTTTAATCAGAATAAGTGAATTCAGTTCAAAAGATAATTATCCTATTCATCATGAAATTTATAAACAAAATGACTCAATATAAACTGACTATTATCAGGACTTATTATCAAGAATGTAAAATTTAAATTGTGAATAAATATTTCTTTAACTTTTCCCTCATTTTTTTGAAATAATTTTAATATATATTTTTAACATATGATATCGAAATAAGATAATATCATAGTGAGATACTACATTAATTCTAGACAAAATATATATAAATTATTCTAAATAAACATCACAAGAGATATTAAACAACAAGAAACTAAAATATGCATATCTTGGTATGTGTTTTCAAATTTTTTGGTTTTTTATATCCATATCAAAATTATAAAAATATGAATAAATTATAGTGACATGGAAGATGAACCATAGCACTACATATGTAGAATAAAAACTTCATCATAGTAATTTAAGGAACCACATAAGTGTATCACTTTTATAGAATGAAGATGTTAAAAAAGTAGGAGAAACCCAAAGAAAATAGTTATTCAATAGGTCCCATTGATGGGAATAGTATTAATAAGAGGTCTTCACCTATTTAATAATTTATTAATAAATGGATAGAATTTACCTTTAGTGACATATTGAGTATAGCTAGAATTAATATATGTTGACTTTTAGCATCCCCTATTGTCAAATTTTATTTACTCTCTGAAAAAATTAGCCACCTGTATATGCTTCCAATTAACTCCATCATAGAAACCTCCCAATCAGGTTGATTTTCCATATTCACTTAATTTGATTTAAACTATAATTTGGTTTAATTTACCAAGATTGATTTACCTCTTAAACAAATTACTATATTCAACATCATCCAACTTTGGCTTGAACAAACTAAGCATCCCTATAAATCATTATCATCTTCAGGCATCCAGAATTTAGGATTTAGTAAAACCATTAAATCATCAACAAACAATGAATAATATCTCAAATATTCATCTAAATCATTATAGTAAACTTTTACTAACCCAAGGGATCTTCATATGAACCTATAAAAATAGTTCCTTAAACTAAACTTATATTGATTACAACACAAAAACATTCAATACAGGACAATCCTGGATCAACATTAATGAACACATGAGAAATAAAAATCTCCAAATTACAGAACTCTGGCATGGGATAGACGACTACTAATGGCAGTGACCTAGAATATAAAACAAGAATATTAACCCCTCTGAATCTGAAATCTCCTCTCTAAGCAACTAGATCCAATGAACCACCAAAAACATCACAACCTAAACCTCCTTGGATGAAACCCAAAATTAAAAATATCTCATGGAATTTTAGCTCAATAGTAAGAGATCTATAGAGAACCTATTTGAATATCCACTACTAAAGATATTCCCATTAGCATCACACAAAAAGAACATTAATAGAGCTAAAAAAGAACTATTGTCCACAGCACTGTTAAAGGGGGTCCCATTTATTTTTTCTTTCAACATTTCTAATAAGGGTCTACTTTTATCATTACTAGAAATATCTTAGATAAACACCCAACCTACTATAGTGTTTTATTTTAATAACATCACACTGCATCAGATATCTAGAACTTATATTAAAATATATATTTTAATTGTAATAAATTATACATCATGAATAAAAAATAAACACTACTATATAAATTTCAATAAATGTTTTGAATAATTATATTTAAAATTACTATCCATAAAAATTTAAAAATAATAATGTTTCATTGGATTTGGAACCTGCAATCCCCTCTCAAAAAAGTTTAACCATGGTATTAGTTGCTGAAAAAATCACCAAAACCTGAGAAAAAGAATATACTATATAAGATAAAAAAACATATTTTATTAATACAATAAATAAATAAGTTAAACATGAATATAAAATAATACAATAATAAAATTTCAATTTTAAATAAATATATGCACATAGAGTTATACCGATCACGCCATGCATAGTATTGAGATGTGGTTGATCCCTACATGTCAAAAATTATTTATGGATCATTGTAAGAATTTATCAAAAAAAATTGAATGTATTTTCTTGGTTTCAAGTATGTCACTTTTTTTACTAAAGATAATGTAAATTGTAAATAAAAAGTAACACATGGAGCTATACCAGTCCCAACATGAATTTCCTTATGGGGTGATTGATTCCTACATGTCAAAAATTACATATAGATCATCTTTCTAAAGTATCAAAATAATCTGAATGTGTTTTCTTAGTTTTCAGTATGCCACTTGTGTTTTTTACTAAAATGTCATGTCGAACAAGAAACATACACTTTGAGTAATATCAGTGACATTATGTGTCTGTTTCATGTGAGACTAATTTTGACACATCAAAAATAAATTATGAATAACTTTCCTAAATTATCAAGTAAATCAGAGCATTGTTTCTTGTTTTTAATTGAATTACATGAATATTGACTAAAATGTTAATTTAAACATGTAATGGACACTTTGAGTAATAACAATCACATCGTGTGTTATATTGATGTGAGGTTGATTCCTAAACATCAAAAATGAATTTTGGATTATTTCCCAAAAGTATCATCCTAATTTAAATGTGTTTTTACATTTTTCAGTATGTCACATGTTTTTTTACAAAAAAAATATTGTCAATTTTTAATAAATAGACACACTTGAAGTCATATCAGTCACATCATTTGTCGTATTTGGTGTGGTTTATTACAAATAATCAAAAATGACTTATGGTTAGTTTTATAAAAGTATAAAAATAATCATAAAGTTTTTTCTCAGTTTTTAGTATGTCACATTTTCTTTTTACTATAACTATTGTCATCTAAAATAAAAAGACACACATGGAGTCATACTAATCACATTGTGCTTTATATTTAGGTATGGATGATTCCTACCCATAAAAATTACTTATATATCACTTTCATATAGTATCAAAACAATATGAATGTGTTTCCATGGTTTTTAATATGTTATTTGTTCATTTTAATAAAATTAATTTCAAATTTAGATAAATAGACACCCTTGTAATTCTATCAATCACACCATGAATTGGATTGAGGTGAGTATGATACCTATATGTCACAAATGCCTTATAGATCATTTTACTAATGTATCAAAACACTATGAATGTGTTTACTCAACATTGAGTATATCACATGGGTTTTTTATAAAAATATCATTTGAAACTAGAAACACTTACATTCAGTCCTACTAGTCACATCATCTGTTATTTTTACATGAGACTACTTCCTACACATCAAAACTAATTTATGAATAATTTTTGTAAATTATCAAGTTAATCAGAATGAGATTTAATATTTTTCAGTGAGTGGAATGTTTTGAACTAAAATTTCTATTTTAAACTAATAACATACATTTTCAGTTATACTAGTCACACAATGAATAGGATTGAGGTTTGGTTGATTCTTGCACATCAAAAATTACTTATTGATCATTTTCCTAAATTATTGAAATAATCAAAATGTTTTTTCTTATTTTCTAGTATGTCACAAGTTCTATTTACTATATTTAATTTCAATTTTAAATAAAAAATACAAAATTGGAGTTATATCGATCCAGTCATGTAGGATGCTAATGTGGGATAGATTCTTACATATCATAAATAACATATGGATAATTTTTTAATGTATCAAAACAATCTAAATTACTTTTCTCATATTAATTATGTCACTTATTCTTTGTACATAAATTTCATTTTAGTCTAGAAACAAAAACATTGAGTAATAATGGTGACAGCATGTGTTAGTTTGATGTGAGGTTTCTTCCTATATATCACAAGTGACATATGCAAAAGTTTCCTAAATTATCAATAAAATTGAAGAATGTTTGGTTTTTTTCAGTGAGTGACACACGTTTTGAACTAAAATGATAATTTTAAATCTATAACTGACACTTTGAGTCATACCAGTCACATTATGCATCAGATTGATATGAGATGATTCATACCCATAAAAATGACATATGGATCATTGAACTAATGTTAAAAAATATTCATAATTCATTTTATTAGTTTTCAGTATTTCAATTGTTCTTTGTAATTAAAATAATGAAAATTTTAAATAAAAAGTCACATTTTGAGTCATACAGATCAAACCATGTATCAGATTTATGTGAGTTTGATTCCTACACATAAAAAATTACCTATAGATTATTTTCCTAATGTATCAAATATGGGTTCCTAAATCCCTAGTTACTAACACATATAGATAAAATCCAATTTGGGTACCTAAATACTTTCTTGTAAAAATTTGGTTCTATAGGAAAACTAATTGAAGACATCTAGTAAAAGTCTGTGGAACTTGAACAGTAGTTTATTAATACATATGAAGGGAAACTATTCTAGTATCAAGAATATAATAATATTTTATGGTGGTCATGTCACATTTGGTGATAATGAAAAAGGGAAAATCATAAACCTTGGCCGAATTAGTAACATCAAAACAGTTTTAATTTTTAGAATCTTGCTTATTGTTGGTTTGAAGTATAATTTACTTAGAATATCACAATTATGTAGTGAAGGATTTCATGTTTGGTTTGAAAATAATTCTTCTAAAATTTTATTATTCTTAATATTCTTTTTTCTTTGCAGCTTTATGGAATTAAAATGTTTATGTTGTTGATCTTAATTCTTTAATTTCTCAAAATGTTTTCTGTATTAGTGATTTTCACAACGAATCATGGAATTGTCATAGGAGACTAGGAAACTTTAATATTTAGTCACATAATAATCATACTAGTTAAGGTTTATTTAAGGATCTACCAAAATTATTGTAATAAATTGGTTCTCCCTTTGAGGTATAGGTTTTCTTTTTCCTTTTCATTTTAGCTTGTTTTTTAAAGAAATTGGAAAAGATGGGTGATTCTGAAAATATCTATATTATACACCATGTACTCTCAAGTACATGTCATGTGTTTTTGATGCATGTACTAGCCACGTGCTGGATGATTACATGTTGTGTGGTGACCGTGTCAAAATATTCTAATACACAGCATGTAGTTTTACTTAACACTATGTGTATTCTTCTCTCTGTATATCAGCTGATTAATAGCCATGTATAACCCATGTGATGCATCTAATCCATGTGATAACATGGAAAGAATCATAATTCGTTGAACATAAAATCTACTACACGTCATGTTCTACTTAATACATGTCATTTATTATTATTTTATTCATTTATATGGGAGGCTGTCACATCTCTTTTCCAAAATTATCTTATCCTTCCCTGTTTTTGTACTGTGATACTCCAAGTGGCTAAGAACATTTATCCTCATAGATTTCTCATCCATCATCCTTTCTTCAATCAATCGGTGGATACAAGATCGCTTCAGGAAGGCTAAACCAGTGCTCCCTATTCTATTCTTGTTCCTTTTCCTCTCATGTCGCAGTTTCCAACCAAATATAATTGCTAGGATTCAACGGAAACATTGATCTACAAAGATCGAATTTGAATTAGAGCTTAATATCAGACGTGCCTATGTCTATGATTCTAAGGTAGGTTTTTTATACCTGGTTTTGGTTTTTCATCAATATTTGGGTGGCGCGGCCTTTCGCTCATATTTGGGTATTTTGAGCAAGACCTCGTTATAGCTGCTAATGCCTTTTGAATTAATTTTTAGCCTCATGGGATTCCTTTGGGCATACCCTATTTTCTAAATTGATTTAGAATGGTTGGGTGATAGGTCATTACTCATTTTGGGAATTTCGGCTAGGGGTGAAAATGGATATAATTTTTTTTCTTCGTTTAAAATGGTATTTTTAATTTGGTATAGAATTATTAGGCTTGTTGGAGGCATTCAAGACATTAGCGCAGCTGTGTGATAGCTATTTGGCTAGCTCAATTCAACCATTTAGATTGTTTTGAAAATTTATGTGATTTGTTTTAATGTTATAATTATGTAATTTTTGAATTGAATATGTTGGAACCTTTGGGCTGTGTTGGGTGTGGCCCGTATATTCTTGAATGATGTTGATCAAAGGTTGGGTATGGCCTGGATTATTGGGTGGTTTAACCACAGGATTGGTAGTTTCATACGTCATATTGAGGAAGTATGACTATCAGGTTGGGCATGTCCCATAATACTTTGATGGATAGTCCATCAAACATAAGAGACATGGTCGTAGGGACATGAGGTGTCTAAGATGTTGTGGCTTGGGTTCTTTATTTTGTGATTACCTCTCACCCATGATTTGTGCTGAGTACACATAGGTTGACTCCATGATGATGTGGTTTTGATTACTCATGTGGATAGAGGCCCCTGAGATTTGTGGTTTAGGTACTATTGGCTTGGGGTGCTTGTCATAGGAAGCCATGTGGATGGTGAGCAGCCTTCAGTTGGTAGCGATGAGGCTACTGGGTTATGATATTTACGGAAGATATTGTTGTTTCCTCTAGTTGTTTATTTGAGGACACACATTGTTTTTCATTATATTATTATTGAGGACAGACATCATTTTTCCTATGATTATAATTGAAGATAGGCATCGATGTTCCTCTAGTTTTTGTTCCAAGGGTAGACGTGAGCTATCGAGCATGGGTTACTATTACTTGGGTGTGCCTTTGGGACGCCGATACTTGAGACCTATGGTGTTAGGAGGTACATGGTGCCAGGTTACATGACTGAGATTTCGGTTTTGGATGAAGTAGGTGATAAACCATGGTGGTGTTTGAGCACAAGTGCAGGTTTTTTTTACTTTTTGCATCGTGATTTCTACCTTTCTTATGGATTCATTTATTCTTAAACACTTATACTACGTATGCACCATTGGGTGGTATCCTACTGAGATTCATCTCACACCCTACAGGGGCCCTTTAGGATGTCTGTAGACTTTATGGATTTATGTGTAGGAAAGATATCATCTTCAGTATATGGATCGTTATAGCTATTTAATGGGGATGGTATGGACATTGAGGTCATTCCAAGCTGGAGTTTACTTTGTTTTCCGTTCATTCCTATATCATCATGCTTAATTTATTTCACAAATACTATTGGTTAGCCATGGGATCCAATGTTTATTAATATGTATGACTTGTTGTGGATTAATGATTCGTTAGTTTTGTAGTTACAAGTGATGTTTAGCATGTTTTTCAGTTTACTTTTTGCTACACTAGTTTATAATTATACTTCTGTTGTTTATCTGATTTGGATGTTCAACCACTATGTGGGTCTAGTTCAAGTTTGATGAGTCTTTAATACCATTTAATGTTATATTATTATACTTAGAACAGTACCATATTTTCCTCTAATAGGGTATATAATCCCCAATATACCTTTTTTACATCCTCGCTGCTAGTCGGTAGTCTTTGGCATTCTGGTAGGTGTGCCTAATTTAGTAACACCCGACCGGTTTAGCACTCTTTGGGTGGCTATTTAGGTCTGGGACGTTACAAAGTGGTATCAAAGGGAGGTTTCTTCTTGATAGGTATTCTGTATAATCTATTGATCGACTACTAATGATATTGATACTGGATTTTTATTTCTATTGGGTTTACTATTTGTGGCATGGTAAATTGGAGATAGGTGGTTATTGGAACTGGGTTTCTAGCTTGGTCTCGGGTGCCTGTAGCCCTAGGTATGAGGGATGGTCCTTGTCACCTTTGGTGGGAATTTCTATTTTATTTTTTTCAGATTAGTATGTATATGATTTCCACCATGTTAGCTCACTTGTTATGTGATTTTATTGATTTTTATATGTGACCATTGACCGGTGCGGTAAGGGAGAATTGGACCTTGGCCCGATATGGCAAGGCATGTTTTCTTGGCTTTTGGGTAGGCACATTTTTAGGGTATTTCAATTTCATAACTGCACATATGATTTGTGATGTGATAATACCATGTTAATAATATAAATTTCCATGCTATAAATTATTTTGAAATGTGAAAGGTGAAATTCACGATAGAATTTCTTATTTATTGCAATGTAATATGACATCCATTAAATTATGTAAAATCCCATTTGGGGTGGGATTTGGGCCTGGCTCATAAATGATCAGGTGGGTACTATGAATATGGTGATGTTGATCACCAGGATTGGGTGTCTTGGATGTTGGTTTGAAGAAGTGTGGCTGTCAGGATTGGGTGACTAGGTCATCGGGTTGAGGCAACATTGGTTGTCAGGATGTGCATGTCCTGAGGAACTTTTGATACTTGGCTCTGTTGAGGTCGGGTAAAGAGGCCATAATGTTGGGATGCTGTGGGAATGGTTGTGATGGGGGAGATTAAGGGTAGTTGTTATGTTCTTCCACTTTAATACTCTCCTTATCCGCCTTATATATATATATATATATATATATATATATTTATATATGTGGGTTTTCTAGACATTTAAATTATTCAGTGGGTTCCTCCTAGATGGCTCGATAGAACGTCAGTTGGGTGATGGTACTATTCTGCATGAGCATCATCAGGTTCCAACAACTAAGGGACGGGTTGAACATGAGTTGCAGGTACAAGCTCAGGGGAAGGATTAGGTTTAGGATCTAGTGCAGGTAGAGCAACATTTGGGTTTGGAAACATTTGGGTCGTAGCTCAAAGAGCAGCTCTAATCTTGTCCGATACGTGTCTTGTAGGGGATTGACAGAGGTTCAAAGAGTACATATCAATCTATGGAATATCTGAAGTGGGAGTTCTAGTTGCATCACCCACCACTTTTCCAGGGTGAGGGTGGTCCATAAGCAGCTAAAAAATAGATAGAGATCATGCAGATTATCTTCGAGCAGCTCCAGATGCCTCTAGAGTGGAGGGTCAAGTTGGAGATGTACAAGATGAGAAGAATGGTGAAGCGTTGGTGGGATGTGTAGGTAAAGGCTCACAGACATGAAGGAATGGTGTGGAAGGACATTGAGGATATGTTTTTCGAGCAATTTTTCCTAGAGACACTGAGGGTAGAGAGAGCTCGAGGGTTCTTGATCCCCCAGCTGGGTGACATATCTGTCATGGACTATGTAGCTACATTCACTGAGTTGTCTCCCTTTTCATCACGTATGGTAAGATATGACACATCGAGAGTGAGGAATTTCCATGATGGATTACGGCATGCCATTAAGGTGAAGGTAAACATCTTCAGGTGGACCTTTTTCCCAGAGGTGGTGAATTAGTATCTCATAGAAGCAGGAAACTTGACAAGAAAATCCCGTTCAATATCATCAGTGACATTAGTTGATGGTTCAGTTAGCATGAAGCAAGGTCGGGATGAGTTCTAGTAGGGAATTCAGGCCAAGGACTCATCTAGACCACCTCGTATCATTTCATTAGTGGTTTTATTATAGTGTGGTCAGCCAACATGTCTAGACTGAGTGCAATAGGCCTCCAAAGGAGTGCTGAGAATGTGGAAAAGTTGGACATCTGGAGAGGTTATGCAAGAAGCCTTTTCATATAGTGGGTAGGCATAGACCAGGGTAGATAGTGTCAACTGGGGTTGATTTAGTATTGTTACTATGTGAGTGTAGTTTTGGCTCAGCTGCATGCAGAGGACGTGGAATAGATAGTAGGACCCAACTAAGGGGTTAGTGTCTGGTGACTAGAGTAGCACCACATGGACTTCAGGCATCAGGCATTCGTACATCAAGCCAGGTGCATGCCATGGAGTGGCCAAAGGCTAAGCAAGCTAGTGAGCCGAAAATGGTCATAGGAATGCCGCAGTTATGGTTGTGAGTTTCTTATATTCTTTTTCCATGTCCTATTAAGGCTTGTCTATTTTTAGTACATGAGGTGCACAAGATTTATTTGGAGTGACTTGATGTTGTTCAGTGGGATTGGAACCATTTTGAATACATGATATATTTATTTATATGTATGAGATACATGCAATCATGAGAATCATGGTTTTCGGTCACATGAGGTTCCTTAGGCATCGGGGCATCGAGGATTTCAGTTACTTGAAGTACCTTGGGCATCGGGGTATCTAGGATGCACGTTACATGAGGTTCATGGTACCAGGTTTTTTTTGAGCATCCATGAGATGTATAACCTCATAGAGGTGGACAATGATGTGTTGTAGTATAAATTTGGGTGTCGAGAACAACATGGGAGCACCTGATGAGGTGTAGGGGCGATGAGGCATCACAGGAGGACCATGAGTCTGGAAATAGGTCATTGGACCTTTTTTATTTGATTTTGGGCTAGATTGGTCTGGGGTTTTCTTTACCACACTTGGAACGGAAATTCAGGGAAAATTTTATTTAAGGGGGGAATATTTTAAGAACCATGTTGTTCTTTTGATGCATGGGTTTTTCTTTTTCTTTTTATTTTTACCTTTTTTTTAGAAAAAATGGGAGAAACTAGGCAATTCTAAAAATTTCTAGATTACACGTCATGCAATCACATGTACAAGTCGTGTGTATGTTTGGAATGTACTTTCCATGTGATGGAAGAGTATATATCATGTGGTGACCATGTAAAAATATTATACTACACCATGGTTAGTGTTACTTAACATGTCGTGTATTCTTTTCTCTCTGAATCAACTGATTTCAAGCTGTGTGATGACATTTGTGATGCATTTAAGTCGTGCGATGATCGGGAAATCCTTGTATGTCATAGAATGGAAAAGATACTACAAGTTGTGTAGTCCTTAATAAATGTCATGTTATAACCTAGAAATCTGCGTAAGTTAGAGTACAGGCAAGCTACCACACGCTATGTAGTTCTTAATACACGCTGTGTATCTTTATTTTATTCGTTTATATGGGAGGGCGTCATATCAATTTTTCGAAACTGTCTTCTTCTTCCCCATTTTCAGACTGTGATGCTCTGGGAGGATGAGAAAGTGTCTCCTCCTAGATTCTTCATCTGATGTCCACTATTCAATCTATCAGTGGCTGCAGGATCGCATCAGGAAGTCTAATCCCATTCACCCAATTTCGTTCTTTTTCATTTACCTCTCACACTGCTATTTCCATTCATGTTGAATTGTCAGGATTTCACAGAAACATATATCTATAAATATCATATTCTAATTGGAGCTTGATATCATACATTCCTACATCTACGAGTCTATGGTAGGTGGTTCGTACCTTGTTTTGTGTTTTCATGGACATTTGGGCAGTGCGTCCTTTGGTGCATCATTGGGTATTTTGAGCAATACCTTATTATAGATACTAATGATTTTTTGAATTAATAGAACCATGGGATTCCTTTGGGCATACCCTATGGCCTAAATTTCTTGAGCATGGCTGGGAAGAGGTCATTGCTCATTTGGTCCATTTTGGACGGAGTGCCAAAATGGTTATAATTTTTTCTCTTTGTTTAAATTGGTTTGTTTTATTTGGAAAATCATGATTAGCCATGTTAGAGGAATTCAAGACCTCAGTGCTGCTATGTGATAGTCCTTTTTCTAGAGAAATTCATCCAATTATATTTTTTTTCCAGCTTATGTGATTTTTTTAAATGTGATAATTATATAATTGCTGAATTTCATATCCTGGAACCTTTGGGTTGGGTTGGGTGTGGCCTGTATATTCTGAAATTTTGTTGATAAAATGTTGGGCTTGGCCGAGTCTATTGGGTGGTTTGACCCCAGGATTGGGCGTCGTGGGCATCGGACTGAGGCATTATGACTGTCAGGTTGGGCATGGCCCAGAATACTTGGATGGCTAGGCCATCAGAAATGAGCAAAATGGTTGCAGGGACACGAGATGACAGAGATATTGTGTCCTGGGTTCTTTATTTGGTTATTACCACTCACCCATGATTTGAGTTGTGTGCACATAGGTTGAATCTATTGTGAGGTGGTTTTGACCACTTGAGTGGGTAGAGGTCCCTGATAGTTGCAGATTATGTACTATTAGTTTGGGGGTACATGCAATAAGAAGCCATGTGGAAGGTGAGGAGCCTTCAGATGGTATCAATGAGGCTACCAGGTTGTGGGAATGAGGGAAGATATCATTGTTTCCACTGGTTGTTTATTTGAGGAAAGACATCACTGTTCCTCGTATTATTATTGAAGATAGATATCGTTGTTCCTCCTATAATTATTGAATATAAGAATCACTATTCCTCAAGTTGTTGTGCTAGGGTCTGACATGAACTTTCGAGCATGGGTTAATATTTTTTGGGTGGGATTTCAGGACGTCCATACTTAAAACATGTGGTGTTAGGAGGCACATGCTACCTGGTAACATGGTTGAGATTCTGTTATTGGCCGAAGGATGAGATACTCCATGGTGGTTGTTAATCACAAGTGGAGGTTGTTTTTACTTTGTGCATCATGTTCTTTACCTTTATTATGGATTCATGTCTCCTTAAACACTTATACTATGTAGGCACCATTGGGTGTAATCCTACTCAGATTCGTCTCACATCCTACATGGTCCCTTCGCGATGCATGTAGACTTTATGGATTTACATGCAAGAAAGATATTAGCTTTAAGAGATAGATTGTTTTAGTTGTTTTATGTGGATTGTATAGACCTTGATGTCATGCCTAGATGGAGTTTGCTTTTTTTTCTTTATTTACTATATCAACATGTTTACTTTATTTAGTATATAATGTTGGTTAGCCATGGGATCCATTGTTTATTGACATGTATTTCCTGTTGTGGATGCATGTTTGGTTTGTTTAGTAGTTACAGTTGATGTTCATCATGCTATTCTGTTTAATTTCTGTTTCACATGTTCATTATTTTTCTTCCACTGTTTATCTGATTTGGATGTACTTCCACTATGCGAGTCTGGTTCGAGTCTGTTGAGTCTTTACTACCACTGCATGTTATATTCTTATGCTCAGACCAGAACATTATTTTCCTCTAAGAGGGTATATCCTCCCCAATATACCTTTTTACACCCTCACTGCTAGTTGTTAGCCTTTGGTGTTTGGGGAGGTGCACCTAAGGTTGTAACACTCGACCTGTTTAGCACAGTTCAGGTGGCTGTTTGGGTCCAGGATGTTAAAATTAGAGTTCCCAAATGACCAAATCTGTAACCTCTATCATAAATGGAAGCATAACAACATTTGTTTAAATAAAATAAATAAGTTTCAACTTATCAACCTCTTGAGTTGGTTTATATGGATTTATTTTGAACATCTAGATTATATAGTCTAAATGGGAAGAACTATGATTATATACTAGTAGTTGAATTTTCTAGGTATACATGGGTATTATTTTTAGCTCACCAAAGTGAATCTTTCTCAAAAATTACCAAGTATGTTCAGACTATAAAAAACTTAAGTTGACTTAGGATTAATACCCTATGAATTGACCATGCTTATGAGTTTGAAAATCAAGACATTGAATCTTTTTGTATCACAAGATGGATATAGTCATAAATTCTCTTCTCCTAGGACCCCTAAAGAGAATGGAGTTTTATACAGAAGGGATAAAACACTTCATGAGATAACATGGAAATGCTAAATCAATATGACTTACCTGTCTACTTTTGAGAAAATCTATGAATACAGCCTATTATATAATCAATAGAGTTTTAATAAGGACTATCTTAAAATAGACCCCTTATGAGTTTTTTAATAATTTCAATACTAAGGAAAATGAAATTTTATTTTTTGGTTGAAAAGTCATAATTCTTAACACCAAGGATATTCTGGAAAACTTTTCCTCCAAAACTGATGAAGGAATTGTTCTAGGTTATTCAACTTCCAGTAAAACCAAATCAATTTTGAATAAAAGGTCCAAAACTATATAAGAATATGTTCATATCAGTTTTGATGAAACATATCCACATGAGCCTAATACCTCTTTATAAAACCTTGAGAATGATATATCAAATCTGAACATAAATTCCAAACCTACTGATTCTGCTGTGAGACAATCAGATAAATC
Organism: Viscum album; assembly: GCA_963277665.1. Classification (NCBI taxonomy): domain Eukaryota; kingdom Viridiplantae; phylum Streptophyta; class Magnoliopsida; order Santalales; family Viscaceae; genus Viscum; species Viscum album. The sequence goes on from OY728127.1 coordinate 1,278,899,046, forward strand.
ATATAGTTCTGATGAATTTTTTCATCTTCTAGAAACTAAACCTATAGAACAAAATGAAGTGATCGGCCCTACATTTTTTATTGATGTTATAACCCTAAAGTACAATCCCTTAGATTTGTTAGTTAGAGACCTTGATAGATGTATATGGACAAGATCTACTCTAGGAAATTAGGTTGAACATTTATAATTCATATCTACTCTTGAATTAAAGAACATTAATGATGTAATCAATGATGAATTATTGGTAATGGAAATAGAATAAGAATTAAATACATTTGAAATGACTAATTTATGGGGACTACTGGATAGACCCAATTTCGCATTACTAGAGGAACTAAATGGGTGTTTATAAAAAAGGTAGATGAATCTAGCACTCAAGTAAGAAACAAGTCTAGACGTGATTCATAGGGTTATAATCAAGAAAAAAGAACTGATTATGAGTAATCCTTTTCATCATTTTGGAAAAAATAGGTGAGGTATCATGGAAACCTAATAATTGATCCATCCCTATCATATCCCAAAGGGAATTCCCAATCCCCATGGGTTGGTGACTAGAACCTGGAATCTTACAAAATAATGTGGAAATAAATTTTTCCACAAATATTGTAGAAGCATGATAAACAAGATAGTATGCATACATGGAAACTGCACCTAAATAGGTGTACTAAAATTCAAACTGGTATAACAAACCCAAGGACTACAATCATGTACCAAAAAATAGAAAAACTTCCCAATTCCCAATGGGTGAAACTATTAAAGTCCACCAATCAGAAACAAGAACCACCTCCAAGTGGTTCTTTACCTCTAATCTAACTTGGAATGAGATAATCTAGAAACCCAAGATGGCATCGATAGGGTGTGAACTAAAATCCTAGAAGGGTCTCACCAATATTTCCATAACAGATGCCATCATATAATTAACCAAAGAGAGCATTCCATTTAAAATAAATATTATTTCTATTTAAAAATCATAACTAAAAAAATTCATGATTTACATTTCAAATGATTGATATACTTTTAACCAAATGGATTAATAAACATTTTATATAAAATAGTTTATATAAATTTAGAAGGCATATAAAATAGTTTAGAAATAATTGAATATATTTAAAATATAAACAACGAGCAACATGGTCATATTCTAAGAGGTATGATAGTTCCATGTTATGGGAACCCCACACACTTATATAATGATAACATAAATTTTCACACACATCTATCTGACACTGGCCAAAGAAGAGTATCCAATAATCCAATAAGGATAAGATTTTCCAATAATTTTATGTTAGAGTTTTATTGCATCAATCTAGTGCTAGGGAATTCCCATCCTAGAGTTTTTCCCTAATAACTCACTAACTACCCAGTCATGTATGTCCTCAAACAATACTCAATGATGGGATATTTTTTTTAAACTGTTTAAAATAAAAGTAATTATTTTCTCCCATTTCTAGTATGTCATATACCATTTAAAAACCAAAATGGGGTTCTAATCAAAACATGTCACTTTGTGAGATAAAACCACATGGTTTCTATCAAAATCATTTTTAAGTCATTTTTCTCAAATAACAATTTGAAATAAATTATATCAAATCAATTTCAGAATTTTAATTCAACAATTTAAATTTCACATTTTTCTATCAATTTCATAAACAAACCCTAGGTCAATGGAATTGGGGGGTTTTCCTAATTTTATGCCAAATAAAATCCAAATATCTAATCCACTAGAATTGGGTTTTCAATAAAACAATTGAAAAAAATTTAGTTTATATCAATAAATTGAATTTAAATCAAACAATTTAATTTAACTCAAGAAACTTAGGTTAATAAAAATTGGCCATCATGATGGAACCATCTCCCTTTTTTTAGAAACAAAATTCCCACAATGAAACCCACCAACAATATCAAAGGCACAAAAGATCTAGTCACTTAACCTAGAAACAACATTTTACAACCTAGAGTTTAGATTCATCAATCCCAAGATGATCTAACATACTTCTAGGAGGGAAATATAAAGAGACATAGATACAAGGAAAACACTTACCTATAAATTCACATTATGATCGCAATAAGGATCAATTATTGAATGAATCAACCCAGATGGGTTTGAGGGCACAAAAATCACCTGGGGATGGCTCTTGGTCGAGATCAAGGAAGTATGAAGAAGAGGAAATAGAATTTTTAGCCAATATTCCTATTTAAAAACTACACTCGGGACATTACAAAATGTCTAACCCAATTACATGTTGTGTAATTTGAAAATAAAAAAATAATTAAAAAAACTCATTGCCTATTGCTTAAAATTGATTTATTATCATTTTATATTTATATGACATGTAAAAATATTACATGACGAGTAAATTCGCAACTGGATACAGAATCAGTAGGCTTTTGGCTGAGAATTCCAACAAATACATGACTTCACCATTACAGTTATCCCACCAATTCCATATCGACCCTACCCACACAAAAAGAAAGGAAATCCACAAAAAGTATTAAAAGGTACCTCAGAAAAAGTTAATGGTATGTTACAACCTCCCCACCATAAAAAAAATTCCCCAGAAGGATTGTCAAGAATCTTCCATACCAAAAAGGTGATGTCACTGCTCTCTCATCGGCACATCACGCTCCCATTTCACATGACAGTCATATTTGAAGTTCCATAGAAGTCAATCCAAAGGTATCATCCTCCCAAAGAGTACCTTGGTTTTAGAATCATTAATCCTAATTATTTTTTTGGTCACAAATAAATCAGTTTCAACCTCAAGATCACTCCATCTCAGGAAATTAGAAGGATTAGATAGATTTTATCGGGGATGAGATACATGAAATACTTTATGTATCCAAATTAGTTATGGTGGAAGTTATAAATGATATGAAACATTACCCACCTATTCCACATCCTAGAATGGTCATACAATATAATTAGAAGATTTTCCTTTCACCTTTAGTCATCAATGACCCAACCGAGGTGAAACATTTAAGAACACCTAGTCACCATCGGAGAATTTTGACGGTCTGCGACAACGATTCACATAAGAATTATACTAGATCATTATCATTAACATTATTTTATGAATCAACTAAATCATTTTTTTCTCTTGGTCCATTCTCAATCTATCCAAGTAACTTTCACTAATGTTTGACAAATACAATGAAGATATTAAATTTCATCCATACAATCCTTCAAAATGATCCATTTTGATTGTGGAGTATTAAATATTTTTATAATAAAAATAAACCATCCCCAGTGATCTTCCCAAGCCCCACCAAAGTTGAGAACACAATCATATAGGATATCCTCAAGAATTTGTAAATTTATTTATGTCTATCCATCTGATTGTGGATGGTATGTCATTACCAAATCGACCTGAGATCCTAGTTCCTCCTAAAGGCCTCTCAAAAAACAAGAAGTGAATCAAGGATCTCTATCAAACACTATAGGAGATGGAACTCCTTGAAAAAAAATCCTCGTTTACATAGAGATTTCCCAACTCCTAAACATTGGTTGTATCAAGAATGGGAATAAAGTGAGATGATTTCATTAACATATAGATAATAACCCATATCACATTATTCTCCCCCTAGGTATGTGTAAACCCATCTAAAAAGTCCATTAATATCACATACCACTTCCAAGTAGGTATTGGAAGTGGCTGAAGAAAACCCAAAGGCTTATGGTGCTCAATATTGACTTATTGGTATGTATAACAATTAGAGACAAAATATGCAATGTCTCATCTCATACCTTGACACTTGAATCTGTACCACATTCCATAGAACATCTTCATGGTTATTGGGTGCACAACCCACTAGGTATTATCTCAATCCCCCATCATATCATTCCTTACAACTAATGGGAAAACAAATAGGTCCTGGTAGCATAGAATTCCCTTAGTGGAGAACGACCAGTCATAAATGGTTTCCCCACCATAAAAAGATTCTTTACTACTAAAGGAATCATCATCTAGCTAATATTCTATAGAAATCATCTTGAGAAGAGAGGATAATAATTGAACATTAACCAAAACAACCTTAGCCCATGATTCCAGGACTATAATATGAAAATATGAAAAAAGACCCATCAAGTTCCACTATTTCAATGACTCTTTCACAATCTAGGTCTATGGTTTCTAAATCAAAGAATTAGTGATGAAATTCCCTTTCTATGGGTATAGGAGATATCAAAGTTGAAATATTTTTGGTATTCCACCCAATGCTTTTGGCGTAGATTTAAATATTTTTGAGAGATGATATAATTTAAGATCTTGTGGTCTAAAAACATAGAAAACCTTTCTCATTAAAGGTAATTCTGAAAAATCTTAAGTGCATGTAACAGAACTGCAATTTCAAGTTTTTGGTTCAGATAATTATTCTCTTGTGGCCTAAGCTGATGAGATCCATAAGCAACGACATGATTATCCTGCATAAGAATACAGCCAAAACCAAAACCCAATGCATCACAGAAGACCACATAGCATTGCTCGTCCTCTGGGATAGTAAACACCAGTGAAATAGTGAAAATATGTTTCATCTCATAAAATGTATCTTGAGTTTTTTCCTCCCAACCAAACATTACTCCCTTCCAAGTTAGAGCAGACATCAGAGAAGATAACTTCGAGAAGTACTTAACGAATCGGTGAGAATACCAAGCTAAACCCAAGAAGCTCTGAATCTTAAAAACATTCTATGGTTATTCCCATTTCATAAAAGCTATCTCCTTTTTAGGATCAACTGAAATAACATGTTCTAACACCATGTATCCCAAGAACATCAATTCCCAAATCCATAAATCACATTTTGAAAGCATGGTATAAATTCAATGATTTATCAACAATCTCAATACTATTCTAAGATGATGCACATGATCCTCCTCAGAAATAGAGTAATCAAGGATTCCATCCATAAATACAACCATAATGGTATCAAGATACTCATGTAATATCATGTTAATTAGAGATATAAATACATCATGAGTATTTGTTAGTACAAAAATAATGGTAAGGTAATCTTAATGGTCTTACCTTCTATGAAAGGTGGTATTCTGTATGTCAGATTCTTTTACCCTTGACTAGTTGTAACCTGATCAAAGTTATATCTTCAAGGACCTCTTCACCCATTTCAACTAATCAAATAGATCATCAATATTTTTCAATAGATATTTTTTCATTAATTTCACATTATTGAGTTTTTGGTAATCAAGGAGAAGGTGGAATAAAACATTAGATTTTATGGAAAAGAGAACTGGAACCTTCCAATGTGACACACTCCAGTGTTTAAGGACTTTATTTGAAATATCATACAATTGAGACTTTAAATCATTCATTTTAGCTTGAGATATTTGGTAAGAGGGAATGGAAATTGGTTGAATACCAAGCACTAAATCGATAGAGAACTTTACATCCATTACTGATGAAAACCAGAGAAGTAATAATGAAATGCATTGAGAAACTTGATGACCACTAGTGGGAGATCACCTCTCAAAATATTCCCACTCTAGATCAAAATCAAACACAAATAACACTTTCCACAACACCGGATAAGAGGGTCCCACTCTTCCCAACCTTGGGACCCACTCTCCTTAAACGACATGAACAAACCATATGGTGTAGTGAAGGAGACCCATTGAAGATAGAAATCAATCTGGTATTTATTTGAAATTATCCATTCTATAAAAAAAATGACATCACATGGTCTCATTTAAATAACTTGAAAAACCAAAGAAAGCTCAATATATAATAAAGAGAAAACATAAGAAAGACAATGAAAACCCTACTCTCCCTTCATCAAAAGGTGTAGTGATATGCATTATGTAATAAAAAATCCCCATAGGATTATTTTGTAGATTAAAGATATAGGTTGAATTAAATGAATGAGATGCACTAGTATCAAATAGAGAAATCGTTAATGATGAATTTATAGTAATGGTACCTACAATAGTTGTTTGGCACATATCTACTTCCTCTGGAGACACTTCAACTACATGAAGAAACGTTTTTCTATATTACTAAGGTTGGAACCCTTTTATATGTGAATCATTTGATTTCACTATATTTTTTCAGTTGCAGAAGATCATGTTCCCCTATGTGGAATATAGAAGACATGGAATAACTTCTGAAGGTGACCCGAGAAATTTTAGGAGCCACATAACATAGGGGCCTCAGTGAAAACCCTCTTTTAATTCCTTTGATTTCCTCACTAAAAAAATCAAATGACATCTATCAGGAACTATAAGAGGTATTGAAAAACCCTATTGTAAATAAACACCATGAGAATCATCATGATTCCACTTTCCTTTGAAGGAACTTGCACTGCCATTAGGAGAGAAATAAACTCCCGACAACCCTAACCTGCTAGCCAGGTCCATTTGACAATCAATTCTCTATCAAGTTCATCAACATAAGAAGGAAGCTTCGGAAAGAAAACATAATATTGAATATCAGGTCAAAGTCCCAATTATAAATTTTGAGCCTTTATCCTCTCAATCAATATTATCTCAATAACAAGCTTAGAAAAGAGATTTTCATACTCTGTCATGGTACTATCATCCTGATCATGTTTGAAAAACTCGGTTTCCTTGGAAAATCATCGACTTTGGATAGAACTGGTAGGTGAGTCTGACATTGAATTATTTCAACTCTAATCCCTCATGTTTCCTTTTCATCAACATTATGTCCCACTACCTCCTTCTTGGTCCTTCCTACATGACTATGTCACACTTCACCTTGATTTCATAAGGTGTCTCCATGAACCCAAAAAAATGCTCAATTCTGATCAACCATTCCTCAGACTATTGAGGTTAATTTGAGCCATAGACTGGTGGGGACTTATGTAAAATGACCTGTTGAAAACAAATCTTATGAACATCCATCTATGGTCCCATAGTTGGAGCTTGAATGGGAACTAGAGGTGGTGCTTGTCTCATATCTTTGATAGTGCACACAGTCACCTCAACCAAATTTAGGTCCATAAGAGGATTTTATCACTTAGGTTCAGTAGAATCTTCTTCATGAATTCAATTTTCATGTCCTCTTGAGGGTATGATGTTATATAATATTAGCAGATGAAAATAAAGACATCATATTGACACTCAAACCGAGCGACAAAGGAAATTAATCAAAAATGATAAATAAAAAATATTTATATTTCACTCTTTCCAAACCAAATGAAAGGAAAATACTAGAACTATTATTCAAGACACATTTCCCAAACCACCACTAGTGACTTAAGGTTAATTGTAGTCAGGGATGGGTAGGAACTCAATTGTAACTACTACCTAAGTCACAAAAGGATTACATAATGCATACTGACTTCAAGATAAGAAGATCATCCTATAGCTCTAATACCACTTTTTCATGAACCATCCTGGGTACCCTGGTAACCTAATAACCATGCCAGACCTGACATATCCTGAAGGGCATTTCTGATTCCAATGGGTTGGAAACTAGAACCATTCATCATACAAATTAAAGTGTCAATTAATTTTTCCCAAAACATTGTGGAATAAATATAAACAAGATATTATGTATTAAAGAAAACTACATAGGGAGAGGTATAAAAGAACTCAAATAAGTATAACAACCCCAAGAACTGAAATTAAGTACCATAAAATAGAAAAACTATCCCATGTCCTAATGGACACAACTCTCTATGTCCATAGATCAATAGCAAGAACCACCTCTATGTACTTCTTTACCCCTCCACAAATCTGGAAAGAGATAAACTACAAACACATGAAGTCATAGGTAAAGTGTGATATAAAATCCCATTAGGGTCTTACCATGGATTCCCAAGAATATGACAACATTAAATTAACCAAAGGGGGATTTAAATTTCAATTAAATGGGTTTTTCATTTAAAAATCTTAATTAAAAAAATTCATGATTTACATTTCAAATGATGGAAATACTTTTAAACAAATTTATTAATAAATATTTTATATAAAATAGTTTATATAAATTTACAATTCATGAAAAATAGTTTACAAAAACTGGTATATATATTTCATATATAAATAATAAACAACATTTTCATCTACCAAGAGGTATGTTAGTTCAAGGTTATGGGATCATTACACACTTATATAATGATAATCGAAATGTACACACACATCTCTCATACACTACCCAAATATAACCAACCAACATCCCATTGGGTTTAATATCAATGATAATTTTATGAGAGAGTTCTAAAGTGTCAATTCGATGCTAGGGAATTCTCATACTAGCATGTTTTTACCAAATAAATCACTTACTACCTAGGCTTCCATGTACTCAAAGAATAATCGATGATGGGATATTTATTTTAAAAATGTTTTAAATAAAATTCATCCCATTATCTCATTTACTGTATGCCATTTTACCTTTTAAAAAATTGGGTTTTTAAACAAAACATGCCACTTATTGTGATAAAACCACCAGGTTTCTATCAAAACCATTTTTAGGATTCTTTTGTCGAATACCAATTTGAAATCAATTACATCAAACCAATTTCACATTTTAAATTTCACATTTTTTCATAAATTTCATTAACACCCCCCAATTTAATAGATTTGGGCGTTTTTTCCAATTCCATGCTTAATCAAAGACAAATCCCCAATCTGGTGGAATTGGGTTTTTTAGTCAAACAATTGAAGAAAATTTCATTTATATAAAGAAATTGAGTTTAAATTTAATAATTGAATTTAATCATGTAATTCATGGTTAATAAAAATTGGCCATCATGACAAAACCACCTACCTTTTTATAGAAACACAACACCCATAATTGAACCTGCCAATAAGATCAAAGGCATATAATATATAGGAACTCAACCTAGAAAGAGTATTCAAAAACACAAAGTTTAGATTCATCAATCCCAATATGATCTAAAAACTCCTAGGAGGGAAAGATAAAGATACAGAGAGATGGATAGAATGCTTACCTGAATGTCACAACATGATATTGACAGTGATAAATTGTTTAATGAATCAACCCAGAATGGTATGAGGCTCCAAAATCACTTATGGATGGCTCTTGTTTGAGAGAAAGGAATTCAGGATAAGAGGAAATATTATTTTCAACCATGATGACTATTTAAAAACAATACTAAAGAATTTACACAATGTTTAATCCAATTACACATCACGTAATTGAAAAATCCTAAAATCACTAAAAACACCATCATCTATTGTTTAAAATGGATTTATTATTATTTCATATTTACATGTTATGTAACTGTATTACACGGTGTCTAAATAACTATAATTCTATAGAACCCACATCTTTTTTGCTGAAAATTCCAGAAAATACATGATTTTACCATTACGGTATCCACTTAATTCAATCTCAGTAGTACCCAGACAATGAAAAATTAAATCCATGACAAGGTTTAAAACCTACCTAAAAAGGGATAAAGGGATGTAACACCAGTATCCAACCCATCATCCATTAGAATATCAATCGCCTATATATCTCATCTAGATTTCAAATTTCATCAATTGGATGTCATGTGTTTTTATTAAAATGGTATATAGTTGAGGATATTTTTTTGAACAACCCCCTAGTTTTCAAAATAATCATTTTCCAAATCATGTTTTCAAATTAAAAAAATGCATCATATGGTTTGAAACAATCCCCTAGATAATGGTATTATAGGCTCAGCTCTTTTCTTATTTTAAAAGTTTTTTTCAAAAGGAATAGTTGATCCTATGCTTTTTATAAAACGAATTTCAAAATATATTATAGTTATATAAATATATATAGATGACATTATTTTTTGATCTTTAAGAAATTATTTTTTACTAAGTTCTCTAAAATGATGAAAGATGAATTTGAAATGATTTCAAAGGGTGAACTAAAATTCATTCATGGTTTTTAGATCATTGAAAGTAAAGAAGGAATTATAATAAATCAAATTAAATATAAAAAGGATATTTTAAATTTTTTTAACAGGGATAACACTAAGATTAGTGATAATCCTATGAATACCACCTGTAAATTTGTTCTTGATGAAGATGGGAAACAAAAGGATCAAACCAATTATATGGGTATGACTGGAAGTCTCATCTATAATACTTCTAGCTGACCTGATATTATGATTAGTGTGTTTATGTGTTCTCTATTTCATGCTAATAAAAAATATTCACAATTGGTTTTTGTAAAAAGGATTTTCAAATACCTCCAATATACTACTGATTTATTACTATTTTACCCAAGAGGACAAGCATTTGATTTTTTTAGTTATTCAGATGTTGATTTTGGTGGATCTATATTAGATAGAAAACTCACATATAGAACATGTCACTTTTTTGGAAAATATATAGTATCTTGGTTATATAAGAAATAGAGTTATATTTCATTATCTACTGTTGAAGCTGAATTCATACCTAGAGGTGGTTTCTATGCACAAATTTGTAGATGAAACACACATTAAAAACAATGGATATAAATTTCAACATGTCACTATAAACTATGATAATACCAATGATATAAATATTTCTAATAATATTTTATCACATTATAGAAATAAATAATAATGATGTAAGACATCACTTTTTGAGAGATCAATTTCCAAAATGTGATATCACTCTTCAATGCATTGGTACAGGACATCAAGTTATTTATATATTCACTAAGCCATTGAATTTAGAGGGAATTAATTACATAAAACACGAATTATGTATGATAAATTTTGGTTCAGTTTAATTTTAATGGATTCACCATTATATATTTATCACCATTGTATATTTATCACCATTGTAGATTTCTCACCATTGTGATGTTATCACCTTTGGGTATGTCTCACGGTTGGGTATATCTCATCATTGGAATTCTAACTATTGGACTTCTCTCCATTAGTCTACTCACTATACGACTTATAATTTTTAGAATTCTCATTATTAATATTTCTCAAATTTGGTTTGTCTCACTATTGGAATGTTTTATTCCTTTGTCAGATTTTTAAATTCTTAATTTTGAACCACCAATTTATTTTCTTATGGATTATTTAATTTCTTCAACTTGATTTAAATTTTTTTCTTATTTTTTCAATTTAGATTTTTTGAATCCCTATATTCCCAAATGATAATAAATGTGGTAATTTGTTTAGTTTCAAGACACAATCGTTCCTTATGGGTTTTTATCTTGATTCTTATGTGTTCTTTCTCTCTCAAACTGTTGGCCTTCTTTAAACCTTCCGTTCACCATTGACCAATCCAATTGAGTTGATATCCATGAATAGAGTGAATATTCCTTCAAATTATTCACCAAACTAGTCACATTATGCAAAGAAACAAAAAGGGTAACCAAGTTGTACTGCACTAGTGGAAATATTAAACCCCAAGATTATCAAACTAGGAGTTGTTCTGTAGAAAGAAGTTAAAGTTAAATGGTTTCTATCTAGTAAGTTTATTTTTTTGAATGTTATTTTGTACCAAGGGTGGATGGAGTGGTTCTCTTCAAATAATATACTATTTTATCCTATGTTGGTATATCAATTTTATCAGTATGTTGAGTATGCTTTTGAAGAGGAAGAAGATTATTTTGTGTGAAGTAGTGTTAAAGGTCATATAATCACTTTTTCATTAAGTTAGTTGGATGATTGTATAAATGTTACATATGAAGGGGTATTTATGACTATCAAGAAACCATTTCGGATGATGGTGATGATATTATCTATGAAGAATCCCTTGCTGAGTTTATTATAAATGAAATAGTTGGAAGGTCTTTTTCTTATATGTTATATGGAGAGTGTAAACCAGTTTTAAAATTTATATATCACTTTATATACACAATAAATGTTTACTTTGGCACCTTAAGGTATAAGGATATGTATTTTTCATGTCTTATGAAAAGAGGATAGAAGATGAACTTTTTTAGCTACCTCATGCTTTATATGATGTAAATGACCAAACAAACTTCTTGATCAAATTATCTAATCTACCCAATTTTTATTTCTTCTATTTTTCAAGATAATGTTTTTTTTAATCAAAATTAATATACTATAGTGGATTTTAGTGGTTTCTATATCACAAGTATACTTTTCAAAAGGATGAATATCAGTAGGAACCCATGAAACAAGAAATGGGTAGTTGATAATGAAAAATTATATGATGAGATTAATATAGTTGATCACCCATCTAGACCAAGGGATTTTGTATCCCCTTTTCTAGATCTTGATGAAATTGTTGAGTACTCTTACAGTGATAAGGAAGAAAAGGGTGTTTCCTCTATAGAATAAGAGGATAATGAATTTTATGTTGATGAGAGAAGTAACCCTGACCTGTCTCCAATATCTCCTTATATCACTTATGATGATACTAATCTACTTGGGACTCTCCCTAAGTGATAGAATTTAGTAAAAAGTGATAAACAAGCGATTGAAGTCACTAAAGAATATCAGTTCAAAATTAGTTCTAAATCAGATTAAGAAAATTGTTATGATGCAGATGATGAAGGAAATAGAAAAGGATGTGGAGGTGAAAATGAGGATTCTAATGGTGATGATGATAATGAAGGATCATATCCAAATAGTTCTAGTGGGAAAATTAAAAGACAAGATGTTGATATTCCTCCAGATATTCTAACATCAAATGGAGGTTCTTTTTCCAGATCATTGGAGTGGATCAGTTTTTTTTTATCAAATTGATGTTCATCCAAGAAAATATGGAGATGCGTTTTATGTGGGAGAGAAATATCCATGTTATGTTAGTATTCAAGTTAGTCCCTCTATTGATAGATTTTCTGTTGACGGTCAGAAGGTTTCATACTCTTTTATCGTTGAACAAATGTTAGTTATTATGGCTGTTGAGAAGCATGTGGCTGAACAGATGGAGGTTGAGCATGTAGAGAAATTTTTTGATGATTATAGATATGGTGTGAGCCATACCAATGCACTTTTGAGATATGATTATACTTCCAGTGTGACTTATCCTATTATAATTCAAGATTTTGTCGTTTATAAAACTATAAATTCTTCAGAAATAAGGATGGATCCTCTATATGAGGAATGTGGTTTGTTTCGATGATGTTCACCAAAGAATAGTGAACCTTCCATTTGAAAAGAGAGGGATCCTAAAGGATATATGGTTAATTAGATTTATTTTAATGGTTTTTTATAAAACATTGCCTCTATGAGAGATCATGCTCATGTTTTCCAACTTTTTCTTGTTGATGAGGTCACCAAGGGTGACTTGGATACTTTTAGAAAAAGATAGTTTCTAATTTTGTTAATATTTTGAATATTAAAGCACCACTTCTTAATTTTATATGTTAATAAGATGATATATATTTGTTTGGATTGGTGATCCAACATATTCAACCAATGATGATGCACTATATCCAAGAAGATGATATTGAGAATAAAAGGTTGGAAAATGAGTTGGAACCTCTAAAATCCATTGTAAGATATATGCATTCATCTTTTTCAAATAGTATGGGTTACTTGTAAGAAAAAATTGAAAATATTACCTATTTGGAATCTAGTTCTAGTGTACCTACTATTATATTTGATACCAAGTTTCTTAGGTTTTTTATGAAAGAAGAACTATGTAGTCTTTCTAGTGACCCTTCAAGTGTTTCACCTTCCATACCTGAGGCCACTTTGAGAAATTTTGAAAATGAAAATGATCATGTTTACAAGTTGATCAAGTATTATGATAATCACATGAAGTCTGATAGGGAGAACATAAATATAGCCATCAATTATTACCTCTAAACGAAATATACTAATCATGCCATGGATGCCAATTTCATGTTTTTAGATGAAAATTTGAGGATGCCTCTCTTCACACAAGCTTTTAAAGAAATGGTCAGCCAGTCGAAAGTTCTGAATTCTACACATTAGAGATCTATGGATTAAAAGCAAGAATTTTTTAGTGAAATAGAGAGAGTTGGTTCTATCATATTGATTTTTTTTAACATTATAAATTATTTTCTGTATATTTATGGGATTGTAGTTGTAGCTCATGAATCCATTCCAGTGATAGCCCACCCCACACCTCCTACCACATATCCAATGTTTTTCATTTATGGAGTTACTAGAGATCATAATGCACCACTACTATCTAGGATTCATCCATTTTCTATATCTTTAAGAGAATTTTTTCGTCACCTTTATCCCATCCTTATTAGAGAGCCTCATTCTATGAACAATGTTACTACAACCCTAACTCTGTAAAGACCCGTAAATTCCAAGGAAATTTTTTTTTCTTAATTTTCTTTGAAATTTTACAAGAATTCAGTTTCTGACGGTGCCTGATTCTGAGGCCCGGTGTGCCTGGAATCAATTTCTGAAGTTTGGCTCGGGTACATTCAGTGAACGGACGAGCGGGTTTTTCTAACTTTTGAATCGGTGCCCGGAATTGAATTCTGAGGGAACTGATGGAATCACAGCGCCGGTAATTGCTTAGAAACGCCTCTTCCGGAGTTGTGTGTACTCGGGTGTGGTTTTTAATTTTCGGGCTTAAAGTTAAGAAATAAAATAATTGTACAACAAACGTAATTTTATTTCACTTAAGCCGCTTGGAAGCTAGTTGAAGCCAATTTAAGCTACTTAAGCTGGGTTGAAGCGGATAGGGTGCTATCCAAAAATATCATACCAGCGCCGTTGAAGCCGAGCGAAACCGCGGGCAGAGTCGGGGCCGTGGAGACATTTTGAAGACCCTGTGGTTTGCTGTCGAAGTGTGGATCGACGATCGATGGTGAAGCAGGCCGCGAAGACATTTTGAGGGCCTCGCAGTGAAGATTGGGTCCCAGGAGGACCACTGGCGAAGACCGCACACAAAACAGACCACCAGAGCGCGTCTGGTGGCCCGCGGAAACTCCCGCCGGCGCGCCACCGGCAAAACCTGCCGCGGCTGAAGCCACGGCGGCGACGAGGTTCCGCGGCCGTGCGTAACCGGTGGAGGGACGCGACCCGGCAGCCGCGTCCGCTGGCAAGGCGGCCCCAGCCGGGGCCGCGGGTTCCTCACGCGGGGCAGCGCGCCCCCGTAGCTTCCGCACTCGGCCGCTCGGCCGAGCCGAGCCGGACCGGTCGGCCGAGCCAGGCCGCGCCCTGGCCGGACCAAACCGGGCCAGCTGGGTCGGACCGGGTCGGGTCGACCCGGTTCGACCGACCCATGGGGGGTTGGCCTGGGCCCGGACCCCCCGTCTTCGGACCGTTTTTGGGTCAAATTCTCATAACTTGATTTACGGGCCTCCGAACGACGCTCCGTCAGCGGAAACGTGATCCTTGGATCGAGACGGTCGTTTTGGTATATCCCACTCAAGGTTTCCTAATACATTAGGTTCGGTCGGGTTGGTTCGTATACGAAACCAACCGGGCCCTCGGAGTGAAACGCTTATATCTTGAGTTACGGACGTACGATTGACGTGTCGTCGACTTTGATGGATTCCTATAAGGGAGACGGATCTTTTGGCTCACTCTGCCCGAGGTTTGGACGTAGTTGGAGTACGGTCGGGTTGGTTTTAACTTAAAAACCAACAGGGCCCCCAGGACGAAAAAGCCAATGACTTCCAGACCGGGCGTCCGATTGACGCGCCGTCTGTTGCATTGCATTCCTGTTGAAGATACGGAACTTTTGGAATCCTCTGCCCGAGTTTTGGATGCAGATGGATAGTGGCTGGGTTGGATCGCACTGAAATCCAACTGGGCCCCTGGAACGGAAAAGCTGATACCTTTCTGACAGAACGTCCGTTTGACGAATCGTCAACGGAATTAGTGATCACATTGAGAAACGGTCCCTATGAGTATACCCTATGGGAGTTCGGGATACAGTTGAGATATGGCCGGATTGGTTCGCTCACTAAACCAACCGGGCCCCTGGGACGAAAAGGCTAATAACTCACAGACCAGACGTCCAATTGACGGACCGTCTGTTGCGTTGAGACCCCTATGACGAGGCGGTCCTTTGAGATACTTCTTCGTGGGACATTGTGACACTTGGAGTATCGACCAGTAGCTCGTGGAGTGGACCCTCTCAGAGACGAGCGTACGGAGTACGGAGACCGTGTAGCCGGCTGAGACCTGAAGACTGCTTGACCGACTTGACTTGGAGTGAGTCGACTAGCCCAGTGGACGGAGCGCCCGGTATTTGGCGACAGAACCACGGCGGACGGAGCGCCTGGTAGTTGGCCGCAGACCCACGGTACTCGACAGGAGGAGTACCTCTGTAGGCTATTAGGGGGAGCGCCCGATATTTGGCGACAGACCCACAGTGGATGGAGCGCCCGGTAGTTGGCCGCAGACCCGCGATACTTGACAGGAGGAGCACCTCAGTAGTCTTAGGTTAGTGAGCAGTACCTCGGAGTCGTGATAGGACCACTGTACACCCCAGAGACAGAGCTATTCAGCAGTTACGGTTTCGATAATGAAAATCCTGGTTTGAGCTGAGAATTTTGACCTTTGTGTTTACCTCATGATTTAGATGGGTCACTTGATAACTTAGGTATATATATGGGCATATACCTGGGTAGTGGTTATCCATTGATTTCACAATCCTTGTGTTTACCTCATGATTTAGATGGGTTACATGATAACTTAGGTATATGTATGGGCATATATCTAAGTAGAGGTTATCTTTTGACATCTTCTTGTGGTTATCCTTGTTGGTTTAGTGAGACCGTGAGGGTCTCGGGGTCCCTACTGAGTATCGTTATACTCACCCCTGCACGGGCTATGCCCGCACCTCATTGTGTTGGTTGTAGACGACGGGCAGTGCTGACGGAGGCCGAGTGTTCGAGGACTGGTCGGTACCCGGAGGTGGACTACATGACGAGTCGGTACCCGGAGGTGCACTACACGACGAGACGACACACAGAGGAGGTTGACAAACGAGAGCGTGGAGGAGGCTATCTGTACCTACCCTTCAGGTAGGATCCGTGGTGGACGACCAGGAGTTGCGCTATCTGTACCTACCCTTCATGTAGGATCCGAGGAGGATGACCCAGGAGTTGCTTCCTACTTCCAGCTGTTGTCTTTTTGCTGTTGTACCTTGTTCATTTGTAGTCGTACTTTCTTTTGGGTTTGTATTCTGGCCCATTTACTTTTCAGCTTTTCTTTTTTACATAGTGTTTTGCTTCGGCTTGTACTCTGTGGTGCTTGTTTTATTTTATAAAGGCAATGTCTTCCTAGTTATCGGAATTTCACGCCTTTTGTGCTAGTCTCCAGCCCCTGGCCTATGGAAGGCGGGCTTGGGGTAGTCACGGCATGGGCCCTGAGGACGGGTCGTGACAAATTTGTATCAAAGGGGTTGGTTATACCGCAGAACTTATAACTCTGATATTTTCTTTCTATGAAGCAATAGTGTTAAGAGTACCGAGTGTGGTTTTCAGTTCAGGGAGTCCAGTGTTGGTGCAGGCGGCCGACATATCCATACACCAGGACCCTGACAACTGATTTCTGACTTTGTGCACGAAAAGACTGATTGCGTGTGTGTTTTCAAAGGTTCCCCCTTAAAACAGCTCAAACCAGGTCAGCTCACCAGGTGTAATCGTTTGACCGTGTTACGTTGTTTCTTTCAGGATGCCTTTTCTCGGACGACCAGCTAGATCCCAGAGGGATGTGCGTGATGACAGCATATCGAGTGATGAGGCTTTGGTACAGGGCCCTCTTGCAGTTGAGGCACCGGCAGAGGCACCAGTGGTACTATCATACGTTGGGCCACCGATGTCACCTGCCCCAGCAGTAGGCGATGCCCGCTACTTGAGTGCGCTGGACGGGTTCCAGCGCCAGAGGCCACCTAGGTTCCAGGGAGAGACGGACCCGCAGGCGGCTGAGGATTGACTGGAGGCAGTGGTGAGAGTCTTCAGGATATTAGGGACGCCGACAGACTTCATGGTGATCTTTACTGCCAGCCTCCTTCAGGCAGCAGCAGGCAGGTGGTGGAGCCACTTGTTCCAGTTTTGCGACGGGGTGACCTTCGCATGGGAAGACTTCGAAACCTTCTTCTGGGTGGATTTTGTGCCAGTAGCTCTACACCACGAGTGTGTACAGGAGCTTCTACCTTTGCCGCAGGGTTTTCGATCAGATGCTGAGTCATCTGTGGGCAGTAGACAGATGATGCAGAGGTCCAGGAGGACCAGACCAGCAGTTGGACGATCTCAGGTTTTAGGACCGGTGGTGCGAGGCACCCGGGGTGGGAACAGAGCTAGGCGTGCCAGAATCAGGTTGTGTTACTCATGCGGCAGAAAGGGTCACCTGGCACGTGACTATCCGAATCCTCATACGGTTGATCAATGGGTGTTGGAGGAGCCACCGAGACAGAAGCAGCGGCTGGTGATTGAGCAACAGCCGAGCAGTGGACAAGGCAATAGAGCTCCGAGAGCAGGTGGGAAGGAGAGGAACTAGTGGATACGTCCTTTGTACTTCTAGTTCCATGATTGCTTTTGTATTCTTGTCTTTGTACTATGAGCTGCAATAATAAAAAAGACACTTATCTTTGTTTGCCTTTCTGTCCTTTTGTTTGGTTGATACTGAGTGGTCCCAGTTAAACTGTTGACTTGACCCTCACTCTCGAGATTTCTACTGGAGGAGACCCAGTGACCTCACACTGATGCCGACAGTGTGACTCGACCCTTAGAGGCGAGAGTGACAGTTTTATCTCTTGGTAGTTACGTTGAGGCCTTAAGATGTCATCCATGGCATGAATATATCATTCATGTCAGGATTGACTGTATTAGGCAACGAATGTGGTTCATCTAGGGGATGAGACCAGATTTCTCTTATTGGCAAAGAAGAAATCATAGTAGCTCTTGTGAGACTAAAGGAGTTCCAGGTCATCCAAGAGCGGATGAAGACTACACAGTGTAGTAAGAAACAAGAAACCGGTGCCAGTCTTAGAGACTCGGGCGTGTTAAATGTTTCAAGAAGTAGAAACTTTAATATAGATGAGTCTGCGAAGCAGCAGACGTGAAGGCAGAGCTAGGAGAGCAGTATGGGGTGGTGTACATCTTATCATGCTACAACCACCCGCCTTAGTTATCCCCGCCAGGCTCAGGGAGCTGGAGGGCGGTGGAAGAGTGTGGCTGCTTGCGGTCAAGGAGTGTGACCCAATGGCTCTAGAAATGATTCAAGGGACATTCTGTGTCCACTACTAGCTGTTGTAGTAACGGATGTCGATTTGAACCATTCCTTGCTTTCAAAAATCTTATTCCAGACCTAGAGTTTCCGGTAAGCCATGGACTTGACCCTCACGTCTGGAGATACCTTGGGAGGAGACTCGATAATCACACTTACGCCGACGGTGTGGTCAGATCATCGAGGCGAGAGTTTCGGTTGGAATCTCTTGGTGGCAGCGTCGAGGCCTTACGACATTGGTTTGAGTATGGATTGGAAAATCACAGTTCATACGCAAATTGACGGTATTAGGCAAAAAGGTTGTAGTTTAACTACGACATCGGGATGGGTTTTCCTTGGTCGGCGAAAAAGGAAACCCCAGGCAGCGTAGGGTAACTCTTGCATAGGAGGGTGTGACCGATCACTTTTGATTCGGTCAACCTTACCCTCGTAGCAGCAGTCGTTTTGAGTTTCAGTTCTATTAGAAAATGGAGACCTCTGTAGTTCGAGGATGATGACCACGTCTTCTTATGAGTCTCACCTCGACGAGGTTTACGGAGATGTGGCCAAAGCGGAAAGTTATCTCCAAAGTTCAACGGACCTTTCTAGGTTCTCAGCTGGGTAGGCGAGGTGGTTTACCACTTGACCCATCCACTTTAGTTGCACTAGGTGCATGACGTTTTCCACGTATCCCAACTGAGGAGATACGTGTTCGACCCTCCACATATCATCGACCATGAGGAGCAGGACAATGGCGATGGGGTTACTTCCACGGAGGTTCTAGTGGGGATCAAGGATCAATAGGAGCGGATCCTACGGGGACGATCGATTACTCCGATGCACTTTCTTTGGCAGAACGGGAACCTCCAGGTGAGAACATGGGAGCGGAAGGGTCAGAGGCGTGCTCAATACCGCCTTTGTATCCCTAAGTTTGTGGTGAAGCTTTACGGGGACGTAAAGCCCTGTGGTGGGAGTAATGTAAAGACCCGTAAATTCCAAGGAAATTTTTTTTCTTAATTTTCTTTGGAATTTTACAAGAACGCAGTTTCTGACGGCGCCTGATTCCGAGTCCCGGTGTGCCCGAAATCAATTTCCGAAGTTTGGCTCGGGTACGTTCAGTGAACGGACGAGTGGGATTTTCTAACTTTTGAACCGGTGCCCAGAATCGAATTCTGAGGGCACCGATGGATTCGCAGCGCCGGTAATTGCTTAGAAACGCCTCTTCCGGAGTTGCGTTTACTCGGGTGTGGTTTTTAATTTTCGGGCTTAAAGTTAAGAAATAAAATAATTGTACGACAAACTTTATTTTATTTCACTTAAGCCGCTTGGAATCCACTTGAAGCCACTTTAAGCTACTTAAGTTGGGTTGAAGCGGATAGGGTGCTATCCAAAAATATTCTACCCTCTTGGTAGGATATTTGCGAGGTGGGACCCACACGGGCCCCACCGCTTCTTTCTGCTAAGTAACGCACCCGCGAAAACCCGTCATTATGAAAGTCAACAGACGTGTTTTCTTAATTTCTTAATGCACCGATTAATTGGGTAGTTAAGTTTTACAATTAATTCATCGAATTTAATTGTTCGTTTCTTATCTTTTGTTTTTCAATTCTTAAGTTGATAATAAAATAATTTGAGGACTTATTTTATTTTTGGTTGAGGGGGTTGTGTTGTGTTGAACCTTCGGGAGAGCAAAGAGAGAATTCTTCGTTCTTCGAAGAAGAACGCGAAGAACGCGAAAAATGCGAAGAACATGAAGAACGCTTCGACCTCCGATGAATAACACCAAACCCCCGGAGATCAACGACGTGACGCCGATGACTCTCCTTCCGTGACGTTTCTTCCGCGACAAGAAAATCCGCGACGAACCCTCACTCGACGACTACGACGAGGTAGGGGATTGTCATGTTGAGAATAATTTTTATTCCCTTAAATTCTTTCTTTCTTTCTTTCTTTCATTCTAAAGAAAACAATTAACACAGATCAACTTATTACCTAGTTGATCCGCGAACGTTTTCCTTGCGGTTCGGGAATTTCTGTTGCAGGAAGTTATGGGGGATTATTTTTATTTTTTTTGATCGTGATCTCATCTATCGCCTTTCTTCCTTCTTTTTTTTGGGCCGCCTGTTATCAAACTAACGGGGGAAGGTCTGACCGCACGAACACGGCCGACCCTCCTTCCCCTCTTGTTGTTTGAGATCGTTGCGGCACGAATAAAGGCGGAACAGTGCAACGACACCATGCGAACACAAGGAAGAACGCGACGAAGGAGCATGGTGCCATCGCGCTGCACTGTTGAAGTCGAGTGAAACTGCGGGCGGAGTCGGGGCCGCAGAGGCATTTTGAAGACCCCGCAGTTTTCTGTCAAAGTGTGGATCGAAGATCGATGGTGAAGCGGGCCGCGAAGACATTTTGAGGGCCTCGCAGTGAAGATCGGGTCCCTGGAGGACCACCGGCGAAGACCGCACACAAAACGGACCACCGGAGCGCGTCCGATGGCCCGCGGAAACTCCCACCGGCGCGCCGCCGGCAAAACCCACCGTGGCTGAAGCCGCGGCGGCGACGCGGTTCCTCGGCCGCGCGGAACCGGTGGAGGGACGCGGCCCGGCCGCCGCGTCCGCTGGCAAGGCGGCCCCAGCCGGGGCCGCGGGTTCCTCACGCGGGGGCGGCGCGCCCCCGCGGCTTCCGCGCTCGGCCGCTCGGCCGAGCTGAGACGGACCGGCTGGCCGAGCCAGGCCGCGCCCTAGCCGGACCGGACCGGGCCAGCCGGGTCGGACCGGGTCGGGTCGACCCGGTTCGGCCGACCCAGGGGGGGTCGGGCCAGGTCGGCCCAGGCCCGGACCCCCCGTCTTCGGACCACTTTCGGTCAAATGCCTGTAACTTGAGTTACGGGCCTCCGAACGACGCGCCGTCAGCAGAAACGCGATCCTTGGATCGAGATGGTCGTTTCAGTATATCGCAATCAAGGTTTCGGAATACTTTGAGTTCGGCCGAGTTGGTTCGTATACGAAACCAACCGGGCCCTCGGAGCGAAACGCTTATATCTTGAGTTTCGGACATCCGATTGATGTGTCGTCGACATTGATGGATTACTCTAAGGGAGACAGATCCTTTGGATCACTCTGCCCGAGGTTTGGATGCAGTTGAAGTACGGTCGAGTTGGTTTTAACTTAAAAACCAACCGGGCCCCCAGGACGAAAAAGCCAATGACTTCCAGACCGGGCGTCCGATTGACGCGCCGTCTGTTGCATTGCGTTCCTCTTGACGATACGGAACTTTTGGCATCCTCCACCCGATTTTTGGATGCAGATGGATAGTGGCCAGGTTGGATTGCCCCGAAATCCAGTCGGGGCCCCTAGAACGGAAAAGCTGATACCTTTCTGACAGAACATCCGTTTAACGAACCGTCAGCGGAGTTAGTGATCACGTTGAGAAATGGTCCCTATGAGTATACCCTATGGGAGTTCAGAGTATAGTTGAGAAACGGCCGGATTGGTTCGCTCACGAAACCAACCGGGCCCCTTGAATGAAAAGGCTTATAACTCACAGACCGGACATCTGATTGACGGGCCTTCTGTTGCGTTGAGGCCCCAATGACGAGGCGGTCCTTTGAGATACTTCTTCATGGGACTTTGTGACACTTGGAGTATCGACCAGTAGATCGTGGAGCGGACCCTCCCGGAGACGAGCATGCGGAGTACGGAGACCGTGTAACCGGCTGAGACCTGACGACTGCTTGACCGACTCAACTTGGAGTGAGTCGACTAGCCCAGTGGACGGAGCGCCCGGTATTTGGCGACAGACCCACGGCGGACGGAGCGCCTGGTAGTTGGCCGCAGACCCGCGGTACTCGACAGGAGGAGTACCTCTGTAGGCTATTGGGGGGAGCGCCTGGTATTTGGCGACAGACCCACAGTGGACAGAGCGCCCGGTAGTTGGCCGCAGACCTGCGGTACTCGATAGGAGGAGCACCTCAGCAGTCTTAGGTTAGTGAGCAGTACCTCGGAGTCGTGACATGACCACTTTACACTCCAGAGACGGAGCTCTTCAGCAGTTACGGTTTCGATAATTAAAATCCTGGTTTGAGCTGAGACTTTTGACCTTTGTGTTTACCTCGTGATTGAGATGGGTCACTTGATAACTTAGGTATATGTATGGGCCTATACCTGGGTAGTGGTTATCCGTTGATTTCACAATCCTTGTGTTTACCTCATGATTTAGATGGGTTACTTGATAACTTAGGTATATGTATGGGCATATATCTAAGTAGAGGTTATCTGTTGAGATCTTATTTTGGTTATCTTTGTTGGTTTAGTGAGACCTTGAGGGTCTCGGGGTCCCTACTAAGTATCATTATACTCACCCCTGCACGGGCTATGCCCGCACCTCGTTGTGTTGGTTTCAGATGACGGGCAGTGCTGACGGAGGCCGAGTGTTCGAGGACTGGTCGGTACCCGGAGGTGGAATACACGACGAGTCGGTACCCAGAGGTGGACTACACGACGAGACGACACACAGAGGAGGTTGACGGATGAGAGCATGGAGGAGGCTATCTGTACCTACCCTTCAGGTAGGATCCGTGGTGGACAACCAGGAGCTGCGCTATCTGTACCTACCCTTCAGGTAGGATCCGAGGAGGATGACCCAGGAGCTGCTTCCTTCTTCCAGCTGTTGTCTTTTTTCTGTTGTACCTTGTTCAGTTGTATTCGTACTTTCTTTTGGGTTTGTATTCTGGCCCATTTACTTTTCAGCTTTTCTTTTGTACTTAGTGTTTTGCTTCTGCTTGTACTCTGTGGTGCTTGTTTTCTTTTACAAAGGCAATGCCTTCCCAGTTATCGGGATTTTACGCCTTTGGTGCTAGTCGCCAGCCCCTGGCCTATGGAAGGCGGGCTTGGGGTAGTCACGACACGGGCCCCAAGGACGGGTCGTGACAACCTCAACCTCCTTCATCTCTGAAAGTTGTTCCTAATAAACCCTATTTCATTATTTATTCTGCCTCATCCAATGAAAATGGAAAAAAAACCTTGGGATCCTTCATTCAAACCCAAATACCATTTATTTTTATCCATTTTGTATTTTATGGGATTGTTTTTTATGTACCTTTTTGTTGAACACTTTTGAGTTTTATTCTCCAACACTTTCTGTGTGTTATCTCTACTATTATTTTTATTCTATTTCTCTTAAATTTTATATTTTACTCTTCTTTCATTACATTTTTACTCTTTTTTATTATCCCAAAAGGGGGATAAGATCTATGGAATTTACCTTTATAGTTTTTTCATTTCTTTTTTTTCTTTTGATATCTTAATTATTTATGTAACCATTTTCCTTTGATACTATGTGTTTCAATTTATTTATTTTTTCCATTATTTATATTTGATATCACACGTATAAATTTTCCTATTTTATCTTTAATACCGTGTACTTAATATATTTTGTACCTTGTGTAATTTTATTACCTTTGATGCATTTATATTTCATTGATACTATTTGTATAAAATAATATGATTAATCTTTAATATTATGTGTATTAAAATTTCATGATTTTTTATCATTAAAAAGTTGGAGATTTTTGAAATCCTTGTTTTATTGATCAATAAATCATGATTATTATGATAATTAATGATCTTTATGGTTTCTGTTAGAATTTTATTCATATCAAACAAATTGGAAAAAAAATATGGTTAAGTATGGAAAGACTCACCACCAAGGATAAGTCACCATCCACAATGATTCACCACTGAGATGGAAATTTGAAAACATATTAGACACTGCTAGACTATGTATCACCTCCAGACAATGTCTTACCATAACCAAATTATCACTACCAGACAAAGTATCACAACGCCTTGATATACTGTCAAGGAATTCATACTGCCAGATCAAAAAATTGACAATGTGTTGGGATGTCTAACCTCTAGTGCCTCGCCGCCAGATCTAGAAACTTTTCCAATGTTTCACCATTCCAAAGAGTCAATGGTAGATCAAGACAATGCCAAAAGTGTCACTGTTCTAAATATTAACCAACACTATTTAAAATTATTTTTAATATAATATTTTTAATGGATACTTTATCGAATTAAATGATGAGGAATATTCTAATGATTGTGTATTAACTATTATAGAGGATGTGTTAAATAACGTTTCAATTATGTAGTATGAAGGTGCATAAGATCTATCTTATTCTCTTTGTTGTTATTGAAAAAATTGAAATCAGACTCCCTCATGCACAGTGTGCGGATAATGTAGAATGATACACTTAGAAAGCTGCACATGTGAACTAAATCTAGACATTATTATAAGAAGAAGAAGATATTTCATTTTACATTCTACATACACATGACGAAGGAATCTGAATCACATCATACATCCAATGACTTCCTATAGTCGAGAACAAGAGTTTACAACAATCTGTTTTGCTAAAATTTATGAGAAATGACTCGAACCACAGATAAAATCACTTTAAAGGAGTCACAAGCTATAAATACTAATAGATCAAGAAACACTAAATCATAAAATTTGTTATGTGATTAGTATTCTTATTGATGTTACATTATGATACGCTTTTGTTACTTTGTTTTATAATCCACACACCATCCCATGCTTTAAACTGGGAGATATTTCGATATATTATAAACCACATTTACTTATGTTTCTCATCTATTGTAGTAGAGGTCTGGTTTTAATATGGTGTTTATTTTTTTATCTCACAAAAACTTTGGAATAGGTCCTTGTGTTACCTAGACTGCTTGGTGTTGTATTACCCGATCTTGGTTTGGGATAAAAAGTTTGTTTTTATATAAAATTATTGGTAGAGGGTGATTTCAAAGTGGAGAGGACTAAGTTGCAACTTGAGACTAAGCCTCTTGTATTCAAATTATGGTGTCTGTCTCATTTGTATTGTTTGTTTTATTTTCTATAATTTAAAACTAAATCTATTTTCCTTTCAAGAAAAAGCACTATGTTTCTAGTTTATCTTAATTAGTGTTTATATACGATTTTGATTAATTAAATTGATTTGAAAGGATAAAATAATATTGTATGTTATTTTACCTAAGACAAAATGAATCTTATAAGAAAAAATTTAAAAGATTAAATCTTATATAAAATTTCTATTTTGATAAATTGTTCTGTTTTTTAATTATTGGTTGATTTTATTTAAATTTATGTTTAATAAAAAAATTATTAGGGACTAAATTTACCCCCACTTGAGATACTCACTTTGACCAACATTTTGTACGAATGGTTTATGATTTTATATCAATGTTTTTCAAAACAATTTAATTGTGATTTTATTTGTTCTCTAAAGATCATATATTTTTATTAGTTCTAAATACAACTCTTTAAATTGATAATAGAAAAAAATGTTTTTCTACTAACAAACATCCATTTTTTAAGAGTAATAATTATACTTACTTAATGATAATGATGAAAATTTATATAGAGAGTATGGGTTTTGAGATTTGGATTTATATATAGGATAGATATGAATTACAATAAACTACTATAGTTACATAGTTCTAAGATACTAAGAATTCCTATAATAATAATAATAATTGAAAATCCCTAAATTCAATGTATTGTGCCTTATAAGATGAAGAATTAAATAGAATATCTTCAATTAAAATTTCATTTGAAATTTTGGATTCAATAGTTATTTCTCATGAAGGAAAAACAAATGTTAAGGAAATTAGATTAAATAAATATACTATTAATTATGATACTTTTATGATAAAGCCTGATGAATTATTATCTGATATGTATCGCAGGTTTAAGGAAATTGTGAACACCTTGAGATTTCTAGGAAATATATTCTTTGACAAAGACTAGATTATGATACTGCTAATATTCCTTCCAAAAATATGGATAGGCACATCTATTTCAATTAGAGAGTCATGTGACATCCAAAAACTACCGATTAAGGTGATTATTGGGAAACTGATGGTGAATGAAGAACAACTGAAAGTCAATTGAGAGGATTAATATGAGTTAAAAATAAAATCAATAGCTTTAAATTATACATCATCTAAATAAAATAAAAAGAAAATTATACAAATAAAAACTCAAGTGATAGTGAATCACCACTGGAGAGTGATGAAAGGATGGCCCATCAATCTAAGATATTTAAGAAGTTCTACAGGAAGAAGAAGTTTTTTAGAAATCCTACTATAAAAGAAAGTATGATACTAAGGTAAATAGGAAAATAGATTGCAAGATGGATTAAAACACTAATGAAATTAAATATATGAATGAAAAAGAAAAGGAAATTTCAAGTCATATTGTCCGAAACTAAAATAAAAAAAAGATATATGATGGAAAAGATGAAAAGTTAAAGAAATACATGAAAGAAACGTGGAGATACTCTGAGGATTGATCAAGTGATTCTGACTCTAATCCTAAACAAAAGTGTGATAGATCCAACATGTGCTTCAAGAGTAATGTCTCTGAGGTAGTTACTATTTCTAATATTTTACCTATGCTTAATTTTGATAATTCTGAAAATGAACATAATGATGACGAAATGTATCAAGAAGAATTTTTTGAATATTATAATATGTTTTATGGAAATTTTAATGAACTAAGATAAAAATATAGTGTTCTTAAGAGACAACATTATTTATCTTATAACATTAAATCAGATTTGTTTGCTGAAAAAGGAAAAAATGCTCAGGTACTAAAGGATAATACTGAACTTAATATAACAAATAAACAACTAAAAAAGGATTTACAAAATTTTAACAGTGGTAGAGAATATCTTTCTCATATTATATGTAAATAATTTTCTCCAAAATATATTACTGATATAGGATACTAACATGGAAGAAGAAGAATTGTAAAGAGCACAATTGTATCCATGTCTAAATATGATAGTTCAACAACTAGATAATTTTATAAGGGACAAAAAAACTATTTATTTCAAAGTCCTTGTATTCTATTTATAAGAGGCATATTATACAAATTTTCGTCCCAAAATCCATGATTACTAACTCATCATGACCTATGAAAATCTGGGTACCGTAATCATTTATTGTATAAATTCTTTTTTAGGAAAACTGCTTAAATACCTCCTATATAAATCTATGGTACGTGGATAATGGGTTTTTTAAGGAATATGATATAATAATATTATATCATTAAGAATATAATAACTATTGATTGTTTTTATGTCACCTTTATTGATAATGAAAAAGGGGAAATAATCATCCTTTCCCCAATTGGTAAAATTAATATAGTTTTAATTTCTAGTGTACAGTTTTTGGATGGTTTGAAGTATAATTTACTTAGCATCTAATAGTTATGTGATGATGGTTTTCATATTATTTTTGAAAATAATTCATGTAATTTTTTTGATTCTAAAGATACTTTAGTCTTTACTACTTTAAAGAATGATAATGTTCATGTTGTTTATCTTAATTCTATAATTTCTCAAAATGTTTAATACTTGAGTTTTTTTCACAATGAATCATGGATTTGGAATAGGAGGTTAGGCCACTATAATATTAACTCACTTAGGAAGCTTACTAGGAATTTTTTAGTCAAAGATCTTCCAAAATTGTATTTCTAAAATTGAAAAGTTTGTAACCCCTTTCAAAAATAGAAGCAAAAAAATATTTCATTTAAATTAAATAAATAAATTTTAAATTATCAACCTTTCAAGTTAGTTTATATGGATTTATTTGTACTATAAAGAGTATTAAGTCTATATGGGAAGCACTTTGTGAAGGTACTAGTATATGACTTTTCTAGGCATACTTGGGTATTCTTTTTAGCTCTAAAAGTGATGCTTGCTCATATTTTACTACGTTTGCAAGGACTATAGAAAACTAAAGTGGACTTAGTATTAAGACCCAAAGATGTGACCATGTTTGTGAATTTGAAAATGAATACTTTGAATCTTTTTTCTCAAAAATAATCTATAGTCATAACTTATCTTCTCCTATGATCCCTTAGGAGAATGGAGTTATATAAAGAAGGAATATAACTCTTCAAAAGCCAGCCAGAACATTGGTAAATTAATATGACTTACCTTTCTATTTTTGTAGATAGGCTTTGAATACAACCTCTTATATAAGAAATAGAGTTTCAATTAAAACAATCTTAAAAAATACCCCTTATGAGATTTGGAAAAATATAAAGACTAAGGTTAATTAATTTATAGATATTGATTGCAATGTTTTTAATCATAACACTAAAAAAATCTAAAAAAAATTCTCTAAAACTGTTGAAGGAAATTTCCAAAGTTATTCAACTTCCAGTAAATCCTAGAGTGTTTTTAATAAAATGATAAATATTTTGGAATAATATTTTCATATAAAATTTGTGGAAACAAATCCACATGATCCTAATACCTCTTCAGAAAACATTTCGGCCAATTTATTAAATATAAACATAAATTCCAAACCTACTGATTCAGCTCTGAAACAGTCAAAAAATCATATAGTTCTACGTAATTTCTAGAACTTCTAGAACCCTAACTTGTAGATAAACCTGAATTGACCAGTCTTACTATTTCAAGAGATGATATATCCCTAAAGTTACATCCCCTAGATGATATATTTGGATACCTAGATAGAGGAATATGGACTTGATATTCTCTAGTAAACCAGGGTGAACATCAATAATTATTGCCTCATCTTGAACCAAAGAACATAAATGATTCAATCAATGATAAATTATTGGTAATGGAAATGAAATAAGAATTAAATAAGTTTTAAAGAAATATAGTATGATAACTACGGTATAAAACAAAGGACACCATGACTATATGATCTAAATGGCTATTTAGAAACAAGTTGTAAGAATCAAGAAAAATTATAAGAAATAAGGAAAGACTAGTTAAATAAGTTTATAATCAAGAATATGGAATACACTATGAGTATACATTTTCACTATTTGTCATGATCAAGACCAGGTACCCTGGTAACCCGATAATTGAATCACCCAGAGATATCCTGAAGGCATTTCTAATCGCCCCAGGATTTTGACTAGCACCTGACATCATATAAATTAATTTCGGAATAAATTTTACCTCAAAAATTGCAGAAGTAATATAAACAAGACAGTATGCATACACGAAAAATCCATAGGGAGAGGTGTACCATAAGTAAAACAGGTATAACAACCCAACACAGTACAATCAATTATCATAAAATAGTAAAACTTACTAACTATCAACAGACATGGCTCTCTAAGTTAGCGGATGAATAGCCATAACCACCTACAAGTGGTGCTTTACCCCTACTCAAACCAGGAAGGATATAATATAAAAACACTCCAAGGAATATGTAGGGTGTGATATAATAGCCCAGTAGGGTCTCACTAAAGATTACATAACATATTCTAGCATTTAATTAACTAAATACTGCTTTCAATTTTAATTAAAGTTTGGTATTCTATAAGAATAATTAAAACAATTCATGATTGACATTTCAAATGATTGAAGTATTTTTAAACAAATGTATTCATAAACTTTTTATATAAAATAGATTATATAAATTCAGAAGGCATGTAAAATCTTTAGAAACTGTGGAATATATTTCAAATATAAACAATAAGAAACATGGTCATCTGACAAGAGGTATGATAGTTCTAGGTTATGGTATCCTCACACACTTATATCATAAAAATGACAATGTCCACACACGTCTCTCTGACACTGGTCATAGAAGACTAACCAAAATCCCCCTAGGAATGGGATTTTCCAATATGTTTATGTTAGAGTTGTAATGTGTCAATCTATTGGTACAACATTCCCATCCTAGTGTGTTTTTCCTAATAAATCACTGACTACCTAATGTGTCATGTGCTCAAACAATAATCAATGATGGGAAATTTATTTTTAAAAATGTTTAAAATATAATTCATCCCATTCTCCCATTTCCAATATGTCATTTTCCCTTTAAAAACCAAAATGATTTTTTAATCAAAACATGCCACTTTCCAGGATAAAACCAATGGGTTTCTATCAAAACCATTTTAATCCACTTTTCTCAACTACCAATTTAAAATAAATTACATCCAATAAATTTCAAATTTTAAATTGATAATTTTAAATTTCACTATGTTTCATAAATTTCATAAACATAACCTAATTTAATAGAATTTTGAGGTTTTCCAAATATATTTCTGAATCAAAGAAAAATACCCAGTCCATTAGAATAGGGTTTTCAATAAACCAATTGAAGGAAATTTCATTTATACCAATAAAATAAATTTAAATATATCAATTTATGTATAATAAAAAATGTCCATCATGACGGAACCACCAACCTTTTTCACAGAAACAAAATACCCACAATGAAACCTTCCAACAAGATCAAATGAACATATGATCCTGGAATTCAACCTAAAAATAACATTTAACCACATATAATTTAGATTAATCAATCCTAAGACGATCTAACATACTCTTAGGAGGGGAAGATAAATAGATAGAGAGATAGAGAGAATGCTTACATGGAAAGTCACACCACAATCGCAATAATGACAAGTTGTTGAACGAATCAATGTAGAAGGCTTTCAGGGAACCAAAATGGCATGGGGATTGATCATGGTCAAGAGAAAAGAAATATGGAGTAGATGAAATAGAATATTTATCCAAAATTATTTTTTAAAAATAGCACTTTAGACATTACACAATATGTAAATCTATTACATGTCGTGCAATTGAAAAATCCCAAAATCTCTGAAAAACTCATATCCACTTGATTAAAATGAATTTATTATAATTTTAGATTTACAGGACATGTAGCCATATTACACGACGTGTAAATCCCTGTCATGATATAGACCTTGCATATTTTTTGCTGAAAATTCTAAAAAAATACTTGACTACACCATTATAGGTATCCTCCTAATTCTTTCTCATCCATGAATGGACTATGATAAAGGAAAGCCGATAGAAGGTTTAAAAGGTACCTAAAAATAGGTATCAGGAAATTACAACCTCACAACCATAAATTATTTTTTTCCCCATAAAGCCTGTCATGGAGCTTCCACACCAAAGAGGTGAGGCCACTACTCTCGCATCTACGCATCATGCTCCTATGTCTCCCGAGAATGAGATTTTTTTTCCATAATACTCAAACCAAGGGTATCATCCTCCCATGAAGTACCTTAGTTTTAGAATCAACAATTCTGACTGGTCATTTAATCGTGGATATATTAGGTTCAACCTCAAGATCACTCATGCTCAAAACATAAGATGGATCAGCTGGATACTTTTGGAGATGAAATTAATGAAACATGTTATGTATTGACATAAACTATGGTGGATGTGATAAATTATAAGAAAATTTCCCCCACTGACTCCACACCTCAAAATGTACAACAAAAAATTATCAAGTTTACCTTTCCTTCCTAGATGTCAATGACCCGACTGAGGTGAAATCATCAAGAACACATGGTCGAAAATTGAAAATTACAATGGTCTAAAATAATGATAAACATAAAACTTATACTAGATTTTTTATTTCAACATTATTTGATGAATCAACAGAGTATTTCTTATCCTCTCTAGGACCAAGCTCACTTCAACCAAAGAACATTCACCAATCTATGAAAAACACAATGAAGATCTGAATGGTCATCCATACAAGGCCTCAAAAATGATCCATTATGATCATGGACTTTTAAATATTATTATAAGAAAACTAAACTGTCCACGAATGATATTACCAAGCCCCACCAAAGTCGAGGACACAAGGTTTGAGCATATCCTCAAGAATTCTCTTGTTATTTATGCCTTTACATCCGACTACAGATGGTATGACATACTCAAACGAACCTTAGTTTCAAGTTCCTTTGGAAGGCCTCTCCAAAAATAATAAGTGAACCAAGGATCTATATTATAGACTATAGAATATGGAACTCCTTGAAAACAAACAATATCTTTCACATAGAGATTTCCCAACTCCTAATCTTTGGATGTATCACGAATCAGTATAAAGTGATCTAATGTTTTCTACCTATCGAACAAAACCCATATCACATAATTATTCCTATTAGTACATGGAAACCAAACCAAAATGTCTATTGATATCTCATCTCACTTCCAAGTAGGGTATGGAAGTGTTTGAATCAAAATCGAAATCTTCTGCTCACCCATGACCTCTTGGAACATATAAAAATGAGATACAAAATCAATAATATCTCATCTCATACCTGGACACTAGAATCTGTGTCACATGTCATAGAACATCTTCCTAGTTACTGGGTGCATAGCTCACTTGGAATTATGGAAATCTCCCATTTCTGTTTTCCTTACTGCTAATGGCACAAAAAAGTGGTCCTGATAGCATACAATTCCCTTGGTGCAGATTGACCAGTGAGTAATGGTATCCCCTCCATAAAAAGATTATCTAATTCTATATAACCCATAATCAATCTATTGTTCTTGAATAATCATCTCAAGAAGATTGGATGAAAATTGAACACTAGAAAAAGATACCTCATCCCCTGATACCAGAACACAAATACAAAACTTTGAAAAAAGTGACATCAAGTTCTTCTATTTCAATGATTCTTTCATGGCCTGGGTCAAAAGTTTCCTTCTCAAATAATTAGTGATGAAATTCCCTTTCCCTAGGGTATAGGTGATGTAAAAGTCAAAATATCTTAGGTATTCCACCCAATGCCACTGGCAGAGATTTAAATATTTTTATGAGAAGATATAACTCAAGCTCTTATGGTCTCAAAACATGGAAATACATTCTATGTAATGGTAATTACTCCAACTCTTAAATGCATTCATTAGAACTAAAAGTGAAAGTTCATGGTTCGGGTAAATCTTCTCGTGTTTCCTAAGTTGATGACAGCCATAATCAACGACATGATTATCCTACATAATAATTTATCACAAACCAGAACCCGATGCATCATAGAAGACCACATAGCCCTACCCAGACTTAGGGAGAGTCAAAACCGGTGCAGTAGTCTAAATAGGTTTAATCAAAGTAAAATAATCCTAAAATGTTTCATCCCAATAAAAATTTACTCCCTTATGAGATAGAAAAGTCATCAGAGAATCTAACTTTGATAATTACATAACAAACCAGTGGTAATACCCAGCTAAACCCAAGAATCTATGAATCTCAAAACCATTTTGTGGTTGTTCCCATGACATAAGAGCTATCATATTTTCATGATAAACTTAAAAAACATTATTTGACACCACATGTCCCAATAATATCACTTCCCAAATACATAAATCATATTTCAAAAAGCATGGCATAAATTCATGGATTTCTCAACAGGATAAAAACTATTCTCAGATGATGCGCATGATCCTCCTCTGACTTACAGTAAACAAGGATTTCATCCACAAATACTACCACAAAGGTATAAAGATACTCATGGAAATTCTTGTTCATTAGATCCATAAAGACTACAGGATAATTTGTTAGACCAAAGGGAATGACAATGTACTCATAATGTTCATGGATGCTCTTAAATGTGGTTTCTGAATGCCAAATTATTTTAATCTCAAATGATAGTAACCTGATTGAATTTAGATCTTCAAGAACCACATTTCCCCTTTAAACTAGTCAAATTGATCATCAATCCATGGGAATGAATTTTTTTTCATTACCTTCACTCAATTGATTTTTTGGTAATCAATGCAATGGTGTACTGAACAATCAACATTCATGGAAATTAGAATCGGAACTTCCCAAGGTGACACACTTGAGCGTATAAATCCTTTCTCTAGAAGATCATACAATTGAGAATTGAACTCTTTAAATTCAAATGGATCCAGGGGGTAAGAGGGAATATAAATTGGCTGAGTAACACAAACTTAATTAATAGAGAACTCAACCTCCCAAACCAATGGAAAACCAAATAATTCATAAGGAAACTCATCGTGAAACTCAACGACCACTGGATGGAGATCACCGCTAAAATATTCCCCCTCCAGATCAAAATAAAAAATAGATATCACTTTCCCCAACTCTGTTTAAGAGGGTCCAACTCTTCTCAAGCTTAGGTGCCATTTTCCATGAAGGACATGGAACACACCATCAGGTGCAGTAAAGGAGACTCATTAAAGATAACAATAAATTTGGGCATTATTATCAATAACCCAAACCATCCTGAAAATGACGTCACATGGTGTCATGTTAAGAACTAGAAAACTCTATGAAAAATCAATATATAATATAGATATAACACTATAATGACTATGGAGACCCAAATATCTCTTCATCAAGGGGTGTAGTGATATCCATTACATAATAAAAATCTCAATAGGAAGATTTAGTATATTAACAATATATGTTGAAATAAATTAATGGGATGAAACATTATCAAATAGAGCATTCAGTAATGACGAAGCTATAGAAATGGTTTCTCTCATAGTCATTGGATATGTATTTACTTACTCTAGAGACTCTTCCACTGCATGCATATTCTTTTTTCCAGATTCTTATGGTTGTAACTCTTTTATATGTGAATCATCTGATTGCACCGCAATTTTAGTATGTGTTGATGATCTCATTCCACTACGTGGAGTAGAGAAGACATGGAAGAACCTCTATAGGTGACCCGAGCATCTATAGGAGCCACATATCTTGGGTGCCTCAGTGAAAAATCTCATTGAATTCCCTGGCTGTCCGCCCTGATAAAAAATCAAAGGACCTCTGTCAGGCACTGCATGAGGTGTAGAAAAACCCTGATATCGAGAACCATCATGAGAATCATCACGCCTCCACTTTCCTTATAATTTATGTAACATCGCCACTGGGATAAAAGATAATCTAGTAAAACATGACTTTCTAACCATGTCAATTTCGACCATCAACACTCTATCCTGCAAATCGACATAAAATGGAAGCTTCAAAACGAAAAACTGAGAGAAAATATCATGTCGAATTCCCAATTAAAACCATCGGGACTTCATCCTCTCATTCGATATCATCTTAGATGTGAACTACACTTTCTCAGCCAAGAAATTTTCTTACTCTGTTACTCCTATCTTCCTTCTCAAGTTTGAAAAACTTTGCAACCTTATCTAATAGCATAAACTCTGTATAGAACATATTGGTGAAAATAAATTTGAATTCATTCAACTCTAAGCCCTCATGGTTTTTGTTCATCCCCATTGTGTCCCACCATCACCTACTCAGTCCTTCCAGCACGATGGTGGCTCACTTTAACTTCATTTCATTGAGTGTCTCCAAAACCCCAAACAAACTCTCCATTTTT
Organism: Viscum album; assembly: GCA_963277665.1. NCBI lineage: Eukaryota > Viridiplantae > Streptophyta > Magnoliopsida > Santalales > Viscaceae > Viscum > Viscum album. The sequence goes on from OY728127.1 coordinate 1,278,935,277, forward strand.
CTCAACCATTCCTCATCCTACTAAGCATAATTTGATCCTTTGAAAAGTGGTGGATTTTTTAAAAGGATATCTTGAGAAATAATATTGATAACACCCCCTCTAAGTTTCAATATCTTGATCCTGAATGGTAATTAGAGGTAGTTCTTAATATAGATCTTGGATAGTGTGCACAATCACCTCAACCAAATTCAGGTCCATAAGATGATTTACTCACTAAGGTTCAGTAGTGGATTCTTCCTGGAACCCAATCACACGTCTTCGTAGAGGAATGATGATACACAAAATCAATAGATAACAAGGAATACATCATATTAACACTCAAACAAAGTTATAAGGGAAATTTATCATAATAGATAGACAAATAAGATTTTGATTTCACTCTATCCAAATCAAAAACAAGGAAAAATCTAGAACAAGTCTTCAATATTTCTTTCCAAAAGCACCCCTGGTGACTTATGCTTCATTGTGGTGATAATTGTCTAGGAAGTCAATTTAAACTACCTCCTAAGTCCAGAAAATATTTCACAATGAATACTGACTTCAAGACACCAAGCTCAACCAAGAGCTCTGAAACCACTTTTTCATGAACTATCACATGTGCCCTGGTAACCCGATAATTGACCTGTCCCTGACATAGCCCGAAGGGCATTCTCAATCCCCACGGATTGGTTAATAGCACTAGGAATCATGAAAATTAAAGTGGTAATAAGTTTTTTCATAAATATTGAAGAAGAAATTTAAAAAAGACAATATGCATATAAGAAAACACAACAAAGAGAGGTGTACTAGAAGTCAAATAGGTATTAAAACCCCAAAGCACCACAATCAAACCCCATAAAATAGGTAAATTATCCCTGTCCCAATGGATGCAACACTCAAAGTCCATGGATCAACAGCTATAACCACCCCCAGGTGGTCCTTTACCCCTCCTCAAACTTGGAAGGAGATAATATACAAACACCGGAAGTCATAGGTAAGGTATGATCTAAACTCCCATTATGGTCTCATTAAGGATTCCATAACAGATTCCAACATTTAATTAACCAAAGAGAGCTTTCAATTTTAAATAAATTGGTTCGGCATTTCAAAAGCATAATTAAAACAATTAAAGATTTAAATTTTAAATGATGGAAATACTATTAAACAATTAGGTTAAAAACAATTTTAGATAAAATAAATTATATAAATTCTGAAGGCATGTAAAATAGTTTACAAACAATGGAATATATTTGAAATACAAACAACTAGAAACATGGTCATCTTCCAAGAGGTATGATAGTTCTAGGTTATGGGATAATCACACAATTACATAATGATAATGGAAATTTTCACATACCTCTATATGACACTAGCCAAATAAGATTAACCAACATACCACTGGGATAAGATATAACAAAAGTGTATGTTATAGTTGTAAAGCATCAATCCTTTGAAAGGTAATTCCTATCCGAGCGTGTTTATCCATTAAAACTAACTAACTACCTAGTCTTGCAAGTATTCAAACAACAATAAATGATGGGAAGTTTATTTTAAATATATTTGAAATGGAATTCATCCCATTCTCCCATTCCTAATATTCCATTTTCCTTTTAAAAACCAAAACATGTTTTTAATTAAAACTTCCTCTTTTCAAGATAAAACCACTGGGACTCTATCAAGGTAATTTTTAAGAAAATTATCTAAAATTACAATTTGAAATGAATCACATCGACTCAATTTCACAATTTAAATTACACAGTTTTCTATCAATTTAATAAACACACCCCAATTCAATGAAGTTGGTGGTTTTTTCCAATTTCATGCCAAATCAAAGAAAAATCCCCAATCTTCTATAATATGGTCTTAAATCAAAAAATTTAAATAAATTACAATTACATCATGAAATTGAATTTAAATTGAACAATTTAATTTAAATCACAAAATTTAGGATTAATAAAAAATAGCCATCATGACTGAACCACCTTCCTTTTTTCATAGAATCACAACATCTGCAACGAAACCCACCAATAAGATCGAAGGAACAAAAGATCTAGGAACTCAACAAAGAAATAAGATTCAAAAACATTATGTTTAGATTCCTCAATACTAAGATGATCTAACTAACTCCTGGGATGGAATAATAAATAGATTAATAGATAGGGAGAATGATTACCCTAGAAGTCATTCCATGATTATAATAATGATCAATTGTTTAACGAATTGATGCATAAGGGTGTGAGGGATCCTAATCACCTAGGGATGGCTCTTGGTAGTGAAAAAAATGAATTCTAGATAATGGGAAATAGAATTTACAGTCAATCTACTAGTTTAAAAACAATAATCAGGACTTTACATGATGTGTTACCCATTTACATATTGTGTAATTGAAAAATACCAAAGTCAAAGAAAAACCCATAACATCTTGCTTAAAATAGATTTATTCTCATTTTAGATTTACACAACATGTAACCATATGACATGGGATGTAAATCCCCAACATTATATAGAACTAGTAGGTTTCTTGGTGAAAATTCCAACAAATACCTGAGTTCACCATTATAGGTATCCTCCAAATTATTTCTCGGCCCTACCAATACAATGAAAAAGGAAATCCACGACAAGGTTTAAAATGTACCTGAAAAAAAGGTAATGGGATTTTATGGCAGTATCAATACTAGAATCCACTATAATACTACATTCCTATGTAGATCATCTAGATTTCAAACTTTATCAAATGGATTACCAAAGTTCTTTCTTAAATGGGTTTATAGTTGAGAATATTTTTGTTGAAAACCCCCTGGTTTTCAACATCCCCATTTTCTAAATCTTATTTTCAAATTAAGAATGGTTTTTGAATAATACCCTATATCTTAGAATGATATGCTCAAGTCTTTTATTATTTCAAAAGAGTTTTTAAAAGGTATAACTAATCATATACTTTTTATAAAACCAATTTTAGAATATGTTTTAGTTGTAAAAATCTTTGTATATGCCATTTTTTTTTTGATCTTCAGGAAATTATTTATGTACTATGTTTTCTAAAATGATGCAAAATGAATTTGAAATGAGTTTAATGGGTGAACTCAAAGTCATCCATGGTTTTCAGATCATTCAAAAATAAAAGGTAATTATTTTAAATCAAAGAATATATACGAAGGATCTTTTACAAAATTTTAAATTGAATAATACTAAGATTAGTGATACTCATATAAGTACCACCTATAAATTAGATCTTGGTGGTGATGGGAAACCAGAGGATCGAACCAATTAAAGAGGTATGATTGGAATTATTATATATCTCACTACAACATAAATAGGGTTTAGCGGCAGTTTTGTGGCGGTGGTTCACAAAATTGTCGCTAAATGTTTTCCGAAAAATGTTTCGCGACAGTTTTTAATAAACCGCCGCTAAACCAATATTTTTTTTAATATTCCAGACCCTTCCCAACCCTGACCCCCATTTCCCCCAACCCTCCCAACCCCTCGCACTCCCTTCTTCCTGACCCCCCCCCCCCCCCCCCCCCCGGCGACCCCGTGATGTCTCCAGCCAACACGTGACCTCCGTCTCCAGCGACCCCGTGACTAGCGTCTACGGCGGAGCCCGTGACCGGCGACCCCTCCGACCTACGACCCCCCTTCTCCCAGAAACCCTTCTCACTCTGACCACGACCCCAAAGTGAGTTTTCCATTGTGATAACATTTTTCATCCTTTTTACAAGATTTTGTACAATGTATATTTATTATTTTATTAGAATGTTTGTCACTCCAAGTTTTATCATGTTCATTTGAAGAAAATTGTTAATTTGATACCTAATTCATGTTTAATTGAAAATATTATTCCATGTGTTAATGGAATTGGATAAAGAAAATGAATATGGAAATACTTTTTAATGATAATAATAAAGAGGTATGTTAATGGAAATTTTTCATCCTTAAAATTCTAGGAAACATGAAGTTTTGATTGAAATAATATTTAAATAATTAATACGTTATGGTAGCTAATTCCATATGTTTCTCATAATTTTAACCTATGATAAATGAATCAGTTAATCCAAAATAGAAATAAAACTGGTTGTTTGATAAAGATAACTGTTTGGGGTCAAGCGAGCCTATTTTCATGTGATGTTCAGATACATTGTTTCTAGGGCCTATATTCCCTATTGACTATTTTTATTGTTTATTTACTTCTATATTTTCTTTTTAATTGAGTATTTTTATATGATTATTTTTTATCTTGGGATGGATGAAGATTGAAGGTATATAGTTAATAAGACTTGGAATTTTTGTTGCAGTTGGCACCTGATATGGTGGATGCATGGTGATATGCATCTTGTATCGGGATTGATGGAATGGGTTGAACATGTGATTTCCCATTATTATGTTAAAATATAGGATAATTTCTTATGAAAAAACTTATTTAAATTCTGTTTGTGATTTCCCATTATTTATTGGAAATGGAACCTTTAGTGGTGTCCTTGGTAGAGACTCTTATGTAAGGGTAACATGGGACTTGTTTCAGTTGTCTTGGAATATAACCACATGAATTCTCCATAGAACTCCTTTTTAATGATGGATTAGTTGGTTGGATTTTGAGCCTAGTGAATTTTCTAATCATAAGATGGTGTTAGGTTCGATGCATTCTCATTTTATGGATATATCCTTTATTAGGTACTTCCCTTAGAACATTAATAACTTTCTATTATAAGGAGTTCTCTGATGCTCGGTTCTGTTCAGGTGTCGTTTCCCCTCATATGACTCTTTAATTCTAATGAAACCCTTTTTGTGGTTATTGTGTTTTTGGCCATTTTTATTTTCATGAGTATCAAGAAATGCTCAGTTTTAGAAGGATAGGCTTACCTCAAGCATTGTCATCTGCTTTTCAGGTCGCATGACCCTTTATTTTCCTCAGTGTTGGAAAAAATTGTTTTCTTTCATTCATGTTGATGGTCGTATGAGTCAATATGATGCTAGTTTAAATCTATTTTATGTACCTTATAATTATTTAATGCATAGGGTGGACAAACTATGTAGAATAATCAGGATGTGCCAATTTCTTATGGAACCTATGGTAACCTGCTTACATCTATGTTTTTCCTATCGAGTTCTAAATGTTGAAATGAATATATGGAGTTCGGTTAAATCATTGAACCAAGGGCTGTTTTTTAAGGTGTTGGGTCATCAATGGAGTTGACTGGCCTATGAATTAAGTAATCAACTATGTCTCAAAGCATTGGAGGACTACAAAAAGAATAAGGTGTATTGGAATGCTGGTCGGTTTGGTTTTGGCCCTCTTTAAGATTGTTATGACGTAATGACTGTGCTTAAGGGGAGAATCAAACATATGTTTGATGTGAATATGATATAGATAACTTATTAGTGGCTGATATATCTCTAATTTTGATAACTAGGACACTCCAAATGTGGGGATAATCTTGTCATCTTTGTTAAACATGTGTCCTTCCTGGTAGAATGAACACAGCCTAAGATGTCAATTGAAAAATGGAAATTTTTTCTAGAATTTCTTTTGAGCTCTCATGTCTCAAATCTCTTCAGTTATTTCTTGGAAATACGAATTTGACATGGTTGGTTGTGTATGAAACCATTGAGAAACATCATTCCTCTTGGAGTGCATCTAAGGTCAAACCTAAACAATCACATAATGTCTCATGTTTAAAATGCATTATGATCGGTTTAGATCATGTGTCAATGGGGTGTTGTTTGAGGAAACATAAATGTGTGATCGACAATGTTATGATATGCGTGTAACCTGATATTCTTACTTCTCCTCAATGAGGTGTTGACGATGTCTCTTATGGACCAGACTTTTTCGGTTGGTCTGAAGTGGTAAATGTGTTATATTATGCATACTTTATGATCAATGGGTCATCTTTATTATATTATGTTTCTGTAATCTTACACTATCGTATATTTTGTGTAGGAACATTGTGATATACATGGATAAAAGCTGGATCACATTACCGAGGAACACACCTCAGTATGTTAAGGGTTTGAATGAGTTTTTAGATTTTTCAATTTCTAATCGATCTGTTGAAGGGAGAATAAGATGTCCATGTCCTAAATATTAATTTAGAACATGGTTGAAGAGAAATGATGTTTAAGAACATTTAATACTGAAGCAATTCCCTGTTCAATATTTGTGTTGGATTTGGCATGGATAATTGAACAATACAGAAAGATTGAGCACTAATGTTAATCCACCGAATGAGGTCCCAAGTTCATCGACAATGGAAAATGAAATGCAAAGCCTTATAAATGATGCACTCGGCACTACAAGACACCACTATCAGCATCAAAATATATCAGAACCATAAGAGGGTGCTACAAATTGCAACGTGACAAGTTATGTTTTTGAGACTATAGCACAAGAAGATCAAGATTGGAACATATCATTGGATCCTCCACTTGATTCTCTGGAGCCAAATGTAAGGGAAAACTTAACTGAGGAAAATGTGTTTCATGATTTAGTTGATGATGGAAATCAAGAGCTGTATAGTGGGTGTTTGAAATATTCAAAGCATTCATTTCTGCTGAAGCTGTACCATATAAAATGTCTATGTGGAATTACAAATAAGGCAATGTCCATGATATTGTAATTGATTCGTGATGCATTTACTAAAGTAAAAATCCTAGAATCTTTTTATGATATGAAAAACGTTGTTAACAAGCTTGGTTTGAATTATAAAAAAATACGTGTGTGTCCCAATGATTGTATGCTTCATTGGTGAGAGGATTCAAGTAGACAGAATTGCAAGAAATGTTCTTCTTCTAGATGGTAGTCAAAGGGTGATGTTGGAAGTATGACTGAACATAATTTCATGGAGAAGAAGAAAATGAACACACCCGCAAAGGTTTGGCGTCACTTTCCTTTAAAGCCGTGATTGTAATGATTATTCATGTCATCAAAAACTGCCGAACACATGAAGTGGCATTCTGTAGATAATAAAAATGATGGTTTAATGAGACATCCACAATATTCCCAATACTGGAAGACATTTGATTCATTACTTCTAGATTTCTCAGCTGATCCTAGGAATGTTCTATTGGGATTGTCTACCCATGGATTCAACCCATTTGGGACTTTGAGTACAGGTTATAGAATTAGGGCAGTTGTTTTGAGCCCTTATAATCTGCCTCTGTGGATGTGTAAGCAACAAACATCTTTTATCATTTTGATGATTATTCCTGGAAGAAAAATGAATATAGATGATATTGATGTATACTTGCAACCTTTGATTGAAAAATTGCAGGAGTTATGGAGTAACGGTGTTGAGACAATTGATGTTTCTTCTAAAAAAATGTTCAAAATGCATGCTGCTTTAATGTGCACCATTAGTGACTTCCTTGGGATTAGAAATTTATTTAGTTGGAACACTTATACAGGTTTGGATTGTCCCATTTGTAACATTGATTTTGAGCCCAAACGACTACCCCACAGTAGAAAATGGTGCTTCTTATGCTATCAAATATTTCTTGATGCATCTCATAGATTTCGGCTGAACAAATCAAAATTTAATGGTTTCATTGATCGTAGAACACCTCCAAAGTTGTTAACTGGTTCGGAAATATTGACACAGCTTGAAAATTTTGAAACAGAATTTGGGAAGGTTCATCATTTGAATGATAGAAAAAATGGGTCTGAAGTGCATCATTAAGTGAAATCAGAATGCATCAATGGAAGAAAAAAAGTATATTCTTCAAACTTCTGTATTGGGAATTTAATTTGTTGCCCCACAATCTTGATTTGATGCATATTGAGAATAATGTTTGTGATAATTTGATTTTAACATTACTTAATGAGCATGGAATGTTGAAGGATCATCCCATTCTCTCAAACACTTACAAGTAATGAACATAAAACGCGATCTTTGTCCAGATGAGAATGAAAAGTATGCTTCGGCCATTTTTGCAATGAAAAATAGGGATAAAGATACGTTCTCTCAAATTTTGAACAATGTGAAGGTATCTGATGAGTATTAGAGTAACATCTCGAGGTGTGTTGACTTGAATAATCGTAAGTTATATAGATTGAAAAGGCACGATTCGCATATTTTGTTACAACAGTTACTACCATTGGCATTGCGTACATTATTACCTGAAAAATTTACTACAGTTGTACTCTAATTCTGCACATTTTTTAGGCAACTATGTGAGAAAGTTATACATCCATTTCAGCTTGACAACCTCTAGGAGAGGTTTGTATTTACCCTTTGTGCAATGGATATGATCTTTCCTCCATCATGTTTTACTGTCATGATGCATTTAACTGTGCATTTAGTTGAGGAAGCTAAATTAGGAGGCCCCATTCATTATTGATGGATGTATCCAATTGAGAGTTATTTTATTTATATGTTGTCCAGTGAAGTAAACAATTTTTGTAATTTAAATAAACACATAATATTATTTTTTTATTTCACATATATCTTGGGCCTTTGAAAGCATACGTGAGAAATAAAGTTCAACCAGAAGGCTCTATTGTTGAACGCTATTTGGCCGAGGAGTGTCTTACCTTTTGTTCCAGATATTTGGATGATATTGAGATAAGATTTAATCGAGTTGGACATGTTGATGACACATCAACTCAATCTCAAATGCATCAGAAATAAAAAATATTTCCTGCTATTGGCCGATCAGTTGGGAGGACCTCAAATGTGACACTGACGGAATTGGAATTATTATAGGCACATAGATATGTGCTACTGAATAGTGAAATTTCAGATCCATTTATTGAAGAGTTTAGGATACAAACTAAGAGACGAATGAGAGGCCGAACATGAAATGAGAACGATATAACGAAAGTTGTGAATAAAGAGCTTATAGAATGGTTTGCACGATGTGTAAGTTCATAAATATTGCTATAAATACGAATATTAGTTTGACACATACAATTTGTAAATCTATTAAATTATATTTCTTTTTTTAGATCATGAATAATATTACTCGAGCTGACTTGTCAGAAGATTTGATGTTTCTTGCTAGAGGTCCTATAAAACAAATTATAAAGTTCGACGCTTATAGTATGAATGGATTTAGATTTCGTACAGTCAATCGAGAAGTGGGTTTGAAAACAAATAATAGTGGTATATTTACATTTTATGAAGTGGGATACTATGGCAAGCTACATGATATTATTGAGTTAAACTACAATGGGAATTTTTCTGTTGTTTTATTCAAATGGAAATGGGTCGATATTATCAGAAGTGTTAAAATAGATTCATTACAATTTACTTATGTGAACTTCTCTCACTTGATGGATATTGGTGATCATGAAATGCATGAACCATATATCTTAGCATCACAAGCAAAAATGGTATATTATGTGAATGATGTTGTGGATGAAGGGTGGAGGGTAGTTACTCACACAATATAAAAAGATTTTTATGATATGGGTGATGAAGTGGAAGATTTGACCTCTGAAATTGAATGTCATCAACAACAGGAAGCAGAATTATATGTCCATCATGATGTTGAAAGTATTATTCTTGCAAGGATGAATGAATTGGATGGAGAAATGGAGTAGTAAACCGACATGATTGAAGGGGAAAATGATTGTATGTACAATTATTCATTCATCCAACAACCACTTGTTTCATTTCTGTAGTCATTCATTATCATTGTTATATAATTTTTTTGTTAGTACTGGGCATCTATTATCATTTTTATTTTATTTTTATGCATTATTTTTTTGAAATATTTATTCTGAACATATTTTTATTTGATTAAATGACAGGAATTCCAAGGAGGAGACGATATACTATTTCATCTAGTTATGTGACGAATGAAGGTCTGGCTGCCTACAACCCCGCAGCATCTCCCCTGCACCATCTCTCACACCATCTAAGGGTGTCCCATTAGAGGCCAAGTCGTTGACTCCCCCTTCAGGTGCCTCAGTATTTGGGTAGAGACACTCCCCTTTGAGTTCATCCCGGAGATAATGTAGGGTCACAGTCATAGGTATAAATTTTAATTAAATAAATTTATTGCATTTTGTTTATACTAATTGTTTTCTCATTGAAGATGAAAAAAATGAAACCATGGAGAAATACTTAAAAAGTTCAGATGTTTGGAATTTGAATGGCCAGAAGATAGTCATGCCATTTGATTCTTATGGTGTCCCTATGGATGATGTCGTGGGGTTACTTGGCCAGGTTATAGGCCAGCTGGCAGTGGAGCCCATTTCCCTTCCTATTTCATATGATGATTGGAGACATATACCTCCAAACTGGAAAAATGAAGTTTTTGATTCTCAAATAAAGGTAATTTTATTACATTATGGTTTAATTGAATTTCATGTTACTAATATGTTCAAAATGAATTTCTGTATACAGATGTTCTTCCACTTTACCGTTGCAGATGTGATAGCACAGAAGTGGACTTTGAAAAATCTTGGTAAAAATGGAAAGATTTCAAATGGAGATTGTGGTGTGATGTCAACAATACTTCATTGACCGTGGAACAAATGTATGAGAAGCTACCCAGTGGGGTACCGAAAGAGCAGTGGAATGTTTTTGTTGACATACATCATGATGATAAGAGGATGGTATTCAAATATATATTATTATATTATCCTCATTTTATATTTATACATGTATATAAAGAGGAGATGACATTGGATACATTACTGTTAAATTTTATTTTATTTATTTTAGAATCTCTCAAGGCAGAATGCATCAGATCAGGCTAAGCAATTCATCCCTCACACCACGGGCTCAAAATGCTTTTCTAGAACACAAATGTCATTGGTAATATTTTAATTAGTTTAAATATTTATAAGACAATATTATCTGTTAAATATATTGAATTTTTTATTTATCTTTTCTTAATGATGTCATAGAGTTTAGGGCACGAAGCATCCCAAACTGAACTGTGGTTGGATGTTCACAAAAAATCGGATGGATGTTTTGTTAATGAGCCTGCCAAAGATGTAGGGGTATGAAGTCAATTGTTTATTATAATAACTTATTATTATTTTTCACTGTGTTAATATGTATTGATATTTGATTTATAGGTAAAAATTAAAGAACTATGGGATGCCAATCCTGGGAAGTCCTACTCAGTCTCCCTGGATGACCCGGTTTCTAAAGTCCTTGGGAATGAGCATCCTGGTAGAGTGCACAGGATGGGTTTGGGACCCGTACCATCTATGGTCTTTGGCAGGCCACCAAGGATTCCAACCGCATCTACTCCTAGTTATAGTCAGCACATAACTGATGATTCTTAGATAGAGATTTCTTCTCTACGAGCCACAGTTCAAGACCAGTGGGCTCAGATATCCGCTATGCAGAAAGCGTTGAATGATTTATATCAGCAGATGAGCAGATATTCCCCCGGTGGTAGTGCACCGAGTGGTGGTGAGTAGGTAAATCACAAAAAATCAAAATCATTTAGTTTGTAAACTTTTATTGGTTTTAAGTTTAATTATAAATATGCAAAAATATTTAATTTTTAATATAATGTTCTTATAGGTGTCAGCAGGAAGTAGAGATGGAGGTGGAGAGGCTGACGATGCATCATCGGACCATGAGTAGTTGTGATGTTGATGTGTTGAGTAATATGAGAACAGTTTTTTTTATATATAACATTTGTTGCACATAGTTTCCACCAAACATTTACATGTCCTAAAATTTTCTTGATTTCTCATGTTTTCTTTTATGAATTTTATTTATTTCTGATGATTTATTTTATGTCTTGATTTCTCAAGTGTGGTATACATCATTCCATTTAGGCCTGTGTTTGAATTGGTAGTCGAGATTTTGGATGACTAAGGAGTGATCCTTTTGTTATTTTCTTCTGGTTATATAAATTGGAACTTGGTAGGAAATATAGAGACCAAACATAAGAGGATGATGGGAATGTGGTTTAGCCTAATCATGTGATACGAATCATATACTAAGAAGTTTGTCTTTTTCATATGGCTAGGAACCATGTTTTCCTATATAATTGTAATGTGTTGAATCATTTCATGCCAAAATTATCTGCTGAGGATCTTATGTCCACTGGGTGATTCAAGGGTGGGATGGTATACACCATCCAATTGTAGTTCAATGGTTTTTGGCGGATTATATTTACTATGATATCAACAAGGCCCTTACTATTACTGAGATATCAACAAGGCCCTTATTACGCCAACAAGGCCCAATGTACGGTGGGTGTGAAACTGTCCAATTAGACCATAAGAGTGGGAATTCCAACTCCACCCACTCTATTAGCAATTGATACTCCCTCAAATACTATCCCTATATCAGATCCATTAACATCAAGCACCAAAACCCATAAGAAACATGATGAGGTGCAAACCTATATTTGGAAGTGCATACATTTGGTGTAGAAGTGTGACATTTTGAAATAGTTTGAAACCATCTCATCCAAGATCTCAATCCTTGATGCTCTCTATCCCTCAACACTTCTCATTGAGACACTTGTTGGGTCCCTCTAGGGTCCCCAAAAGATTGATATAGAAGTCACAATGCCCATTTTTTATTAATGAAAGACCACTCCAGCTGAATTTCATGAAACTATATCATTCATATAATAAGATTGACAATAACGTATTTAGGAATATATCATACACTTGTATGTTTTATGAAGAATTGAAAATGTCAAAATTCAATGGTATCTAGTTGAAAATTAATCTTATTCATTTATAAATCCTTCAAAATTTGGGGTATAATGAGGATGATTTATTATCGATAAATCCAACCATTCATGTGTATGATAAGAGTGAGTAGAGGCCCCTTATATAGATCAACCTAAAATCCAAAACTATTGAACCAGTGTCCAATGCTAAGTTAATGGAAAGTTGGTTGTACATTACATATATATCTCTACCATAAATCAATGTATGTAGTTTAATGTTTTTTGGATGATTACAATTACTGAGATATCACCAAGACCCTTAAAATTACTGAGATATCAACAAGGCCCTTATTACGCCAACAAGGCCCAATGTAAGGTGTATCTAGTTGAATGCAGAGGTTATAGGAGTTTGGTTCATGTCTTGCACATCTTAAAAACTTTTCCACTAGTTCCTCCCAGGGGGATAAGATCTTCACATGTTCAACATTATTATGTGGGTGCTCTTAATTTTTAGTAGGGATGTGGTTATAATACCACATACTGCTGAGGCCAAGGTGCTGGTCTACATAGTTGATACTGGACTCATGAATTAATGTGCATGAAATGTGATCCCACTCAGAATAGTCAGGTTGTAGCATAAAGCTATGGTATGGGAAAACTAAATGACGTTCAACATATGATAGGGAGCATAATTAAAATTCATCTATTGTTTGAGATACTAATCTTGTAACCTCTACAATAGATTCTACATTATTTGACACATGTGCATCACACAATGTTATATTTGATTCATTTCTAGATATTCTGGTCCTTGATATAGTGTATTTATGTGTCATTAAGAATCTTTAAAACTCATTGGTTATTCGATCAATGATTTCTAACCGATGGAATTATTTTCCCCATCAGATAGGAAAACGTTTTTTATATAGAATTCATTCTTTCCCATCATGTAAGTGTATGAAGTAATTATTGCAATGGATTTCATGATTCCCTATAGATCCATTATTGATTATCATCACTGTAGAATTATGTTCAAAAAACCATATGGGGGGAGAGAAATCTAAAGGGGGGAATGGGATTTCCATGCATATCGAGAAGGACACCATCATCGGGGTCCAAGTAGAGTGAAAACCAAAATTTTAAGTGCTTTGTTAGATAATCAATGGTTACAACCATCTATTTTCCATCTTATGGCCAATTGTTTGTATAATGTCTCATGTTTCATCGTGTTGGGGATACCATGAATGATAGAGCTAGAAATAACATTTTATTTGTTTGTATGATGTCTCCTGTTCCATTTTCTTGGTTGGTTTGTTTTTCAGGGCAGTGGTGCAGTAGAAGCAGAACATCATTATTTTCGGGTCAGCGTTTAGTGGTGGTTTTAACCGCCGCTAATTGTTTACCAGTAATACATTTATGGCAGTTAAAACCGCCACTAAACGTAAGTGATATTTTACTAAGTGGCGGTTATAACCGCCGCTACATCATGCCTGCATTTTGTGGCAGTTTTAACCACCACCGCAGAGACGCATCACACGCCTGAATTTCGTGGCAGTTGTAACCACCGATAATGAAATAAAATCCAGTGCCCGTAAAACCGCCGCTAAATTTACGAAAATCGACGCGAAATGAGGCTCCTATGATGCTTTCCTTAAACCTCCGCGAAATGGAGAAAACTGCCACTAATAGATTGTCGACGGCCAGTTTAGCGGCAGTTTTTGTAAACCACTGCCAAAACATATAGTGGAGGTTTAAACCGCCACTATATGAAAATAAACCACTACTAATAGGCGGTTTTCTTGTAGTGTCTTACTTCTAGCTAACCTGATATTATGTTTAGTGTCTGCATGCATGATCTCTTAAAAGGAAATAAAAATAGTCACAATTTGTTGCAGTAAAATGGATTTTCAAATACCTCAAATATAATATTAATTTATGACTATTTTACCCAAGAGGACAAGAATTTTATTTAGTTTTTTATTTGGATGTATATTTTGGTGGATGTATGTTAGATAGAAAAATCACCTATGGAACATGTCACTTTTGGGGAATGAATCTAGTTTATTGGTTTAGTAAGAAACAAAATTATGTTGCATTATCTTCTGCTAAAGCTAAATACATAGATGTTGGTAGCTATTGTGCACAAATTTTGTGGATGAAAGACACATTAATAGACTATGGTTCTGGTTTTTCCCTACATACTGCAATAATACCAATGCTATAAATATTTCTAAGAATCATGTATTACATTATAGAACAAAACATATTGAAGTAAGACATCACTTTATGAAATATAATTTTTAAAAAAGTGATATCACTCTTGAATACATTGGTACAGAACATTAGCTTGTTGATATATTCACTAAGGCTTATAATTATATGAGAATGAATTACCTCAAAAATGAATTAGGTATGATCAATTTTGGTTAAGTTTAATTTTCTTGGACTCATTGTGTTAGATTTCCCACCATTGTGAAGTTCTCACCATTGCGTATGTCTCACTATTAGGTACGTATCACAGTTGGACATATCACTGTTATACTTCTCACCATTGATATTTCTCACCATTTGTTTATCTCACTGTTGGAATGTTTCATGCCTTTTTAAAAATTTTCAATTCATAGTTTTGAACTACCAGTTTATTTTCTTATGATTTAATTAATTTCTATAACTCGATTCAATTTTTTTCACTTTTTCTAATTTATATTTTTAGACTCCTTAAATTCTCAAATGATAATAAATGTGGCACTTTTTTAGTTTCAATGCATACTCTTTCCTCATGCCTTTTTCTCTTAATCCACGTGCATTCTTTCTTTCCCAACCATTCAACCTTCCATTCATCCTTCCTTTCACCTTCGACCGAGGAAACTGAGCCAATATCTATGACGAGAGTGAAGAAACCTTCATAATATTAATTGGAAAATATGTGTTCTAAAATGAAACAGAAATGGTAACAATGTCTTCATGCACCAATAAAACCAGTATACCCTGGGATTTTGAAAAGAGTAGTCATTCGGGTGAAATAAGTGAAATCCAAATGGTTTTTATCTAGTAAGTAACTATTGTTGAATGTTATACAGAACCAATAATGGATAGAGTGGTTCTCATAAAATAATAGACTATTTTATCCAAGGTTGGTATATCCGTTTTATTATTATGTGATGTTTTGTTTTGAAGAAGAAGAAGAATATTGGGTGTGAAGTAGGGGTAAAGGTCATATAATCACTTTTTCATCAATTTAGTGGGTAGATTGTATAAAAGTTCCACATGAAGGTGTATTTAATGACTATCAAGGAACCATTACAGATGATAGTGATGATTTAATCAATAAAGAATCATTTTTTGAGTTGACTAAAGATGGAACGGTTAGAAGTCTGATTGATTTTGAGTTAGAAGGACAGTGAAGACTACTTTTCAAATTTATCCTGTAATTTCTCTACCCAAGAAAGGGTGACATTTCTACCTTAAGGTATCAGGATGTGTATTTGTTATGTCTTATGAAAAGAGTATAAAAGATAAACCTTTGTAGAAACCTCATGCGTCATATGATGGAAATGAACAAGCCAAACTCTAGATCATATTCTTTGATCTACCCAATGTTTATTTCTATGATGCTTTAAGTTATAGGTTTAGTTGATGAAAATGAATAAGCTATAGTGGATTGTGGTGGATTTTGTATCAGTAGGATAGTTTGTAGAAGGACGAATATCAGTTGGAACCGATGGAAGAAGAAATGGGTAGCTGATAATGAAAATATAAATGATGAGTTTAATCTATTTGATCACCCACCTAGACCAAGAGATATTCTTGACCCTGTACTAGAGGATGATGAAATTATTGAGCACTCTAACAGTAATAAGGAATAAAAGGGTGTTACCTCTAGAGAAGAAGAGAGATGAAATTTTCTGTTGACGAGGGAAGTGACCCAGACCTATCTCCTAGATCTCATGAAATCTCATAGGGAGATCCTAGTCCATCTAGGACACTCCCTAAGAAAGAGAATTTAGTAAAAAGTGATGAGGAAGAGACTGATGTCTCTGGAGAAGATCAATTCAAAAAGTAGCTCTAAATCAGATGAAGATAAGAGTGATCATGCTGATGAATAAAGAAATGTAAAAGGAAGTAAAGATGAAAATGAGGATGGTAATGTAGAAAATGATGATGAAGGATCAGATTCGGATAGTTCCAGTGGAAAAATTACAAGAGAGGATGTTGAGATTCCTCAAGATTATCTGACTTCTCCTAGATTATTTGTTTTCAAATCCGAAGAGATGACCCGTTTTTTTGGTGAAATGCATGGTCTTGTTAGAAAAGAGGGAGATGCATTTATTTACGGGTGAAGATATACGTGTCATGGAAGTATTCAAGTGGGTGATTTTTTGATAGAGTTGTTGCTGATAGTAAGAAGGTTTCAGATTCTATTTTTTTGAACAGATGTTAGTTATTGTTGTTGTTAAGAAGCATGTGTTTGCACAGATGGTGGTTGAGTGTGTAGAGAATATTGTTGGTGATCATAGATCTATTGTAACCCATGATGATATACAGTTGAGATATTTGGTTTCTTCTTGTGTGACTTATCTTATTATAATTCTTGCTGTAGTTGTGTATACAGCTGCTAAGCCTTTAGTGGTTGAGCTTCCTGCTATGTCATCAGAAATATGGGTGGACCCTATCTATGAGGAATGGGATTTTTTTCCAGGAGTTTCACCAAAAAATAGCGAACCTTCCATTCAAAAATAGAGAGTTCCTACAGGTTTAATGACGAATCAGATTGAAATTTATGGTTTGTTAGAAACATTTGCCTCTATGAGAGATCTTGCTCCTTCTGTCAAGTATGTTCCTCCTGATGTGGTCAACATGGGTGGCTTGGATGCTTTTAGAGAAAATATGGTTTCTGATTTTGGTAGGATATTTAAGAGTCAAGAACCACTTATTACTATGCTAAGTGAACAAGATGCTACATATTTATCCTCAAGATATATTCTGATCCTTGTTCGAATCATTGGAGTACCGACGATATTGTGCGGACATGACAACAGGGTGGTGATGGACAAGTATTTAGGATGATATCAGGCCTATCCAGATGTATTTGATCATATTATTTATTGGATAATATGTGGTGTGGTGAGAGTCTAAAACAGCTAGGAGTTGGTACCCTCGCTAGGTTTGAACCTCGTAAAAACTGCTTGTGTATTGTCTTGTGTATTTGTTCTTTTCATACAGGTATGGCGGAGTAGATATTGTGAAGCGATGGTGTCTTAACCGGTAGGAGGGGTTTATTTCAGATCAAAAGAAATTATAAAAGACAGTCACCACCGATTCATCTTCCCCTTCTCAGTGGTGTATCAATTATGTGATCATTAAAGGAGATGTTGAGCGGATAAACCTTCTTAGCATATTTATAGAAAATAAAAGAAAAGAAGATAACTAATTTTAAAATTATTTTCCTTACTGATGTGTCAAACACTTTCCTTCATCAAAATCAACACCAAGAATCAAATAATCAATCACCGTCAATCAAAAAAAATCAAAACACCTCATTTAGCGTACTTAACAGCGGCCGTGTGGTGATTGTACGAGGCACAGTCAGATCGACCACAAAGACATCAAGAGTGGGAACGCGAAATGCCATGCGGGTCAATTTCCCAATCAAAGAAGGCACCACCTTCCCAACAGCCTTCCAAAGGAGGTTACGCATGGAATAGGTATCACACATGAAACAGGGGCAGAGAAAGAAGATATGCGAGGAACTTCAAGACAATATGGATTAGAAGCTCTACTGATAGATCATATCCCTACATCGTCAATTAAAATAAGAAATGGCAGAGGAATCACAAAGAAAAGAAAGCAGTATTTTCCAAAATCATCCAAGATTGACAAAGCTGTCTGTTCCAAAATTTCAACTAATATTGTCGAACGAACTGGAAATCAAGAACTTCATCATCGGCGTTTCCTGCCTGGGCCGCATGATGGTTACACAAGGGTTGCAAATCGCAAAATGTGGGAGGCGATGCACAAAAGAATTTGCAGTTCACATTCAAAGTGGAAATCATTTCAAATGTTTACCAAAACAACGCGCCCTTCTTGAAAATCAAGAAGTAGGCTAACAACGCGCACATCACCGCTACAGCAATCGATTTCTTCACCAGGGCTTTGGCCTCCAGTGCCATGAACTCCGCCGCGTACCTCCATGCCTCGGCCGACGCCGCCTGCGGGGACATCCTGCAGAGGATCATCACCACTACGCCCACCACCCAAGCTATCAACGTCGCGACCAACACGGCCGACCCCCACGCCGCCATTATCAGGAGGCCAACCACCGTGCCGGAGAGCACGGAGTAGAATATGGCGGGCCAGGCAGACTCACTGGGCGGAGCCGGGGAGGGAGACGGAGACGAGGAGGAGTAGTCCGACCATGCCATCAGCTTCGGCCGATTCCAGAATGAGGAGATGATGATCGAGGCCAAGACGAAGAGTAACATCGTCTGGGGTTTGGACACCAGCCGGAGGAGCGGGTTGGAGAGCGCCATTGCCTGTCTCTGTCCGAGTTGTGGGAATAGGGTCGACTGAATTTGAAAATCATTTATTCCCTTTTATACAGGGTCGGCATCAGGGCATTTTAGCAGCGTAGCGCGGATTACAGGTCTATTCTTCATGGGCTGGGTGTGCCGGATTAGTGGGCTTCTAAGCTGTGGTGTAGACAGTTACCATTATTAACCAAACCCTCCCTACGGATGAAAATGTTCAACCGGAAGGGGTGCACTTGGCTTCGCGGTGCTTCTCCTGCCACAACCCACAACTTGAATCCACACTCCATCTTTTCGTTCCCACTTAATGGTGGGCTTCATTGGGTCTTAACCTGGACAACATCCATGGGGGGTTCTTTTACCGATTGGTTTCAGGGCACGGCGAATCGGAATTCCGTAAAGAGGACATGTAGCCTCATTTTTGCAGCCATGTGTTGGAATCTGTGGAAGGCTCATAATAGGGCAAGAGAAGGATCCGGGCGATCACCGGCTTTCCTTCATTGCGGGCAAGGGCGTTGGTTGCAGAGAGGCGGGTGACATTCACCCACGCTCTGCATATTTCTCCGCCGTACCGAAAATGAGTTCATTCCCAGGATTTTTTTTTTTGTTTACGTTTTTAAAAAAAAAAAATTTCGAGAAAACCCTTCCGGCAAAACAAATTTTAAAACTGCACCTAAAAGGCGGCATCCGGGATGCCGCCTTTGCATTTCGGGGCAAGGCGGCATCTGCGATGCCGCCTTTGCGCTGCGGGTGAAAGGCGGCATCGCGGATGCCGCCTTTCTCTTAAAAATATATATTTTTATTTTTTAATTACATTTATTCATTATAATTTTTAATTACATTTATTCATTATAATTTTTAATTATTAATTAGTAATTATTAATAATTAAATATGTCATAATTAATTAGTTAATTAGTAATATTATCATTAATTATATAATAATTAATTATTAATATAATTATTACATATATAATAAATATTTAGTTAATTAGAAATACAATTAATAATTCTAACTAATTAATTAGTAATTATTAATTATTAATTAGCTAATTAGTAATATAAATATTTATTATAATTATTCATTATAATTAGTAATTAGTAATTAATAATTATTAATAAGTAATTAGTAATTATTAATTAGTAAATTAGTAATATCAATATTAATTATAGCTATTCATTAAATTATTAATTATTAATTATTACTCATTAATTATTACTTATATAATAAATAATTAGTTAATTATTAATATAACTATTAATTATATAATAATTAATTAGTTAATTAGTAATATAATTATAATCTTTCAAAGTCACGTACAAAAAAACAATTTTAAGTTTCAAGTAGGCGGTTTTGAAAGCTTATAAATTATTTTTCATTAACATTTTTTTGTAAATTGCTTTTGTTTTAAACTATTTTTTATATGTTTAATCCATGTTTTAAGTTTCATTTATATTGGTCTTCTATTTTATGTTTTATGGTCTTTCAAAGTCACGTACTTGAAAAATTTTAAGTTTCAAGTATGCGGTTTTGAAAGCTTATAAATTTCTTTTCATCAACTTTTTTTTGGAAATTTCTTTTGTTTTCAACTATTTATTATATGTTTAATCAATGTTTAAAGTTTCAATTATATTCGTTTTATAGTTTATATTTTACAGTCTTTCAAAGTCACGTACTTGAAACATTTTTAAGTTTCAAGTAGGCGGTTTTGAAAGCTTATAAATTATTTTTCATTAACATTTTTTTGTAAATTGCTTTTGTTTTAAACTATTTTTTATATGTTTAATCCATGTTTTAAGTTTCATTTATGTTGGTCTTATAGTTTATCTTTTATTGTATTTCAAAGTGACGTACTTGAAACAGAATCCCACATCGGAAATGCAGAATCTACTGCACAGTAAAGATAGAACCTGAATTCCACATCGAAAATGCAGAATGATTTTCAGGGCAAACCCTCTTATAATGAATAATTATAATAAAAATTTATATTACTGGTTAACTAATTAATAATTACTAATTACTAATTAATTAGTTATAATTATTAATTATATTTCTAATTAACTAAGTATTTATTATATATGTAATAATTAAGTATTATATAATTGATAATTTTATTACTAATTAACTAATTAGTTATTATATAATTAACGATTAATAAACACTAATTACCAAATTACAAATTATATACTAATTAATTAGTTATTTCGTAATATAAATATTAATTATATACTAATTAAATAGTTAATTAGTAATAGAATTATTAATTATATAATCTGTAATTAGGTAATTAGTAATTATTAATGTTTTATTATTATGTTCGTATGGTTATATAAATATATATAAATAAAACCTAATTTACCCCCTCCTGAGATTCCACTCTGACCAACAAGTAAAAATAGTATTTTGATTTCAGTACACATAAAACATGTAAACAATAATGTACAATCAATGCATATGTCTGTGGCGAGGAGATTCTGTCCCACCTGGTGGTCTGCGAATAGGACGTCCGCGTCGAGTGCGCAGTGGAGTCTGATGACCTGGAGAAGGCTGATCCTCGGGCACTGAAACGTCGACTGTCGCATCCTCCATCTGTGTGTCAGTTGGAGGAGCTGTCAACTGCATCTCGTACTGCCATCCAGATCCTTCTCCCACTAGGGTGGTAGAAGGACCTGCCTCCATCGCAGAGGGGAACGAAGCCTGTGATGGAGCTATACCCCAAGACGACGACGGCTCTAGAATCCAAGGCTGGGAAGGATCTGGAACCCAAGATGGAGAGAACTGCGGATATCCTGTCAGGAAAGACGGATCCCATGCCACCTGAGGCACATCCTGAATAGGCTGATCCTGGACTACTAGAGGCCCGACCTCTGCCTGTGGAACAGGCGATGCCTCACGTGCAGCACGACGCTGTCTACGTCGCCGTGGTCGTGGCTCCTCAGCACCAGCAGCAGCTGGAGGATGTTCCTCTGGGGCAGGAACCTCCTGTCTCCGAGCCAGACGCGTGAAGATGCTCTCGGAAAACGCATGAAAAGATGCCCTCGCCTCCAGCGCTGTAGCATGGACGGCTGCCCGGCTAAAGACCCCCTCCTCCTCTTCATCGCTCATGCGAACAAGCTGCTCTGTGTGACTTCCCTGTAAATAGATTCAAATGGAATTAGAAAATAATTCAATAAACAAAGTAATAGGAATTTATTAACTTACCATCCTCTGCATCTCTATGCCAGCTTGGGTAAGATACAGTATAGATTTTAGTCTATACCAGGGCGCATAGTCAACCTGCTCTGAAAGAGAGAATCGATTTGTAGGAACACCTTGAATACGTAACTCTGCACGTCTGTGCCAGCAGTCGATAAAACTCGCATGTACTTGGGACCAGTCATCATCCTGCCTCCCTGTCAGCTTCATCCCATGAAGCTTGTCTGTCTGTCTAGATGGTAATGGAATCGGCTGAGTACGAAAAAATTGGCGCATGACCCTGTCAGGCTGCTGCCACTCAATAATATGAAAGTGAATGAGGGGCACTACAGCCATAGCATCCTCAAGACCAACAGTGCAGTATGCTGGCAACTGGTCCATAATACTCCAGTATGGAAGCCATGACATCTGAAATGACAAGTGATTTTGTCAAAAAAAACACCCAACTAAAAACCAAAATTGATGTTATTATTAAAAATGTTAGACAGTGATAGATTGTATATACATACCTGATCAGGTAAGAGACAGTCCAACCGTAGCCGATATACGCCCAAATGCTGTCTCGGAACCACGTCGAAATTGTGTCGCTGACACCACCTGTAAAATACAACGATAATGACAAATAATGAGAAATTATAGTCAATAACTCATAGTAGAATAAAAAACCAATAGAAATGACTTATCATACCAGCGTCCACGCGGAGCGTCATGCAGCACCTCCATCTCGACCGGTGGACCAGCAAGGTCAGGGCGGAATGATGGGATACGCTCCCATGCCCACATCTGAATAAGGATGACGCATCCTCCAAGACCTGTACGGTCCCTATGGGATAGTCTGCATAATGATCTGTACGTGTATGCCAAGCAGGCTGATCCCCAACTGTACGTCCCAGCCCGATCAAAGTCCTCTAGTAGGGGTAGATACATCATATACACGTGCATCCCCGAGTGATCAGTACACATGGTCCCACCAATGAGTCGTAAGATATATGCACGGGCGTAACGCATGACGGTCTGCTCATCATCATCATCCTGTAAATGTGGAATCTGCGACTCCAACCAACGCATAGATATGGACGATCCATCTGTAGCCCTACGGTCGGACAAAATATCAACGCCTAACAAGCGTTGAGCAAGGTCTGGCCAAGCTGCACGAGTGGGTCCAATAACGGGTCTCCCCTGGATAGGAAGACCGAGAAGAACTGCGACATCCTCGAGGGTGATGGTCATCTCCCTCTCAGGCAAGTGGAATGTGTGTGTCTCTGGTCTCCATCTCTCAACGAGGGCAGCAAGTAGGTAATGATCTACAAATGTGAAATATGATACGGCAAGGCCATAGAAGCCAACACGGCGCAAGTAAGGTCTAATGGCATGTGGAGGCTCCATGTGATGAAAATGGTGCGCTCGACGCACCTTCACAAATCGATCTGGATGACCCTCTAACACGGCCTGCGAAATATGGGTAGGCTGCTGAGTGAGTAGTATGGTATCATCCATCTGCATATAAACAAAGAAAATGAGTCGTAAGTGTAAAATGTAAATATAACATTAATGGGTTAACTGACATACACATTTCAATATGGGTTAAGTGTTCCGCTTTCGGAGTTTTGAAATAAATTCTATTATTTCATATTCAAAGTTATTTCTTGAAAGCATGAATATTAATATGAAATAAGTTATGTTATCTAAAATATTGAGTCTTGAATTTGGTTACACATATTTTGGGGGAGCTTTGTGATTAACTACTTATGGATTGGATTAAGATAAACCATGTCAATTAGTAATGATGTTTTTAGAATTTATCTAATTGTATGTATTCAATATCTTATGCTAATTATTATGATACTATAAATTTGTTATAGAACAGTTTTCTAAAATATCCTGCATGTTTAGATTGGAGTTTAGGTTGGAGGGTTTAGGGTTAAAATTTTTAATATTAACGTCCGGGAAACATGTTAATGGGTTAACTGACATACACATTTCAATATGGGTTAAGTGTTCCGCTTTCGGAGTTTTGAAATAAATTCTATTATTTCATATTCAAAGTTATTTCTTGAAAGCATGAATATTAATATGAAATAAGTTATGTTATCTAAAATATTGAGTCTTGAATTTGGTTACACATATTTTGGGGGAGCTTTGTGATTAACTACTTATGGATTGGATTAAGATAAACCATGTCAATTAGTAATGATGTTTTTAGAATTTATCTAAATTTATGTATTCAATATCTTATGCTAATTATTATGATACTATAAATTTGTTATAGAACAGTTTTCTAAAATATCCTGCATGTTTAGATTGGAGTTTAGGTTGGAGGGTTTAGGGTTAAAATTTTTAATATTAACGTCCGGGAAACATGTTAATGGGTTAACTGACATACACATTTCAATATGGGTTAAGTGTTCCGCTTTCGGAGTTTTGAAATAAATTCTATTATTTCATATTCAAAGTTATTTCTTGAAAGCATGAATATTAATATGAAATAAGTTATGTTATCTAAAATATTGAGTCTTGAATTTGGTTACACATATTTTGGGGGAGCTTTGTGATTAACTACTTATGGATTGGATTAAGATAAACCATGTCAATTAGTAATGATGTTTTTAGAATTTATCTAAATTTATGTATTCAATATCTTATGCTAATTATTATGATACTATAAATTTGTTATAGAACAGTTTTCTAAAATATCCTGCATGTTTAGATTGGAGTTTAGGTTGGAGGGTTTAGGGTTAAAATTTTTAATATTAACGTCCGGGAAACATGTTAATGGGTTAACTGACATACACATTTCAATATGGGTTAAGTGTTCCGCTTTCGGAGTTTTGAAATAAATTCTATTATTTCATATTCAAAGTTATTTCTTGAAAGCATGAATATTAATATGAAATAAGTTATGTTATCTAAAATATTGAGTCTTGAATTTGGTTACACATATTTTGGGGGAGCTTTGTGATTAACTACTTATGGATTGGATTAAGATAAACCATGTCAATTAGTAATGATGTTTTTAGAATTTATCTAAATTTATGTATTCAATATCTTATGCTAATTATTATGATACTATAAATTTGTTATAGAACAGTTTTCTAAAATATCCTGCATGTTTAGATTGGAGTTTAGGTTGGAGGGTTTAGGGTTAAAATTTTTAATATTAACGTCCGGGAAACATGTTAATGGATTAACTGACATACACATTTCAATATGGGTTAAGTGTTCCGCTTTCGGAGTTTTGAAATAAATTCTATTATTTCATATTCAAAGTTATTTCTTGAAAGCATGAATATTAATATGAAATAAGTTATGTTATCTAAAATATTGAGTCTTGAATTTGGTTACACATATTTTGGGGGAGCTTTGTGATTAACTACTTATGGATTGGATTAAGATAAACCATGTCAATTAGTAATGATGTTTTTAGAATTTATCTAAATTTATGTATTCAATATCTTATGCTAATTATTATGATACTATAAATTTGTTATAGAACAGTTTTCTAAAATATCCTGCATGTTTAGATTGGAGTTTAGGTTGGAGGGTTTAGGGTTAAAATTTTTAATATTAACGTCCGGGAAACATGTTAATGGGTTAACTGACATACACATTTCAATATGGGTTAAGTGTTCCGCTTTCGGAGTTTTGAAATAAATTCTATTATTTCATATTCAAAGTTATTTCTTGAAAGCATGAATATTAATATGAAATAAGTTATGTTATCTAAAATATTGAGTCTTGAATTTGGTTACACATATTTTGGGGAAGCTTTGTGATTAACTACTTATGGATTGGATTAAGATAAACCATGTCAATTAGTAATGATGTTTTTAGAATTTATCAAATTTTATGTATTCAATATCTTATGCTAATTATTATGATACTATAAATTTGTTATAGAACAGTTTTCTAAAAAAGAGATAACAACATTTAGTTCACAATATGGGAATGTCACAATGAAGACAATACATCATTATGAATGAGACTGTGAAGTCGACCCAACAACGTTAGGGCATCGCTTCCGGTTATGACCTTCTTTATGACATATTGTGCATCGCAAACTCTGCCCTTGTTCTTGAGGCCAGTCCATCTCATTACGCATCCTACTCGCCTTTGGTCTCCCACGAGGACGTAACCGATTCATGTCAGGTATCACTATCGGCTGGCCTTCAGGCATTGGGAAATAACGATACTCCCCAATAGGTGTCCATGGTGCAGCATAACAGTTGGCAATGATATCCATCTGGTACACTGGATCAACATATGCTTCCCATGAGATGTTCACAGAGGCACATGCTGCGATGACGTGTGTACATGGAAACCGTAAGGCCTGAAATTTTCCACATTGACATTGCCTTGTTTCCAGTAATACCACCATTTTTTCACCGACGTGATTTGTGATGGGGTCTGAACGCTCTTGAACTTCAAATCGGGAGTCTTCTCTTCGAAATAGACATACGTGATAACCAGAAGCTTCTTCAATATTTTTTTCAATCTCTCGTTGAAAGTGTATTCCATATCTTATCCCTTGATGTATTCTGTCTGATGCTAGTTTTTGTCTATCCACAAAGTACTTCACGCATCGATATAATGTCTCATGAACTAATGCGGTTATAGGTAGCTTGCGAAGTCCTTTGAAGATACCATTGATGCACTCCACAATGTTTGTCGTCATGTGTCCGTACCTCTTTCCCCCGTCGTATGCCAATGTCCATTTCTCTTTTGGAATCCACATCATATAATCATAAACTTCTTGATTAGCCTGACGAATTTGTTCAAAACGTTCTTCAAATCGTCGTTGGTCCGACTCATATGCTACAAAACGTAGATGATATTTCACATAAATTGATTTTATATTTATATTGAAACAGTAAAACAGAATGAATAAAATACGTACCAAGCCTCGTGATTGCCTTCTTCATCGGTTCGTTGTGGAATTTTTTATGTACATTGCTAGCAATGTGTCTAATGCAGAACCGATGATGTGCATTTGGGTATCTCCATGTATCAGGATCTGCATTGATTGCCTCATTAATTGCTCGATGACGATCAGATATCAAACAAACTCCCTGAATGTTGGTGAAATGGTTGCTGATACATGCCAGAAACCAACTCCATGATTCATAGTTTTCTTTCTCTACAATGGCAAAGGCAAGCGGAAGAGGTGAACGGTTTCCATCTTGGGTTGCCGCAATCAACAATACGCCCTTGTATTTTCCATACAGAAATGTTCCATCAATCTGAATAAATTGTTTGCAAAAACGAAATGCAGAGATACAAGGAAGGAATGCCCAGAACAACCGATGAAATTGAACACGAGATGGATCAAGTCGATTATCAGGAGACACATGTTCGTTTGTATCCAGATGGAAGACAACTTGGTTATGATGCCTCAGTATGGCTAGCAATTGCGGCAATACTCGATATGAGTCATCCCAATCACCATATACCTTCACAATTGCCTTCTGTTTCGCCATCCATGCCTTATTATAGGAAATCTTATAACCGAATGTCTGTAGAATCCTCTCTTGCACAAGGGATATTGGAACATCTTGGCATGTCCTAATCATCTCAACAACAATAGATGACACAAATTCTGCATCCAATGAAGTATGATCTTGTGTGAGACTTGGCTGAACGCAACTATGAGCCGCCTCAATCCTTGAGATTCTCCAACCTCCAAAGGTAATGTCTGTAATAGCCCTTAAGCGAAATCTACAATCATCCCCATACTTCACGCACCGTATAACATATTTACTACGGCATGATTCGTGAACTACATAGTTGATGTTTCTCTCAATATGAAATCTCTTTAACGTGCTTTTTAAGGCATCTTTACTGGGAAAATTCCTTCCAATATATAAGGTTTTGTCCACCTCACTAAACCTATCTGGTACAACTCCAGGGAACTCAGTTGCCGGTGTGAGAACAGTATTATCGAATTCAGGCACACGTGTCATTGCTTCTGACCAAGATGAAAATAATGGTGGATGATTTATTGACCGAGGTTGATGTACAACAACTGCATTTCTCAAAACCTCCTCTCTATCTTTTGTTGGTCCCTCCTCATCAGCACTGTTGTCGCCATCCGATCCATCATTACGAAACTCCTCATCAGAAGTCGGATTGACATGTATATCCGGAAGATCATTTAGGTTGTCCTCTTCTGCTGCATCATTTGGAATAGGCTCAATGTCATGAGGTAGACTGTCTTCAACCACTCTTGTATTTCTACGTCTTTGTACAAGTGGACGTTGTTGTTGTACAGTAGCAACAACAACGTATAACTCCATCATGGTACCATCTAACCGTTGAGAAAATAAATTAACTGCTTGGACCCACTGCGCATCAGCAACCAATGGACAAGCTATATGCCACATTGTTGTTGGAAATTGCAAATGTCTATAGCTCATAGACATTATCTCTTGATCGGGTCCCAAATTTAAGGAAACATGAATTCTCTCTTGAAGGTCACTTATGGTAACACAATCCACTGTACTAACCACCGTAATTGGTTGTGTACTATAAGAAGCTCCTTGCTCAGTTTGAATAATCTCCCCATAACAGTACACACAGGCATACATGGCTCTCTACGTCAAAAATGTGTTCTTTCATCAAAATTATGATAGTATAACAAAATATTAACAATTATGTTTGACGATATGATGTTATAATGTAATTTTATTGCGCCTTTCTATACCATAAACTATGCTACTGATGTTTCACCATATGATATTTATTAGAATGTAATTTTAGAGCGCCTTTTTATTTAGTTTGTTTGTTCTTCTTCATTTCACTTTATATGTTCATTAGTATCGTTAGCTAATCATTATATGAATTCATGTTTTAATCCTATGTTATTTATTAATTATTCTAAAATTAACTAATAATAACTAATCGTTAATTATTCTATTATTCTATAATTAACTAATAATAACTTTAATTTGTTAATTCTTATGTCCTTATTTGATTCTATAACATTATACTTATCATTTATCATTGATAAATATACAGATCATTAGTATCGTTAGCTAATCATTATATGAATTCATGTTTTAATCCTATGTTATTTATTAATTATTCTAAAATTAACTAATAACAACTAATCATTAATTATTCTATTATTTTATAATTAACTAATAATAACTTTAATTCATTAATTCTTATATCCTTATTTCATTCTATAAAATTATATTTATCATTTATCATTGATAAATATACTGATTTGCTTTTTCTTCTCTTAGAAATTTTAGTAGTTTATAAAGAAAATATGAATCATCTTAAGCATATTCCCCGGGAGTGTCAAACCAGGATGCAGCAAGGCCCGTTATCGTGCACCAGTTCCCGTTCGAGTCTAGCTCGAAGCGGTGTTTTCGGGTTTTACCCCTATGTACATCTGTGCCAGAGCCACATCCACTTGTTTGTATCCAGACAGGAATTTAATTGCGTAGATAACCACATAATCTTTAAGCTACCAAAATTTCTAAATACTTAATCTTAAGTTAATCTTATGTTAATCTATACTACCTAACAGTAATTATTTAAAACTATATATAACTAATTACAAAAACTAAATAACCAAATATTAAGAACTACCTAAACTGCTTAACAAATGAAAGATTTAAAACTAAACAAAATTAAATTAATTAAATAAAAACATTAAATTAAATAAAGAAACATACCTCTAAATGAAGCTTCGTAAAAGCTCGCACAGCAAAAAAAAAATTTAGAGAGAGAGAGAGCAAATTGGAGAGAGAGGTTGCAATGAAGAAGTGAGGAGAGGGGGGGGGGGGGTGGCCGCCCTTTTATAGGGACTTCAGGCAAAGGCGGCATCGCGGAAGCCGCCTTTCGCCTCTGCGTATGGCCAAAGGCGGCTTCGGCGATGCCGCCTTTCGCCTTACCCTGAGCCGAAAGGCAGCCTCCTCCCGGCCACCTTTGCCATGTCATCGATCCGGGCCAAAGGCGGCGCGGGGGAGCAAAGGCGGCATCGCAGATGCCGCCTTTGTGCGCTAATACAAAGGCGGCATCGCAGATGCCGCCTTTGTAGCGTATTTTTAAATTTTTTTTTGACCTAGGCCGTTTTTCAGAAATTTTTTTTCAGAAAAACGTAAAAAAAAAAAAATCCTCCAAGACTACTGTGACATGGGAATGAGGATTTTTTTTTTTACGTTTTTCTGAAAAAAATTTTCTGAAAAACGGCCTAGGTCAATTTTTTTTTTAAAAATACGCTACAAAGGCGGCATCTGCGATGCCGCCTTTGCTCCCCCGCGCCGCCTTTGGCCCGGATCGATGACATGGCAAAGGCGGCCGGGAGGAGGTCGCCTTTCGGCTCAGGGTAAGGCGAAAGGCGGCATCGCCGAAGCCGCCTTTGGCCATACGCAGAGGCGAAAGGCGGCTTCCGCGATGCCGCCTTTGCCTGAAGTCCCTATAAAAGGGCGGCCACCCCCCCCCCCTCTCCTCACTTCTTCATTGCAACCTCTCTCTCCAATTTGCTCTCTCTCTCTCTAAATTTTTTTTTGGCTGTGCGAGCTTTTACGAAGCTTCATTTAGAGGTATGTTTCTTTATTTAATTTAATGTTTTTATTTAATTAATTTAATTTTGTTTAGTTTTAAATCTTTCATTTGTTAAGCAGTTTAGGTAGTTCTTAATATTTGGTTATTTAGTTTTTGTAATTAGTTATATATAGTTTTAAATAATTACTGTTAGGTAGTATAGATTAACTTAAGATTAACTTAAGATTAAGTATTTAGAAATTTTGGTAGCTTAAAGATTATGTGGTTATCTACGCAATTAAATTCCTGTCTGGATACAAACAAGTGGATGTGGCTCTGGCACAGATGTACATAGGGGTAAAACCCGAAAACACCGCTTCGAGCTAGACTCGAACGGGAACTGGTGCACGATAACGGGCCTTGCTGCATCCTGGTTTGACACTCCCAGGGAATATGCTTAAGATGATTCATATTTTCTTTATAAACTACTAAAATTTCTAAGAGAAGAAAAAGCAAATCAGTATATTTATCAATGATAAATGATAAATATAATTTTATAGAATGAAATAAGGATATAAGAATTAACGAATTAAAGTTATTATTAGTTAATTATAAAATAGTAGAATAATTAATGATTAGTTGTTATTAGTTAATTTTAGAATAATTAATAAATAACATAGGATTAAAACATGAATTCATATAATGATTAGCTAACGATACTAATGATCTGTATATTTATCAATGATAAATGATAAGTATAATGTTATAGAATCAAATAAGGACATAAGAATTAACAAATTAAAGTTATTATTAGTTAATTATAGAATAATAGAATAATTAACGATTAGTTATTATTAGTTAATTTTAGAATAATTAATAAATAACATAGGATTAAAACATGAATTCGTATAATGATTAGCTAACGATACTAATGAACATATAAAGTGAAATGAAGAAGAACAAACAAACTAAATAAAAAGGCGCTCTAAAATTACATTCTAATAAATATCATATGGTGAAACATCAGTAGCATAGTTTATGGTATAGAAAGGCGCAATAAAATTACATTATAACATCATATCGTCAAACATAATTGTTAATATTTTGTTATACTATCATAATTTTGATGAAAGAACACATTTTTGACGTAGAGAGCCATGTATGCCTGTGTGTACTGTTATGGGGAGATTATTCAAACTGAGCAAGGAGCTTCTTACAGTACACAACCAATTACGGTGGTTAGTACATTGGATTGTGTTACCATAAGTGACCTTCAAGAGAGAATTCATGTTTCCTTAAATTTGGGACCCGATCAAGAGATAATGTCTATGAGCTATCGACATTTGCAATTTCCAACAACAATGTGGCATATAGCTTGTCCATTGGTTGCTGATGCGCAGTGGGTCCAAGCAGTTAATTTATTTTCTCAACGGTTAGATGGTACCATGATGGAGTTATACGTTGTTGTTGCTACTGTACAACAACAACGTCCACTTGTACAAAGACGTAGAAATACAAGAGTGGTTGAAGACAGTCTACCTCATGACATTGAGCCTATTCCAAATGATGCAGCAGAAGAGGACAACCTAAATGATCTTCCAGATATACATGTCAATCCGACTTCTGATGAGGAGTTTCGTAATGATGGATCGGATGGTGACAACAGTGCTGATGAGGAGGGACCAACAAAAGATAGAGAGGAGGTTTTGAGAAATGCAGTTGTTGTACATCAACCTCGGTCAATAAATCATCCACCATTATTTTCATCTTGGTCAGAAGCAATGACACGTGTGCCTGAATTCGATAATACTATTCTCACACCGGCAACTGAGTTCCCTGGAGTTGTACCAGATAGGTTTAGTGAGGTGGACAAAACCTTATATATTGGAAGGAATTTTCCCAGTAAAGATGCCTTAAAAAGCACGTTAAAGAGATTTCATATTGAGAGAAACTTCAACTATGTAGTTCACGAATCATGCCGTAGTAAATATGTTATACGGTGCGTGAAGTATGGGGATGATTGTAGATTTCGCTTAAGGGCTATTCCAGACATTACCTTTGGAGGTTGGAGAATCTCAAGGATTGAGGCGGCTCATAGTTGCGTTCAGCCAAGTCTCACACAAGATCATACTTCATTGGATGCAGAATTTGTGTCATCTATTGTTGTTGAGATGATTAGGACATGCCAAGATGTTCCAATATCCCTTGTGCAAGAGAGGATTCTACATACATTCGGTTATAAGATTTCCTATAATAAGGCATGGATGGCGAAACAGAAGGCAATTGTGAAGGTATATGGTGATTGGGATGACTCATATCGAGTATTGCCGCAATTGCTAGCCATACTGAGGCATCATAACCAAGTTGTCTTCCATCTGGATACAAACGAACATGTGTCTCCTGATAATCGACTTGATCCATCTCGTGTTCAATTTCATCGGTTGTTCTGGGCATTCCTTCCTTGTATCTCTGCATTTCGTTTTTGCAAACAATTTATTCAGATTGATGGAACATTTCTGTATGGAAAATACAAGGGCGTATTGTTGATTGCGGCAACCCAAGATGGAAACCGTTCACCTCTTCCGCTTGACTTTGCCATTGTAGAGAAAGAAAACTATGAATCATGGAGTTGGTTTCTGGCATGTATCAGCAACCATTTCACCAACATTCAGGGAGTTTGTTTGATATCTGATCGTCATCGAGCAATTAATGAGGCAATCAATGCAGATCCTGATACATGGAGATACCCAAATGCACATCATCGGTTCTGCATTAGACACATTGCTAGCAATGTACATAAAAAATTCCACAACGAACCGATGAAGAAGGCAATCACGAGGCTTGGTACGTATTTTATTCATTCTGTTTTACTGTTTCAATATAAATATAAAATCAATTTATGTGAAATATCATCTACGTTTTGTAGCATATGAGTCGGACCAACGACGATTTGAAGAACGTTTTGAACAAATTCGTCAGGCTAATCAAGAAGTTTATGATTATATGATGCGGATTCCAAAAGAGAAATGGACATTGGCATACGACGGGGGAAAGAGGTACGGACACATGACGACAAACATTGTGGAGTGCATCAATGGTATCTTCAAAGGACTTCGCAAGCTACCTATAACCGCATTAGTTCAGGAGACATTATATTGATGCGTGAAGTACTTTGTGGATAGACAAAAACTAGCATCAGACAGAATACATCAAGGGATAAGATATGGAATACACTTTCAACGAGAGATTGAAAAAAATATTGAAGAAGCTTCTGGTTATCACGTATGTCTATTTCGAAGAGAAGACTCCCGATTTGAAGTTCAAGAGCGTTCAGACCCCATCACAATGCTAGAATACAAAGCTCAGATATCACCACCAATAGAACTACCATGCCCACAGAACGCACTGAAGCCAAGAATAACCGAACCCATGTTGTCTCTGACCAGCCCGCCTCCCCTCATATCTCCATCCAGTCTTGGAAGATAGGTCTGCTGGATTCAACAAAGTATAGGTCTAAAACTCAACGTTGATGGTTCGTACATGGATGGAGATATGAGGGGAGGCAGGCTGGTCAGAGACAACATGGGTTCGGTTATTCTTGGCTTCAGTGCGTTCTGTGGGCATGGTAGTTCTATTGGTGGTGATATCTGAGCTTTGTATTCTAGCATTGTCCTGTGCAAGAGGTTCGATATCTTGGTCGATGAAATTGAATCGGATTGCAAAACTTTACTATCAATCTTTCAAGGGAAAGCAGACCCTCCTGGAGAGTTGGTCTGCTATGTTAGAAAATGCAGGCTGCAAATTAAGCAGAGTCATGCAATGGGCCATGTTTGGAGAGAACGAGATTTCACGGCTGATGGG
Organism: Viscum album; assembly: GCA_963277665.1. NCBI lineage: Eukaryota > Viridiplantae > Streptophyta > Magnoliopsida > Santalales > Viscaceae > Viscum > Viscum album. Next base: position 1,278,969,922 of record OY728127.1, read on the forward strand.
TTTGCTCGCGATGGGAGGGATGATGAGCACCTTATTGTTTACAGCACAATGGGCTCTTTACCCATTCCATGTAAACACAATATCCATGGAGATGCTCTCGAACTCTGGATTTTCAAACCTCCTTGACTTGTGTTTTCTTTGTTCTTCTACCTTGAATTCCTCATTCCTTTTTTCAATAAAAATTTAATTTTCAGTTCTTTCTTCCATTTCATGCCTTTCTCTTTCCCCATTTTTAAATTTTTAACATTTATTTTATTATATTGGGCTCAATTTCTTTTGGGTGGGTTGGATGTATAGTAGGTTAACTTCTTTTTAAAAAAGGTGGGAGGAATTCATTTAAACAAACATCTTGATTTTCAACATTAAAAAAAGAAATGATTTTTACCATACATAACCTGATCCAACAAGACCCATATGAATTTCATGATCTTGAAATAATGAAATTGACAATCCTTTAGTTGTTGGATCGACATTCACTGTTTCGATGCTCATATGTTCAAAAACAACCATATTTTTCTTACCATGTTCTCTGATAACCAAGTACTTAGTGTCGATATACTTGCTATATCTTCCACTTTTGTCGTTCCAAGACAAAATACTGGATTCTAATTAACACAATAAATTTTTATAGCCTGGTCAATTGAATTGATATTTCTTGAATCGAGAAGGAAATTTTCAGCCATATTGTTCATGATATATCTATTATGAACACGGAAGACCTAACAATGAAAAATTCTAGAGTTGAATGAGAGGAAGAGAAGAACAGATCTTGTAAATGTAAACAAAAGAAAGAAAAATAGATTAGAGGGATATAGGTTGTTTGAGAAAAATAATTATATCCACGGACAGACAAATTGGTTTCATTATATATGAGAGGACGAATAATTGAGATAAGATGTCATACTGAAACCCTGACATGGAATGACCTTATAAACAAAAATGCGGTGCTTCAATAGCCCCACATTTCTACCCTATCAGATTTGCTGAGTAGTCCACAATTATAAAAAACTCATTATAGTTACACCTGGCCCATGAAAGGTGTAATATCAGTGGTCAATATGGCCCTTTAACAATTAGACTAACTTCATTCAACTGAACATGCTCTACAATTCCAACAATATCTTAAACGAAGATAGATCCAACAACATGAAGGGGTTCAAAGAGATGACATTTATCCAAAAGACAACATAAGGTAACTCTAAAACCTGATTAAACCCCAATTCTATCTTCACATCTGTATTGAATAACAAAATAAAGAATAGACAACACACCGTAAACCTTGATAATAAAATCTTTTTAAACATCACACAAGCTTGATTGGTTGGCTAGCTGTTCGAATGGCCCTAGCCAGTGGGATGACCCTATTTTTCACTCAATCCAAATTTCACTATGGCACAGACTATGGATTTCTGATGGGGTATCTTATAGAATAAGAATAAAACATCCTTTATAAAAGTTACCATGAAACTGCTATGATATGATCTGTATAACTTCATCATAGACCTGCCAAACCTAGCACATCCTATGGCACAAACTGATTAGTTGTGACATGGAGTCTTTCATCTAGATACATTTCATCCATAATAATCTTTTAAGAATCACCTAAACTCCCCACCCGTCATCAACTTATTCACAAACTAAATCAATGCAGAATATCATAAATATTTATTCCAACAATCACTCCCTTTTGGTTAGTTGACAATTCAATTTGACATAAATCGTTACACAATATGAAATTTTATAAAAGAACCAAATCAAATCATACTTGGAAATATTTTTAAACCTAACATATTGTTGATTATCTTTCCTTCTAGGAGTGCATCAATGATTCATCAGTCAAACACTCTATGTTTAGGAGAGTTGATGATCAGTGTGAGAAATAAGAGTTATCCTAGAGAATCCTTGTAACAACCCATACTTTTGAATAAAATTTATTTCCTGAATTTGTGTGTTATTTTATAATCAACACAATTATATCCTTTAATTAATGAAGTGAGTATAGACCGTTGGGTTTCGACTGTTATATGACCATTGGTCAATATGTCTGTTGAAAACTATGTTGTACCTCTCGTACCCTTCGTGGTTTAATTTTCATGATCACAATCACTCTCTTATTTATCTAATCTTGTTTTAAGTGTTTTTGGATGATAGGCATGATTTCAGGTTGCCAAGGAATTGGGCCAAGAAAGCCAGAAGGCAAAAGTGGACTGAAAATCAGTCCACCGGCCAACCGGTGGATGACCACCGGCCAGCTGGTTGAGTCTTGACAGAAGACATCCTTTCTGTCCAGACCACCGGCCAACCAGTGTCCCTTCACCGGCCAGCCGGTGGAACCCAGACAGAAGGGTCAGCTACTGTCTTCTCACCGGCCAACCGGTGGCCTCCTCACTGGCCAACCGGTGGTGCCTGGGCAGAAGGTCTCTCCCTTTTCCAAAGCACCGGCCAACCGGTGGCCAAGCACCGGTCAGCCGGTGGAGCCAGTCAAACTAGCCGTTGGGCTTTGACCAGACTTGTCCACTTGACTCCCAACGGCTCCGAAGGCCTCTCCAACGGCTCCGAAGACCCCCAAAGGCCATTTGAGGGTTCCCCCTCTATAAATAAAGGACTATGAAGCCCCGTAAACGTACGGTAGCCCACGGGAACATTGTTCGATCATTTGGAGAACCTCCGGCACATTCCTTCAAGGAACCTCAATTGCTCCAACTCATTTCCACATCCAAGGAGCACCACCATAGAAGCTTGGGAGCGCTCTTCATCAACTCCAATCAATCCATTGGCGCCCAAGGCTTCTCCTCTTACGGTTTTTATTGTTTTATCATTTTGAGCATCATTTTGGGTTTGTGCCTACAAACCCCTCTTTCTCTCATCTTCCTTTCGTTTGGGTTTTCACACCACCTTCAAGGTGTGAAGAGGTTAGTCAAGCCTTCCCTTTAAAAGGCTTGTGTCATAGGTGAGCTAGCCTTCACCTGTAAGAAGGCTAGTGGGTTCTTGCTCAACCATTAAAAGCAAGCTGTAATAGGTTCTAGACTACCTTAAAGTCTAGTGGGTTTCTTGCTAAAACCATTAAAAAGCAAGCGGTAGTAAATCGTTCAACGGTTGAGTTGGGAGCGGAGACGTAGACTTTGGTTTAAGCCGAACTCCGTTATCAAGTTTTGTGTCTTTCCTCTTTTATTTCTGCTGCACTTTTAACTTTGATTTTAAATTGTTAATTATTTTTTAAAAGGCAATTCATCCCCCCTCTTGCCATCACTCTCCGCCCAACAATTGGTATCAGAGGCAAAATTTGAGTAATACCCTAACCAGTTTCAAATTCAAGATCCATTATGATGGCTTCAACTTCTTTCACCCCCAAAGGCTATTCTTTGGGTCGTGCTCCATTCTTTGATGGAACCGACTTTACTTATTGGAAAACCCGCATGACCACTTTTCTTAGAAGTATAGGTTATCCTATTTATAAAATTGTCATGCATGGTTACTCTCTCTCTTCTCCCGATGAATCCAAATGGACCCAAGCCGATATTAAAAATTTCGAGCTTGATGGCAAAGCCATGAACGCTCTCCATTGCGGCCTTGATCGTAATGAATTAAATCGAGTTTCCACATGCACCTCATCACATGAAATCTGGAAACTTTTGGAGGTTACCCATGAGGGGACCAACAAAGTTAAGGATACTCGATTGGATATGTACCGTCAAGATTTTGAGTCTTTTACCATGCATCCATCTGAAAATATTACTGAAATGTTTACTCGTTTTACTGACGTTTGCAATGGAAGAAAATCTCTTGGAGATGATGTTTCTGCAGAAATGATGGTCAAGAGGATCCTTTGGATCCTACCAAGCACATGGGCACCGAAAGTCACGAAAATCCAAGAAGCAAAAGACATCAAGAACATGCCGGTCGAAGAGGTCATCAGATCCCTCATGACCTACGAGATCACCATGAGGAGGCAAGCTGAAAAGGAAGGCAAACCGATCAAAGTTCCAAAGAACATCGCCTTCAAAGTTCAAAAAGAAGAAAGCTCCTCCTCCTTATTGTCTTCCTCTTCAAGCGGCGATTCAGAAATCGAGAACCTTGCCCACAAAATGCACAAATTCATGAAGAAGTACAAGAAGAAGAAATCCCGCAAGGCTCAACCCAACGAAAAATCTGAGCCCGAGGTAACATGTTACGGGTGCGGCAAGAAAGGCCATTACAAGCCCGATTGTCCACTCAACAAGAAAAAGGCCAAGCAAAAGGAAAAGAAGAAGGCATTCAAGGCCACATGGAGTGATAGCTCCACATCCTCCTCCTCCTCCTCCTCAAGTGACAACGGTAAAAAATGCCTAATGGCATTTCATGAGGTAACCTCTTCCGACTCCTCTTCCTATTGTTCTTCCAATTCTTTCAATCATTTATCTTATGAGGATCTCCAACATGGTAGAGATCAATTGGAGGAAGGTTTTCATGAACTTTCTTCCAAATTTGTTGCTTTAAAAAAGAATTTCAAAAAACTTTCTTCCGAAAAGGAACAACTTCTCAAAGAAAAGGAGGAGTTGTCCCTCAAGGTCCAAAACCTTCCCGATGTTGATTCTATGGAATTAACAATCAAGGATTTAAGGGAATCCCTAGCTAAGTTCACCGAAGGTGAACATAACCTTTCGAAGCTCCTTGGTTCCCAATGCATATCTAGAACCACCCAAGGGCTTGGCTATTCCAAGCAAGCTTCCTCTTCCCATGCTCCAACTATTTTTGTAAGGGGGAGCTCTCAATATAAATTTTGCAACTATTGTAAAAAACCCGGGAACTTAATTTATGAGTGAGATTGCAAAAATGCCCGGTATGGAAGGCCCAAAACCATTTTCTTTAATGATGAATTTCATAGGAGAAGACCCGCCACTAGACAAGTTTGGATTGAAAAATCCCTTTTAGCGAGTCTCACCGGACCTAAATTTGTCTCGGTTCTAAAATCCTCTCCCCGGTGATTTGTTGTTTTTATTTAGGGGGAGTTAGGATCGTTTAAAGCCTTTTTGCTTTATTTTCAAAACTTTAAATTCAAAACTTTCATTTCAAAACTTTCAATTCAAAACTTTCAATTCAAATTTCAAAAATTTCAATTGGTTTAAAATCTCTATCTTGTTTTTCAATCTTTTCCCTCAATCAAGTTTTATGCCCCGTGCTATTTTGATAATCACAAAGGGGGAGAAATTCTTGGTTGATTGGGGGAGAAATATTTCTCTCATGCTTTGCTTTACTATTCAATTTATCCTTTAAAGCATGCCCTTCATTTCAGTCTTTTACATTGCTTGTTTTGGTGATTGTGATCATCAAAATAGGGGGAGATTTTTGTACCTCTCGTACCCTTCGTGGTTTAATTTTCATGATCACAATCACTCTCTTATTTATCTAATCTTGTTTTAAGTGTTTTTGGATGATAGGCATGATTTCAAGTTTCCAAGGAATTGGGCCAAGAAAGCCAGAAGGCAAAAGTGGACTGAAAATTAGTCCACCGGCCAATCAGTGGATGACCACTGGCCAGCCGGTGGAGTCTTGACAGAAGGCATCCTTTCTGTCCAGACCACCGGCCAACCGGTGTCCCTTCACCGGCCAGCCGGTGGAACCCAGACAGAAGGGTCAACTACTGTCTCCTCACCGGCCAACCGGTGGCCTCCTCACCGGCCAGCCGGTGGTGCCTGGGAAGAAGGTCTCTCCCTTTTCCAAAGCACCGGCCAACCGGTGGCCAAGCACCGGCCAACCGGTGGCCAAGCACCGGTCAGCCGGTGGAGCCAGTCAAACTAGTCATTGGGCTTTGACCATACTTGTCCACTTGACTCCCAACGACTCCGAAGGCCTCTCCAACGGCTCCGAAGACCCCCAAAGGCTATTTGAGGGTTCCCCCTCTATAAATAAAGGACTAGGAAGCCCCGTAAACGTACGGTAGCCCACAGGAACATTGTTCGATCATTTGGCGAACCTCCGGCGCATTCCTTCAAGGAACCTCAATTGCTCCAACACATTTCCACATCCAAGGAGCATCACCATAGAAGCTTGGGAGCGCTCTTCATCAACTCCAATAAATCCATTGGCGCCCAAGGCTTCTCCTCTTACGGTTTTTATTGGTTTATCATTTTGAGCATCATTTTGGGTTTGTGCCTACAAACCCCTCTTTCTCTCATCTTCCTTTCGTTTGGGTTTTCACACCACCTTCAAGGTGTGAAGAGGTTAGTCAAGCCTTCCCTTTAAAAGGCTTGTGTCATAGGTGAGCTAGCCTTCACCTGTAAGAAGGCTAGTGGGTTCTTTCTCAACCATTAAAAGCAAGCTGTAATAGGTTCTAGACTACCTTAAAGTCTAGTGGATTTCTTGCTAAAACCATTAAAAAGCAAGCGGTAGTAAATCTCTCAACGGTTGAGTTGGGAGTGGAGACGTAGGCTTTTGTTTAAGCCAAACTCCATTAACAAGTTTTGTGTCTTGCCTCTTTTATTTCCGCTGCACTTTTAACTTTGATTTTAAATTGTTAATTATTTTTTAAAAGGAAATTCACCCCCCCTCTTGCCATCACTCTCCGCCCAACAAACTATACTCTTAATGTTATGATTATTGTTTATAAATACAAGTGAACTTGGTAAATTAATATAGAGAGAAGAGTCAATGGCCTCATCCAATAGACTCATACCGTACAAAGTCCGTCTGTTAGAGATTGGGAAGGAGGTAGCATCCTTAGGCTTTTCTCTGAACCAATCCCAAGCCAAACTACCACATGTTATGCTTGAACCGAATCCCTTAAGGGATAAGTTCAAGATAATAGAAATCACTACTCAGGCAACATTGTCTGAGCCGCCCCAAGATTCTATCACCATGCCATACTATAATCTTATGTCCTATTTAGGTGTTATAAGGGGCTATGTAACAAGGCCTTAGTTACTTTGTGTAATCCTTTTTAATAAATAAAATTTAGGCCCATTTAATGATAATATGATATAATAGCATATTTAAAGTGTGCTATGGTGATAGTTCTATAATAGCATAAGTAAATAGTGGATTCAGAAATTATTAGTTAAGTATTAGTATTTTTCGGTAAATAGTGTGTTTAATTAAAAATTAAATATCACATAATTAGAAAATTATTTTTATAAAATGGAGTTCATTTTTGGAATTCAGTGCATTGATTTTTGGTTAAGGTGAATTTATGAGATTTTTATAAAATGTTTTGTTTTCTATGAATAGTGGAAATATAGTTTTGAGTTTCGGTGTGTTTAATGACATCATTAATGAAGTAACAATGATGTAATAATTCTGGTCGACTTATGAATAGTAATATAATTTATGAGGTGTCCCAAGTGGCCAATACCATTGGAAAATACCATGGGAATTCCCATCTTTCATAAAATTCCACCGATGAGGTGTCCCTTGGAAATTAATAAAACATTCCCACACTTTTGCTATAAATACCAATACATTCCTTCACTAATTTCATTCCAAATTCCTCCACAATGAATCTATGGTCTTTTAACCTCTTAAGGAGTCCTACCATGGTTCCCTCAAGCCCCCCAATCTCACAGGCCTCATGTTTTTTATGTTACTCTTCAAGGTAAGTGAACCTTTCACTCTCCTCTTTTAGTCATGACTTCCTTTATGTTATGCCTTCTAGTTCCATTTTATTATGTTGGGGTATGTTATTATATATATTTATCACTATCCATTTTATGCCCAAATTATTATAGACCTTTCCACTCTCATCAACTCACTTTTCTGAATTTTAATGGACACCGTTAGGCTGCCGAATTTTTCGTAAAAGAAATCGTATCTTCTCTTTTTTCCAAGTTTCATTTTCAGGTGGTATGTCATTAAAATATCCATACCATGATGTTACTTATTTTCTATTCTTTACCCATATGTTATTATGAGTTATTTATGAGTGGGTGACCATTTTCTTCTCTATGTTAGGTGTTTTCTCAAATAATGTTGTATAGCTATTATACTACAGACTTTTCATATTAAAATATCTCTTTTTTCCAATGAAATTCTATTATATTATTTATATGAATACCAAAAATATTTTTTTATAGGTTTATTCTTAAATACATAAAAACCATATATTTTATTCTATAATTGACATACATGAAACCCTCATTCCTTTTCCAGTGGCTATAAATGACAAAATGATCATGTTTTTAAGCATTTTTTTAAAATGTCACAATTTCAAAATGAAACCCATTTCTTCTATTATTTTGGGTTATTTATGAATAGTTTGTTTAGGAACTATGTGGATCACCTGAAAATAAAGACATATTAAGGGTGTTCCCTGATAGGTCTCCAATTAATTGGGTAATTAATTTAATCTCTAAAGATGACAAGTTTCGCAACACCTTGGTGAATAACCCGGGTAACTTTTATGACACCTTGGGGATGAACCTTGGTGATATGTTCATGAATGTATAAATTAAATTTTGTATCCACATATTAAAGTAATTATTCATGTTCTTTTTATTATGATATTACTCTTCTTATATTTCACATGTCTTTAGGTTTTTCATCAAATTCTTATTAATATCACAAGTAAACTAGTTCCCTTGCTTCCCTTACTGGGTCTTCTGCTCACCCTTTCCTTTGATGTATGTCTCCAGGTTATGAGATGTAGTATTTTTTTCGGATGAACCTATGATGAATACTTATAATTGGATTAGAAGAATGTTTTATGTTTTCATGTATTTTGTTCCTGATTTCCAAGACACTAGTCTTTAAAGATCATTTGTTTGTAAAATGTAATGAAAAGTTATATAATAAAAAGTAGGATTCCATAATCCCCATAATTAAAACTCATTGAAAATTTTGCACAAAAATTTCACTCCCAAAAACACTATACTATCAACAATTTCACCCCCAAATCATAGCTTAGTTATACTAATAGGGAAAGAAACTTCCATTGTGTGTGGGGGTCACCAACTCCAACACTATCTAGAGAGATGGGTTTAGTTGGACTAATATACCAAGAAAATGTTTTCCAAAATCTACCTTGGGCAGAGACTGGGTCCTGATGTTAGCCACTTGGTTCTTAGTAGGAACACAATCTAATTTCAAAACATGTTTCTCAATTTTCTCCTTTAAGAAATGGTATTTTATTTAATGTGATTCATCCTTGACCATTTAATGAGATTTTTTATTGTTTATAACACATTATTTGTTTTACAAAAAATAGGGATAGGAGATGCGACATCAATGTTTCATTATCCTAGACTCTCCCTCATAGATCTGGTTCAAAAAACACAAACTTTACACATTGGATTTGATATAAAATATATTTCCTTGGACATAACTATCCCGTTATAACATGAAAAAAATTCATTAAATACATTACAAAGACCTTTTATGTTTTTCTCTTTATATAATTGGAATAACACAATAAATATAAATTCCCATTCTCTTTTTATAAAATATTTATTTTTCCCATTAATAAAAATATTATGAATCAGTAATAAGTCTTCAATATCTCTCAAAAAGTATTTCAGATGTTCTATTCTTCTAAACATGTCACAACTAATATTATTACCCATAAACAATGGAATGGAAAAATAATAAAGGGGTGAGATCAAATACTCAGTAAGGAAAAACCTTCGACTGAGATAATAATGGAATGAGTATGGAAAAAATATTATCTCATACTGATGGAATGTATAATGTTGGACTAAAAACAAACTATCATTGCCATGTGACAAGAAACAATCATGTTATGGGAAGTGGAATAGACAAAACCCAAACATTTTTTGTCTCACTAGATCCATTGATGCATCAGGGGGATATATAATTTAGGGCCGTATCTGTCACCTGATGAATTTCAGTGAATTAACCACTAGAGAAAACAGGGAATTCTATACAATTCCATAAGGAAACTATTACTTAATTAAAATATTGCTATCTGTAAAATGATGGAAAAAATTTCAATACAAAATTAACCAGTGTTAGTAGTCAGTAATAGTTAAGAATATCAATAATTTCCCCCATGTCAACAAAAAGAATAACATGGTCATAACACATCCATATAATGTAAGTTTATTTTTCAATAAATACATAGTATTATTTCTAATAATCATCCATATTGGAATAAAAACATTCAAAATTTCAATACTTTTCCCAATTTCAACAGAATAACATTCATTCTAGGTGAACATCATATCATCTGAATTTTGTAAAACGCGATGTACAAATCATATAGAGTAATGAGTATCTTGAAAAGTAAATACTATAATAAAATGATCAAAAATATATCCATATAATGATGGTGGGTGTTTTTAAAAGAACAAAAACCCATTGAAACAAAGGAAACAAAGGAGGTTGTTGATATAAATGAAAAACACCCTCGTAAAAAGAATGCTTCGAATGGTATCATAAAAAATGGAGTATGAATAAAATTGTTTGATACCATGAGTTCAATACACCAAATGATAATATATATATATATATATATATATATATATATATATTAGAAGATATCTCATGAAAAATAAACCGTATTGGGGTAAATCCTTATGAAAATGATAAGGTAAGTGGAATAAAAAACATAAAATAACTGTTTTAAATTTTTTTATAATTAATGTAAAATAAAAATTTACAAGTCAATTTTAATGGTAAATTTTGAAAAGGTGTTGTAAATATTTTAATAACCTTTAATTATAAAAATAATTTCCAATAATGGAGCCTTCAAAATACAAATTTTTTATATTGGATAAATTAAGAGAGGAAAAAACACATGAAAGTGAAAGGAAAATCCCATTTTTTATTTTCAAATTACCATTGTTCAAAACTCACATTGTAAGAAGAGTGTAAAAACATTCATTTTCATTAAAACCTTTATTTTACAATGTGTATTCTAAAATAACAAATAATAATACGTTAAGGTGGGAGAACCCAAGCACAGAAGAATGTAGTTCCTGATGAAACATTATAAATCAATGAAAGGAGAACTGAGTTATCAATATCCATTAAATGAAACAAAATCCATGAAGAAAGAAAAATTTTAAATGGGGTATATATAGTAAAAATGTATACAAATAGAGAATACCACAAAATAAAATCTATTGGAAGAACATATCAAACATATATGAAATAAGTTTAGGTGAATGATCATAAATCAATGAATGAAAATTGAGTTACCAGAAACTATTATGATAGGGGTAACACTTGATTCAAAATTAAAATACAGAAAAGATATTGATTTTGATTAGTTTACGACATAAATTACAAGGAAATCATCTATAGAAAATTAATGGGAAAATAAATCAATAGAACTCCATACAAAGAAAACATGATGCATAACTGGTAACATATCTCAAAGAATCATAATTTTGACCAAGAAACCACTTACATCCAATGAAAATTTTTAATAAGAACATATTTAAATTTATAGAATGTTATAAAATTAAAATACCATGATTAAAATATAATTCATGATATGATATCTCAAATTTGATGCATAATAACACCCATGTCTCAAATAGAGGAATGAAATCCTTAATTTGGTCCTGATTCATTCTATAAATTCACCAAACATCCTGAATAATTATATTAAGTTCATTAAATACATTCCAAAGACCCATATTCCAAACTACTACCATTTACACTCATAATTTATTACAAGTCCCCTTATTCTATATGGGTGTTTGGTGTTCATAGTAATTTTTAACTACTGTTTAGTGGACATGTAAAATTTTGAATTGGGGTTTGGAATGGAATTAAAAAAGTTTAATTAATATTAATATGTATTTTTGGATGATTTTTAGTGCCCTATTGTTTTTTTGGTTTCCCAAATAAGTCATGGAGTATTTTGGGGGTGATTTTTACTGGTTTGGGTGTTTTCTATTGAAGGTGAAAGGTTTGGTGTGCAAGGATTAAGAGAAACTAGATAATGCCTTATGCATGGAATGATTTTTGGTTAAGTTCCTATAAGGAATGGTTGAGATATGCAATTAGTGCTTGTTTTAGGGAAAACCATTCATGTATGAGGGGATACCATGCGAGGTGGAAGGGGTCTTGCACTTGGTGCATAGCATGCACATGGTTTTCACACAAAACATGCACATTGTTGTACAGTGGTCCAGATCCAAAGTTCATTATTGGATAATGTTTTTAAAATAATGTGGTATAACCATGTAGGGATGATTTTTTGGGATAGTATTGACCACATGGATTTGAAAACTGTGTGGCCAAATTATACGCCCCTTAAAAAGTGGGAATTTACCACTTTTCCTTTACAAGTTTGAAATCAAACCCTACGCTTTCCTTTCCCATTCTTGTCCCAGCTACCTCCTATGTTCCCCCTCATACTCCCTCTCTTCCCTATGTGGTTTCCCCCCATATATTGTCCAAATATCTTTCCATTTGAAGATTTATAGAGCTATATGTAAGGCTACGAATCTGTTTCCTTATCCCTCTACTTCTATAATTTATTGACAGTTTCAACTAGGGTTTTGATATAAGATTCCATCATAGAATGGAGTAATAATATTTATATTATATCTATTATGTTTTTATTATTGATAGGGTATCCTTTTATGACGTCTACATTCCATCTCTAGTTGTTTTGTTAGAGGTAATTCATTGTGTGGGGTTTTAAAAGTTTTTGAGTTTAAATGATTTTTTATTATGGTTTTGGTTCTATTTATGGTTCTTTGGACTAATATGGAGCTGGGAAAATGAAATAAACCATTAGAGGATCACTAGTATCTATTCAGGCACATCGAGAGTACCTGGGGAGTTAATCGATGCTTATTCCTAAATGGTTTTTTTGGTTACTTGGTTTTGAGTTGCTAATTAATTATTATTTTGATTATAATAAATTAATATTGGTTTTTGGATGCAAGATATGGTCTGGATTTTTTTTAGCATTATCCATTGGTCTTGGATGAGCTTGAGCAGTGGGTTTCTAGGATAGAGTTAAATGGGGAAGGCTCCATACATTAAGTAGGCGGTCCTTTTTTTTATAAATGGTCTTTAAATTTATTTTAATGTGTATGGGTCTTCAATCACACTAATGTATTTAGGGTCACCCATTTTTATAAATAAAAAATATAAACATAAATATGAGATTTCCTTTTATGTATTCCCTTTTCAAATTATTCCATTTAGTTTCTTTGAGGTGATCCATATGGGATGCCCCACATGAGACTTAGAACATATAGAATGTTTATGTATGATTGGATTTCACAACAAGACCTGACAAGGCCTGAGACACAAGTACCCCAATCCCACCTCCAATAGGCTAGGGGATGTTGACTAGATCCATAAAGGCATATCATACACATGATATTCGTTAGCCTAAAGTACCTTTATACACACACACACACATCTCCAAGATCACACAATATTGAAATGTAAAAAGAACTTATACCAATTCATGCATACACCTATGATCCTTGAATAAGAGTATGACAATAAATTGTTGATATAGATTAAGAGGGCCAAATACAAGACCAAAAAAACTGTAGGGAGTCCAACCATCTCTATGGGTGATGACTATGATCAAATGAAACCACAAGAAACACACAACAGTCCATATAGATCAATATATTCTCCACCCACTCTCTGTCCTCCCAGGACATCATCAAATAGGTCATTATCTGTATAAGACCTGACACATACATGAAAATTCCATGTAGGGGTGAGTATAACAATACATAGTAGGACACCCTAAAGACACTAAAAATGAATAATCAAGAATACTCATCTCAAAATAGTAATCCAATACTAGATATAAACAACTAAATAAAGATATACTCAGGTAGGGAAACACACAACCAAATGGACACAAACAACTACCAATCACAAGATTCTACTCAGAGAAATTCTCATTCCCAGAGAATCCAGTCCTTGAGCCATGTGAAAACTAAAGAAACTCATAAATTAGGTTGAGATCATTAGACTCAGAAGACTCTAATACTAATATTGGGGGTAACACCCTAGATTGTTGGGGGTACCATGAACCTAATATGGATCAACTTGCTATATAGGGGATCATATGCTGATGATACCACAAACCCTACTGATATGGCCTGCAATATTGAGGATCAATTCCCTGACCAAGGTGATCAAACTGATTACACAAACCCAAACTATGGTATAGAGATGATAAAGAATCACACTCCAGTCACACGAAGGGACACCATGAACTCAATTTGATTCTCATCCTCTAGATGGTATGATAATCCGTAGCTAAGAAGTTAATGATTCAATGTAACCATGAGGTGATGGACAGAGAGAACACAATCAAATGATACGGTTTCAGAAAAAGGAAATGGAGGGCTAAAAACACCCTCAAATTGATTACACAAAGTGTATTAGGTGGACATGACGTGTTTATCCAACCCTTGGTCTACCCGTGTAGTGCTGATTCACATGACATTTAATCTCCAAATACATGGTTTGTATGAGTAGTACATGGAATGTAGAGATCATCCAACACTCTTCCTGTGTTTTCTACCCATTCCCTTATACTTCTGTCCATGATTGTTCACCAATCCATGTACATCTGACTGTGACCGTGTACACCCGACCCTATCCATTCCCATATACACCTGGCCGTCTACTCTATACATGCCTATGCACTTGCTATTCCCATTCCCGTGCATCCTCAATGATACACGCCAATATTCCATGAATGGATGACATAGTGTGTGATAATTAACTATCTATAAAAACCCTATCACTATAGCCCAGGGGTCCCATGTGGCATGTACCACCAGATTAAATGTTGTTTGCTACAAGATTTTCTAGAACCCCCTGGTTCTTCTCCATTTGTCCATCCATTCCATTTTTTCCACAATTTTAGCAAGGAATCACTTCTTAGATCTTAGATCTTGGTCATCTAATCCCCTTCTGTCACCTACATGTTGGAATCCGACCTTGAAAATGGACCAGGAACACACCTCTGATGTTTGCATCATCGGACACCAATCGGGAAGAATAACTATATATACAAATAGGAAAAATGGTATCATTATATATGAGAGGAAAAATTATTGAGATTAGATGTGGTACTATAACCTAGGCTTTAAATGATCTCATGAACAAAAATGTGGTGCTTTAGTAGCCCCACATTGCTACCCTTATCAATTTTTACAGTAGTCCACAATGCAACAACATTCATTGTCATTACACATGGCCCATGAAAGGTGTCATATCAGTGTTCAGTAAGTCCCTTTAGCAATTATACCAACTTCATTCAACTGACCATGCTCTACGATTCCAAAAATATCTTACACGAAGACTGACCAAACAACTTAATGGGGTTCATAGTGATGACACTTACCAAAAAATGACTTAAGGATACTCTAAAACCTGACTAAACCCAAAATATATCTACACATCATTATTGAATAAAAAAATGAATAATGGAAAATTAACCTTAAACCTTGATAATCCAATCTCTCTATAAATCCCAAAAGCTTGATTGGTTTGATGGCTGCTTGGATATCCCTATCCAGTGGGATAACTCTATTTTCACTCAATCCTACCTTTATTATAGAGAATCCTATGGCTTTGTGATGAGGTCTCCTATAGACTAAGAATAAAAAATCATTTATACAGCCTACCTCGAAACTACTATGATATAAATAGTATAACTTCAACATAGACCATCAAAACCAATATTATCCTATGGAACAAACTGAGGGGTGGTGACATGGAGTCTATCTTCTAGATACATTTCATCCATAAAAATCCTCCCAGAATCGCCTCTACTCCACACCCTTCTTCAACTTATACACAAACACAATCAATGAAAAAATTCTAAATATTTATTCCAACAATCTCTTCCATTTGGTTTGTTGAAAATTCAATTGGACTCAAATATTTACTAAATATGAAATTTTTTAGAAGAACCAAATCAAATTGAGTTGAAATTTTTTTAGACCTCACTTATTGTTGTTTCCCTTTCCTTTTAGCAGTGTGTCAATGATTCATCAATCAATCAATCTAATCTCATGTGAGCTGATGATCTATGTGAGAACTAAGATTTACCTCATAGGATACTCATGATTAAAACCAATTGAGCATCATGAACTGAAATTTCACTCCCACACAACACTATACATACAAAACTTTCCCCCATAAATATTTAAACAAACTCTCCCCCTATGTATAATTATCCTTTTTCAAAATGGAAGATACAATACACAAAATATCCCCCTTTACCCTACATCCTTCTAATAAACGTGACAACATCCCCCCTTTAATGAACCCAAATATCACTTCCTTGAAGGTTAGAAAAAGTGTCAGAAATACATGAAATGAAATAAGAAGATAAAGCATACCATGGCTAAGAAGAAATTTCCATGGGGTGTGGGGGTCTCCAACTCCAACACTATCTAGTGGGATGGGTTTAATTAGACTAATAGTGTAAGAAAATGTGGTTCAAAATCAACCTTGAGTAGATACATGGCCATGATGTCAACAAATTGATTCTTAGTAGGAACATTATCTGATTTCCATATATGATCCTCAATTTGTTCCTTTAGAAAAAGGGAAATTGATCTAAATGTGATTCATACTTGAGGGTTTAATGATATTTTTTAATGTTTATAGAAAAATATTTTTAACAAAAAATAGGGATAGGAGATTCCATATCAATTTTTCGCTATCCTGGGCCCTCCCTCTTAGATTCGGCGCAAAAAACACATAATTTACACATTGGATTCGATACAAAATATAGTTCCTCAAACATAACTATCACATTATTACATGAATTCAAGAAAATATTTCATTAAATATATTCCCAAGACCTTTTATGTTTAGATATTTAGATAATTAGGATTTTAAAATTACTGGAAAATCTCATTCTCTTCTTATCAAATATATATTTTTTCCATTCTATATGAAACTACATAGTACATAATAACACTTCCACATCTCCAATATTTTTTTAAAATGTTCTATTATTATAAAAACTCCATATGTAATAATTTTCAAGATAAACTATGGAATGTAAACATAAGAAATGGGTGAGATCAGATACTCAGTAAGCCAAAACATTTCCCTGAGGTAATCATGTCATAAGCATGGAAAAAATATTATGGTAGGAATAAAAATAAATATGAAGTTATAATTAATTACAACCGTGATAATTCTTTATCAATGATATTAAATAAAAATATGGATATTAATAATAATGATATCATATTTATGGAATGTATTATGTTGAAAAAAATAAACTTTCAAGGCCATGTGCCAAGAAACTATCATGTTACGGGAAGTAGAATACACAAAAGACAATTTTTTTGTCTCATTAGATCCATTGATGCATTACGGGGCTATATAATTTTGGGCCCCAACTATCACATCAGGAAGTCCAATCCATTCACCATAAGAGTCAATATGACTGTCTATAAAACTTATTAAGTAACCTATTTCTGAATTAAATCATGTATATCCATAAAACGAAGGATGAAAAATTTCAATACAAAAAAAACCTGCATTGGTTGTCAATAATCATTTATAATATCAATAATTTTTCCCATATAAATAAAAAGGATGAAATGATCATAAAACATCAATATATTAAACGTTTATTGTCAATAAATAGATATTTTACTCTCTAATAATCATCCATATTGGAATAAAAGCATAAAAAATGCTAATATTTTTCCTAATTTCAACAGAATAACAAACATTCTTGGTCGAAAACATCAAATCTAAATTTTTTAAAATATGATGTTCACACCGTATGGTGTAATGATTATATTAATAAGTAATTAATATAATAAAACGATCAAAATAAATACATATAATGATGGTGGATTGTTTTAAAAGAACATAACCCCAGTGAAGCAAAGGAAAGAATAGATGGTGTTGATATAAATGAAAAAACCCTCATAAAGAAATGCTTCTAAAGGTATCATAAAGAAATGGATTATGAATCAATTTTTTTGATACCATGAGTTTAATCCATAAAATTTTAATATATATATATATATTATAGGATAAATCATGAAAAAGAAACCTCATTAGGGTAAACACTTTTGAAAATGAAAAAATAAGTTGAATAAAAAACATAAAATATCTGTTAAAAAACATTTTTAAAAATGATCTAAAATAGAAATTTACATGTCACATTAAATGGTAATTTTTTAAAAGGTGATTTAAAATGTATTAAAAGACTTTAAATTTAAAAATATTATCTAATAATGGAGCCTTTAAAATACAAAATGTTTATATTGGATAAAATTGGAGAGGAAAAACACATGAATATGAAAGGAAAAGCCCTGTTTATTATTTTCAAAATACAATTGTTTCAAATTCACTATGTAAGAAGAATGAAAAAACATTAATTTCCATTAAAACCATTATTTTCCATAGAGTATTATAAAATACCAAATAATAATACATTAATGCGGGAGAACCCAATAATATAAGAAACTAGTTATTGAAGAAACATTATAACTCAATGAAAAGAGATTTGAGTTATCAATATACATTATAAGAAATATACTCCATGAATCAAGAAATATTTTAAAAGGGGTATATATGGTAAAAATTGATAAAATGAGAGAATAAAACATAATACAATCAATGGGAATAATGTACCAAACTTTTATGAAATAAGTTCAGGTGAATTATCATAACTTAATGAATGAAAATTGAGTTGCAAAAAATTATTTTGACTACGGTAACACTTGAGTAAAAATACAAATGAATGAATAAACTTGATTTGGATTAAATTATCCCTTAAATTATAGGAAAATAATCTATATAATATTAATGGGATAATAAATAAATAGAATCCTATATAAAGGAAACATGGTGCATACCTTGTAACATGTCTCAAAGAATCATAATTGAGACCAAGAAACCCCTTAAATCCTAAGAAACATTTTAATCAAAACCTATTGAATTTGAAAGATTGAAATTGAACTTTATATAACAAAATAAAAATAGAATTCATGATATGATATCTCAAATTGGCAGTATATACACAACATAAAGGAAATTTCATGTATAATACCAAACATGATTGAAAGAGAACAATGAAATCCTTACATCAGTCTTGATTCATTCTATAATTACACCAAACATCCTAAATAATAAAATTATGTTCATAAAATACATTCCCAATAACCATATTCACAAATATTACCATTTACACTCCTAATTTAATATAAGTCTTTTTTTTCTATATGTGTGTTTGAATTTCATAGGATTTTTTAATTTTGTTTAGTGGATGTGACAAATTTTGAATCAAGGTATGGAATGTAATTATAAAATGTCAATAATCATAAAATGTTTTCTGGATTATTTTTAGAGATTGATAGGTTTATTGGGTTCCCAAATAAATCCTGCAGCCTTTGGGGGTGATTTTTGTGTTTTATTTTAAAGGTTCATGTTTTGGTGTGTAAGGTTTAAGAGAAACTACATGACACCTTATGTGTGGAATAATTTTCAGTCCAAATACTATTAAGAATGGTTGAGCTATGTAATTAGTTCATGTATTAGTGTAAAACATGCATGTTTAAGGGGGAACTATGCAAGGTGGTAGGGGTATGGGAATTGATGCATAACTTGCACATGTTTTTTTCACAAACCGTGAGACTTATTGTAGAGAGGTCCAAATAAAAATTTCATGATTAGTGAGTGGTTTTAAAACCATGTGGTAAAACCATGTAGGGTTTATTTTCCTGTATAGTGTTGACTGCACAGTTTGGATAACAGTGCGGCCAAACTATACACCCCTTAAAAAGTGGGAATTTACAACATTTATCTAATGAGTTTTAAATAAAACAATCCCATTTTTTCCCATTATTAACTCTGATACCTCCTATGTCCCCCCTCATTCTCCCCTCTTCCCTCGGTGGTTCCCTCCCATATCTTTTATAATTCTCTTTCTATTTGAAGCTTTGGAGAGCTAGAGGTAAGGCTATGACTCTATTTCCTTGCCGCTCTAATTTCTCTAATTTCATGGTTGTCCCTACTAGGTTTTTGAGCTAATATTCAATCACAGAATGGTGGAATAATCATGAGATGATAGGGGTTATGTGTTTCTTATAAATAGGGTATCCTAGGATGACATCTACATTCCATCTCTAAATTTTTTTGTTAGAGGTATGTCTCTATGTGGGGTTTTCAAGGTTTTTGAGTTTAACTGATTTTTTTCTTATGGTTTTGGTTTTTTTAATGTTTATTTGGTCTGGGATAGAGTTAGGAACATGAAATAGACCTTTATAAGATCACTATTATTGATTTGGGCATAACGAGAGTACCTGGTGTGTGAATCGATGGTTATTACTAAATGGGTTGTTTTGGTTAATTAGTTTTTAGTTGTAAATTAATTATTAGTTTGATAATAATTAATTAATATTCATTTTCTGATCAAATATAATTCCTTGAGTGGTTTTATCATTAGCCATCGATATGGGATGAGCTTTAGTAGTGGGTTTTTAGGCTAGTGTTAAATGGGAAAGGCACCATACATGAGGTAGGTGGTCCCTTTGTTTATAGATAGTATTTTTAATTTATTTTCATGTGTATGAATTTTCAGTCGCACTAATGTATTGAGGCTCAACCCTTTTTATAAACTAAAAAAATAACCATAAATAAGAAATTTCCTTTTTGTATTCCCTTTTCACATTATTCCATTTGGTTTCCTTGAGGTGATACAAATGGGATGCCACACATGAGACATATACCATATAAAGTTTTTATGTATGACTGGATTTCACAACCTGTCCTGACAGGGCCTGAGACGCAACTACCCCAATCCCACATCCAATAGGTTGGGGGTTGGAGGCTAGTTCCAAGATGGAATATCACACACATAAGAGGAATTATCCAAAATTAATTATACACACACACAAACACACACACACACACACATATCTCCAAGACCACACAATGTTGAAATTTTAAAAAACTGAAACCAATGCATGGATACAACTATGATCCCAAAATTGGAGTATGAGATTTAATTACTGAATGAGATTTAGAGGTCCAAATACCATACCAAAAAACATTGCAATGAGTCCAACCTACTCAAAGGGTGAGGACTGTGGTCAAATGAAACCACAAGAAAAACACCTCAGTCTTCAAACTCAAGCTATGCTCCTCCCACTCTCTCTCATCCCAAGACATTTTCAAATAGGTCATCGTCTGCATAATACATGACACATGTTGGCATATCTCATGCAAGGGTAAGTATACCGATACACATTAGGACACCCCAAAGACACTAAACATGATTAATCATGAATAGTCATATCAAAATAGTAATATAATACTAAATAGAAACAAGGAATCATAGATATATTCAGGAAGGGCATCTTGGAACCAATCAGTGAAAACTGACTACCAAAAACAAGATTCTACTCAAATTAATGCTCATTCCAGGTGAATCCACTCCATGAGCCATGTCATCATAGGATACACTCATACAATAGCTCAAGATCATTGGTCCCTACCCAATAAATCTCATTGGTATCAAAAGACTCTGATACTCAGATAGGTGGTCACACCCTAGATCACTTATGGATCAACTCGCTATATAAGGGATCATATGCTGAAGATTTTGCAAACCGTACTGATATGGAATACAAGATGGAGAATTAGTGACCTGATCAAGGCAGCCAAACAAATTACCCAAACCCCACCCTGGGTATAGAGACGATAAATGATCACACTCCAGTCACATAGAGGGACACCGTGAACTCAATTTGATACTCATCCTCTAGATGGTATCACAATCTGTAGCTATGGAGGTAATATTTCATAGTACCCTCATAAGAATGGACCAAAAGAGCATACTAAACTGATACTGGTCCAAACTATAGAAACAAAGGGATAAAAACAACCTAAAATTTGGTACACGACTTGTATTAGGTGTACATGGTGTACTTAGAAAACACTTGGTCTACCCATGAAATACTACCTTACTCAACATGTAAATCTCCAAATACATGGTGTGTATGAGAAATATACGACAGATAGAGATCATCGGAAACTCTTCCAATGTTTTCTACCCATTCCTATGTACTTCTGGCCATGCCCATGAACCAACCCATGTACTCATAGCCATGACTATATTCACCTGGCCCTGTCCATGAGTATGTACATATGGTCGTCTACGCTAGCCGTTCCTATGTACTTGTCCTTCCAATTCTTGTGTATACCCCATGATACACACCAAGCTTCCAAGAATGTGTGAAAGAGTGTATTGTACTTAACTCTCCAAAAAAACCCTAGCACCATGGCCTGGGGTACCATATGGAATGTAATTCTATATTACAGGCATTGTACTATGATATTTTCTAGAACCCATAGGTTCTTATCCGTTGTTCCATTCATTCCATTGCTACCTCAATTATAGCTAGGAATCACTTCATAGATCTCAGATCAGGGTCAACTAAGCCCCTTTTGTTTTCTGCATGCTCGAATTCATCCTTCAAAATGGATCCAAAGCACACCTTCAATGTTTGTATCACTGCACGCTACTCATGAAGAAGAAAAACCCTCAATTTGGCCTTGTTCTCCCTCGATCTATCCACTATTTCCATCAATTCTCAAATTAACACCTTTATCGTGATCCATACCTATGGTATCGATCCGCTGCACAAAAGAACAATCACCCAACATTTAGATACCTGGTATTGGTCGAACCATTAGACCGAAAATTATTAATGATGATAAAATGATGAAACGAAGTAGAAATCCATAATCCCTAAAAATTTGGGGGATGATCCTCAAACTTTGTTCATTTTGTCCTCAATCCTTTGTCTTGGAGATAGACAAACAAAGAGGAGTAAAATCAACAAAAAATTATTCTATCAATTACATATACTATTGACATGTGAATAAAGTATGTTTTTTCACAAAAAAAAAAGAACAAATCAAACATCCTACCTAGATTTTGGAATGGTCACTGATGAAGGATGGTCCTATGTTTCCTTCATTAGTGAAATCCATGAACATTAATTACACAATGACCCACAATATGACCTCGATTTGTTGTCTTCCTCTAATAAAACTACCCTAAAATTGACTACTAGATCACAAAGGTTTAGGGGAAACCCTAATATTCAACAATAACCATTTATTTTAAGAAGATTTAGGCCACTGTATCAAATAAAATCAATAAAATCATTTAATTAATTAATATTATTAATTCCATGTTCGTGAAAACTTTTTAAAAAACAAATGATGCTGGAAAATGTTATTCTGTGCCTATAATAAAACCCAAATTTTGAACTCAATGGTACCCTTATATTTCTCATTTGGGCCCTAATTAAATATTTATTCATTTTTTTGGGAAAACTACATGTGCGAGATATTTTATATATTTTATATATTTCAAAAATTAATTCCAGTCACACCAGGCCTTAGAATATCATGAGATATCAGTGCCTAGCACTGAAAATATTCCTAGAGATTTTCTAATGACTTACACAAAAAATAGGACACTAAACTATTCCCTTATTAAGGAATTTCATCCCCAAAAATCACAAGCTAAGAAAAACTTTGGGATAATTAGCTACTAATTTGGTCTCCTTATCCTTATAGCTCTCTTAAAGGTTCCTTGTGTTGCCAAAAAATATGTGCCTATGGAAAAAACATTCACATGAAGTGTCTTTATCCTATCAGTCCCCAACATCACTAAATTTTTAAAAAGGGAAATTTTCTTTCACATCCCATCTCACCTAGGTTGATATCATACAATGATCCATGCACATACCTCCTAAACTAAAAAATGTGGAGGACACCCAACAACCCAGAACTACTTTGGGATCAGGGTTAAGCAGTACACCAACTCACTAACCTAAGACAACAGTAAGAAAATAATGGGATTATGATTTACAAAGATAACCTACCACTCAATCTAAGACAACATAACTCTCCAACAATAAAAGCTCGTATTATCAGTCCACTAAGGACTCTAGACATCTATTGGGCATTTATCATCCTCCCCTAGATGAACTTTACCCTCTAGAACCACAACTAGAACCGAAACTAGGACCTACTAATTGTTACCCACTATCTCCACCCAATATAACAATTTCATGATAGGTCTCTCTTACATGGGAATAAAAAGGAGCTACTCAAGTGGTGGGGTGTTAATAATCATGATATGCAGAACCCAATGATGGTCAATGATCCTCCCAACTATAACTCAAAAAAAAAATGTAAACACAAAACATGTTCACCAAAAAAAATGGTCCACTTTTATATAGACAACCGGATGGGTAAAGCATTATTCCCAAATTCCATCGAGTCCCTAAAGGATTCCCACATCCTCACCCTAATCATGTTGTAAAGTAAGTATCACAATCTGCAATGATTGTTAGGGGAATTCCACATAGAAAGACTCCCTACTACATTAAAAACTATTCCAAATCTCTACAAAACTCTTCAGGTTGTTACCCAAAGTTAGATGAAACAATAAGTGTTTAACTCAAAAAATCGTTGCAACTCTATTGGATGTCCAACCTAGGCAAATATATCCCATTAAATCTTCAACTACACATGATGCACGACTTAAGGAAAAAGAACCTCCTTAGAAAATCTTCTCACAACATAACCATAGTGACCATATATCCCTGGACAAAGGATTATGTGATTATATCCTTTAATGAATTTATATCCAGAATGTATCTATTAGATATCTGAGTATGTAAGGTCTTAAAATCGATATATCTATATTTATCATCCCTACCACGCTATAAAAGTAGATGGGTAACAACCTTCGATTGAAGATATAAAGCACCCTACTTTTCCACTAAGGAAAACTATAATGAGGATAACTACTCTAACACATTGACTAATAACTGAGAGAATGTAATCTTACTAATAGTGTTCACCGCGACGTTCCTCTTCCAAGTAGCATATACAATATCAAAGACATAGTCTTGGTGAAACTCTATCCATCACCTCAATCTCATGTCAATATCCTTCTAAGAGAATATTTACTTATGAATATTGTGGTTAGAGTAGACAATAAACCATTTTCTTACCAGGTAGTGTCGCCACATCATCAATGAAAAGAATACTACTTCTAGCTCAAGATCTTGGTTTGCATAGTTCTACTAATGTGGTCTCAACTAATGTGAACAATAGGAAATCACCACCTACCTCAATATGAGAACACAACCAATAATGATCCTTGATGAATTGAAAAACACTACATACTCAACACCCACCTCTTGAAATCTCAATATGGGAGAACTTGTCAACCTTTTCCTCAACATGTAAAATTATTATGGACAAATTTATGTTTAAAAAAGGATTCCCAATTTAGGTCAAGGATATAAAGGGTTCTTCCACTATATAAAAAACAGGAGAAAACGCCTGATAGTACCCTACCAACCCAAGGAACTTCCACACGTTAGTAATACTCTTGGGAAGATCCTAAGAAAGAACTACCTCAACCATCACCAAGTCCACCACTACTCCATCCAATGAGATGACATGTACCAGGAAGTGGACCTCCCAAATACAAAACTAAAACTTTGAGAGATTCCCATAAAATTGGTTCTCTCTATGTGTGTTTAGGACCATCCTTAAGTGTCTTGTGTGCTCCTCCTCAGACACTAAGGAAACAAGGGTACTCTCACTGAAGACTACCTCAAACTAACCAAATAAATGTGACAAAACCAGCTAATATGTCTCATGAAATATATTGTGGAATTAAAAAATCCAAAGGGATTATCTGAAGACTCAATGAAATCACAAAATTTATAGGAATCCACACTCGATACATCCACCTCTCAAACCTATAGCTAGTGATAAGTCATCTTAAGGTCAAACTTTGTGATCTATTTTTCCTCCATCCATTGGTTGAAGAATCCATCAATTACTAGGATTTAATACTTTCCCTCATGTCAACTAGTCCACATGAAAACATTAAAAATACAAAATCAATCCATAATCCACCTCCCAGTTTAACAACATAGGGTATTCTAAGAAAATAATCTGGGTTTTACGAAGTCCATTTCTCTGCAAACTCTTGATTTCACCTTCAACTCTTAAAACTACCTAGGTTCATCCTATATAATAGAATATATATTTTCCTTACCTAGTGAACCTCCATGAGGAAAATAAACTCTTGATGGTGAGGTAAAATAGGAACATCCTCAATATGGATTCCCTCATACTACTCCACCTTCATAGGAACTGAATGATAAAGTATCTATTAATCTAAGGGTAATACTGTCCAACTATTATAGAAATGGATAAAACATCATTTGAATGAGCTCATATTCTATGTTCGAGGATCAAACCCTTTAAAAAGTGAAAAAAACCATCTCAAAAACTAGAATAACTCCTATAATTACTGGTATAACTCATCCGAGCATGGATGGTATATAAACCATCAATATAGAGGAAAACGTCTTAGGGTCTCACTGCCACTATAGAATGATTTACTCACAAGGATCTCCCTCCTCTCGGAGTCAGCTCACACTGTCGATAGAAGCATCAATGACTAATCCTCTATATAGGAGCCTTAGAAACAATGTTCAAGAAAAAAGGGATCCAATAGGCTTTGAACATGGGATACAATCATGGAAAAGTGGCTCACAACTCTGTGTGAAAACTACATGTGGGGCTGTGAAGAGACATGTCGTACCTTGAACTACACTCGAAGACTATGTAAGATACTACTACATAGAACTCATCCTTTCTCTATATCATCATTCAACCACAACTAAGGTCTAGTCCAACACCTTGGAATATTATAAACATCAAACACACAAGTCAAAGAAACTCATCCACCACACCACAACACTATCCTCTTTGGGAGGCATTAACTTTCCTACGCTACTTTGGATCATGCCCCAAGATAATGCCTTGGTAGGGTAATTTTACAAATTCCATGCAAGTCCAAAGTCACATCAATCATCACCAATACATGGATCTACCAATGGCCTATGTCAACATGGAGAATTCTACCCATCTGGACCACCATTAGAGAGTGCTCTCATCCATATAGGAAATTTACACCACATGCTCACACCAGAACTCCACCACCTGTTAAGGGGGAATATACTAACATGTATCCTATGATATCTCTAACTCTGTATATTGTGATGAACAATCCTCATAGGCATGTCATCTTCTGGTATTTTGCATACCAAATCGAGTTAACCAGACTAGTCACAAATGATATCCCATTATGGGTTAAGGTAAAACAAATACAACATGAAAAGTCTTGAATATAAGAAAAACAAGACCTACAACCAGAGTAAAAATTGGAATTAAAGAGAGGTAAAATTGTTCCAAACAAGATATATAATACATTATATAAAGTATAGATAAAATAGTCTCCATGTGACCAACCATCACTTCCAATCCATCCTAAACCAATTTAAAAATATAGAGAGAAACATGCATGGTATAGAATGATCTTGCCTATACCTGTATCCTTCTTAACAAGGTCTACATCTTACTATAAGAAAAATTAAGGTGTAAAAAATATAGACCAATAGGATACCACCGAGATATCTATACAAGTTCTAATAAAAATTATTCAAAAGTTAAAGCTTTAAAACAAACAATTTGTAAAATAATTTTTATAAATGGAATTATTTGAAATTTTTTTTCATAAAATCCTTGAGTTATCATAAATTTATTGCCATATTTTTCAAATCTAGAAACAAAGTTGGTAAAGATCCATAAAAAAACATACATGTGACACAATATCCATGAAATAATCTATCATGCAATAAACAAATACAAACAACAATGCACAAACTAACTCGACTCTAGTCTACGAGACAATATGTACTAGACACTCATGAGTTAATCAAGGAATATGGTTAGATCCAACTAATATAGAGTCCTACTATAGTCTATTGATATACAATAGGTTAACTCCTAGAAGTTTCACACACACTAAGGATATCTGGGTCTCTTTCCCGACATACCAATGGTTCCTACTGTGCAATATTTGTTAATTTCTATTTTAAAAACCATTATAACATTTTTTTAAAAACCTTTTCAAATCCAGTCCAATCTTCTTTCAGGTGTGAAATTATATTTCCCATTTCAAATCAAGGATATTCTATTTTCAAAGAAAAGCCCCTTTTTCAATCAAAAACCCATGCCCTTCTCAATTTCAAAACATGAAATTCCATTTTAAATGTCAAGAAATCTATATAAACCAAAAAAAATTCATGAAATTAGAATAATTGAATAGATCTAACTACCATAAGGATTTAGAAAAACAATTTCATTTGGAAAAGGGGATTGAAAACCACCAGATTTGCCTTTGGATTTTAAGGAATTACAATAAAATGAAAATGATTGACATTCCAAATAAAAAATGGTACTACAACCACAAAAAAGAGAGAAACCAATTGGAATGGCTTGCCTAAAAAGTTGAAGCACCTAACTGCACTGATCAGTCAATAAATGAATCAATTTGGACAGAAATGTTTCACAAAAAAAATACCTAGTGCAAGAGCTTTGGCCTAGAAGAGAAGGCTATAAACTAGAATGAAGCTTCAATAACCTGCACAACACCGTAAAAGTTTCAAATTAGGGAAATAAAAGGTGTTTATTCCCATTAGAATTCATGTAATCTCTGAAGGTAAGATACATAAAAAAAATTCATTTTTAATTAATATAATGATTTTCACATCACATGATGTGTAACCCTTACAAGATATATACAAACTCACACTATGAAATTCATTTATTAGATATATCTGGTAGGAATTAAACATCATGTAACCCAATCAAACGTCATGTAACTACCCAATATACATAATAAACTACAAGTGTTTATGTTGAAAATACAACAAATCTCTGACTTCAACATTATAGGTATCCTCCTAATTCATGTTCAGAAATACTCTCCCAATGAAAAAGGAAATAAAAAAGAAGATATTTAAACACACATGATAGAAAGGTAACAGGGCGTTATAATATCCCCACTATAAAATATTTTTATCCCTAGAAAAAGATCAAGAACCGGGATCCTCAAAAAAGAGTAGGCCACTACAACCTCTTCAACAACTCCCACTCCCAAATTTCATGGTGATCCTATACAGAATACTATAGAACCCAAACTAGGGTGATCGTTTTACCAGGAAATACCTTATCTTGGTAATCCTGAATCTAAACTGGATGCTCAACTAATGTTTTATTGGGATGTAGATCAATATCCTCTCATCTAATCACATGGGAAGGATTTGAAATATACCTCACCAATTATGAAACATGAAATACATTATATATAGTACTCAACATAGATTGTAAAATCTTATGATAGGACACCCTCCAAGGTATCAAAACAATATCAATGGATCCCACCGTCCATGGTGACAAATTAACCTACTTACCAAATAGGTGATGTCCCAAGCAAGGTTAAACTTTGAGAAAGGCCTGATCACCAAACTCAAAATCCATTGGATGATGATCAAATTCCGTATATGATTTTGGATGACTCTGTTTTATGATCAAATTAACCTAGATCAAAGAAACTATAGCTATCGTATCCTAAACAATACTCTTCCCAACCGAGGACCTCTATCCCAACTATTCCAAACATAAGGGAGGTTAGCATGGATTCCCATAAAAATCCTCAAAGGGAACCATCCTAATGGAATCATGATAAATATTTACATAGGATAACTCAACAAAAGGAAAATGGATATATCAAGATATACCAAAATCATGCACATAAGTCCAGAGTATATCCTCGAGAACCTGGATAAACCTCCCTATCTATCCATCCATATGAGGATGACAATCCATGATCAATTTAAACTCAAAACCATTTATCATATAAAACTTTACAAAATTGGGATGTGAACCTTGTATACCTATCAGAAACAACCACATAAGAAACCCCATGAAGTCTCACAATCTTTGAAACATATAATTTCCCAAGATATTCCACATTTACCATTTCTTTTAATAGTATGAAATGAACTGATTCAATTTTTCAATAAAAAATCACCCAAATCGCATTCTTCCCAAAAGGAGTATATGGTAAACTTGCAAAAGGTATCCCCACTATTTAGGATTTATCCTAAGAATCTTATCTCAGTTTCTATCATATATTAATGTCGAACTCACTCATAAAAATGATGTGTAAACCTTTATCGAAGGAAATAACACATATCGACAAAACTCTTTCACTACCAAGGTCATTTTGATAGTCAAACTAATTAGGGACCATTGATCAATTGATTCCATCATGACTTGGGTTAGTAATTTTATACACAGTTCATTGATAACTACATTTCATTTAACAAGGGTATATACGATATCCAAATAATAGCTCTGAAGATACTCAACCTACCATCTCTTCCACAAGTTCAGATACATTTGAGTTAAAATATACTTTAAGATTTTTTTATTAGAATATACCCCAAAATATTTCCCAAAAAGATAGTGACACCACATTTTGAGTTCAAGAATAACAAAAAACAACTAAATATTATTAGTAGGGTAGTTATTCACATGAGGGAATAACTAGAAAGAGCCATATGCCATAACATCTTTACCCTACATCAAGGAACACCCCAAAACCATACTAGAAGCATCACAAAAAACAACATAACCTAACCCTAGTTCTAGAAGAATCAAAATTTGTTATAAAATAATCTTCATTTAAAATTCATCAAAAGAACTATAACACTTGTCATTCCATTGAAAATATACACACTTACAGGTTAAATATTTCATTGAATATGTGATATTGGAGAAGTCCCAAAAATACTGCTTATATTAAACCTCTAATCCTATAAAAATCATGCTCGCATGCATGTTTCTGGTATACTCCCAAGAAATAATTCCTTGAACCATTTTTGGGCCTACTGATATTCCCCTCTGAAATATAACATATCCTAGAGAGAATACCTCTCGGATCCAAAACTCACACTTTGAAATCTTAACCTACAAAATATGTTCACTCAAGGTTTGAAGAATGATGTTGAAATGGTCTCTTACCCCTTTAACCTAGTGTACACCGAGATATCATCAACAAAAACAACAAAAAATTAGTACAAGAACTGATGAAGGATTCAATTCATCAAATCCATAAAATACCACAGGAGAGTTAGTGAGTCCAAATAGAATAACTAGAAACTCAACATTTCCATATTAACTCTGAAATGATATCTTGGTAATATTCTATTATCAAAACATCAAATAATGGTACCTCAAACATAGTTCAATCTTAGAAAACCAACTATACCTTTTAAGATGATCATAGAGATCAACAATTCTAGGTAATGTATACCTATTCTTGACAGTCACACGATTCAACTGTCATTCATCAATACAATGTCTAAAGCTACCATTTGACATCTCAGTAAAGAGTAAAGGAAAATACCATGGTGATATGTTAGGATGAATATATACCCTCACCTCTAGGTCCTCAAGCTACACTTTAAGTTCCACCAACACATCAGATGCCATTTGATAGGATGACATAGAAATGGGAATCATTACAGGGAGTAATTATATCATAATTTCAACCTCTATATATGGGTTTAAACCAAAAAACATCATCTATAAATACCTATGGGTATGAACACCCAATATTAGGAAGCTGGCCTCTCAATCATGGGTCAACTGCATCAAGAAACATTTGTGACAATGACAATGAGATTAAACTGACATAAGGAACAACTAGCCCCACCCTTCATGATCTAGAGTCCCACTCACCTTGGAAAACAATATTGACACCATAGACATATAATAATTGTACCTGATGATGATAAAATTCCATCTTTTACTCTACCCTTATCATCCAATCCATGCATATAATCATGTAAAAGATGTCAGATCAAACACTATGAAATACAAAACCACCTCAACACCGACTATCACGACCTAACACATGGTGAATTTGAATCCTTATTTGACCCTCTTTCCAATTTTTTTTGAAACATCGAACATTAAAAACACATCATTTGAATACAAACCCAAAATTTCAACTAACTTTGACAATATAATATAATGATTAACATTCGTATCAAAAAACTTTAGCACTACATAATATGAAATAAATAATGTACCTCTAACAATAGACAAACCTACTTTAGATTCCTCTAGAGAACAATTTCATTCATAATGATTTCTAGATATAGAAACTTCAAAATCCCATTTGGACAAATAATGTATCCCACCACCATTGGGAGAAACAAATTGAACCTACGATCCCTTGTTGAAAGCGGATCTCAACTTTCTACTTTGGGGAATCGTATAAATAACTTATTTTAGATGGACATATTATCTGGAAATATGAAAAGTAGTTAGAGCCTCCATACAATGTTGCCTGGTATAACCACAACTCGAAACACTGGTAGAAAATAACTTGTCGCTTCCTTGAAGAAACCCCTAAAATTGGTCATGTAGAAAACTAACCACTCTTGCACTTCATTTTCCGACCAGTAGAAGCACCCTGGATAACCACTGTACCAAATAAAGGTCCAACCACACTTGTACTTACAACTATATATACGTCAGAAAAAGATGATTTATCCAATATCTCTATAAAGGTCACAAGGCACAAAAGAACATGCATGGACAGAATATCGACCCTCGACCAATATCATGCCTCTAAGAATTTTGGTCATCATTGATGACAAGCTTTGATGACTGATTTAACAGCTCTATAAAATGGATGGAGTACTCAAAAAGGTATAAACCTCTTAATATAGGATTAGAAACTTCGAGGTATTTTCCACACATAAATTATAAGGATAGAACTACTGGATGATTATTTTCATGAAATAAACCTAGGTAAGACATTGATGCCAAATATCTTGCTCTATAGAATCCCACCATCTTCTTCTCGACCCCATGAGAATATAAATGAAAAAAAATCATCCTAAGAAAATTTTGGATCATAAAAAAAGTTGATGATCCTCTCAATATGTTCATTCTACTCTTATAATTATTGTGGCCCTTTGTCACCTTGAAAGATAGGTGGATTTTGCATGGTAAATTCTGATCCATGATCCATTACTCATCTCGAGTTCATGCCATTAACTAAACCTAGAGTATTAATAGTTCTAATAACTTATTCCACCAAAGAAGGTTACACTAAAGGATCCTCCTGTAGAACCTTCCTCGTGGAACCCCCTTGTATATGGAAAAGATCATCTAGTAGGCATTGTTTGTTAACGAAATAAAATTACCAATCAGTCATCATCCAATTCCAAAACCATTAAACCAACTTTTGGAATCCAAAAATATTTGTTAATATAATAATAATTTAATAAAAATTATGAATACTTTCATAAAAAGGAAATAAATTCAGAAAAGAACTAGTATATCTAAATAAACTCCCACTTAGTTTATTCAAATGACCTTACACACACCAAGACCCCATACTAGTATATTGGTCAATTTAAATAAAATTATCATACAATTCATTCATTTTAAACCATGTAATAGATATCCGACTTAGTAATGATTTTCTATCCACCCATGGTAACTCAGATTTAGTCATGGGAGTCAGTTGTTCAGACCCATTTTTCACACATACTACCTAAATTACAAATATCCAACTATTATATAATGAAGACACTGAATGAAATCAAGTAGTTTTGACACAAATCATGCTAAATATGGATCTAATACTAAATTATAATAGACTAACTTGGGTCAGCTAGACCATCCTCCCATGTCATCCTAGTACGAGGTGAGGTAAAACAAACACAATGTGACAAGTATTGAATATAAGAAAAACAAGACATGCAACTACATTACATTGAGGAAACAATGAGAGATACAATTGATCCAAATAGGCTAAACCAAAAAGTATGTAAAGTTTCGAAAAAATAGTCTCCATGTGACCAATTGTCACTTACAAGACATCCCAAACTAAAACATCAATTTAAATAGAGGCATGCATGCCACAAAATTCTATTCCCTTTACCTTTATCCTGTAAAACAAGGTCTAAAGATATACACATGAAGAAGTATGGTGTGAGAAATGGATCTCAGTAGGATACCACTAATATATTTATACATGTTCAAATAATAATAATGCATAATATAAAGAATTAAAACAATATAGTTTTACACAAATGTCTATAAATAGAATAATTCGAAAACTATTTTCAAAAAGTACTTGTTTTTTCATAAATTACTTGTCATATATTATAAATCCAAGGACAAATCAGGTAAAGATATTGAATATAAATATACATAAGATCCAACATCTTTGAAATAATCTATCATGAAATAAATAATAAGAAGCAAAAATTCACCTACCAGTCGGGCTCTAGCCTATGGAAAATATGTACTTGACACTCACTTGAAAAATAAGGAATAAGGTTTTATCCAACTAATATCGAGTACTAATATAGTCCATCTGTATAGAGGAGGTCACCTCCTAGTGGTGTCATATACACAAAATATACCTTTTTCTCTTTCACTGACATACCCAACATTCCAAATGGATAATTTTTGTCAATTTTAATTTTAAAAACCATGCTCATATTTTTATAAAATGTTTTCAAATACAAGAATATCTACATTAGGGTTTGAAAATCCATTATCATTTCAAATCAAGGCATTTCCATTATCAAAGAAAAACCCCTTTTTCAAATGAACACCCATGAACTTCTCAATTTCAAAATAAGAAATTCCATATCAAATCTCATGAAACCAATATGAATAAAAGGAAATTCAATAAATTAGAACAATTGAACAAATCCACCTACTTTAATGACATATAAAACCTAACTTCCTTTGAAAATTGGGAGTGAAAACCAACATATATGCCTTAAGAAGACATGAAATGACAAGAAACTAAAAAGGATTGATAGAAAACATGATTTGATTACCACTCCATATCAAAAATAGTACCAAAACCACAAACAAGAGAGAAAATGTGGGGAAAGGCTTACCCACAAATTTGAAGCACCTAAACCTACAGACCAATCACTAAATGAATCAATCTGGATGGAAAGGAGTCACCCTATTATTCCTTGGGTGAGAGCTCTTGACTAGAGGAGAAGGCTAAAAAAGAGAATGAGGCCTTAATAACCCACAAAACACTATAAAAGTTTCCACTCAGGGATTTAATGGTCATGTAATCCCATTACATGTTTTGTAATCCACAAAGGCATGTTATTCTGAAAGAAGTGATTCCTTTTTAATTAAATACCATATTTTCACATTACACGACGTGTAACCCTTACAAAACAAGTGGAAACTCACATTGTAAAATTGATTCACATGATCTATTTGGTAGAAAATACATACATTTTAACCAAATTACACGTCATGTAACTACCCACAGTACAAAAGATACTGCATGTTCTTATTCTTAAAATCCATGAAATCTCTGAATTCATAATTATAAGTATCCTCCAAATTCAAGGCCGGAAACACTCATGCATGAAAAATGGGAAAGCAAGAAAAGAGATTATGAAATACCTGATCGAAATTTAACGAGGTGTTACATGGTACCACCAGATCAAACTATAGCTCCATGTAGAAAATGGGTTGCAAGTATAACCATCCCACTGGCTGGATCTGTACATGCCAAAAAAACCCAGGCCACTACTTCGAGTGAAAACCCTATCACATGAGGGTCCATATTTTTACAAAACCTCACCGATCTATGTCATAGGAACTTGTGTGACACACTAATAAAACACATACCATTGTCAAATCCTATTGGAGCTATCGACTTCTCAACATGTGAACGATCATCAGCCTAATCCACAAAAGGATATAAGTGCTGCTCAATAGGAGAAAACACTACATGGTGACCACCTAGAGAAAAATACACATGAGTGGGTCCTTGAAATGGAACCTCCCCACTCATCTATTCATAAACATGACACTATCTTAGAATCCAAGCTAACTATCATCATAGAGGTATCTTTAATGTTATCAAGATATACCATGGTCAAAGAGTATATTTGGAGAGTTGACTCAAGAAGGACATTGAAACCAAAACCTATTCTTATATGATTTATTCAGCAATGTTTTTCTTGTAACCAGTGTTTACATATACCGATTCAATAGGTAGGTTACCAGGGTCCTGATGAAGGATATTTCAGGAACCACACCAATATTGGACACCCTGGACTGAGATCCAAAATCCAAAATCATTAATACTATATCCCTAGTTCCCCAACCCATCATCAAAACTAGAAAAAAGAAACTCAAAATACAATAATAAATCTAGGTATATTAATAATACTTAATTCTGGATGCTTCTTTGATATAATTCTATCATTAATCGACTCGATGATGCATGAGACACAACTATCCCAATCCCACCTCCAATAGGCCAGGGGCTGGTGTCTAGCGCCAAGAAGGCATAAAAAAAACATGGCTGGAATTAGCCTAAATTACCTTTACACATGAACACATCTCGAAGCCTACACAATTCTAAAATGTAAAAACAAATGAAACCAATTCTTGAATATATCTATGACCCCATAAGTATCTTATGATAGTAAAGTATTGAAAGAAAAAATTAGTGATAAATTTAAACCCATCAAAAAACGTAAGAGTGTCCAACATGATCCAAGGGATAGGATGATGATAAAATGAAACTACTCAAAAATCACCTCAGTATTTCAAGATCAATCTATGCTCCACTCACTCCTTATCATCCTAGGACACCACAAACTGGGTCAGTTTAAGCATATGATATGACACATTTGGGAATATCCCATGTAGGGATGGTTATAAAAATACCAAATAGGTCATGATGAAAATAATAAACATGAATCATCAAGAAAAGGAATGAAATAATAGTAATACTATACTGAATAGAAACAATGATACCCAAACATACTTAGGAATGAAACCATGATACCAAATGATCACAACCAAATTCTATCCACAAGAGTTTTCTCAAAGAAATGATCAATCTTAGAGAATCCACTCCAAAAGACATGTCATCATTAGAGACACTCATCCATGTGGTCAACATCATTGTGCACCACACAAGAAGTTGCACATGTCTCAAAATACCCTGAGACATAGATAGGGGTCACGGCTAGGACAATTTGGGGACACCACAAACCCAATATGGATTAAACCACTATGTTGGGGATTGTGTGCTAATGATACAATAAACCCAACTATTACAACCCACTAGATGGAGGATAAAAAACCAACTCATGGAGGTCATTCAAACTCTATAAAACCCACATAGGGTATATATATAATGGAGGATTGCACTCTAGTCTCATGGAGGGACACCAAAAACTCTATCTAAGACTCATCCTCCATAGGGGATCACAATTCATAGTCAAGGGTGTAATGATGCACTTTACCCTTAAGAGAATGGAAAAAGGGAACAAAATCAACTCATAATAGTCCAAAACAAATAATCTAAGGGCAATAAACAACCTCAAAGGGGGTACGCACTAGGTACTGGGTGTACACACCATGTTTAGGAAACCTCTAGTTTTCCTATGTTGTGCTTCCTCAAATGAAATTTAAATCTCCAAATATACAGTGTGTAGGAGTAATACACTATGAATAGAGATTTCTCAGAACTCTACCCATGTCATCTGCATATTATCATGTAAAACTACCCATTCCATGGTAGCATCCCCAATATACCTAGCCATTCCCATGTACACCCAGGTGTGTCCATTCCATTGTAAACCTGGATGAGTACTCTGGCTCTGTATGTATACTTAGATTGCCCATGCATGTGTATAATTTATGATACACATCGAGCTGTTGATCATGTTTCACATGGTGTGTGATAGGGTCATATGGGGTGTGTTACTTAACTCTCCAGTGAAACCCTATCAACACAACAATGCGGTCCAACATGTAATTAAAAATTACATTCTGGGTATTGTGGTATTTTTTAGAACCCACATGTTCATCTCTATTCTTCCCCATGCACCACCGACACCTCGATTTTATCCATAAATCACTCTGTAGATATCATATTTGGGTTAATCTAGCCCCCACCATCACCTTTTTTCTAGAATCCAGACTTCAAAATGGATCGGTAATACATCTACAAAATCTATATCAACACACACAACTCAAGAATTATAATAACCCTTTATTCAGTCACTTTATTCCATGATCTATCCTGTAATTTCATTAATTGTCAAATAATATCCTCTATTAGAAGCCATACCCACAGTATCAATCCACTACGCCAAAGAATGATCGTGTAATGATTGAATATCAGGTATTGGTAAAACCTATGGACAAAGAAAAAACCAATGATGATCGAATGGGGAAAAAGGATAAATACATATTCCATGAAAAATGTTAGGAATTAACCATGAACATTGTTTGTTTCAGCCTTGATCAATTATCAAAGAGATATATGACTGAAGAGGAATAAAATAAATGAACAACAATAAATCCTTCAATTAAATATATGGTCGATGACCTAATAAATTATATTCATGGAATTGATCCATGTTTGACCTGGATAAAAGATATGGTGTGAAATTCTCAAATAAAACATCCTACTAAAATTTTAGATCAATCATTGAAGAAGAACGGTCATGCACTACCGTCATAGGTCGGATCCACAAACTCTGATTGAATAATGATCCTCAATCTGATCTCGATCCGATGTTTTCCTATAAGAACAAACTCTTTTAATGGTCCTCTAGATATCTAGGTTTTAGTTCCCAACCCTAAAAATCCATAATAACTGTGTATTTAAAGAGGATGTAGGAAACTAAGACAAATAAATTAAATTAAATCATTTAATTTATTTATTTTATTAATTCCACATACATTAATTTTTTTAACAAATTCCCAAAAACGAAAAACGATATGTTACTTCTAGGGTAAAACATACTTTATGAACTCAACAGTGTCATCAGATTTCCGATACTCACCCCCTTGTTTGGGTGTTATTCAAATTTTAAAATAAAACATCATGCACATGATATTTAATATACATAATATATTTCAAAAATTAATTTTGGGCATAAAAAGCATTAGGATCTCACTCTATCTTAGTTCCTAGAAACAAAAATATTCCTAGAAATATTCCATGATCTTTCATGGAAAAAACTTGGAATCTATAATTGAAAAAAACATATTTTTTTAATATAAATGTTTTGGAATGGTATAATAGAATGAATAATTTACCCCGAACTAATATTAATTCATATTAAAAAAATGTGATTTGGGATTTGTATACTGTATGTATTAATGTACCAATTGAAAGAGTGATTGAAAAAATTCCTTAGTTTTCTAATTTAACATTAAATGTATAAGTCTCAAGTGGGATATGAGATAAATATGATAAATGGTTAATAGTGAAATGGTGAATTCTTATTGAAATATTATATTGAAATTTCCTATAATGATATACTATTTATGTGAAACATAAAAGCTTTGGTGCTGTTATGGGAATTGAGATATAGAATGCTACGATGAGTTCCTAGATTCCATGGGAATCTTGATGACTAGGAATAATAGTATTAGTTACTAGATTCCACATGGTGTATGATTATGAATTTTAGGATGATCTCCATGGATTATACATGATACAAGATGTTTGGGGATGATGAAATGAGTAATTGGTTTTCATATAGAGTATGATATTATGTAATATCGATATAGGTGTTTGGAATCCATGGGAATTATAGGATGAGTGCTTGAGTTATATGTGAAACATTGTAATACAATTTAATTATATGATGACCACTTGAATTATTTGTGGTTAATTATAAAGGTGAATTCATCATGATGTTCTTAGAGACACTTTGACACTTGAAACAGTAGGAAGGACTGACACCTAGAATCATTGTGAAACCCAAGACATTGAGAGTTTTGGTTTATTTATTAGTTTTGATTCATTTTATTTATTTTACATTACCTCACATGCACTTGATTATCATACTGTATATTTAGGGACACCGTCAGTGGTGGCCTAATGAGCTATACTCCAACCTTATTTGGGACACTATAGAACTTGGGTACCTGAGCAGATTCTAACTATGTGTAGGACTGGTCCCGGGAAATGTCCTGATGACTCAATAATTTTTTGAGTATCTAGGATAGAGCATGGGAGTTTACAACCTGGTTGGGTCCTGATAGCATTTTTTAGGATTCTCCATATTATGTATTTTGTTTTTGTTTTTGGATTATGTATGAATGACCCATGGTTGATGTGTGACTACCATATTCATTATATTATATTTACCATGGCATAACATGATTTATCTTCTTTCTGTTGGTGTTTACCTTTATAAAGTTCCTTTGAGATATTAATCTAGATATATATGGTTTCATTATTATTTTTCTGTTGATTTCACTTTGATATATGGATATAGTCTCCCCAAAATCTCACCATAGACCTGTGCTACTAGTTAGTAACCAATGGGGCACATGGAGGCATGATTTATGTCTTATAGTGAACTAGATCATCATAAGTTTAGTAGATTCTGGGATAGGGTGTTACAAAGTTGCACCATTGAATTTTTCTTTTTTATTACTATTTGGGTAATGTTGATAAGAGAATAAAAATATTTTGTGACATGGTATATAGCTTCTTCCTGAGATTTCCCACACCACGTGTGGGGAAAATTTGTTTTTCTAGGTATGGGATTATTATTCATTTTGATCATTTTTATAATTTATATTATTTCACCTATATTGGTGGAATTTATTATGAGTTTATTTATCTATTGGATTTAATATCTTGGCCCAATATGGTGAGAGAGGGTGTATTTTTTCACCATATCATGCACATTGGATTCATGTTCGTGATTTATTATGATTGATAAGTGTCTTGAATTCACCTATGTTTATGTTTTATTTACTATATTTAACATATCAATTAGTGATTTATATCTTCATATGGGATTAAATAATTAATAGGGGTTGGTATTTAATGCTTCCAATAGATAGTTATAAGGTTTCCATATAATTTTATGGTAGAATTATACATGAACAAGTCCTCAGGAAACTCATGGATAAATGAGAAGATATAAATTAGTTATTAAATTAATGGTTTAGGTTAATTAAGATTCTATTAAAAAAACTTATAAATTTCTTCCATCTATATATTTTTAATGATGTACTATCTACCCGAACTAGTGTTTGTAATAACTAAATAAATGGTGAAAAATAAAATTTAGAATCTTGGTAGTGTGCGAAAATTTATTTAAAAATGTGAATACTTAGGTCAAATGTTTGAAGTTTAACTAATGTAAAAAAGGGTGGAACCCTTAGGAAGTGTGGGGCCTTACCCCACTTTTCAAATGTCTCCATTGTGTATGGGGAGTTGGGGTTTTTGAGAGATCTTATGTTATGTGATATATTTGAGTGGTGGTTCTTCCTGGGTCGTTAGGAGCTGGTGGGTAGTGACCTATTGTGACCCTAGTGGTGTGTGACTAAACCATAAACAAGTTATATAGGTTAGATATGAACTAGTGTTCAAGACCTTATGGTAGGTTGTTTCCTTGGTGGAATTTTTGTGACCCTGGAATAGGGTGTGTTTCATCCCAAGAGATATGACATTTGTAATATAGGAAGTGTGGGGAATAGGTGGGATATCCTAGTGGCCATTTCCTCAAACGTCACTCCATGTTTTGGAGTTGGTATTTTATGAACTTTTTTGAATTTTTAGGGTAACCTATGGGAGGGGTCATCCATGCATGTGTTATAGGTGCACTATTTTCTATTGGGATTCTAGGATAAGAACTTGTGTTCTTATTCTTTTGGTCTTCTTGTTAGATCCAAAATAACTAGCTTGATTAGATACCTAACTCGAGTAATGTTAGTATAGGTGGGATAGAACTATTGATGTGAGTTGGATTTTATGTGAGGATACTTTGATGTTGAAAATAATGAAGGGTGATCTGATCTTGATGAAATGAGTTTATGGGATAATAATGGCCAGTGGCCTGGGTGTGTGAGTTGAGTATTGGCGAGATGGGAATTTCTAGAATATGAGTCAAGTACTCATGGAATGGGTTACAATGGAGAACAAAACCACTAAACATTAGTGGAATCTGAGAGGAAATATCATGTTGGGGATGGGATATAACTTTTATGGTTTTGGATGAGTGGTACATGAGCATTATTCCATTATAATTTAATAAATCAGAATCCATTTCTATGGGATGAGGTCTAATGTGGGGGATGAGAGGATTGTGGGTATGGTGACCCAAGGATATCTAATGAGAATTGTGGTGTTTCAGTGACGGGAATAAAAACATGGATAGATCTAGTGGGGCCACATAATCAATAGAGGGTTGAAATTTAATGGAATCATCAGAGGTGAATGAACCAGATGAGAAATCATGGCTGGTGAGGAGAACAACATGAATGGTTTCAATTAGACCCATGTGACATGTTATAAATTCAATATTTTTCATTTTAAATCCAATTGTTTACAGTTTAGTTGTATGGTTATTTTTTGGTTTAGGGTAATACTTTTGAGATTAAGGGGTAACCATGGAAGGTCTAAGGGGTATCAGAAATTGTGAATAGTTTATGAATGGTTTCAAAAAAACTATGGGCCTTCTTGTTGAGGGGTCTTGAGATAAAGTGTCCTGTTGGAACATTATTTGAACACCATGTGGTAGAACCATGTTCGGTTGAGTTATTTGGATAGTTCACACCACATTGTTAGTGCATAGTTTGGAAAAACATACGGTTAAAAGGTGCGACCCCTAAAAATTGGCATTTTGAAATTTTTAACTTTTGAGTTTTAGTTAAAACCCTCCCATCTCATTCCCCATTATCAACTAAAAAACACCCTACATACCCTATATTCCTCCCTCTATTCCCTTTATGGTTTTCCTCTATCTCTTGTTTGCATATCCCTTTGTTTAATTTTTTGGTAAGCTATAGGTACGACTATATCTTTGTTTCATTCTTCATCAACTTTCTCTAATTTATTAGTTGTTCCAACATGGGTTTTGAGTAATGATTACATATAATATTGGTGGAATCATAATGATATAACTAAGCTCCTATGCTTCATAGTGAGAGGGTGTATTGGGATGACATCTGCATGTTGTCCCTAGATGTTTTGATGGAGGTAAGTCACAATGTGGGGTTTTATAGGTTTTTGAGTTTTATTTTTTGTCATTGATTATGGTTTTTGTTTTGTAGATGGGTTTTTTCACTCATGATAGTGTTAGGAGAATGAAATAGACCTTTGGAGGTTCATTGGTCTTGGTTTCGGTGGGGTGGTAATACATGGTGAATGAATTTCCTCTTTTTC
Organism: Viscum album; assembly: GCA_963277665.1. Taxonomy (NCBI): domain Eukaryota; kingdom Viridiplantae; phylum Streptophyta; class Magnoliopsida; order Santalales; family Viscaceae; genus Viscum; species Viscum album. The sequence continues at coordinate 1,279,013,033 of OY728127.1, forward strand.
CCAAATGGTAAAATTTGGTAAATTTGTTTTTAGTTGTTAATTAATTTTAGTTTGATTATAATTAATTAATATTGGTTCTTGGATACAAGATAAGGCCTAGATTAGTTTTATTACCAGCCATCATAATTTTTTTATCTTGAGTGGAGTATTTTTGGGCTAGAGTTAAATTGGAAAGTATTTGTAGATGATGTAGGTGGGCACATTTTTAAACATATAATATTTTTAATTTATTTTTAGGTGTATGGGTCATTAAGGAAAAAAGGTATTGAGAATATTCCCTTTATATTAATTTAAAATTGGACTTTCAATATGAAATTTCGTTTTTGGATCCCATTTTTATGTTATTCCATTTGGTTTCCATGAGGTGATTCCAATGGGATTCCACAACCGAGACAATGTCCATATTAAATAGTTATGTAATAATAAAAAACCAACATTTTTGTGTTTAAAGTAGAGGTTTTAGAAATTTTATAAGAGGATATATATTTGACCCTAGACAAATATGAATTATTAATAAAATAAAGTAATTTTTTTATTTGTATAACATATGTATTAACAAACCAATGGAAAGGGTGATTCAACCCGAATGACTTGGTTTTGTAATGTAACATTAAATGGATGAGTTTCAAGAGGGGTATGGGATTAATATAGAAAATATTAGATAGTGAAATGGTTAATACCTATTGAAATATTAAATTGAGATGTACTATAATGGAATACTATTCATTTGAAATGTAAACACCTTATGGAGGTTATGTGACTTTAGATAGGGAATGTCATGATGATTGTCAAAATTCCATTTCATGTTTGATGATTGGGAATGCTAGGAAAAGAAACTTCATTATGCTTGGTACATGATTAATAATTATAAGATGATATTTGTGGATTCTATATGATACTAATTTTTTATGTATGACATGTTGAGTTCTGGGTTTTTGTAAGGATTATGATAATAGGGTTTTCCTACATGGGTGTTGGGATTCCATGGGAATGTTGAGATGAGCACCCATATTTCATGTGATACATTATTAAATTAGGGAATCCTAGGATGAGATATTGGAATACATATGGTTAATTATGGAGGATTGGTCATCATGACACACTTAGAGACACCAAAACACTAGCCCAAGAAGGTTGGTCCGACCCTGAGTGTCATTGAGGACCCCAAGACATTGAGAATTTTGGTTTTTTTTATTTTTTGATTTATTGTAATACACCTTGAATGAAATTTATTTTCATACTAGATATTTAGGAAACCTATTGGTGGTGGCATACTAATTTGTACTCACACTCTACTCAGAGCACCATGTAACTTGGCTAATTGATTAGATACTACCTATTTTCTAGACTAGTCTAGGGAAAAGGCCTCATGAGTTGATAATTTATTTGGAATATAGGATGGATCCGGGGAGTTTGAGACTAGTTTGGGACTCAAGAATGAATTTTGGGATTCTCCCAGTCATGATTTTTGGTTTTATTTTCAGTTGATGTATGTATGACCCATGGACGACGTGTGACTTCATGATGCATTTTATTATGATTATTTTGGTGTAGCTTAGTATATCAGCATACTATTGGGGATAAAATTTATAACATTACTTTTAGATATTAATATTTCTATTTATTTTTACTTTATTATATTTATTTTTTGGTTTCAAGTTAATATGTGGGTATATTATCCCTATTTTCCAACCTTAGACCCACGCTGCTGGTCGACAATCTCTAGTGTATGAGGAGGTGTTCTTGAGGTTTTATAGAGAACCAACTTAGAGCACCGTTTCAATGGATCACTGGTTGTGGATTTAAATTTATATTCAGTCTACATGCACAAACATACACATGTATATATATATATATATATATATATATAAATTAGTTTTTATCTATTTTCAAGACTGGGTGTAAGTAATCTTTATCTAATTGAAATAGTTTCATAAAAATGATGTTTCAGTACATTATTATTTAAAATTTTATTATTAAAATATAATTAAATTTATTGGAATAAATATTAAATGATAGTTACAATGGGTATAATTTTATTCCACATTATTTTTTGTTACAAACCATGATGATGAAATCAGTGATGAGCATGTTTTGGAAATTCTTAACTAAGAAAATATGTTTTCTATATTGAAGAGTTAAATTCTATTAAAACCTTTCTAGAAAAAAATATATACTTATTTATATCATATTATACCGGTAAATATGTTCTAATAGGTATTAATAATATAAATTCATAGTATTTTTCAATTAGGTTGTTAAATCTACCCAAACATGGACCAACCACAATTAATGGGTGATTATGAGGTGTTTTAGTGTTAAAATCATTATAATAGAATCATAATGATATTATTTAGTGTATATTATTGTGATATATCATAATTTTAAATCTCTATAAATAAAATATAATTTATATAAGGTCATTACATATAAATAAAAGATTATTTTCTTCCTAGTTTGCTTTCTTTAAGTAATTGAATTAGTGATAATCATTTGAAGATCATATATATAATAGGATATTTTTTTTTAAAAAACCTTAATGATGTCCTAAACATTATATTTTTTTAAATCCCATCCTCATTAACATCCATGTATGTTGGTGAAAGAAAACAAAACAAATTGTATTGCAGATGCGGTAATCCATACAACAAATGAATGATAGTTTGGTTTTTCTAAATTGAAAAGGGAGAGTGTGGTTAATTATTATACCATAATTACAATAAAATAAAATTTTAATAATTATACTAATATGATAATTTTATTATTATAAAATTAAATTTTAGAATGAATTGAACATAAATAAATATAAAAAGGATGGAGATGTTAAAAAATTATACCACAATTCCTAGATTATCACCATTGAAAACGGCGTTAAGACTTTGGGGGATGAACTTTTGAAAAGAAAAAACCACGTTAAGGTGTCTATGAATGTATAATAGAGTATTTGGTAGATTTTGGGATGACATATTTGGGGTTTTTGTGTGAGGCAAACAAAGGAGATGAGTGTCCCTTTTATATGTGAAAAGGCATGACATTTTTGTAAATACCTAAAATATTTCAATAATGGGAAGTCAATATCAAAGATAGTGGATCCCAAATTGACTAATAATGTATAAGGTAAGATATAATGATGATAAAAGCCTCATCCACTCAATTATAGAAATATTTTCATCATGTTTCATGCCCTTTGACCCTTAAATTATTACTTTTTGCATTTTAGGCTTTATTGTTATAACTTAATCTTTATGCTTAAAAATGATGTGGTCCTTATTAGACAATTTAAAATAACTAATTTTAAATTTTAAATCCATTTAATTTTATACATAATATAAAAGTGATAATTTTTTGAAAAAATAAAAATATATAATGTATTAAAAATAATGTTTGAGAAAATATAACATATATTCTAAAATATCAAATGTGAATTTTAAAATTAAATCCAAATTTTAAAAAATTATAATTGAAAATATAAACTACACTTCTAGTATTATAATAAGGATTCATGAATCACCAACTCATACTTATGTACTAATAATTTCATAAAAGTCATGTTATTTGTACAAACCGATATTTTACACTATTCTCCTAAGAATAAATATTTTTAATAGAAATCTAATAAATTAAGATTATGATTATATTATTAGGATTAATCAAAAAAGATTTTTCTTTTAAGAAATTAAAATTCTAAAATTTTATAACTCAATATTTAATTAAAATCCAAAAAATACATTGGATAACTGATCATATTTGAAAATAGTTTATTTAAATCATAACTACTCTTTATTATTATTTCCTATTGATTACTAATTAATTTATTGGTAATATATTATTCATATTTAAATATATTTTATTATTATCAAAAAATAATATAATTATTTTATTGAAATGAAACCAAAATTTTAGAAAAATATATTTCTAAAAATAAAATGATTTGCTTAGTTGTTTTAGAAATACTAATTAAAATTATTTCATATCCAGCATTCCAATAATTTTATCTCTATTAATATTTCATAAATAATTTACTCCAAATAATTCCCTCTAATTAATCAGCTGGCTAATAATGGTCATACTTAATATTTATATTTTTATTAAAATATATTGTGGTTTAATTTTTGTTTGGGTTTGATTTGGAGAAAGATACTCAACACATTGACTAATTTAAAGGTAATTATATATTAAAATTTTAGGGTGTTACATTCTCCCCCTTAAATAAATTTTCTCCAAAAAATTTAACTAATAAGATCATAGAAATTTATATAGGGAACTAATAATTAACCATACACAATTAGATGATCATGGGGTTATTTATGACATGTAATGAGATTTATCACTATGAAAAATTATTACAGTCAATTTATAAAGAGATATAACTAATTAAAAATTTCCCATAGAATTATTCTTGGGTAATAAGATTAAGATCAATAAGTAATGACTTCCCACAAACCTTAAAATGATTTATTTGATAATCATACCACTAGGGGTGTTCATTTATAACTCAATATCATGTACATGATGATAAATTAAATAAAATAGCATAATAGAAAATCTATATTGAAAACTCACTATTTGATACATTAGTTGTAGATTCATAGGCTTTTAGTTTTCACATGGTTATTAGTAACTATTTTCCTCATTGTCTCTTGGATTGAAACATTGAGTCCCATAATACCTAACTCTCATGTAATTTATGCAACTATTTATTTGTATCTTCTATATTTTCCATAGTATTTTGAGTCTGATGACCTTCATTTGCACACTTATAGAATTTACCAATCATTTGAAGACAATTTTTCTTCACTTATTCCCAATTTTATTTCCTTTTAGGAAATTGAATATTCATTCCGTTATCATATTTATCAGCAAAATTTCAATGAAATTCAATCCTAATTTTTTGGGTGTGTTTTGGATTTCACCTTTTTTCACATTGTTAATTAAAATTATTAATATTTAGTTTGGAATTATCATAAGGTTTCCCAGTTTAGCTCTAATTATGATGGGTTTCTCATTGAGGCATACTCTAAATTATCCGACACACCCATGGTTACATCTATTTCGTGCCATTAATAAAACAAAAATATTTCCTGAGTGATGAAACATTAATAAAACAAGTGAATTTTCATAATCAATAACATAAAAAGTATCAAACATTAAAACTTTTTTACCTTATTTTGATGTTAGCCTTTAATTCATTACTTTATTCTCTATTTATATTAGTTTAACCTAGTTTACATTAATTTTTGTTATCTTATATCTATAAAGGAAATCCTCAGAATAGAGATCCCAATTTTTAATGAATTTGGTTAAAATATTCTACACCTAAGATCATTTAAATATATGCTATCAAAATCCAACATGTACCTTATCTAGGAAATAACATGCAAATTAATATATAATTTAACTTATAAATCTTTATGTCTCAATCTATTTTATCTATGGAAACATTCCTATTATTTTATCTAACAAAAACATATTCAAATACATCATAATGGTTCATAAAGAGAATTTGAATTAACCAAATAAAATCCCATAAAATTATCAAACCAGGTGTGTAGTTTGACCTCTTTACCAGGCACCAGGTAACAATTCAGTAAATACTAAATCCACCATTTTCAATGTTATTACACCTGGGTACATCTGTTCCAGATCCTATATCCACTTTTTGTATCCAGATATGGATGGAATTGGTAGGAAAGTAAAAAAATATCCAATTTACCAAAAAATTTGGATTTTATCCTATACATAGAATTATTTCATAGACTAATCCATAAGGCTTTCACTAAAGTTCTATTATCCTAATCAAAAAACACAATGTGAATTATTAACTTAACATTAAATCATATACTATCTAAAATGTTTGTCTATACCTTTGGAATTGTTGTCAACCTAATCATATAACCCTTTACATTATCCTCCAAAAAAATTCTAATCTCAAAAGTTCCCTAATACCTACTATTATTCCAACTATGATGTACCAAACCCACTATCCTAGATTCCATTCTATAAACACATACGTTATATACAGGCTATAATACCAACTATAGATCATTGAAAATAACTATCCTATAATTTGGTGACTTAAATAAAATATTTCATTTCATCCATTCATAAGACCTTTTAGGTTCATAACTTTAGGTAATTATAAAAAAATAACTATAAAATCCCATGTTATTTATACATAACATATATTTTCATTCATTATATATGAAACTCATTAATCTATAATGAGTCTTAAACATCTCCCAAAAATTGTTTCACATGTACCACTCTTCTAAACATTTTACAATTAATAGTTTTATTTATATCCTAGGGAATAGAAATATATGAAAGACGTGATAAGGAATTATAAGTAATGGAAAACATATGATTAAGCTTATAATGTAATAATCATGGTATAAATATTATCATAGGAATAAGTAAACAACATGAAGCCATAATGAATAAAATTTGAGGACATGATATATCCATGAAAAAAATGAAACCATAGATATCAATAATATCGATCTCATTCTAGTGGAATGAATAATTAAATACATCAAAAACATGCATTTAATTCCTTGTTTCAAGAACCATTTCTATTATGGTAATAAGTATACACTAAAACCCAACACGTTTTATCTCATTAGAACAATTGATTCATTGAGGGTATATAATTTTGGGACCTAATTTTCACCTGATTAAGTCCTATTAATTCACTATAAGAGGTAATAATAATTTCAAAAACATTTTATAAGGAACCACTTACTGAATAAGAAAATGGAAAATTATACAATAAAATATTTAAAATGTCAATAAATAATAAACATGTGTTATTATTAAATAATCATCAAGTATATCAATACTTTTTCAATGTTAATAAAATGGATAACATGATCATAAGCAGTATAGTGAATAAAGGTTCATAGAGAAAAGATACATAGTTAAAATTAAAAGATTCATTTTTATTATAATAGTATCATGAAAACAACAATACATCCCTCATGTCAATATAAAAAAATTATTTCAAGATAAACATCATGTAATCTGAATTATGTAAAATGTGATGTTGAAACTATATAAAACAATGAGTATATAAATAAGTTAATAATATAATAACATGATAACAATCCATACATAGAATTAATACTGATGTTTTCAAAAGAACATAACCCAAATGAATCAAATTTAACATATAGGGGTGTTGACATAAATGAAAAACACAATCATAAAAAGAATGCTTCAAATGGTATCATAATAGAAGAGATTAATAATCAAGTAGTTTGATATCGTGAGTTGAATACATCAAATGATAATATATATATATATATATGTTAGAGGATAAATCATGAAACATTAACCCTATTAGGGTAAATAATTTTTAATATTATACGGGAAACAAAATAATAAAACCTAAAAGAATATTTAAAAAAACATTTTTAACATTGACATAAAATACAAACTTACACGTAGCTTTCAAAGTTAACTTTTGAAAACATGATGTGAATGCCATAGAAAAACATTAATTTTATAAATAATCTCCAATAATAGATCATTTTAAATAATTAATGTTTATTTTATATAAATTTGTATAGTAAGAAAAAACATGTGAAAGTGAAAGGAAACACCCTTGTTATTTTTTTCAAAAAATGCCTGTTCAAATATCACATTGTAAGAAGAGTATAAAAAATTAATTTTTAAATAAAATTAATTTACCCAGAATTAGTGTAAATTTAAATATAATTAAATATTATTATGGGATGACCCAATCATAGAATAAATAAGTTAAATATGACACATTATAACTCAAATAAAAGATATTTGAGTTATCAATATACCTTATGAGAAATATACTCTCTAAAGAATGAAATATTTTAAAATCAGTTTATGTGGTAAAAATGTATGAAATGATAAAATAACACATAATAAAATTAAAGGGTACAATGTACAAAACTTATATGAAATAAGTTCAGGTGAATAATCATAACTCAATGATTGAAAATTTAGTTATCGAAAACTACTATGACTGGGTTAACACTTGAATAAAAAGATATATGAAGGAAAAACATTCATTGGATCATTTTATCTGATGAATTTCAATGAAAATAGTATAATATATCTTGTTATATTAAATAAATAGAACAACATTAAAAATAAACATGTATCATAACATGTAACATGTCTCTAAATATTATAATTAAGACAAAGAAAACCCTTGCAAAAAGAGTAACATTTTAAATAAAAACCACTAAAATATATGGGTTATAATTGAACATAAATTAAAATAATTAAAATATAATTCATTTTATGATATCTAAAATTGGAAGTATATACACAACATAAATGAAATTAGGTGTATAATACTAAACATGTATCCAGGAGAGTAATTTATGATGAATACCCTTACCTTGGTTTGATTAGATCTAATCATGAACCAAACATCATGAATAATTAAATTATGTTCATTAAATAAAAACCCATGAAAATTAATAATAATAATAATAAATATTTATAATCCTCATTTATAATCATTATATATATATATTAGTTAGTTTTCAACTATTTTAAACACCGGGTGTATGTAATCTCTATCCATTTGGTACAGTTTCTTAAAAAAAAATTGATGACATCTAATGTTGTAAAAAATTTCATCATTAAAAGATAAATAATGGAAATAGAATAGATTTTACATGATATTTATGATGGGTACAACATTATTCCATAGTGGTTTTTGTTAAAACCATGAAGATGAAATCCATAATGATCTTGTTTTAGTGATTCATAACGAACAAATGGATTTTTCTTAATTAATGAGTTAAATTTTGTTATAAACTTACAAAAAAATATTATTTATATATTTTTATCATATTATAATAGTAAATATGTTATCATAGTTATTAATTATATAAATTCATTCTATTAATCATGTACGTTATTAAACTGATCCAAAGAAGAACCTAGCATGATTAATGGTTGATTATGTGGTGGTTTAGTTATAACATCATTATAATAGAATAATAATGTTATTATTTAGGGTAAATTATTTTGATATATTTTAATTGGAAATTATTATAAATATAATATAGTTTATATAAAGTCATTACATAGATAGAATAGATCATTTCCTATTAGTTTTTTGATTTTAATACATTGAATTAATGATAATCATTTGATGATAATATCATCAGTAAGTTCAAATGTTTTTCAATATTGGTCCTTAATGATATCACATAAATAATATTTATTCCTTAATTTGATACTCATGAACATCCATTTAAGGTGGTTATGGAATATAAAACACGTTGCATTGTTGAGGTGGTAGTCCGCAAGCCGTACAAATGGAAGATTTATTTTTCATAAAAGAAATGGGAAAGGGTTATTAATGATTATATGATAATTATAATAAAATAAAAGTATAATAATGATATATATGTTATCATTTTAATATTATTAATTTAAATATTTTGGAATAAGAATTGTACTTAAAGTAATATAAAATGAAAGGAGATGTTAGAAATTTATACCTCACTTCTTGGATTATCTCCTTTGCAAAGGGGTTAAATCCATTGAGATATGGTCTCTTGAGAATAAAAATACCACAATAAGGTATATAGGAATTTTTAGTAGAGGATGCGTATGATTTTGGGGCGAAATAACTAGGTTATGGTGTGAGGGGAAGTGAGGAGAATAGTTCCCCTTTTATAAGTGAAAATAGATGAATTTTTTTAAGTGATCAATAGTTTTCTACAATGGGAAGTGATTCTCAAATAACGTGTCTCCAAAATTGATAAATTATATATTTTAAAAGATATAAGGTCAATAAAAACATCATTAAATAAATTATAGGAATAGTTTTATCATGTTTCAAGCCCTTTACCCCTTCAATTTTTACTTTTACCATATTAGGTCTACTACTATAACAACTTTTTACCTATGGCAACATAATAATTTTGACTAAAAATAATGTTTTCTTTATTATATAATATATTCCCAATGATTATAAATTTTTAATAAATTTAATTTTATTAAATTTTTAAATGTGATAAAAATTAATTTTAAACTTAAAATTTATAATGTTTTGAAAGAAATTTTATGGAAAATATTATTTCTCTTCTAAAATATCAAAATATGTGTTTTTATATTTAAAAAATCTTTTAAAAATTATAATTTAATTTATAAAAGATATATTTGGTTTCAGAATAAGGTTTAATGTATTTTAAATTTATACTTATATACTAATATTTTTTTAAAAATTATGTTATTTGTAAAAATAATATTTCTCATTATTAACCTATAATCCATATTCTTTAAGAAAAATACAAAAAATTCATATTAAGATTATATTATTATTATTAATTTAAAAATTATTCTCATTCCTTGAAATTAAATTTCAATATTTTGAAATTTGAATACATACATAAAATCCTAAAATACTGTGGACAACTATTCATATTAGAAAATATCTTAAAAAAAGATTGTTAAACTCTCTTTATTCTTATTTATTATCAAATACTAATTAATTTTCTTATAATTTTTTATTCATATTATAAATTTATTTTGTTATTTTCTAGTCCTAACATACTTATTTTCATGAATTGAAACAAAATTTTTATAAAAAAATATTTTTAATCATAAAATTATATTCATAGTTTTCTTAATTATATTGAGTAAATTTAATTATTAATAATAGTTTAAATTATTTTCATTATATTAATATCTCAAAAAGTGGTTTATCCTATTCAATCCTACTAATTTAATGGCTAGGTTTGAATAAGAATACTTAATATTTATATTTTTTATTAATATATATGACATTTTCGTTTTAGTTTGTTGATTCATTTGGAGAAATCTATCAAACAAAATAAATTATTTAAATGTAATAATATATTAAAAATTCATGGTGTTATAAATTCCAATATATTAAGCCGTTGTTTCATCCATATAAACTAGTTACAATCTTTATCTTCCATGACATATTTGGCCTCTATATTTATAAAGGAAATGAAATCTTTTTTTTACTTTTACATGAAATGAATTATTTTTCTACATTGAGAACACCTTTAGAGATATATTTTTTTTCATCAAATAAACCTTTCCAATTCACATTCATATAGCCAATTATTTATTACTATGAATTTTTATAATAATATAGACCAAAGTCCACTATTTTGTTGATTATCAAAGTATTCATCCCACAACCTTTATGCGACTTTATTTTAGAAAAAAATGGTAAAAGGAATATTAATATGTGTAAAAAATAATGTCAAGTCCTTTGGATATCATGTATAGTAAACTAATAGTAATATTCTTATAGAGAGTAACATCCACTACTTCACCTTCACCATCTTTTGAAAATTTTATCTAGGACACTATCAGACTCGTTATTAGCCTACAATCAATTATTTGAAACAAATCTAATACCTCCATGGAATAATTATTTTGGGAGATAAATGTACCAATAATTAATTGAGTCACCTATAGAGCTTGTAAAAAGTGAAATTCACTAATTAGGGAAATATCAAGTTAATACCTTAATAGTTTTGGTAACATCTTTATTTGGGTGACATTTAAGCCTTTGAAGATGATTTCATCAATATATATAAACACCATAATCCACTATCCTTCTTCCATATTGATATATATTTCATGATTAACTCCTCATTAATGGTAACCATGTTTTAGGCACTAATCTACTTATGAGTTCATGGCTATTGGTTCCTATTTTTTCCCATATAAGTAATTCATTAATCAATACACTTTTCATGCATCATCATGTATGAGAAATATATATGGTTTCTCAATATAGACATCATCTTCAAGGATACCATTCAAGAACTATGATTTAAAATCAATTTGATATTCATTAAAATTATTTTTAATATTCATAGCTAAAAATAATCTTATAGTTTCAAGATAATCCGGTTGTGAAAATTTTTCACCAATGTAAATTATATTGAACTGGGAATAAACTTTTTAGACATGAAATGATTTATTAATCTTCATTATCCCATATTATTTGTGTTTATTTCAAGAAACTCAACCCGTTCATACCATGTTATTATTTTTCATCCTTGATAGAAATTACCATGTGTTGTTTTCTCATTTTTGGTTATGCTTCTCATGCATATCGTTGAAAAAAATTCAAATATTATTTTTTATCAAATGATTTTGGATGAACATGAGATAACAATAATGTTTACTACTTTACAATTATTCTTATTATTTTTACATGAGCTGTCCTATCACCAATGATATTATTATTAGTGATTTCTTTTCTATTGGAAAGTATTATTGAATCTATTATCCCTTCAATGTACCCCTCAACACTAGATCTGCAATTAGAGTTTATTAAGACCCTTACCACCGATATATAAAACTTTCATTCACTTTCCTACAAAAACATGGGTTGATTCCTTGTTTTTTATCATTTAGAACATAAAAGTTCGAGCCTATTTCTAGAATATTATAACATTTAGTTATTGGAACATCAGAAATTTAAATAATTTTACCCATCCAATTTTAAAATAACTGTATGACTTGATTTTGGATGAATATACATGAAATATCCTTTTATATCCATATGCTTAAAACTTTCTACTCTTTTAATTTCCAAGAACAAAATAGTTTCTTCCAAAAACTCAAAAATATTTAAATGTTAACTTATTTATATAATATATTTTGTATTGAGTCTTATACTCATTTGGACATGAAAATTCTTTATTAGAGATATAAACCTCTATTAGAAATATTTTTGAGATAATTATATTATATTGAAAGTTTAATAAGCATAATATTAGACATGTTTTGGAAAATACAATTTGTTTTCCTAGTAACTAATTTCTATTGGGGTTCCCTAAACACTGAAACTTGATATTTAATTTCATGTTTTTCTTGATATTATTTCTCTTGGGTGCTTTTGATATTTTATATTTATTTTTGGAGTGAAACATTTGATTTTTTTCACTAAGCATCTTTTCTGCTTTTCTTAGATATCGAGTGATACACATAAATTATTTAGTTATATATGAAATCACTCTAAAAAAATACTTTCCACCAATACCATCAAGAAAAAATACATAATACCTATTACTATAAAATTATTTATTGTTAATCATTTTGAAAAAATACATGTGTAGAAGCTCTAACATTATTGATAATTTTCTTTTCTTTAGCTCCTTAGTCTTCTTGATAGTCTTTCCCTTTTTATAAGAATCAAATGTTTGAGTATTGTAACATATGAGCATGAGGAAATCAAATGATCTATCATTCTTGAACATATTTTCCAAATATTGTTTGCTCAAATTCCCAAGTATCTTGTTCCTTAACCAATTTTCATCTTCCTTGGAAACATAAACCTATTTTATTCACCAATATGATAAATATTCCCCTTGGTCACTCTTTATTGTAGACCAAGTGAACCATCTATAATTTTAATAGTGCACCCCTTCTTACTAAATCTCACTACACAACTTGAATCACATAGATGACTCCATCTTTAATGATTGTGCACAAGACATTTATTACGGATCACATCTATTTTTTTCTGATCATTTCTATTATCCTTATCCTTCATAGAGACAATGATTTTGAGTCCTTCATAATTATTAAATTTGACTATTCCAACTTTTTCATATTACATTAATGTGATAATATTTTCATTTCTGATCATGTGTTGGTACACTTGATATCTAGAACCTAGAGATCTAACCTACCTATTGATCTCAAAGAAATATTTGTAATTTTTTAATTATCATATCTTATTTTTTTCATCCATGACCATTTAAGAACTTATCTTCCTGATCGATATGCTTACTTATCCATTTATTTAACAATTTCATATTCATCTTTCAATATTAGGAATCTATTTTCATTTTCAATTATTTTTTTGAAGTTCCCAACTACTAATTTCCTTCTTTATGTGTCTCATGAGTCACTTTTAATTAGACCATTGGGAAAAAATATTCCAATTGGTTCCCAAAACCATTATATCCAAATAAATAAACAATAAAATCATAGAATAATGATATAAAAATACATGCCTCTTTTTTTTAGCATTGTTACTTTCTAAAAAACCCTTTTATAATAGAGAACACATATTGAATGTGCCCTAATTTTCTATAGAAATAAAACATAATATTTAATATCTACATTTTTATCCTATCCTACTTGACTAGTATCCTTTTTAGATTCTCCCAAATCTACTTTTCTTTAGGGAATTGATTATTTTGGTTTATAAAAACCCAGAGATATATTATCCTTATGATCATGATCTATTACATATTTCCCATTGTTTTTAAGATCCTGCACCTGTGGGATGGGAATACACTCATAACTAGTAACACTAGGGATTTATATAGATTTATTTTGGGATAGTTTCTTTTAATAACATAAATCAATTCTCTATGTAAAGAGACTATCTTGATCCTCACACTTTCACTACTAAACCTTGAATTTTTTGTGTTATTTAGTTATTTTGACATTTTATTTCACTATATTTTTAGAAAAATATATGATTCAATCCTATTATTAATATTTTAGCTACAAATACTGTTATTTTTATATGTATTTAGAAATTAAAAATTTCAGTTTTTCAATCTCTTCATTCAGTTCTAACCTCTCTTCCTCCTACTATTTCATATAAAGGCTAGAATCATATAAGATTTCATTTTTCTTTTTTTGTTTTAACCCTACATATATCATGTTATTCCTGGGGTACCTTGAGAACAACCTAAAGATCAATGATACCCTCAAATTCATAATTTTTAAAATCATTCTCATTATCTTCTGACCTATCAATAATAATAAAAATGAATATTCACTAAATTCCTTGAAATCATCAACCTCCTCCACTCCTGTCTAATATGATCTTTCATCATTATGATATAATAAGATCTTCATATTTAATAATTTTCAATAAAATTTTCTCCAAATTCTGTCACCTTTAAAAGGTTTCTTCATATATTCTTCATATGGGTCCTCATGAATATTTTTAATTCACTTATCAGTGATGTTTTAAACCTTATCGCACTGTAAGAAGGTAAGTGAAAGATTTCCTTTAGATTTTATTTTCACCTATTAAGATTATAGGAAGGGAAATATATCACTCTATCGACTTCATTATCATATGGATATTATTTAATATAAATAATATTCATTTCATTTAATGAATCCTCCAATTATTTCTCCTTCCCCAATGTTTTATTTACATAGTTTTTCATTTCATACGTGAGAAGTGTATTATAAATGTTATCCTAAGATACTTCTTAAGGATCCTTCTTCTCAAGTAGTGATACCTTCACATTAAACCACAGAGTTACTCTCCTAAATATTCTTTTAAAAATTATAGAATCATTAATATTATATCCATGTCTATAGTTCACTTTTTAAAAATTATTTAACAAATAGAATAACACATCAATAGTTTTTGGTTGATCTCATCCTCTTGTATTCATATTTATTCCACATAACTTTACGCTTTGCCTCTCGAAATATAGAATCACTAATGAGAATATTAAAGTGTTTTTCCAACATATAATTATAGGTTTTATAGGACATTAATATTCTTTTATTTTGGGTTGGAAGAAGCTCCCCCTAATGCATTGATTATGTTCACATCATACAACATCCTATTTTAGAGTTTTTCACTCATATACCATGAGTGGTTGTCTTGTGAAATTCCATTCCCAATTATTGGAAATAGTAACACATCCTATTATTCCATAACTAGAAATTTTTACCTTTTAAAATTGGTATTACTATATCTTTAAAAACTACTACCATTTCCATGATTTTAAAAGAGATAAAACATCACCCTAAAAAATTTCCACTTTGATAAAAATTTTATCTCCATTATCAATAATAACTATCCCTTGGGTGGGGGGATGAATCAAGTAAATATTGATTTTAATACATAAATAACTTTATCTCAATATTTTTCTCTCAATGTGATAAATAATCATTTATGTCTCTTAATTTATCTCTATGAGTAATGAATGTAATAAGAAACACAATAAAATTTACTTGATTCACCCTAACCAAGCTAGTCCAAGGGGCATGAAAAAAAATGTTCCAATGAAACTGAAACACTAAAGTACACTAGAACTATTTTTTTACAAAATAAATTATTCAAATTATCAGTCTAAAATCAATTTTCAAATAAATTATAAAATCTCACCATATATCATAACAAAGAAGAACTCACTACTACTTCAATGAATTTTTTTTCTTTATGAAAAAAATATATTAAAAATACATATAATGCTATGTCTCCTCTCTATAGACTAATTATTTTTACATAGAGAAAAATATACTATAGTCATCTCCCACTTCATTGACAAATTAATTTTACAGAAATCGTAAAAATCCCATGTTTATTGATTCTATGTGAGACTCAATGTGACTTGCTGGAAACTGTTCTCTTTTCTATCTCTCATACTGATTTATGTTGTTGTAGAGAATACAATAATCATAATCTTATCAATGGTATAAAAACATATAATAACTCCCCCCTCTTCTTTGGATTATTCAATGTGTCACCCACACTTCAATATTATCGTTAAGGAATATTAACGTCACATTACACCCATTAAAGTTTAAGAAAAAATATCCTGTATGAATTTTAAAGTTATTAAAAACTACATGGTTGTATCATGGTCTCATCCACTATATAATATGATCCTATTTCCTATGATTTAACAATTTCATAACCATCTTATCTATAACACAAAATAGCGCGCAACTAATTTTTTTTGTTGTGGTTTGTTTATCTATAGTGTGATATCCTGTTGAATAAATCTATAAAACCTATGTATTTGTCTCCTCCATGACCTTCCAATGACCATACCTTGATTTCCTTTGACTTGGTGACTCACTAAAATAGACATGACATGGAAATTTTCATATGGTATGAACCCTATAGAATTTGAAATAAAAATCCATCCACACTGCCTCATTCACACTCTATATGTCACACTACATAACTTTGCTGTTGACATCTTCCTTTTAACATGATTTCTATACATCTAATACCTCATGACATAATCACCCTTGAATATTTAGTGACATATAAGTATATATAATCACCTTACACAATGTGGTAACTTACAATAAGGTGAAGTTTCATATACATATTATTCAAACTCCTTCCACATTATATGGAACACATTAAATTTCATGATGTAGCCTATATGTTCCTTGTCCTACATTGGACCTTCCTTTGAATTTTTTACTTTATAATAACCATAGAAACCTTTAAATCAGTGATTCAAGTTTTAATGGCACTGGTTCCTTCATATAGCCTATATTTATGCCCCAAAAACGGTAGTCCAAGCACCTTTTCCCCTATACCCTGAACTACACTCCCAAATTCCTTCACACACAAATATACCATTCCGCATAAGTGCTCACCTACACTTCCACATTCAGTTGAAACTATATTTGATCTTGGATGGATTCCTATGGGTGGTTTGTTACCTATAAGGACCTAGCTAATGGGATTCCCATGTTTTTTCTCAATCCAAAATTTATTACTGCATAACAAGTGGCTCTTTGATATGGTCCCCTATATCCTAATAATGTAGTTTCTAATACACACCCTACCATGACACCAGTATGACATATCCAAGTGAACTGTGGTTTAAAAATTCAAAACCATGAAAATCCTATAATGGGAACTGATGGGTTATATCATGGATTCTATCTTCATGACAGATTTAATCTGTAATAATCCTTCAAGAGTCACCTCAACTTTACAACCTTCATCAAATTTTCAAAATCACAATAAATTTTTAAAGAGGGGATTTGTGCTAGAAACTATTCATTCATCTAAGTGGACGAGAACATCACATACCCCTCAACTAAAAAAATAATCACACTATATATAACTCATCTATTTATGGCCATAAACTCCCTTAGTCCACCTCAATTGAGTGAGAAAATGTCAAACCCATCATATGAGAGAACAAATCCCATCTTGGTTATGTGTCATGTGATGAAATGATATATTGTAAACCCAACCCCCGATTAACTATTACTAAAGGATTTAATAATAATGGTATAAAGGTATAAATGTTTTCATTATAATTATATTTCCAAAATTGGGTATGGATAATTAATGTGAAATATGAAACCCTATCACATTAAATAAATATTGCATATCACTCCATTTTCTATACATGGAATCACATCTAGTGAAAAAAACTCATTTCATGCCTCATGCGAATATTATATATATCTATATGAAATTATACACATGATAAATTAAACATTTTATCAAAACCTATAACACTACATGATAAATACCAATTTGGATTAACTCAATGTACTACCTTGAGTTGTTAATAATGATTTCACTTCATTTAACATGTAGTCAATGTGAAAGAATGTTAAATTGGAGATTGAAATTTCTACAACCAAATACATTTTATATCCTTAAAATATTTGAGAAAGAATAAAAAATCATATATAAGTTCATTTATAATCATTCCATATAATATATACTACCAATTATTCTTTATGTCATTGCAGTTTTAGTATATTATTAAACAAAATACATATATATGTAATTATTACCACATCTCTATTTGTCCATCTAACAAAAACCTCTCACTAAACTCTATTAGATAGTAACATCATTAAAGAATGTTTTTGAATAATAGAGAGACATATAAATCATACTCTACTGATCAAATCATTGAACATAGTATTCAAACTAATTTACTATACAACATCAACTATTATGATGTTAATAACTTATATGGTATACACATAACTCTTTTTATGTTATTCCTCATCATCATTCACAAAATGTCACCATAACAATTTTCTTTTAAGATCACATTTGTAAATAAATTAAAAAAATTACACTATAATTATTTACCAACACATTCTAAATACTTTTAGGATATTAAGTGACATTCACTAGAAATTTGAGGAGCATAATCTTTTATTTTTTTCACTTGAACTTCTCCTTGTCGAAACATACTCTCACTAGCCTCTTAGAAACTGTATTCTATTTGAAATATCATTTTAATACACAAAAACTCTTTTATGTTTATTAAATAAAACTAATTTACTTAGGTGGGTTTATTTAATTAATAAACTATCAATATCCATATCCTTTATAGTATTCGATGTTTTTATATTATTTTAATGAAAATATGACATTATTATTTAAAATATTCCATTAATGGATTTGGGAACTCATTCGCTCATGTTTTAAAAAAATATATTAGTTAAACTCTTTTATCATGAATAAAACTCTTTAATCATTATCTTCTTCTCAAACATGTTATAGAATATGATGAATCATAAACCATATGTATCCAAATATTCTTATTATATTGTTCATAAAAATTATTTGTTTTTGAAAAAAATATTCTTATCATATAATGAAAGTAATATTATTATACATATCCTTTATCATATCCATCTGAGACTAAAATATTCTTTTACTTTTAAAATATTCATAATAGGAATTTCTAATTCAAAATTTTAATTCAAAATACAACCTCCATAAATTATTACCTTGATTTTGAACCTCCTTATGTTCATAAAATTTATTAAATGTTCATTAGGTATTATGTACCATTAAAAATCAAATAATTTATTTCAAAACATTAATACCTGACCTAGGATCTTCTTGGATTTTATTAAACACCTTTATATATATTTAGACAATTCCATGTGATGGATATTCTTCCCCTTTTCTAATGTTTTCATTTATGTTTTAATAATAAAGGATAGCTGTTGGATCATCCAATTTTCTTGCTCAAACTTATAATTTTACACATTTTCACTATCATCACAAAACTCAATCCTATACATCACAATCTATGATTATTTAGTGTCAAAACATTGAGGAATAAGGGTAATAATTTATTGAACTCATCCATATTATCAAAACCCTTCTAATAATAACCACATATTGAATTAAATAGCTAAAACAAGACTTAAAGGAAAAATATATTCTCTCAAAGGCATTGTTTAACTCAGTCAAATTATATACATGAGTGGAGAATAAGGTTCCTTTATTCATCTAGAATAAAATGTATTTGAAACCACATATGAATCCTTATATGCTTCTCTTAAGAATATTGAACCACATACTGAACCACTTTAACAATTTATTATTTAGGAATGTTTATCTTTAAAACATAGAATCTTATTTATCATTTATGTATAATTATTTAGTTTCTGTACTAGTATATTAAAATTACTTATGTTAATATTTTATTTCTCTAGGATTGATTTAAAATTTTTGTTAAAATTATTATGATTATATTATATTAATAACTGAAACCTTTATTAGGAGAGTATCAGGTTTTACACTCATTTAATAACGACTTTTTATTAAATATAGTCCAACTAAATGATGATTTATTGGTTTTTGGAAATTGTCACATGATCATTGGTAATGAAAAAACCCATATGATTTCTGATCTATCTTTAAGGAATCATATATGCATAGAAATTACTAAAGATATGCCCAGGGTGTACCTGTATCATAGTTACAATACCCTATATATGGATGGATGAAACTGGATGATGATCATGGAAATAGAAATTTCATCGGGGGGGGGGGGGGGGGGTCAATGGGTTACTAAAATGATATGATCGTGGGTAATAATAAGTAGAATATGAAGAAAATGATGTTGGGGAACATGATGCACCAACAATGTTAAGGAAAAAAGAGGGATCACATGTATGGACCATAACATCATAGGGCTAGAAATAGCAAAAAAATTAAAGGCCTTTTGTGCCTATTGGCCTTTAGATCATGAATTATTGGACCTCAGGTTTATTTAAGGATTCCCTCTTAAACCAATTGAAAATAAGTATTATCAAAAAATAAAATAAAAATGGAGTAGAGGGAAAATCACTGAAGAAACAAACTAATTTTTGTACCTATTATGGGATTACAGTAACCATTGAATCCAAAAAAAGTTTTTTATGACCCTGAAACTAGGAAGAGGTGTTAGAACCTTCACGTAGTAACAATTCCTGCTTCCAAATGAAGATAGATATAATTAACTATTATTATTATAGACATTGGAATAAACATATATATGTATATATTCATTATTTGTATACACATGAATATAAGATGATTCATAACTACTTTGTTGGCGGTACATATTATATAATTATAGTACATTTATATTACAGTTTATGAATTAAAAGAATAACTATAAAAAATGTATCATTTAATATATTTGTGGATGTATATATTATATTTTTTTTGAATGTTTATCTTTTATTATTTTTTTAAGAATAAGTTGAAGCATAATCATAAGAAATTTAATAATGAAAAAAATGTTTTTTTGGAAAAATTTATGTCAGTATAAACATTATAATTTGAATAAAAAAAATCATATTCCTAAGGATATATATATATTAGTTGTTATATATTACAGTCATTCCATAATTTAAAATTTTAAAATGTGTAAGTATTGTGATTTTTTATATTATAATATTAGCTTATTTGTGATGCATTATATTATCCTAATGTGTTACTTTGGAATATAATTTTTCTGTTTATGTATGAATGTTATTTAAGGATGATAAAATTTATATTCATGTATGTGGATATAGATGAAATTTCAATGTAATCAAAATATATCACAATGTATTGTGTTTCCATAGATGGAGAAATGAAAAAGATGTACTATTATTGAAAATGACATTGTATATAATGATATAAACATGTTATGATTTTTTTAAAGTAAATGAATGAGCCATAAATCCCAAGTTCATACCATAGTGGTTCCAATCTTGAAAACCAAACTAAAAAATTCTTCATCTTGACAATTGTATCATGATGTTCTAATAATGATAGAGTGAGAAGAACCAGACATTTCATCTTAATTTTACATTAAATTGGTTGGTCCTCACTGGGTAAAACCAATTTATTCATATGAGAAAAAGGATATATAATAAACCAATTTTAAAATTAAAATGTTTGAAAATAGACTTAAAAATTAAATAATTGATAAAAATGATCTGTAGATTAATAATATATTGACAATAAACTAAACAGTTTTTAGCAAAAAACGAAAAACAATATGTTCTTCAGTCATAATTTGGAATAAATAATAATTTATTTTTATAAAATTATTCATTATTATTTTTATAACGATAATTTTACAATAATGTTTTTTCAAGTATAGAGTAAAAAATAATAAAAAACAAACCATTGAATAACTTGAACATTATTTTCAGGATTCTTTGAGGTGAAACCCAAATGATATTTTTTTGACTAGTAGAGTCTAGGGTCTATTATTAAAGGTAGAGGTCTTTGATTCCTTCTCCATATAAATCATGCGTTGATAAAACTAAAAGTTTACCCCCTTCAATGATCTTAAACTAGTTATGCACCATAGTGGTGTGTTTGAAGTCGAACTCAAGGAGGATACTCACACACTATTTTTATACTATCACTATAATTATTTAACTAAATTATTATAGTCATATTATCAAGGTAATAATACTGGGAGATGTAAGAAATATATGATATGTATATGGATGAATGAAATGACATGATGAATGCAAGACACTAAAAAACAGATTCAGAATGACCATAGTGAATTAAAATGACTAAACCTAGCTAGTTAATCAATTAATCCCTTCCTCTATTTCTTAGAAAGGATTTATACCTATTAATCCCATAAATTCATAATAAAAAATAATTTATTATGAATATCACTATATTAAATTGATATAATCAATTACTATAACCAAAATGAGTAAATTCATTTCCAAAGAGATATAAAAAATTCATCTTGAAATTTCTAATGAAAAAAAGTAAATCTAAACTCAACATTCTCCAGAACTGTTATTAAGAAGCTGAAATTAAATGATGAATAATAGTTTATTCTATAATACACTAAATTCTTGAACTCATTCCAGTCTAAATGAAATTAATATATTCGAAAGAAAGATGATAGTAGCATAGTTAGAAACTATATTAATTCCAGAGAGCAATAATGTTCATTATTCAAAACAAAAAATAGATATTTAATAGAAATAAAATAAAATAAGCATATATTAGTAAGTTTTTTAAAGATTTTTGTCTTTTTCTATACACATTAATGAATCAATGTCATTATATATAAAGGGGAGAGCATAAAATTGTGGAAAAAAAATAAAATCAAAAAAATCAATGACAAATACCCCAAGGTGTGGGAGACTGTAGGGGCTTATAGTAGAGGAACCCAAAGCATCCTCTCTTACAATATTCTAACATTAAATGGATATGGAGGTCAAATTCAGGTGGATGATGACTTTGAGACAATCTTTTTCAATATAGGTGAGGTGATAAACTACATTTTTCCCTCTCTCTATGTGGGTAACATGTCTGTATTATTGCTATTAAAACCCATATACCTTCTCATAACATAGGAAATAGACCATGGTGTATTGGGATTTCCATGAATGGAGTTTCATATGATCCTTGAAGCAAAATGTGTATAAAAACAACAACATTATATCCATTAAGATAATATCACATTATCATCACTTTTATAGAATAATGAATTTAAAATAGAGGGTGAGAACCAAATAAAAGAGTTATCCAATAGGTCCCATGAATGGGAATAGTATTCATAAGTGGTCCTCAAAAATTTAATAATTTCATAAGAAATGGATTGAATTTCCCTTTACTTATAACTTCAGTATACATGGAATAAATATATGTTGGATTTTAGCTTCCACTATTATCAAATTTTCTTCGCCCCTAGAAAAAATTAGTCACCTTAACCTGATTCAAATTAAATCTATCATAGGATCATCCTAGTAATGTTTATTTTCCATATTAACCACATTCAATTTCAACTATAATTTTCTTTACTAGGCCAATGCCAATTTACCTCTTAAAAAAATAGACAAAATCAACATCATACAACATCAGCATTAACAACCCGAGTTTCCTTGTAAAACTTAATCATCTTTAGGAATCCGTACATCATGCTATAGTAAAACCACTAAATCTTGTACACACAATGAATAATATCTCAAATATTCACCTCATTCATTATAGTAAATTTCACTAAACCATGGTTTCTTCTCAAGAGCCTAAAAAATAGACCCTAAATCTAAAATTTTATTGATTGTGGTACATGAAAATTAAATACTAGCTATTCATTGGATCTAATGTAATGATCAAATAAAAAATAAAAATATATAGATTACCAAACTCCATACTAGGATAAATGACTACTAATGGAGGTGAATTGAAACATAAAACAACAATGTAAACCCCTATAAAGATCATATCTCCACTCTCAGCATCCATATCTAGTGAAACAAAAAAACATTATAAACTAAAACTCATTTGATGCAACCCCAAATTCCAAATATCTCCTGGCCTCCCAGATAATTGTTAAGTGAGATCTAGGAAACCAGTTTGAACATCCCTAGAGGTAGGAGCTCTATGCCCAAGCCCTAATTAATGTAGATCTGATTCTTTCATATAACCATATTCATCTTTGATAAATCAGATCTAAAATATCACCTTCTCTATATTGAATTACCCCCAACTCAAGATTAACCTATAAAAAATCTTTCTCCAGATTGTGAATTGGGAATGAAAACACAACAACAATCAATGCCTTTAATCACAGTCATCAAATAAGTGAGCTAAATATCTTCAACCAAATCCATAACATCAAACATAAAATTCAAGATGAATAAAGAACTAATGAAATGAGAAATTCATCTAAATATGCACATTTTTCTTTTGAGAAACAACCTATAGAAGACAACTAAAAACCCCCGAACTCTTTGAAGGATTCTTATTAGAAGTAAAATTCAAATCATTTACCAGGGATCTATAACCTTAAAACATAAAGATAACATGCCTCTTAGACTATGGAATGGACATTCCTAATTCTAAAGTTCTTGTAATTTCAATATAATCATGGAGCTTAATGTCGCGACAACCGATGGAAATCATGGAGGCAGCACTGGTCCTTTCTGCTTCATATTTACCCTCCAAGGACACATTTATCATGGCCAAGGGAATGAGTACAAAAGCATGTGGTGGTTTTAAAGGATGAAAAAAATGTGGGTCTTCCACTACCCTATGACTAGATGATCATTTATGGATTTAAGTGTAATATTTTTTATTGATATTAAATTAACAAAAATAATAAATAAATAAATAAAATATAAAAATATGTAGTTTTTAAAAAATTATATAAAATTAATATGCATATATTTTATTTAAATTTTTTAATTTAGAGTTTTTAATATTTTTCAATCATTTATCAATAATTATATATTCTATATATTTATTTTATTAATTTTTTTAAATTGTTAATATTATAATTCAATGTAAAAAATTTTGTTTTTATCAAATGATATGTGTCATTAGTAATTAAATAAAAAAATATTAAATAATGAATAAAAGTTTTTTATTGTTAGATAATTTATTACAACATATTTTTCTAATGTTAAATGTTTTTAGTAATAGTAATTAATATAATATATTTATTTTTTGGTAATAAAATTGTTGGTATTCATATGATAAAGCAACACATTTAAATATTATTAAAATATATGTTGGTATTAAATGATTGATACCAACATATATTTTTGATGGTAAAAGTAATTTTTGAAACAAAAAAATAATACTAAAGTGACTTAATATCTATTATAAATACTCAATTTTACCAATAGATATGTTATATTTCAATGAATTTATATTGGTATAAGTCATTTTTTTTCGTAGTGTGTGATAATTCCCTTAAATTAATGATATGTAAGTAATGGAAAACCCGTTGATAAAACAAGAAAATTTTATCTGATTATGTGAATCATTATCTTTGTATGTGTGCATGTGTAATGTTTGGTTATGGGTAGGGCTAATGGGATGTGTAACCATGCTACAGGGTGATTGTGATAGAAATTAGAGGTGATATGGCAGTTACTGCAAGGAGTGGTTGTGGATATAAAATGGTGGGTTTGTTTGGGCTTGTTATCATGAGGATGATTCACTATCTATTGTTTTGATGTTCTGTATTATGCTAGTTGACCAAGTAGTAACAGAATTACATAAAAAATAATTACTTGAAATGGGTATGGTTAATGAATGAATTAACAATGGGATGTGTGGTTGAAATAGTCAATTAATGAAATAATCAGATGTAAAAATGAAACTAGTGGGTTGTTTAAATGGGTTTTGGTTGGTAAATGGGTAATCTAGAAAATTTATTAATTTATAATAGTGGATTATGGCTTAAGGTTGTATAGTGGTGTTGTGCATTTAGAGGAAACGATGAAAGTGTGTAAATTTGTGGGTTGGTTGGTACCCCCTTTTGGACTTGAACCCATAGGTTGGGATTGTGTGTGTGGTTGTTATGTATATTTTTATATTCATTTTTATTTCTATATGAACCACACCCACATTGAGGATTATGTTCTGAAACCCATATATATATATACATGGGGTGTTTTTCCAACATCTTGGTGGCAAGGATGAATGGTTGGATACCATCACAGTCCCACTCCCTCTTCTAGGTCTGATTGATATGCACGGGTTATGATGGCTAAAAGTCAAAAGTGCAATAGTGGTGGTTTGATGCCATGTTCCAGGTGTTTATGGGTGGGATGTGAGATGATGATATGGATTATAGTGGGTTGGTTCATTTTAGGAGGATGTCATAAGGTTGTTGTCCTTCATGTTCAAAATACCCTACTACCCTAGTTACTATTGTGGATGAGATGAGATGGCCCAAGTGTCATTGGGTGAGGTTTGATGTGGTGGACTAGGTCACTTTGTGTGAGATGTGATGAGTTGTTTTCATGATATGGTGTGGTGGTGTGGTGTTGTGATATACAGAAGAGATGATAGTGATGAGATGTATGACGTTGGCGTGTGAGTGTAGAAAATTAGTGGAAATTTATTATGGGGGACCCATTGTCGATATGTTTCTTATTATGTTATTATAATTGGATGCATTTTTTGTTGAACGTGCCTTGGTGATGATGGGTTTGGATTGTTGAACTCATTAGGTGTTGTTTGGTACTCCTATTTTTTTATGGGTGAATTAGTATTATTATCTCATATGTGAATAAGAGAATTTTGTTACCCTATCGAGTATACATTCATGATCAACCAATGCAAATAAACTATTTTTTCAGGTTTCCAAGAGGATTACATAGACCATGTTGGTAATTACTAGCTTATAAAATTGGATAGTTGTTGTAGCGCTACATTAGATTTTATTTTGGTACTTGTTTTGGACTGTTTTCTATGTATCTATTTTATTTACACATCCATTGTGGTATGATTTTGAGTTTATTGACATTATGTCATGGATTTTCTTGTGATTGATTCATCATATCTTCGAATATTGTTTCCTTTTAGAGTTTAATGCTTCTCATATCATGATATTTTCATACCATCGGTGCTAGTCATCAACTTGGGTCCTACTAGAGGTGAGACTCATGGGTAATCATCTCCCTACATTAATTTCCAACCTAGATGGGGTTCCATTGGAGTGAGGGGTTCATTACATTGAGATAGTAAACCTTTTTCTTGAGCTGAAGAAGTTGTCTAAGAATAACCCTTTGAGTCTTCATCATAAGGCTTCACTGAATATAAGACTTTATAAATCATAAGAATTCATGTACAATATTATGTATTTTTACCAAAACATAAGACTTTATAGATAATCTTATGTATTTTGTAATTGTTGAAATTTTTAGAAGTTTGTGGGATAAAAAAAAGTTTTCTATAAATAATTTTCTAAAAAAACAACCTGATGATGTTGAATAAGTTCTTCAATGTATAAAACAACACATTTAAGTGGTTATTCAAGCTGATTCACATGAGATTTTTTAATATGGTGACATTTTATCATCATTGTTTCATGTTTGGAGATATTTTATCTTAGATGTTATTTTGGATCATGAATTTATACTTATAAGAGAAGAAGAACCTGAAAATAAGTTTGGTATTTAAATGTGGTGATGAAATGGTGGTTTATAATTCTAATAAAAAATTACATCTATTTATGTAGTGTTTCTTTCTAAGTTATTTTGAGGTTTTTTTGTTTCATATATTTAATGAAGTAAGTTGAGCATATTTTTTTTCAGTTGGGACGAAGACATCGATATTCATAAAAATCATAAATTCTTTTTTATTTTAATTATTCTTATTATAAATCACGGCTGGGGAAGTTTTAGAAATTAGTTTTTGTTGAGATGACAATAATGTCGAAATGAAAAAAGACAAAATATGATCTGGACATATAGATAATTCCAATTTTAATATTTTTAGATCATATGGGATACGATCACGAGATTAACCGTATGAGAATAAACAGGAGTATTATATTTTATAATTCAATTGAATAATTTTTTGAGAATGCTATTATGAAAATAATATTTACAGAATTATTAATAATTTGGTATAATTAAAAAATGTGATATATGAGGATCTTTTAATGATAGATAATTAACATCTAATATTGAAGGGTGTATCAAAAAAACTGAGAAAAGAATAAGAGAGTGTTTAAATCATGTTGTTTAGATGTTACGATCATCATCTACATGAGATCAATATTTAATGTGAATCAAATCTAAGATTGAGTTTGAAATAGAATATCAATATATGATTCTTACTTGAGTAATATTTTTGAACTATCTACATTCATGGATCTAGGTGAATATCATTAATAGTTGCTGAGAAACCAGATTCTCAAGATATCATTCCACATTTATTTTCATCATTATAGTACCAAGAGGATTGTGTGTACAAGACAATGGGATTCTGATGAAATAGTATTTTTGATGATATCTAGAGTATTAAATTGTACTTTTTCATAAATTTTTTGGACAATAAGTGGCTTAATTGGAATCGAACACAATAAAGAGTAGGTACCAACACTTGGTCATAACTTTATAAAATTCTTCTTGTGTCTTGTCTTCTTTATTAATCCATTTCATAGAGGTAAGGCTAAATAGATATTGTTAATGTATTATGTCTTAACCAGTGGGAGGGTTTTATTTATAATCAAAATAAATTTTAAAATACAATCACCACAGATTCATCATCCCCTTCTTAGTGGTGCATCAGTTGTTATGGAATCTAATAATTTATTTTAGGAATATTTTTATTAGATGATTATCAGAAGACAAGTCCTTTACCCTGGACATTCTTTGATTTGATTATTAGTATAAGGAAAGTCTCTATCCTCATAATTGTTTTGTAATTAAATCAATAAAATACAAGACCTTATTC
Organism: Viscum album; assembly: GCA_963277665.1. NCBI lineage: Eukaryota > Viridiplantae > Streptophyta > Magnoliopsida > Santalales > Viscaceae > Viscum > Viscum album. Next base: position 1,279,042,248 of record OY728127.1, read on the forward strand.
CTAACATTTCTTTGATTGGAAAATTTGATGGTGGACTGATGGAAGTTCAAATATGAGATTCTTTTTTCCCTGTGAAATTAATTAAAAATAAGGATAATTTATACATAGTGGATTTAAGAGTAATATAGGAAGTCCCAACTTCATGAGATCACCATAACTTAAAGGGAAGTTCCAAGATGGATGAGATCTCCTTAACTTAAAGATATAACATTTTCTATTAATTTTTCTCACCCCTAATTATCTAAAATGATCACCCCTTATGATTTTATACAGTTTTAAAAATCATACTATTGAGAAATATAATCATTGAACCATAACAATTTCTCTTGAGATCATTTCTTATTTGATTATTATAGTGAATTCATTTTTGACTATTTCTCTTTAACCAATTTAAGACAACATGGAAATTAATTATTTAACTATTAGGATGAAAAATTTGACCATTAGAGGTGATTCTGAGCTCAAAAAAGTAGTTTTTTCACATTATATGTCAATTCATTGAAGATCGGTTGGGGTGAAACTAAATATAGAAGGATCAAATAAATTTATTAGATTCCTAGAACTTATTTCTTTCTACCTTATCCTCGTTCATTTGTTTTTTTATGTGAAGTATAAATGCTGATGTTGATACCATTTAAGTATTCAGTATACAATTTCATTATCCATTAGATTATTCATCAAATTTCTTTAAATTGAGAAGTTTTATAGTAAAAAATATACCCAATGTTACAACCAATAGATATATAATCATAATAAAAAAACATCAGGGATGGCCTTTCCAACCAAAATTCATGTGAAAAAACAGTATTTATGACATATTTTTATAAGAGTAACATTATAATTATCAAAACATGAAATAATTTCATATTATAAGCCATATTATAAAAAAAAATTACACTAAGTTGGACATAGAAACTAATCATTTTTTCCCTCATGAAAAATCAAATAATTTTTCCAACATCACAACTATATGTGAAAAGATGGATGGATAATTTTTACAATGAAAAAAATAACAAAATTAACTTCTCCTATTTTTTCATAAAAATAAAAAACATAGCCCAGAGGAGATGAGTAAAATGGACCACATGAGGATGAAGAGTAACCTACATGCGACATTTGGACATGAGGTAGAAGAGAAGGATGGAGAATGATTGGAGCACCATTAATGTCTGAGTGTGGGAATTTGTGTTGATTGATTTTGAATCTTGTTTTTTTCATTTTAGGGTTTTCTATTTCACACTTTTATATATTTTTTAAATTTATTTTTTTATTGAGTTATAATTTTTGTATTAATGTTTCAAAAATACATTATGAGTTAGTGGTATTATAAGTTATAATGGTGTTTTATATCTGATCTTTCATGAGATCCACTAATTATATCACTTTATCCATTCATAAAAATTTAATTCTCGATCACATAACCATCATATATACCATTGAAAACTATGATATAATACTGATATATAAAAAATCAAGTATGAATATTGGTGTTCATGCTCTAAGAGGAACATTTATTTATATATATATATGACACCATTTGATCCATTATAAAGGGTTAAAATGTGAGTATTGAACCATTAATAGGCTCGAAGATAGATACTATGAAATTTGGGAATGTCGAACAACATCTTACCTTCGGGAAATTGGATTCCACCATTACTATTTTAGATGTACACCCTTTGTTGTCGTAACTGGGATTAATTTCGTTGGGGTGGGTTGAATTTATAATAAATTCACTTATTTTTAAAAAAGGTTGGAGGAATTCATCAACAAAAACATCATGGTTTTCAACATTAAAAAAATCAAAAAAATAAATTTACCATAGTTTATGTGATACAACAAGGCCAATATGAGTTTCATGATTTTGAAACAACAAAATTGACATTCCTTTTGTAATTGGATTGATAATAATTGTTTCAATTCTTATATATTCAACAACATCCATATTTATTTATCATGATTTCTAATTAAAAATTACATAGTGTATATATAATTACTGTGTCTTGCACTTTTTTGTTCCTAAAAACACTGGAGGTGAGTTATCACAAAAATTTTTTATAGTCCCCTTGATTGAAAAGATAATATTTAAACCAGGATGAAAATTTTTATCCATAATTTTCATAATAAATCTATTATGTCCATCTAGTACCTAACAATGAAAAATTCACGAAACAAATGATAAGAATAAAATAACATATAATGTAAATTTTTAAAAAATAAAGAAAACTAATTTAGAAGGATTTATTTGGATTGAGAAAAATAACAATGTTTGCAGAGAGGAAAAATGGTGTCATAATATCTGAGAGGACAATATATCGAGATAATATGTGGTACGTAATCTTTGGCATGGATTGAGGTCTTAAAGGAAAACATGGTTCTATAGTATCCCCACATTACTACCATTTCATATTTTTATAGTAGTCCACAATGATACAACACTCGTTGTTGTTACATATAAACCATAAAATGTGTCATATTAGTTTCAAATATCCCATTTTATCAATTATACCAACATCATTCGACTAACCATTCCCTATAATTCCAAAAATCTATTATATGAAGAATAATCTAAAAACCAGAAAGATTTTATAGGGATGAAACTTACCCATTACAGAACACGAGGTAACTCCAAAACCTAAATAAAAAGAAAATCTATCTAGAAATTTGGATTGAATAACAAAATGAAGAATAAACAATGAACCTTAAACCTTGATAATATAATCTATCTAAGATTTTCACAATCTTGATGATGATCACAAAGAAGTATCCAAAGGACTCATTCCCCATGGTATCCACTAGTTAGACGAATCTCCGAACACTCGAGAAGGATCTCCCTCATTACTATAGTTTTCAGTAATCTTATTTAAATTTGGGGGAGAATTAGAGATAAATAGATATTAAGATGAGTGGTTTCACAACATTAATTGAATTGGAATGCCTAAAAATATCACAAACTTAAATCTAACTTATATGACCATCAATAGAGATCCTTTAGACACCAAACATTTTGATAAATTAAATGGTTTGTATCATAAAAATTTATTGATTTACCACATTGGAAACTCATCGATTTCTATTTTTATTAATATTTTAACATTTCATTTTTTTTCTTTTAAACTCATCAGATCATCATAAGAAGATTATCAAACCAATAATGATAGCATATTATAGGAGTGGGATGTTGATAAATGCATTATTGCATACAATTTAAGACTACCATGCACATCATGATGATGATGTGGCACTCACCACATCATGGTATATCCCAAGTAAAACCACAATGTGGTATAAATAATCACATAATTATGGTGAATTAGTGAAAAATTCCATCAATATACCTCATTCTATGAAGCCTCATCGAATAATCACATTTTCACTTCATGGAAAAACCAATGCAACAACTCATGAGATCATATCCAATAATCCATTTGGATATTTCCAAAACCACTTTTGGGAATGATATCGTCAATTTTCTCCTTATGCTATATCATATGTAACTACTGGGGAAAATCAATCTAGAATATATTTTCATGACTCGTCCCTCATAGCCCATGTCGTGACTACCCCAAGCTCACCTTCCATAGTCAAGGGGCTGGCGACTAGCACCGAAAGGTGTATTATCTAAAACCAGGAAGGAATTTCCTTTATAACCTGTAAACACATGCAACCAAGAACACAGTGAGATAAAAAAACAAGTAAAACTATAGAGAAAAATGAGTTCTAAAATTAAGAGGTGCAAGAATACAAGCCCAATAGTAAAGTTAAAAGTTCAAATGAAAATCAATACAACTGAAGAAAGAGAAAGAAAACTACTGGGTCATCCTCTGAGGTTCCTACCTAAAGGGTGGGTACAGATTGCCTCCTTAGCACTCCACTTCTGTCCGTCGCCTCTACGTGTCGACACGCTGTATGGTCCACCCTGGGGTACTATCCAAACTTGGTACCCTCAGCCTCGATCAGCGCTGTTTGTCATCTGCACCAAACACAACAAGGTGCGGGCATAGCCCATGCAGGGGTGAGTATAAAGATACTCAGTTGGGACCCTGAGACCCTTAAGGTCTCACAAAATCCACAAAGAATAACCACAAGGCATGAAATCAACTGAAAACCCTACTTAGGTATATTCCCATACATATACCTAAGTTATTGACTATACCCATCTCAATCATGAGGAAATCACAGAGTCCAACTCCAAGACAAGAGATTAACTATTCCAAAAAGTAAGGAATACCACGAAGGTAAGTATCACACAGGTACGCCACATAGAATAATTACACCAAGGTATTACCATGATGGAAAGTACCATAAGGTACAAATTCCACTCAAAAAATGTATTTCTTAGGTACAATAGTAGAGAATATGAGATGTAACTACTGAATCATCTTAACCTATTAAGAGGCTCTGTTGCTGACCCACATAGGATCACTCGGTGCTAACCCACACAGGATTGCTAGGTTCTAACCCACATAGGATCTCTCAGTGATGACCCACACAGGATCTCTAGGTGCTAACACAGACAGGATCACTCTACGCTGACCCACTAAGGATCACTACGTGCTGAACCACACATGATCTCCTAGTACTGACCCACACTAGATCTCTATTCATTCTTTACGTCACAGCCAGCTACTGGGTTACCACACTAAGCTTGCTCATCTCCGGGAGAGTCCTCTCCTAAATCCACTGGTCGATACTCCAATTCCCCTAAAGTCCCATGAAGAAGTATCTCAATGTACCACCACGTCATATGGGTCTTAATGCAATAGATGGTCTGTCAATCATATGCCTGGTCTATGATTTATTATCCTTTTAGTCTTGAGGGTTAGGTTGGATGCATGCTCGATCTAACCTGACTGTACTCCAACTTTATCCAAAACCATATTCGGGTATACTCAAAGGGACTGTCTCACTCCAAGGTTTCTAGCACCGCTGAGGATTCGTCAAATAGACGTCCAGTGCCAAAGTTATGGCCCAAAGAGTGTAAATGACTCATAGTGGTTCCAGGTCCAGTCTAACCCGGTCATACCGACCCAACCCGACCCAATTGGGGTCGACCCAGCCCGACCTGCTGGGTACGGCCTGCCCTATGGTACGACTCAGTCCCCTGGGCATTCCGGCCCGTTGGATCCGGCCTGGTCCGCACTAGACAGACTGACCCAACTTGGCAGCGTGGGGCAGTGCAGAGGCCGTGGGGATAAAAGGGAGGAGAGGTCATGGGGTGGTGGGCAGCGTAGTGGGGATACGGGTCGGCGGAGCCTTGGGGGTTGCAGCAGGGCCGCGAGGGGCGCAGTGGGGCCATGGGGCGGTAGTGTCATGGGTTGGTGGGGCCGCGTGTGGCATGGCAGGGCCACGGGGAAGTGGAGCCATTGGGTGGTGGAGGTCGTGGGTAGCGGAGGCCATGGGCAGTGGAGCGCCACAGGGAATGGAGGTTGCGGGGCGGCATAGGCTGCGGGGCGGCATAGGCTGCGGGGCGACGGAGGCCGTGTGGCGGCGTGATACCATGCCTGCACCGGTGGCCGGATGGACCGGTAGCTCTTCATTTTCCACCATTATCATGGTTCTTGAGTTCCACCAGTGACAACCTTCAGCATCGGTGGCCTACACCACTTCGAAGATAACACAAAAGATCCACAAGATTTGCGGAGGGGTCGGGCCATGTTTTTTTCCCGTACCCTCTACATTAGGGCGATAGCATACGTCTCAAGGAAGATGATTCAATGTGAGAGGGAATTTAACATTGATCAAATTAAAACACACCCCTAAAATGATTATTCCCAAACCTACAGAAAAAGAAATAATCCACAGATCAACTAGTTAGAGAGTTGATCCACATTCTTTGTTTAGAAGGGAACAACATGAGAATCCATAATCACGCAAAATAAAAACCCTTCCTCATTTGTTTATTGACATCAATGAGGAGGGGGGACGGTTGTTGATTGAAGACATACCATGCTGGAGGATGTCCCGAGGAATATGTCGAAGATTTTGGAGAACATCGACATTCATCATTGGAGAAGCGTTCTTCATCAGAGAGGTTCTCTGTTGGAGATACATAATGTTTCTCAAATGGTTGGGCATCGCGACACTTTACCAGTGCTTTGTCACTTCGTGAAGCCATCCCAAATCCTCCTCTGAAGCTACATATAAATAGGATAGTGGGGAAGGTATGTAACGACTGTGGAATTTATGATGGTTTCTTAATTAGGAACCTTCCTAAATTCAAAAGACGTTGTTACTTAATATTTATAAAGGGTCAAACCAATTAATTTACATTGGTGAAATTAATTGGGAGAATTCTATGGGATTTACCCACATTTAATAGGGGTTCATGTGGTCCCCACCACCACAAAACACATGTGGGAGGTTTTAGTTCAGGTGTTCCCCACCTTATAACATCTAAAAGGTTGGTTTCAACAAATAGAAATAAAAATGTTTAAACATTTTTATTTTATTTTATTCATTCACAAAAAACACAAAAAATAACTTTCACCCTCGACCAATAGCCACCTAGGTGAAAGTCTCCTTAAGCAAATACCGGCTCTGCAAGTTCAACGGTGTCCTCTATTTTCAATTCTGAGCAGCTGTTCAAAAGTTCCAAAAACTCGTTCGCACATTTACAGAACATACCAGAAAAAAGTTCAGAAATTCATTCCGGGCACACCAGGCCTCGAAATCACACACCATCATTTTTTGCAGACTTGTAAAATTCCCAATTAATTAAAAAAAATTACATGGAATTTCCATGTCTTTACATTCTCTCCACCACATGGCTTTACGTCCCTGTATGCCAAAAATCAAACTAAGGGAACAAGTGGGGATACCGAGCACGTATCTGAGCCTCCTGATCCCCCGAAGGACCCACTCCTGTCGATCCTCAATCTCTACTAAAACCTAAATAAAATTCACCCCATCGTCGATGTCCAGCTCGCCCTGATCGATGATTTGAGAATGGTCGTGCGCATATCTCTTCAGTTGGGATACGTGAAAGACGTCATGCACCCGGTGAAACTGAGGGGGATGTTCTAGGTAATAATCCACCTCACCAACTCTATTGAGGACCAGGAAGGGTCCGATGAACATCGAAGATAACTTTACGCCTCGGTCAAATCTCCACAAACCTCCTCGAGATGAGACCTATAGAAATAAATGGTCACCAACATCGAACTCCATAGGTCTCCATCTCCTGTCGGCATAAGACTTCATCCTACTTTGTTCAGTCCTCATCTTATCTTGGATAATCTACACCTTCTATGTTGTAGCCCGTACCATCTCTGGTCTCTCTAGAGCTGACTCCCCTAGGTCAGTCCAACACAAAGGTGATCTACAAGGTCGCTCATACAATGACTCAAAAGGTTCCATCCCAATGGGGGAGTGATAACTGTTGTTGTAGGAAAACTCAACCAAAGGCAAGTTATCCTCCTAGGTGTGTCCAAAGTCGAGGATGCAAGCACATAGCATGTCCTCGAGGGTCTGAATGGTCCGCTCAGTCTGGCCATCCATCTGAGGATGGAAGACGATGCTCAAATGAAGCTACATCCCAAAAGCCTCATGCAACCCCTTCCATAACCGGGAAGTAAAACATGCATCACGATTAGAGACAATCATCGAGGGTACTCCATATAGCCACACAATCTCTTGCACATAGAGGAGTCCCAAGATCTCTTCTGAACCCTACTCTCTGATCAGTAGGAAGTGGTCCAACGTGGTGAGTCAGTCAACGATCACCCAAATCGAGTCATGTTTCTTGTATGTATGTGGAATTCCTGTTACGAATTCCTTGGATATTCCATCCCACTTCCACTCTGGGACCTCTAAAGGTTGAACCAAGCCTGCAGGTACCCGATGCTCCACCTTCACTTGCAGACAAGAGAGGCACCGAGAGAAAAACTCTGCTACATCTTTCTTCATTTCCAGCCACAAGTGCTATCGTCAGAGGTCTTGGTACATCTTCACCACTCCTAGATGTACTTATAGAGGGGATGTGTGGAACTCCCACAATAATTCCCCCTATAGTGATATTGGTACCATGGTGTGTCCTCTGAAGAGGATGTCGTGCTGCCCACCTTCATAAAATCTATCAGGTGCCTGTCCTGTGGATATCTGAGCACTTCAAGCCTCGTAGTTAGTGTCCCCACGCTGTGCCTCCATGACTTGCTGAAGAAGTGGGGGAGTTACTGTAAGAGACTGATGAAAATCTGGTCCATCTTGATCAACAAAGGATATTTGTCTAGCGACCCGCTGCTCCTTCTCCTCACCAAGCAGTTGTATACCAGATCTCTTACTGAGTTCATCTGCTACAAAGTTCCCCTTCCCAAGAGTATATACTATCTCAATGTCCTAGTTCTGGAGGAACTCAAACCAACGTTGTTGTCTCAAGTTCAGGTCCTTCTAAGAAAAGATATACCCGAGACTCTTATTATCCGAGTACACTGTAAATTGGTCACACATAAATTAATGTCACAACATATTCAAGACGAAGACCACTGCTGCTAACACCAGGTCATGGATAATGTAGTTCTGCTCATGTTGTTGCAACTTCCATGAAGCATATGCGATCAATGCTCGCTCCTGCATCAGGGAACATCTGAGTCCGGTCCCTGATGCGTTGCAGTAGACTACGTACTATATGACCTCCTCCAGTAGACTCAAGATGGGGGCACCAATCAGCCTCTGCCTTAGCTCTTGAAAACTCTGTTGGCATACCTATGACCACACAAAGGGTTTCCGCTTCTTTTTCTACACTAATAAAGGTGCTACAACTCTGGAGAAATTTGGAACAAACCTCCTGTATTATCCAACCAAACCCAAGAAACTCTGTACCTCTATCACACTCCTAGGTGGATCCAAAGTAAGTACCGCCTCAATCTTCATTAGATCTATCGAAACTCCATCCTATGAGATGACGTGTCCCTAAAAGTGAAACTCTCAGATACAGAACTAGAACTTTGAGAGCTTACCATAATGCTGGTGCACTGAGAGTGTGTCCAGTACTACCTACAAATGATATGCATGCTCCTCCTCAGTAGCTGAGTAGATCAGAATGTCGTCGATGAAGACTACTACAAAGAGATCAAGGTATGGCTGAAATATCATGTTAATGATTCCCATGAACACTAATGGAGCATTGTTAACACTGAATGACATAAACAAGAACTCATAATGGTCATACCAACATTTGAAAGCTGTCTTTTGTGCATCCTCATCTTGTACTCTGAGCTGGTGATAGACAGATCTGAGGTCTATCTTTGAGAACCATCGTGCTCCCTTCAGCTGATCAAAGGGGTCGCCAATCCTTGGATGTGGGTACTTTTTCTTAACAGTCACCAGGTTTAGGCACCGATAGTCGACCCAAAGTCTCAAACTCCCATCTGCATTCTTGGCACACAAAATCAGGGTTTCCCAATGAGAAAAACTGGGCCAAATGAACCCTTTTCCCTGTAAGTCCTCCAGCTGTACCTGTAGCTCACGAAGATCCACAGGAGCCATCTGATATGATGGTGTAGATATCAGCGATGTCCTGGGGTACAAGTCAATGTAAAATTCCACCTCTCTGTGAGGAGGTAGACCCAGAACATCATCAGGGTAGACATCCGTGTACTGGTCTATCACCAAAGTATAGATTGAACTCTCCACATCAACCGCTCTAATGGTAAGGCTAGCCAACTAGTTAGTGATCCGCTACACTCTCATCTGGGTAAGTCTATCCTATGCTGAATAGTCTCTCTTCTAACAAGTGAAGGTAAACATGGTCCCATCCGTGCAGACACACCACACTTTGTGCCTAATACAATCAATCTGAGCATGGACTGTAGATAACCATTCTATACCCTAGATGACATCGTAAGGCCTAGACGTTGCTACTTGGGGATACAAACCGAATCTCTAGACTCCTAGAGTAAGCTCGCACTACTGGAACTAGTGTGTAATCATCGAATCTGCTCCTGTATGAGACTCTAGCTGTAAGGATCGAGCAAACAACTCCATCGGAATCTCTGAGCTCTGAACGAGGGAAGTGGAAATAAAATAATGATTGACACCTGTGTCTATAAATACTACAACTAAGGTGGAGTAGACACATATTATACCTCATATCATCTCCGGAGCACCGTGATCGTAGGCCTCAACTGCCTAGAGTTGAGCTCTCCCCTATCCTCCTACTCTCTATTGTTTGGGTGGAGCACCTAGTGGTAGTGTCGGTAACATCTCGAATCATCACCCACCGTCAACTGCATGACCAGCTCCTCTGCCACATCAATCCGCTCCCTGAGGACCTCTTTGGTCAAACCTATATCACTACTTGGGTGGTCTGTTGACCATCTGCTGATCATCCGTATGATGGGTCAGACAGTCACAAGCCATGTGACCCTCCCCACCGCATGAGTAACACTGCATGATCCTTGCCTTTCATGCTTTGCCTCGAGAGCCCCACACCACCAACTCTGAGTCATGCAGTTTTCCACTTGTAGGTCTGGGCCTCTTGGACCTTCATGACATCTATTTACTTCCAGCTTCAGAAGACTCTGCTACGTGACGTCTGGTGGTGGGTCCCACTGCTGGTGGCTGCTCAAGAAGAAAACTCTCCACTAAGAGAGCTCTCTCTAACACCCCTACCTGCGTTGGGATGCTAAGAGAAATCATCGAAGCCCTTATCTCTCACCTGAGTACCTACTCAATGGTCTGGGCCCTGAAAAATGGGTCCCACACCATATCAGTGGAGTAGCATGAGAGGTCAGTGTACCTAACTAAGTATTGAGCAACAATCATGCTGCCCTGCTGAAGATGAAGAAGCTCCTATTTTCACACTGCACGAAGAGTCACTGGAACAAACTCTGCCTGAAATAGGCTCTCAATGTCTACCCAGAGAAGATAAACCTCATCGTGAACCTGGAGCATCAAGCTCCACCATCTACCTGATACTGTCTGTAGAAGGCTGGTGGCAAGGATCACCATGAGATCAGATGACATCCATACAAGTTGGAAAACTATCACCACGACCTCTAACCGATCCTCATCCACCTGTGGGTCAGTCTTTCCCCTGAACCTGGGTGGCCTCTGGTTCTAGAACTCGTGCAATGCACTCAAGCAACATATACCCTATACTGCTGGAGCTGGTGGCATCGGTGTCCCAACGGGTAATGGTACCACTGGTGCCTCTACTAGAAGTGGGCCCTACACTGAGGCCTCATCGCTCGGTGGGCGGTCCGTGCGTACTATATTTGGACCCCTATCTGGCTATCTACGTGGAGGCATCCTGTAAAGAAATAGTTGAACCACAGTCAAAAAGTTATACCTGGTGATCTGACTCAAAGAGATCACGAAGATAACTCTTCAAAACACACACACAATCAGTGTTTTCATGAACTGAGTCAGAAATCAGATGTCAGGGTCCTGGTGTATGGATACATCAACCGTCATACCAACACTGGAATCCCTAAACTTATAACCACACTCACTACACTTAACATTATTTCCATTAAAAATAAATATTAGAGTCTTATGTTCTACGGTAGAACTGGCTCCTCTCATACAAATTTGTCAAGACCCGTCCCTCAGGGCTCGTGCTGTGACTAACCCAAGACCACCTTCCATAGACAAGGGGCTAGTGACTAGCACTGAAAGGAATATTCCCTAAAACTGAGAAGACATTTCCTTTATATCCTGTAAACATAGGCAACCAAGAACACATAGAGATACAAAATCAAGTAAAACTGTATAGAAAAATGAGTGCTAAAAGTAAGAGGGGCAGGAATACAAGCCCAACAGTAAAGGTACATGTACAACTGAAATACAATAAAACTGAATAAAGGGAACGATAGATACAAGGCCATTCTCTGAGGTTCCTACCTGAAGGGTAGGTACATATCTCATTCTCAGCATTCCATGTCCACCAGTCTCTTCCGCATGCTGACACGCCTTATGGACCACCCCCGAGCACCGTCCAAACCTGGTACCCTCATCCTTGATTAGTGATATCCATCGTCTACACCAAAAACAAGAAGGTGCAGGCATAGCTTGTGCTGGGGTGTGTATAATGATAATCAGTAGAGACCCTAAGACCTTCAAGATATCACAAAATCCACAAAGGATAAAACACAAGGCATGAAATCAACTAACAAACCTACTTAGGTATAACCCCATACATATATCTAGGTTATAAAGTATACCAATATCAATCATGAGGAAAACACAGAGTCCAAATCAAAGCCCAAAGCTCAATTGTTCCACAAAGGAAGGAATACTATGAAGGTAAGTACAACACAGGTACACCACACAGAAGAATACCACCAAGGTATTACCATGAAGGAAAGTACCACAAGGTATAGACTCATCTCACACCTGTTATTTCATTGGTACAATAATAGAGATGATTAGATGTAACTACTGAACCATCATACTCTATTAAGAGGCTTTACTACTGACCCACAGAGGATCGCTCGGTGCTGACCCACACAGGATCACTTGGTACTGACCCACACAGGATCGCTAGGTGCTAACCCATATAGGATCCCTCGGTGCCGACCCACACAGGATCTCTAGGTGCTGACCCACACAGAATCGCTCGTTGCTTACCCACACATGATCTTTAGGTGCTGACCCACGAATGATCGCTTGGTACTGCCCCACACATGATGGGTATTCATTCTTCACGTCACACCCGGCTACTGGGTTCCCGCACTAAGCATTCTCATATCCAGGAAAGTCTTCTCCTCAAGCCAGTGGTCGATAATATAACTACCACAATGTCCCACAAATAAGTATCTCAATGGACCTCCATGTCATAGGGGTCTCAACACAATAGACGGTGCGTCAATCAGACACCCGTTCTGTGAGTTATTAGGCCTTTAGTCCCAAATGCTCGGTTGGATTCATGCTTGATCCAACTGACCATACTCTAACTTTATCCAAAACCCTAGTGGGGTATACTGAAAGAGACCATCCATCTCCAAGGTTTCCAGCTCCTCTAACGGTTCGTCAAACGAACGTCTGATGCCAAAGTTATGTCCAAAAGTGTGGAAATGGGTCGTAGTGGGTCCGGGTCCGGTCCAACCCAGTCGGACCGACCTACCCCAACCTAGTTTGTGTTGACCTAGCCAGACCTGCAGGATCCGGCCCAGCCTATGGGGTGTCCCGGCACGCTGGGTAGTCCGGCCCATGCTGGGCGGCCTGACCAGGCGGCGCAGGGAAGCTGAGCCTCGGGGTAGGGAGCCACAGTGTGGCACGATGGGGCGGCGAAGGCTGCAGGGTGGCGGAGCACCGCGGGGTGACAGAGGCCATAGGGCAGTGGAGGCCGCATAGCGATGAGGCGCCGCACCTTCGCCGGTGGCCAACTTGAACGACCTCCCTTTGTTCATCCCCTTCATCGCGGTTCTAGAATTCCACTGCTGCCAACCATCGACACCGGTCGCCGACACCATCATGAAAATCACATAAAAGATCCAAAAGATTTGCTAAGGGGTCAGGCCATGTTTCTTTGGCCCGTACCCTCCATGTTAGGGCGGTAGAATACAACTCAAGGAAGAGGATTCAATGTTAGAGGGAATTTAACATTGATCAAATTAAAACACACCCCTACAATGATTATTCCCAAACCCGAAGAAAACGAAATCATCTGCTGATCAACTAGTTAGATAGTAGATCCGCGTTCTTTGTTTACAAGCGAAGAACATGGGAATCCATAATCAGAAATGATAAAAACACTTCCTCATTTGTTTTGTGATGTAGATGAGGAGGGAAGGACAGTCTTCGATTGATGTTTTCCCACGTTCTTGATGAAGAAGTTGAATACGTTGGATAATGTCTGTTTTCTTCGTTGAAGAAGCGTTCTTCATCGGAGAGGTTCTTCGTTGGAGAAGCGTAAAGTTTCTCCAAGGGTTGGGCATCATGTCAATTTACCACCACATCGTTGCTTGGTGAAGCCGTCCCAAATCCTCCTCTAAAGCTCCATATAAATAGGATATGGGGGAAGGTAAGTAACAATCGTGGAATTTTTGACGGTTAATTTATTAGGATCCTTCACAAATTCCAACGACGATGTTACTTAATATTTAAAAGAGGTCATGAAAATTTATTTACATTGGAAAAATTAATTGGGAGGATTCCAAGTGACTTCCCCACATTTATGAGGGGTTCAGGTGGTCCCCATCACTATTACACAACTGTGGGAGGTTTTAGTTCTGGTGGTCCCCACCTTATAACTTCCACATGAGAGGTTTCAACAAATAGAAATAAAAATGTTTAAACATTTTTATTTTATTTTATTCATTCTCAAAAAACCCAAAAACTAACTTTCTCCCTCTACCAACTTCTATTGAGGTGAATGTATCCTTAAGCGAATATCAGCACTGCGAGTTCAATGATTTCCTCTGTTTTAAATTTCGAGCAAAAATTCAAAAGTTAAAAAAACCCGCTCACACGTTCAATGAACATTCCAGAAAAAAGGTCAGAAATTCATTCCAGCCACACCAGGCCTTGGAATCATGCGTTTTCAGTTTTTATAGACTCAAAAAATTTCCAATTAATTAAAAAAAAAATTACATGGAATTTCCAGGTCTTTACACATCTTTTGGAAATCTGCCAAAAAACATTTTAGGCTATCTCTTAATGTTTCATAAACTTGACCCTCATCTGAAGAACCACAATGTGTAAACCCATGATACCTTATATAATATAAAATAAATATTAATACCGCAATTAATAAATTAAGTAAATATTGGAGTCTTGAAAATAAACAATGCCCCTCAATCAGTAAAGGGATCTGGTGTGACCTCCACCAAACACATGTATCTCTATTCTTATGACCAGTAACTGTATCATATATAGGTATGCATAATCATATTATCTCTTTGTCTAATGCTTTGAGTGACCACTGTATACAATGTATTTTACTCATGTATAACCTAATCATTTTCTTTCCATTCTGTAAGTATAGACTAGATATGTAGATGAAATATCATATGTGTAGGTTCCTTATCAAGGAGAATACCCTTGGGGGTGGATCGAGGTAATATGAATTTTAAAAAATAAATCCCTTGATCTTGATCTTGTTCTATCAATGTGAAGCACACTCCATTATCTCCCGAACTTTGTCTCTATGAGTTATAAAAGAAATAAAAAGCATATGAGTTATTACATGGTTTACCATAACTGGGATAGTCCAATGAGCATGCAATGGTGATGTGCCTATGCACTTGGAACAACAGAACACATTGATTCTTTTTTGGTATACATAATAAATAGGTTGTATCGACCCTCTTAATTCATTATTTACAGAAATGAGGAAATATCACTACCTCACTTCATAGATAGGAACTCCTTTTTTGATTCCATTACAACCTTCTTATTTATGAAATAAGTATATGAAGAGTCATCTAAAATGGTGTGTATCTTCTCCAAGTTCTCATGATGTACCTAATATATAAAGATCGTAGAATCCACTCATTTATTTTTACTTTAAATTTTCCAAAATTCTAGGAAATCCTCTGTCTATCAATTCTATGTGAGAATCAATGTGAGATGCTAAATATCTATCTCTTTAATGTCTCTTGATCAGTTATATTCACATGTAGAGAATTCAGATTTCTTTAATCATATCCAAGGGATATAATCAATTAATTATTCCACTATCTTCTTAGGATCATTCCATATGTCAACCATACATAAAATTTATGATTAAGGAATATTAAAGTTAGTTTAATCCACTTAAAGTTTGATCCAAATTTCATATATGATTTTGCATGTTGTTAGAAACTGAGTTGTTGAGGTGTGTCCACACCTAATATGGAATATGATCCTCTTTAATAATGGCTCACTATGATGTATCCTCCTTCACCATGGCACATAATAGGGATTAATCAATTTCTACGATTGTGTTATATTTCTCTATGGTATGGAATCAAGTTACACAAATCCAAACAATCATAAAATTTATCTTCATCGAGACCTACCCATGAACATGAAATGATCTCTCATAACATTTCTACTCATTGAATTAGTTGTCATGTGGCTATTTCCCAGTGACCCGAGCTCTTATATGATTTGAGAAAAAAATTCATTTTCACTACCTCATTCAAACACTATAAACCATAATGTGAAACTGCAACATGGACATATTTTTTCCACATTATTTCCTATCAACTTATCCTCCATGAAATAGAAACTCTTGACACTCTAGTGACCTGGAATTGGGGTTGATCAACTCCTATGATGTAGTCTCATCAACTGTAGTGAGGTTTTGTATACAAATTAATCAAACACAATATGCACTCTATGATGTGTGAAATGTTCTATGACATTGTTTTTTTATCCTTGTACCAAATTAAAAATTCCTTTGAATGCACAAATCTCAATTAACATGGAAGGATATCAACTAGTCACTCAAGTATGACTCGTTCCAGTGATCACTCACAACCTCATGTGTCATCCCGCATGTGAGAGGACACACACCCTTATCCTTTATTCATCGACCCGTTCTCTTTTCTACCTTCACACACACCTATGAATACCTATGTCGGCGATCACATGCACTAACCGTTTTCTTCATGGCCATCTTTGATCTAGACCTACCACATTCGGGTGGCTAGCTTCTCAGATGTCCCTAGCTAGTGTGATGACCCTCTTTTTCACTCAATCCAACCTTCATTGTGGAGAATACAATGACTTTATGAAGTGGTATCCTATAGACTGAGAATATAAATTCCTTGACACATATTACCAAGAAACTGAAAAGACATAACCAGTTCAACGTAAATGTAGAACATCCAAACAAAGCACATCGTATAGTAAAAACTAATGGCCTGTAACATGGAACATTTCTTTTAAATATATTTCATCCATTACAATCCTCCAAGAATCTCCTCAAATCTACACCCTTCTTCAACTTATCTATAAAAAAATCAATGAAAAAAATCATAAATATATATTCTAATAATATTTTCATTTTGGTTTGTTGACAATTAAATTTGATTCAAATAAATACTCAATATGAAAATTTATAGAAGAACCAAATCAATTCAGACTTAATTTTTTTTAAACCTCACTTATTTTTTATACCCTTTACATCAAGTAGTATATAGAAAAATAATCTGTCCAACACTATAAGATCATGTGATTTTATAATCAGTATGAGAAAGAAGAGTTAGATGAGATAATACTCATGGTTATAACCCAAGTAACTTCATAAAATAAAATTTCTCTTCCACACAACACTATACATAACATATTTTCTCCCCCTAATCTTCAGAAAATCTCTCTCTCTCTATGTACAACTCAAATTTTGAAAACATGGAAGATAAAGTATAAACTTTTTCCCCAATTTTACCTCTCTCATTCTATGAAACAAATAAATCCCTCCCTTTATTAATCAACCCAATGACCACTTCTTTGAAGGTAGAAAAAACATGAGTTAGAAATACATGAAATGAAATGATGGGATAAATAATATCATGGTTAAAAAGAAATTTCCATGGGATGGGGGGTCTCCAACTCCAACACCATCAAGAGAGATGGGTCTAGTGGGACTAATAAATCCAACAGATGGTGTTAAAAATATGTATTGGGTAGTGACTTGTCCATGATGTCATCCACAATATTCTTAGTCAGAACATAATCAGTTTTCACAACCAGTTTCTCAAATTTTTCCTTTTTTAAATGGTATTTGATCTAAATTTTTTTCTTCAAGTGTTGAATGAGATTTTTTATAATGTTAATAACACTTTATTTTTTACCCATAATTGGGGTATGTGATTTCACATCAATTATGTGATGTCTCGAACCCTCCCCCCAGATCTACTTCCATGAACACATACTTTTCACATTGGATTTAATACCAACTATAGTTCCTTAGACATAACTATCCCATAATTATAGGAGTTAAAGAAAATATTTCATTACATAAATTACGATGACCATTTATTTTTATATCGTTAAAGAATTAGGATAATGAAATAACTAGAAAATCCAGTGTTCTTTGTTTTAAATATATATTTTTTTCATTATTTATAAAATTGATAAATCCATAATGAGTCCTCAACATTTGACAAAATTTATTTCACATGTTCTATTCATATAAACATGTCACCTATAATAATATTCCCCATAACCTATTTAATGGAAAAATAAGAAAGTGGTGTGATCAAATTATCATTATGGAAAAATATATGAATGATTTAGTCATGGCATAAACAAGAAATTAATATTACGTTGAGAAGAAAAAAGCACATGAATTTATAGTTATCTAAAACTAAGATAATTATATATCAATGATAATAAATTAAAACATTTTTATGAGTAATTTTTGTCTTATACTAATGGGATTCATAATACTGGACAAAAATTATAATTTCAAGGCCTAGTTCTAAGAAACTATCCTATTATGGGAATATGTATACAACAACAATGTACTTTTTTCTCATTTGACCTATTTATGCATCATGTGGATCTATAATTATGTACCCCACCCATCACATGATTATGTATAGTGAATTCACAATAATTTTCAAAAATAATTTTTATAAAATTACCTAAGGAACAAATTACTAAATTAAAACATGGATATCTATAAAATTAAAGACAAAAAATTCAAATACATAATCAACCTACATTAGTAGTCAATAATCATTAAGATTATTAATACCTTTTCCCATTTCAATAAAATTGATAACATGATCATAACACATCCATAGAAAGATCATGTATTCTCAATAAATACATACTCAAAATTCCAATAATCATCCATATTGGAATAACAACAAACAAAATGTGAATAATTTTCCCATTTCAATATAATAACATTCTTTCTCGGTGATCATCATCCAATATGAATTTCATAAAATGTGATGTTCACAACATGTGAAAAAATGAGTATATGGATAAGTGAATAATGGAATAATATGATCATAATCCATCAATATAATGAATTTGGATGATTTTTAAAGAAAATAACCGCTGTGAAAAAAGGAACAAAGGAGGTTTTTTATATAATTGAAAAACACTCTTGTAAAATGAATGTTTTTAATAGTATCATAAAAAATTGATCACAAATCAAATTGTTTGATATTGTGAGTTCAATAAAATCAATGAATATATATATATATATATATATATTATAGGATAAATCATTAAAAATAAACCCCATTAGGGTAAGACCATTTGAAAATGATAAGGTATGTAGAAGGGAAAACACAAAAGATATTATATAAGACATTTTTAAAAATGTTGTAAAATTAAAATTTTCATGTCACTTCTAGAGGTAAATTTTGAAAATATTATGTCAAATACTTTTAAAACCTTTAGTTTTAAAAATATTCACCAACAATGGTTACTTGAAGATAGAAAATTTCTATATTGGATAAATTAAGTGGAAAAACATGTCAATGTAAAAGTAAAAACTATTTTCATTATTTTCAAAATACCTCTGTTTGATACTCACATTGTAAGAAGAGTAAAACGACTTTCATTTGCATTAAAAAACCACTTTTACAATGATGACTTTGAAATACCATATAATAATATATTAGGGTGGGATAACCCAAGATTTTAAGAAACTTGTTCCAGATGAAACGTTATAACTCAATGGAAGGAGATCAAAGTTATCAATAACTATTAAAAGAAATATACTCCATAAAGAAAAAAGCATTTGGAAAGGGTTCTATAAGGTGAAAATGTATACAATAAAATAATACCACAAAATGAAATCAATTGTAATAATTTACCCAACATTAATTAAATAAGTTCAAGTAAATGATCATAACTCAATGAAAGAAAATTGTGTTACCAAAAGCTATTATGATTGGGATAACACTTGATTCAAAATACAAATAAAGGAAAGAACATGATTTGTATTTGTTTACTCCATGAATTATAAGGAAAAAATATATAGAAAATTCATGGGGTACTATATCAAAATACTTCCAGACATAAGAAACATGGTTCATAACATGTAACATGTCTCAATGAGTCATAATTTAGTCAAAGAACCCCATTATGGCCTGGATAAAATTTTAATCAAAACTATCATGAACAAGCCTGAGTACCATGATATCTCAATAACACAAATGGAATTGACTTGGTTCAAAGTGTGTTCCCAATCCACATGTGTTGGATACTAGAACATGATATCATATAAAATGAAATTTGGAACTAATTTTCTACAATCATTGTGAATAAAAGAAAAAAAGGTAGTATGCATTCAAGATAAACTCCATAGAGTGAAGTGTACCAAAAGTTAAATAGGTATAAAAATCTAAAATTAATACATCAATGTATTAAATAACTAAAATAAAAACCTAATACCAAATGGATGAAACAATCTAAGTCTATATATTAATAGCTAGAACCACCTCTATATTGTGAATTACCCCTACTCAAACCTGGAAGGATATAATCTACAAACACCCGAAGGCACAGGTAGGGTGTGATCCAAAATCCCAGTAGGGTATCACCAAGGATTTAATAATAATGAAGAAACATTTAATTATCCAAATAAATACCTTTTAATTTAAAATAAAGTGGTTTTTCATTTCAAAAGAATATTTAAAAAAATCAAACTTTACATTTGAAATGATTGAAATACATTAAACAAATAGATTAAATAAAATTTTATATAAAAGAGCTTATATAAACTTTGAAGGAAGGTAAATGTGTTTTCAAGCATTTTCATATATTTATATCTTAAATATAAATAAGAGATAAACATATCCGTCTACCAAAAGGTATGATAATTCTAGGTTATGGGACACTCATACACTCATGTGATAATAAGTGTAATGTTTATATGCATATTTCCACACTAACACGATAGGACTCATTAACATAGTACTGAGGAATATGATGTTATAAAAAATTTCCATGTTAGAGTTATAATGTGTCAATCTATTTCTAGGGAATCCCCCTCCTAGTGTGTTTATCCCTAACAACATACTAATGAACTTCGATTTCATATGCTATAGTACAATCAATGATGGGTAGTTTATTTTTAGAAACCTTATAATACAATTAAATCACATTTTCCCATATTAAAATTCCAAATTTACATTTAAAAACCATAACAGGTTTTTAATCAAAACATTCCTTTTCCATGATAAAACCCAAATTCTTCTATCAAAAGAATTTAAATCCATTTTTCACAAATAATAATTCTAAAACCATTGAAAATTTGATTTCAAAATTAAATTAATAAAAATAAATTCAATAATTTAATTCATACAATTTCAATCCATTTTACATTTTTAATTAATCAATTTAAATTGACACAATTTTCTATCAATTTCACAATCCAATCACAATTCAGTTGAATTGGGGGTTTTCATAATTTCAGGTAAAAAATTATATTTCCAAAAAAATAAATATAATTTTGTTTTTAATCAAACAATTGAAATAATTTTAATTTTTTATAATCAATTGAATTTAAATCAATAAATTTAGGGTTAATAAAATTGGGCATAGGAAAGGAATCTCCTACAATGGAGTTCCTTGATCTTGAAACACGCAAACCCTAATAGGGATCTTATAATGGAGAATGATGACAACCAAAAATGGGAATCAAACCTATCTTTTAGATCCAAAATAGAGGTTATTATATCTTCCAATAAATAATGATATCTAATAAACCCTAGAGAGTAATGTGGAGAGAGTGTAAAATAGAGAACGAGAAGAGATAACTAACTAGGAGAGGGTAGAACACCATTCTCCAAGATTCAACTCACATTAAGGAGGGTGTCAAGGGGATAAAAATTTCTCTTGGGAGGTCCTTGGGTAGAAGAAAATTATTTGTGGTTGTACAGGTCCCTATCGACACATAAAATAGGGTTTAAGTTATTTTAAAAATTAATTTTTAGACTAAAAATCTAGTACACATGGTATTCTAGGTAGAGCTGCATGATTTAGGAAAACAGTACACCCTAGATATGTAACCATTTTAATGGGTTGCATGTTTCTCATAAGTGGGTGTAAAATCTGTCAAATCATGAGAATGATATAAAAAACCCCACTATCAGAGTTTTCAATGTTTCTACTGAGATAACGCATGGTTCAGAAAAACTGTGTACCAATAATGAAAATCACATTTTTCAGAACTTTTAAAATTTAACCCAATTCACCTTTAAATAAAACCCAACCAAATAAATATTAAAAGATTGGTTTTGGAATACCTGATAATAGTAACAAGATATTACAACCTCCCAACCATAGAATCATTTTTGTGCCAAGAAAGACAATTGAGAAGCATCTATGTCAAAATGATGAGTCCACTACCCTCTCATTAGTGCCTCCCTCTACCACATCCCATGATTGTAAGAATTATGATATCATTACAATCAAACTAAAGATAACATCCTCCCATGAAGCACCTTGGTTTTAGAGTGAACTATCGTTACTGGAAATTAAGTCACATATAAATTTTGTTCAAAATAAATATCAATCTATCTCAGAACATGAGATGGATTAGATAGATAAATATAAACTTTAGATACAAGGAACATGTTTTGAATAGACGTCAGCTATGGAGGATGTTCTAAATGATAAGAATGTTTTCCCACATTCTCGACAACCTCAAAAGTTCCAAAAAAATGAGGAATAATTTTATCTTTCCTCCCATGTTAACGATGACCTAAACAGGGTGAGGCTTTCAAGAACACCTATTCAAAAAATAAAAAAAATACAATGCTATGTGATGAAGATCAACATATGACTTATACAATATCAGTACCATAAACCCCCTCTAATAAATAAAATGAATATTTGATGTCATATCTTGAAATAATGTTGTTCCAACCAATGAACTTTCTCCAACCTATGACCAACACAACCAATATCTATAAGTGTGGCCATACAAGGCGTTAAGAGAATCCATTTTGATTATAGAATGGTGACTATTGTAATAAGAAAACTCAATTAGACCCAAATGATCATCCTAAGATCCACCTATGTTGAGAACACAAGCATGGATCATATCATCAAGAATCTTTATAGATCTTTATATCTGGACATTTGACTGTGGATGGAATGTGATGTATAAATGAACCTAAGATCCCAGTGCCACTTGGAGGCCTCTGAAAAAGTGAGAAGTGAACCATGGATCCCTATAAAAAACTATAGTATATGGAACTCGGTGAAACTGAAAAATCACTTTCATATAGATATTTTACAACTCTTCAATAGTGGTTGTATAAAAAATGGGTATAAAGTGAGATTATTTTATCAGCCGATTGATCAAAAACCATATCACATTCTTTTTTATTGGGGTATGTGGTAACCCAACCAAAAATTACATATTAAAATCATCCCACATCCATGTAGGGACATGAAGTGTCTGAATTAAAACCACAGGTTTCTGGTGCTCATCCTTGACTTGTTGGCACATGTAACAATGAGAGACAAATTCATCAATGCCTTGTCTCATGCCTAGACACCAGAATCAGCACCACAATTCATAGAACATCATTACATTTCTTGGGTGTATAGCCCTCTATGAATTATGGAAATCCCCTATAACAGTTTTCATTAACACTAATAGTACACCAATGTGATTCCAACAACTTAGAATACATTTTTTGGAGAATGACCACAAAACAATGGTATCACCACCATAAAAAGTGTATCTAATGCTATGGAAGTTACCATCAAGCTATTTTTCATGAAGGATCATTTCAAGAGGAGTGAAGGTCAACTATATACTAGATAAAAAAACCTCAACCCTAATTCTTAGACTCCTATATGAAGTCGTGCAAAGAGATCCATAAATTTCAACTCATCCAAAGATTATTTCAAAGCCTTGGTCATAAGTAGACTTTTCAAAGTATCTACAACAACATTATCTTTCCCTAGGGTATATGTGATGTTGAATTCAAAAGATCTTAGTAATTCCTCCCAATGCCTTTGGTGTAGATTCAAATATTTTTAAGAGAAGATATAACTCAAGATCTTTTGGTATAAAAACATTGAAATCCATTCTCTGTAATACGAATGCTACCAAATCTTAAGAACGTGAATGACCTCTTCAAGATAAAGGTCATGAGTTAGACTATTCTTCTCATGTAGCCTAAGATGAAGAGATCCATAAGAAATGAAATGATCACCCTGCATTGGAACACATCCTAAACTATAACCCAATGCATCATAGAAAAAACATATCTCTACCTGGACTCTTGAAGAGTGAACACCTAAGCAGTCATAAAAATAAGTTTTTATCAAAAAAATAACTCTGACACTTTTAATACAAAGAAAACTATACTCAATTATGAATTTGAGTAGTCATTGGAGAATCCAACATTGATAAGTCCATTATGGACTGGCTATAATACACCAAAAAACCCAAGAATATCTGAATCTCAAAAAAAATTGTGGTTTTTCCCATAACAAAATAGCCTTCACCTTCTCAAGATAAACTAATATTCCATGTTCTGATGCCACATATCCCGATAACATCAAAACCCATATCTAGAAATCACATAATTAATTCTTGTCATAAATTTGGTGGTTTCTCAACAAGCTCAAAACTATTCTTAGATGATTCACATGATAATCATCAAATATAGAGTAAAATAGGATATCATACACAATGAATACCATAAAGGTATCGAGATACTCTTGGAAAATCTTTTTTATTAAAGAAATAATTACTTTAGGAGAATCAGTTAAACAAAATGGAATGAAAATGTACTCATAATGGTTGAACTTTCTATGAAAGGTGGTTTACTGAATGTCAGATTATATTATTCACAAATAATGTTATCTAGATCAAAGTTCACTCATTGAGAAATAATTTTCACCATTTAAGCGACCAAACATATCATCAATCATTGAAAAAGGTTTTTTATTCTTTATCATGGATTTTTTGAGTTTTCAATAATCAACACATAGGAGGCATGAATCATCATATTTCTTAGCAAATAGAACTAGTTCCACCCAAGGTGAAACACTTGGGAATATAAAACCATTCTCTAGAAGATCATCAAATAGAGTCTTAATGACATTCATATAACATGGAGCCTTCTAGTAGGAGGGAATAGAAACTACTTGAGTAATAGGAACTAAATAAATAAAATACTCTACCTCCCTTTCTAGTGTAAAAGTAAGGAATTTATGAGGAAACTGTTGGGAAAAATACCCAGGGTAACATTGCAACATTTTTATGATGGTTGTGTTTGTTGACAAACAAGGTTTTCATGGTAAATTTTTGGGTTCTTGAGACATTGTTGAAAATCCATGTTAATAAAGAACCAGGACAAAGGAATGGAATATACAAAGGTGGTACAAAATAATAGATACAAGTTGGCCCCATTTTCTATTGTTTGCCAATTTTTGTGTGTCCAATATTTCAAGTTTGGTAAGTATTGTGAAAAGTATAGTTCATTGAAGATGTCATAAAAATATGGAAAAGGAAGGAATTTTTCAAAGATGGGATTCATGAAGTGGATATCACAATGACATGAAGAATATTGACTTTGAGCTCTATAATTATGATGAACTTCATGAAAGAAAGAGGTGAATAGAATTGCGAGGGAGAATTTCAGTGGTGGGGAAAAGCATTTGATGAAGAGAATTGCGACTAGGAGAAAATTTCAGTGGTAAATTATGAAGGGAAGATGCACCACTGAGACAATATTGAATTATCTAGAAATAAATCCAGAAGAAGCGGATCTCCAAATTATACAGAGCCTATAAATAAGAGGGCACCCAACTTCATTTTGAACAATATGAAGAGAGAAAATCTAGAGTCATTTTGATTTCTGGAAGCAATGGGTTCTCCACGAAGCATGGTTTCAAATAAAGGATTGATATTTGAGAAAAAAAATATCCTTTTATTGACCAAAGTCAATGCATCTATGTATTGAGAGATTTGTCAATAAGGGGTGTTCCAAATTGGCTCAATGATCATTCAGATGGAAGTCATTCTTTGAAGGCTTGATCTCTACAAGGCCTTGAGCTCTGAAAAGTCTTGTGCTCTATGAAGCAGTTTGAACTATTAAGCAATGACCTCTGTAAAGGTGTGTTCTTTACAAAGGGGAAAGAAATTTGAGAAGGATTTTTTATCTTTTAAAAATAAGTAGTTTTCTAAAGTAGTGATCTTTGAAAAAGTATTTCAATGGTTATTGCCCAGTGTTCAATGGAAAATGGATATTCATGTGGATGAAAATAGGTCTTCAACAGAGAATCTATATTCAATGAAGTTTGAATTCATTAGTGATAGTGAATGGTCCTACATGTAATTAAAATGTGAGTTTGTATTTTGGAGAACCAGTGAGCACACATCAGTGGATAGAGATGTGATCTTTCAAATTATGATTGGTTGTAAACCAAGAGGGATAGTGAGTCCACATTGAACTTGTAAATATCCATTCACTTATAGTGGATTTATTACATTGGTACATCGCTATTATATTCTCCATGGATGTATCCCAGCGAGGGGAACCAAGTAAAATTGTTTATTATTTTGCATTCATTAAGGTTTGATAATAATCTACAATGAGAATGAGAGAGAAGGTAGTTTTTTCTAAAAAAAACAAGATGATAAAGGGGTAGTTATTTTAATCTATTATACCCTGATTCACCCCCCTCGTAGGGTATCTAACCATGTGGACCTAAAATAAACACATCAATAAACTCAAAGAAAAATGTAGGGAGATAATTGCTCAAATATAATCACCCAAAATCAAAAGAAAACATAGATATCACATTCCGCAAAATTTAGATAAGAAGGGTCAGCTCTACTTGACCTTGGGTCCCATTATCACTGATATATAAGGCACACACCATCAGATGTAGTGAAGGAGAACCATTTAAGAAAACAATCAATCCATTGATTTATTTTAAATCATAAAATCAATGACAAAAATTAAATCAAGCAGTTTCATGTTGAGAATTTGAAAATTCTTTGAAATATCAACATCTGATAGAGAGAAAACAAAAGAAAAACTATGGAGACCCCATCCTCACTTCATAAAAAGGGGAATAGTTATATCCATCACATGATATAAAAGATCTATATGAAGAATTGTTAGATTAATAATATGGGTTTAAATAATCAACGAGATGCACTAGTATCAAATAAATAAGTCACTAATGAAGAATATAAAGTGATTGCTAGACCCATATCATCTTCCTCTAGAGACTCTTCCACTGTAGGAAGAAGCTTCGATCTAGATGCCTGTGGTTGCAACCCCGTTATATTTGAAACATTTGATTTCACTATAGTTTTAGAAGGAGATGATGACCCCATTCCAATATGTTTACTGGGGTATACATGGAATAACTCTTATAGGTGTTTTAAGAGTCTGTATGAGACAGATAGCATGGGTGTCTTAGTGAACCCCTTCTATAAATTCCTTAACTTGCTGCACTGGTAACAAATCAAAGGGCCTCTACAAGGAACTGTAAGACATCTAGAATTATCTTATTATCATGATCCACCATGAGAGTTATCACACTTCTGCTTTACCTTGAAGGAATATTCAACAACATGGAGAGAAATAGACTCCCAATAACCATGACTTGCCCGCCAAGTCCATTTCGACCATCAACACTCTTTACAGCACATCACCATAATAAGGCAGCTTCAGTAATAAAACATGAGAACGAATATTAAATCAATGTCCCAACATGATCCTTATATCCTTCATCTTATCATTCAATAATTTCTTAGGTACAAAATGCACAAGCTTAGAAAAATATTTTGAATACTCTATCACAGTCTTATCATCCTTCTCAAGTTTATAAAACACCATATCCATGTACAACATCATCTAATCTTGATAGAAATGGTTAGTGAATGGAACTTTGTCCTCTTTCCACTCCAATCCACAATTCATCTTCCCAATCACTATAGTATCCCACTATCTTCTTCAATGTCCTTCTATAAATAAGATGGCACACTTCACCTTGATTCCATCAGGTGTCTCCAAGAACCAAAATAAATGTTCCATCCCACTAAACCATTCCTCATCCTTTTAATGATCATTTGAGACTTTAAATGGTAGTGAATTTTATGGAAATAATTTCTAAAAATGATTCCAGATATCAAACCGTTTAGGTTCCATAGCGGGAGCCTGAATGGGAAGTAGTGAAGGTGCATTTCCAAAATCATGGATAGTAAACACAATTACCTCTACCATATTTAGGTCCACAAGAGGATTTTATTGCAATAGGTTAGCAATATCTTCCTCTTAGATCTAATTTTCATGTCCTACCAAAAGCATGATGCTAAAAAATATCACTAGAAAAAAAAGACATCATATTAACACTCAAAAAAAATGAAAAGGGAAAATTTATCCCAACATATAGATAAAAAACATTTTGATTTCAATATATATAATTCAATATCATGGAAAATTATATAACTAATCATCAAGAAATATTTCCCAGACCACCCATAGTGACTGAAGTTTCATTATCATGAGAGATGGATAAGAACTAATTGAAACGACCTCCTACATCCTGAAAATATTACACAATGCATAATAACTTGAATACAATAAGCTAAACCTAGACCTCTGATACTACTTTCCCGGGTACCATGGTAAACTGATAATTGATCCGGCTCTATGATGGCCCGAAGGGAATTTCCAATCTTCATGGGTTGGAGAATATAACCGAGAATCATAAAAAAAGTGGTAATGATTTTTCCAAAAACATTTATAAACCAATATAATCATGATAGTATTCATAGAAGAAAATATCCATAGGGGGAAGTTTACCAAAACTCAATCAGGTATAAAAACCAATAATTACAATATAAAAGTAGCAAAAAATTAAAATAACAAACTAGGTCCAAAAAATTAAACACTCCATGTCCATATATCAAAAAACTATAACCACCTCCAAGTTGTGCTTTACACCTTCCCAAACCTGGAAAGAGATAATCTAAAAACACCTGAAGGCATAGGAAGGGTGTGATAAAAAATCCCAGTAAGGTCTCACTAGGGATTCCATAATAATATTTCAACATTATTTAACCAAATAACGATCTTTCAATTTAAAATAATGAGATTTGAAATTTCCAAAGAATATTTAATCAAATCATGCTTTACATTTAAAATTATTGAAATACTTTAAACAAATGGTTTTAAAAAATATTTTATATTAATTCATATGGCATGTAAGACTATTTACAAACATCAACATACATTAATCTATCAAATATATAGAAGTAAGAAATATGGTCATACTGTAAAAGGTATGATATTTTTTTGTTATGGGATCCTCAAACATTCATGTGATAGTAACCACAATGTGTACACACATCCCTCAACATGAAAAAGAGAAGAATCATCAGTATCCTAATGAAGAATATGATGTTCTAAATAATTTCCATGTTATCAATATAAATCATCAATTCGATACTTGGTTATTTCCTTCCATGCATGATTATCCCAAATAAATCAAAAAATACATATGATTCCATGTTCTCTAGTACAATTATTGATTTAAAATTCATTTTAAACAACCTTAAAATAAAATTAAATCCCATTCTAAATTTTCAAAAATTCTAATTTTCCATTTAAAAACCAAAATAGTTTTTTAATCAAATTTTCATTTTTCAAAGATAAAACCCAAAAGTTTCTATCCACACAATTTTAATCCATTTTGACCAATTAATAATTTGAAATCAAATGAAAATTCAATTTCACAATTCAATTCACACAAATAAATTAAACAATTTAATTTAATATATTTAATTTAAAAGAATTTCTTCTATTTCAAAATTTAAAATTAACAAATTAAATTTTAATAATTTCCCATAAATTGAACAATCACACCCCAATTCAATAGAATTTGTGTTTTTACCAATGTCAAACAAAAAATACAATTTCCATAAACACTAATTCAATGGAATTGGATTTTTAATCATCTTATTGAAATGAATTTATTTTATAACATTAATTAAATATAAATCAAAAATTTAATTTAAATCAATAAATTTTGGGTTTATAAAATTGGGTTTCACAATTCAATCAACTAAATTAGAGTTTCTTGATCTTAAAAATCAAAACCCTAATCGAGATTTTCCAAATAAAATTGGTGAAAATGGAAAATGGGAATCAAACATATGTTTAAGATCCAAAATAGAGGGTATTAGATCCACCAATCAATAAGGAGATCAAAGAAACCCTTGGGAGGATAGAGGAGAAAGTGGGAGAAAGAGAATGAGAAGAGTAAACTAGTCATGACATGATCAAATACCATTCAATTAGCTTTGATTCCCTTATGGGAAGGTGCTGAGGGGAGAAAAACTACTCATGACAGCTCATAGGGATGAATAAAATTATTTGGGGTATTATTGGACCATCAGACACATAAACGAGGGGTTTTGGGTGTTTTAAGAAATAATTTCTTGATTAAAAATCATATATTCATAGTTTTCTAGGTAGAGCCGCATGATTTATGAAAACTATCACCATAACCATTCTCCCCTTTTAATGGGTTGCATGATTTCTTCCAAGTGTTAAAATGGTTTTTAAAGCCATTCACAAGCCATGGAAAACCTCACTATCTGGGTTGGCATAGGTTCTACTGAGATGGAGCACAGTTTGGGAAAACCATGTGAAAATTTTAATAACCCATTTTTTTGAAAACTATTAACATTTCAACCAAATAACCCTTAAAAAAACCTAACCAAAGAATCATTAAAAGAGGTTTTAGGAATAAATAAAAATTGTAACATGATGTTATAAAAAACTCTTGAAATATAAGGAATGTAATTTCACTTCAAATACCATCATTAAAAGATAATTCATTATATAATTTCTCAAATTGGTAGTATATACACCACATAAATTAAATTTGATGCATAATACCAAACATTTTTCATAGTGAGGAATAAATCCCCTACATTGATCTTGATTCATTCTGTACATGAACCAAAAATCCTGAATAATTAATTTATGTTGATTAAATACATACCAAATAACCATATTAATAACAATTACCATTTATAATCCTCAATTATTTTAAATCCCCCTCTTCTTTTTGGGTGTTTGAAATTAATTAGAATTTCGAAAAAATCATTGGTGGATGTGTCAAATTTTGAATATTGTTTTTGAATGGAATTATAAAGTTTTGAGAATTTTAAAATGTTGTTTTTTGGATTATTTTTGTGCCCTAATATGTTTTTTGGGTGACTGAATAATCCATGGAGGCTTTAGGGTGATCTTTGGTGGTTTTTGGGCTTTCTGTCGAAGGTGCATAGTTTGGTGTGAAAATTTTAAGAGAAACTACATGATATTATATGTGTGGAATGGATTTTGGTTCAAATACTAAAAGGAATCAATGATACTCATAATTAGTGAGCGTTTTAGGATAAACCATGTGAGTTTAAGGGTAAACCATGTGAGGTAGTCATGGAATGGGACTTGGCACAATGTTTTCTCATGGATTGCAGAGAAATTGTGCACTTTCTATACTGAGGTCATGATCCAAAGTACATGATTGGTGAATGGTTTGAAAAGCATTTGATAAAACTATTCACCATTGATTTTTCAAGAGAGTGTTGACCACAGGGTTTGGAAGACCGTGTGGCCAAACCATACACTCCTTAAAAAGTGGTATTTTACCACTTTTCCATTATAAGTTTTAAATAAACCCCCCCCCTTTATTTTCCCATTTATTACTAAGCTTCATCCCATGTTCCCCTCATCCTCACTCTCTTCCCTATGTGGTTATCCCTCATCTATTGTATGAATCTCTCTCCATGATATGCATTGGAGAGATAGAGAAAAGGCTATGACTCATTTTCCTTCCCCCCCTACTTGATGAAAATTTTTAGTTGTTCCAAATAGGATTTTGACAAATGAATGAATCATATAATATTTTAATCATTATGAGATAATAGGAATTTAAGGATTCAATGTGATATGGTATCATGGTATGATATCAACATTCCATCGCTAGATTTTTTGCTATAGGTAAGTCACAAGGTGGGGTTTTCAAGGTTTTTGAGTTTTATTGATTTTTTTTTTCATACGGTTTGGGTTATATTGATGGGTCTTTGGCCCAAGTTAATGTCAGGATCAAGAAACAAACCTTTTTAGGATCAATTTTCTTGATTTGGGTACAACAAAAGTGCTTCATGAGTAAATATGTGTTTATTCCAATTTTTTTTATTTGGTTAATTATTTTTGAGTTGTTTATTAATTATTAGTTTTGTTTTAATTAATTAATATTGGTTTTTGGATAAAAGACAAGGCCCTGAATGGTTTGAGAATTTTCCATTGGTCTTGGAATAGATTGATCCGTGGGTTTCTAGGATAGAGTTAAATGGTAAAGGCTCCATACATGTGGTAGGTGGTTACTTTTTATCCCATATTCTTTCTAATTTATATTTATGTGTATGGGTCATTGATAATTATATTTCATACGTATATATTATGTGTGTTTTAATGTTTTGATTAGGTAATTAAAAGAAAAATATATCCAATTTTGGAATGAATTAAATTTTTTTATGTTCTATTGAAGGAAATAAATTTATTGTGAGAAAAGGAACAAAAAGAGGAGAAATTACGAGCTATATGACCCTTCACACTGAAAGCAAAGTGAAGCAGTGTGAAATTATTTTGAGTATAATCATGGAAAGATTCTAAGATACCAAACTAAAGAAACCAAGGCATGTTGACATCCATTATTAGAAAAAGGTATTACATGTCTTGAATCATCAATACATGATATGTAGTATTTGTTAATGAAATGTTGTAAGCCGTGATTCCATGTCGTGAATAATTTCAAGTCATAAAGCCATTACACGATGCGATTCACCATTAAAAAATGTGTAACCATTGAATTCAAAAGTTACTCTACTATAATAAGTATTTATGAGGATACACACTGTGATTCATCATTACACATTGTGAGTTCAAATTACACATCATGAAATGATTAAATGGTCAAAGTCTTTGAGTGAGATTCATGCAGATCCAAAAATCATAGAACCAACTTTGGATCGGGATTAAACCTTGTGTAATAACAATACATGTCGTCACTACGGCTGTAAAGAACCCAAATGAAGCCTATAAATAGAGGTTATAGTTTCTACCTTTTGGAATTCAGATTTAGATACAACTTAGAGCGAGATACTGCATTGCACATGGCCCTCCCTGATATATTTCTTTATTTTAATTATCATTTATTTTTATTTTCTACTACCGTATAAAACACTCATTGTTAATGTGAGGGGGTTATCCCACCATGTACTAGTGTGATGTAACCCAAGGGGAAAGGTGATGTTGGATTTAATTATATCTATTATTCATGCAATTGGTGTGCATAATTTCATTCTTCAAATTCCAATATGTTTTTATTTTATCTTGATAATTGATTATTTAAAAAAAAGGAACATTTATTTTGCGCAACTAATTACCATAAATATATAATGAACATAGTCAAAATTAGAGGAAGTTAGGATTAAATATAGTACTATGAAAAACTTGATTTGTTCAAATCCTATGTTGCAGGACCAATAGAAATGGGGTATTTTCACATTGTGGATGGGATACCATGACCATTGGATCTACCTCCTATATACTCTAACACCACTCAAGAATCAATAAATCTATTTTAAAAAATCTAATTTCACATAAAGCCAAAAATTAAAAAACAATGGCATGATTTCCAAATCTCATCACAATCCAATCAATCTGTTTTGCTTTTTTCTTTTAACCTCAATAAAACCACTCTTTTCTCACAAATTTCCACAATTTTATAAAATAAATATTTTGAAATTCTAATTAAACTAATTTACTATCCTTCTGGGTTTGACCTTGATCTTTCTTCATTAATAATGACACCCTATGGGTCTATCAAACTAGTTCTGTTTCTAGGGATGGTACACTGTTAAGTATTTAGGATTTCAAATTTTTTATTTCTTCATTTAAATTTCTCTTTTTACACAGGTTGTGTTCATGATGTGATGTATATATTTTTAATGAAAAATTACAGAACATGGGTGAAAGGAAAATACCCCATGAACTCAACACACCATTATAAACCAATCCCTGAGATAATGATCAATATATCCATGGTGGTCACTAAAAAAAATTAAATTATTTAAAGAGATTAGGGGTTGTAGATGCTTGATGTCTATGGGTGGCCGTCGAACATGGGATTACAACCATGAATCCTAGAACCCATATTTTCTGCAAATCATTTTGAGATCAATACAACCATATTTTAAATGATCTCAAACACTGTACAATTTACCGAACATAGACATGAAGATTCTAACAAGAATTTGGAAGACTTCCTCGAGCTCTGTGTTACATCTCAATTATTGAACGTTTCATTGGAAGTGATAAGTCTTCATATTTTCCAATATTCACTACGAGATCGAGCTTGAGACTAGATTCAATGTCTGCCAGCACATTCCATTAAAACATTGATGAGATGTCTAAGAACTTTCTCAACCAATTATTTCCACTTTCTAAATCAATGTATATAATGGTAAATATTCTCAACTTTTTTCACTTTGATGATGAATAATTGTATTCTATATGGGAATGTTACAAATATTTGACTCAGAATATCCTAAATCATAGAATAGTGGTGTGGATACCAATTTAAAATTTCTATAAGGGTTTTTCATATGGAAATAGGTTTATTCTATAAATTGTAGCTAGAGGATCCTTCATCAAAAAGTCACATAAATAAAGTGAAAAACTATTGGAAAAAACTAGAAACATTTTATAGTGGAAATAAAAAGGGACACAACAAAAAGGCATTCATGTAATCAATAATAATGACCATATGACATCACAAATTAAGATAACGACCAAGAAAATGGACATCACGATGGACCCTCAGCAAAATCACCAATGTATGTGTGTAGAAGAAGAAAAATAGACTGACTAAAATTCTGGTAATCAATTTAAGGGATGGAGACATCAATAATAATAGGGGAAATGATTTCAACAAAGGCAATAAGGGTTTCAACCACAGGCACCCCAAGGCCCCAAACTTACTAGCCAGGTCCATTCGTTAGAGGAGATACTGGAAAAATTTATGGCTGCTTGTGGGGTTGCACTAAACAAAATAAAAGAATAATGATCCTAACAAAAGGCCAAATTAAGGAATCTAGAGTATCATGTTAGACAAATATTCGATCATCTTAGAGAGAGACCAAAAGTTACACTTCCAAGATTCAATGAAAAACAACCATGTGATATAAAGCTCAGAAGTCGGAGGAAAACCAAAATAAGTGGAAAAGGGTTTTTAGGATGTCCACCAATGGAAGCAAGAGAAGAGGAAGATGAAATAATCAAGAAAACAATAGCTGAAGAAGAATAGGAACCACCTTAGTACAATCCATGGATACCTTCTCTAGATCAAATATTGAAAAAAAAGAACAACGTGTAGAGAGATAAATTTCCTGACACTATTAAAGAATGAATATTCATATACCTTTTGCAGAGGCTCTCATGAACATGATGAAAAATGAAAAATTTGTTACTGATATAGGAACAAACAAGAAGAATCTAGAAGATATTGGAACTATTCGACTCAAATGAGAGTGTTCAAAAGTGGTATCAACTAACCAACCTTAGAAGTAATGATATCTAGGTAGTTTTTCAATTTACATATTTATTAGACATAAAAAATGTTGAATGGTTTGTGTGACTTTGGTGAAAGTTTCATTATCATGTCATACAAAACATTCAAGAGTTTGATACTAGATGAACTAAATCCTACAAGAGTTCTTCTTCAATTAGTATATTCAAATATGAAATCCCCATGAGGAGTGATTGAGGAATTCTTAATCAAGGTCAATAAGTTATACTTCCCCATTAACTTCCTGATTCTAGAAATGGAAGAATATAGAAATCAACTCATTTTGGGATGGCCATTTTTAGCCATAGGGAGTGCACTTATTGATGTCCAGAGTGGGAAACTCTATCTGAGAGTTGGAAGTGATCAGGTAAGTTCCAAAATCCATCGAGTAATGAATAAATATGACATGAAAAAGGATGATGAGTTTATAGAATGGGAGATATCCAAAGTTGAGGTTGTTTCTGAAATTGAAGAGGTGCATGAGTTAGATGATATTATGGAAGAGGGTGTTCAACTAAGGAATAATGAATAGCTAAATACCAAGACTGCTAAAACTAGAAGAGAGACCAACTCCACTAAATTTGAAAAAGGACAATAGGTATGGATGATACATGAATTTCCATTTAGTTTATTAGGATCGAGGAAGAAATAGATAATCTATCTAATGGAGATCAAATAAGTACTATCATCTGGAAGAATTAAGTTATTCAGAGAAAAAGGAGAGAGTCCACCCGACATAGCTAGAACAAAAGTGATACTATTTATGGACCCTAAAGAGGGACATAATTTAGAATAATCTTTCACATGAGTGAATATTAAAGAGGTAAGGTCAAGCCAACTATGTTAAATAAAATAGATTATGGGAGGAAACCTGAGTTTTCTGTTTTCTTCATCTCCATTATGTTTTTAGAGGCGTTCATGCTCTCACTCCAAAAATTTAAAAAAATTCATAGATAATTATTTTAATTTTAAATTACTATTTTTAATATACAAGACCATCATGAACCAATAAAAAATAAACAATAATGAATAAAAAGAAGAATATCCATCAACATTACACGTCGTGTTGGGTAATTACACATCGTGAATCTTGAGCAGGCAGAATCTATGCAGCCAATTTTGAAGAATATTGTGATGTGGAGAGTAAGCCATCAAATTTATAATTTTTATATTCGCAACAATTTAAAGATTTTATTTCCAATTTAATCCCCACACTTGATTCATTCTTTATTCAACTTAACTAGGAGGCATAAACTTCCCAACACAATTACCATTCTATGAATTTGAAATTACCTGGTCAATAAATTTGAATGAGACAAATGGAGAAAAGATTTATTAGAGGTAAGTATGTGGATTAAGAGTTGAAAAATAATTATTTGAGAAGAATTTTTTATCAATGTAACTATAATTTATTTTAGAATTGGACGTGTTTAGAATTTCTGATATTTTCATTAATTGATTTAATTTATTATATGATTTTCCATAAGTGATTGAAAAAACCATTCATCTCATTTCTGATATATTCACTGAGCCTAATATTATACATTTTCTTTATATAAAAATTCTTGAGAAACATGGGTATGTTTTCTTCTAGAACTTTATTTTCATCTTATCAAAGCTATGACTAAAAAGAGTTACTTTTAAAATGATTGATGCATTCTTTTGTTTTCCCCTTATATTGAGACATACCTTGAATTTATCCTTTTTAAGCCCATAGAAGACATAAATTTTCTTTTTAGGAAATGATCCATGTTACAAGCTTATTTTATCCATTCCTACCTTCCCCTAAATGTTTTAGTTGATATTTAAAATAAAAAGTTTTGGGGAGGAAATTTTTTGGGTGTACCAGGATATAATTTATTGTGGTTATTTTTGGAGGGTTTCACATTTTTATATAGGGAGAGGCCATGAAATCATTCAATATATTTTATTATTAACTTATATTATATAAATAATTGAAAAAATTGGGTTGTGTTTTGGGAGGATCAAATATCTCCATTTTAAAGACCGGAAATTCTTGATCATATGTGGTTAGGTGATGGATGAGAGATTTATCCTAAGAATAGCTTTAAAAAAGGAAAAAATTAAAGAAAGATGCATGAGATTTGATTAATTCACAATGATTACATATATGAAGAGCCAACTATAAGAATTTTTGGGGGAAGGGAGAGATGAAATTTGTAAAGGGAGACATTTGTTGAGATTATCTTTTGAATATCATGAAAAATTCATTAGAGTCAAACCTCATTTTTAGACTTATTTTTTACATCATTTACCAACCTACTATAATCCCCAAAGACAATATATCCTTAACGATAAATCCCTCATGATTAATTATGATATATTTATTTATGCGGTGGATATGTTATATGCCTTGCAAGTCTATGGTATGGGGCATGATTTTTAGGTATTTGAATCATTCTATTTACATTAGCAACCTAATAATGTGTGGAAAAATTCAAGTGAGGTAATTTGATAGTGAAATTCATAATGATAATGAATTGAAAAATGGAAATGGATGAATAAATAAACATGGCTATTTCAAAAGAGGAAAAGTAAAATACTTGGTCAACTTATTTCTTTGGAAGATGGGGCATTGATAAATTTTCTATTTGTAATTCCTAAAAATTAAATTTTCCATTCGATCAATTTACCTTATTGAAATTGAATTTAAATCATGGTAAGGTGATTTTCCTTTGTAGTATGTTGAGATTCCATCCTTTAGGACAAGGATGAATTCAAATGTGGGGTGATTTTGACATGAATATTTAATTAATATATTTTAAGTGTGTTTTAATGTGTGGATTAGGTAATTAAATGATAATTATTTTTAATTTTGGAATAAATTGACTTGTTTTATGTTTTATGGAAGGAAACAAATGATTTGTGAAAGAAGTAACAAAGTGAGGTGAACTTACAAGATAAAGTGTAAGAACTCAGCCTTAAAACATTACACAATCATGAATTAAATGAATAATTCACAAAGAGGATATTTTCAGGTTTAGAGTTTTAGAGAATTAGGACATAACTATTCATCTCAAAAGATAACAAAGTGAAAACTTCTACTAAGTTTCCATAAAATAAAAACTCTTAAAAAGAAACATGTCTAGTTCCATTTTTTAGATAGAATGTCTTTCCTTGATTCCATCCTTGACCCTATTCATCTTTAAGTCCTTTGAAGAACATTTGAAAAACTTGGGATGAGCATAAAAAACCCAATAAAGGATACACAAAGAAGGAAAACTGTTATTTTTTCAAAACAACAAGTAAACCATAAATACTTTATCAAAGTAATACTTTATACCTTTATAAAGAAGTAAACACTCTTCATTGAATAATAGTTTACTAGTTAACCTTTGTAACCAAAAGATTACCATAAACCCATATAAGGAACACATAACATAGAAAGGTTACTTGGGACCTAAATGTACTTAAATGGAATAACCATACGGTCTACTTCCACACATATCACTACATGGAATAGCCATACGTCTGACTTCTATACCATATGCATTGGAGGTTATAACGTAACCACTCATCCTGGTATTCACGGCACCACCCATCATATGGTTTATCATGTAACCACCCGTCAAATGTCCAAGTACCAATACAAAATCATAAAACATAAAACAAATATAATGGAAAGAAAACATTTCCACATTTCAATAAAAATATATCACTTAAATATATTGACATAACAAATCCATTGTCAAAACTAATTTCAATTACAAAATACATAAAATAGTATATGTTATTTAATTTCATTTAAAAACATTACGGCTTGTTAAGGAAGCCAATGTTCAAATAGTACTAACGGAGGCGGAAAAGGTCATTGTCACTGCGCACGTTAAAAGAAACATTCCTTTTTTTCGTTCAAAAAAACACTTCGTAGAAAAAGATTCCATTTGAGTGAAATTAAAAGTCAAAGGTGTTTATATTGAGTATAAAATAAAGTCTTGTATTATAACAAAATATTCCTCAATGAAAGGAGATTTAGATGAAGTCCCTTAAAAAGTCGATATCCTTAGATTAAGGATAAATCAATTACATAATTATGTGTTATAAATATAAATACACCAAATATAAGAGGATATTAAGTGCGAAACAATCAGAGGACATCCACACATATAGATAGCAAGACATAATCAAGAATTATAGGTTTAACCGAAAGAATTGATATTGGGTTAATAAGTTCCCTTACAGAAATTCGACAGCCAAACGACGTCACTTTAAAATTCAGAAAATGAGTTGATGATAGATAAGAAGGGTATCTCATCACTTGGACATAACATTTACAGAAATAAGGATATATAAGAACATATCCCAACAAAGTATTATGTAAATTAAAAGACCTAACAAAAAGAAGTCTTTTAAAAAGAGGAGGGTGAAAGGTTCCCTTACCGATTTGGGTAACTTTCATAACAAACACCCCATGAAAGAAGGGTCATACAATGAAGATGTAAATACCCATAAATTAAAGTATATTACTCAAATAAAACAATCATGGACAGTAAATACACCACAAAAAATGAAATAGGGAAAAATGTAGCATGAATCTGACGTGAACATGAAGTGAGATAAAAAAATCCCTTACGAAATTTCGGCAGCTTAACGACTTCACTTAAAACATCCAAAAATGGATTGATGAGATAAAATAGGGTATCTAATCATATTAACATAAAAATTATAGTAATATGAATATAAAATATCATCCCCCAACATAAGAAATATGATCTTAAAAGAAGTGACATAAAAGAGAGTACTTAAAAAGAAAGAGAGTGATAGGATCCCTTACAAAAATTCGGCTGCCTAACGGCGCCTCTTAAAAATTAATAAAATGAATTGATGAGAGTAAGAGGGGGTTTATCATCATATGAAAATAAAAAACGAAGTATGTTTAATATAAAATAACATACTACAACATCTGAACATGTAGCATAAAAGAAATGACATAAAAGAGAGTACTTGAAAAGAAAGAGAGAGGTATGATCCCTTACAAAAATTTGGCTGCCTAACCGCACCAACTAAAATTCATAAAATGAATTGATGAGAGTAAGAGAGGGTATCTCATTATATGAAAATAAAAATTACAGTAATATGAATATAAAATAACATCCACCAACATCTGAACATGGATCATAAAAGAAATGACATAAAAGAGAGTACTTGAAAAGAAAGAGAGAGGTAGGATCCCAAACCTCAAGTCCGACTTTTCTTGTTCATTTCTTTATATTCATGAATAATAAACATCTTTAAATTTATAATTACTTAAGGACCTCCTTTAAATAATATTATTCAGTGCATATCACATATTATAATGTTAAAATAATTGGTTAATAATGTGAGTTCATATCAGACGATTTTGTCGATGTTCGGTACATGAGTCAAAATTAAACTTATTGGAAAAGAATTTTCCATGTAGTTATAGGTACATAATCTCCAGAATAGTATTAATGATTTAAATATCATATATATCCAATATATATTAATTTTATACTATTCCATAACATTTGGAGATAAAAAATGAAATGCATCGTTCATGGAGACGGTAGGCCGTACGTACTCATGAACGCTACTTTCATTTCTTTGTCATATTAATGGAATTAAAACTAAATGAGAGATATATATATATATATTATAATAAAAGAATGATATCCATAATTTATATGTAATATATGAAATATATATCCATTATATATATGTACTTATAATAGTACATAACATTTGGAGATAAGAAATGAAATGTACTGTTCATGGAGACGGTAAGCCGTACGCACGCATGGACACTAATTTCATTTATAT
The DNA here is from genome assembly GCA_963277665.1 of Viscum album. Taxonomy (NCBI): domain Eukaryota; kingdom Viridiplantae; phylum Streptophyta; class Magnoliopsida; order Santalales; family Viscaceae; genus Viscum; species Viscum album. Next base: position 1,279,083,576 of record OY728127.1, read on the forward strand.
TTCATAATTTAATAGAATAAAAAAATTTATATATATTTATATTATAACTTTAGTATAATATAATATATAACATCATTAAATCCATCATTTATACATCCCACATATGGTATTAACAATTCAAATCACATTGAGGGGGTGGTAGTCCGTACTTCCTTAAATGAAATTATCGCGTTTACCCATTATGGAAAGCATAAAGGTATGGGATAAATGAAAAATACATAAGAATAAGGAATACATAAAAATACTGTATATATAAATATAGTGAAATCTTAATGGCCACCATGAGAGGTGTTAAAAGATGATTGAACAATCATCGTTTTGTGAGGCAGTAATTTGCCACCCACAGAAACTGTATGTTTTTAACCATTAGATGGAAATGTGTACAAGTGTAGCAATAATACTCCTCATATAATCATCCTAGTATATTTAAGATACTTTTTTTGTTAAAAAATAAAGGAATAAAAAGAGTTTAGGGGGTTTGAGAAGCAAAATAAAACAAAATAACATAAGAGAAGACATTACCTTCAAATCTGATAACGCTTTTTGATTTGAGCTCAAAGGATTCCGTAAAAAAAATTCTGCCCAGAGTGAGGCTTCTAGGATTAAGAGAGAGATGTGGAGAGACAATATGATCAGAGGTTGGAAGAGCCAAGGGCATGAGAGGTGTGAGTAAGGAGGTAGAGGTGGGGGCCATTTATAAGAGGGGGGATGAGCACTCTTCGAATGTCTTCAAAAGTTACTTTATTATAAAATGATTTTCGGATATCAAAGGTCCCAAAATTATATATTTTTAGGATAATGTGTAAGGGTTATAAATCCACCCATCCAATATGTTTTTTACAAGTGTATGTCTTAGATTTTACATTATATTTTCATTTTATTTAAATCGTTCATTAATGCGGAAATCGCTGAATCACCATGATGTCATAAATAAATTAATTTATTTAATGTCTAAAAATTATAAAAAAAATACTATGATGTAGGAAATTTATTTATATTTCCAATTAATATTTATATTCAAAACTATGACTTTTATAACCCCATGTAAAAATTGTTTTAGTAAAACAATACATGTTTCTAACATTTTTATTTTAACTTTAAATAAAAAGTTATTAATGTCATTTTCATACCCAAGTGGCTCCAGGGGGTCCCCATGTTTACCAATGGATTTTCATGTTCGTCCATGAATCATCCAATAAGGGTAGGACATGTTTCAAGGTCATTTCATATTATTATAACATTATGTTTTCCTTAAATAACTCTAATTACCTTTAATCGCGATTAATAAAACTTAAATGTTACTATTCACCAAAAATTATTTTCATCCCATTGAACCACATTTTACATACTAATGACATCCAAGTTTGTTGGATTTTTGAAATTCAAATCACAGAGGTGGTAAAATATTATTTAAATGAAAAATAAGTTTTTTAACTACCACTTAGAGGTTTCACTATTCATCAAAAATTGATGTTTTTCAGAAAAATACCAAAAATTCACCCTAAGATATATTTGATACTACAAATAAAAAAATTAAGTCTATTTTAAAAAATTAAAAACATATAAGTTGCATTAATCTATTTAATAATTAATTCTGTTGTCAAAACAAATAGAGTTTTTTTAAGAAACAAAATATCTCAAAAGATTGACACTAGTTTAAGTCCAATTTCAAAGTGAAATTAATTCCAATGACCACCATTGGAATAAATAGTAAAAATATATTCTAACTAGACTTTAAACCTAATTAAAAAGATAATATATCCCTATAAATAAATCATATTAAAAGGAGGTTTTGAATTAAAATACAACATTTTCACTAAAAATGATCTTTATCGGAAAAATAACAAAAATTCACACAAAGTAAATTTTGATTTCCATATTCTAATGAAGGATTTTTTTGGTCCAATATAACCTATAAAATTGTCAAAATGTTGATTTAAAAAGGGTTCTCCATCAAAGGGCGGTTAATCAACCTTTTAAAGAATATTCGAATGTTGATGCTTAAAATTGGATTCATTCGCATTTTAAGCCTCTAACATATATTGGATAAAAGTAAAAATATTTGAGAAATATATATAATAATTTTCTAGTTAGTTCTGTTCATTCCCACCATTACAATGGATAGGCGTTAACTACCATTTAAAATAATATTATTTTATTATTAGATTTCAATGTAAGATTTCAAAGAAACTCGTTGTTGCGTATTGGGTACGCCATCGAGCATAGCATTCCCTTTAAAGTAATATTAATATTTTATTCACAAATATATATGAAAAATTAATATTATTTATTTACCTGGGATGTTACATCCTTCCCCCCTTTTGGGAATTGTGTCCTCGCAATTTTAAAATCGGTCTTAAAAACTTCATTGAAAGCCCCACATCGGAAAATGAGTAAATTAAACTATCACATTAAAAGAAAGAAAGAAAAGTACCAAAGTCACCCAAGACAACAGGTACTATGATTCCATGAAAACATGGATATGGGAGAAATAAACAAATGATTAAGTTCTGATGGAGAGTGATAGAAACATGTTTAAGAGAAAGTTAACCACCATAAAATCACAAAATTGTGATGGGTTAAACGGTATTTGATTCCCCAGTAGGAAAAGTTAACAAACAACATTTTAGTTTTAAGTTACTTTTCATTGAGGAATTTATTTACGAGCTTAACTAAATCATAAGGAAACATACTTTCTTGTCATTTAGACTTTTATCTCTTTCCAGATTTCTTATACAAAATCATTTTTTCTTCCAAAAGATGAGTTTTTAGGATGACTTGTTCACATTAAGAGAACTATAATCATCTTTAAGAGAATCACCTAATCCCAAATAGAGAACTATATATTTCCCATGTCTTTAGACCTTAACCAAAACCAAAATTTTTATAACAAGATCAGACAATACACAAAAGGATAATCCTTTATGAAAGGAAAATCTATTCTTAACAAAAACCAAGGTTCAAAGAAGACCATTCAATAAAAAATATGTCCATAAAATTATTCAAAGTAAACCAAACTAAGGTTGAAACCAAAATATTTGAAGGATTTAATCATATAGTCTTCCAAGGTAAAAATTAACATTTATCTCCAAATAACATCAGTTTCTCTTAAAGTCTCATATTGAAAAGTAATTAACCTAATCATATATACTCCATGATAGGTCAATATTTTCCTAGATATCCCAAAATCAACATATTCTTGATTCATAAAATTATATAACTAAAAAGAAAATGTCATTATAACCAGGGACTTCACGTAGTCCAGTGGTAGGCGATAAATACCAGTCGCTCTTTGGTTGTGGGTTCGATTCCCACAGCTGTGTCCGACACGACGAGTTGTCACACGGTCTGTGTGTTGTCCTTTTTCCAAAACTATATAATTCTCAAAACATTCCCCCAAAAGTGATAAAATCATAAAAAATAACTATAACATAATTTAACCTTAATTTTATCTCATGCCTTTTATTTTCCATCATAACATATAGTAACCCATAATTACCTCAAAATTAAGGATCTTATAAACCCAAATGGTTCTTTATAACTATGTAGACAAAAGAACAGATAACTATTCCTTGAATAAAATTTTCATATATAAAACATCAGGATTACACATACTATAAAAAGTTTTCTAATGTAACCCCCTCATCAAAAGATACTTAATACTTTTAAGAATTTCACCATCCTAAAATATACCATAACTCTTGAATCCCTTATATGTTGACTTCTTACTCATTCATCATTCTTCATGATCCATTATTCATTCCTTTTAACTTATTCTGAAATAATTCTTTCCTAAAAACAAAATCATGAATCATATCCTAAGATTCCAAAATAGTAAAATATATGTTAAGAAATAATCCATACCTTTGATTGGTCATTGTCAGTTTCTTTATCCCCAATCAGAATGTCATTAGGTATTGGTAAATGAATATTTGTATTATCTAGGTGATCCCATTCCCGAAACATCTTTGTAGGACATATGTTTGCATAATAACCATGCACACTACATTTAAAACATTGAATTGATCCCTCAGAAATAACTTATTTCCTTTTCCTCGAGTCAACTGAATGCTTCCTTTTTCCATGGAAGGTTCTTGATTTATGACCATCACTTCCATGTATATAGCATCTTTCTGTCCCTTTGATACCTTTTACTAGGTGTTTCTTTCCACATCTTTGACACATAGGTTTTTTAACACACTTACCTTTATGATTTTACCTGAACTTCCATCGGTATTTTTTTCTCACGTATATGATTCCTTATAAAAATCACCAAGGTTTAGTTAGTCAATAATGACTCCAGATAGTTGGTTGAGGATAAAAACAAGCGTTCTCATTGTAGATCCCATATCAATCAGTTGCTTTCTCAGAATACTGTCACAGTTTCCTTCATGTCCACTGTTACTTTGGTGCCTGCTAGTTCCAGCCATTTACTAAAACCAAAAAGGTCAGTGTGAGCATATCAATAAAATCATCATATAATAATGAGGAAGATAAAAAATAATATATAGTTATCCATGTTACCTCAAACTAAATCTAACTTTAAAAAAACAATGACTCCATCTGGTATACTACCCATTATGGTTATACACAACTTGTCACGTATGCTTAAACAACACTCTATCCTCTGAAGTTATCTAAACCGACCTTTGATACAAACTATAAGGACCTGGCCTTAAAACATTACATAATCATGAATTAAATGAATAATTCACATAGAGGATCTTTTCAGGTTTATATTTGAAGAGAATTAGGACATAACTATTAAATCTCAAAAGATTACAAGGTATACACTTCTACCAAGTTTCCATTAAATAAAAACTCTTAAAAAGAAACATGTTTAGTTACATGTTTTAGATAGATTGTCTTTCCTTGATCCTATCTTTGACCCTATTCATCTTTAAGTCCTATGGGGAACATTTCAAAAACATAGGATGAGCATAAAAAACCCAATAAAGGATACACAAAGAAGGAGAACTGTTAGTTTTTTCAAAACAACAAGTAAACCATAAATACTTTACCAAAGAAATAAATTTTTCTTTATGAAGTAGAAAATACTCTTCACTGAATAAAATATCACTACTTATCATTTGTAACCAAAATATTACCATAAACCCATATAAATAACACATAACATATAAAGGTAACTTGGGACATAAACATACTTAAATGGAATAACCATACAGTCAACTTCCACACATATCACTACATGGAATAGCCATACGGCCAAATTCCATACACAATGCATTGGAGGTTATAACGTATCCACCCGTCCTAGTATTCATGACACCACCCGTCATATGGTTTATCATGTAACCACCCATCAAATGTCCAAGTAACATTACAAAATCATAATACATAAAACAAATATAATGGAAAGAAAATATTTCCACATTTCAATCACAATATATCAATTAAATATATTAACATAACAAATCCATTATCAAAACCAATTTCAATACCAAAATACATAAATGAGTATATGGTATTTAATTTCTTTTAAAAACATTACGGCTTGTTAAGGAAGCCAAAGGTCAAAGAGTACTCGCTGCGGCGGAAAAGGTCGTTGTCACCACGTAAGTTAAAAGAAACATTCCTTTTGTCATTCAGTAAAAAGATTCGTAGAAAAATATTCCATTTTAATGAAATTAAAAGTAAAAAGTGTTTATATTGAGTATAAAATAATGTCTTGTATTTTAACAAAATATGCCTCAATGAAAGGAGATTGAGACGAAGTCCCTTACAAAGTCGGTATCCTTAGACTAAGGATAAATCCATTACATAATTATGTGTGAAAAATATAAATACACCCAAAATAAAAGGATATTAATTATGAAACTATTAGAGGTAATACAAACATATTCATAGCCTGAAATAATCAAGAAGTAGAGGTTTAACCCAACGAATTGAAATTGGGTTAATAAGTTCCCTTACAGAAATTCGACAGCCTAACGACGTCACTTTAAAATTCAGAAAATGAGCTGATGAGAGATAAAAAGGGTATCTAATCACATGGAAATAAAAATTACAATAAGGTGAATATAAAATAAAATCCTCTAACATCTGAAAAGGGATCATAAAAGAAATGACATAAAAGAGAGTACTTGAAAATAAAGACAGAGGTATGATCCCTTATAATAATTCGGCAGCCTAATGGCACCACATAAAAATTCTTAAAATGAATTGATGAGAGTAAGAGGGGGTATCTAATCATATGAAAATACAAATTACAGTAAGGTGAATATAAAATAACATCTTCTAACTTCTGAACATGGAGAATAAAATAAATGACATAAAAGAGAGTACTTGAAAAGAAAGAGAGAGGTTGGATCCCTTACCTCAAGTCCTACTTGTCTTGTTCGTTTATTGATATTATTGAATAATAATGTTCGGTAAATTTATAATTACTTAAGATCCTCCTTTAATGATTATTATTCCGTTCATATCACATATTATAATGTCATAATAATTTGTTAATAATATGAGTTCATATCAGACGTTTTTGTTGATGTTCGGTACATGAGTCGAAATTGAACTTGTTGTAAAATAATTTTCCATGTAGTTATAGGTATATCATATCCAAAATAGTATTAATGATTTAAATTTCATATATATCCAGTATATATTAATTTTATACTATTCCATAACATTTGGAGATAAAAAATGAAATGCACTGTTCATGGAGACGGTAGGCCGTACGTACGCATGAACGCTACTTTACTTTCTTTGTCATATTAATGGAATTAAAACTGAATGAGAGATATATATAATATAATTGCAGAATTATATCCATCATTTAGATGTAATATATGACATATATATCCATTATATATATATTTACTTATAATAGTACATAACACTTTGAGATAAGAAATGAAATGTACCGTTCATAGAGACGGTAAGTCGTACGTACGCATGAATGCTACTTTCATTTCTATTTCATACTTTAATGTGTTGAAACAAATAATTATACATAGGTATATTATAATTACAGTATAATATAATATATAACATAATTAAATCTATCCTTTATACATCCCACATATTGTATTAATGATTCAAATCACTTTGAGGGGGCGGTAGTTCGCACTTCCTAAAATGAAATTATCGTGTTTACCCATTATGGAAACCATGAAGTTATAGAATAAATGAAAAATACATAAGCATAAGGAATATATAAACATAATTTTTATATCATATATAAATACAGTGACATATTAATGTCCACCATGAGAGGTGTTAAAAGAATATTGAACAATCATCGTTTCGTGAGGTAGTTATTCACCACCCACAGAAACAATATGTTCTTTAACAATTAGATGGAGGTGTGTATGAGTTAAGCTCGAATCCTCCTCATAAAACCATCCTAGTATATTTAAGATACTTGTGTTGTTACAAAATAAAGGAATAAAAAGAGTTTAGGTGGTTGGAGAAGCAAAATAAACCAAAAGAACATAAGAGAATACATTACCTTGAAATTGGATAACTCCGTCTTGATTTGAGCTCAAAGGCTTCCTTGGAAAGACTTCTGCCAAAAGTGAGGCTTCTAGGAGTAAGAGAGGGATGTGGAGAGACAATATGGGCAGAGTTTGGACGAGTCAAAGGGCTTGAGAGGTGTGGGTAAGGAGGTAGAGGTGGGGGCCTTTTATAAGAGGGGGGAGGGGCACTATTGTAAAGTCTTGAAAAGTTACTTTATTATAAAATGATTTTCAGATATCAAAAGTCCCAAAATTATATATTTCTAGGATAAGGTGATAAGGGTTCGAAATACATCCATAAAATATGTTTTTTACAAGTGTATGTCTTAGATTTTACATTATCTTTTACAATATCTTTTCATTTTATTTAATTAATTCATTAATGAGGTAATCGCTGCATCATCATGGTGTCATAAATAAATTAATTTATTTAATGTCTAAAAATTATAACATAAATAATATAATGTAGGAAATATTTTCAGATTTACAATGAATATATATAGTAAAAAATATGACTTTTATAACCTGATGTAAATTTTTTTTTAGTAAAATAATACATGTTTGTGACATTTTTATTTCAACATTAAATAAAATGTTATTAATGTCATTTTCATACCCAAGTGGCTCCATGGGGACCACACGTTGACCCATGGATTTTCTTGGTCGTAAATTACTCATCAAATAAGGGTAGGATATGTGTCATGGTCATTTCATATTATTATAACATTATCTTTACCTTAAATTACACTAATTACCTTTAATCAAGATTAATAAAACTTAAAAGTTACTATTCACAGAAAATTATTTTCGTCCCATTGAATCACATTTTACATCCTAATGAAAACCATGTATGTCGGATTTTTGAAATTCAAATCAAAGAGGTGGTAAATTTTCATTTAAACGAAAAATCAGTTTTTTAACTACCACTTAGTGGTTTCACTATTCATCAAAAATTGATGTTTTTCAGAAAAATACCAAAAATTCCCCCTAAGCTATATTTGATTTTCCGAATTCAAAAATTATGTCTATTTTATAAAATTAAAAACATATAAGTTTCATTAATAAATTTAATAACTAATTCCCGTTGTCAAAACAAATAGCGTGTTTTTAAGAAACAAAATATAACAAAAGATTGACACTAGTTTAAGTCCAATTTCAATGTAAAATTAATTTCAATGACCACCATTGGATTAAATGGTAAAAATATATTCTAAATAGACTTTAAAAATAATTAAAAAGACAATCTATCCCTATAAATAAATTAGATAAAAAGGAGGTTTTGAATTAAAATACAACATTTTGACTAAAAATGATCTTTATCAGAAAATAACCAAAATTTACACAAAATAAATTTTTATTTCTAGATTCTAAAGAATGATTTTATTCGGTCCAATATAACATATAAAATTGTCAAAAAGTGGATTTAAAAAGGGTTCGCTATCAAAATGCAGTTAATCGACCTTTTAATGAATATTCAAATATTTACGCTTAAAATTGGATTTATTTGCATTTTAAGCCTCTAACATTTATTGGATAAAAGTAAAAATATTTGAAAAACATATATAATAATTTTGTAGTTATATCTTTTCATTCACGCCATTACAACGGCTAGGCGTTAACTACCATTTAAAATAATATTATTTTATTATTAGAGTGGAATGTAAGAGTTCAAAGAGACTTATTGTTGCGTATTGGGTACACCATCGAGCATAGCGTTCCATTTAAAGTAATATTAATATTTTATTCACAAATATATATGAAAAATTAATATTCTTTATTTACCTGTGATGTTACATAAAAGACCCTTCGCACTACGAGCGGCGTGAAGCGATGTGACAACATAATTTTTTGAATAATGAAGGAGAAAGTATAGAATACCAAACTAATGAATCCAAGGAAATTTGAGAACCGGTATCAAAAAAAGGAACTACATGTTGTGAATAATTAGTACTTTATGTGTAGTATCATTTCGTGACATGCCACAAGCTATGGTGCCATGTTTTGAATAATTTTAAGTCGTAACGAAATTACACGATGCAATTCACCATTAAAGGTCATGTAACCATTAAATTAAAATGTTAAAATTCCAGAAAAATTCATTATGAGGATACACACTATGATTCATCATTACACAACGTCTGTCCAGATTACACATCATGACATGATTCAATGGTCAAAGTCTTCAAACAAGATTTTCATGGATCCAAAAATCATGGAAACAACTTTGGATCAAGATTACATGACATGTATTCACATTACACATCATGAATATGCTTGGATTGAACCCAAATTATGCGTATAAATAGAGGTGCTGGCTGCTGCTTTGGGGCACTCAGATTCATAGGCAACTTGGAACGAGAAGCTGCATTGCGTAGGTCCCTCCCCAAGTTCTTTATTTCCTCTCATTATACATTATTTTTATTTTCTCCACATCTATAAAACTCTCATATTTAGGATGAGGGGGTAATCCCACAATGTTCTAGGGTGATGTAACTGAAGGGGGAATGTGCCATTGGATTTAATTATTTTTTATTATTCATTCAATAAGTTTGCATAATTTCATTCTTCAAATTAAAATCTATTTATTTTTATTTTATCATGAGAATTTATTAATTATTTAGGAATGTTCATATAACATGTGAAACTAATGACCCTAAAGACAGAGTGACCATTGTCAACTTTAGGTGAAATCCAGTTTAAATACGGTAACGAGACATACTCGATTTGGTGAAATCCTATGTTATTGGACCTAGGAAAATATAGAATTTCCACATTGAGGTAGGGATACCATGACCATTATATCTACCTATATCTTGACTCTGACACCAATCATGAATAAATCATTTTATTTTCCAAAATCCAATTACACATGAACCTAGAAATTATAAAACCCAGACATTCTTTCCAAATATGATCACAAACCAATCAATCTGTTTTGCTTTTGTCTTTTCAAACCCAATAAAATCACTATTTTCTAACCAATTTCATATATTTTATAAAATAAATCTTTTTAAATTATAATTAAAATAATTTACCATCCCTATGGGTTCAAACTTGGACTTACTGATTGATTACATTTTTAATTAAATGATTTGGATAGTTTGAGTTTTATAAATTTATTTTTTGCACAGTTCCATTGGGAACTAATGACACCCTATGGGGCTACCGGTCATTAATCATACCGAGGTTTTATGGATAAACTATTTTTATTAATTAAAACTATAACCTCAAATATGAAATTTCCTTTTTCCTTTTTCACATTATGACATTTGGTTTACATAAGGTGATCCAAATGGGATGGGACATATAAGACATAGAACATATATAATGGTCATGTATGAATGGATTTCACAACCCATCCTGATAGGTCCCTAGGTGAAACTATCCTAATACCACCTCTAATAGTCCAGGGGCTAGCGACTAGTGCCAAGAAGGCATATCACAAACATGGGAGAAATTATACTAATGTACCCCCCACACAAACACATCTCCAAGCCCATACAATGATGAAATGTAAACGAAAATGATACTAATGAATGCTTAAATATATGATCCCATAATCAGAGTATGACATTAATGTAGTAAAAGAGATAATCAGGTCTAAATACAAGCCCATACAAAAACATTAGAGGGTCTAACCTGATCCTAGGATGGATATTATGATCAACTAAAACCACATAAAAAACACCTGATTCTATCATGCTTAATATATGATCTACTTGCTCCCTATGCACTGAAATTAGAGCTAAATGGGTCATCGTATATATATGATATGACACGAATGGGAAGATCCAATGTAGGGGTGAGTATAACAATATCTAGTAGGACACTCCAAAAACACTAAACCTGAAAAATTGAGAATAGTCACCTATGAATAGTATTACAGTGTTGAATAGAAAAAAGGAAACACATATATACTTAGGAAGGACACCGCTCCACTAGATGGTCACAATGAACCACTAGGCATAGGATTCTACTTGAATAAATCCTCAGTCTAAGATAATCGACTCCAAGATCCACACCATCACCAGAGACAACCATCAAAGATGTAAAGTGTAACAATCTTGACCCCAGTAACCCAAATTCGGTGGTCATTTAATTAAAATGGAATAAATATAACAGATCACATCACCCAGGATAGATAAATTTATTATTATTGAATAACTAGATACATTCATAGTTCCCAGATCACATTAGTAAAAAAACATAGAATATAAAAAAGGGAAAAACCGCATCCTTGAAACATATTCAAATATTACATCTTCATAACCTAGGGATGGGAAAAAATATGGATGATCTCAAATTAATAGTAATTGTTACATTAATCAATTATAAGTGATGCCTAGTTAACAAGTCATAGTAATTATAGCAATGTAAATAACTGAAAAACACATACAATCAAAAAAATGGAAATGAAAATTCATCAATAGAATTTTTCATTGTGAAAATATCATGTAAAGTAATAAATGATTACCAATTGAATAAAATGATTAATTATTGGATGTCATGTATCTAGAACATAAACCATTATACCATCAAGATGGTTTAAGTCTGTGGGTAGATAACACATCTGATTCTACTGGGAATACAACATGAAAGGTTTTTTGCCAAACATTTTTCTCCTGAGAACTTTCAATGCATCAAGGGGATATCTAGAACTGTCCCCCAATGATCACTTCATGTCCAAATCATTCTTCATTCATAGATTTAATTCATTAATAATATGACTTATCAAAATATTTAATTGATTACAAGATGAAGATTCATCGATATTTCCCTAGTTAAAATAACATTAAAAAAACAATATATCTAAAAATGGTACATAGAAAAGAAAATAATAATACTGATGATTCAATAAATATGTATATTTAATGAAGTATTTAAATGAGGATGATCATTAATAAATGGGACACACACACACAAGGAAAAATTTGTGATTATGGAATAACCAAAGTTAATATCAAAATGGTGTAAATGAATGAATGGAATTAAATCATACATGGAAATTAATAATTTAAAGTATCCATATATAATAAAAAATTAATTATAAATGAAGTGATAACATTTAAAATTAGTGTTTAAAAAACTTTAGAAATGAGCCACTTTAGTGTAGTTTTAGTGAAAATATAATATAGCCGTTAAAAAGGAAGGACATAATTATTTACATAAAACCAGATATTAAAAAAGATATATTTTCATAATGAAATGAGTAATTTCATAAAAATAATTATTTATTAATACATATTATTGAGAATACATGAAAGTGGTATGAAATTGGGATGTTTCCTTTAACCAGACTTGATTATTAGGAGGAACTAAAAAGGGAATATTATAAAAACATATATTTCCCAATAAAATATAAAATAATTGACCTAGGTATGTACCATTCGAAAATACACAATTTATTTATGAGTAGTAAATAATATTAATTAAGAATTTTTTTTGGGTAAATAGATAGAAACCATAATCTGAAGGAAAAATGGATTTTTGGGGAGAATCCCTTACCATATGTCCGAAAGTGTTCTTCACATGCATTTAATGTCAGGGATAATGAAATTAGATTCATTAATAATTTAATTTGGATCATATCATCATGAATTTTATTTTATATAATTTTATTATGTTTATTTATAGACATTTTTGATGAGTTATAAGATTCAATTTCATTGTTTAAGAGTACTTGTTTCTTTGTTTTTCATGATTGGTTCACTTGTATACATTTATGAAAGATCATATAAAATGGGATTGTTTATATTGAATTGAAATCATATGTTAATAATTAACATTTAGATGTTTAAATGATCTTATATAGAATTTTTCCCTAGATGGTAGGATGATTGATTATATAAAATGTTAATAAAAATGATTTAATTTATCATGATGTGTTTTATGACTGTGACAATTTATATCATTTTATTCAATATCATGATTATATATTTATTATAGAACATAATATAATGTATAATATGCATAATAAAATCTGATTTTACCATAATAATGGTTTTATGACCAGCCTTGTAGGTGGTAATGGAAAATTAAAATACACAATCAATGATGATGGTAAATCAACACATCACTTACGATGTTTTCATTTTTAGACTAAAAGGGAGAGGATAAGAGGTTGGATAATGGATATTAAATTAAAATAATAAATTTAAAGTATAAATTATAATATATACTTTTCAATCCACTTGGATAAGGGTATCTGATTAATGAATACGAATATAAATGAAATTGAAAAAAAAATAAATTTAAATGATAGATGATTTTACCTCTCAAATTCTTCTCCTTGAGAACCTATTTATGGAAATTGGTTTTGGTATTTTTTTGAGAACAGATGATTCTAGACATGGGGGAGGGTATTGGGAAAAGGTATGGGTAGAAATTTTAAAATATTGAAGTCTTATAAGGTGTGACGAGAAGAAGTAGTGAGGGGTGGTATTTATAGTAGAGGTGAGGGGTATTTTTTGATTATTTTATTCATTAGTATATTATTTTTGGATTAATAAAATCAATAGTATTGAACCTTATCACTAAATATATTAAATAATGAAGGATAATTTGAAATTATTGTTCTTACCTAAGAAATAACTCAATAAATAATGTATTTAACTTATAATGTTATATACCCTAAATTATTATATTTCACTATTAATAAAAATTCAAATATATTAGGGAATCCCAAATATTTATCCAAACCATTTTTAAATGTGTGAAATGAAAAAATTAAATACATTTTAGGAAAATAATATTCCAAATATGAGAAATTTAATTTTTATGTAAAATCATCATTTATTTGAAAAATACCGATTTTAAAATTACAACTAATTTTATGAAATGATGAAAAATTTATTAAGGTTAAAAAAATCATCTTATTGTCTTAAGATAAAAAAATATTAATTTATGAAACTATTTTTTGAAAATAAATTTCCGTTTAAGTAATTATTTTAATTATAGAATTATAAATATATATATGTTTTACAAATATACCAACACATAATTTATAATTTTTAAACATTTATTTACATGTAATATAATACAATATTTTCAAATTTTCATTTATATGATGTCTAAATTTTATTTATACATTCATGGATTGGTTTACTATTCTATTAGCCAGATTACTATTTCTAATGGTCAAATTACTATTCCAATGGTCAATTTAATTTTTAAAAGTATATCATAGTTCGTTTATACTGATTTTTGTATGAACTATATGATATCAAATGAATTGAATTTATTTAAGAAGATAAACACCATAAAATCTTGGGGTGTTATATTTATATCTCCTTTATAAATTTCATAATCGATTTTGTTCATGAGTATTGCCTTCTAAATTGATGAGGTTAGTTCTAATTCACAACAATCTCAGGTTCACACATAAATTTTTTCAATTTATGGTTTCTCCAATGAACATTTACCAGTTGATTCATCGTATTTATCAATAATTTCTCTATAGTGTCATGAATTTTGATAGTCTCTTCATGTTACGATAAATCATGTTCCATTTCTACTTCTTCATAGGTGAGTACATTCTTTGGGTTTGGCATGTAATTCATTATCAATGATATGTGTAACACATCATGAAATTTAGATAGACTTGATGGAATTGATAATCAGTAGGCTACAACTCTAATTCATTCCAGAATTTCAAAAGGCCAAATTTACCTGAGGCTAAATTTCTATATTGTACTACACCTCATGACAACCTTCCATGAAGATACATTCATAAATACATGATCTACCACTTGAAATTCACAATCCTTTCTCTAGTTTTTATTATAAATATTTTTCTGATATTGATATTTTTTAATATGATTTTGAATAGAATTTAACTTTATTTTTGTCTCATAAATATGTTCAGGACCTATAAGTGTCCTCTCACTGACTTCTTCCCAACAAGTTGGAGTATGAAATTCCTTTCCAAATAGTGCTTTATATGGTTCCATTTGAATACAAGAACAGAAACTATTATTTTAGGAAAATTTAATCAAAGGTAAATACTAATCCTACATAACTTGAAATTAATGTGAGAATGATATCAAATTGTCTTATAATGTTTGAATAATCATTTTAGAATATTTTTCAGTTTGAGGGTTACAAAACAACACTATAATGAATATCAGTATCTAATTCATTGTAAAGTCTCTACTCGAATTTTGACGTAAAACCAGGATTTAGACGAGACACAATCGATAGAGGTCCACCATTAAGTCTTAAAAATTCATTAATATAGAGTCTTTTTAGGTGATCAAGTTGTAAATATTATCTTATTGTAAGAAAATGTGTAGATTTGGTACGTCATTAAACAATTACCTGTATCTTATAATTCCTTATTGGTTTCCTTGGTAGTCCTGTGACAAAGTCCATCAGAATCTCACATCCATTCCACACAAGAATATGTTGAGGTTTCATGAATACTATAGAATTATATCTCTTAGCCTTAACTTGTTGAAAAAATAGGCACCTTAACACATAGTCAGGAATTTCATACTTCATATTATTCCATAAATAATATTTCATCAGATCTCTATATATCTTGGTACTACCAGGGTGTATAGTGAAATTGAATCTTTTAGCATCATTTAAAAGTTCCCTTTTTAGCTCATGTAATGATGGAACACATAACCCCTTTCCAAATTTTAGAATTCCATATTCATTAATAAATTCTTCTAATCTTACATCCTTAATAGATTCTATTTCATTTAAAAATTCCCATAATTAGATTGAGAGATTTTTTATCTTCTCTAGAAATGATGTTTTGATAATCATTTGAAAAAAGGATGATGATTCCTCTTCCTTAAAAATTCCTATATCCATCTTTACAAAATCTATGAACATAATATCCTTTTCAATCCTTCATTTAGGTTATAATTCTACGATCATTACACCATAATGCATATACTACCATATTTACTTATCCTAGGAGATAATGCATTGATTAA
Source organism: Viscum album (assembly GCA_963277665.1). NCBI lineage: Eukaryota > Viridiplantae > Streptophyta > Magnoliopsida > Santalales > Viscaceae > Viscum > Viscum album. The sequence goes on from OY728127.1 coordinate 1,279,099,999, forward strand.
TCATAATCTTTAAGTATCTCAAGATATCGTCTTTACTACTTGTTGAGTTCTTTCTGCGTAAATAAGCATCAAACTCTTGTGATCCATATATATATCTCATCTTTCACCATAGAGATAGTGTATCCATATCTCCATTGAAAATATTACGATATCTATCTCAAGATCATGATTTGGATAATTATATCCATGAATCTTCAACTTCCTTGATGCATATGGAATAAATTTATCATTTTTCATAAGAACACAACCTGGTCATTTTGTCGATGCTTAACTATATATTACAAGCCCATAATTTCTTGATGCTAAATTAACAATTGGAGCATTGAATAATATTATATTTAATTAATAAAAAAAATCTACAAATTATTTTTTCCACATTATGTTAACCACTTTACATGTGATCTTGGTTAATGGGTTTGGAAATTAGGCAAAATTATGAATGAAACTCTCATAGTAACCTTATAAACTGATTAACATGTGTACCTTGGTGATGTTTATTGGTGTAGGATATTCATGGATTTCCTTTATCTTCATAGTATCAATAGATATTCCATATTTAGAGACAATATTGAAAATAAAAAAATTCCCAAAATATAGAATTCACACTTACTAAATTTTCAATAAAATTATTTCCTTATAATAGTCTCTAGAATAACCCACAAGTGATTATCATGTTCTTCATGGATTTTAGAATACAAAAAATATCATGAATGAATACTATAAAAAATCATCTAGATATTCATTGAATACTCTATTCATTAGATCCATGAAAATTGAGGTTTCATTAGTTAATCATAATGGAATTACATTAAACTCATAAAGTCCATACCTCATCCAAAAATCCATCTTCATAATTTCTTTCTTAATTACTCACAATGGTTGATATCCAGAAGAGAGGTCAATATTTAAAATATATTGAGCTCCATGATGTTGATCAAATAAATCATAAATATGAGGTAGAGGATACATTCTCATTATTATAATATCATTGATTCCATATAGTCAATGCACAACCTCAAGGATCCATCTTTTTCTTAATAGAGAGAATATGTGCTCCTAATGAAGAAACACTATGTGGAATGAATCCCTTATTACTCAACTCTTCTTATTGTTTCTCAATATCTACTAATTCAATAATGTATATTCTATAAGGATTATTTGATATTGGTCTTGAATTAGGGATTAAATCAATAGTAAACTCACATTAACAATATGGGGGGTGTCTAGAAAATTCCTCAAGAAAACCATCAATGTATTCATATAAAATTTCTAAATAATCATTTTGAAGATTACTTTCCTAATCCCTATATGTTTTCTCCCTTCCTCCATAATAATTTCATTTAGTTGAGATACTAGGGGTGGATCTATATAAGAATCTTAAGATGTAGTTTCTTCTCTAAAGATAAAGGATTCTATATCTTCCTCAAAAATCATAATTTTATTCTTATTTCAATAAATTATCACATCATATTTTGAAATCAAATATATAACAATGATTATATAAAAGTGGAAAAAATTTATTATGATGTGTTAAGTAAATGAATAATGTCTATATTCTATAATGGGAACTCCCAATCACATTTTTTTGCAATGAGACTTCCCTTAGGGGTTTTGACAGATAACTCCCTTATTAAATCAAAAGAGAAATATTTATTTTTCATTGAAAATTAGGTTGATATAAATTCTTTCTATGACCTAGAATGATATAAATTATTGGACAAATTTTGAGATAGGATTATTGTGCCTTCCAATACATCATTGGGTATTTATAATTCAGTTGTGGAGATCACATAAGCTTGTCCATCTCCCGTTGGCCTCTTTTATGATATATTCCATTGAAACTCAGGACACTAATTTGAATAATACCCAATTCCTATACAGTCGAATCATTTAATATCATCGACTTGTTTCTTCCCCTTGTATTCATTTTCTCGATGAACCTTTTCTCTTCACTTATAACAAAATATCATAGCTTTAAAGCATTACATATTATGATTATTTCCAAAATTTTCACATAATGGAAATTGATTCACTCCACTACTATTCTTTGAAAAATAACCATTTCCATGGTTATTAGAAGACCAATTATTCTTTTGACATCCATTAAACAAATTGGATCTTGAAAATCCCACTTTTTTTTAAGGCACTTAATACTATTTCATCATATGATGAAAATGTTTGAGAAGCCAGTTCCCAATAGATACTTTTCTTAATACGTTCAATGAAATTATAAATATTGTCTTTAGAATAACATATATAATATATTTCATACCTAGATACTCTTATTAAGAATGGCTCATACTCTACAACACTCTTTTGATCCCTTTTCATTAAGATGTGGAATTTTCTCTTCATTTTAGTTTATTTATCATGAGGGAAATATTTTTCAAAGAATGTTTCATTATGTTTTATCCATTCCATGTATTTTACTTAATATTACTACTAGGTATCATAGATCATCGACCACCATTGATCAAAATCCCCCTTATGACAATATGTTTCTAGTACTACCATTTCATTTTCATTTCATCCCAATCCAAGAAATATATTTTCAAGGGACATGATACACTACTCAGCTACCACTGGATTTTTAGTCCCACTTAAATATGAGGGATTTTCCATAATAAATGATAGAACACAAGTGTAGTTGGATTATTTTTCGTAACCTAAGTATGATTTCCAAATATGATCATGATTTTCGTAACCACAACACAAATTGGTTTGACTTAATCAGTGAGGTAATTCGAAAATTTTCCATTGGTATTAATTCCCTTTCATCCATTAGTATCCATCACTAAAAAATAGAACCCACTAAGTTATCTTATAATCATTATGAGTATTGAGCCAAAAATTCACTATATGAAATTATTATAATTCTCATGTTTACTTAATATCTAGTTACCAAGGTTTTTCCAAAAATTGATCTGATACCAACTGTAATAATCTCGACCCATGTATCTTAGATCTAGTATTAATTTAATTAAAATAGAATAGATATAAGATATCACATAACCATTGATCAATTAGTTTAGTAGTCTTAAAGAACTAGACACATACATCGTTCCCTTACAAAATTGTTTATTAAACATAGAAAAAAACAAAGGAAAATGAACTGCTTCCTTGAAACTTATTCAAAGATGTAATACTCATAACATGGGGAAGGAAAAATAATAAAAGGGTGATCTCAAATTCAGTATGGTTTTCAAGAATCAATAGTATGTTAAGTAAATTCAATAAGGCATAGTCTTTATAGAAAGGTAAATAACTAAAAAACACAATACATCGATAAACTGAGAATGACAATTCATCCATTGATTTTTTCATATTAAAAATTTTATGAAGAGTAATAACTAAAAACTTAATGAATAAAATGTTTATTTTTTATAAGTCGTGTATCTAGAACATGAACCATTATACTGTCAAGGTGTTTTAAGTCTCTGGGAATAAAACCCATGAGATTTGGATTAAAAACAAAATTTAAGGGTTTATTACTAGATTTTTTTCCTCTTGAAACATTTTGATGCATTAAGGGGCTATCTATAACCAATCACCACCCATCACTATATTTATAAAGAATTATTCATACATAGATTTAACTCAGGAACAATATGAATTATCAAGAGATCTATATTGAGATAAGGTTTCTGATTCATTAATATTTCCCCAATTAAAACAACATTCTAGGAAAACATTATATACAAAAAGAAACATGTATAAGACAATAATAATATCTATGATACAAGAAATATATATATATATTTAATTAATTCATTTAAAAATTATGATCATTAATAAAATAGAAGTATACAAACACCACAGATAATGAATAGGTGGGGAATAAGGCACAATGAAAGGGAATATCATATTGGTGTCCATGAAAGATAGGAATTAAATCATAACTGGACATTAATAAGGGAAATTTGGCATAGATCATGATAAAAAAAGTCCAAATTATGTGAAAACATGTAAAAAGAGTGTTTATGGAACTTTAGAAATGCGACAGTTTAGTGTAGTTTTAGGGAAAATATAAAATAGTCATTAAAAAGGTAAAGACATATTTTTTTTCCTAAAAAATGAACTGAGATAGTTTTTCATGATTAAATGCGTGATTTTATAAGGATAACTTCATCTTAAAATATATTATTAAGAATACATTAAAATTGAAATGGCATTAAGATGTTCCCTTTAATTGGTCATGGATATGAGGATGAATTTAAAAAGGAACATTATAAAAACATATATTAAATAATATAAGAAATAATAATTGATCTTGGAATATATATTTGTAACATTCACATATAATCTGTTAATATTTTATTAGAATAATTAAGAATTATATTTGTAAAAATAGAGAGAATGTATAACTAGAAGAAAAAATGGAGGTTTGGGGTGAATCCCTTACCATATGTCTGAAAGTGTTATATATTTTAAAATAATGTACTAGAAAACGAAATTAGATTCATTAATAATTTAATTTAGAACCTATTAAACTTATAAATAATTTATTATAATTTTTTTATGTTTATTTATGGCCCTTTGGATGTGTTATAAGATTCAATTTTGTTGTTTGGGAGTGTTTGTTTCCTTGCTTCTCATGATTAGTTCAGTTGTATACATGTATAAAAGAATATGAAAAATGGGAATAGTTATTTAGAATTTAAATTATATTTTATTAATGAAGGTATATATGATTAAGTTATCTATTATATTATTTTTTAGATATGATGATGATTAGTTAGATAAAATGTTAATGAAAATTATTTAATTTATTTTGACATGTTTTACGACCATGACAACATATATCATTTTACTTAATATCATGATTACATATTAGTTATATAATATTATATAAATTATTATATGTATAATAAAATCATATTTAACCCTAATAAATGTTTTATGATTAGGGTTAAATGTATTAATGAAAAATGAAAATGCATCATCTACGATGGTGGTAAATCGACACATTACAGCTGATGTTTTCATTTTTAGAATAAAAGGGAGAGGAGAAGGGGTTTCATGATAGATATTAAATTAAAATAATAAAATTAAAAAATATATAGGATATTATAAGTATCATTACACTTGGATAAGGGGAGGATAGGAGGTAATAATAATAGAATATAAGTTGAATATAAATTAAAATAAAATCAATGATTATTTTACCTCTGGAAATCTTCACCTTAAGAACCTCCTAATGGAAATTTTGTTTCATCTTTTTCTGATACCATAAGCTCCTAGATGTGGGGGATGGACTTGGTAAGAGGTTTGAGAATAAATGTTATACACTTTAAGGATTATAATGTGTGAGGAGAATAGGTGGTGAGGGGTGGTATTAATAGTGGAGGAGAGGCATGTTTTTTGATTATTTTATTCATTAGTTTATTATTTTTTATCGAGACTATCAATAGTATTGAACCTTATCACCAAATATTTTAAATAATTAAGGAGAGTTAGATATTATGGTTATTTTATTAGAAATTAATCAATAAATAGTGTATTTAACGTATAATGTTATATACCGAAAATATTCTCAACTTTTGTTATTTTGATGATGAATCATTATATTCTATATGGAAATGTTACAAATATATGATTCAGAAGTTCCTAGATCATGGAATAGAGGCGTTGATACTAATTTAAACTTTCTATAAGGGGTTTTCAGGGGGAAACAAGTTGATTCTATATATTTCATCTAGAGTGTGCTTAAAAAAAACTAACCTAAAGCAAGTGAAAACCTATTGAACAAAAAAATGAGAAACATTTTCTAGTTGCAAGAAAAAGGGACAAAATAGAAATGCCTTCATGCAATCTATAATAATGACCAAATGACAACAAAAATTGAGATGCTGACCCAGAAGAGGGATATCATGATGGGACATTAGAAAAATCCCCAATGTATTTGTATAGAATATGACAATTATACTAACTACAGTCATGGTAATCAATTTAAGGGCTGGAGACCTCAATAATAACAATGTAATGGATTTTAACAAAGAAAACAAGGGTTTCATCAAGAGGCACCCCAAGGGCCCACACTTACTAGCTAGGTCCATTCGTTAGAGGAGATGATGTAAAAATTCATGACTTATTTTGGGGTTTCATTGATGGAAATGAAAGAAGAATCATTATAACAAAAGGAAAAATTAAGGAATCTAGAGTATCGTGCTGGCCAAATATCTGATCACATTAGAGAGAGACTAAAAGGTACACTTCCAAGATTCACTAACGAATGCTAATGTGATGATATGAAAGTTATGAAGCTCAAAAGTGGGAGGTAAACCAAATTAAGTGGAATAAAGTTTTCAGGACAACCACCGGTGGAAGCAAGAGAAGATGAAGATGAAATAATAAAGAAAAAAATAGCTAAAGAAGAAGAGAAACCACCTCAGTACAATCCAAGGATACCTTCTCCAAATTTAATATCAAAAACAAAGAACAACGTGTATAGAGATAAACTTCTTGAACACTATTAAAAATTTTATATTAAGATACCTTTTGCAGAGCCTCTCACGAAATTTATGAAAAATGAAAAATGTGTGAATGATATGGGAACAAGTAAGAAGAATCTAGAAGAGATTGGAACCATTCCACTCACATGAGAGTGTTTGAAAGAGGTATCAAATGACCAAACATAAAATAAATGATATCCACGTAGCTTTTCAATTCCCATATTTATAGGAGATACAAAATGTGGGAATGCTTTGTGTGTCTTTGGTGAAAGTGTCATTATCATGTCATAAATAACATTGAAGAGTTTGGGACTTGATGTACTAAAGCCTACAAGAGTACTTCTTCAATTAGTAGACTCAACCATGAAATCCCCAAGAGCAGTGATCGAGGAATTCCAAATCAAGATTGATAATTTCTACTTCCTCATTGACCTCTTAGTGATAGACATGGAAGAGGGGAGAAATCCACTCATTCTAGGATGGCCATTTTTAGCCCTAGGGATTTCACTAATTGATGTTTAAAGTGGAGAAATATATCTGAGAGTTGGAAGTGATAAAGTAAGTTCCAAAATCCACTGAGTAATGATGAACTATGATGTGAAAGAGGATGATGAGTATAGAGAAAGGGAAATATCTGAGTTGAGGATGTTGCAGAAATTAAAGAGGTGCATGAGTTAGATGCTGTTATGGAAGAGGGTTTTAAACTAAGAAAGAATGAAAAGATGAAGACCAAGACTATTAAAACTAGAAGAGAGACCAGCTCCATTAAATTTGAAAAAGGACAACAGGTATGGATGATATATGAACATCCATTTATTTCATCATGATTGAGCAAGAAATGGCTGTTCGGTCTAATGGAGATCAAATAAGTACTATCATCCAGAGAATTATGCTATTCCAAGAAAAAGGACAGGGTCGAACCTACATGGATATAACATAACTCATACCATTTATTGACCCCAAATAGGTACACAATTTTCAATCATCTTTCACATGAGTTAAGCTGAAATAGGTAAGGATGAGTCAACTATATTAAATAAAAAAGCTTCTAGGAGGAAACCTGAGTTTTTTGTTTTCATTAGATCTTTTTTGTTTTTAGAGGTGTGCATACTCTCACTCCAAGAATTTAAAAAATTTAATAGTTAAGGATTTTAATTTTAATTTTATTTTTAATATTCAGGACCATAAAGATCCAAGAAAAAATAAAGAAGAATGAATCAAAAGAAGAAGATCCATCAACATTACACGTCATATGGGGAAATTACACATCATGGATTTTGATATGGTAGAAAGTACGCAATTTATTTTAAATCACATTTTTATACAGAGAGTAAGAATTACAATTTATAATATTTATGTTCCTAACATTTTAAAGTGTTAATTCCCAATTTCATACCCGCACTTGATTCATTCTTTATTCAACTAAGCTAGGACGCATAAACTACCTTTGAAAATTACCATGATATGAATTTGAAATTACCTGGTCAATAAATTTTAATTAGAAACATGGATAAAATATTTATTAGATATAAGAATTTGGATTAAGAGTTGATAAATAATGATTTGGGGAGAATGTTGATCAATTCAACTAAAATTATTATAAGAATTGGACATGTTTTGAATTTCTGATATTTTCATTAATTGATTTAATTATTCACATTCATTTCCATAAATAATTGGCCAAACCATTCATCTAATTCATGATACATACACTAAGCCTAATATTATCCACTTTCTCTATATAACATTTCTTGAGAAACAAGGCCGTGTTTTATTCTAGAACGTTATTCTCATCTTATAAATGATATGACTGAAAATATTTAATTTTAAAATCATTAGTGCATTATTTTGTTTTTCTATTATATTGATACCTACTTTGCATTAATCCTTTTTAAGTGTGTAGAAGACATGAATTTTCTTGTTAGGAAATGACCCATTTTAATATCCTATTCTATCCATTCCCACCTTCCTCTAAATGTTTTGGGTGATATTCAAAAAAATACGTTTGGGGGAGAAACTATTTTGGGTGTACTAGGATATAATTTATTGAGGATATTTTTTAGGGGGGTTTCATAGTATGATATAGGTAGAGGACATGAAATCTTTCATTATATTTTATTATTAACTTATCTTATATAAAAAATTGAAAAAATTGGGTTCTGTTTTGGGAAGATCAAATATCTCCATTTTCTATACCCATAATTTTTTATCATATGTGGTTAAGTGTTGGATGTGATATTTATTCTAAGCATAGAATTCACATGAGAGGTTAATTCATTCACTATGCTTACATATATCATGAGCCCACTCTATGGTTTTTTGGGGGCAGGGAGAGATGAAATTTGTAAAGGGAGTCATTTATAAAGATTATCTTTTGATCATCATTCAAAATTCCGTTGAGTCAAACACCCCATTTTAGCCCTAATTTTACATAATTTACCAACCTACCATAATCCCTAGAGACATTTGATACTTAATGGAGAATCCCTCGTGATTAATTGTGATCTATGCCATTATGCAGTGAAGATGTTATATGCCTTGTAAGTCTATGGTAAGAGAAATGTTTTTAAGGTATGTGCACCAATATTTTTACATTTGTACCCTAATAATGAGAGGAAAAATTCAAGTGAGGTAAATTGATACTGTAATTCATAATGATAATGAATTGAAAAATGGAAATGAATGAAAAAAGAAGCCTATCTATTTCAAAATAGGAAAAGTAAAATACTTGGTTAGATTGTTTCTTTGGTAGATGATGCATTGATAAATTTTCTATATGTGATTACTAAACATTTAATATTACATTTAATCAATTTATTTTATTTAGATTGAATTTAAATCATGGTAAATTTATTTTCCTTTGTAGTATGTTGAGATTCCATCCTTGAGGACAAGGATAAATTCATGTGTGGGGGAATTTTGATAATTATATTTCATGAATATATTTTAAGTGTGTTTTAATATGATGACTAGGTAATTAAATGATAAATATTTCCAAATTTGGAATGAATTAACATGTTTTATGTTTCATGGAAGGAAAAAATGATTTATGAAAGCAGGAACAAATTGGGGTGAAATTACAAGCTATAGGACCCTTCACACTATGAGCAATGCGAAATGGCATGACAACATATTTTTAGAATAATCATGGAGAAATTCTAAGATACGAGACTAATGAATCCAAGGCATGTTGAGAACTATGATAAAAAAGGAACTACATGTTGTGAATAATTGTTACATGATGTGTAGTATCACTTCGTGACAAGCCACAAGCTATGACGCCAAGTTGTGAATAATTTGACGTCATAAAGAAATTACGTGATGTGATTCCCCATTAAAGGTCATGTAACCATTAAATTAAAAATTTCCCCTACCAAAACAATTCATGATGAGGATGCACACTGTAATTCATCATTACACACAGTTAGTTCGGATTACATATAATGACATGAGTCAATGGTCAAAGTCTTCAAAAAAGATTTTCATTGAACAAAGAATCATGGAATCAACATCAGATCAGGATTACATGACATGTAATCACATTAAAAATCATGACTATGCTTGGATAGAACCCAAATGAAGCCTATAAATAGAGGTGCCGACAGATTCTTTGAGGAATTCGAATTCAGAGACATCTTGGAGTGAGAAGCTGTATTGCGTAGGTCCCTCCTCGAGTTAGTTATTTATTCTCATTATAAATTATTTTTATTTTCTTCACCTATCTAAAACATTCATATTTAGGATGAGGGGGTAATCCTTCCATGTTATAGGGTGATGTAACTAAAGGGGAATGTTCCATTGGATTTAATTCTTGTTATTAGTCATGTTATAAGTTTGCATAATTTCATTCTTCAACTTCCTATACATTTATTTTTATTTTATCATGAAAATATATTAATTAATTAAAAAATCACATTTAAATTGTGAAACTAACTACCATAAAGATGGAATGACCATTTCCAACTTTAGTGGAAATCCGGTTTAAATACGGTATCAGGAAAAACTCGGATTGGTGAAATCCTATGTTACTGGACCTAGGGAAATAGGGTATTATCACGTTGAGGAGGGGATACCATGACTGTTAGATCTACCTCTTTATTGAATCCGACAACAATCATGAATCAATCATTATATTTTCCAAAATCCAATTACACTTGAACTTAGAAATTATAAAACCCCGACATGCTTTCCAAATATGGTCACAATCCAATCAATCTGTTATTCTTTTGTATTTTCAAACCCAATAAAATAACTAATTTCTCACCAATTTCATTGATTTTATAAAATAAATCTTTTGAAATTATAATTATACTAATTTAACATCGTTGTGGGTTCATCCTTGGACTTACTAATTTATTAAATTTTTAACTAATTGAGTCAGATAGTTTGTGTTTTATAAATATATTTTGCATAGTACCATATGGAAGTAATGAAACCCTGTGTGGATATCAATCATCAGTCATGACAATATTTTGTGGATCACTCATTTTTATTAATTAAAACTATAACCTTAAATATGAAATTTCCTTTTTTCCCTTTTCACATTATGACATTTTGTTTCCTAAAGGTGATCAAAATGTGATGGAACATATATGAAATAGAACATATAAAATGGACATGTATGAATGGATTTCACAACCCAACCTGACGGTGCCCAAGGTGAAACATTCTCAATACCTACTCTAATAGGCCATGGGATGGCGACTATTGCCAAGATGGAATATCACACACATGGGAGGAATTATCCGAATGTACCCATACACACACACAAACACATATCCAAGACCATACAATGATGAAATGTAAAAGAAACTAATACTAATGAATGATTAAATATATGATTCTATAACCATAGTACGATAATAAGTTACTGAATGATATAATCAGGTCTAAATACAAGCCCAACCAAAAATATTAGAGGGTCCATTCTACTACTATGGTGAGGAATATGATCAAATAAAACCACTTAAAAACCCCTCAATCTGTCATGATCAATCTATGATATACCTGCTCCCAATCCTCCTAAATCATAGCTAAATGGGTCATCATCTATATAAGATATGACTTGTATGGGATGATCCAATGTAGGTGTGAGTAAAACAATTCCTAGAAGGACACTCCCAAAACACTAAACATGAATAATTGAGAATAGTTTGCTATGAAAAGTAATAGAGTGCTGAATAGAAACAAGGAAACCCATATATACTTAGGAAGGACACCACACCACCAGATGTTCACAACGATCTACCAAGCATAGGATTATTCTCTAAGAAATCCTCACTCAAGGAGAATCGACTCCACGCTCCATGCAATTACCAGAGACAATCATCCAAGAGGACATGTGTAGAAACCCCGACCCTAGTAACCTAGAGTAAGTGGATATTTAATTAAAATTTAATAAATAAATGAGATAAAAACACCAGTGATCTATCAATGTAGTATTCTTGAAGAAATAAATACATACACAATTCCATGATCACATTGGTAATTAATCATCGAACATAAAAAAGGAAAATAATCCGCATCCTTGAAACTTATTAAAATATTACATCTTCATAACCTAGGTATGGAAAAATATAAGGATGAGATCAAACGCTCAGTAAGGGTTACATTAATTAATTATAAGTGAATCCATGTTAATAAGGCATAGTCATTATGTTAAGGTAAATAACTGAAAAACACATACCATAAATAAAATGTGAAAGAAAATTCATTCATAGATTTTTTCATAGTGAAAATATCTTGGAATGTGATAAATTATTACCAATTGAAAAAAATGAATAATTATTGGTTGTAATGTATTTGGAACATGAACCATTATACCATCAAAATGGTTTAAGTCTGTGGATAGATATCACATCTGACTCTACAGGGAATCAAACATGAAGGGTTTTTTGAAAACTATTTTGTCTCATGGGACCTTTCAATGCATCTAGGGGAGATCTATAACTATCCTCCACTGATAACTTCATGTACAAATCATTCTTCATACGTAGATTTAATTCTTTAATAATATGGCGTATCAAAATTTTAGTATTGAGTATAAGATGGAGATTCATTAATATTTCCCCAGTTAAAACAACATTAAAAAAAAACCATATATAAAAATGGCACATAGAAAAGGAAATAATAATATGGATGATACAATAAATATGTATACTTAATGAAGTCATAAAATGATGATTATCATTAATAAAAGGGGAATATATATACACCACACACAATGAATAAGTGGTGAATAAGGCATAACCAAAGTTAATATCAAAACGGTTTCCATGAAAGAATATAATAAAATCATAAATGGAAATTCATAAGGGAAAATAGCCATATATAACAAAAAATTAATTATAAATAAAGTGAAAACATGTAAAAGAGTGTTTAAGAAACATTAAAAATGGGCCACGTTAGTTCAGTTTTATGAAAAATATAAAAGATTTGTTAAAAAGAAAAGACATAATTATTTGCATAAAACATGATATTAAACAAGACATATTTTACATAATGAAATGATTAATTTCATAAAAATAATTATTTCTTAATACATATTATTGAGAATACATTTAATTATGTATGAAATTGGGATGTTCCCTTTAACTAGAGTTCATTATTAGGAGGAACTAATAAGGGAACCTTATAAAAACATGAATTTACCAATAAAATAAAGAATATTTTATATAGGTACATATATTTGGAAAATAAACACATTATTTAGGAGGATTATGTTATAATAATTAAGAATTATGTTTGGGTAAATAGATAGAAACCATAACCCAATGAAAAAATAGAGTTTTGGGGAGAATCCATTACCATATGTCCGAAAGTGTAATTAACTTGCATTTGATGTCATGGATAATGAAATTAGATTCATTAATAATTTAATTCAGAAACTACTAAAAATGTAATTTATTTTCTATTATTTTATTAAGTTTATTTATGTCCTTTTTTATGAGTTATAAAATTCAATTTCATTGTTTGAGAGTACTTGTTTCTTTGGTTTTCACGATTGGTTCACTTGTACACATTTATGCAAGATCACATAAATGGGAATGTTTATCTAGAATTGAAAATATATGTAATTAATAGAAATATAAAAGATTAAATGATTGTATATATATCATGTTTTTTTAGATATTTTAATGATTAATTATAAAAAACATTAATAAAAATGATTTAATTTATCTTGATGTGTTTTATGACCATCGTGACTTATATCATTTTATTCAATATAATGATTATATATTTTTTATATAAAATTATATAATGTATAATATGTATAATAACATCTTATTAAACAATAATAATGGTTTTATGACCATCCATGTAGGTGGTAATGGAAAATTAAAATGCATCATCCACGATGGTGGTAAATCAACACATCACATACAATGTTTTCATTTTTAGAATAAAAGGGAGAGGAGAAGAGGTCGAATAATGGATATTTTATTAAAATAATAAAATTAATGTATATATAATATAATTTATTATCATTCCAATTGGGAAAGTGTATGTGATTAATTAATAAAAATATAAATGAAATTGAAAAAATGAAAGAAAATGAAAGATGATTTTACCTCTCGAATTCTTATCTTCAAGAACCTCCTTATGGAAATTGGTTTTGGTGTTTTGTTGAGAATAGATGATCCTAGACATGTGTGAGGGTATTGGGAAGATGTATGTGTATAAACAATAAAATATTAAAGTCTTATAATGTGTGAGTAGAAGAAGTAGTGAGGGTGGTATTTATAGTGGAGGAGAGGGGTAATTTTTGATTATTTTATTCTTTAGTTTGTTATTTTGGCTCAATAAAGTAAATATTATTGAATCATATCACTATATATATATAAATAATGAAGGATAATTATATATTATGGTTCTTAAATAATAAATTACTAAATAAATTGTGTATTTATACTATAATGTTATATACCATAAATTATATTATTTCACTATTCCAAAAAAAAATTCAACTATATTAGAAAAATACAAGAAATTCACCCAAACCATTTTTAAATCTGTAAAATAAAAAAATGAAATCCATTTTAGGAAAATAATATTCAAAATATGATAATTAAAATTTTAATGTAAAATCATCAAATATTCAAAAAATACCGATTTTAAAATTATCTCTAATTTTATGACATGATGAAAAATTAATTAAGGTATAAAAAATCATCATATATTCATAAGAAAAACATAATAATTTATGAATCTATTTTATGAAAAATTTTCTCTTAAATCATTATATTATTTATAGAATTGTAAATATATATTTATATTTTACAAAAATATCAACACTTAATTTATAATTTTTAAACATTTATTTAATTATATAATATTATAATTTTATCATATTTTAATTTATATGATGTCAAAATTTTATTTATAATTTCATGAATGGGGTACTATTCTATTATCCAGATTACTATTTCTGATGGTTATATTACTATTCCAACGGTCAATTTAATTCTTAACAATATATCATTGTTCATTTAAACTCATTGTTATATGCAACATAAGATATCAAATGAATTGATTTTATCTAAAAAGATACATACCATAAAATAATGGTGGTGTTATATTCATAACTCCTTTAGAAATTTCATAATCAATTTTTTCATGATTATTGCCTTCTAAATTGATGAGGGTAGTTCTGCTTCACAACATCCTCAGGTTCCCATGTAGATTTTTCCATTTTATGGTTTATCTGAGGAACATTTATCGGTCTCTTCATATAATATCTCATTAATTTCTCTTTCTTATCATGAAATTTGATAGGCTCTTCATATTAGGATAAATCAGGTTTCATTTCTATTTTTTCATAGGTGAGTACATTTGTTAGGTTTGTAATGTACTTCATTATCAATTAAATGTGTATCCCATCATGAAATTTAGAGACACTTGGTGGAATTTTCTATCAGTATTCTACAAATCTAATTCATTCTAGAATTCAAAATGGTCAAATGTACTTGGGGCTCAGTTTCTATATCATAATGAACCTCACGAAAACCTTCCAAGAATATAATTTCAGAAATACATGACCTCCCACTTGAAATTCCAAATCTTTTATCTAGTTTTTAGTATAACTCTTATTCCTACTTTGATATTGTTTAATGTAATTATGAATAGTATTTAACTTTATTGTTGACTCATAAAAATGTTCAGGTCCTAGAAGTTTCATCTAACCAACTTCATCCCAACAAGTTTGATTATGAAATGTCTTTCCATAGAGTGCTTTATAGGGTGCCATTTGAATACTATAATGAAAACTATTATTTAAAGAAAATTCTACGAAATGTAAATACTGATCCCCCATTCCTTTAAAGTCATGTGAGCATGATATCAACATGTCTTATACTGTTTGAATAGTCATTTGAGATAATTTTTCAGTTTGAGGGTGACAAAAAATTACTCTAATGAATATCAATATCTAATGCCTTTTGAAGACTCTTCTAGAATTTTGACGTAAAATAGGGATTTAGACCACACAAAATCTATAGAGGCCCACCATGAAGTCTCAAAAATTCATTAATATAGAGTCTTCCTAGGTGATCAAGTGGTAAATATTCTCTTATTGTACGAAAATGTGGCTATTTGGTAAGTCAATCATCAATTACCCATATATTATCATTATTTCTTAGTTTTTTGTAGTCCTATGACAATGTCCATCATAATTCCATGAACCTTCCACATAAGAATAAGTTGAGGATACATGAATAATATAGGATTATATCTCTTAATCTTAACTTAATGAAAAACTAGACACCATAACACATAGTAAACTATTTCATACTTCATATTATACCTCAAAATGTTTTCTCTCAGATCTCTATAGATATTTGTTCTACTAGGGTGTATAGAGAAATTGGATCTTTGAGCATCATCTAAAAGTTCCCCTTTTAGATCAGGTAATGATGGAACACATAACCTCTTTCCAAATTTTAGAATTCAATCTTCATATATGAAGTCATCTAATCTTCTATCCTTAACAACTTCTATATTCTTTTTAAAATTCAAATAATCAAATTAATATTTTTTTAACTTCTCTAGAAAACATGGATTCAAAATAATTTGAAAAAAGGTTAATGATTTATCTTCATTAAAAATTCCTATATCCATATTTACTAAATCCATGAACATAGGATATTTTTAAATCCTCATTTAGGTTATAAGTCAATGATCATTACAACATAATGCATCTAATACCTTATTTTATTTTCCTGGGAGATAGTAAATTGATTAATCATAATCTAAGATTATCTCAAGATATTGTCTTTACCTCTTATTGATTTCTTTACGTGTAAAGATGTAGTTCAAACTATTCTAATCTATATATACCTCACATCTTTCACCATGGAAATAGTGTCTCCATATATTCATATAAAAGACTACGACATCTAACTCAAGATCATGATTTGGATAATTATATCCATGAATACTCAACTTCCGTGATGCATATGGAATAAATTTATCATTTTTAATAAGAACACAACCTATTATTTTATTTTATGCATCAATGTATATTATAATCCCATAATTACTTGTTGGTAAATTTAAAATTAGAGCATTGAGTAATAATTTTTTTAATTCTTCAAAACATTATAAAAATTATTTTTTCCATATGAAGTTAACACCTTTACATGTGATCTTGGTTAATGGGTTTGAAAACTAGGAAAAAGTATGAATGAAACTATGATAGTAACTTTATAAATGAATTAACATTTTTACCTTGGTTATATTTATTGGTGTGGGCCATTAATGTATTTCTTTTATCTTCAAAGTATCAATTGGAATTCCATATTTTGAGACAATATGGAAAGGAAATGAAATTCCCCAAATCTAGAATTCCCAGATACTAAATTTTCAATAAAACTCTTTCCTTGTAATAGTCTCAAGAATAATTCACAAGAGATTCTCATGTTCTTCATAGATTTTAGAGTACACCAAAATATCATGAATGGATACTACAAAACAATCATCAAGATATTCATTGAATACTATTTTCATTAGATCCATGAAAATTGAGGGTGCATTAGTTAATCCAAATGGAATTACTATAAACTCATAATGTCCATACCTCATCCAAAAATCTATCTTCAGAATATCTTCCTTAATTACTCACAATGATTGATACCCTAAACATTGGTCAATATTTGAAAAATATTGAGCAATGTGATGTTTATGAAATAAATCATCAATATGAGTTATATGATATTTTCTCATTATTATAATATCATTGATTCCCTATAGTCATTCCATAACCTTAAGCTTCCATCTTACTTCTTAATAGAGAGAACATGGGCTCCTAATAGAGAAAAACTATACAGAATTAATCCCTTATTAATCAAATCTTCTTATTGTTTCATAATATCCACTAATTCAACAATGGATATTATATAAGGAGTCTTTTATATTGGTCTTAAATTAGGGATAAAATCAATAGTAAACTCACCTTCATAATATAGTGGGGTGTCTTGTAAATTCTTCAAGAAAAACATCAATGTATTCATATACAATTTCAACACCCTCAATTTGAAGCATAATTTACAAATCCCTAGATGTTTTTCACTTCCTAACTAATAATTTAATTTAGTAGAGCTACTATGGGTGGATCTAGATAAGAATAAAATGATGTAGTTTCTTCTCTAAAGATAAATGATTCTATATGTTCCTAAAAAATCATAATTTTATTCTTATTTCAATAAATTATCACATTATATTTTGAAATCAAGTCTATACCAACGATTATATCAATGTGGATCATAAGTATTATGACTATGTGAGTAAATAAATATTGTTTATTTCCCAAAATGGGAACTTCCTAACCCATTTTTTTGTAATTAGAATTCCCTTAGAGAATTTTGACTGATAAATCCCTCATTAAATCAAAATAGAAATATCTAATTTTCATTGAAAATTAATTAGATATAAATGGGTTCTATGACATAGAAATAAATAAATCATTAGATTAATTTTATGATAGGATTATTGTACCTTCCACTACATCATTGGGTATTTACACTATGATTGTGGAGATTAGATAAGATTTTCCATATCCCCTTGGTCTCTTTTATGATATATTCCCTTGAATCTTAGGAAAATAATTGGAATAATACCAAATTCCATTACATTCAAATAATTTAAAATCATTGACTTGTTTCTTGCCCTTGAATTTATTTTCTCGATGTCCCTTTTCTCTTCACTTACAACAAAAATATCATACCTTAACAGAATTTCCAATGAAGATTTTTTCCACAATTTTAACATAATGGAAATTTATTAACTCCCTATTCATCACTAAAAATTCACATTTTCCATGGTTATTATAAAACCTATTCTTATATTGATTTACATTAAACCAAATGGATCTAGAAAATCCCTCTTTGTTTTGTTGGCACTTAATATTATTTCATCATATGATGAAAATGTTTAAGAAGCCAGTGCCCTATAGAGACATGTCTTAAGACCTTTAATGAAATTATAAATCCTATATTTATAATCACATATGTAATAAATTTCATTACTATATACTCCTATTAAAAAATCATTATAGTCTGCAACACTCTTTTGACACCTTTTCGTTAAGATGAGGAATTTTCTCTTTATTTTTGTTAATTTATCATGAGGGAAATATTTTTCAAAGATTGTTTCATTAAATTTTCTCAATTCCATGTCTTATATTTTATATTCCTACTATGTATTCTAGATCATCTACTGCCATTGATCAGCACCCCCCTCGAGAAAATATATTTCCATTACTACCTTTTCATTTTCATTTCATCCCAATGTAAGAAATATATTTTCAAGGGACTTGATCCACTACTCAGCTACAAATGGATTTTTAGTCCCACATAAATATGGGTGATTATGCAACCTAAAATGGTCCAACACATGTGTGGTATGATTATTTTTCATATCCTACGTATGATTTTCAAATATGATAAGGATTTTTTTTACACTAACACTAATTAGTTTGGTTTTCCCAGTGAGGAAATTCAAAAAATTTCCATGGGAATTGATTCTATTTCATCCATTAGGATCTGTAACTAAAAAATGGAGCCCACCAAGTATCATCAAGAGTATTGAGCCAAAAATTCACCTATATGAAATTATTATAATTCTCATGTTTACTTAAGATCTAGTTCCCAAGGTATTCTCTAAACTCGATTTGGTATGAACTGTAATAGTCTCTACCCATGTAGCCTAGATCCATTAGTTATTTCATTAAAATATAATAGATACAAGATATCACATCACCATTTATTGATCGATTTAGTAGTCTTGAAGAACTATATTCTTACATATTTCCCTTAGAAAATTGGTTATTAAACATATAAAACAATAAATGAAAATAAACTACTTCCTTGAAACTTATTCAAAGATGTCAACATCATAACATGGGGAAGGGAAAATTATAAAAGGGTGAGCACAAATTCAGTATGGTTTTCATGAATCAATAATATGTAATGTAAAGTCAATAAGTAATAGTCATTATGGAATGATAAATAACTGAAAAACACATTACATTGATAAGATGAGAATGAAAATACATATATTGATTTTTTCATATTGAAAATATCATGAAGTTTAATAAATGAAAACTGAATGAAGAAAATTCATAATTATTAGACATCATGTATCTAGAACACAAACCACTATACCGTCAAGGTGGTTTACTTGTATGGGAATAAAACCCATCTGATTCTGAATAAAAACAAACTAGAAGGGTTTATCACCAACTTTTTTGTCTCATGTGACATTTTTATGAATTAAGGGGATATCTATAACCAAGACCCAACCATCACTATATTTATAAATCATTTTTCATACATAGATTTAATTTAGAAACAATATGACTTATCAAAATATCTGTATTGAGTTGAGGTTACTGATTCCTTAATATTTCCCCAATTAAAACAATATTATAGGAAAAAATTATATATTATAAAGGCACATGTCTAAGAAAATAATAATATCTATGATAAAAGAAATAAGGATATTTAATGAAGTCATCAATGACTTATGATCTTTAATAAAATGGATGTATACAAACACCACACATAATGAATAAGTGGGGAATACGGAATAACAAAAGGGAATATAATATTAGTGTTTAAGAAATATAGGAATTAATTCATAATTGATCATTAATATGGGAATATTGTCATAGATAATGATAAATTAATTCCAAATTATGTGAAAACATGTAAAAAGAGTGTCTATGGAACTTTAGAAATCTGACACTTTAGTGTAGTTTTAGGGAAAATATAAAATAGTATTTAAAAAGGAAAAGCAATAATTTTTTTCCTAAAAATGAAATCAGATATTTTTTCATGATGAAATGGGTGATTTTATATGTATAATTTCATCATAAAATTTATTATGATGAATATATTAAAATGGACATGGTATTAGAAAGTTCCCTTTAATTAGGCTTGCATTTCAGGAAGAATTAAAAAAAGAACATTATAAAAACACATATTCCATAATATAAGAAATAAAAATTGAGAAAGGAACATATATTTATAATGTTGAAATATTTTCTAATAGGATTTTTTTGAATAATTATGAATTATATTGGGGAAATTGAGAGAAAGTGTAACCAGAAGAAAAAATGGAGGATGAGTGTGAATCCCTTACCGTATGTTTGAAAGTGTTCTACAGTTGTAATTAATGTACTAGATAATGAAACTAGATTCATTGATAATTTAATATATAACCTATTTAACCTATATGATATTTAGTATAATTTTTTTATGTTTATTTATGGACCTTTTTATGAGTTATAAGATTAAATTTTGTTGTTTGGGAGGGTTTTTTTCATTGATTCTCATGATTAGTTCACTTGTATACGTGTATGAAAGATTATGAAAAATGGGAATAGTTGTCTAGAATTTTAATAATATGTTAATAATGAAATTATATATGTTTAAATAATCTAATTTATTATCTTTTAGATATAAGGATGATTCATTTGATAAAATTATAATGAAAATGATTTAATCTATTTTGACGATTTTTACGACCACCACAACATATACCATTTTACATAATATAATGTTTATATATTCATTATATAATACCATATAAATTATTATATGTATAATAAAATAATATTTAACCATAATAATTTTTTTATGACCAAGCATAAATGAAGTAATGAAAAATGAAAATGCATCATCTACGATGGTGGTAAATCGACACATCACGACTGATGTTTTCATTTTTATAATAAAAAGGAGAGGAGAAGGGGTATGATGATAGATATAACATTACAATAAAAAAATTAAATAATATATATGATATTAGAGGTATCATTACACTTGGATAATGGGATGTTATGAGGTAATAATAATAGAAAATAAGTTGAATAGAAATTAAAAGAAAATGAATTATTATTTTACGTATTGATTTATTCACCTTGAGAACCTCCTTATGGAAATTTTGTTTCATCTTTTTCTGAGACCTAAAGCTTCTATATGTGGGGGAATTATATTTTAAGAGGTTATAGATTAAAATTTATAAGCTTTAAGGATTATAATGTGTGATGAGAATAGGTGGTGAGGGGTGGTATTTATAGTGGACAAGAGGCGTGTTTTTTGATTATTTTATTCATTAGTTTATTATTTTTGATTAATACTATCAATAATATTGAACCTTACCATCAAATATTTTAAATAATTAAGTACGTTTATAGATTATGGTTCTTATATTAAAAATTAATCATGAAATAGTGTATTTAACTTATAATATTATATACCATAAATAACTGAATTTCACTATTTACTAAAAAATCAACTATTTTTGAAAAATACCAAAAACTCACCCTAACAATTTTTTAAAGTGTAGAATTGAAAAATGATCACCATTTTAGGAAAATAATTTTCTACATATGAGAAATTTATGTCTTAATTAATATCATTATTTATTAAAAAATACAAATTTTAGAATTATAACTGATTTTATGAAACATTGAAAAATTAATTAAGCGATCATAAAATTATTATTTATTTATAAGAAAAAAATATAAATTTAGGAATATATTTTTTGAAAATAATTTTTTTCAATAATTATATTAAATAAAAAATTTTAAATACACATTTGTGATTTACATAAATACCAATAATGAATTTATCATTTTCAAATTTTTTCCCTTATAATACGGTGCAATTATATCATATTTTAATTTATATGATACCTAAATTTCATTTATAATTTTTTGGGTGAGGTTAATTTTCTATCAGATGGATTATTATTCCTAATGGTTAGATTAATCTTCAAATGGTCAAGTTACTCTTTAATAGTATATCACTATTCTATTAAGTTCGGTGTTGTATGAAACATAAGCTATCAAATGAATTAAATTTATTCACGAATATACATACCATAAAATTTTGGTGTGATTTATTAATATCATTGGTTAGAAAACAAGAAAGCTCATTAGTCTCAAAAGACATTGATACTTAGATATGGGGCCACGCCCTGGACCAATAGGGGACCCCAGAAACCCAATTTGGATCAACCAATTACATAAGGGATTGTATGCTGACTATACCACAAACCCAATAAATATGAATTACTATATGGATAATCAATAACTTTCTCAAGGAGGTCACAATAATTTAAAATCCCCACCTTGGGTATAGAGATGATAAAGGATCACACTTTCATCTCATGGATGGATACAATGAACTCTATATTAGACTCATCCTCCAGAGGGAATCATAATCCATAGTTAAGGACAAATTCTCATAGTGTACCCTTGAGGGAATGGACCAAGGGAACATACTCAACCAATAATTGTCCAGAATGAAGATTAAAATGGATATATAAACCCTAAAAGGTGTATATGGCATGTACTGGGTGTACATAGTGTGTTTAGCCAACCCCTAGTCTTCCCATGTGGTGCTACCTCACACGACATATAAATCTCCAAATACATGGTATGTAGGATTAATAAATGGAAGGTTGAGATCACCCAATACTCTACCCCTTTCATTTACCGATTCTGATGTATCGCTGTCCATTCCCATTCACTAATACATGTACACCTAGGTGTGACCATGTACATCAGGCTATTTCCATGACTATGTACACATGGCCGTGGGATTTGGAGATGTCTATGTACTTGGCCTACTAATGCCCGTGTATCCCCCATGATACTCATCAAGCTACTAAAAATATTACACACGATGTGAGATACTTAACCAAAATTGAAAACCATAGTTCTGCAACTTGGGTTCCCACACGACAATAGAGCATGATTTCATGCAGTGTACTATGGATTTTTTTAGAACCCATAGATTATTCACCATTACTCCATGTGACCCACTACAACCTCGATTTTAGTCAGAAATCACTCTACATATCTTGAATTTGGGTCAACCGAGCCCATACAATCACTTACTTTCTACAATTCAGCCTTCAAAATTGATTTGGAAAACACATATGATTTACGTATTGATGAACACTGATTTGGAAGAAGAAGAACCCCTAATTCAGTCTTTTTCTCCCTTTATCAATCCAAAATTGTCATTGATTCTCAAATCAGAACCTCCATTGTGATCTATTCGTGCTGTATCGATCCACTACTTCAAAGAATGGTCATGTAATGAAAAGATATCGAGTATTTGTGGAATAGTTGGACAATGAAAATACCAATGATGATTAGTCTATTAAGTGTGGTTCAAATCCATATGCCTTGAAAAATGTGAGGAAAAAAACTCAACATTTTTTAATTTTGGCCTTGATTCATTATTGAAGAGATAGACAGATGAATAGGAAAAAAGTAATGGGAAAAATGAAACCCATAAATTAAATCTACCATAGGATCACAAATAAATTATGCTCATAGGA
The DNA here is from genome assembly GCA_963277665.1 of Viscum album. Classification (NCBI taxonomy): domain Eukaryota; kingdom Viridiplantae; phylum Streptophyta; class Magnoliopsida; order Santalales; family Viscaceae; genus Viscum; species Viscum album. The sequence continues at coordinate 1,279,124,304 of OY728127.1, forward strand.
TTGATCTTTATTCGAACGAGATAACAAAATAAGATGGAAAACCACAAATCAAACAACCAACCAAGAATTTGGAATGGTCATTGAAAAGTAATGGTCCTATGTTTCTGTCATTGGTGAGATCCAAGAACTCCAATTGAACAATGATCCTTGATTTGATCTCAATATGATGTCTTCCTCAAAAAAAGATCTTCTATAATGGTCATCTAGTTCTCCATGTCTTAGTGGACAACCATAATATTTCATCATAACCCTGTGTTTTAAAAGGAGGTAGGTCGCCGCATTAAATAAAATATGTCAAATCATGTAATTATTGTTATATTATTTATTTCCCATAAGTGAAAACTTTTTCAAAATTTCCCAAAGTTGAAATGTTTTTTTTTCATGACTAGGGTAAAACTTGTGTTCAGAACTCAAGGGTTCCCTTAGATTATTGATATGCTCCGCTATTAAGGATTTATTTCAATTTAGTTGGAAGAAATCACATGTTTTATATTCAATATATTTTAAAAAACTTAGGGAAACCATGTAACATCCCATATTTCAAGTAAGCAACCCTTTCATTATGCATTTTAAGTCTATAACGTTTATGGGTGATGTTTTGGAGAGTTTGGAGAACATTTGATGTGTTTCTAGGTATTTTAAAAGGGTGTAGAGTTTGTGCATGGTTTTTTAAAACCATTATACTTCCCCCAAGAAATCATGCATAACGAGATAGAGGGCTTTAGGTAGGCATGTGGTTATGGAGCATAGTTTGTCCAAATCGTGTAGCCACCCAGGAGAAACCATGAAACCCGAGATAGTGGTTTTTGGCACACATAGAGCATAGTGTGGAAACCATGCGATACAACAATTCAAATATCATACTTGAGAAAGTGTCTAGGATATAATTATAACACCATTTAACTAATAATATGACTAATTATTCACAGGTTAAGAGTGAGATCCTAAATTTGTCAATGTAACATGTTTTTTCCTATATCTCCATTTTTTCCTCCTATGCAGCCCTAATTCAACATTCTATATTTCCATAGGTCAAGGAATCTTATACCATCAAAATGGAGGAAAATATGATGTCTTCTCTTGGTGTTTTGAAGCCATATTATAATTGTATATGATTGTTCGTGATGGTTTTTGACGGTTTTCCATAGAAATACTTTTCCATATCTCTCTTTATTTTATAGATATACATTTTTGTGGTGGATATAATATATTTTATGTCAAATATAATAATATTTGGATCTTTTTTATTTTATGGGAAGTGATATAAGGATATTTCATGGAGTTTAACTCGGGTTTTTAGTGTTTTGATTTCCATTTTCAATGATCAAAAAATATTTCAAGGTGGGTGGATTCACTCTCGACTCCATTATTTTTAATATGAAGGAATGATTTCAAATTCCTATATTTTATTAAAATTGATTGTATTTACACTATTCAATGTCTTATAAAATCCTTCTGGAGTGATTATTTTTGGAATTTTGGAAGTTTGTGTTTTTTTGGAAAGTAAATATAGTAACATTATATTAAAATAATTGTTTGGATTTGTTATATAAAAAATGGTCATCAATTTTTTTATTTAAATGAGTTTGGAACACTTGGGTATATCATGATTATGTGGAGCATGTTCATATGAATTGGGATGTATAAGGGAATGATTTACCTTCATCAAAATGTTGGGGCGGATATGGGGGTAAAATGTCCCCATGAAAGTAGTTCACTAAGTGGTGTCTTAGTGAAAGGATGAATCACAACTCATGAGTATATGTAGGTCTAGGTTTAATGCAAGGTTAGATATGTGTATATGTAAAACGGAATGGGTTATGTGAAAATGGAATTAATAAAGTGGTCTTAGTTCATTTTTTGGTTCCTTTCCCTGGAACATGTGTTTATCTTGAGAAAAATATTTTTATTATGGAACTTGTTTATATTATGATATAAAAAATTTTATAATTTTTTATATAATCTATTATATATAAATTTTTTGACTTGTTCTATCATAGTGTTCTTTGTAGGGAATTCATTTGGGGAAAACCAACAAATATTTAGTTCTCACCCCTACATTGGAACATTAGTTCTTTCATAGATGTAGTTTATTGTGACATGAGAAAATATAAAGTATCCGAAATCTTTAGCACTAATTCAAGTTATATTGGATATTTGGTGGAATTTAATAATGGAGCTTATTAAAGATTTATAGTTTCAGTTTTCATTAAGTCTGGATGGTTTTACCATATTCAACTATGTACTTTGATATCATAGTCATACATTATGAATGTTGATTTTAGTTTGGGTTTGTTATAAATTAAATGTTTGAGTAGTCTTTCTTTTCTATCATGCATCATATAGGGTTTATTTTGTTATGTAATGTTTGGAAGGTTGTTTTATTTTTTTTCATATAGAAAATATTTCTCCAACAGTAAATTAATCCTAGATAATTTATTTTTTTTCCTTTGGAATATTGGGAATGTATCTTAATACCATGTAACATCCTCAATCCATCTTAATCCAATGAGTAGGGGTAGGATGTTACATGTGGTATCAATTTTGTTCAATCCAAAATCTTTTTAGGAAAAGTGGTATTAGTTTTTTATGGTCCAAAATATATTTAGGACAAGTGATATTAGCTTGGTCCTTCTAAATATCATTCTGGAACAGGTGGAATTTGACATGGTATTGGTTTTCCATCTCAGAGTTGACAATTTTTTAGTTTATTTCCTTTATTTGGGATCATATAAAGGAGTAGGATTGTCAGAACATGAAATATAGAGCATAAAAAAATATAGCTATTCATTTTTTATGTTCAACATCAATTTATCAGGGAGTTTGGTACATAAGTGTTTTTCACACATTTATTGGATTTGGAATCTCATTGTCATGGGTTTACCTAATGAGATTTACATGACATGAATTAGAGAAATGACTTCCCACTAGGAAAGAATATTTCATTTTGAGTAGTAATTTTGTGTAATTTCTAGATTTTTCTAAAATTTTGAAATTGTTTTAAAATGGGAGATTTTGAAAAGATCATGATTGTAATAATTTTATAATACATTGATTTTCAAAATAATGTGACATTTTTCATAAAAATAATTATACATAGAAAAAGATGATTTTGGAAAACACTATTGTGGCAGTATGATGATGTAGAATTTGAAAGGCTAATTCCTCAATTTTTAGAGAGTGAGACTAATGGAATTCATTGTGTTTCTGGAAAATAGAACCCGATAAGAATCATGGAAACCAAACTAAGGAAGCTGTAGAGAATTTGGTTGAACCTAAACCACAAGTGGAACTACAGTTTTTTTGGAGTACAGTCTAATCATTCCAAGCTATAGATATGGGGAATATGAGGGTTTATCCAAGGAAATTGGATCATTCTATCCAATTTGATTAGAAAAATCCATCCATAATTCGTGGAGATTTGGAACATGATAAGGAATAGGTTTTTGTGAATAGGTTGAATCATATCATTGATTTCATTAACACACTAACAAAGAACAAAGTCAAGATGATGACTTAATTAATGGAAGATCTTGCATAACAGTGGTTGGATTTATCAGTTTAGGATATATCAAAACATGGAATTAAATTGGAGGATTTTGAAGAGCTGCTAATTTTTTTTATCCTTATATATTCAAAATTTCAAGAACAATGGAATTGTTCATCATAAAGGAGGAAAATATTTATTCCTAGGAATATGAAGCTAAATTGATGAATTTAGTCCTCTTTTCACATAAATTTGTTGCTGGTGCATCCTCAAAGGCATGCATCTTTGAATCATAGATGTCTTAGGATATTATCTCGAATATTTTCATGCACTATATTATGGATTTTATAGATATTATAAATAGATAAACAATGAAGGAAAGGGAAATATAAAGATCTATGGACGGAGGGAGTACATTGATAACTATAGGAAACTGTGGGAACTCTAATATTAGGGGAAATAGAAATATGGACACCTATTTCCAAGGTAGGAGTATGAATAAAAATCATATATATTTATTAGTAAATCTTCCACCATATACCAAGAGTGAAGTGGGATATTTCTAATGTTGTTCACTTGACCACATAAATCGAGAGTGTACAATACAACCTAGAGTATAAAAAATTGCAATTAGATGGGGTATCTTTAGGTCTACTATCACAATGCTTCAAGGTATAGTGTTTAGGACACTTCTCAGGTGTCATAGGCTTCATGCAATTCAATTGGATGAAGGCAGCCAAACCAATCTCTTCAGAAAAATGGAGCAATCCATGGTGATTCGTGGAATACCATGGATCATCAAGCAGTGAAATCAAAATAGGTAAACAAGGATAAAAGTGTAATGATAATGAAATTATATGGATTTGAACATGTTATTATTAATTATGAATCTAGAACATCTATTTTTCAAGGTATTATTCTTTTGAATCCTACCCTTATGAAAGTATTATACAATTCTAGTTCATCTGATTCCAGTTGGTAGTGTTGTATTTGAAATTGATGGATGAGATCAAGAAGAAAAATTCTCAAATAGTGGTTGAATATTTTCTAGATTTGTGTCCTGAACATTTATCTGGGTTACCAACCATAAGAGATGTTGATTTTATGATTGATCATCTTCCAGATAGTAGTCCTATTTCTAGTCCATATTATCGGATAGAACGAAAATAATTAAGGGAACTTAAGGTGTTTTTAGAGAATATGGAATGAAAAGGTTTCATTCAGCCGAGTATGTCCCCATGGGTAGCACTGGTCTTGTTTTTAAAGAAAGAATATAAAAATATTCAACTGTGTGTTGATTATTGTATTTCTAACCAAGCTATGATGAAGAATTGATATCCACTTCCATGAATTTATGATCTATTAAATCAATTTATAAAATCTCAATGGTTCTCAATGATTAATTTGTGCTTAGGATATCACCAATTGTGGGTTTAGAAGGAGACTATTCAAAATAAAACTTTTAGGAATAGATATGAACATTATGAATATGTCGTAATGAATTTTTGTCTTAAAACTGAACCAGTAGTCATTATGTATTGGATTAAATAGATATTTTAGAGGTATTTGGATTCTTTTTTGTGGTGTTTTTGGATGAAATCTTGGTGTATTGAAGGACAATGGAAGAGTATGAGAAACACATGGAAAAAACATTGGGAATCTTGAGAGATCATCGTATGTATGAAAAATTATCAATATGTGATTTTTGGATACAACAAGTATGTTTTCTTGTCTAGTTAATTTTTGGAAAAGGTGTTTCTATAGATATAGATAAAATAAAAGATGTAATATTTTAGAATTAACTAAATATTTTGTTTCAAATACACTATTTTCTTGGATTATATGGTCATTATTGATTGTCTGCGAATTACTTCCCATGAATATATTCAACAATGAAAACATTGACAAAGAATAATGATCTATTCCAATGGAATAGAGAATGCCAGAAGTTTTTTCAAGAGCTAAAAGTTCACCTTACATTAACATCAATCATGATTTTACTGGAAGTAGGACAAGGGTATGTGGTGTATTGTTATGGTTTTTGATTAGGGTTGGGATGTGTCCACATGAAAAGAGAACATGTTTTTTTCTTATTGCTCATGGTGGTTATGAGTGCATGTTAATAATTACCCAACACATGATTTACAGTTTTCTGCTTTAGTCCATGATTTGAAGACTTGGAATCATTATATATTTAGTGATAAGTTTACTATATTAACAGATCATAATATCTTAAAACATATTTTATCACAATGGGATTTTAATATGATGAAAATAATATAGATGAAATGTCTCCAAATGTTTTATTTTTACTTGATGAATACCCCAGGTAAGGGAAGTACAGTGGAAGTCACATTAAGATGAAAGTCTTATGCTTATTGAAAAAAGAGGATTAAGATCATTTGTAGTTGATGTTTGTAATAGTAGAAATATACTTGGAATGTAATGATTGAGGTGATGTTTCTATTTTGTTTCTAGTTTATTTGGATCCTGATTTTTTGAAGATTGTAAAGCTAGAACACTCATCTAATTTAGAATGGATGGTGATGAAGTCAAAAATCAATGGTGTAGAGACTATTGAGGGATGGATACAAAAGGTGAGTTTGATTTTCTTATTTATAAACTGGATGGTCATAACTATGGATTTTCATAAACAATATCCTCAGGAAACCCTCCATTCTAGGAAAGATGTTCATCCAAGAATACAAAATTTTTATAAGGCATTGAAAGTACATTTTTTGCTGGTTGGTATGAAATGGAAGGTGATAGAGTTTATTTCGAAATTCTTAAATTTTTATCAAGTTAAGGAAGAACATCATCAATCAGCATATATGTTGCAATCCTTTCCTATCCCTATTTGGAAGTTGTAAAAAATAGCTCTAGATTTAATAAGAGGCCTCCCAAGAATGGTTTTGAAACATGATTATATATGGGTGATAGTGGATTGAATCACAAAGTCAGCTATCTTTTTCTCTATTCAAGAATATCATGTGGTGGAATTTATGCCAAAAATCTATATTGGAAAAGTGGTAAAGTGGCATGGAGTACCCGTTTCAATCATGTCAGTTAGAAATTTGAGGTTTACATTTTTTTTGTAAATCCTTACAAAAATACCTTGGGACATAGTTGAATATGAGTACGAATTATCATCCTCAGATTGATGGGAAATTATAATGGACGATAAAAACATTGGAATACATGTTTCAGGCTTATGTATGTGATTTTGGTGGCTATTGGAAATGGAACATGCCATTAGTCGAGTTATCGTACAATAACAATTATCAGAACTTGATAAAAATGGATCCCTTTGAATAATTTTATGGGAATCCTTGTCGTTATCCACTATGTTGGGTAGAAATATGTGAGACTTCCCTAGGCGGTCCAAGACATTTCCATGATATAATGGGGAAATTAAGTTGATCAGAAAATGGATGGAAATGGCTCAGAGTCATCATAAATCACATGCATATCATTGTCGATGGCTATTTTCATTCATGGTGTGTGATCATGTGTTATTGAGGATCTCTCCAAGACATGGTCATCAATTTTATAGAATGTAGGGAAAGTTATATCCTAGATACATAGGCCATTTTGTGACTATAATGGTTTGTTGAGGTTCTATATTAGTTGTAATTTCTTCCATGGTTCAGTGCCATGCATAATGTCTTCCATGTATCAAAGCTAAAAAACCCAGCCTGATCCAGACCATGTGATTTATTGGGACCATGTTGAACTAGATATTAATTATTTTTTGGTACATATCCTGATTTAGAATGGGGATATGAAATATAATGTGTTTAGTGGTAAAATAAACAGTCTAGTGCGGGTTTTGTGGGAACATTTTGAGATTCAAGAAGTGACTTGGGAACAAGAAAATGAAAAAAATGAGTAGTGTCCAAAACTCATTCAAGTTAGTGAACGTTTTATACTTTCTATGGATGGAAATCCAAATTGTGGTTAGGATAAAGCATCTCACCTTCTAGTTTATAACCATTTCTTTATTTTTTTTAGGTTTGTAATGTTTTAGGTGATGTTTGGGTGTGTTATTGATCTTTTGAAGCATTTATGGGGATTTTCTATGGGTGAAATGTTAGTGAAAAGATAGTGAAAACAATGTAACTTCCCTAGTAAATATTTCATAATGAGACAAAGGGATATGGGTTAGAGCCCAGTTATGGATAATGGTTTGAAAAAATAATGCACACATCGAGGAGAAACTGTGAAACTTGATATAGTGGGATTTGACAAAGCTGGAACATAGTTTGAAAATAATGCGAGACAATAATTCAAAGATTATCCTTGTGATAGTGGTTGGTGAAATTCTAGAGGATGGTTAAAATAACTGTGTGAATAAATATGCATGGTCTAAAAGTTATATCCGAGAATTATAAATATCATAAGTTTTTTCATCTATCTCTCGCATTTTACTTTTATGCATCCCTAACTAAATTTTCTCTCTTCCCAAATGTCACAAAATCTTCTCCCATTGACATGGAGTGAATATGAATGATTCCCTTTGTGTTGTAAAGTTGGATTTTCAAAGTATGTGATCATTCTTGATGTGTTTTTATGGTTTTCCTTAGAAATACTTCTCCCTATCTCCTAGTTTCAAAGATATACATTCTCTGTGGTTAGTTATAAGATAGTTAATACCATATATGATTTATTTTGGCTTGGTTTTTTATGGGAAGATATCTAAGGTGGTGTCATGGAGATTTAACATGGTTTCATTGGTGTTTCCATGAAGTTTCCCATTTTTTCCAAATCATTTGGGTATGTGTATTCAATATGAAATCCCATATATAGAATATGAATTCTTGATTAAAAATTCGTGGGGATTAATGAAATTTATTGTGTATCCACTGTGAAATGTTTGATAAAATCCCTCTTGAGTAATGGTTCATGGAATTTTGTCAATTTGGTGTTTTTTTGGAATGTAAATTTGGTAAAATGATTTTAAAATTGTTATTTTAAAATGTTTTTTTAGTTTTATTGTATGAAAAAATGGTCTTCAATTTTTTTTCTTATTATAATGCATTTAGAACACTTGGGTTTGTCATGGTTGTGTGGGGTTTGTTCATATGGATTGGGATGGATATGGTTATAAAGTACCCCCTCAAAAGTTTTGGATAAGTAAGATCATGAAGTACCCCTATCAATGTTGTTCACTAAGAGATGGATTAGTGAAAGGAATAATCACCACTCACGATTATAGGGAGGTCAATGTTTCAATCATTGTTTGAGGTATGGATTTGTGAAATGGAATGGGTTCTTACAAAATTGAATTAATAATATGATCTTAGTGCATTATTTTCATTCTTTCCCTGGAACTTGTGGTTATCTTGAAAAATATATTTTTATTATAGAACTTGTTTGAATTAGGATATAAACTATTTTATAAAATATTTTATATAATCTTTTTATATAAATGTGCTAAAGTGTTCTATCCTCCTGGTGTGAGTAGGGATGTCATTTATAGAAAACCTAATGTGTTTTAGTACTAACCTCTGATTTGGAACTTTGGTGATTTTGCAGATGTTTTTTATTGAGACATGGGAAATGGTAAAGTATAAAAAATATTTATCAATACTTCATGATACTTGTTCTATTTAGTATAATAGAAGTATTGATAATTTGGGAGAATTGGAGTTACAGAGGTCTTTAAGACTTGTTGATTTTATCATCTTCCACTGTGTACATTGATATTGTAGTCTTCCATTGTGGCACATAGTTTTAGTTTTCTTTGGATATAAATGAAATGTTTGTATTTTTCTTCATTATTATCATGCATCATATAGTTTTTACTTGGTTGTGGAATATTTGGTTTATTGTTTTTTTTCAAAGGGAAACTCTTCCCCCAACTGTAAATGAAGACCTTGGAATTTATTTATAGCCTTTGGAATCTTGGTGACATTTCTTAAAGACAAGTAATTTTCTCCTACCTTCTCAATCCATTGAGGAGGGGAATGGTGGTACACATCGAGCCTCAAAATCCACCATCTCTACATTCCTATATCTTGAAATATTCCTCAAAATATTCCAAAGACTTACACAAAAAAATGGGACACTAAAATGTTCCCTCCTTCAAGGATTTTCATCCTTGAAAAGAACAAAATAACCAAAATGTGGGGATACTAATCTCTCAACTTGGTCTCCTTCTCCCATGAACTCTCCCAAAAATTACATATAATACCAAAAAACATGTTCCCAAGGAAAATCCATTCCTAGGAAGGGTATTTCTCATATCAATCTTCAATATCATCTGATCTATTAAAAGGAAACTCTACTCTCATGGCCCATCTCCCCTAGGCCGATCTCGTACAAAAAACATGCACACACCTCATCAATTGTTACAAGTTGAGAACAACAAGAAACCCAAAACTACCTAGGAATTAGGGTTAAGTGAAACACCACCATGATAACCCAACACAACAATAATAGAAGAAATGGCCTATGATTACCGAAGATAGCCAACCACCCTTTCTAAGACTACATAACTCTCCAACTCCAAAGGCTCCTGTCATAAGTTCATTAAGGACTCTTGATGTATATATGGCTATCATCATCCTCCCCTAGATGAAATATAACCTCTATAACCACTAGTAGAACCAAAAATAGGACCCACACCATGTTTCCCCTAGATCTAATCAGTATAACAATGTCTTTATAGGTATCTCTTCCATGGAATGGAAAAGGTGATACTCTGGTGGTGGGGAAGTAATCTTTATGATATTAAATCACCACAAATGGTTGATTATCCTTCCAACTATTTCTCAAAACCCACATGAAAAATTGAAATGTGTTCACAAAAACTAGAAGTGTCTGTGTTTAAATATCCATTTAGCTAGGGTAAAATGCTATTCTCAACTGTAACAGAGTCACCAAAGGCTTCCTGCATCCTCTACCTAATCATAATGTGAATTAATTTACACAATTTGAAATGATATTTGAGGGAATTATATAAACCCAGACTTCCTTCGATATGCATAGTTTTTCCAAATATCTACAAACCCCTATTGTTCATCCTAATATATAGATGAAACCCATGAGTTTAACTTAAGAACTTATGGAAACTCCCTTGGATATCATGACCATTACAATAGATCCCAATATATGCTCACCTCCACTAGATATACTTATTAAGAGAAAAAACATCCTTATCACCCCTTCCCACATCGTAACCAAAATCACAATCTGTCCCAAGAAAATTGATGATGTTATTCTATAATCCATGGATTTTTAATCAGGAATATATCCAGTGGAAATTTGAGAACATATGGTCTCCCAATCAGTATCTCTCCACTGATTATCCCCAAGAAATTGAAAATAAAATGGGGTAACAACCATTGACTGAACATATGAAGAACCATCCTTGTACACTAAGAAAAGCTACAATGAGGCTATCTGCATCAACACCTTGACCAATAAATGAGAAAAAGATCTCCTACTGAGATCATCTTCAACCACATTCTCCTTCCATGGAGTATAGAAAATTTCAATGTCATAGTCGTGGATGAACTCTATCCATCACATTTGTATCATGTTAAGATCCATATGAGAGAGGATATACTTTTGAATATTGTGGTCTTAGTAGAAGATAAACATATTTCCCATTAGGTAGTTTTCCACATCTTTATTATGATGACTACCACTGCTAGCTGAAGATTTTGGGTCATGTAGTTTTTCTCATGTGGTCTCAACTGATGTGAAATTTAGTAAATCACCACCTAAATTTGAATTAGAACACAACAAATCCTAGTCCATAATGAATTATAGAACACTAAATACTTGACACCATCCACTATAAATCTCAATATGGTAGCACTTATCAACATTTTCCTTAACTCCTAAAATCACTAATTCCACCTTTCTTTCGACATGAAAGGCTTCCCATTTTTTTTTAAAATTCATCAAGAGTGAATCTAATCTAGAGAATTGAGGAAAAAACATCTAGTAGTACCCTACCAAAACATGGAATATCCCCACCTCAGTAACACTCTTGGGTGTCTCCCAAGAAATAATTTCCTCAACCTTCACTGGATCTATTTCAACTCCTACCTATGAGATGACATTTCCTAAGAAGTGGACCTACCAAAACAAAAACAAACAATTAGAGAGATTTCCATAAAAATGGTTCTATAAGAGTGTGTCTAGGACCATCCATAGGTTTCTCACGTTCTCATCCCCAGATGCCGAGGAAACATGGGTACCATTGTTGAAGACTACCACGAACCGACCCAAGAATTGTTAAGGACCAAGATCATAAGTCTCACGAAATCTAATGTCGTGTTGAAAACTATAAAAAAAGTTGTTTGTATAAATTTAAATTTCATCACATTTACACAATACTTAATATAATAAAGAAATAGACTCCAAAATACCATATTAGTTTAGTGACTTTGGAAACATGAAAATGTAAAAACTGGTACGTGAGTGAGCTATATTATCTCCCACTAGGTTGTCGAAGAATAACATCCCACTAAAATATATCATACATGAAATATATCTTCAGAACATGGGGATGGAAAAAATGGGGTGAGATGAGATTCTTTGTAAGGGTATATAGGAGATAAATTTATGAATAAATAAGAGCATAAGGGTATGAAAATGTGTGAAAACCATTAGAAGATCAAACCCTGTATATCAATGATCACAAACATGAATCATGGAATAAATCTTGGCAGTTCATAAGACACAAATCACATATAAATAATGAACAAAATCTATAAAATCATAACATTGGAATAAGAGATGGATTTTTTGTCTTACCTATAAGCATATAAAAAATTATGTCAAGGATAACTACTAAGAACTTTATAACCTTTTAGGATTGAGATATGAACTCTATACCAATATATTTTTAGGCCTGGTCTACAACACATGTACCCTCTTATTTTCAATCCTAGGCTATAACCCATGTACAATATTTTTTTCTATAATGGGATACAACCTATGTACCCTCTTGTTTTTGGGCTTGGGATACAACCAATGTACCATCTTATTTTCAGGTTTGGGAAACAACCCATGTACCCACTTTTTTTTTCAGGCTTGGGCTACAACCCTTTTACCCTATTTTTTTTATAATGGGAAACAACTGGTGTACCCTCTTGTTTTCAAAATAGGGCTACAACCAATATACCATTTGATATCATATAGAAATTATCATTACCCAATTAATTGGAGGGATATATAGGTCCCATCCATCACATAATTAAATAATACATGCATGTCCCACAAAGAATTCATCATATAATAACCCTTGAAAAGAGATGGGTCCTGTAAACATCAAATCATATCCCATGAAATGAAATGGGTATCATTAAAATTTCATCACATCATTAAATATGGAAAATAGATAGTTTTCATTATCATTTAAGGATAGAATAATTCGTGAAGAGAAGTGGGTTTCAAAAGAATATAACCCATGGAAGAAAAATTGGTGTCATAAGTATCATTCCACCAAGAAATAAAAAATTCAAGAAAGAATATAAATGGGACCATTGGATAATGTCCTGGAAGGGCATGATAAACACCAATAAATTTTATAAATGATGTGAAATAATTTTTAAGTATATTATAAAATCATTTTTAATGTAAAATATCCATTCATCTAAAAAAATAATTTAGAAAATATAAAACCTTTTGAAATACATTTTCTTGAAAATAAACATGAAAAATTATAATGGATGCTTTGAAAACAGTTTTGAAACCTTTTACTTTGATAACTTATTAAAAAATTATAATGAAATATTGAAAAAGTTTTGTAAACCATTTTTTTAAAATAAATTTTAAACTTAGAAATAAATATTTAAAACTTTTAAATTACTTTTTAATACATAATTGTTTTTGGAAAACCTTTTCCATTGATAACATCTTTGAAAAGTTTTAAATGAAGAATTGATAATCAAATTTTTGTTAAAAAACTATTTCATTGAAAACCACTTTTAAAAATAATGAATATCCAAAATATTATGAAAATATATTATATTAACAATAATATAATTTAAATATTTTATATTAATATTCAAGGGAATTTCAATAATGACAGTGGGTAAATCCATACACACCAGACATTCTTTTGTACTATAAATGGTTAGAAATATTCCTTGACTCAAAAATGAAAAAAATATTACTTTAATTAAAAATAATCCATTTTTTTAAAAGGTAAAAAATTGGAAGAAATTCCTTTTAATAACAATTTTAGAATATTATAATATTTTGGATACTTTTATTGTAGAAAACATGGTGGCAGGAACATATATTGCTAACCAAAGACAGCGTAAGGTAGGTCATTATTAAAAATACTTTCTTAATTATCTTATTTAATAGAGTGAAAAAATAGCAACAATACATAAATATAAGGTGAATATTTATAGGATAAGAAAATACATATTTTATTATTGATATATGGATCATGATAATTCATCAATGGAACCATGATCATATATAATCTCGATAAACGTTGATATTGTTTCAATAAAATCATACCATATGGTAACTTTCAATCATACTGCCTATGATTGCAAATAAAATTATAGGGATCCTAAAATGTAACTAATGTATGGATATTAATTATATAACATTTCATATGGATGTATATACACCTATAAAAATAATAAAGCTTCATAGCAAAACAAGTGTCTAAAAAGAATGAAAATTATGACAAAACTACTTCACTAATTTGGTAACATTCGAAATGTAAAACCCCATTAAGTAGATATAAATAAATTGATTTTTAAATAAACATAAACATATCCATTATAATACGATAATTAATACATGGGTAGTATATACACCACACACAATAAATGAGTGCTAATTATGGCATAAGTATCACAGAAATAAAAAGTAAGATGAAATTCCCTTACCTTGTGTCTTGACTCTCTTAGTACTCATTCAAACCTCAGATATAATAATACATGTTTATTATACATAAATAAGAGAAACAAATTATTATATATAATATCATATATGGTTTTATTATGACTTTATATTACCTGCTTTTTAATAATTCTATGCCATGGTTTCACATCGAGTAATATATGATTAGTTCATCGCATGCGTATTGATTTTTTATATGTTTGGTCCCTATACATATATCATGATTAAAACAATGTAAACCATGATATAAAAATAATTTAAATTCATTATATTTTTTATTATAATAATCTATATAATATATTAGTATTATTTTGAATACACCATTCATGGAGACGGTAGGTCGTACGTATGCATGAATACATTTTCTATTTTTTATTTTTGTATTGAAAGGAAGAAAGAAAAATAAATATATTGATATTTTTCTATAATATCAATAAATTAGTATTATAATTTCATATATAACATATAATTTCACTAATCCCATCCATAATACATTCCATATATTGTGTGAATGAATAACATCACTTTTTGAGGGTTGTCGTCCATACATCCTCAAAAAATTATCATATTTCACAAGTTGGTATGTATAAAGTCATTCCTTGTAAAATAATTATAAAATAACAAAGACATAATATGTATAATCTATATCCTATATAAATATATTTTTCATCAAAATTCCCACCACGATAGGGGTAAAATAAGAATGGATAATCTTAGTTTTGTGAGGCGGTAGTTCACCGTACACATAGACAATATGTTTGTTACCCATTATATAGAGGTGTGTGTATGAGTAGTTCAAGCCCATAGTCTAAAAAAACCTTATAATATTTAGGATTATTAAATTTATATGTAATAATAAACTATATTAATTGATGTGGTGTAGAAATAAATTAAAAGAAAAGAACTAAAGGGAGGGGGTTACCTCATAAAAGGGTAACACCATTTAGTTTGCACCAAAGAGATTTGATTGAACTATTTCATCCCAAATATAAGATTAAAAGAGGAGTATTGAGATGTGGGATGACTATTTAGGAATATATTTGCTCATCCTAAGTGGTTTTAGAGGTTATAATAATACGGAGAAGTTGTACCCTTCTATAGGGATGAGAAAGGTCACATAAGGATTTTTGGAAAACAAATTAGGTGTACAAATGTTATTACAAAAAATATACATAACAATCCAATGAAATTCTAGAATATAAGGTTAATGGATAGATACTGGAAATAAAAGGGTCTTTGTACAACTGGATTGGTCTTTTGGGAAGTTATGTTTACAGTTTATTCCCTTGTTAAGCGTGATTTTTTCTTAATCATTTTAGTTAATAATAATTACATTCACTAATATGTATGGATAAAAAAATAGTTAACCTTATTATAAATTTCAAATTATTCTGATTAAAAATATTCAATCAAAAATTTCAAATTATAATCATATAATTGGATGAAATTTATTCAAATTTAATCACACTGATAGGACTTCACTATGGGTTTGAAAAGTAAAAATGATCAAAAGTTTGCTAAATTTTTGGATACAATTTCAAATTAAAATTGATTAAAATGTCCAAAATTGGATCAATTTATAAAAATATTATCTAATTAAACTTTTAATCCAATTTAATATATAATTTAAAATTATAAATAAATTATATTAAACCATATTTTTGGTTTAAAATTCATTATTTTTCACTAGTCATCATAAAATGAAATTTGTTTGAAAAATCTAAAAATTTCACCCTAAGATAATTTCAACATTATAAATTCAAAAAATTGTTTTTATTTAAAAAATAACTTTATAAAAGTGTCTAAAATTAATTTTATTTATTTTCACCAAAGGATATAAAATGTAGTTTATTTTAGAAACTAATATTTTAAAACATATAATGATAGAAGGTTGTATTTTTAATTATCAGTATATTATATTTATATAAAGACATGTAAACAATATTTGAAAAGTATTTATCACTATTATAACCACTAATTATGATATATAGGTTATAATTATTTCAATTAAATAATTATAAAAAAAATTATTTTTTGTAGAAACTATGTGTTGCATGTAATATACACCAAGTTGGTGTTTTGTGTAATGTACACCAAGTCAATGTTGTTTTTAATGCAAACCAAGTCGGTGTTGCATGTAACATACATCAAGTCAGTTCTGTGTGAAATGAATGTTTTACTTAGTGAAATTACTGATATGAAAATAACATAGTGTTGTGTGTAACACAAGCCTAACTTAATTTTGTGTATACTGGAAGCTGATCCAAGTGTTGTGTGTAGTGAAATATTGACTTGAAGTTTCATGTAACATAATAAGGACATATATTTTTCATTGAAAAAATAATATATTTTTTATTGTGTGAAGAGTAAAATATCAAAATGATTAAATTAATTCAAAAAAAAACATTACACAAAATTTCAGGGTGTTAAATTATACCCCCTTAAAATAAATTTCTCCTTTGAAATTCCTCTAGGTTATTGGTGTTTTAATACATGAATTTTACTTTCATAGAAACTCACATTGTAAAAATAAATACTAAAACTTCCCTTAAAAAGGGAATTTTGGGACTATAATAGTTACCCAAAGAAAAATATAACTTAGTATCCATATAAGAGAATATAGGTTGGGATTGAAGATTATAAATGGAGGAAAAGCATAAATATTTATATGGAGTGATTAAGGTCATCAATAAAAAATAAGTGCATGATCAAGGAGAAGTTGAGGGCCCCGAAGTACTAAATATATGATGATTTAATAGGACATTGGTTCAACAAAAAATGTGTTATTAGGACAACATTTTATTCCTAGATCATTTTCTTAAGGTTGATGAAATGATATACTTGCATGGTTTCAGGAAAACATCACCCTTTGTTATTCCTTGGTCAACTTAAACTCTTTCTACAAAAACAAAGGTGATTTTTTCATTTCTTAAGCACAAACAGATTATGAGATCCATGATATTCCATCCCATTTATCATCACTTATCATAAACTCTATGTTATTAGAATAGGTTATCCAATATGCATAAATTCACATGTGGTGACATAATTCATGAACTTAAAAATCTTCATCCAATGTTTAACTTAAACATCCAATAAATGGATAACCTTATAAACATTATAAAAAAATTATAAATAGTGATGGTAAATAATCTTAACATTGATTCTATATGTATTAAAATGTACCTCTTGGTTGTCACATTCCAAACATGTGAATACACTCATTTTATATTCTTTTGAACTAAGGTAATAAATTGAATTAACCATAATAATTATAGAAAACCTGATTTCCTCCTAATTATAAGGGTTGCTGAATATATTCCTTAAATCCAAGAAGTTTTAAACTTTATTCAGGATGATATAGACCACATTTTTAATGAATTAGTAATCAAATCCAGGGTAATCAAACCTATCAATTTTAGTTTTTCCAAGACAATCATCTCTTAATCCAAGAGATACATAATTTTCTCAAAATCTTGGAAACATTAAGGGTTACCTTACCTTAATCAAAATATCACCTTTCATGGGATAACTATTAAAGTATATCAAAACCATTAAACATATTTCGTATATCCTTTTCAAAAATATAAACTGTAAGATCCTTATGTATTTAACTTTTCATAATTCCTGAACCCAAATACAGAAAAACATATATTTTTCCACTTCATCCTTAATCCATTAGTAAGGATACCTCATCATATTAGATAATACCCCTTTACCTTCACTTTTCATTTGAAGTATCATCATCATCAACAATTTAACCATTACTCATACCACATTTCTTATTCTCTTCCCAATCATTCCACATGGAAAATTTATTTGAATATAGTCTATGAATTACAAAATTAAAGAATTTAAACTTTGGTGAAGTCATAGGGAGGCCAATATTTTCATCCATTTCTTTAATAAAACCCTTAATCATTCCTTTGATGTTACTTTCATTGTGTCCTTCCATTCCACAATCAAAATAACTTTTCATTCCACTAGGACATTTACATCAGTGATTATTTCCATATTCTTAACAAAAAGGAAAGTTAATCTTCTTTACTCCATGGTTTTCATTACCCGGACTCCCAACTAACCACTTTATTCTATTCCTTGGTCAGTTTGAGAGTTGGTTATGGTATATGTTTTTGATCATGTTTCCTGAAAACTGATTATCCACTATCAGAATATCCATTATGCCATTAATCATCCCATTTTTCTACTCTTAAATATATTATCCATCATACTCAACATTAATCCAATTCCTTCTATTCCTCTAAACTGACTAAAAACATGAATGATTGAGTAAGAAACAAAAAAATATTGAGGAATCACATAATCATGTAAACAACTTATACGATTTCTATATTATGACACAATTATTTAAATATAACACATCAGGTTTATCATAGATTATTAATACCCAATTTCCATTTACATCCATCATGATGGTTCGTAAAGAGTTTTTGAATTTTCAATGAATATCATATGGGAGTGTTAAACCAGGTGTGCTACAAGGCCCATTTTCATGTACCTGATTACCCTAAGTCAGACCTAGAATGTCTTGTTGTAGTTGATACCCATAATTACTTCTATGTTAGAGACACATCCAATTTTAGTATCCATTCAAGGATATATTTCTATGAAACTATTTACTTTATCATTTACCAAAATTATATGATATTTTTCATAATGTTGACTCATAGTTATACTTATCTTTAGAGACATCCCAAGACATACCCTTATAAATATACCACTGGATATCACTAAATATTTATTATCATTGTTTCCAAAGGTTAACTAAACATTCACTTAGATACTAACTGTAGTGACCCTCACCTGTCATACAAATAAATTACACCACTTCTGTGAAATGTTTAAAAAAATAAAAAAATAGACACCCAATGACCGTATTTGTTTTGTACCTTTGGAAACATAAAAACAAAAAAAAACTTATATATGAGTGAGATACCTTATCTGCCATGAGGTTTTACAAGATTAGAGAATATATTATAAATATCATATAATAAATATAAATTCATAACATGGTAAAGGAAATATAAAAAGTGGTGAGCTCAAATGCTCAGTAGGTGTAAACAATGGAGACATTTCTGCATAAACATGATAAAAAAGGTATGATAATGTGACCATAAAATTATAATACGACCCTATACACATCAAATATTAAAAAAATGATTCATGGAATAATGATTGGCGGTTCATAAGACAGAAATGATATGTAAATAAACAACACAATCCATGAGAGAATAACATTGGAATAAGACATGGATTTCTTTTAGAAAATAGATAAGCATAGAAAATATTATGTGAAGGATACTTACCAAGACTTTTATAACTGGTTAGGATTTGGCTAAAACCCATATACATGCTTATTTTTAGGCTTAGGATACAAACCATGTAACTTCTTCTTTTTGGGATTAGGATAAAAACCTTGTACCCTCTTGTTTTTGGGATTGGAATATAACCTTTGTACCCTCTTGTTTTCGGCCTTGGGATATAACCAATGTACACTCTTGTTTTCAGGAATTGGCTACAACCCATGTACCCACTTTTTTTCAGGTTTAGGCTACAACCCATGTACTCTTTGATCTCATATAAAACTTATCATTAACTAATGAATTTGAGGGAGATATAGGTCCCAACCATCACATAATAAAATCATTCATGAATGTTCCACAAATAATTCATCATATGATGAACAATGAAAAAAGATGGGTAATATAAACATCAAATCATAAACCATGAAATGAAATGGATATCATTATCATTTCATCACATCATAACCAATGGAAAAAGAGAAAGTTTTGATAATAATTTCATAAAATCATAAGCCATTAAAATAAGAAGGTATGAAAATGATATAACCTAATGAAGAGAAACGAGTGCTATAAAAATAATTCAATAAAAACATAAACCATTCAAGAAAGAGTATGAAAGGGTCCTTCAGATCTTTTCTAATAAGGGCATGAGTAACATCAACGGATGCCATCATAGAAGTGAATAAATTTTGATGTACATTTTAAAAACATTTCTGGAGGAAAATAACCATTTTTCTTAAAAACATTAGTTTTAAAACATAAAACCTTTTGAAATCCATTTTCTAGTAAATAAATATTAAAAATTACAAAGGAATAGTTGAATTTTTTTGAAGTCATTTCCTTTGAAAACTTTTGGAAAACTTATAATGAATTTTTTAAAAAATTTAAAAACTATTTCATTGAAAATAATTTTAAAAATTATATATAAATATTGAAAACATTAAAATACTTATAAGAAATTAAATTATTTTTCGAAGATATTCTCCTTTGAAAATATATTCAAAAAATTTAAAAGAAATTTATTATAACCATAAATATTTTTGAAAAACATTTTCATTGAAAACCACTTTTTAAAAATAATAAATTTATAGAATATTAGGAAAATATCATATTTTAAAAATAATAGCTCTTTTAAATATTTTAAATTTAGATTCAAAGTAATGTTGGTCATGATGGTGGGTAAATCTGTATATGCCGAACATTCCTTTTATACTATAAAAAGGATAGAAATATGCCCCCACTAGAAAAAAACAAGAAGAATCCATTATTAAAAATGAATCCTTTTATTTAAAAAGTAAAATATGTGTAGAAATTTCTATTAATAATCATAGGAGAAAATTATAAGTTTTTTTTTTGAAACTTTTGTATTGAAAAACATGATTTGAAGGAACACATAATTCTAACTGAAGACAGGGAAAAGTCTGGATTTCTTGAAAACATGATCATAATTATCCTATGAACCAATGAGTGAAAAATGGTACCAATACATGAATATATCATGAATAAAAATAGGATAATAAATTATATAAGTGTTATTGATACATGGATTATAATATTTCATCAATGTAAACTTGATCATATACAATCTCGATAAATGATGAGATTCATTCAGTAAACTCTAACCACATGGTAAGTTAGAATCATAATACCTATGATTGTAAATTAAATTACATGGATATTTAAATATAATTAATTTATATAGAATAATGATATAACATTTCATATGAAATTTTATACACTTATTAAAATAATATATGTGAATAACAAAACATGTGTCTCAAAGAAAGAAAATTGAGAGAAAACTACTTCACTGATTTGATAAATTTGGAAATGTAAAACCCAAAAAAGTACATATAAATAATTGGATAAGTAAATAACCATAAAATAAATATTTATAATAATATAATACATTCATAGCTGTTATATACATCACACTAAAGAAATGAGTGGTGTTTATGGCATGTATCTCACAGAAATAAAACGTTAGATGAAATTCCCTTACCTTGTGTCTTGACTGTCACCGTACTTGTTAAAACCTCCTATATAATATATATAAGTATATTATAAATCAATAAATGAACCAAATTCTTATATAAAATACCATATATGGTTTTATTATTACTTTATATTACCCTCTTGTTACCAATTCAATGACAATGTTTCAATTTGGGTAATATCCGTTTTGTTCTTCACATGTGTATTAATTTGTTATATCTTTGGTCCTTATACATACACCATGATTTAAAGAATTTAAACAGTGGTTTAATAATAATTTATATTCAGTGCGTTTTTATTATTATAATATATATAATATTGAAATATGAAGTGGAATACACAGTTTATGTAGAGGGTGGGTCGTATGTACGCATGAACACAATTTCTATTTTTTTATTATTATATTGAAAGGAAGAATGAAATTGAAATATATGTTTATATGTATTTGATATAATTAAAGTATCATTATTATTTTATATATAATATAATTTATCTTAACCAATAAATAATAAATTCCATGTAGCGTGTGAACGAATCACGTCGCTTTGAGGGGGTGGTAGTCGACACTTCCTCGACTGATATTATTGTATTTAGACAAGATGGAATGTATAAAGACATGAGTTATAAAATAATAAAATTTTATTAAATAAATAATAAATATCATATATATATTTTCTATCATAATTACCACCATGATAGGGTGTAAAGGAATAACAAACAATCATTGTTTTGTGAGGTGGTATTTCACAATACACATAGACCTTATATTTTTTACCCATTAGATGGAGGTGTATATATGTTTAGGTTGAACCATTATAATAATAAAATATTATTATATTTAGGATAATAAAGATTCTATTTGATCGTATAATAAGAATAATTGTGTTGGTGGAGAAAGAATGTAAAAGAATGTAGCTAAAGGGAGGGAGTTTCCTCTAAAAAGGGTAACTCCATTTTGTGTCCACCAAAGGGATTCCTTGGAAGGATTTAAAACCAAAGGGAGGATTCAAGTAGGAGTATAAGGATGTTTTTAGACAATTTGGTCAGAAATTCGGAGATTATATTTGGGATAAGAGGTGTGATGATAAGGGAGAGTTGGTGACTTTTTTTAGGGAAGGGGAAGGATACAAATGAAAATTTTAAAAACATGTTTGGAGTACACATGTTAATACCTAAAAAAGTCATTAAAACCCTAAAAAATTTAATATTGGAAGTTACATGGACCAATAATGGCCATTAAATGGGTTTTTTACAAGTTTATAGGTAATTTTGGCCCATATTTTTATGTTTTTTTCCTTTTTTAGCTTATGTTGTCCATATTCATTGTAATTAAATTTAATTACAGTCACTTATATATTTGGTAAAAAAAATAGTTTAACTTATTAAAAATTTAAAATTTTTATGTCTAATAATATTAAATCCATTTTTAAAAATTCTAATCAGTGAATTAGTCTAAATTAATTTAAATTTAATCCTCCGGACGTGACGATACTGTAGGGTTTTAAAGTTAAAAGGATCAAAAGATTTTTATGTTTCTCTATACAATTTCAAAGATAAATTGATTAAAATGACCTAAATTGGATTAATTGGTAAAAATATTATCAAGTTAAACTTTTAAACAAAGTAAAAATATAATTTATCCCAATAAATAAATTAGATGGAAAATCAATTTTGGATTAAAATACATTATTTTTCATTATTCATCCGAAAATGATGTTTTTCAAAAAAATAAAAAAAATTAACCCAAAGATAATTTAAAAATTATAAATTAAATAATAAATATTATTATATCAAATCAAGTTTATAAAACCATCTAAAAATAATTTTATTTATTTTTACTTAAGGATTTGTAATGTAGTTTATTTGAGAAAATAGTATTTTAAAACATATAATGATAAAATGACTTATTTTTCAATATCAATATATTATATTTATATAAAAAAATTAAAATAAATATTTGAAAATGAGTTATAACTATTAATATCACTATGTTTTAGGGGTAGGTTATACCAAGAAGATCAGCAGTCAGGTAAGCCTACTCCTAAAAAAATTTAAGAATAAATCATAAAGAGAATAACAGGACATCACATAGCCTCTCTACAAAGAAGAGAGTAAACCTTATCACAATAATCAACATGAACAAGACTATCACAATACTCAGGTAATACAAATGACCAATTGGAGGTGACCTCAGAGATTTCCCTTTTCAAAAGGTCATCCGTCACCTGATTCTCTTTGGGATATACATGAGTGACCCCAAGGAAGGGTGAGTCTAGAAGACAAAGGTAGTTAGTCCAGATTGGTAGTATCTTCCATGCCACATTCCGTAAACGATCTTTCAGAACATGAACTACAATGGATGAGTCTGAATATATCTATAAATCATGCCAACCAAAAGGGATAGTATAACTAATTTTCTTAATCATATCCCATAGCTCTTCCTAAATAGAAAATAAATTTCCAATATAAGGAAGAAATAATCCTTTCAAAAACCCCTGATAGGTGAGGAAGACACCACCACATCTAGAGGGACATGGAGTACTAGAAGTAACTCAACCAACATTGACCTTTATCCACCATGGGAGGGCGGTATCCATCGAATATATTTCACCATCAATGGATTATTCATCCTTCAATTAACCCCAAGAGACTTCAAAAGAACATGTTTAGAAACAACATTCCACATATAACCAGTTTTAATGTTTGAAGTAGCTCGGATAGAATGATGAAAAGATAGAACACCATCATGAAATTAATGTTTGGTGTTATTGAAAATCAGGCCATTTTTTGAATTCCATATGACATCCATGACCGTAGCTTCCGCTGCCAATAGGAGAGAATTAACTTTCTCACTACAATCAGCCTTGAAAATGGACAGTAATAGTTCATCAACTGACCAGGAAGAAATTATTCTTTGGAAGAAATAAGAAAAATAAAACTAGAATCCATAAGAAAACTTGCATGAAACAAAGAAGTGAGATATGGTTTCATCTTCGTCCAAGCAGAAAATGTAGACCATAGTTAGATGAATCCCATGGCACTACAACATTACCTACAATGGAAGACTATGTTTCTAAGTTCTTCAGAATAGCAGAGCATGGGATGGAGGAATAAACGATTTATAGAAACTCAAAACCCAGTTTGGAGGATGTAGTGGATCACCACAAATAGAATTATAACATTCTTTTGTAGTGAAGATTCCATTCAGGTTGGGCATCCAGACCAGAACATCACAATAATTAAAGGAATATCTAGTGGCTTCCATGTACAGATGGATGGGTTGAATTCTAGTAGTTTCCCCTCATAAAACACATCAATAGTTTTATCTTTTAATGATTTTGGAATGATTATATCATCAAATATGGGCCAGGATAACAAAGTGGTGGTCCAAAAATTCAAAGAGGGATGCTTACACAACAACCATTTAGAGCAAGCCATGAGGTTAGTGTAGGCCTTTTTTATGGTATTCTAGATAGATGATCTAATGATGTTAAGATACCCATTCTGCAATTTCTGAACAAATATTGATATCAAAAAAATCATAGAGGAATCATAACTTGATAAAAGTTTCCATGTGAAATTTTTAATCAAGGAATCATTGAAAATCATGATATCTTTAATTCCCAACCCACACATTTGTACTGGTTTGAAACAATCTTCCCAAAAAATTGTGACCAATTTCTTCTCATGAATTGAGCCAGTCCATACAATGTTTATGATTCGGCCACTTAACTCTTCAAGCAGATTTCTGGGCCACCTATACAGAGGAAATGAGTAAACAAACATTGATTTAATGAAATAATTGACCAGACATATTCTCCCTGCATGAGACAGATTTTTCTTTTTTCTAGCTTTCCATCTAATTGGTTATCTTCTAGGAAATATTTGGGGTAGGTTATAAATATCTCATTAAATAATAAAAAAATGATGTTTCTTAGAAAATCAGTGATGTCTCTAACATATTCCAAGTCGGTGTTGCGTCTAACATATAACAAGTAATTTTTTTATTGTAATGTACACTTAGTTGGTACCATTTTAAAGTAATGTCTTACATAGTAAAACATATTATATGAAAAGAACTCATATTTCTATATAAAACAAGAAAAAAATACTATTACATATACTAAAATCTAATCCAAGTGTTTCATGTATTGAAATCCTAATATGGAGTAACATATAAATTAAGCCAAACATAGTGTTTTTACATATAAAAAATCTATATTTAGAATTGTTTAAAATGAAAAATATCAAAAATATTAAATTAAATCAAAAAAATATTTCACACAATCTCAGGATGTTACATTTTATACCCTTAAAATGAATTTCTCCCTTAAATTTCGTCTAGGTTGTTATGTTTTTAAAACATGAAAGTTCACATCATAGAAAATCACATAATAAAAATGAATACAAAAGAATCATTTAAAAATGGAATGCAAGAATTATAACGGTTACCCAAAGTAACATATAAATGGGTTTCCACATAGGAGAATATAGGTTGGGAGTAATGTTTTCACATGGGGGGACATAAATATTTATATAGATGGATTGATGTCATAAATCACAAATAAGTGAATGATCAATGTGAAGTTCATGGAATAAAATTCATAAATCAATAAGCCATCAGTTCAAAATAAATTATGGTATTAGGTTAACGTTTTTTTCCTAGATTGTTTTCATAATGTTTATAAAAACATATACTTGCATGGTTTTAGGAAAACCAAACCCTTTGCTATTCCTCGATCCACTTAACCTATTTCTTCAATCATGAAGGTAAATATTTTGTTTCTGAATCATAGTAAAATGATGATATCCAAGATATTCCATCCAATATATCATTAGTTATAATCAATTCCAGGTTGTTAGAAAAGGTTATCCAATATCCATAAATTCACATGTTGTGAGATAATTCATTAATCTAAAAACACTATCTAAATTTTAACTTAAAAGTCCCATAAATGGTTAACCTTATAAACCTTATAAATTATAAAAAACATTAGAATCAATGACACTAAATCATCTTATCATTGATCCTACATATATAACAATATAGATCTTGGTGTTCACATTCCAAAAATGTGAATACCCTTATAGTATATTCTTTTAAAGTAAAGTAATAAACTAAATTACAATAATAACATTTATAAAACATGCATTCATCATTATTCCATAGGTTATTGAATATATTCCATTAATAAAATAAGTTTTAAACTTCATACTTGATGACATAGACCTCCTTTTCAATGAATCAATAATCAGATTCTTGGTAATCATTGCTATCCAATTTACATTATCCAAACCAATCATATCTTAATCAAAGTGAAACATAATTTTGTCAACATATTGGTAACATTTATGGTAACCTTCCCCAAATAAAAATATCACCTTTCATTATATAACCATTATAGTACTTTACAACCATTCAACACATTCTTTTAAATCCTTATAAAACAAATAAACTGAACAATACATAAATATTTCACCATTCAAAATTCATGAACACAAACACATTAAAACAATTACTATTCCACTTCATTCTCAATCCATTAGTAGGGACACATCATCATACTAAATAATACCCCTTTCCTTTCACATTTCACTGGATATATCATCATCATCTTCAATGTAACCATTACTCATACCACCTCCCTAATTATCAACGTGATCCTTCCAGACGGGACATTGATTTGTATAATATCTATTAATTCCACAATTAAAGAATTTAAAATTTTATTATGTATTAGGGAGGGGAATATTCCTATCTTTTTCATTAACCAAACCCTTTATATTCCATTTGATGTTACTTTCATTATGTCCTTATTTCCGCAAAATCAAAACATCTACTTCTTCTTATAAGACACTCACTTCAGTGATTCATTAAATATTATAAAAACAAAGGAATCTTAGTCTTATTCCCTCTACGGTCTCCATTACCTAGACTCCCAGTGAACCCATTTTTTCTCTTCTATAGTGATTCAAAGAGTTGGATAAGTTACACGTTATTGATCAAGTTTCTTGAAATATGATTAGGTATGATCAAAATATCCTTTACTCTAGTGATCGTCCAATTTGATTGATCATAAATAGATTTTCAATCACACTCAATGTTCATCTAATTACTTATGGTTCCATCTATTAACTAAAACTAGAAAGGATTGAGTAAGAAATGATTATCATAGTGAGGAATCAAATAATCCTAAAAACAACTTATATGACGTCTAAATTATGACACCATTATTAAACTCTAACACACCAGGTTTATCCAAGGTTATTCATAAATAACATCCTTTGATATCTTTAATGATGATTGGTGATGATTTTGTGAATTTCCAAATCATATCCCATGGAGTGTTAAACTAGTTGTTCAGTAAGTCCCATTTTCATATACCAGATTACCCCAACATAGACCTGAAATGTCTTGTCAGAGTTGTTACCCATAGGTAAATTTGTGCCCGAGGAACATTGACATGTAGTATCTATAAAATGATGTACATCTATGAAACAACATACTCTATCTTTTACCAATATTTCTGTATAGTTTCTTAAATATTAAATCATTCTTATACTTATCTTTTGAGACATACAAAGAAATATCCTTATAAATATACTTAGAAATCTCACTAATGTTTTCTCATCCTTCATTCCAATTTTTATCTAAACCTTCACTTTGATACCAAATATAGAAACCATATCTTTTAATAAATTAACATTAAACCAGTTTTTTCAAATGTTTTTAACAATACCAAAATAGATGCCCAAGGACCATGTTAGATTAGTACCTTTGGAAATATGGAAACATAAACACAGGTACATGATTAAGATTTATTATATCACACTAGGTTCTCAAATAATAACACCCCTCTTCGAAATATCATACAAGAAATATATATTCCTATCCCGGGGATGAAAACATAGAATTAGTTGAGCTCAAATGCTCAGTATGGGAAAATAAGGGATATATTTAAGCAAAAAAGTGAGCATATGGGTATGATAACATGATCATAACATTAGAAGATCACACCCATCATATAAAAGATCCAAAAAATGAAACATGTCAGAAATCTTTGATGTTCATAAGATATGAATCATATGAAAATAAAGAACATAATATATGAGATAACAACATAGGAATAGACATTGAAATTTTTGGCATACACATATGCATAGAAAATATTATGTTAATTATACCTACCAATACCTTTATAACTTGTTAGTATTGGGCTAAAAACAATACCTACTTATTTTTAGGCTTACGATATAACACATGTTCCTATTTATTTTTAGTTTTGGTCTACAACCCATGTACCCTCTTATTTTTGGGCTTGGGATTTAACCCGCATACCGTCTTGTTTTTTAGATTGGGCTACAACTCGTGTGCCCACTTGTTTCTAGGCATGGGATACAACCTGTGTACTCTCTTGTTTTTGGTTTTGTGATAGAACCCATGTTCACTTTGTTCTCATATAAAATATATCATTACATAATGAATTAGAGGGAGATATAGGTCCCACATATCACAAAATGAAATCATACATGCATCTTCCATAAAACATTCTTCATATCATGACCCATAAAAAGAGATGGTTCCTTTAAACATCAAATCATACCCATGATATGAAATGGGTATCATTAACTTTTCAGCACATCATAACCAATGGAAGGGAGATAGTTTTCATAATAATTTCATTAAAGAATAACTTATGAAATGAAGACGGTTTGAAAAAAATATAACATGTGGAAGATAAATGGGTTCCATAAGCATCCATCCATCAAAACATAAAAAATTCAAGAAATAATATGAATGACACCTTTAAATCATTTCCCAAAAGGGAATAAGTAACATCAATAGATTTAATCATAGATGTGAAATAATATTGAAGTATATTTTTGAATGTTTTCTTGAGGAAAATCTACTTTCAACATAAAAAATTATTTTTAAAAAATAAATAATTTATAAATATAATTTATTGAAAATAAACACAAAAAATTATAATGTAAGCATTGAAATTTTTTTTGAATCCTTTTCCTCTAAATACTTTTTGAAAATGGAAAATGAATTATTGAAAATATTTTATAATAATTTTTTTAAAAATACATTGTAAACGTGCAATTAAAGATTGAAAACTTTTAGAATAATTTTTAAAACATAATACATTTTTTAAAAAACTTTCCCTTTTAAAATATATTTGAAAACATTTAATGTAATCATTGATAACTGTAAAAACATTTTTAAAACCTTTTTCATTGAAAACGAATTTTAAAAAATAATTAATATCCATAACATTAGGGAAAAAATTTTATTTTTAAAATAATTGATTTTTTAATATTTTAAATGAATATTCAAGGGAATGTCTATCATGATGGAGGGTAAATTTATATATGCCATACATTCATTTTGTACTATAAATTGTTTAGAAATATGCCTCGACTAGAAAATTAAAAGAATATTTATTCCATTAAAAAGAACCATATATTAAAAGGTAAAACACGGGTAGACATTTATTTTAATATTCATAGGAGAATATTAGAATATTTTTGGAAACTATTATTTGGGAGAATATGGTTTTCATGAACATAGATTTCCGATCGTAGAGAGGGTAAAGTAAGTATTTCATAAAAAACATTCTTAATTATCTTAGGTATGAAAGTGTGGATAAATGGTACCAATTGATGAATATATAATGAATAAACAGAGGATAATAAAATAAATCAGTGTTCTTGATTGATTGATCATAATATTTCACCAATGGAAACATTATCATATACAGTCTTGATAAACGATGAGATGGTTTCAATAACCTCTTACCGCATGCTAACATTGAATTATACACCCAATGTTTGAAAATGAAATTACATGGATCTTAAAATATCATTAAATTATTAATATTAATGTAATAACACGTAATATGAAAGTATATTAACCTCTTAAAAGAATATATGGGCATACAAAACTTGTGTCTAAATAATGAAAATTAAGACAAAAATACTTCACTGATTTGGTAAATTTTGGAAAGTAAAATCCCATAAATTAGATATAAATAAATTTATATTTAAATAACAATAAGAATAATCATTATAATAATATAATGCCATAGTAGGTATTATATATACCACACAAAAGAAATTATTGGTGATTATGGCATGTATCTCACAGAAATAAAAAGTGAGGTGAAGTTCCCTAACCTTTTGTCTTGACTCTTGTCATACTTGTTCAAACCAACTATATAATAAATATAGTTTTATTATAAATCAATAAAAAAAATATTATTATTATATCATATAGATTATATGGTTTGATTATTACTTTATATTACCCACTTTTTAATAATTTTATTTCAAGGTTTCACTTCGGGTTATATCTGCTTTGTTCTATGCATTTAGATTAATTTGTTATATCATTGGTCCTTATACATATATCATGATTTAAATAATTTAGACCATGATATAATAGTCATTTATATTTATTATATTTTTATTATAATAATCTATATAATATATATGTATAAAGTGTAATACACTATTTATGGATATAGAAGGACATATGTACGTATGAACGCCTTTTCTGTTTTTATTATCACATTGAATGAATTAATTAAAAAGAAATATATTAATATATGTATATAATAAAATTAAATTATCATTATAATTTTATATATCAAAAAATATCACTAAAACCATCCTTAATACATTTCATGTATTTTGTGAACAAATCACATCGCTTTGTGGGGGCTGTAGTCCACACTTCCTCAAACGTTTTTTTCGTATTTACACAAGATAGAAAGTATAATGTAATGTGTTATAATATAATTAAATAATACTAAATAAATAATATGTATCATATATATAAAACTATAAATATATTTTCCTTCATAATTCTCACAATGAGAAGGGGTAAAGGAAGAATGAACAATCATCATTTTGTGAGGTGGTAGTTCACCGTACACATAAACAACATATTTGTTACCCATTATATAGAGGTGTGTGAAAGTGTAGGTATAAACCATATAATAACAAAATATAAGTATATTTATGATACATATTATTCTATGTAATCATGGAATTATAATTATTTATGTGGTGGGGATATTAATTAAAATAAAGATGTTTAAGGGAGGGTGTTACCTCTTAAATGAGCAACTCCTTTTGGTTTGAACCAAAGTTATTACTTAGAAGTATTTCGATGAAAAATGAGGATTAAATTAGTAGGATATGGATTTTTGGAGACTATATTTGGACATATATTGTCCAAAACTAAGTGGTTTGAGATGTATAAAGAAGTGGGAGAGGTTGTGGCCTTTTATAGGGAAGGGAATGGATATACATGGAATTTTTAAAAAAAATGTCAGGTGTACACATTTTCAAAACTAAAAAAATTTATTAAAGAACTACCAAATTCCATAACGGAAGGTCCATGGTTTAAGAATGGAAGGAAATGTGTGTTAGAGGAGTGTCTAGTTCATTTGGTCCTTTAGGATTAAGGTTTATTCCATTATTAAGATTAATTTTTTCTTTAATCATTGTAATTATTTAGAATAATTTTCACTAATATTTATGGTAAAAAATAAGTTGAACTTTTTAGAAATTTTAAATTATTATGACTCCAACTATTTAATCCACTTTCCAAATTATAATAGTATAAGCGGTGAAAATTAATTTAAATTTAATCCTACTGACCGGAAGACACTATAGATTTTTATTGTAAAAAGGATCAAAAGTTTGCTATGATTTTTAATACAATTTAAAACTGAAATTGATTAAATTTATATAAATTGTATTAATTTATAATAATATTCTCTAATTAAACTTCTAAACCAATTTAATATATAATTTAACCATACAAATAAATTAGATGAAGAAGTTATCTTTTATTATAATTCACAATTATTCACTATTCATCTGAAATGATGTTTATCATAAAAGTCTCAATAATTCAACCTAATCTAATTTAATCATTATAAAATCAAAAATAAATTTTATTTTATCAAATTAAATTAAAAAATGTTTCTAAATATAATTTAATATAATTTCAATGAATGATATGAAAAGTATTTTATTTGAGAAAATAGTATTTTGAGACATAGAAATACAAAAGGTTATATTTTTCATTATCAATATATTTTATTTATAAAAACCATTATAAAAGATATTTTAAATATAATTATCACTATTCATATCACTATGTAATATAGATAGGTTATAATTTTCTCATTTAAATAATTATAAAAATGAATGATGTTTCGTAGAAACTCAATGTTTCTTATAATGTATAACAAGTCAGTGTTGCATGTAACGTATTCCAAGTCGGTGTTGCATGTAATGTACATCAAGTTAGTACCATGTGAAAATAATTTTTGACTTAGGGAAAATCATGTTATCAAAATAACTCATCATTATGTGTAATAAAATCCAAATATATTGTTGCATATATCGCCAGCTAATCTAAGTGTTTCCTGTAGCAAAATCGTAACTTAGAGTTTCATATATCATAGGATAGATATAGTTTATTTTCATATAAAAAATAAATATTTAGTACTATCTGAAATGAAAAATATCAAAATGATAAAAATAATTCAATTTTTTTCACAAAATCTCGGGTTGTTGCATTCTACGCCGTTCAAATGAATTTCTCCCTAAGAAATTTGTATCGGTTATTATGGTTTTAATACTTAAAAGTTTCTTTCCTAGTAACCCACATAGAAAAAATGAATACTAAAACATCCCATAAAAAAGGAAATTTGTGACTATAATGGTTACCCAATGTAACATACAACTATGTTTCCCCATAGGATAACATAGGTTGGGAGTGAAGATTCAAAATGGAGAAAAAATGTAAATATTTATAGGGAGTGATTGATGTCGTCAATAAAAAATATTCAAATGAAAAATTGGAAGGTGAGGGAGTCAAATTCATAAATATATGATGATTTAAAAGGATATCAGTTCAAAAAAATACAGTATTAGGAAAAACATTTTATTCCTAGTTCGATTTCATAAAGTTGATGAAAATATATAATTGCATAGTTTTAGGAAAAACTCACCATTTTTTGTTCCATGATCAAAACCCCCTATTTATAAAAAAGGTTAATTTATCATTCCTAAAGCACAAATAGATCGTGAGATCCCTGATATGACATCCCATCTATCATTAATTATTATCAACGCCATGTTGTTTGAACAAGTTACCAATATTCATAAATCTACATGCAGTTAAATAATTCATTACTCTCACAGACATCATCCAAATATTGACTTAAATATACCAAAAATGGTTAAACCCTATAATCCTTTGGAATGATAAAAAATCAAAGCATTATAAATAATGAAACTAAATCATCATAAAATTGATAATACAAATATTACCATGTATCTCTTGGTTGGTACATTCCAAATATGTGAATACCCTCATCAGTTATTCTATTAATGTAAGGTAATAACAAGAATTTCCATAAATACATTAAAAAAACATGAAATATTTCTTGTTGCAATGTTTACTAATCAAATTCCTTAAATCCATGATGTTTTAAACTTTATTCATGATGACATAAACCACTTTTTCAATGAATCAGTAATCAGTCCTAGGGTATTCAGTGCTATCCAAATAACATTATCCAATCCAATATTCTATTAATCTAAGAGAAACACATAATTATCAAAATCTTGAAATCATTCAGGGTTACCTTACATTAAAAAATATCACCTTTTATGAGGTCACCTCAATGGTATATCAGAACAATTAAATATATTCTTGTAATTCCTTAGCAAAAACATAAACTGACCAATCATTATATATTTCCCAAATCCAATTTCATGATCCCAAATATATAAAAAAAATTATTATTAAACATAACCCTTAATCCATTATAAAGTCTACCCCATCATGTTACATAATTCCCATTTCCTTTAACATTTCATTTGAAGTCTCATCATCATCAGTAATGTATCCATTACTCATACTACTATTCAAATTATCTTCATTATCTTTCTACATGGGACATTGATTTGAATAACTTCCATTCATGACACAATCAAATCATTTAACCATTTATGAATTATTAGAGAGGAAAATATTACCATACATTCAATTAACCAAACTATTTATCATTCCTTCAATATTATTTACATTGTGTCCCTTTCCATAGTCGAAACACTTTCTTGTTTTTCTAAGACATTCACTTCGGTGATTCATTCCACATTCCTGACCGAGAGGAAAATTAATGTTATTTACTCTATGGTCTCCATAACATAGTCTAAATGTGAACCACTTTCTTATAATCCATTGTGAGTCCAAGAGTTGGTTAATGTACACATTTTTGATAATGTTTCATGAAAACTGGTTAGTCATGATCTGAATATAATTTACTCTTATGATAAACCCATTTTACTATTCATAAATATATTATCCATAAAACTTTACATTAATCCAGTTCCATTTGGTTACCTCTATTTAAAAAACCACGAATGATTGATTAAGAAATGATTATCATAGTGAGAAATAAAATAATCATGGAAAAATTAAATAATTATTAAATTATGGATCCACTATTAAACTGTTACCCATCAACTTTATCCTAGGTTATTCATAGAAAATGAATATTTACATATTTCACGATGTTTCATGAAGAGTTTGTTAATTTACAAATCATATCCCCCAGGACTGTCAATCCAGGTGTGCAGTAATGCCCATTGTCATGTACCAGATTACCCCAAGGTAGGCCTCGAACATCTGGTCAGAGTTGTTACCCCATGGTAGATATTTAACAGAAACACATCCATTTGTAGTATCCAGATAGTGATGAATTTCTCAAAAAACACTTATTCTATCCCTTACCAAAAATCTAGGATATTTTTAAAAACATTAATTCATCCTTATACTTATCCATAGATAGATCCCTAAACATAACCTTTGAAATATCCCTAGAGAACTCACTAAGGGTTTCTCATCATTGTTTCCAAATGTTAACTAAACCTTTACTTTGATACTAACTATAGCGACACCCCCTTTTCATACACTGAAATTACACCACTTTTGCACAATATTTAAAACAATATAAAAAAGATGCCTAATGACTATATTTCTATAGTGCCTCTAAATACATGGAAATATAAAAACTAGTACATGATCAAGCTACATTATCTCCCACTAGGTTTTCCAAGATTAACACCCCTCGTAGACATGTCATATAAGAAAAATATCTTCATAATCTGCAGAAGGAAAAATAAAAAGGGGTGATCTCGGACACTTAGTAAGGGTAAACAAGGGAGACATTTAAGCATAAACTTGAGAATAAGGGTATGAGAACATGATAATAATGTCATAAGATAACACCATACATATCAAATATCATAAACATGGATCATGGAATAAAGATTTCTAGTTCATAAGAATTGAATCATATGGATATAAGGAACATAAGCCATGAGAGAATAATATAGTTATAATAATTGGAAATTTTGGCACACACATAAGCCTAGAAAATATTATTTAGAGGAAAGATACTAAGACCAGTATAACCTAGTAGGCTTTGGAAATGAACCGGGTACCTATTTATTTTTAGGGTTTTTCTACAACCCATGTACATGATTATTTTTAGTCTTAGGATAAAACGCACATACTCTCTTATTTTTGGGCTTGGGATATAACCTGTATACCCTCTTGTTTTTGGTCATGGTCTATAACCCATACCTTCTTGTTTTCAGTCTTGGGCTACTACCCTTGTACCCTCTTATTTTTATGCTTAGGCTATAAACCATCTACCCTTTGAGCTAATAAAAAATATATCATTACCCAATGCATTAGAGGGAGATATAGGTTCCACCCATAACATAATGAAATCATATAAATATTTTCCAGAAAACATTAATCATTTCACGACACTTGAAAATAGATGTTTCATATGAACATCAAATCATAACCCATGTAATGAAATGGATATCATTAAAATTTCATCACATCATATCCTATGTAAAATAGATAGGTTTTATAATCATTTAATGAAATCATAAACCATGAATAGAAGCATGTGTCAAAATCATATAACATGTGGAAGAGAAATTGGTGTCATATTCATCATTCCCTTATAACATAAACCTTTCAAGAATGAATATGAATGTGTTGTTTGGATCATTTCCTTGAAGGGAATTAGTAACATAAATAGATGTCATCTTAGATATGAAATAATTTTAAAGAATCATTGAAAATCATTTCATAAAAAAATATACTTTCCTATTATAAAGATTATTTTGAAAACATAAAACCTTTTCAATTTCATTTTCTTGTAAATAAAAATGAAAAATTAAAAAGGAAGGTTTGAAAACATTTTTTAAATTTTTTTTTTAAAACTAACTGAAAACATATAATTAATTCTCGAAAAACTATTGGAAAAAACATCGTTGAAAATACATTAATAACTTATAAATAAATATTGAAACATATTAAAATAATTTTTAAATTATAAAACCTTTTTGGGAATCCTTTTTCTTTAAAAATATATTTTAAAACTTTTATTGGAATTATTGAAAACCATAAAAAAATTTCGACACAATTTTTCAATGAAAAATAATTTTTAAAAATAATTAATATCCTAAATATTAAGAAAAAATATTATATAAAAATATTATTTTAATTAAATATTTGTAAAGTAATATTCAAGGTAATGTTGGTCAAGATAGCGGGTAAATATATACATACCGAACATTCATTTTCTATCGTAAAAGTATAGAAATATGCCTTGACCAGAAAATGAAAATAATATTCCATTCTATAAAATCAAAATTTTTTTAAAGGTAAATCATTGATGTAAATTTATTATAATGATCATAGGATAATATTAGAATATTTTTGGAAACTTTTCTTTTTTAAAACATGGTTTGAATGAACATAAAATTTGGACCAAAGAGAGGGTAAATTCAAGGTTTCTTAAAAACAAATTCTTAACTATATTATATATGAAAGCTTGATAAAATGGTACCAATACATGAATATTTCCTGAATAACCAGAGTATATGAAAATACATAAGTGTTATTGAAATGTGGATCATAATATTTCATCAATGGAAACATGATCATATACAATATCAATAAATGATGAAATTGTTTTAATAAACTCTTACTACTTGGTAACATTGAATCATTCTAACTATGTTTGAAATGAAATTACATGGATATTAAAATATAATTAAATGATTTAGATTCTTGATATAATAATTCATATTTTAGTATATAAAATCGTAAAATAATATATGTGCATAAAAAATGTGTGTCTCAATGAATAAAAATTGAGACAAAACTACTTCACTAATTTGGAATCAATTGCAATGTAAAACCCCATGAAGTAGATAAAATTAAATTGATATTTAAATACCCATAAAATAAGTAATTATAATCATATAATACATTCATGGGTAGTATATACACCTCACAAAATTAATTTGTGGTGATTATGGAATGTATCTCATGGAAATACAAATTGAGATGAAATTCCCTTACCATGGGTTATGACTATCATCGTACTCATAGAAAACCACTTTATAATTAAGATAAGTTTGTTAGAAATCAATAAAAGAACAAAAATATTATATATTATTATATTTATGGTTTTATTATGAGTTTATATTACCCTCTTTTTTACAAATCTATTTTAAGGTTTTACATCAGGTAATATTCGCTTTGTTCCTTGCATGTGTATTAATTTGTTATCTGTTTGGTACTTATACTTATATCATGATTTATAGAATTTAAAAAATGATAAATTAATAATGTATATTAATTATAATTTTATTAAAATAATCTATAATATATATAAGTATGAAGTGGAAAACACTATTAATGGATACAGTAGCCTATACGTACGCATGAATAATGTTTCAGTTTTTTTATTATCATATTGAAAGAAATAATGTAATTGAAATTTTTTTATATAATATCATTAATTATTAATTATAATGTCATATATATCATATAATTTCACTAAAACCATCCTTAATTCATTCAATGTAGTGTGCGAATGAATAACATTGCTTTGAGGGGGTGGTAGTCCACACATCCTGAAATGAAATTATCATATTATCACAATTTGAAAAGTTCCAAATAATGTGTTATAAAATAATAATATAATATTAAAGAAATAATATTTATCATATATATCATATATAAATATATTTTTCATCATAATTTCCACTATGATATGGGGTAAATTAAGAACAAACAATCATCATTTTTTAGGTGGTAGTTCATTGTACACATAAACAATATGTTCATTACCCATTAGACAGAGGTGTGTGTAATTGTATTTATAAACCATAGCATAAAAAATAATCATTATATTTAGGATACTAAGGTTTATATTTAATTTTATTATTATTATTATTATTATTATTGAGGTGGTGGAGAAAGAAAGTAAAATAAAGGAGATTAAATGAGGGTGTTACCTATTAAACACGTAACTTCCTTTAGTTTTCCCCAAATGAATTCCTAAGAAATATTTTTGGTCAAAGGGTGTATTAGATGTGTAGGAGAGCTATATTGGTAGACTTTTTATAAGATCATGGTTGAAAGGAACCACATGGTATTTTTGTAATTTTTTTTGTACACACACATTCTTATCTAAAAAAAGACATAAAAAACATAACAAATTAAATAATGAGAGTTCTGTGGATAAATAATTCCTGTCTAATTAGTGCTGGACATGTTTATAGTTCATTTTTTCCCTTAAGATTGAGGTTTCTTCCCTAGAGATACTTAATTTTTCCTTAATCATTGTAATTAATTTTAATTATATTCACAAATAATTTTGGGAAACAAATTTTCCATAAGAATAAATTATAAATTAATATGATTCCATATATGGAATCCATGTTTGAAAATTCTAATAATAGAAGTGATAGAAATTAATTTAAATTTAGTCCCATTGATAAGATGAGACTGCAGGTTTTTAAAGTAAAAAGGATCAAAAGTTAGCTAGAATATTTTATAAAATTTAAAAGTGAAATTGATTCCAATGACTTAAATTAGGTTAATTGAAAAAATATTATCTAATTAAACTTTACCACAAATTTTTAATATAATTTAAATTTTACAAAAAAATTAGATGAAAAAGCATTTTTGGATTAAATTTCATTATTTTTCACTATTTATATGAAAATGAATTTTCTCAGAAAAATACCAAAAAAGTCACCCTAAGATAATTTAAAATTATAAATTAAAATAAGATTTCTATTTTATAACAATAAAATTTTAAAAGTGTTAAAACTAATTGTATTTATTTTCACTTAAGTATATGAAAAGTACATTATTTGAGAAAATAGTATTTAAACATATAACTAAAAAAGGTTTTATTTTTCATTATAGATATATTATATTTATATAAAAACTTTATAAAATATATTTTAAAAGTATTTATCACTATTTATTTCAATATGTTTAATGACTATATTATATTTTACTCATTTAAATAATTATGGAAAATAATGATGTTTCATAGAAACATAGTGCTGTGTGTAATGTGAACCAAGTATGTGTTGCATGTAATGTATACCAAGTCAGTGTTGCATATTAGTTAAATCGAATCAGTATCATATGGATGCAATGTTTGAATTATTGAAATTCATGATATCTAATGAACTTAGGGTTTTGTGTAATACATGACTAGCATAGTGTTGCGTATATCATATGTTATTCCAAGTGTTGCGTGTAGTGGAATCTTGACATGGAGTTCCGTATAACATAATTCAGACATAGTGTTTATTATTATTTCTATAACTATAATCATTATTGTGTGAAATTAAATTTATCATAAATATAAATTTAATTTGAAATAAAATATTTTAGAAAATCATGGGCTGTTACAAAAATGCTAAAGGTTATCACTAAGGACTCAAAGAGATCATAATGTATCAAGGATTCCACACTCGGTACATCCACCTATTAAACATAGAGTGGGTGATAAGACATCCTAAATTCAAACTATAACACCCCAACCATCCACGATAAGTTTCCCTTTGAATAATGCAATAGCTTGCATTGTGTGCAACTTCGAGATTCTAACACACCACGACCAATCAAAGTAGCAGTTATGAATAGTAATACCCACTTTTTGAAAATTTATAAATTTTATCTTTCAAAATGGAATTCATTATTGGATTCAGAATATTGAAATTATCCTAGGGTGAATTTTTTATATTTTTTAAAAAACATTCAAATTTTGATGAATAGTAAAAAATACTCAACTTTAATTAAAAACATATTTTTTAATCCAAA
Source organism: Viscum album (assembly GCA_963277665.1). Lineage (NCBI taxonomy): Eukaryota > Viridiplantae > Streptophyta > Magnoliopsida > Santalales > Viscaceae > Viscum > Viscum album. The sequence continues at coordinate 1,279,165,243 of OY728127.1, forward strand.
TAATTTATTGTGATAAATTATAAAATTGATAGGTTTTAAAATATAATTTGAATATATTTTTACCATTTAATCCAATATTGGTAATTGGATGCAATTTCACATTTTAACTAGACATAAGCAAGTGTCAATCTTTTGATAGTTTTTATTTCTTAAAAACACGCTTTTTGTTTTGAAAATGGGAATTAATTTTAAATTAATTTCAACCACTTCTGTGTTTTGCATTTAGAAAAATGTATTCCATATTTATAATCAGGAGGTACAAATTGTGTAAATAGGAAAATTTTATTTTTAGGCATTTTGAATAATTACTTCGGTAAATATTTTATTTACCATGGTTAAAGGGTAAATCTGGTAAATAAGGGTAAACAAAATAATATTATAATAATATTAAATTACACTAAAACTTGTCCTAACTCTATTTTATGATATATTCCCGACCATGGGCATATTTGGGTCGATTTTGGGACCCCATGGATCTACTTGTAAGTGATAATGACACTTTATATTAATTAAGTTAAAGTAAATACAAAAATGACATAAGCATATATCTTTTAGAAAAAAAATATTTACATTGGGTTATATATGTTATATTTTTGACTAAAAATATTCATTCGAAAGCTAAAATTATTTCCTATATAATTTTATTTTATTTATATTTTTTAGACATTGAATAATTAAAATTATTTATGACATAATAATGATACAATATTTTCCTTAATAATGAAAGAATAAAATAATTGGAATTATAAATGTTACAATAAATATAATTTGAAAGTTTCGATGACATCCAAGAATTATATTGGTTAATATTACATTTTATTATTTATTAAATGATTTTTTTTCAAAATAATAAAGTTTTATGACTTTATCAATAATCAATTATTAAATAGTGTCAAAATTGACATAAAGGAGTTTCTAAAACAAATATTATATTATAAATTGATATAATATTCCTAAAAATCTATGTATTGTCTGAAAGGACTTTTATAATGATATGTGTATCATTAATTAACTACATGGGGTTCTCTTGGTAGTAAACAGTAAGTTTATTAACCATATAATATAAAAACTATAAAGAAACATAGTAAATGTCAAACTATTTAATTAAGAGTTAAATCTAAAAGTTATTGTTAATATTGTGACCCCAAACTTTCTAAAACATATTGGTTGAGTGGTTTTCGACCCATCCCCACCTTAGACTTTAAATAATCCACTTTGTAATCATTATAAACCGAAAACAATTTTATTATAAAATAATATTTCTAGCTTTTCGTAAGGTGCCCCTCACCCCTATTATAAAAGGGAACTCCCCCTTATCACTAATTCACATCTTCAAAGCCATTTGGATGGGAAAAACCCTGACCATATATCCCCTAAACTTCCATAACATAATCCTAGGGGCCCTTCTTTGGTCAAAAAGCCAAATTAAGGATCTCTTTTGATCAAATCAAATGGAAGAACCCGAAGAAGAGGTAATAATTTCACCACCCTCTTTAAAGTTCTTTTCTTATTCCACTTATTCGTTCTTTGTTATTTCCATTATAAAATACTAACTCCAGTATATTATATATACTGTAATGTTATTATAAAAATTTTATATCCATCTTCATTATTCTATCCATCTTTTGTATGACATCTCACTATATGTGCATACATAGAGATTACCATCTCCACGTCGTGGTGTAATTGTTATTCAATAAATTATTATTTGGATGGGTATAATAATGTTGTTTAATTTGTGTAAATAATAAATATAACATGATTATGATTCTGTATATATGATATAACATCTAATTATATGCTATTTTAATACCAAAAGAATGATATTTTTGCTCGTGCGTACGTACAAATTACCGTCTCCTTAAACGCGATGAGATTCATTCCCCATCATATCCATTAAATACTAAATTTAATATTATGATTAAAAATAATATTTATAGACATGATATAATTCTATATATGAATAAGATACATCCCATCCATAAAAAATAAGGCTCACATAACAAATAATATTAAGGAAAACGAATCCGTTAACACCCGAAACGATGATAATACTAATATATTATTAACAAATTAATGTCAAAAGATCATATATGCTATCATATTAATGTATATGATTATTTTATAATTCAATAAATATTATTTCACCATTATAAAGGAGGTTAACCGACCCTCTACCATGAAAAAAGTACAAAGTAAGGGATTTTCATCTCACTCATTATTCCCCTGAGATTCAAGCCATATTGCCACTATTATGTTTTGTGTGGTGTTTGTACGAACCATAAATTTATTAATTATGTAATACAATTTAATTTATGTGTATTTACATATTCATTATAGGATACCTCTTTCATGGGGTATATGTTTCATAAGTTACCAAATTGTTAATAGTTAATTTCACAATCTCTTTATTATCTGAGTTTTTTTACGTAAGTATCTACCGGGACATATTTATTATCCACGTCCATGCTTCATGAATGAGTTTTCAAAGGGATTATTTGAAGGTAATTTTTACTAAAACATCATTTAAAATGTTTTAAAATTTTATTCTTCTAAATATTTCTCATTAATTTCCATATCTTCAAAATGGTTTTTATGGATTTATTTATATGGACATGAATGATTTTAAAGTGTTAATTCCTTTCAAAAGTTTGAAAGTGGTATGGGACACATTGATCCAAAAATTCCTTTAAATGTCTTCCTTTCTAAATTATGTGACTTTTTAAATGTTTTCATGAAAAAGGGATATATCTCTCAAAGAGTTTTACAAATCATTTTCATCTATGTCAACATCCATTGATGGATTTTAAAATTCTTTGAAATTGATTTATTATGATATAAATATTCCAAATTTTATTGATAATTTTTGTGATATGTTTTATTGTGGATGTGTTATTTTAACACCATTCATGGTTTATGGATAAAGTATTGAAATTTCATATTCTAGTTTTAATAAAAATGTTTATGTTATGTTTAAACCATTTTAAATTAGGAATGCATTGGACTTTGTAAGTGACAGGTGGAGCCCGCTATAGCTCCTCGATGCATCAGTAGGTCTCGTGAGATAAACTAGTGTCTTGGCACAAGGCCTTGACAAAATGTTATTTGTACTCTTGGAATAAGGCCTTGACTATGTGGTTATGATAGTCTGGCATTATGCATTCCATCATTATGAAAGTGGTTATTGATATTTCATGCGATTATTCGATTAGTATAATATCAATGTGAATAAGTAAATGACCTTATTTGATTTTATCTTTTCCATATTATGCTAAAGTTAAATTTTAAAAGGCTTTTGTTCTAATCTTATACACTTCCATAAATGTTTAAGATTATTTATGAAATTTTCCTCTATAATGTTATCCTTACTGAGCATCTGAGCTCACCCCTTTCTATGTTTTATTTCTCTCAGGATGCAAAGAAGAATATTATGACTGACCTCCAGGGATAGTCTATGGGATATCAGTGTTGTCTATGGAAAAAATTTTATTGTAGCTTTCCATTTTATGATGTAATGTAAACCTTATGAATGTATCTAGTACTTACAATGCTACTAAACTAATCGGTCATTTGAGACATGATCTTTTTTTATCATGCGAATGATACGTAATAATGCACCAACTCTCGGCTTCTGGGGTCAGGGCGTTATAGTTGGTATCAGAGGAAGTTTAGTACAATCCTTGGAAACTAGATTTAGATAAACTCTAATTAGAGAACATATCCCTAAGATAGAATTTGAGAATTAGTATAGAAGAACTTCCTAGAATTTTGGTATTGTATAGATTTTGAGTGTTTTCCAAGAAATACATCTCTGTCTAGATACGAGCAGGTAGAGGCGGCTCTGGAAAAGATGTACCTAAGGGTAAAACCCGAAGACACCGCTTTGAGCTAGAATCGAACGGGAACTGGTGCATGACAACATGCCTTTCTACACTCTTGGTTATGAAACTCCCTTGGGATATGATTAGGGTAATTTACATTTTAATTACAAACCGATTTGAATTATTTCAATATAAGATGAGAATAATTGACCTTGGTTAATCCTAAGGTGTTTCAAATTGAGAATATGGTGTCATGATATTCATTAATGATTTTATGACTACTATTACTCACACAATGATTTCTGGTTTTAGTCAATGGCTGGATTCCAAGGAAGTCATATTAACTTTGAGAATGATGTACATGGTGGGAACAACGGTGGAAATGAGAAACAAAATGAAATGTTGATAGGCTTAAAAGATATCGTGTTCATTCCAAATTAGTTTTCCAAAAATATGATCAACAACATATATATTATCCAACTCCCAGACTCAATAAAGAAGAGAAAGGTGATGAATGATAAGAGGTCCATCAGTGTAGACCATAGAGAAAAGAATCCTCAATTTCCATCATGCACGAAATATGGAAGGAGACACCCAAGGAAGTGTCTCAATGGAACAAAGATATTCTTTACGTGCAGGAAAGAAGGACCTAAAGTGAATAATTTTCAAGGAAAAATGAAGAGTAATATGGAATAAAATAAAATTGGTCCTAAGAATCTATTTACAGTCATTTTCCATAAATGTAGGGGATATGGACATTACTTGAGTGAATTCCCTATTCAGTAGGATATTTTCTTGGTCAAAGATGAAGCTATGTGGAAAAAAATAGTAGGAGAAATGTTTAAAATTATTAGTACTACTTGTTGATGGGATTAAATTGGAATAATTTTCTCTTGTATTTGTAACCCTACAGTTTTCCATGTGAGAATGATATTTGATGAAGACTTATATTTTCACTTGTGGATATAGTTATAAATAACCATTTGGTTTTATATTATGATTGGGTTTGAGGTAATTACAAGTTATTATATTTTGGGATGAAAATAAAAGGTATGAGATGAAATTTGTGGATAAATTATGTTATGGTTATTTTGAGGATTTTATCTCATTTTGGTAATGTTATGAAATACAGTTTCTGAAAAAGGACAACACGCAGACCGTGTGACAACCCATCGCATCAGACAAAGCTGTGGGAATCGAACCCACAACCAAAGTGCCATTGGGGTTTATTGCCTACCACTGGAATACATGAAGTCTCTGGTTAGTGTGACTAATTATTTTTAGTAAAACGATTTTATTGATCAATAATAAGTTGATTTGGGATCTTATGTCTTATCAAGTGAATACCCTTAGTATAGGAAAATGATTTGGTGATTAAGTGATAAATGTTATTTTGGAAGATGCTCTCTTTGTTGGGAACACTATATGGAGAAGGAAAATAGAATACTATGGGATTTAATTTGAGGAGTAATGGAGGATTTTTATCTATGTTTTTATTGTTTATTTATAGTGATTTGGGTTATTTATGGAAATTATTAACCTATAATAGAGAATATGTGATTTGTTTAATTAATTTTAAGTATGTGACTTTAAGAGTAGTTGATGTAATTTGGAGATACAATTTAATGTGGAAGACTACATAACCAAATTCCTATATGTTTTGGGTTTTAATATTACTTTGGATTATATTGAAGGATTTTAAGGACAATTGTTTATTGAATGGTATTTATTTATCTTTGTGGTATTGTTGGTTTAATTTTAGAAATTAATATTAGTGTTTCTTGATCTAATAGAATATCCTTTTGGGGGATCATAAGATCTTATACTAACCGTTTTGGTTTTGATTTATCTTCAAAGACAAGGTAAATATATATTTTATCCTTTCTAGATCATGTGATTCTATAGAATTTTATTCTAGCACTTCTAGTGTGACCAAGTCTTCTGGAATACTCATCGTTTAAAAAAAATAAGTTAGTGGTAAAAATTTATTAAATATTGAAACTATACTTAAAAATTAAGTTTATATATTTATGTTCTTAGTTAATATGATAAATTAATTCCTCCTATTTATGTAATGTAACTTAAAACAAAAAAAAATGTTGTCCGTTTACTTTTCCTTCTGGGACACTAATAACCATTTGTCCCATCATGAGTTTGTGATTTTCTTGTTGTTAAACTTCTCCTGATCAATTTTTCTATCCCTCTCCATCATAACATGACACTTAGTTTATCTTCTATATCTAGGTTTTCCTACATGGAATCCTAGTATGGGTTATCTTAAGTGAACTTTGTACTTCTCTTTCTTTCTTTTAAAGTGATAGTTTTTTGACTCTTTTTCCGATGTGGGACTTTCCATTATATTCCCAAGACAAATTTTAAAAATTGTGAGGACAAAATTTATTGAAGGAGGTGAGAATGTAACACCCCATGATTCCATAGTATGTTTCCCTTTTAATAATGCAATAACTTGCATTGTATGCAACTTCAAGATTATAACAAACCACGACTAATCAAAGTAGCCGTTAGGAATAGTAATACCCAATTTTTAAAATTTTATTAATTTTATCATTCAAAATGGACTTCATTTTTGGATTCAAAATATCAAAATTATCTTCGGGTGAATTTTTGGTATTTTTTAGAAAACATTCATATTTTGATGAATTGTGAAAATACTAAACATTAATTAAAAACACCATTTTTATTCGAAATAATTTATAGTGATAAATTATAATATTGATAGGTTTTAAAGTATAATTAGAATATATTTTTACCATTTAATACAATATTGGTAATTGGATGTAATTTCATATTTAAACTAGACATAAACATGTGTCAATCATTTGATAGTCATTATTTCTTAAAAACATGCCTCTAGTTTTGAAAACGAGAATTAATTTTAAATTAATTTCTACCACTTCTATGTTTTGAATTTAGAAAAATAGATTCCATATTTAGAATCAGGAGGTCCAAATTGTGTAAATAGGCAACTTTTATTTTTAGACGTTTTAAATAATTACTTCGGTAAATATTTTTTTTCCATGGTTAAAGGGTAAATCCGGTAAATAAGGGTAAAAACAAAATATTATAATAATATTAAATTACCCTAAAACGTTTCATAACTCTATTGGATGATACATGTCCGACCATGGTCATATTGGGGTCAATTTAGGGACCGCATGGAGCCACTTGTAAGTGATAATGACACTTTATATTAATTAAGTTAAAGTAAATACAAAAATGACATAAGCATATATCTTTTAGAAAAACAATTTTTACATAGGGTTATATATATTCTATTTTTGACTATAAATATTCATTAGAAAGATAATAGTATTTAGTAAATAATTTTATTTTATTTATAATTTTTAGACATTGAATAATTAAATTTATTTATGACACAATAATGATGTAGTATATTCCTTATTAATGAAAGAATCAAATAATTGGTATTATAAATGTTAAAATAAATATAATTTGAATGTATTGATGACAATCACGAATTTTACTGGTTAATATGACATTTTTGGTATTCCTTAAATTATTTTTTTTATAATTAATAAAGTTGTTAATACTTTATCAAAAATCAATTATTAACGTGTCAAAATTGACATAAAGGAGTTTTTAAAACAAATATTTTATTATAAATTGATATAATATTCCTTCAAATATAAGGTTATGAAAAAGTACTTATATAATGATATGAGTATCATTAATTAACCACTTGGGGTTCTCATAGAAGTATATAGTATGTTTATAACCATATAATTTAAAATACAAAGAAACATGGTAAATGTCAAACTATTTAACTAAGTGTTAAATCTAAAAGTTAAGGTAAATATGGTGACCCGAACATATATAAAACCTATTGGTTGAGTGTTTTTCGACCCATCCCCACCTTAAAATTTAAATAATACACTTTATATCCATTATAAACCTAAAATTAATTTATTATAAAATAATATTACTAGATTTTCCTAAGATGCCCCTTAGCCCTCTTATAAAAGGGAACCCCCCCTTATCACTAATTCACACCTTAAACGCCTTTTGGCACGGCTAAACCCTGACCATATATCCTATAAACTTCCATAACTTAATCTTATAGGACCTACTTTGGAAATAAATCCAACTTAAGGAGCCCTTTTGATCAAATCAAAAGGAAGAACCCGAAGAAGAGGTAATAATTTCACCACACTCTTTCAAGTTCTTTTCATCATCCACTTCTTCTTTCTTTGTTACTTATATTCTAAAATAATAAATCCAGTATCTTCTATATACTATGATTTTATTATAAATATGGTACATCCATCTTCATTATTCTATCCTTCCTTTGAATGACATGTCACCATATGTGCGTACGTATGGATTACCGTCTCCACAACATGGTGTAATTGTTATTCAATACATTATTATTTGGATGGGTATAATAATGATGTTTAATTAATGTAAATAATAAATATAACATGATTATTATTATGTATATATTATATACCATCGAATTATATGTTATTTTAATATCAAAAGAATAATACTGTCGCTTGTGCGTACGTACAGATTACCGTCTCCACAAACGCGATGAGATTCATTCCACATCATATCCACTCAAGAATAAATTTCATTGATGACTAAAAATAATGTGTAGAGACATGATATCATTTTGTGTATGAATAATATACATCCCATCCATAACAAATATGGCTCACATAACAAATAATATAAAGGAAAACAAATCTGTTAACACCCGAAACGACGATAATAATAAGATATTATTAACAAATCAATGTTAAAAGATCATATATGATATCATATTAATGTATATGATTCCTTTATAATTCAATAAAAATTATTTCACCATTATATAAGAGGTTAACCTACCCTCGGGCATGGAAAAATTACGAAGTAAGGAGTTTTCATCTCACTCCTTATTCCCGTGAGATTCATCCCATATTGCCACTATTACATTTTGTGTGGTGTATGTATCTTCCCAAAATTTTATTCCTTGTGTAATAAAATTTAATTTATGTGTATTTACATATTAATTGTAGGATACCTCTTTCATGGGTTTTATGTTTCATTAGTTTCCAAATTGGTAAGGGTTAATTTCACAATCTCTTTATTATCCGAGGTTGTTTTTACGAAAGTATCTACTAAAAAATATTTATTATCCTTGTCCTTGTTTCATGAAAGAGTTTTCAAAGGGATTATTTTAAGGGAATTTTTACAAAACCATCATTTCAAATGTTTTAAAAATTTATTCTTCTAACTCTTTCTTATTAATGTCCATGTATTCAAAATGGGTTTTAATGATTTATTTATATGGACATGAATGTTTTTAAAATATTAATTCCTTTCAAAAGTTTCAAAGTGGTATGAGAAACTTTAATCCAAAAATGTCTTTAAATGTATTCCTTTATAAATTATGTTACTTTTTAAATGTTTTCATGGAAAAGGGATATATCTCTCAAAGAGTTTTACAAATCATTTTCATCTATGTCAACATCCATTGATGGATTTTAAAATTGTTTGAAGTTGATTTATTATGATACAAATCTTCCAAATTGTATTGAAGGTTTTTGTGATACGTATGACTGTGGATGGGTTATTTTTACACCATTAATGGTGTATGGATAAATTATTCGCATTTCATATGCTATTTTTAATACAAATATTTATGTTATGTTTAAACCTTTTTATATGAGGAATGCATTAGACTTAGTAAGTGACGGGTGGAGCCTGCTATAACTCCTCGATGCATCGGTAGGTCTCATGAGATAAACTAGTGTCTTAGCACAAGCCCTTGAAAAAATATTATTTGTTGTCTTGGTAAAAGGACTTGACTATGTGGTTATGATAGTCTGGAATTATGCATTCCATCATTATGAAAGTGGTTATTGATATTGCATGTGATTATTCAACTAGTATAATGTTTGTGTGAAAAAGTAAATGGCATTATTTGATTTTATCTTGGAAATATTATAATAAAGTTCATGTTTAAAAGGCTTTTGTTCTAGTCTTATACACCTCCTTTAATGTTTATGCTTATTTATGAAAGCTTCCACTATAATGTTATCATTACTGAGCATCTGAGCTCACCCCTTTCAATGTTTTATTTTTCCCAGGATGCAAAGAAGTATATTATGACTGACCTCTTGGGATAGTCTATGGTATCTCAGTGTTGTCTATGGAAACAATGTTTTTGTATTTTTCCATTTAATGATGTAATGTAAACCATATGAATGTATCTAGTACTTCCATGGCTACTAAACTAATCAGTCTTTCGAGACTTGATCTTTTATGATCATGCAAATGATATGTAATAATGAACCGACTCTATGCTTCTGGGGTCGGGGAGTTACAGTTGGTATCAGAGAAAGTTTAGTACAAACCATGGAAACAAGATTTAGATAATCTATGATTAGATCACCTAGCCCTAAGATAGTTTTTTAGGATTAGTATAGAAGAACATCCTAGAATTTTGGTATTGTATTGATTTTGTGTGTTTTCCAAGAAATACATCCATGTCTAGATATGAGAAGGTAGATGCGGCTCTGGCACAGATGTACCTAGGGGTAAAACCTGAAAACACCACTTTAAGCTAGACTTGAATGGGAACCAGTGCACGACAACATGGCTTGCTACACTCTTGGTTACGACACTCTTGGGGGATATTCATATGATATTTTACAATTTATTTAAAACCTATTTAAAATATTTTAATATAAGATGAGAATAATTGACCTTGGTTATTCCTAAGGTGTTTAAAATTGAGAATTTGGTGTCTTGATATTCTCTAAATTATTTCATGATTACTGTTACTCACACAATGATTTCTAGTTTTAGTCAATGGATAGATTCCATGGAAGTCATAGTAACTTTGAGAATGATGTGCATGGTGGGAACGATGGTGGAAATGAGCAAAAAAATGGAATGTTGATAGGCGTAAAAGATATCATGTTTATGCCAAATCAGATTTCAAAAAATATGATCGACACCATATATATTAACCAACTCCCAAACTCAATAGAGAAGACAAAGGTGATGAATGATAATTGCTCCAGCAGTGGAGACCATAGAGAAAAGAGTCCTCAATTTCCATCATGCAGGAAATGTGTAAGGAGACACCCAGGAATGTGTCTCAATGGAATAAAGAAATAATTTACATGCGGGAAATAAGGACATACAATGAAGAATTGCCGAGAAAAAATGAAGAGTACTATGGAAGAAATTAAATTGGTCCCAAGAATCCATTTACAGTCATTTGCCGTAAATGTAGGGGACCTGGCCATTACTCGAGTGAATGGCCTATTCTATAGGCTATTTTCTTCGTCAAAGAAGAAGCTATGTAGAAATAAATGGTTGGAGAAATGTTTAAAAGTATTAGTGCTCCTTGTTGATGGGAATACATTGGAATAAGTTTCTCTTGTATTTGTAACCCGACAGTTTTCCAAGTGAGAATGACATTTGAGGAAGGCATATATATTTCTCTTGTGGATATAGTTATAAATAGTCATTTGGTTTTATATGATCATTGGGTGTGAGGCAATTACAAGTTATTATATTTTGGGATGAAAATGCAAGGTATGAGATAACATTTGTGGTTAAATTATTTTATGGTTATTTTGAGGAATTTATCTCATTTTGGTAATGTTATAAAGTATATTTTTTGAAAAAGGAAAACATGCAGACCGTGTGACAACCCGTTGCGTCAGACAAAGCTGTGGGAATCGAACCCACAACTAAAGTGCGATTGGGGTTTATCGCCTACCACTGGACTACATGAAGTCCCTGGTTAGTGTGACTAATTATTTTTAGTTAAATGATTTTATTGATCAATAATAAGTTGATTTGGGATCTTTTGAATTATGAAGTGAATACCCTTAATATAGGAAAATTATTCGGTGATTAAGTGATAAATGTTATTTTGGACGATGTTCGCTTTATTGGGAACACTATATACCCAAGAAAAATAGAATACTATGGGATTTAATTTGAGGAGTAATGGTGGATTTTTATCTATGTTTTTATTATGGATTTATAGTGATTTGGGTTATTTATGGAAATGATTAACATATAATAGAGAATATGTGATTAGGTTAATTACTTTTAAGTATGTGACATTAAGAGTAGTTGATGTCATTTGGAGATACAATTTAATGTGGAAGACTACATAACCAAATTCATCTCAGTTTTGGGTTTCAATATTAGTTTGGATTATATTGAAGGATTTTAAGGACAATTGTTTATTGAATGGTATTTATTTATCTTTGGGGTATTGTTTGTTTAATCTCGGAAATTAAGATCAGTGTTTCTTTCTCTAATGGAATATCCTTTTGTGGGATCATGAGATCTTATACTAACCATTTTGGTTTTGATTAATCTTTAAAGACAAGGTAAATATATAGTTTATCCTTTGTGGATCATGTGATTCTATAGAAGTTTATTCTAGCTCTTACAGTGTAACAACCGAGTCCTGGTGACATCACAGCCACCCCGCCTTAACATGGCCGTCGGGTCCTGGCCAACCAGGTACCACCAATTGCCCCGCAAACACGTAGGGCACACCCCAGGGTCCACCCACATTCCTGAATGGGTCATCTGACTAATGATAGTCCCCACATGCTAACACATTTCATTTCCAGTGTGTTTTTTCCTCACTCACACACACCCTGGGAAACATCCTAGAAGGACACCCATCCTGATCACTACTCTAGGCCAAACACGTTTAACTGTGGAGTTATAATTAGACAGGATCCCGAAAAGGAAGGTGCACCTTGTTGACATTAGTCATATCATTTATTCATTTAACCCTTTATAATTTTGGGATGTTACAATCACCCCCCTTTAGTCATATCCTTTTGGGGGATCATGAGATCTTATACTAACCATTTTGGTTTTGATTAATCTCTAAAGACAAGGTAAATATATAGTTTATCCTTTGTGAATCATGTGATTCTATGGAAGTTTATTCTAGCTCTTCCAGTGTAACAACCGGGTCTCGGAGACAACACAACCACCCCGCCTTAACATGGTCGTCGGGTCCTGGCCTACCAGGTACCACCAGTTGCCCTACAGACACGTGGGGCCCACCCCAGGGTCCACCCACATGCCTGAATGGTTCATCTGACTAATGATAGTACCCATAGGCTAACACATGTCCTTTACAGTGTGCTTTGTACTCACTCACACACACCCTGGGAAACATCCTAGAAGCTCACCCATCCTGATCACTACTCTAGGTCAAGCACACTTAACTGTGGAGTTCTAATTAGACAGGCTCCCGAAAAAGAAAGTGCACCTTGTTGATATTAGCCATATCATTTATTCATTTAACCCTTTATCATTTGGGGATGTTACAATCACCCCCCCTTAGAGCACAACACCCTCGTTGTGGGCCTTACATCTCAACCCAGACAGTGCACCACACTTAAGGCTGGGTTCCTCCTCTGATACCAAATGTCACAACCGGGTCCCGGTGACAGCACAGCCACCCTGCCTTAACATGGCCGTTGGGTCCTAGCCTACCAGGTACCACCAGTTGCCCCGCTGACACGTGGGGCCTACCCCAGTGTCCACCAACATGCTTGAACTCTCAACCTAGGTAGTGCACTGCACTTACGGCTGAGTTCCTCCTCTGATTCCAAATGTAACAACTGGGTCCTGGTGACAGCACAACCACCTCGCCTTAACATAGTCGTTGGGTCCTGGCCTACCAGGTACCACCAGTTGCCCCACAGACACGTGGGGCCCACCCCAGTGTCCACCCACATGCCTGAACGCGTCATCTGACTAATGATAGTCCCCACAAGCCAACATATGTGCTTTATAGTGTGCTTTGTCCTCACTCACACACACCCAGGGAAACATCCCAGAAGCTCACCCATCCTGATCACTACTCTAGGTCAAGCACACTTAACTGTGGAGTTATAATTAGACAGGATCCCGAGAAGGAAAGTGCACCTTTTTGACATTAGTCATATCATTTAGTCATTTAACCCTTTATCATTTAGGGATGTTACAATCACCCCCCATTTAGAGGACAACGCCCTTGTTGTGGGCCTTACATCTCAACCCAGGCAGTGAACTGCACATAAGGCTGGGTTCCTCCTCTGATACCAAATATAACAACCGGGTCCCGGTGATAGCACATCCACCCCGCCTTAACCTGGTCGTCAGGTCCTAGCCTTCCAGGTACCACCAGTTGCCCCACAAACACGTGGGGCCCACCCCAGTGTCCACCAACATGCTTGAACTCTCAACCCAGGTAGTACACCGCAATTAAGGCAGGGTTCCTCCTCTGATACCAAATGTAACAACTGGGTCCCGGTGACAGCACAGCCACCCCGCCTTAACATGGTCGTTGGGTCCTGGCCTACCAGGTACCACCAGTTGCCCCACAGACACGTGGGTCCCACCCTAGTGTCCACCCACCTTCCTGAACGTGTCATCTAACTAATGATACTCCCCAAAGGCCAACACATGTGCTTTCTAGTGTGCTTTGTCCTCACTCACACATAGTCCCCAGAGGCCAACACATGTCCTTTTTAGTGTGCTTTGTCCTCACTCACACATAGTCCCCAAAGGCCAACACATGTCCTTTCCAGTGTGTTTTGTCCTCACTCACACACACCCTGAGAAACTTCCTAGAAGGTCACCCATCCGGATCACTACTCCATGCCAAGCACGCTTAACTGTGGATTTCTAATCAGATAGGATCTTGAAAAGGAAGGTGCACCTTGTGGACATTGGTCATATCATTTAGTTATTTAACCCTTTATCATTTGGGGAAGTTACATCCAGTGTGACCAAGTCTTCTTGAATACTCATCTTTTAAAAAAATGATTTAGTGGTGGAAACTTTTTAAATATTGAAACTTTACTTAAAAAGAAAGTATATCTATTTATTTTATTAGTCAATATCATAAATGAATTCCTCATCTTTATGTAATGTAACTTAAAACAAAAAAATGTTGTCCGTTTACTTTTCCTACTCGGATATTAATGACCGTTTGTCTCATCACAAGTTTGTGATTTTCTTGTTCTTAACATTCTCCTGATCATGTTTTCTATCCCTCTCCATCAGAAATTGAAAGATAGCTTATCTTCCATATCCATGTTTTTCTACATGGAATCGAAGTATGGGTTATCTTGGGTGAACTTTGTACTTCTCATCCTTTCTTTTAAAGTGATAGTTTTATTGACGCCTTATTCGATGTGGGACTTTCCATTATATTCCCAAGAACAATTTTAATAATTGAGAGGACACAATTTATTGAAGGAGGGGAGAATGTATCACCCCATGCTTCCATGGTATGTTTCCCTTTTAAAAATGCAATAGCTTGTATTGTACACAACTTCAAGATTCTAACACACCATGACCAATCAAAGTAGCTGTTATGAATACTAATACCCACATTTT
This sequence comes from Viscum album, assembly GCA_963277665.1. NCBI lineage: Eukaryota > Viridiplantae > Streptophyta > Magnoliopsida > Santalales > Viscaceae > Viscum > Viscum album. The sequence goes on from OY728127.1 coordinate 1,279,180,476, forward strand.
GAAATTTTATAAATTTTATCTTTAAAAATGGACTTTATTTTTGGATTTGGAATATCAAAATTATCCTAGGGTTAATTGTTGGTATATTTTAGAAAAAAATCAAATTTTGATGAATACTGAAAAATACTAACCACTAATTAAAAACAACTTTTTTAATCCAAATAATTTATAGTGATAAATTATAATATTCAGGGTTTTTAAAGTATAATTAGAATATATTTTTACCATTTAATCAAATATTGGTAATTGGATGTAATTACACTTTTAAACTAGACATAAACACGTGTTAATGTTTTGATAGTTATTATTTTTTAAAAACACGCTTTTTCTTTTGACAATGAGAATTAATTTTAAATTAATTTCTAGAAACTCTGTGTTTTGAATTTATAAAAGTGGATTCCATATTTAGAATTAGGATTTCCAAATTTTTTAGGTAGGAAAATTTTATTTTTAGGCATTTTGAATAATTATTTCGATAAATAATTTATTTACAATGGTTAAAGGGTAAATCCAGTAAATAAGGGTAAACAAATAATACTATAATAATATTAAATTACCCAAAAATGTGTCCTAACTCTATTGGATGATAAATTTCCAACCATGGGAATATTTGGGTCAATTTTGGAACCCCATGGACCCACTTGTAAGTTATAATGACACTTTATATTAACTAAGTTAATGTAAATACAAAAATGACAAAAGCATATATATTTTAGAAAAACATTTTTTACGTAGGGTTTTATATGTTATATTTTCAACTATAAATATTAATTGGAAAGAAAAAATTATTTCCTACATAATTCTATTTTATTTATAATTTTTAGACTTTTAATAATTCAATTTATTTATGACACAATAATGATGCAGTATTTTCCTTATTAATAAAAGAATAAAATAATTGGTATTATAAATGTTCAAATAATTATAATTTGAATGTTTTGTTGACATCCACGAATTTTATTGGTTAATATGACATGTTGGGATTTCTAAAATGAATTTTCTTCTAATTAATAATGTTTTCATGCCATTATAAAAAATAAATTATTAAATAGTGTCAAAATTGACATAAAGGAGTTTTTAAAACAAATATTATATTATAAATTGATATAATATTCCTAAAAATCTAAGGTTCGGAAAAAAGACTTATATAATGATATTTTTATGATTAATGATCCTCTTGGGGTTCTCTAGGAAGTATATAGTATGTTTATTAACCATATAATATAAAAATACAATGAAATAAGGTAAATGTCAAACAATTTAACTAAGTTTCAAATCTAAATGTTATGGTTAATATAGTGGCCCCAACCTATCTAAAACCTATTGGTTGAGTGGTTTTATACCCATACCTACATTATAATTTAAATAATCCACTTTTGAGCCACTATAAACCGAAAATTATTTTATTATCTAATAATATTTCTAGCTTTTCTTAAGGTGCCCCTCACCCCTCTTATAAAAGGGAACTCCCCATTATCTCTAATTAACACCTTCAATGACTTTTGACTCAGAAAAACCCTACCCATATATCCTATAAACTTCCCTAAATTAATAATAGAGGCCCTCATTTGTTCATAAAGGCATCTTAAGGAGCATTTTTGATCAAATCAAAAGGGAGAACCCGAAGAAGAGGTAATAATTTCACCACCCTCTTTCAAGTTATTTTCTTCTTCCACTTCTTATTTCTTTGTTATTTCCATTCTAAAATAATAAATCCTGTATCTTCTATATACTGTGATGTTATAATAAATATTTTACAACCATCTTCATTATTCTATCCATCCTTTTAATGACATATTACCATACGTGCGTACGTACAGATTACCGTCTCCACGTCATGGTGTAATTGTTATTCAATACATTATTATTTGGATAGCTATAATAATGATGTGTAATTTCTGTAAATATTAAATATAACATGATTATGATTCTGTATATTTGATATAACATCCAATTATATGTTATTTTAATATCAAAAGAATGTTATTGTCGCTCGTGCGTACATACGGATTCCCGTATCTACAAACTTGATGAGATTCATTCCCCATCAAATCCATTCAAGACTAAATTTTATTTTATGATAAAAAATTTTTTTAGAGACATTTTATAATTCTGAATATTCATAAGATACATCCCACCCATAACAAATATGGCTCACATAACAAAGAATATAAAGGAAAATGAATCCGTTAACAACTGAAATGACGATAATACTAAGATATTATAAACAAATCAATGTTAAAAGATCATATATGATATCATATTAATGTATATGATTATTTTATAATTAAATAAAAATTATTTCAAAATTATAAAGGAGGTTAAACTACCCACGACCAAAGAAAAAGTAAAAAGTAAGGGGTTTTCATCTCACTATTTATTCCCGTGAGATTCATGAAACATTTACACTATTATGTTTTTTGTAGTGTATGTACTGCCCATAATTGTATTCTTTTTGTAATACACTTTAATTTATGTGTATTTACAAATTCATTGTAAGATACCTCTTTCATTGGGTATATGTTTCATAAGTTACCAAATTGGTAAGGGTTAATTTCGCAATCTCTTTATTATCTGAGGTTGTTTTTATGTATGTATCTACTGGGACATAATTATTATCCATGTACCTGTTTCATCAAAGGGTTTTCAAAGGAATTATTTTAAAGGATTTTTTACTAAAACATCAATTCAAATGTTTTAAAAATTTATTCCTCTAAATCATTCTCATTAATGTTCATGTCTTTAAAATGGGTTTTTATGATTTATTTATATGGACATGAATGTTTTTAAAATGTTAATTCCTTTTAATAGTTTCAAAGTGGTATGGGACACTTTGATCCAAAAATGTCTTTAAATTCCTTCCATTCTAAATTATGTGAATTTTTAAATGCTTTCATGAAAAAAGGATATATCTCTCAAAGATTTTTACATATCATATTCATCTATGTCAGCATCCTTTGATGGATTTTAAAATTGTTTGAAGTTGATTTATTATGATACAAATCTTCCATATAGTATTGAAGGTTTTTGGGATATGCTTGACTATAGATGTGTTATTTTTACACCATTCATGGTTTATAGATAATGTATTGACATTTTGTATGCTATTTTTAATACGAATGTTTATGTTATTTTTAAACCTTTTCAAATGAGGAATGCATTAGACTTAGTAAGTGACAGGTGGAGCCTACTATAGCTCCTCGACGCATCAGTAGGTCTCATGAGACAAAGTAGTGTCTTGGAACAAGGCCTTGAAAATTTTTTATTTGTATTCTTCGCACAAGGCCTTGACTATGTGGTTATGATTTTCTGGAATTATGCATTCCATCATTATGAAAGTGTTTATTGATATTGCATGTGATTATTCGACTAGTAGAATATCTATGTGAATAAGTATATGGAATTATTTGATTTTATCTTTTCCATATTATGCTGAAGTTTGAGTTTAAAAGTCTTTTGTTCTGTTCTTATACACTGCCTTAAATGTTTATGCTTATTTATGAAATTTTCCACTATAATGTTATCCTTACTGAGCATCTAAGCTCACCCCGTTCTATGTTTTATTTTTTCCAGGATGCAAATAAGTATATTATGAATGACCTCTAGGGATAGTCTATGGGATATCACTGTTTTCTTTGGAAACAATTTTTTTGTATTTTTCCATTTTATGATATAATGTAATCCTTATGAATGTATCTAATACTTCCAAGGATACTAAACTAATCATTCTTTCAAGACATGATCTTTTATGATCGTGCTAGTGATATATAATAATGCACCGACTTTGGGATTATTTGGTTGGGGCATTACACAAACTCCAATATTTATATCATATCCATCTTCTTGGAGAAGAAGCCATCGATTCTCAAGAGTGGACACATTCCCTCACATCACCTAGTCCACATGGCACCATTCCACATCAAACCTCACATCAGAGTATGCCTCTCAGGAGAAGAGCAGAAGGATTTACCAGAAAACATGCTAGGTATTATGAATCCTCTTTCTCCACAAACTCATGACTTCACCTTAAATTCTAATAGATAAACAGGGCCATCTGATATACTATAATAGATATCGGTCTATCCCCAGTGAATGTCCATATAGAAAAGACACTACCAATGGTTAGGTAAAAATCATATGTCCTCAAGAAGGATTCCCTCACCCTCCTCCACCATCGTAGAAACTAAAAGCTCATAGAATCAGCTAATACTAGGGTAATACAATCCAATTGATAAGTAAATGGATGTAACATCCTTAAAATGAGCTAATCCTACCCAGTTTGGAGATCAATCCTTTTCAAAGGAGGAAAACTCCATCCCAAAAAATTGGAAGCATTACTACAATTACTGGTAGAAATCATCTGAACATGGATGGAATGGAACCTATCCATACCATGGAAAACATTATAGAGTCCCAATACCACTACATAATGATTTCCATGTAAGGATCTCTCTCTCTCCTACCAGAGTTAGTTCACACTATCTGTAGAATCATTCAATCATAAATCCTTTCTATAGGGACCTCTAATATAAGGGTCAAGAAAAAAAGGGCTCCAATAGTCTTCGAATATGGGATAAACACAAGGAACGTTATCTCAAAACTCTCTATGAAAATAGAAATTTGGGAAATAAATACACACATCATACCTCAAACTACACTAAAAACCCTTGTGATCTGCATCTACATGGAAATAATAATTTCCCTATACCAATTTTTTACTAGAAAGGTCTAGCTTCAATACCTTGGATCTCCAAACAACTTCAAGAAGACATGTTAGAAAAACTCATTAACCACACCTCAATGTTATTAGCATAGATTGACACTAACTCACATACATGGTTTTTAAATTTACCTAAAGAATGTACCTTCTGTGGGGAATCATACCTCTTCATTGCATGTCCAAAATCATGTCAACCAAAACCAACACAATGCTCTATAAACGGCTTATGTCACCCAGGAGAAGCCTCACCACTTGGACCACCATTGGTGAGGGGTCTCATCCATGTGTACTCAGAATCATAGTATGAAATTCATTCACATGATCTATCTGGATGGAATTATATTTCATGTAACCCAATTAGACATTGTGTAACTAATGAACATATAGATGAAATTTCATGTTTTATGCTGGAAATGGAACTAAAATATGACTCCAAAATTATAGGTATCCTATGAATTTATTTACAAAAATACTCACCCAATGAAAAATAAAACCCACAAGAAGATATTATGAAACATATGATAGAAAGGTAACCAGGTGTTATAATCTCCCCACCATAAAATATTTATGTCCCCAGAAAGAGAAGAATCTCCTAGGTCTGTTAAAAGATTAGGCCACTGCTGCCTTATCAATGACTCACATTTACACGTGTTGTGGAGATACCATTTTATCCACCACAATACCCATACCAGTGGGATCATTTTACCATGTAGTACATTATTGTAGAGATTGATAATCTAAAATTGATACTCAACCAATGTTTTATTGTTCTCAAGATCAACATCCTCTCATCTAATCACATGGGAAGGATGTGTTATATACCCCCTCAAATAGGAAACAAGAAACACATTGTGTATATAAAGCAATCCATATAGTAAAGGAAACTGATAGGAAAACCTCCATAGTCACCCAATGATCTCAAAGGATCCCACTATCATTGTTGAAAAAATATGCTTCTTACCCAGCCGATGATTTCTATAGCGTTGTGAAACTTTGTGAAATATGTGACCACCAACCTCAAACTCCAGAGACTGACAATGATGATCCACAAGAGATTTATGATGAATACACACCATGATGAAATTCCCCTAGATCAAATAAACCATCTATATCATCTCCTATACAACACTAGGCCCAACCATGGACCTATCTCCAAACTCTTCCCAACATATGGGAGATTGACAGGGCCTCCCATACCAAGCTAGAAAGGGTGCTATCAAGATCGATTCATGATTATATTTTTAAAGAAAAACTCAACCAAAGGAAAATTTATATCCCATGATCCACTAAAATCAAGCATAAAAGTTTGGATCATATCCTTAGGAACCTAGATAAAACTCACCCTAGATAAACCTCTCGGTCTGTATATCCATATTTTGTTGATAGGATATGCTCAATATCAACTAGGAACCAAATTTCTCTGGAAAAACATTCTAGAATCAGGATCGGAACCTTGATTCCCTATAAGAAACAAAAAAAGAGGGAACCCCATGATGTATCACAATGTACTCATCATATAATTCCCCAATACATTCCAATTTCATTAATTCCATTATTGTTAATAAATGAGATGATTTTCTGATTCTTCCAATAATCACCCAAATCAAACCATTCCCAGTTGGATTCTATGGTAAACCCATGGTGAAATCCATTGAAATAAACTCCCACTTCCATAACAGAATAAGTAAAGGATTCAAAAAACCTCAATGTGTTTAGTGTTCTAACTTAACACATTAACATGTCAGATACCACGATACCAAATATACAAATGACCACCTCATCCCCCCCAACAAATACCAACATATCAAATCATGATGCATCTTTGTATCATATGGTTCACGAACCAACCTGGGCATTATAAACTGATCAGAAACATATGTATCAGGGAGAAATAAATAACCAACCTACTATAGAAGTACAAAGATCTATTGGGAGATCAAGACGTCTCACATGAGGTCGAACCACCATTTAGAATTTATCCTCAGCATCGACTGCCGATTTCTATAGTCTTATCAAGTGAAAACCACACATAAAAATGTGATTCAAACTTTATTGAAGACAAGAAAAACGTTCCACCATCCTCTTTGAATCCCAATATTATTTTGATAAAAAAACTCAACAGAGACAGCTAATCAACTGATTCCTCTGAGGCTTGTGTTGGTAATTTTCAACATAGCACATTAGCAACTACATTTCATTTTTTAGGGGAATATATGATATCAAAATCAGAGGTCCGAAGATACTCATACCGGTGCCTCTTTAATATGTTAGGATCCCTTTGAGTGAAAATATACTTCAAGCTTCTATGATCAGAATAAACCTTAAACCATTCCCAAAATTGACAGTGAAATCACATTTTGCATGCATTCATAATAGCTGCCAACTAAAGATCATCTGTAGGGTAGTTGTTAACATGAGGGAACAAATATATAGAGCCATAATATAGAACATATTTCACTATTATAAATAAATATCTCATTCCCATACAAGAAGAATCATAGAAAACATCATAACCCAAAACTAGTTCTAAAACAATCCAAACTAGTGTTAAAGTCAGCCTCATCTTAATTTCCTATAATGATCTCTGACACTTTACATTCCATTAAATCCTTAAACCCTTAATGGTTAAAGCTTCAATAAAAGATAAAATCAAAGAGAATTCCTGAAAAAATAATTTATAATAAACCATAAATATCAAGAATCTCAAGATCTGAAACATGTTTAAGGGATTATCACAATAATTACCAGTTTTTACCTCTCCTGAGTCTACTAAGATTCCCCCCTCAGATATCACATGTCCTAGAAACATTACTTCAGGGATCGAAAATGAACAATTGAAATTCATACCATTTAGATGATGTGCCATTATGGTTTGAAGAATTATATTTGAATGGTCTACATAATCCTTGTATATCATAGAGTACACCATGGCATCATTTTTTAACAGAACAAAAAAATAGTCCAGTTAATGATGAATGTTTCAGCTAATCAAATCCGTAAATATCTCATGAATGTTACTAAGTCCCAATTGCATAAAAAGAAGATCTAAATTACCATATTTACTCCAAAAGGATGTCTTGGGTATATTCCATTCATGGACACTCAAGTAGAGGTACCCCAAACATAGTTCAATCATTGAATACCAATGATCCCCTCTATGTTGACAAAGGAGATCATCAATTCTGTTTAAAAGTTACTTTTTCTTAATAGTCACCTGATTCAAATTTTGATAGTAAATAAAAATTATAAGTCTCAAAAATGCCTTCATAGAAATTATAAAAGGTGAATCCCATTGTGAACTCTAAGAAAAAAAAATCCTGTTACCTATAGGTCCTCAAGATACACTTTAAATTCCTCCAAATCAACAGGTTCCATTCAATATGATGGCATATAAATGGGAAACGTTATAGGGACAAGGTATGTTATAAAATTGACCTAACAATATGGTGTTATACCAGAAAAATAAACAAAAAATTCCTCAGGGTACACACACACAATAGTATGAAGTTGACTGTCTAATCATAGGAAAACAACATTAAAAAAAATTTCTTAAAACTACCATAAGATAAAACTGACATAAGAATAAATAGGCATTTCCCTTTTTGGTCTAGAGTTCTAATAACCCTAGAATACATGAGTGACTCCATGGGAAGATAATTACTATACCTAATGGAGATAACCAATCCATACCGATGATTATGTCAATGCTGTCAAGATCAAGCACTAAGAAATCCCAAACCACATCAACAGTAGAAATCACCACTTAAAATGTGGTGAATTTAAACCCTGTTCAAACCTATTTCCAAATGGCGTAGAAATATCCAAGAATAAAAAAATTTACAATATAAAACCCAACACTTCAACCAATATTTATGATATTAAATAGTGAGTAACACCCATATAATATAAACCTAGAACCATAGAAGATGAAATAAACACCATACCTCTAACACCAGTTGTCCCTAAATTAGATTCCTCTAGCGCACATCCTATCACATAAATCCTTCTAGACATAGTGAATTAGATATCCACCATGGACTAATAATGATCCCCACCACCATATGAAGCATCAACATCAACCCCTAATCCCTTAGTGAAAGTGGATCCCTCCTTCCCACGTTGGTACATCTTATCAATATAATCTATTAGATGGAAAAATCATCTATAATGATGGAAACTCCAAGGAGACTCTATAAAGTGAGGACATGTGTGACTATTTCTCCCATAGTGGTTGAAAATAACTTTTTTCATCCCAAAATATGCCCATAAAATTAGTCCTATTGAAAACTGACCAATCTTCTGATTCTACATCTGACCAAAAAAAGGAAATCTAGCTAACCACTAAATCCACTGAAGCTCTTCCCACACATTTACTTCAAAGAATATATATCTCAGTCAAGGATTATTTATCCAATACCACCATAACGGTCGGAAGGCACAAAAGAACTATTATGGTCCGCATATCGGCCCTCAGCCCCATCTAAAACCTCTGACCCATCAAGAAATAACTGGGAACAAAATCTGGTTCCATATATATCAGGTCATAAAAATAGATATAGTACTCAAGAATGATATTCTCCCCTAACACCATGGTTAGAAACTCTTGAGCCTTTTTCTCATGAAAAGTAATAGGGTAGAATTTTTGATTGATGATTTTCTTGAACAAAACCCAGGTAAGACCTTGGTGAACCTTAGATTTCATTATATAATACCACCACCCTCTTCATGGCCCATTGAGTATATAAGTGGAAAACCCAACTGATAATCTTAAAAGGTATTAAATTTTTTAATATCCACTAAACCTATTCAAGAAAGTCCTCTGATTATTATGGTCTTTTGTAAAACCAAATGAAATGTTGATGCTTCTTTGTAAATTCCAATCCATGATCCACTACTCATCCTTGGTTGACAGTGTTCACTAAACCTGAACTCTAAATGGTAATGATAACTTCTTCCACCAAAAAAGGCTCCACTAGAGGATCCCTCTTCAAAACTAAACTCGCGACTTCTCCGTTGTATTCGGAAAAGGTCTTCTAAGAGGTATTTTCTATTATAGAAAAGAAAATAACCAATCAGTCTTAAGCCAATTCCAAAACCATCAAACCAAATTTTGGAATAAAAAATTATTCTTTAAATTATTAATAATTTAACAAAAGTTATGAATCCTTTTAGAAAAAGGAAACACCTTTAGAAAATAACATGTCCATCTAAATAATATCCTCACTTTGTTTATTAAAATTACCCCACACACACCATGTACCACAACTAGTTGATAGGTAAAAATATATAAACATCACATAAAATTAATTCCAATTAACCCATATACCAGATCTCTGAAATAATAATGATCATCAGAGAAAACATAGTAACCCAGATTCAGTCATGAGAGTGATATGACCATGCTAATTTTCCGCACCTACTATCTGAATTATGAAAATCCTATTTCGATATTACCAAGAAATTGAGACAACTTTTCCAGTGCCGATATAGTTCAGGTTGTGTATGACTCGGATAACAATTCTAATAAAATAGCCAAGGTAAACTAGACCAATCACCCAATTTATCACATTACAAGGTGAGGTAAAAAATACAATATGAAAAGTATTGAATATAAGAAAAATAAGACATATAACTAGAGTACAAACCAGAAACAAAAATAGATACAATTGAGAGAAAAAACTATACCAGAAAATATGAAATGTCCAAACAAACTAGTTTCCATGTGACCAATCGCCACCTCTAAACCATTCCAAACTGAAATAGAAATGTAAATAAAATCCCTAATGCTACAAAATAATCCTCCCTTTACTTTTATCCTACAAAACAAGGTCTACATACACATACCATATGAATTAGGGTGTGAGAATAAAATCATAGTAGGATAACACCAAGAGATATGTACCTGTTCTATAAATATGAATGCATATTTCTATGCTTTAAAACAAAATAGTTTCACAATAAATTTTATAAAAATAGAAATTTGGAAATCTTTTTTCAAAAAATCCCTGAATTTTTAAAATTTGAATGTTATAATTTCCATATACCAAAAAAAGTATGTAAAGATACTGAATATAAATATAAATGTGAACCAACATCCATGAAATACTCTATCATGAAATAAACAACCATAATCATTAATGCAGCAAACAATTGAGCTCCAGCCTATGGGAAAATATTTACTAGAAACTCATGATCCATAGAAGGAATAATTTTTTATCCAAATAACATTGAGTTCTACCATAGGCCATAAATATATAAGAGGTTACATCCTAGTGGTGTCACACACACTAAGGCTTCTTGTGTCTCTTTCCTAATGTACCCAACGTTCTTGTTGTATAGTTTTTATAAATTACAATTTTAAAAACTATGCTCATATTTTTATAATACCATTTCAAAGATATGTCAATCTAATTTAGGTTATGAAAATCTATATTCCATTTCAAATGAAGAAAATTATATTTTCAAAGAAAAAAACCCATACTCAAATATGAACCCATGCCCTTCCCAATTTCAACACATGGATTTAAATTTAAAATAACTAGAAATAAATATGAACAAAAATTAATTATTGAAATTAGAATAATTGAATAGATCCACTAACCTTAAGGATGTAAAAAACCCAATTTCACTTAACGATAGGGATTTGAAACCACAAGATTTTCCTTCAGAAGAAAAAGAAACGACAAGAAACTAAAAAGGATTGATATAAACAACAATTTGATTACCAATACATACCAAAAATATTACCAAAACCACAAAAAAAGAGTGAAACCATGAAGAAATCATTTACTGAAAAGAATAACAGACTAAAACTAATGATCAACCACTGATCCTATCAATCTAGGAAGAATGGAGTCACAAAAAATACATAGAGTGATAGATCTAGCCAATTGGAGAAGGTTAAAAAACTAAAATGAAGCCTCACTATCACACATGGTACCTTAAAATCTACAAATTTCGGAGTTACACACCGTATAATCCCATTATACATCATGTAATATAAAAAGGAAAGATATGTCAAAAAAGCATTCCTTTTTAATTAAAACCCACATTATTATATTACAGAATGTGTAAAAAATCACACTATGAAATTCATTCATAGGATCTACCTAGATAGAATTAAACATCATGTAACCCAATTACACATCATGTAACAGTGTAATGTACAAAAAACTATAGGTTTTTATGCTAAAAATCCAAAAAATGTCCAACATCAGTATTATAGTTATCCTCCAAATTTAGGTTTGAAAAAACTAACCTAAAAAAGAAAGGGAAAACAAAAGTAGAGATAAGAACATACATGATATAAATGTAATGGGGAGTTACATAGTACCACCAGAGCTACCTACTTCTCCATAGATAAAATGGGTCACAAGAACAACCATCTAATTAGTTGGGATAAAAAATGTAGGAAACCCATACCACTACCTCGAGTCAATCATCAACCACATGAGGGCATGTCTCATTGAAGAAAATAACTGATCACATACACTAGAACTCACATGATATGATAAACCTGCATGTACAATCATTCTATCCTGGAAAAGATATAGAATGCTCAACATGAAAATAATCATCTACCCAATCCACAAAAGGATCAATGTGATACGCAACAGGGGGTAGAACTTTTTAGTGCCCACCTAGAAAAAATGACACATGAGTATGTCCTTGAATCAGAACCTCATCATACATTATTTTGTTAACATGACACTATCTCAAAATCCATGCTAGCTATCATTATAGAGTCATCTAGAAAGTAATCAAGAAATACCAAAATTAACGATTATATTTAGGGAGATGAATACAGAAGGAAAAGGAAACCAAAATCCATTCTTATATGTTGCATGTACCAATGTTATTCTTGAACTAGTGTTTACATATACCAAGTCAAAAAGAAGGTTATCAAGGTCTTGGGGAATGTATACATCGACCACTACACCACCACTAGAAACCATGGACTTAGAGAAAATCTAGAAACACATTAAAACTATTTCCTTAGTTCTCAAACCAATCCACACAACTTGGATAAATAAACTCTAACTCAAATATTAAACCTGGGTAGTGTCATAAAACATCAAGCTATGTCCTCCATTGAAAAAATTAGGTCATGAATCGACTAGACTGGTCTTGATACGTAACAACCACAACCCCTATCCAATAGGCTGAGGGTAGGTGACTAGAGGAATGAAGGAATTTCACAGACATGGGATGATGTTTTCTAATGTACCTATACAAATTCAAAAATATCCAATTTTATACAATGCTGAAATGTAAGAACAACATAAACCAATGCATGTATACATATATGATCCCACAATCAGATTATGAAAGTAATGTACTAAATATATAAAGAGGTACGAATATAAGACCAACCCAAAAATGCAAAGAGTCCAACCTTCTCCATGGGAGAGGACTAAAATCAAATACAACCACCCAAAAAACACAATGGTCTTTCATGATCAAGTATTGATCCATCTTCTCCTTGTCTTCCCAGGACACCCTCAAATGGATTTTCTTAGGCATAATACACGATGTATATGTGTAGCTCCCATGCAGGGGTGAGTATAAAAATACCCTGTAGGACACCCTATAAACAATACTGAAAAACCATCAGAATAATAAGGACATAATAGTAATATATTAATAAATAGATTCAAGCAAAACCATATATACTAAGGATATATATCGTTCCACCAGGTGATCACAACCAACTTCCAACCACATGATTCTTCTCAAATAAATGGTCATTATGGGAGAATAAACTCGATATGTAATTCAATCATTGAAGACACAATAAAATAGGTCAATATCATTGGTCCCCAACAATGAATTCTCACTGGTTTTAGAGGATCCTGATACATAGATAGGTGGTCACACCCATGACCATTGCGGGACAAAAAGAACTCAATATGGATCATAATTCTATGAAGTAGATCACATGATGATGATACCTTGAACCCAGAAATACGAACTACTTTATAGAGGATCCACACCCTACACAAGGAGGACACACCGATTCAATAAACCCCACATTGGGTATAAATATTATAGAGGAGCACACTCGAGTCTCAAGGAGGTACCCCATTAACTCTATCTAATTATTATCCACAAGAGGATGTCATAATTACGAGCTAATGATGTAATGATTCACATTAATCTTTAGGGAATAGTACTAGGGAACACACTAAACTGATTCTAGTCTAGAATGAAGAAATTAAGGACTAAAAACACCTTCAAAGGAGGTATAAGGAATGCACTTGGTTTATATGTCATGTTTAGCCAACCCCTAGTATTCTAAATTGATGATGACTCACAGGATATTTAAATCTCAAAATAAATGGTATGTTTGAGTAATAAACAACATGCAAGGATCACCCAAAACATTTCTTGTGGTATCTTATTGTGATCTTTTACAATTGGTCAGGCCCATTTACCAATCCATTTATACTAGGCCATGAACATATAAACCCAAATCTGTTCATTATTATGTACACTTGGATGTGTACTCTAGAAATTTCCTTGTAATTCACCTTACCATGACCATATATCCTCTAGGATATACACTAATCTACCCAGAATGTGTCACACAATGTGTGATAGGGTCACATGATTTGTGATACTTAACTCTTCTTAGAAACCCTAGGGTCACTTCCAGGGAGTCCCACACAATGTGTAACACTGGATTACACACCGTGGAATATGGGATATTACCAAAACCCAAATGTTATTCTCCATTTTTCAATCTATTCTAACTCTACATCAATTTTATCCAAAAATCACTCTATAGATATTGGATCTTGGATATCTAAACCCCCACCATCTCCTTATTTACAAAATATATCCTACGAAATGGATATAGAATACACCTATGGTGTACGAATCACCACACACTTCTCTAAAGGATTATAAAACCTTAATTCTATTTCGTTTTCCCAAGATATATCCAAAAAAATATCTATTCAAAAATCACTCCATCTTTTACTCTTCCCAGGGTATCGATCCATTGTTCCGAACAATGATCACACAATGATAGAAGACCGTGTATTGGTTGAACCACTAGAAAAATAAAATACTGACAATTAACAATTGAATAAATGGGAGAGAAATCCATAATACCTGAAAAATGTGATGGATAAACCTCATACATTGTACATTTCATAATCTATCTTTTATCGTAGATACAAATGGAGTAAGAAAAATAAAATAAATAAACAAATATAAATCCATCAATTAAATATACCATTGATTAGGGAATTATTTATTTTAATGGAATTGATTCATTTGCAACTAGGATAATAAAACAAGATGGAAAAATACACATCAAATATTTTAACTAGTTCTTGTATCAATCAATGATGAAGAATGTTCTTATGTTTTCGTCGTTAGAGAGATCCATGAACTCCAATTTTGGAATGATCTTTTATATGATCTTTATCCGATGTCTTCCACCATGAATTGATTCATCCATAGTTATATTAAATCACTAGTGTTTTTTGGAAAACCCAAGAATTCAATCATAACTATTTACATAGAGAGGATTTAGGTCACTACATCATGTAAATAATCTATTAGATAATTTATTTTATTTATTACATATTTGCAATATCTTTTTCACAGACTCTTGACTTAGAAAAAGGTTATATTACACCCAGGGTAAAACCCAAATTCTTAAATCAATGGTTCCCACATATTTATAAATTGATCCCCAATATAGTTGTTATTTTAATATTCATGAAAAATTAACATGCATGATATTTAATATAATTAATATATTTCAAAAATTAATTCTGACCCAACCTAGCCTAAAAATATCATTTCACTTTAGTTCCTAACTCTAGAAATATTCCTTGATATATTCTAAATTCTTACATTCAAAAAAATTGGATGATATAATGTAAAACAACATGTTTTTGTTTAATGTATTGGTTTTAAGAATGGTATAAGAGGTTACAGACCTGAAACATAAATAATATAAATTATTATTTATATAACGGTGATTTAGGATTTTTATTCCATATGTATTAAGGAAGCAACAGATAGAGTGATTCCACCAGAATGAATTTTTATAAATAATATTTATCATTAAATTAATATTTCTCAAGTGAGAGATGGGATAGATATGTTAAATGGTTAATAGTGAAATGGTGAATGCATATTTAAATAGTAAATTATGAAATACTATAATGAAATACTATTTACAAGAAATGTAAATGGCATGAGGAACTTGTGGGACATTAAAGAGGGAATTCTAGGATGCGTTCCAAGATTCCATGTGATTCTTGATTACTATGAATGATAGGATGAGTGCCTAGATTCTACACAATACATGATTAATAATTCTATTAAAAAATCTACAGATTCCACATGATACAAGATGTTTGCGGATGATTTGAGGATTACATGGTTTTTATATTGAGTCTAATATCATGGAATTCAATAATATGTGTTTGGATTCAAAGGAAATGTTAGGATGCGATCTAGATTACGTGTGATACATTATATTATTGAGTAATGTTTGGATGTGTGCTTGAATTTCTTGTTTTTTCATACAGAGGTGTGTTCATCACGTTGCACTTAGAGACACCTAGACACTTGCCAAAGAAGGAATGTCTTACCTAGATAATCACTGTGAATCCTGATACATTGATAGATTTGGTTTAATTATTTATTTTATAACATTTTATTTATTTTAATTTAACCCAAATTCAATTCATTATCATACTGGATATTAAGGGACACTGCGGTGGTGGAATACTATGTTGTACTCACACATGTATCCAGTTTCTATAGAACTTGGGTACTAGAGAAAATTCCACATATTTGTAAGACTGGTATAGGGAAAATTCCAGAGGACTCTATATTTTTTTAGAATCTATGATGAAGCATGTGAGTTTAGGACATGGTTAAGACTTGGGAACATTTTTAATAAATATTTTAGTTATGTATTTAGGATTTGTTTTTGGTTTAGGTATGTATGAACTGTGGATGATGTGTGAATTTTTGATTCATTGTATTCCATTTATTTTGGTGTTGTACGATTTATGCTCTTCTCATTGGTGCTTAACTTTATCATGTTCATTTGAGATATTAAACAAGATATTTATGGTTTCTATATTATTTTTTCTATTTGTTTCACTATAATTTGAGAGAATAGATTCCACAATATCCCACCATAGACTTGTGCTTCTAGTCAGATTCCAATAGCATACATGGAAGCATGATTTAGGTCTTATGGCACACTAGATCAGAGAATCAGTTTTGTTTCTTTTCGGTTGAGAGTTACAAAGATGCATGAGAGAGTTTTTCTCTTTTCATACAATTTGGATAAGGTGAAAAGAATAATTCCAATCTGTTGGGACATGGTATAGAGACTATACTTGCGTCTAGCCACATAACATATGAGGAATTTCTATGTTTCTAGGGATGTGATTATTTTTCATATTTTTCACTATTATAATTTATTTGATTTTACAATGAGTGTTGGAATTCTTATGAGTTTATTGATTTATTGGATTTAATATCTTTTCCCAATATGGTGAGAGAGGGTGAATTCATGCATCATGTCAAGCATATAGGATTAATATGCATGATTTTTTTATTTTCTGGTGTGTATAATTCACATATGAAGATGTTTTATTTATTATCATTGACATATATATTAGTGATTTTTATATGCATATGGTTTTATATAATTTAATAGGGGTTGATATTTAAATATTCAAAAAGAAATTTATATGGTTTTAATATACGTTTTTTGGTTTCCTTTTACTTCAAACACTCCACAGTAGACTCCTATAAAATTGATAAGATATACATTAAATAATAATGTAACAGTTTGGTTTACACATGTTTATAGAAAGTAACATATAAATTAATTCCCTATATAAATTTTGAATAACATCCAATCTAACAAAACAAGGTGTTATAATATATAATTAATTGGAGATCAAATAAAATTTGGAATCTTTTTAAAGAATGAAAAATAATTTTATAACACAAATCCCTATGTTAAAAGTGTGATTTTTAACTAATCTAAAATAAGAAAGTGTGAAACAATTTCGATGTGCGGTGGATTACACCATTTTTCTTATAAATAAATTGTTTGTGGGTAGTTGGGGTTATTGATATCTCTCAATTTTTATGATATATTTGAGTGGTAATTTTTCCTTGGCTATGATGAGCTAGAGGGTAGTTACTTTATGTAACTGTAGTTGTGTGTGCCTATCCGGGGAATGAGTTATATGGGTTTGATCTAAACCAATGTTTGAGACCTTTTGGTATGTATTTGGATTGGTGAATGTTGTCTGACCATGTAATAGGTTGAGTCCCGTCCCTATTAATGTTTTATTAATAAGATAAGGTTTTTTTGGGATAGGTAGGAGAGCCTATTGTCCATTTTCATTAGTCTGACTCTATGTATTGGAGTTGGTTTTTCATGAGCTTTTTGACTTTTGAGGGTATCATGTGAGTGGGTTTGGCTAGGTATGTGTTATTGGTAAACTATATGCCTTTGGGATTCTAGTATAAAAACTTTTTATTAGTTCTTTCAGTATTCCAGTTAGTTAGAAAAGGATGGTATTTATAGAGTACCTATCCAGAGTAATGTTAGTATAGGTGGGATATACCTGTTGGTGTGAGGTGGATTTAATGTGAATTTCTTTTGATGTTGAAAGGAAAAAATGGTTCTCTATGCTTTATGGAAATTTCATGAAGAATAGGTATGGATAGTGTCTAGGGTTTGTAATATTATTATTAATGAGGCATGAATTTATGGATTATGAGTAAGATGATCATGGAATGGGTCACACTAGAGCATGAATCCATTTGTATTCAATTGAATCTGAGAGGAACACTTGTGTTGGGGGTTCAATGTTCCTTTCTAGATGGTGGTTGGGTTGTATTAGGGGACAATCCCATAATGATTTGGTAAATCAGAATCCATGTCTATGGGTTGAGGATCGATGTGGGGGATGAGAGGCTTGTGGGCATGGTGACCTGAGGCTATCTAAAGAGAATCATAGAATTTATGTGGTGCTAATAAGAATATGGAAGGAAAGGTGTGGCCACATGATCAATATAGGGTTGAACCTTAATGGATGCATTGGAGGTGGATGTGACAAATGAAATTCATGGCTCATGTGGAGTGAATCATGTATGCTTTTAATTAAACCCCTGTAAAATCTTATGTGTTGTGTGATTTTCAGTTCAAATATTATAGTGAAAGGTTTAGTTTTATTGTTAGTACATAGTTTATGGTAAAATGTGTTAGATTATAGAGAAAGTATGAAAAGTGGAAGCGCTCTGGGAATTGGAAAAAAGATTATTAATGATTATAGTAAAATTGTTTGCATTTATAGAGAGTAGTCTAGATCCAAAGTGAAAATTTAGAGCATGATTTAAAAATCATATGGTACAACCATGTGGGGTGGATGTTTTGGGATAGTTCCCACCACATGGTTTGGGTATATATTTTAAAACCATACTACAAAATCATGAGACCCTTAAAAAGTGGGATTTTTTCACATTAACCTTATAAGTTTTAACTCAAACCCTCTAATATTGTTCCTCATTCTCAACTCAAAAGTACCCCACACACCCCCTATTCCTTCCTCTATTCACTTTATGGTTCTCCTTATTCTCTTTTTCAAATTTTCTTTTGTTGTATAATTTTGTCAGCTAGAGTTATGGCTAAGAATCCATTTCATTCTCCATCAACATTATTTAATTTCATTTTTTCTCAAAAATGGGGTTAGAGTAATGAACCCACTGAATATGGGGGTAATCATCTTGATTTGATAGGGATTTAGTGCTACTTAATGAGAGGGTATCATAGGAAGGATTCTGCATGTTTTCCATAATCATTTTGTTGGGGGGTTATCACCATGTGGGTTTTATTGGTATTTGACTTTAATTTTTTGTCATTGATTATGGTTTTTAATATATTGATGAGTTTTTAGGCCCATGATAGTATTGGGATAATGACTTAGAACTTTGGAGGATCATTGGTATTGTATTAGGCAGGGTGGGAGTATGTGGTTAATTAATTTCCACTTATGATTAAATGGTTTGTTTTGGTTAATTAGTTTTCAGTTGGTAATTAATTATAGTATTATTATAATTAATTAATATCTATTGTTGGATACAAAATAAGGAATTAGGTAGATTGATTATTGGACATTATACTTGTATGATCTCATGCATAATTGTTTTTTCTGGAGTAAGGGTTCATAGATGAGGTAGGGGGTCCCATTGATTATCACACAGTCTTGTTAATTTATTTTTTGGTGTATGGGTCATCAGTCATGCCCAGTTATTGAGCATAAAAACTTTATATTAATTTAAAATTAGACATTAAATAAGATATTTCCTTTCTAGATCCCAATTTATGTTATTCCATTTGGCTTCCTTGATGTGATTCTAATGGGGCATGTCACCTGAGACTTACACCATGTGAAATGGTTATGTAAGAACAAAAACCAGCATGTTTTTTAAAGAATGGTCTTATAATGGTATAAGAGAATGTATAATTAAACCTTTACTAATATGAATTATTAATAAAATAATGATAATTTTGGATTTTTATACAATATTAATTAATGAACCAATAGAAATGGGTATTCCATAGGAATGTCTTGGTTTAGTAATGTAACATTAAATGGCCAAGGCCCAATAAAGAGATGGGATAAATATAGTAAATTGTAAATAGTTAAATGGTGAATTCTTATTAAAATATTAAAATTATATGGACCATATGAAAATTATTTTTATGTGTAATTTAAACACCTTAGGGAGGTTTTAGGACTTTATATAGAGAAATTCATGATTAGTGCCAAAATAACATTTGATGCTTGTTGATTGGTTATTCCAGAATAAGCACTTGGATTTTTCATTGTGAATGATTAATAATTTGAAGATAATATTTGTGGAATAACCATGATAATTGATGTTTGGGGATAATATGATGAGTTCTTAGATTTCATATAGAGTGTGATATTTTTTATTTCCTACGTGGGTGTTTTCCTTCCAAGAGAATCTTGAGATGATCACCGAATTCCTTGGGATAGTTTATTAAACTAGAAAACTCTAGGATGGGCACCTGGATTCCTTATGGTTATATATGGAGGTTCAGTTATCATTACACACTTAGAGACAACCTAACACTATCCAAAGTAGGTATTTCCATCCCCAGGTGTAATCATAGATCCTTGGACTCTGATATTTTTGGTTTCTTTTTTTTTTTGGTTTTTTACATTTTATTAATTTTAATACACCTTGTATGAAATTTATTATCATATTGGATATTTAGGGAAACCATTGGTGGTGTCCTATGAAGTTTTACTCACACTCTGATCAGGTCACAATGCCACATTGGTGACAATGTAGATGCTACCAGTTTAGAGGAACAGTTTATGGAAACGGCCTGATTGATTGGTAGTTGATTTGCAATCTAGGATGGATCATGGGAGATTGATAATATGTTGGGAATAATGAATGATTTTTTTAATCTAGCAGTTATTAATATTGGTCTTATTTTTTGTTGATGTTTTTATGACCCATGGTTGTTGTGTGACTCTATGAGGCATTGTATTCTATTTATTTCTGTGTATCTTAGTTCATTAGTATACTACTGGGGATAACATTTATGAAATTCATTTTAGATATTAATATGTCCATTTAAGTATTCTTTATTATTTATATTTTCGGATTCAATCTAATATGAGTATAGTATCCCTACTGTCCCACCATAGACCAGCATTTATAGTCAATAACCACCAGTGTGTACAGTTGTGCAACCGAGGTCCAATGAGGAACTAGCTTGGAGTAATAGTTAAATAGATATTTGGCTGGGGAATTTTATTTATAATAATTCTACACATATACAAAAAAGTTTTTGGTTACCTATTTTAAAAACTGGCTGTAAGTATTCATTATCTCATTGAAATAGTTTCATAAAAATGATAAGGGTATCCATTTTTAAAATAATTTCATCATTAAATGTTAATTTAATGAATGGGAATATATATTTGATGATAGTTATAAAGAGTATAATTTAACTCCATATTATTTCTTGGATACAATCAATTAATATGAATTCAGTGATGAGTATGTTTGCCGATTCATAAATAACAACATGTGTTTTGTTAATTAATTAGATAAATGTCTTCATAACCTTTAGAAAAGAAAATCATTATTTACATATCTAAATAATAATATACTATTAAATAATATCTAATAGTTATTAATGATATAAATTAATAGTATTTTTTTATTAGGTTGTTATACATACCCAAACATGAATATACCATGATTAACTGATGATTATGAGGTGGCTTAGTTGTAACATCATTATAATAGAATCAAAATGATATTATTTATAATATATTATTAAAATATAACATAATTTTAAATTATTACAAAATAATATAATTTATATAAACTCATTACATATAAAGAAGTGATCATTTCCTCTTAGTTTTATTTTATAAATAATTCAATAAATGAAAATTGATTGATGATAATATCATTAACCGGTTATTGGATTTTTCATAAAAAACCATAATGTTATCATAAAAATTATATTTTTTCCTTTAATCCCACTCTCATGACCATACATGTAATTGAGTAATGGAAAACAAAAAACATTGCATCGTAGAGGCAGTAATCCGCAAAACAAATGAATGGCGGTTTTGTTTTTTAATAGAGTAGGGAAATATTAGTTAATTATCATACCATAATTATAATAAAATATCATTATAATAATTAAAATGATATTATCATTTTAATATTATGAAATGAAATTTTAGGAAGAATAAGTGAGCTTAAAGAAATAGAAAAATAATATAGTGGTTAAAAATTTATACCCAACATCTTGGATTTTCTCCGCTGCAAATGGGGTTAAGACTACGAGGGATGATATTTTTGGAATATAATAAGCTCATTTATATGTCTATGAATATATATGAGAATTATTAGTTATATTTTTTGATGCAATAATGGTGGTTATTTCTAAGGGGAAGGGAGCATAAGAGTAGCCCTTTTATAAGTGAGAAGGGATGAAATATTTTAAATACCTAATAGTTTTCAATAATGGGAAGTCACTATCAAATAAAGAGTCCCAAAAATTGATTAATAATGTATAGGGTAAGATATAATGCTAACAATCACCTCATAAACTCAAGTGTTGATATGTTTTATCAGGTTTCATACCATTTACCCCTTGAATTATTACTTTTATAATTTTAGGTTTTACAATGGTAACATAATATTTATGACTAAAAATAAAGATGTAATTATCTTATAAATTATTCCCAGTGATTATAAATTTAAAATACATTTAATTTAACTCAACATATTAATATTGTTAAATTTAATTTTAAATTAAAAATTTAAAATGTTATAAAAATAATGTTTGAAAAAATATAACTTTATATTCTAAAATATCTAATATGATATTGTAAATTAAAACCAAAATTTATTAAATTATAAATAAAATTATAAAATACATATTTGGTCTTAAAAATATGTTTCATGAATATGAAATTCATAATTTTATTATAATAATGTTATAAAATTCATTTTATTTTTATAAAATGATATTTCATAGTATTCAGTAATAAACAAATATTCTATTAGAAAAATCCTAAAAAATAATAATATTATATTACTATTTTTATTAATCCCAAAAAATTATCATTTTGAAAAACAAATTTATAAAATATAATAATTTGGTATTTAAATAAATTCCCAAAAATGTAGTGGAAAACCATTCAAATTAGATTTCTTTTTGAAATATTAATTCTTCTTTATTACTATCTCTGATAAATTAATAATTAATTAATATATACCATATTATTAATATGATAAATATGAGTTATTATTATCTAACCATAAGATACTTAGATTATTGAAATGAATTGTCAATTATTAAAAAATAAATTATTCAACAAAAAATGATTTTATTAATTGTTTTAACTATAATAATTAAAATTCATTCATATAATGAGTTGAAATTATTTTCTCCATATAAATATTTCATTAATATATTACTCATTATCATTCCCTCTAATTTAGTGGTTGGGTTTTAATGGCCATGTAACATATTTATATTTTCATTAAAATATATCATTTCTTCATAATGTTTTGTTGTTTTTTGTAGAGAAAGATATCAAACACATTTACATATTTAAAGGTAATCATATATTAAAATTTCAAGTTGTTAAATTATACAACCTAAAATAAATTTTTCCCATATATTTTGACTCATAAATTCCAGTAATTTTAATAGGGAGTTCGAAATTAACCATCTACCTTTAGATGATCATGGGGGTATTTAGGATGTGTAATGATATTTATCTATATGAAAAAAATATTATAATCAATTTATAAATAGATATAACTAATTACTAATTTCACATTGAATTATTCTCAGTTAAGATGATATAGTTAAATAAGGAATAACTTTGCACAAACCATGAAAATTATTTATTTGATAATCATACCACTATTGGTGTTTATTTATAACTTAATACCCAGTAATTGATGAAGAATTACATGAGATAGACACTAGAAAATATAGTGTGAAAAATAACTATCATATGTGTTTTTTATATATTCATAGGCTTTTCAGTTTACCAGGGTTTTTGGTGAATATATTACTCATTGGCCCTTGGATTGAGACATTTATTTGAATAATACCCAAATCTCTTTCAATTTATGTAACCATTATTTTTATTTCCTATCATTCCCTTACATTTGTTATTCTTATGACCTTCATCTACACACTTATAGTATTTTCCTATTATTTTATAAAAATGTTACATATTCGACATCCCAAATTTTTGACATGTAGGAAATCGAATCTTCCTTCCTCCATCATCTTTGTCACCAAAATTTATATTAAAATACTTCCCTCTCTTCTTTGGGGTTTTTAGAACTTCTCCTTTTTTTATCATTTTTAATTATAACTCTTAATATCTAATTTGGAATAATCATAATGTTTCCAACTCTAGCTCCCATTATGAGGGTTTGTTCGTTGATTAACTCTCTAAATTTCCCCTCACATCCATATTTCATTATATATTCAACCGTTAATAAAACCTATATGGTTGACCTAGGTGATGAAACATTAACAAAACATGGGAATTATCAAAATCAATAACAAAAAAGAGATAAAACTGTAAAACCTTTTACCATTATCATTACATTAACCTATAATTACTATAGTCTAGTCAATATTAATCCTAATTTATCCTATTTTACAAAAATTTGAGTCATTTTATACATATAAGAAAAATACTCAAAATTGTTATCCCAAATTTTCATTCACTCGGATAAAATATTCTATATCAAAAAATCATTGGAATGTATTCTCTCAAAATCCAACTTATCATTTTTTCAGGAAATCACATGTCAATTAATATGTACCTTAACTTATAAATCATTGCGTTTCAATATATTCTATCCAAGGTCACTTCCATATTAGGTTATCTAACATAAACATATTCAAACCAATCATAATGGTTCATAAAGATAATGTGAATTAACAAAATCTTGTCCCTGAGGAGAGTCAAACCAAGTATATAGTTACACCTATTTTTCATGAACCAGTATACAATAAAGTTAATACCAAATATACCATTCTTAGTGAAAATTACTCCTAGGAACCTATATTCCAAATCCCACATCTGATTGTAGTATGCATATATGGATATAATTTGTAAGAGAATCACATAATCATAATATTACCAAAATATTAGGATGTTATCCCACACTTATAATTATCTCATAGATATATGAATAATGTCTTAAATAATGTTCTCATAACCTAATTAATAAATAAAATGTGAATTATTACCATAAAATGAAATCATATAATATGAAAATGTTTTTTCTATGCCGTTAAAATTGTTATCTACCTTAAATAATCACACCTTATATTATCTTCAATAAGAATAATAATATCTAAAGTTACCTAAACTTTAATTTGATTCAAACAGTGATGCCCTATTCCCACCCAAAATTATTCAATTCCATAAACACATAATTTACATACTATATTTGAAAGAAACAATAGATCCTTAGAAATAACTATCCTATTATTATATGACTTAAATAAAATATTTAATCTAATACATTTATAATACCTTTTAGGTTTATAAATTTTAGGAATTATAAAAAAATTAACTATAAAATCCCATGTTCTATATATCAGAAATATAAATTTTTTTATTATATATGAAATTGATTAATCCATAATGAGTCTTCAAAATCCCCCAGATGATTTTTCACATGTACTACTCTACTAAAAATTTCACATGTAATAACTTTTTCATAACCTAGTTAATTGAAACAAAAGAAAGGGGTGATATCAAACACTTGGTAAGGGAAAACATATTTCTTAGGTAATCATATAATTAACATTGCATAAATATTATGGTTGGAATATGAAAACAACATGAATCCATTATCAACAGAAATTGAGAGCATGTCATATCCATGAAAATAAATGGAAACATGGATATAAATAATTACAATCTTATAAATATTAAATTCATAATATAATACATAAAAAAATGATATCAAGGCCATGTTCTAAGACAATATCTTGTTATGTGAATAGGTATCCACTAAAACCCAAAATATTTTATCTCAAGAGACCCATTGATGCATCAGAGGAATATAATTCTTGGCCCCACTGGTCAACTAATTAAGTCTAATTCATTCACTACATGATTCAACAAGAATTTTAATTTAATTCTATATGGAATATCTTAATAAATAAAAAATTTATATTTATACCATTAAGGATACATAATGTAAATACATGATAAACCTGTGTTTAAAGTCAATAATCATCCAGAATCTCAATACTTTTCCCTATTATAATAAAATATATAATATGGTCATAGCCAATATAGACAAAGGAAGGTTGGAATCCATATTATACATTGTTAACATTCCAATAATCATTTGTATTGGAAAAAATATAGAAAAGAAATACATTCCCCCTATCAAAAGAATAACATTATTTCTAGGTAAACATAATTATACACGAATTTTTTAAAATGTAATGTTCACACAATATAGAGAAATAAGTAAATAGATAAGTCAATATTGGTACAACGAGATCATAATACATCCATTGAATTTATATTGATGGTTCTAAAATAACATAACCCTAATGAAATAAATGAACATAGGAGGGTCTTGAAATAAATGAAAAACACCCTTATAAAAATAATGCTTAAAATAATATCACAAAATAAGACATCAAGAATCAAATTGTTTGATACTATGAGCCCAATCCACTAAATTATAATATATATATATATATATATTACTTGAAAAATTGAGAAACATAAACCCTATTTGGGTAAATCCTTTTTAAAATTTTATGGGAAATGAATGAAAAAACTTAAAATACCTTTTAGAATACATTTTTAACATTGATGTAAAATAAAAATGTACACATCACATTGAAATATATATTTTGAAACTATGATGTGAAAGCCTTAGAAAATATTTTCATTTAAAAATAATATCCACAAATATATCCTTTAAAATAAATAATATTTATTTTATTGAAATGTGGAAAGGAAGAAAAAACATGTAAAAGTGAAAGGGATTTTTTATTATTTTCGAAAAACCTTTTTCCGAAGCTCACGATTTAAGAAGAGTAAAAAAAATTATTTGTATTTAAAATTAATTTTCCTGAAAATATTATAAAATATAATATAATAACATTTTACGGTGGTATAACCCAATAATGGAAGAAAGAATTTCATGATTACACATTATAACTCAATGAAATGAGATTTGAGTTATCAATATCCCTTATGGGAAACATACACTATGAAGAAATAATTATTTTAAAACTAATTTATGTGGTAAAAATGTGTACAATGATAGAATAATGTGTAATATATTCAAATGGTAGAATTCATATAACTTATATGAAATATGTTCATGTGAATAATCATATCTCAATGAACGAAAATTGAGTCATCAAAAACTCTTACGATTGTGGTAACATTTGAGTTAAAAGTTATATGAAGGGTAGAACACGATGTGAATTAGTTTTTCCCTTGCATTGAAAGGGAATATATTATATAAAATTCATAGGATAATAAATAAATTTAACACCATTCCATTGAAACCTGGAGCATAACATGTAACATGTCCCCAAAAATAAAAATTGAGACGAAGAAAACCATTGAAGCTTGAGAAACATTTTAATCAAAACCCCATGAAAGATAGGAAATTTAATTAAACATAAAATAACATAATTAAAATATAATTGATGATATGATATATCCTATTGTAATTATATATAGAACATAAATTAAATTAGGTGAAAAATACTAAGCTTATCTCAAAGAGATAAATTTATGATGAATACCCTTTAGTGGGTCTTGATTTGTTCTACAATTACACTAAAAATATTGAATAATTAAATTATTTTCCTTTAATAAATAACCAAGACCATTATAAATAAATATGAAATTTTAAAATCTATATTTATAATCATTATATAAATATATTAGTTTTTTTTAGAAATTTTCAACACTGGGTTTATTTAATCTCAATCTCTTTGAACTATTTTGGTAAATAATGTGTTGGTATCTATTATTGTTATAAATTTCATCATTAAAATATAATTAAATGAAAAACAATAGATGCACAAAGATACATTCTAAGGGTTTAAATTTATTCCATAATAGTTCTTCTTAAAACCATGAAGATGAAATCAACAATGAACTTGTTTTGATGATTCTTAATAAATGAATGAAATATTCTTAATTAATTAGTTAAATATTTTTATAACCATAAAAAATTATTTATATATTTATATAATATTACACCAGTAAATAATTTATCATATTCATTCATGACATAATTGAATATTATAGTTCAAGTATGTTATTAAACCAACCCAAACATGAACCTACCATGATTAATGGGTGATTACTGGGTGGTTTAGTTATAACATAATTATAATAGAAAAATAATGATATTATTTATTCAATATTTTTGGTATTATTAAAATTGGAAATAATTATAATATGAATATAGTTTATATAATGACATTAAATATAATTAAGAGATCATTTTCCCTTAGATTTTTCATATTAAACCATTGAATTAATTATAATCGTTTGTCGATAATATCATTAATAGGTTCACAAATTATTCAAAAAAATAAAATATTTAATTCTAATAATTAATCCTTATTCATTATTTTTGTCTCAGAAAATCAACCATGTTTATCTAATGTTCTTATTTTTAAGCCTAGATATAACATCCCAAATATTATTTGTGTCATTCTGGTTAAGCTACTCATGCATCGCTTTGACCCAACATTTAACTATTCCAGCTTTATCAAATGATTTTGGTTTAACTTGAGATAATAATAAAGTTCTCTATTTTTCCTTAATTTTACATATTTTATCCTGAGCTTTCCTGTCAGCAACGATATTGTTATTAGTGATTTCATCTCAATTGGAACGTTTACTTGAAACTACTAGACCTTTCGTTTTCCCCAAATAATATCTGCTAGAATTATATTTCATTAAAACCATTACTCTTAATCTAATAACATATTCTTCACCATCCCCATAGAATATTGGATTTATTCTTAATGAATTTTTATTATTTTTTCTTAAAATTTTAACCCACCATTCATAATCTACTCACTTTTAGTTATAAAAACATAACATATTTCAATAATTTTACAAAGCTAATTGTTAAATAAACAATATACCTCTATTAATAATGAATATACAAGAAATATCAATTCATATATATTTTCTTAAAACATTATATTCTCTTCATTATTAAAAATAAAACACTTTAATCCAAACATGTGAAAAATATTTAAGTGTCAACTTATTTCCATTACAGATTTGGTATTGAGTCTTATCCTGATTTGGACATGAAAATGCCTAATTGGAGATATAAAACACAAATATTTTTTTTAAAATATCTAATTTAGAATTTCCAGAAAGTAAAATATTATATATATTTTGGATAATACGATATGTCTTGTTAATTAAACTATTCTACTGATGAGTCCTCGCCATCAAAACTTTATATTGAATTTCTTGTTTTCCAAGATATTATTTCACTTTGTTATTTTTTAATTTTTTTAATTTGTTAGAGTGAAAATTATTAATTTTTTATCCAAGAATATTTTCTTCTTATATTCAATTTTGTGTGAAACAGTTTAAAACATTAGTTGCATGTGTAATCCGTTTAAAGAATATCCCACCAAAATAGTAATGAAACAATACATAATACTATCTTCCAAAATATGATTTTGGAGTCATGGTTTTGAAAATATACACATATACATGATTTGAAATTATTGATGATTTTCCCTTCCCCATATTTTAAGTTTTCTGGATAGACTTATCCTTTTTATAAGAATCAAATGTTTGAGTTTTTTTT
Source organism: Viscum album (assembly GCA_963277665.1). Taxonomy (NCBI): domain Eukaryota; kingdom Viridiplantae; phylum Streptophyta; class Magnoliopsida; order Santalales; family Viscaceae; genus Viscum; species Viscum album. The sequence goes on from OY728127.1 coordinate 1,279,210,642, forward strand.
TCATATTATATTGAGGAAATAACATAGAATAATACCTTCACATTAAACCACAGAGGTACTCCACTTAGGATTATTTCAAAATAATGAAACCATTTATATTCCCTATAAGGCCACATTTTTTATTTGTAATATAATTATACTAATCAGATAATACATCAATAGTTTTGGTAAATCTCATCCTCAATTTATCATACATATTCCACATCACTTTAGTATTCCATTATAAATTTAGAACAAATTTTAAAAATAATAAATAGTTTTTCACACATATAATGAGAGGTTTTTCATGAAATTACCATGGTGATGATGGTGTTGAAAAAATATTCCACTAATTAATTGATTAACTTTCATATAAATATGAAATTAATTTTGGTATTTTTTGATAGAGAATTTTATTCTAGGATTTCTCATGTACCATGAACTGTTGTCATGTAAACATTCAATCCAAAATATTATAAGTAGTACTGCATCCTATTCTTTCATTATTATAAATTTTTACTTTTTAAAATTAGTATTAATTTATTTCTGACAACTTCAATAAATTACATGATTTTAAAAGAGAGAAAACATCACCCAAATCACCTTCTATTTTGATATAAATTTTCTCTCCCTTGTCAGGGTAATTCTACAATTGGGGATGAATTAAGGAAATATTGATTTGAAAAACATAAATCCCTTGATCATGATATTGTTCTCTCAATTTGAAGAATACTCATTTATTTCCATTATATTGTCTCAACGAGAAATGATATTAATAAGAAAACAAGATATTTTACTCAGTATACACTTACTAGAAAAGTTCAAGGACAAAGAAAAATAAATATTCTATTGAAACTAAAACACTAGATCACACTATTTCTATTTATTTTATAGAATAGAGTTGTCACATTGACCTTATAAAATCATTGGTCATGTAAATGAAAAAATATTACTATCTCTCATTGAAAATAGGAACTCACTACTCTTTCTATGACAACTTTCTTATATATTAAATAAATATGTGAAAATAAACATAGAATGATGTGTCTCTTCTATATTGAATAATAATGTTATAGAGAGATGAATATCTTGTAATCTCCTTCCACTTCATTGTCAGTGTTAAATTTCCGGAATTCTTAGACATCCCCTATTTACTGATTCTATCACAGCTTCAATGTTAATTTTCTAGAAATATGTCTCTTTTCTATCTCTAAAACTGCCAAATATAGTTGTATAGAATTTAATAATGTTAATCAGATCAAAGGTATTAAATTGATTAATTATTCCTCTCTCTTATTAGGATCATTAAATGTTTTACCCACACTTCAATGCTGTTATTGAGAAATATTAAAGTTACTATTGACCCCTTAAGGTATAGGAAAAAAGTCTCATGTATCAATTTCAAGGTTGTTATAAAAAACCAGGTTATATCATTTTCTCACTCACTAATGAGTAGAATAATAATTACTATGATTCAACATGGAAAATATTTTTAAAAATTACACATAATAGTGATCAATATATTTATATAGTCGTGGTCTATTTATCTATGGTGTGACATCCTGTTAACTTGATCCACAAAACCCATGAATTTATCTTCTCCCTGGCTTACCCATGACCATGACATGATCTCCTTAGACATTGTGACTCACTAAACTAGATATGACCAAGAAATTTACCTATGAAATGTGATACTATTGGATCAGAAATAGAAATTCATTAACACCTCCTCATTAACATTCTCTATATCACAATATGTAAATATGAAATTGGATTCTTAGTTTCAGCATGACTACTGTACAACCTAACCCTCGTGACATAAGATTCCTCTAAATCATATTTTTCATTATCAATAATATTTAAAGGTTAATGTTATATACCAAAAAGGATTAACACTCTAGAAAATAATAAAACCATTGAAAAACCGTAATATGCCAATACACTTATCATCCGATCAGTAATGTATAACTGGAACCAATGATTTCTTATAGCCTCCCATGCTACCCATATGTGGTAGGCTATGAATATTTTACCTCTACACACTTAATTAGACTCCTAATCACCTTTATACACACTTTTAACTCCATTAATAGGTGATCACATACACTACCTCCTTCGGTTGAGACTATATTTGAACTCAGTTTGGAACCTTTGAGTGGTTGGTTACTTGGATTTCCCTAGCTAATAGGATGACCATGTTTTTTCTCAATACAAAATTAAATGTTGTGTAACCTGTGGTTATATTATGTGGACTCATATAACCTATGAATGGATTTATCTTTACACATCCTACCATGTCACCACGATAACATAGCCATGTGAATTGTGGCGCTCACATTCCAAACCAAGAACCTCCTATATTGAGAAATGATGGGTTATATCATGTGGTATATCTTCATTATATATTTCATACATCACAATACACCTATAATACCCTTTACTTTACAACAATCCTAAAATTTTCAACAAACACGATAAATGTGAAACAGAAAAAGAATTTGTGCTAGAAACATTTGATTCAAAAAACTGGATGAGCACATCACATGTACCTCATCAAAATAGATAATCACATCACATTTACTATATCTACTAACTACCATAAAATACCTTAGTCTACCTCAATAAAGGGAAAATATTTTATACCATCATATGTTAGGAACAATCCCACATTGTTTAAGCCTTAAGTGATGAAATGATCAACAACATACCCAATCCCTTAATTTTCTAAGCGTTAAGGATTTCATAATAATGGTATGAAGGTATAAAGGTTCTAATATTTATTATCATTACAATATTGGGTGTGGGGATTAATTATGAAACATGAAACTATAAAACACCTGAGAAATAGTGAATTCCACTCCATTTTGTATACATGTAAGGACATCTATAACAAAATACTCATTTTATACATCATGAGAATATTTTGTATATCTATGTGAAATATTACCCATGGTAAAATGAAAATTTTTATCACAACTAATAACAATCCATGAAAAATAAAAATTAATAATAAATCAATGTCTTACTTTGAGTGGTTAATTATCATTCCAATTCATGTAAGATGAATCCAATGTGAAATAATGATCAATTGGAGATTTCCTTTGGTGTAAACTAATAAATTATATATTTTTATAATCATTATAGAAAATAAGCCTTTAAATAAAATAAGAATTCGTGGCCAAAAGTATGTATTTTTACTGAAACTTAAGCCTTTATAAGTAATCCTAATACTTTTGTACATGGTGGAATTTATATATGTTCAAGTGATAAAAAAGTTTTCTTTCATATTTATATTTTCTAAATAAATGAACACAGTGATGTTGGAATCTAATCATGAAGGTATAAAACATCATATCTATATTATTATTCAATATTATTGACATGTTATTTTTAATATGGTGATATTTTTCTTATTCTTTCATGTTATGAGTTGTTTTATCTTAAAAATTGTTGTGGAAGTCGAATTTATACTTGAAAAATAAGAAGAACCTTCAAACCAGTATAAAATTTAAATGTTGTGATGAAATGGTAGTTTAGAATTCAAATAAACACTTGTATCTATTTATGAAGTTTTTCTTGAAGAGTTATTTTGTTACGTTTTTCTATTCCATATATTTTAATAATTATGTTGATCAAAAGTTTGTTTTAGTTGGGATGAATACATGGGTATTTTTAGAAATCTTAAATTCTTTTTTATGAACTATTCTAATTATAAATCCAGTCTAAAGAATTTTTGGGAACATGCTTTTATTGGGGTAGTGATAAAGTAGAAAGGAAATTTTTTGGAATGTGTGATATAAATTTTTTTAATGAAGAATGAAATATTTTGAGATCATAGGGGGGGGGGGGGATAATATAAAGCCTAACCATCTCCGAAAATCATCGAGGATCATAGTGTATGATTCTGTTGAATGATGTTTTGATAGTGGTGTTCTAAAAATAATATTTTGAGAATTATTCATAATTTTGTATGATTAGATAATTCAATATATTATAATATTTAGAAGAAAAATAATAAACATTGATCATTGGAGGGTATATCAAAACAACAAAGAAAATAAGATGGGAGTATTTGATGCTCGAAGATTAGAAGTTATGATCATCATCTATTCGAGATCATTCTTTCTAGTGAATCAAATATGAGATAGATTCTAAAAGATAATATCTTCATCAGACCCTATATTGAGTAATATTTGTAAAATATTTATGTTGATGTCTCAAGGGGAAGGTCAACAATAGTTTTTATGAAACCGAATTCTCAAGAGATCTTTCCATTCTTGTTCTGATTAATGAACTAATAGTAGGATGGTGTGTTAATTAAAACATCATGTCGATGGAGAAGGAATTAGGATGATATATGTCCTATACACTTATATTATATTATATTATTTATTAGAGAGTATGTGTCTTAGTGAGAGTTGAACACAACAAGGAGTAGGTACCCACAATAGGTATAAACCTTGTAATAAATTATTATGTATTTTTTGGTTTATTTGCAAATTTTATAAAATTAATGATAAGTAGATATCATGATAGGACCATTTATTAACTATAAGTATGGTTTTATTTCAAATAAAATGAAATTATAAAATACAATGGAAAGAGATTCATCATCCCATTCTCAATAGTGCATTAGTTATTGGGGTATCTCACCCTAATATATAGAACTTTTTTTTCTAAATGATTCGCTAAATACAAATATTTATCCACAATTATTCTATTACATTAAGATCACTAGAAGTAATATACTTATTCTCTAGGATTAATGGGTATGTAAATCAATAGAAGACATGTCCTTTGTCCCTATGGATTCATTGATTGGAAAATAGGAATGTGGACTGATGTATGTATAAATTTGAGATTCTTATGTTTCTATGAAATGAATAAAAAACAAGGATTATTTGCCCATAGTAGATTGAAGAGTAATACATGAAATCCTAGATGCATGATCTCCCCTTAACTCAAAGGGATGTTTCAAGATTCATAACTCTTCTAAAATCAAATATACACCATTTTATCTCTATTTATCTAACCCCAACAAATATAACTTGATATACCCTTGGAACTTTTTATAGAGTTGAAAATAAAACTATTTAGAAATATAATCATTGAATCCTACATCTTTTCTCTTTTTATTGTTTCCCATTTGAATGTTTTAGTTACTTATTTTATAGATGTTTCTATTTCATCCATTTAATCAAACATGGATTTTTTTCATTGACTTATTAGTTTAAAAAATGTGACTATTAGAGGTGATGTTGTGATGGGAAAAAAGTAGTTTTTCTCACATTCAATGTCATTTTATTGACTCTTAGTGAGGGTGAAACATAATATAGAAGGCTAAAATAATTTAATTAAAATTTTTAAACTTCTTTAATTTTTTCTTTTCCTAGGTAATTTATTCTATTAAGATATGTATGAATGATGATGTTGATTCAATATAAGTATTTTCTCAACCTTTTCATTATACATTGAATGATTCAATTTTATTTCTTAAATTAAATAGTGGTAGAGTAAAAAGATATGCCCAATTTTACACCAAATAGACATAGGATCATAATAAAAAATTCTTTATAGATGATATTTCCAATCAAAATTCATTCAAAACAACTTTATTCAAGAAATATTTTTATAAGAGAAACATTATAAAAATTAAAATAAGAATGACTTACATATTATAATCCATATATGAAAAATCATTTTACATTAAATTATTCATAAAAAGTTATCCTTTTTTCCCTCATTATAAACACATAATTTAGCACACATAAAAATTATACATGACTAGATGGATAGATATGTCTTATAGTGAATACATTTCCAAAATTATCTCACTTGATTTTTTTTTCATAAAAAAAAATCATAGCTTGGATTATGGGATCATTTATTTTACAGATGAATAAAATTTATGTTAGTGTAAATATAATATGGAAATTGAAATCCAACAATAATTTTAAATCGTACTTCAAAAAATTTACAAAAAACAACAATTTTTAATACATTACTAAAAATAAGTTACTTAATTGAACATATGGAGAAACAAATGAACAACCACATTAATTTGGAAGCAAAACAAAATTTATAAAAAATACACCTTTATATATTAAATTTGATGCTAAAACATTATTATGTTTAAATATTTTATTGGTTTTCATATTCATATGTCACGACATATTTCATGGAACATTTTAATGTCACCCCTCAAAATGAAATCCCAACATTATTCATATCCATTCACTTCATGGTGGTAGGAAAATTTAAATAATTTAGTTCTAAATGATTTTTGAATTTTATTATCTCAAAACACATGTAAAAGGGATAAAATCAAGTAAAACTAATAATATTTGACATAAATTATAATTCAAAAAAAATATCATAATTAAAATTTGTTTTCCAACAGAATATTATATGATATATTTTTAAATAGATGCATTATTTTAAAAATAGAATGGATGGCTAAAATACATATTTAAAAAATTAAATAATTTATAATAGAAAAAAATAAGTAGTAGTTTTCATAGAATAAATATGAATATATAAGTTACCAAACATAATATGAACAACCATGTTATAGATAATTTATTCATTTATGTTTAACGAACTATACACTAATTGTTTCCCTTCAGAGACCAATATGATTACCGAATTCAATGAACTTATAATCCCAAAATTTTCCAATGAGAAGTTCCCATGATATTCAATTTAATATTCATAAATTATATTCATTACATGTGGGGAGAATAATTATCGATTTCAGCTCAAATAGACTGAAATAGATAAATAAGGATATGAAATGATATATAAAAGAAATATAAAATTGAATTTTTTTCTCAATAACATGTAAAACCTTTCATAAAATTAAAAAAATTAAGCACCCTTCCATTGGAATATCATGATGAACTCAAAAAATGTGAATATCAAAACCACAATAATACCATTCCTTACTAGGGCCTTAGCAGCATATTCCATGCTCTCTACTAAGACTCTTCTACCCTCTTCCACCACTGCTTTCTATGACTATCTACAGAAGATCAGCACCACACAGATGGTTACCCAAGTCATCACCACATCTAGGACTATGAATAATTCCCATTAATCCATCATGAGTATCCCAAACATCATAATGAAGATCACGAGGTCATATTGGTTAGTCTAGGAAGAGGAAGTGGGTGGATCCTAGGGTGGTGATATAATAGAGATTTATGGTCTGTACCAAGGGATGAGCTTGGGAATATTATAAGTAGAAGAGATCACAATGGAGCATAAATAGACAAATATTAATACCCTAGTGAGGTGTTTGGATAGTAGTTATATGAGGAGGTTGGAGAAGGATGGGATCTACCTTGGTGTCAAATTTTTGGAATTTAGGATGACTGATTTTGAAGGTTATTTCATTCCTTTTAAGTTACTCTTTGTTCAAATTTTTAATTTTTATAAATTTATTTTATTTTATTTTATTTTATTGTGTACCATTTTTTTATTAAATGTTTAAAAACAATTCATGGTAAATTAGTGGTATTAATTTTAATAGTTGGAGTGGCGGATAATATTTGGTCCTTTATCAGATCCACCGATTATATCCTTTTCTCCTTCCACAATAATTGAATTCCCAATCACATTAACATCACATATCAAATTGAAATTATGATATCACACTCACATATAAAATATAAAGCATTAATCATTGTGGTTATTCTCTATCTGTAACATTTCCTTATATATATCACACCGTTCGATCCCAGTTAAAGGGATAAAATGTGCACATCAACCCCTTTATGGAATCGAAGTCAGATATTATGAAATTAGAGAATGTCGACCATCCTTGTACCATTGAAAAATTAGATTCCACCATAACTATATCAGGCATACAACCTATTTTATGGAAACTAGGATCAATTTACTTAGGGTGGGTTGGATCTATAATAGGTTCACTTATTTTTAAAAAAGGTTGGAGGAATTCATTAATAAACAAACCGTGGTTTTCAATAGAATACATTATTTCAGGGATAACATCATCCAATACATTTTTTTTAAAATTTTATGTTTACACCATATGGAGTAATGAGTTTAAGGATAAGTCAATACTAGAATAACATGATCATAATCTACCCATATAATGAATGTGGATGATTTTAAAAGAACGTTAACCCAGTGAAATAGTGGAAACAAAGGAGGGTGTTGATATAAATGAAAAGCACCTTCATAAAAATAATTCATAGAATGGTATCATAATACAAGAGATGATGAATTAAATTACTTAATATTTTGAGTTAGATCACCCCAAATGAAAATATACATGTATATATATATTGGAGGAAAAATATTAAAAAAAATCCCATTAGGGTTAATAATTTTGAAAATGACATGGTATGTGGTAGAAAAAACAAAATGTACATTTATAAAACATTTGTAACAATGATGTAAAATTGAATTTATTTGACACTTTCAAATTTGAATTTTGAAAAGCTGATGTGAAATTCATTGAAAAACATTCATTTTAATAATATTATTCTATAATGAAGCCTCGAAAATACATAATTATTTCCTTGGGGGATATAGGGAAGGGAAAAAACTTTTTAATGTTAAAGGAGAACCCATTTTTGTTATTTTCAAAGTACCTTCTTAAAACAGACATTGAAAAAAGAAAAAAAACATTTTTATAAAAACATCATTTTTTAAAATATGATTATAAAATACCATATAATAAAATATTATGGTCGTAGATCCCAAGAATAGAAAAAAATAGTTTCAAATGAATCATTATAACTCAATGAACTTATATTTGAGTTATCAATATCCACTATGGGAATCATACTCCATGAAGCACAAAACATTTTAAAATGGTTCTATATGGTAAAAATTTATACAATGAGATATTATCACATAATTCAATAAATTGGAGGAATGTACCCAACTTATATGAAATAAGTTCATGTGAAATATAATAACTAAATTTATGAAAATTGACTTACCAAAAACTATTATGGGTGGGGTATCATTTGAGTGAAAAGACATATGTAGGAAATAATATGATTTGTATTAATTTATCAATTTAATTAGAAGGTAATAATTTATATAATATTTTCTCAATAATAAATGAATAAAATTCCATAGAAATTAAGAATTGTTAATAACTTGTAATATGTGTCAAGGAATCATAATTGATACCAAGAAATCCCTTGGAACCTAAGTAACATTTTGATGAAAATATATTAAAATATAGGGAATGTAATCAACATTAAATACCATGATGAAAAGATAATACATGATATGATTTCCCAAATTTTTAGTATATGCAAAATAGAAATGAAACTTGATGTATAATACAAAACATGTCTCAAAGAGAGTAACACAACCCTTACTTCAGACCCAATTCATTCTGTAGTATCACCAAACATCATGAATAATTAAATTAAGTTAATTAAATACATAACTATGAATCATAATTATAACTATTACCATTTACACTCCTTATTTATTGTAAGTCCCCTTGTTCAATATGGGTGTTTTAAATTCATTGGAATTTTGAACTATTGTATGGTGGACATGTCATATTTTGAATTGTGGTTTAGAATAGAATAAAAAATGTCCAGTCATCATAAAATATTGCTTCTGGAAGTGTTTTAGGACCTGAGAGGTTTTTCCTATGTCTGAATATGTCCTAGAGTATTTAGGGTTATTTTTGGCGGCTTATGTATTTTCTATCAATGGTGTATGGTTTGGTGTGTACAATTTAATATAACCTACATAACACCTTAATAATGGAATGATTTTCAGATCAAATCCTATAAATCATGGTTGAGACACAGAAATAGTTTATGTTTTTTGGTAAACCATATGAGTCTATGGGGGAACCGTGTGGTTTAGAAGGGGTTTGGGACTTACTAAATGTGTTTTAGATGGTTTCCACAATAACTATGCACTTTCTTACAGAGATTTAAAAATAAAAATTACAAGAATAGTGTACGGTTTGAAATTCAAGTGGTAAAATCATGTTGGGTTGAGTTTTCTGGACAATATTTACCGCACAGTTTGGAAAACTATGTGGCCAAACCATCCAACCATAAAAGTGATATTTACCACTTTTAATTTACGATTTTTAAATCAAACACTCCATTTTATTTTCCCATTATTGACCTAGATTCCTCCCATGTTCCCCCTTATCACCACTTTATTCCAATGGAATTTCTCCCATATATCATATCCAAATCTATTTTCAGTTGAATAATTTTATTTCTAGAGGTAAGGTTACAACCCCATTTCATTCTCCCTCTTCTTTGTATAATTTTGTGGTTGTTACCAATTGTATTTTGAGAAAAAAATTACGTTTTATAATAGTGTAATCATTCAAATATTATTGGGATTATATGTTTCTTAGTGAGTGGTTATCCTGGGATTACATCTAAACACCATTAATAGTCTATTTGTTAGTGGTAAGTCATGCTGTAGGGGTTTTATAGGTTTTGAGTTTTACATATATTTTTTTAAAATTATGGTCTTGGTTTCATTAATGGGTATTTATCCCAATAAGGTGTTTTGATCACTATACATACCTTTGGAGGATCACTACCCTTAGTGTTTTCATAATAGGAGTACCTGGTGATTGAATTTCTTTATATGCCTAAATGGATTGTTTTGGATTATTAGTTTTGGGGTTTTAATGAATTATAGTTTGATTATAATTAATTAATATTTTTTATTGTATGCAAAAGAAGTTCCTGAGTGGTTTGAGGATTATCTATCTGTCATGGATGATCTTGAGCTATAGATTTAAAGGCTATAGATAAATGTGAAAGTATTCATACATGAGGTAGGTGATCTCTTTGTTTATCCCATATACGTTTTAATTTATTTTTCAAGTGTATGAGCCTTTAGTCATTCCAATGTATTAAGGGTCACCACTTTTAAATTAAAACTATAATCTTAAATATGAAAAAAATTATTTCATTTTTACTTTATTCAATTTGGTTTCCTTGAGTTGATCCCAATTGGATGTAACACCTTTTTTATACCATATAAAATGGTTATGTATGATAGGAAATTTTTTTATGTTTAATATAATGGTTTTAGTAAGTTTATAAGATGATGAATACTAGATCCTTAACTAATATGAATTATAAATTAAAGAAATGTGATTTAGTATATTTATTCCATATGAATTAATGTACTAAAATAAAAAGTGATTCCACAAGAATATCTTTCTTTAGGAGTTTAACTTTTAATAGATAATGCTAAAGTGGGAGATGTGATAAATATGTTAAATGGTTAATAGTGAAATAGTCAATGAATAATTAAATAGTAAATTGAGATAGCCTATAAATAAATTCTATTTATGTGAAATGTAAAATCTTTGGGGGCTATTATGGGACCTGAGATTAGGAATGATTGGATAAACATTTGGATTCCATGTGACACTTAATGATTAGGAATGTAATGACCCAAAGTTTCATTGATAGAAAATCCCTCTTGATCTAGTTAAATGTCTCTTTATGAAAAATGTTTTTATAAGATGTCAAATTCTTTGGTTTTATGTTAAGAATATTGACCATTGTTAACATAACCGTTGAACAGTGATCACATGATTACTATAAATATAGGACCTTAACAAATCCAATTTACTCCGAAAAAAGAAGTGATGGCCTCATCCAACAGAATTTCCCCATACGAAGGCCATTTGTCGGAGCTCGGAAAAGAGGTGGCATCTTTGGGCTTCACCCTTGACCAAGCCCAAGTTTAGCTTCACCATGTCAAGCTCAAACGAGACCTTCTACGGGAAAAGTGGAAGTTGATAGAGATTACCACCCGAGCGATGTTATCCGAGCCACCCCAAGAGTCTGTCTCCATCGCACACCTTACCCTTAGGTATTATACGGCTGTTTTAAGGGGTTATGTAACAAATAATTAGTACTATGTTCATGTACAGTATATTTTTATATAATAATGAATATAATTTCTAGTCATTTTTGATACATTGTAAATAGTTTTTAAAGTACAAATTGTGTTTTTAGTTATTATTTAATTAAGAAATCTATTTTATTAAATTAAGGGATTTTTGAATTAAATAATATTTTAATAAATTAATTATATTATTATTAAATTAATTTATATTAAATATAAATGATCTTATAATTTCATGAATGCAAATAAATTTTTTATTAAGGTTTGAAATCCATTTCTTTCAAAACCCATGAATTTTCGATAAATGTTGGTTTTTATTTTAGAAGTGAAAATTAACATATTTAGAGATTTTTTTTAGATAAAATAAATGTCATTTCTGGAATCAGGACATCGAAATTATCCAATGGTGAATTTTTCATAATTTCCTGAGACAGTCAAATTTGTGGGTAAAAATTAAATACCGTGTTAATATATAATGTGTTTTATGACATCATAATGACCCAATGGTGATGTAATAAAATACCATAATCCTTATGTTCCGCCATTATATGTTTTATCATTAAAATAATGTGATTTTGGGTTTGTTTGACTTACTTTTCAAAGCATTAATGGACCCCCTCAAGACATATTCAACACTTTTCCCTTTTAAATTAATTTCCATGGGAGTGTGACTCACCTCCACAAAAGAAACCTTATTATTTAAAGAAGTTCGGACTTGGGCCTTATAAAATATTGTTTTCCTCTTCCCTTTTTCAAAAACCATGGAAAAAAACCATGGGATGGTTTGTGGTTTGGATTAATTTAATGTAAGGGGAACCAAACCTAAATAATAAAGAATTCCCTCACCTTTCCTATATAAACCCACCCAAGCTCCAACTTCCTCCTCACTAAAATCCCTTGGAGTTCGTCCAACCTCTTCCCTACTCTCTCTAGAATCCTCCCAAGGTGCCCCACGCTCCCAAGAAGCCTCTCACAAGCCTCTCTCTAGCCTTTGGAAGCACACTTCCAAGTAAGGGTTTTTTCTTCCTTTCTTATTTTTGTCCAATTTTCATAAAGTTGTTTTTCCCTTTTAATTTCAATTATAAATGATGGGTTATAGTTTCAAACCTCCCTCATACTGACCTCTTTATGTTTGAAATATGGGATACCCTTTCTCTTTCATTAAATGAATCCCATGTACACCCGTTACTATGCCGAAATTCCGAAAGGAACTTCTCTCTCCTCTTTTACATTCAAGCAATACATTTGTATCATGAATCTAAATTCCATTAAAATTGTTGGGACATGTATCTATATAACCTACTTACTTTCCATTACATTAAAATATGATGAGGAACCCCTTTCTCTCTCATCAAACATTTTTATGAATTCTTATGTCACACTGTTACCCTGCTGAAATCGCACCGATTTTCTAAGCCAATGTCATTGTGTAGTGAATACCATGCCCATTTCTCCATCAAGGGTATTCACCTTTATGCACATTTAATTATTGAATGTAAAGTTTCATGTATGTATTCCACATTCCATTATCGTGGAATAAATGATTATGTTTTATGAATCCATGTCTTATGATCCATGTGGAACACTTATGCATGAAATGAAATGTTTAAGAAGGGTGCGCCCTTCTAGCGCTCCAATGAATTGGGTAAAGTATAGTATCATGATACATCATGTGCAATGAGTGTTGACTCATGCTAATTCAAGTGCACCGAGGGTTTACTCATGCTTCATGTGCAACGAGGGTTTACTCATGCTCCATGCCCAATGAGCCTTGCCTCATGCTAATTCAATGTTAAGTTTTGTTGCCACATTTCCATGTTATGATTATCATGAATTATCATTCCTTTATGTTCATGTTTCTCTTATGCTCTATTGAAATGCCTATTGCCTAACATGTATTGTACTCCTCATGTTATTCCATGTGTACTCCCTTACTGGGGTTTATAGATCACCCTTTTCTTATGTATGTCCTCAGGTTATCCCATGAAATGCTAAGTACGAGGGAATGTAGTGGTCATGTAAATGAAGTTTTCAATAAAGATATTTTATTTCATGTTTTAAGTTTTTATGTAATCATCTTAATCCCTAAAGACACTAAACCTCTCGATCTTCATTGTTGTATCAAGTTATGTTTTATGTAATAAAGCATGTTTAAGTTGTAATAAAAAGCAGGGTTGTCATAAGGAATGACCAGATGAATGCCTGGATTATGATCAATACATGATAATTATTTTTAAGATAAGCTTCGTAGATACCACTGGTGGGAGATGGGATAAAATATGTTAAATGCTTAACAGTGAAATAGTCAATGCCTACATACATAGTAAATTTATATAGCATATAAATACATATTATTTATGTGAAATATAAATTCCTTGGGGTTAGTAATGAGCCTGAGATAAGGAATTATGGGATGATCTCATTGATTCCATGTGATTCTTAATGATTTGGAATGAACTATGAGTGCCTAGATTATGATCGGTACATGGTAAGGAATTTTAGGATGAGCTTTTTGGACACCATTGGTGGTCGCCTATTGAGTGGTACTCATATCCTACTCATGATACTAATGTACTTGGGCACCTAATCAGATGATAAATATTACTCAAAATTGTCTAGATAAAAGGCTTAATGACTCAATAATTTTTTGGACAGTTAGGATGAACCATGGGAGTTCAGTAATAGATTGGGACTCAAGAATTTTTTTCAGGATTTTTTTAGTTATGTTTTTTTAATTATGGTTGAGTTACATATGACCCATGGAAAATGTGTGACATCCTAGTGTATTGTGTTTATTTTTTTTAGCGTAGCATACATTATCATCTTGATATTGGGACTTACATTTATAATGTTCCTTTAAGATATTAGTATAGGTATTTATGGTTTCTTTATCATTTTTCCAATTGGATTCACTCTGATATATGGGTATAGTCTACCCACTATCCCATCTAAGAACCACAATAATATTTTTTAGCCTCTGGAATATATGAAGTAATACATGATGTCACATAGTGAACTAGATCATAGCATTGTTTTAGTAGCTTTCAGGTTGGGGTGATAAAATGTTTCATTATATACTTTTTAATTTTTCTCACTATTTGAGTAAGGTATACATGAGAATAAATTTTTTTAGGACATGATATGGAGATTATGCTTGGGAATGGCCAAAAATTGTATAAATTAAGTCAATGTTTCTAGGGATGGGAATTTTGTTCATGCTATTAAACATTATAATTGATCTGATTCAACTCAAGTGGTGGAATTGATTTTGAGATTACTTATTAATTTAAATATATATCCTGTCCCGATATAGTGAGATCGGGAGTATTCATGCATCATATTATACATATTGCATTAATTTTTATGATTTTTATGATTGATAGGTGTCTAGAATTCTATTTTTCTAATGTTTTAATTACTATCTATGAAATTTTTTTTAGTGATTTATATCTGTATATGGGTTTAAATAATTAATAGGGGATGTTATTTAATGTTTCAAAAGGACATTTATATGTTCCCCATAAATGTTTATGGTAGCCTTATACTTTAAAAAATCATCAGCAGAGTCCTAGATGAATTAGAAGATATAAATTAGTTATTAAAATAATGGGTTAGGTTATATATGGTACCAGTAACCAACTTAAAATGTGCTTCTCTATATAACATGTGATTGAAATCCTATCTATCAAAACCAGGGGTTGAAATATCTAAATAAACTATGATCAGATAAAATTTTAAGTAATGGTAAAGAGTGAAAAGTGATTAAAAATGGGAATCCATAGAAAACAAACGTGAAAATAAACTAAAATAAAATAAAAATGGGTGGAACCCTTAATTAGTAATGTGAATGAAACCATTTTACATATTTTGACATTGTGTATGGGTAGTTTCTTTTTCCGAGAGTGCATAATTTATGTGGTATCTTTGAGTGGGGGGTTTTCTTTGGTTATGATGATCTACTGTGTAGTAAATGCCTTTTCCCCTAGCTATGTGTGCCTAACCCAAGAATGAGTAAAATGGGTTAGATCTGAACCTATGTTTGAGATAATGTGGAGTTTTTTGATTTGGTGGTTGTTGTGTGACCTTGGAATGGGGTGAGTGTCATCCCAAGGGATGTGACATTGGTACTATAGGAAGTGTGGGTGATAATTGGGAGAGTCTTGTGGCCATTTTTGTATGTGTGACGCTAGGTTTGGGAGTTGGTGTTTCATGAATGTTTTTACTTTTAAGGGTAACATTTGAGAGGGGTTGTCCAGGTATATATTATAGGTTCACTAGAATGCCTTTTTAATTCTAGGATATGAAACCACATTCTAGTGATTTTGGGAATCTATTTAGTTCATTAAGGACAAGCTTGATTAGATTCCTATACTGGGTAATGTTAGAATATTTGGGATATTACTATTGGTTCATGGTGGATTGTATGTGAGGTTCATTTGATGTTGAATGAATAAAAGTGTGATCTAAGCTTGGTGAAACTAGAATGCATGGTATGTAGCGCAAGTGTCTTGCGTGTATTCCCGGAGTATTAAAGAGATGTGACTTTATGAATTATGAGTTAGGTCATCATGGAATGGGTCACACTGTAGCACAAAACCATTAACCTTCAATGGTATCTTAATGTAAAGCATTTGTTTTGGGTGTGCAAAACATTTTTGTCTTATGCCTGGGTTGTAGAGCAGTGTAATCATGTGATGCTTCAAAAAAAAAGAAGTAATGTCTATGGGATAAGGCCTGATGTGTGGGATAAGAGGCTCCTAGGAATGTTTTCCCATGATTATCCAATGAGAATTGTGGTGTTCTTACAAAATGAATAAGAGCATTTATGAGTCGTGTGTGGTGACATGATTAATACAAGGTTGAACCTCAATGGAACTATCATAGGTGGACATTCTAGATAGAATGAAATGGATCATGTGGAGAGAAAACTGTATGGTTTTTATGTGACCTATGTGACATCATAATCAATGGTTCATTTCCAATTCAAATTCTATAGCATATGGTTTAGTTTTATAGTTATCAAATGGTTTAGGGTTAACCTTGTGAGCTTAATTGGAAACAATGAAAGGTGGAAGGGGTCTGGGACATGGTGTCCAATTTATAAATGGTTACATAAACATGATGTGAATTCTTAAAGAGGGAAATATTACTAAAATTTATGGTTGGAACAAGATTTGAAAACCCTATTGTACAACCATGATTGGTAGAATATTTGGGATAGTTCTCACCGTACGATTGGTGGTTGTTCTGAAAACTATATAGCTAAATCACGAGGCCCTTAAAAATTAAAATTTTACAGCATTTACTTTATTATTTATAAGCAAACCCACCCATTTCCTTCCCCATTTTGAACCCAAAGTCACCCCACACACACCCTCTCCCTACCTATCCTCCCTTGATGGTTCTCCTCCATCTCTTTTTTGAATATCCTATTGTTTGAGTCTTTGTAATGAAAGAGATACGGATATGACCCCGTCTCCTTCTCCATATACATTATCTACTTTATTATTTGTTCTAATGTGGGCCTTGGGTTAGCATTATACCTAATATTGGTGGAATCATCATTTAATGATGGGGATTCCTTTCTTTTAGTGAGAGGGTGTCTCAAAGTGTTGTCTTCCTGTCATCCCCAATTGTTTTTTAGAGGTAAGTCAACATATAGGTTTTTATAAGTTTTTAAGTTTAATTTTCTATTATTGCTTTTGGTTTTAATTCTATGGATGGATAATTAATCCTATTGTAGTGTTGAGATAATGAGATAGACCTTTGGATGATAATTGATCTTGGTTTTGGTGGGGTGGGAGTACTCAGTGAATGAATTGAGACTTATTCATAAATGGTTTATTTTGGTTAATTAGTTTTGAGATTTTAATAAAATATAATTTTGTTATAATATTTTAATATTAGATGTTGGATATAACAATAGGCATTTTGTGGTTCGAGTGTTGGCCATTATACATGGATGAGCACGAGTGGAATATTTTTTTGGCTAGAGTTATATTATAAAGACATTGAACATGATGTAGGTGGTCCCATTATTTATCCCATTGTTTTGTTAATTTATTTTTAGGTGTATGGGTTGTTAGTTACACCAAGATATTGATAATAACCCCTTTATATAAATTTAAAATTGGACTTTAACTATAAAATTTCCTTTTCTGGATACACTTTTTACAATATTCCATTTGGTTTACATGATGAAATTCTAATAGTATGCCTCACTTGAGACTACACCCATATAAAATGATTATATAAGAATAAAAAACCAACATGTTTGTGTTTATGGTAATAAGATTAGAATTGGTATAATAGGATGTATAATTGATGCATTACTAATATGAATTATTAATTAAATAAATGAAATTTGGTATCTTTGTACTATAAGTATTAATGAACAAATAGAATGGGTGATTACCCTTAAATGCCTTGGTTTAGTAATGTAACATTAAATGGATAAGGCTCAAGAAGGAGATGAGATAAATATAGTAAATAAAAAATAGTGAAATGTATAATTTCTATGGAATTTATAAATTTAGAAGGAAAACAATAATATATATTTTTTAATAAATTTAAACGACTTTTGGAGGTTATGGGACTTGAGATAGGGAATTTCATGATAAGTGCCCAAATTATCGTTGAAGATTGGTTATTAGGAATGTTGGGATGAGCACAAAGATTCATATTAGTACATGATCAAGAATTCCAAGGTGATATTCATGGATTCCACCTGATACTACATGTTTGGGAAAGAAATTATATGTATATTGTTTTCATATAAAGCCTGATATTAGAGATTTCCTAAGTGGATGGTTGGATTCTCTGGGAATGTTGTAATGAGAACCCAGATTCTGTGTGATATTTTATTAGATTGGGGAATTATAGGATGAGTTCCCAGATTCGTTATGGTTACCTATAGAGGCTTGGTCATCAGGACACACATAGACACACCCTGCACTAGCCAATGTATATAGATTTGGCCCTGGGTGTCATCGCGGATCTAGGGGCCTCAATAGTTTTGGTCTATTTATTTGTTTTGTATGGATTGATTTATTATAATACACCATTGGAGAAATTTTTTTCATGATTTATATTTAGGGACACCATTTTTGGTGTCCTGCTAAGATATACTCACACACTTCTCAGTACACCATGGAACTTGTGTACCCAATTAGATGCTAACTATTTGAGGGACCGGTTTGGTGGAAAGGCCTGATCAATCAATAATTGATTGGAAATCTTGGATGGAGAACATGATATTGAGACTAGGTTTGGACTCTAGAATTATTTTTGGGATTCTCCTTGTTATGAAATTTGGTTTTATTTGTGTTTGATGTATGTATAACCCATGGTCTACGTGTGATAGCCTAACGCATTGTATTCATTCTATTTTGGTGTTGCATGGATTATCAATTTACTATTGGAGTTTACTTATATGAAATTACTTTGAGATATTAATTTTTTGAATTATGTTTTATTTATTATTTATATTTTTTATTTCAATATAATAAACAAGTATATTCTACTAACTACCCCACCTTAGACCCATGCTGCAAGTCGACAACTGCTAGTGTAAAAGGAGCTGTGATAGTGGCCTTATAGAGAACTATCTGGGAACATCAGTTCAGTTGATATCAGGTTATGGAATTACATTTTTAATCATTAAACACAAAATTACATACAAACAAATATATACAAGTAAGTTATTACTATTTTCAACACCGGGTGTATGTAATATTTATTTTATTGAATTATTTTCATAAAAATGATGTTGGTATTAATTTTTTTACAAATATTATTATTAAAAGACAATTAATGGTAATGGAAGAGATTTTATATGATAGTTATAAAGGTTATAATTTAATTCCATATAATGTTTTGTTATATACCATGAAGATGAAATCATTGATGAACATGTTTTGGTTATTATTAATAAACAGTAGGTGTTTTCTTAATTAATGAGTTAAATATTGTTATAAACGTAAAAAAACATTATTTACATATTTATATAATATTAAACTGTTAAATAATTTTTAATAGATATTCATAATATAAAATCATAGTATTTTTCAATAAGGTTGTTAAACCGACCTAAACATGAAACTCTCATGATCAACGGGTGATTATGAGGATATTTAATAGTAATTTCATTAGAATATAACCATAATGATATTAATTAGTGTCTATTATTGTTATATATCTGAATTATAAATCATTAGAATGATACAATAACTTATATAAAATTATTACTAAGAAACAAGAGAATATTTTCCTATTAATTCCATTGTTTTAAATGACTGAATTAATAATAATATTTTTATTTTGATATCACTAATCGATTATAAAATATTCCAATAAAACCACCTGATATCACAAAAATTATATTTTTTACTTTAATAAAATCCTCATGAATATCCATGTATATATGTGATGAAAAACAAAACACATAGTTTTGTGGAGGTGGTAATCCGCACAACCCACAAATGATGGTTTCATTTTTATTACTAGAAAATGGAAAGAGTGGTTAATTCTTATAAAATCATTATAAAATCATTAAATTAAAATAATGAAACTGATATTTTAGTTTTAATATGGTGAAATTAAATTTTAGGAATAATAAGAGCACAAAATGAAATAGAAAAAGAATGGAGGGTTAAAAATTAATACGTCTCTTCTGGGATTATCTCTTTTGAAAAGGAGTTAATCATTTGAGTGATAGACTTTGTAGAAAACTAGAACATAATTAAGGTTTATAAGAATTTATAAAAGGGTATTATCTATACTTTGGGATTAAATAATGTGGTTTTTAGGGGAATGGAGGATATGAGTGTCTCTTTTATATGTTAAAAGGGATGACATTTTTTTAATGACCAAGAGTTTTCAATAATGGGAAGTCACTGTCAAAGAATGTGCCTCTGAAATTGATTGATAATGTATTTGGTATGATATAATTCAAATACACACCTCATAGTTTCAATTATAGATATGTTTTTATTATGTTTCATGCCCCTTACCCCTTGAATTATTATTTTTATCATTTTATATTTACCATGGTAACATAATTTTTAGCCCAATAAATAATGTTCTCCTTATTAGAAAATTTAGACCCCCTTATTCTCCGTTTAAATTCCATTTAATTTTATTCAACATATAAAATTTAAAAATGTAATTTTAATATTTGAAATTATAATTTATTAAAAATAATGTTTGAGAAAATATAACCTATGTTATAAAATATAAAATATGTGATTATAAATTAAAAACAATTTTTTTTTAAATTTAAATTACATATATAAAATATTTATTAGGTAATGGAAATGGTTTTATGGATATTTTATTAAGACTTTTATAATAATAATTTCATATAAGTATTTTTATTTGTACAAAATGATATTTTACTATATTCACCTAATAATCAATATTTTCTAAAAAATAAAAATCATTAATATTAAGATTATATTATAATTCTTAATCTAAAAATATATTGATTTTCAAAAATTAATTTTTTGAAAATTTATAATTGAATGTTTAAATAAAATAAAATTAATATCGTGGAAAACCTTTCATGATAGAAAATAAAATTTTCAAATATTAACTATTTGTTATTATTATTTCCTACCAGTTACTGATAAATTTATTGCTATTAAATTATTAATAATATAAATATATTTTATTTTTATCTACCGATAATATACTTTTTTTATGCAAACGAAGCTTCAATTTATATGAATATATTTTTAAAGATAAAATGATAATCTTATTTTTTTAAGCTAGACTAATTAAAATTCATTCATATTAAGAGTTTCTATTATTTTCATTCTATAAATATTTCATAAATTAGTTACCATTTTAATTCAATTTAATTTATAATCATTGATTTAAGGGACATACATTATATTTATCATTTAATTAAAACATTTCATGGTTTCATTGTAGATTTTTGTTTTATGTGGAAAAAGCTATCAAACACATTAACATAATCAAAGGTAATTAGATATTCATATTTTAGGGTGTTACACTCTACCCCATTAAATAAAATATTTCTATAAAATTTGACTCATAAGAAAAAAGTTTTTTCTATAGGGAATTCATAATTAACCATACATAATTAGATTATAATGAGGTTATTTAGGATGTGTAATGATATTTTTCTATTTGATAAATTACTATAATTCATTCATAATGAGAGATAACAAGTTCCTAACATCAAATATAATTTTTATATGGTATTAAGAATGATATAAATAAGGAATAACTTCCCACATACCTTGAAAATGATTTAGTTGATAATCATACCACTGTGAATGTTTATTTATATCTCAATATGCACTAAATGATGAAAAATTATATTACATGAGACACTAGAAAATCTAGAGTGAAAACTCATTATCATGCACATTAGTTGTAGATTCATAGGATTTCCCTTTTTCCATGGTTATTGGTGATTATTTTCCACATTGAATCTTTGACTGTGACATTAAGCCTCATAATGAAAAACTCTATTATAGTTTATGAGACCAGTTTTTTTCTCATATCTTTAACATACACTTTTGAGCCAAATGACATTTATCTCCATAGATATATTATTCACCAATCTTTTTAGGGAATTTTCCCCTACGATTCCTCAATCATTTTTGACATATATAAATTTTAACCTTCATTCCTTCACCATCTTTGTCCACCAAATTTCTATAAAATTATTTCCTTCTATTTTTTGGTGTGTTTAGGATTTCACCTTTTTTCACACAGTTAATTTGAATTATTAATATAAATATTTTAATATTCATCATTTATATTGCTCTAGCTACCATTCCAATGGATTGATCATTGAGTAACTATCCACATTGCTCCTTAGAACCATGGTTCCATCTTGTTCCAGAAATTACTAAAACCAAAAGGGTTGACATGAGTGACCAATTTTAGAAAAATGGTGGAATTATCATAATTAATAACAAAAAAGTTATAAAACATTGAAACATTTTCTCATGTACTTCATTTTTTATTCAATATTAATATTTGTTTAAAAGGGGTTACATTATGTTGGGTTATCTTATTCCAATCAATAAAATAGTCAAAATAGAAATCCCAAATTTCCATAATCTCATTTAAAATATTCTATACCTAATATAAATGAAATATATTCTCTCAAAATTCAACTTATCTATTATCAAAGAAAGCACATATATATTAATATGCACTTTAACTTATAAATCTATACATTTTAATCTATATTATTGAGGGTTATATTTCGATTTGGTTATCTAACATAAACCTATTAAAATAAATCATATTGATTCATAAATATATTTTGAATGAACCAAATAATATCCTTTCGGAGTGTCAAACTAGGTGTCTAGTTATACCTCTTCATCATGTACCTTGTGATAATAGAGTTAATACCAAATCTACCCTTTTGAAGGATATTACCCCTAGGTACATCTTTTTTAGATTCTAAATCAATTTGTAGTATTTATAATAGGATGTAATTGGTATCAGAATCAAACAATACCTACTTCACCAGATAATCAAGATGTTATCCTACAATTATAATTCTCACATTTGATCATCCATAAGGGTTTCACTAATGTTCTCTTACAAAAAAATATAAAAATAAAATGTGAATTGTTAGCTTAAAATTAAATCATATACCATCAAAAGAGTTGTCTATAAATTTGATATTATGTTCAAACCTAATGTATACACACTCATATTATCCTAAAAAATAATCCTAATATACAAATTTATCCTAAACCTACTCTCATACCAACTATGATGCCCCAGAACCACCCCTAGATTCAATTCCACAAACACATACAATACATACTATCTTTGATAAAAACTATTGAGCCCTGGAAACAAATATCCCAATGTTATATGACTTAATGAAAATATCTCATTTCATATATCCATAATACCTTTTAGTTTCAGAAAATAAGGGAATTCGGAAAAAGATATAATTAGAAAAAACATGTTCTTTATATCGAATAATTAAATTGTTATTACATATTAAGCAAATTAATACATAATCAGTGTTCACTATCTACCACAAATTATTACACACATACTAATCTTATAAACATGTTATTAGTAGTAATATTTTCCATAACATGTAGATTAGAAACCTAAGAAATGGGTGAGATCAATTGATTTGTAAGGGAAAATGTGTGACTAAGGTAATGATGGAATAAAATTTGAATAAATATTTTGGATATAATAAGTAAACAACATGAAGCCATAGTCAACTGAATCTTAGAGCATGATATATCCATGAATAGAAATGAAAACACGAATATCAATATTACTGATCTCATGAAAATATAATTTATAATGTAGGAAATAAAAAATATGTTTACGAGTCCCTTTGATAAGACACAATCCTATTATAGGAATAAGTATACAGTAAAACCCATCATATTTTCTCTCATGAGGCCTATAAAAGCATCGAGGGTATATAATTCAATTCCCCACCAATCTCTTAATTATGTCTAGTTAATTAACCATTAGTGGTAAAAATAATTTTCATACAATTCTATAAGTAAGAACTTAATGAATAAAAACATGCCTTTTTTTATAATGAATGTTACATAATACCAGTAAACAACCGACCTACATTGGTATTCCATAATCATCAAGAATATCAATACTTTTCCCTTTGTTAATAAAATTGATAACATGATTATAACCAATCTAGATAAATAAGTTTTATGGACAACCAATACAAAGTTAAATTTACAAAAATCATTTTTATTGGAATTATAACATAAATAGAACAATACTTTCCCCCATTTTAATAAAATATCATTATTTTTAGGCGAACACCATCCAATATAAAATAAAAAAAATGCGATTTTCACACCAAATAAAGTAATGAGTATACATATAAGTCAATAATGTAATCAAATAATCCTAACACACATATATATAATTTGTATAGTTTCAAAATAACATAAACCCAATGAAGAAAACGAAACTTAAGTTGGTGTTGGCATAAATAAAAACCACACTCATTAAAATAATGCTTTGAATGATATCCCAAAAGAAGATATTAAGAATAACATTGTTTGATACCATGAGTTAAATCCACCAAATGATTATATATATATATGTTAGAGTATAAATCATGAAACATAAATCCTATTTGGGTAAATAATTTTGAATCTAATAAGGTAAATGAAACAAATAAATGATCATTTAGAAAACATTTTCAACATTGATGTTAAATAAAATTTACAAGTTGATATCAATGAAAACATTTGAAAAAGTGATGCGAAAGCATTAAGAAACCATTAATTTTAAAAAATAATCTCTAAATAATAGATCCTTTAAAATACATAATTATATTTTTAAAATAATAAGGATTGGGTGAAAAGCATGTGAATATGAAACGAAAAATAATATTTATTAGTTTCAAAAAACCACTGTTCAAAAATCACATTGTTTAAAGAATAAAAAATTAATTTTATTTAAATATTATTTTGAATTTTTTTGATAAAATTACATATTATAAAATTTTAGTGTGGGATAACCCAAGCATAGAAGAATGAATTTCACGACGACACATTATAACACAATGACATGAGCTTTGAGTAGTCAATATCCCTTATGGTAAACACACTCTTTGAAGAATGAAGTATTTTAAAATTGGATTATGTCATAAATATATATACAATGAAGCAATACCACAAAATACAATATATTTTTGTAATTTATCCAAATGATATGAAATAAGTTCAGGAAAATAATAATAACATAATGAATGAGAATTGGGTTACTGAAAACTCTGTTGACTAGGGTAAAACTTGATTCAAAAGATATATAAAATAAATAACATGACATCAGATTATTTTATCCTATTATTTGTAGGGAAATAAATTTTATAATATTAAAGGGAAATTAAATCAATATGACAACATTCAATGGAAACATGGATCATAATATATAAATTGTCCTTAAAAATCAGAATCGATACCCATAAAACCCTTTCTGCATGAGTAATATGTTATTAAAATACCATTGAATGAGAGGGAATTTCATTGAAAATAAAATAAAATAATTAAAATATAATCATGATATGAAATATCAAATTGGATGTATATAAACCATAGAATTTAAATTAGTTGTATAATATTAAATATATCTAAAAGAGAGGAATTTCATTTAAATTACCTTACCTTGGTCTTGATTCATTCCACACATGCACAAAATATCCTAAAAAATTAAATAAAGGTCATTAAATAAATTCCCAATTAAATTATTAATAACTATAAAAATTTATAATCCACATTTATAATATATATATATATATATAAGATAGTTTTTATATATTTTTAACACTATATGTATGTAATCATTATCTCTTTGAAATAGTTTCATAAAAATAGTGATATTATATATTATTATTGAAAGTTTAATAATTTAGTGATAATTTAATTCATTTAAATAGATGTTACATGATATTTATGAATCATATAATTTAATACTAGAGTAGTTTTTGTTAAAACCGTGATGATAAATTCAGCAATAATCACGTTTTAGTGGTTATTAATGTTTGGAAGTTATTTTTTAAATTGACGAATTAAATGTTGTTATAAAACAACCAAAACAAAATAATAATTTATATATTTATATCATATTACAATATTTAAAAATTCATCATCGTAATTAAAGATATACATACATTGTATTGTTTAATTACATTGTTAAACAGTCCTAATCATGAACCTATCATGATTAATGGGTGATCATGAGGTGTTTTTTTTAAAACCATTATAATAAAAGAACTATGAAATTATTTTGTATATATTGTTATGATATATTTTTATTGGAATTAATTATAAAGATAATATAGTTTATACAAATCCATGAAATTCAAAGAATAGATTATTTCCTCTTAGTTTGTTCATTTTAATCCATTGAATTAACGGTAATCACTTATTGATAATATCGTTAATAGGTTCAATAATTTTTTGATAAAAAACATATTGATATAATGAAAATATTATTTAATATTTAATTATGTCCTCATGAAAATAAATTTATGGCGGTGAAGTAAAATTGAACACATTGCACTATTAAGGTGGTAGTCCACACAATGCACAAATGGGAGTTTATTTTTTCATACAAGAAAAGGGAAAGGGTGTTAAATGATTTTAACATCATTATAATAAAATACCTATATAAATATTATATGGATTTTTTCATTTTAATTCGTAATGTGTAATTTTATTTAGAATATTTGAACATAATGAAATATAAAAAGAAAGGCGGGGTTTGAAATTTATACCTCAAATCTTGGATTATCTCCATTGAAAAGTTAATTAAGCTTTTGAGGGGTGGTCTATTGATATTAAAAAAAGAATTAAGGTTTATAGTAATGTTTATGATATTATTGGTAATATTTTTGGATCAAATATCTTGGTTATGGTGTGAGGGTATGTGAGGATGGGAGTTCCCTTTTTATAAGTAAAAAGTTATGACATCTCTATAAGTACTCAAAAGCTTTCAATAATGGGAAGTCTCTCTCTAAGAAATTTACTCAGAAATTCAAACATAATTGGATTTAGAATAGATAAGGTCAATATTAACCTTATATAATGAATTATAGTTATGGTTTTACCCTGTTTATATCCCTTAACCACTTTAATTATTACTTTTACAACTCTAGTCCTACCGTGATAATTAGTTTTTATCTATGGTAACTTAATATTTATTCCTAAAAGAAAACTGATCCTTATTATATAATTTACCCAAATGTTTCTAAATTTTAAATCAATTTAATTTTATTAAATTTATAAATTTCATACAAATTGATTTTAAAATTAATATTTATAATATATTAAAAAAATTTATGATAAAATATTACATATGTTTAAAAAAAATAGAATTTGTGTTTTTATATTGAAAAAATATTTTTAAATAAATAAATTAGTATATATAATCATTATTTGGGTTGGTAAATTTTTTTAATGAATTTAAAATTTATACTTATACACTTATAATTTCATAAAAGTCACGTAATTTATAAAAATGATATTTTTAACTATTCACCTAAAAATCAATATTCATTAAGAAAAATAAAAAAAATCCTCTTAAGATTATGTTATTAGTCTTAATAAAAAAATTATTATCATATTGAGAAATTAAATTTCGATAATGTGAAAATTCAATATATAAATAAAATCCAGAAATATTATAGACAACTATTCATTTTAGAAAATATCATTTTTTCTAAAATGTTAACTGTTCATTATTCTTATTTATTTTCAATTGATAATTAAAATATTTGTAATATATTATTCATATTATAAATTTATTTTACTATTATCTAACCATAATATACTTAGTTTCACAAATTAAAACAAAAAATTTATCAAAATATATTTTTGTGCATAAAATTATTTTCATAGTTTTTTGGATATAGTGATTAAATTTTATTATTATTAAAAGTATAAATTATTTTCTTTCTATTAGTATTTAACGATGAGGTTAATCCTACCCACTCCTTATAATCCAATGACTACATTTTAATGATCATACTTAATATTTATATTATGGTAAAAATATATCATAGTATCAATTTAGTTTAGTATTGCATGTGGATAAAGATATCAAAAACATTTACTTATTTAGAGGAAATCATATATTAAAAAGTCAGAGTGTTATAAATTAAAATATCTAAATATTTAGTTGTCTCTATATCAACTGGTTACAAGATTGAGTTTCCATAACATATTTGGCCTCCACATTTCTTAAGGGTAGGGAATCTTACTTTTTTTTTCTGATTACAAGAAATGAAAATTTTTCACATGTAGAGAAAACCTCAAGAAGTATATTATTATTCATTAAATAAACCATCCCAATCCACATACATATAGCATATTAGTTATTATTTTAAATTTCTATAATAATACATACCAAAGTTCGCTATTTGGTTGACTTATCAATGTATTCATCTCACAACCTTTATGTGAATTTATTTTATAAAATAATGATAATTGGAAGCTTAACTTGTGGAAAACACAGTGCCCTATCGAGTGTCTGTTAGGCGGAGTAAACTACTAATAATATTCTTGTAGGTAGTGAGATAAAATTATTCTCCTTCAACATATTTTGGAAATTTTATATGAGAATATATCAGAGTCATTGTTATTTAATAATAATTCAATTGAGAATACATTAATACCTCCATGACATATGTAGTTTGGGAGAAAAATGCAACATCCTTTCATTGATTAACCTACAATGAAGGTAAAAAAGGAAAATTCACCAATTAGAGACATCTCAAATTATTATCTCAATAATTTTGGTAACTCCTTGTATTGGGTGTCATTCTAGCCTCCAAGGATAATTCCATCAACACATATAAGAAGAACCATCCACTATCCTTATTCATTCTTGATTTATATGTTATGATTAACCCCCCATCTAAGACAACCATGATTTTTTAGGGACTAATCTAGTTTTGAGTATAGGGATCCTGGTACTCGTTTTTTAACCATATAAATACTTCATTAATGAAAATAATTTTCTATCATTCTCATGTATGATAAAAATATATGGTTTCTCAATATAGACTTCCTCTTCAAGGGAACCATTCATGAATAATTCTTTGAAATCCATTTTATATAATTTAAAATGTATTTTCATATTCATAACTGAAAATAATATTATTGTTTCTTGTTGAGGCACCAAATGAAAAAGTTTCATCAATGTAAATTCCATTTATCTAGTAATATCATTTTTAAACTAGTAATTATTTAATCCTCATCATTATGCCATATTTATTGTGTTTGATTTAATAATTCTATCTAGTTTATATTATTTTATTATGTTTCAGTCTCGAGATAACATCCTGAGTCTTTTTATTATTATTCTTATTATGTTTCTCATGAAATTATTTGACCCAACCTTCATTTATTATAGCTTTATCAAATGATTTTTTTCAACCTAAGATAAATATAAATTTTCTACTCTACCTTCATTATTCTTATTTGAACTCAAGATTTCCTATTATAAAAAATATTGTTATCTATGGTTTATTCCCTATTATAACATATTCTTGAAACTATTATTCATTATAAGTTCACAATATAATTGGATCCATAATTATATTTCATTAAAACCCTTACCCCTAATCTGGGAACATCTTATTCACTTTCTTCCTTGAATACTAGGTTTATTATTTGTGGGGTTTTTTCTTTCGTAGCTAAAATATTCTTTCCGGTATTTATAATCTTCTCGATTTATGTTATATAAATATCATGAATTTTAATAATTTTACCCATACATTTGTTAAAGAAACTATATTATTTTATTTTGGATGAATATAAAAGAAATATCCATTCACATATATGTGCTAAAAACCTTCAATTATTTTCATTGTTAATAATAAATCACTTTCATCAAAATAACCAAAAATATTTATGTGTCAGATTATTTCCATACTATGATTTTTAATGATTATTATCTTTATTTGGACTTTAAAATACTAGATTAGAGATATAAAATACTATTTTAAACTTTTTCTCATATACTTATATAATATGGTGTATTAAATGATCATAATCCAATGCATGTTTTAGATAATACAATATATCTTCCCAACAACTCAATTCTGTTGAGGAGTCCTCACTACTGACACATGGTGTTTAATTTCATGTTCTTCCTGATATTATTTCCCAAGGGTATTTTCAATTTTTTCCAATTTTTAGTAATTTTTTTGACATGTTTCACAAGAAATATGTTCTACATATATTTGGTATCATGTGATACAATTATGTGATTCAGTTATATGTGTAATAATCCTAACAAAATCTATCCCACCAAAATTATCAACAAAAATACATAATAATTTTTTTCATTGAATGATTTATGATTCATCAATCTACAAAGATACAAATGTAAAAAATAGAAAAATTTTGTTGATTTTTCTTTCTTCTTCTTGTTTGTATTTTGAATATCCTTCCCATTTTTATATGAATCACTTGTATGAGTATTTTTATATATGATATTGAGGAAATCCTGAGATCCATCACCATTAACCATATTTTAAAAAAAAATCTTAAATTCTTCTGTTTCTTGTTCCATAACCTACTTTCATCTACCTTGTACAACAAAAACAAATTTTATCCAATAATAAGATAAATATTCCCATTAGTCTATCTTCCTTATAGACCAAGTGACCCATATATAACTTTAATATTCCACCTCTACTTACTAACTTACACTGCATACATGGAATCTCAAAACCGACCCATACTTAGATGATTGTGGCTATGACCATTAATTACGAGTACATATATTTTTTTCTGATCATTTCCATCAACCATGGACTTCCCAGATATAATTATTTTGATTCCCCCATCATTAAAAATTATAATTCCCCACCTTTTTTGTACTTGACTCCGGTGATAATATTTTCATTTTCAGTCATGTGTGGGGTATATTTAATATCTAGAACCCATATACCTGCCCAACTATCTCCCCCAAGGAAATATAAGTAATTTTTATGATCTTGTATATTATTTTATTCATCCAATACCATTTATTAAATTCTCTTGATTACTGATATAACCACCAATCCACTTATTTATTAATTTTTTCTTAATCTTATATAACTGGGAAGCTATATTAATTTTCCAGTTTGTTTTTTGAAGTCTCCAACTACTGATTTCCTTCTTTTTATGTCTTATGAGTTACTTTTCATTAGATCCTTAAGGAATAACAATATTATTTATGCCATAAACCATCACATATAAATAAATAAACATTAAAATCCTATAAGAATGATAAAAATAAACTTTCTCATTTTTTAGCATTGTTTCTATATGATTTATTTTAGAATAGTGAACAAATACTGTATGTGAAAAAATTATCCCTAGAAATGACACAATATTTTCAAGGTCATTATTTTTATCCTTTACTACTTGACTAGTTGCCTTTATATCATCTCCCAAATATACGTTCCTCCAGAGCGTTGATTAATCTGTTCTAGAAAAAACAACATATATATTTTATTTATGATCATGATATATTATATTTTCCCTTTGTTTTTAAAAGTCTACACATGTGAGGCAGGAGTACTGGCTTCACTTGTTACTCAATGGACTTTTATAGCTTTAATTAGGGATTGTGTCCTCTAATAACCTAATACCATGTTGGGTGTAAGGAGTATTTCATGATATTCACACTTTCAATACTAAACCACGAATTCTTAACATTCATTAGTGCTTTTACCTTTATATTTCACTATATTTTTCAATCCATCTATGATTCATGACCTTTATTACACTTTTATATTTAAATCCTAATATTTTTATATGTTTTTGGATATTCCACATTTTAGTTTTCAAATATTTTATTTTAGTTCTTACTTTTGTTCCTTCTCTTGCCACATATGAATGTCCTAATCATATAAAATTTCATTTTCATTTTTTTGGTTTTATCCCTCTATCTATCGGGATCATCAAGGGAAACATCGAACTCAACCTAAATATTGAAACTACCCCCAAATTCACAATTTTTAGTATCACTATAATTAGAATATATCCTCTCAATAATAGTTACTAAGGCATATTCACTTAGGTACCTATAATCCTCAATGTACTCCACTCTTGAGTCATCTAAGCTTCCATATTTATTTGATAATAGGCTCTTTCTATTAAATAATATCCACTGCATTTTCTTCCGTTATGTTTCACCATTAAAAGTTTTCTTAACATATTATTCATATGGGCCAACATATTTTTTTAATACTCTTAGGAGTTAGATTTCCTATATTACCACACTAAAAGAAAGCAAGTTGAATTTTTTTCCTTTGGATTTTCATTTCCCCACTAAAGATTTTAGGAATGGAATGGTATCACTATATCGATAAAAAATTCATCTAGATATCATTTAGTAGAAATTTTATTCAACACTTTGATTTTGGAATCCTATGAGTTCTCATTCACCATAGTTTCATTTCATTAATTTTTCATTTCATATGTGACAATTATGTTATGAAGGTCATACTGAGATACTTATCTAGGATCCTTTTTCTCAAGCATAGATACATTCACATTAAACCATAGAGGTTTTCTTCTTATGTTTATTTCAACAATAATGACATCATCAATATTCTACCAAAGAAAATAGATTTCCTTTTCAAGAGTATTTAAATACTCAATGAACACAGCAATAGTTTTGGTCGATGTCATCCTTAAGACTTAATATTTATTTAACATCACATTCA
The DNA here is from genome assembly GCA_963277665.1 of Viscum album. NCBI lineage: Eukaryota > Viridiplantae > Streptophyta > Magnoliopsida > Santalales > Viscaceae > Viscum > Viscum album. The sequence continues at coordinate 1,279,243,748 of OY728127.1, forward strand.
GCTTCACCTCTTGAACATTAGATTCACTTTTGAAACTATCCATGATTTTTTTCAACATATCATTAGTGGTTTTGTAGTACATTGTCTTGGTGTATATAGGGTTGGACAAAAAACATGTAATGCATTTATTACCTAAACTTCTGTATAAAATACATTGTGCCATTTTTCTGATAAATATTTTATTTCTAGTTATTCTCATATACAATTAATGGTTTCCATGTAATCTTTAATCCCCAAATATTGGAAGTAGTATTGAATACTATACTTCTATAACAATTAATGTTTACCTCTACAAATTTTTAATACATTTCATTTAAAAACAACTAGCACTTCTATTCTTTTCAAATAGAGTAAACATCACCCTAAAAACCATCAACTTTGATACAAATTTTATCTCTCATAACAAGGATAATTATCTAAGGGGAGGGGAAAAATTAGTGAAATACTGATTTAAAAAATCCAAGCCCTTTATCTCAATATTATTCTCATACTGTGAGGTATTCTACTTTATATCCCTTTATTTATCAATATGACTGATGAATTTAATTATCAACACATGATATTTTACTTTCCTTACCCTAACTAAGTTAGTCCAAGGAGCATGAAAATGAAATAAGCCACAAAAACTAAAACACTAGAGCATACATCTATTTGTTTTATACAATATGGTAGCCACATTGACACTCTAAACTCACTATTCACATAATTTTTATAAACTCATAGTCTCTGGTCACATATAGTAAATCACAACTCCTTCTATTAAAAATTTATTCTTTATGAACTCCCAAAGTGGAAATACACTTAAAATAGTGTGCCTCTTATCTATGTACTAATGATGTTCTAGAGATATGATGATCCTGGAATCTCCCATACTAAATTTTAACATTTAATTTACTAGAAATCGTATATATCCCTTGTTTATCAGTTCTATGAGAGCATCAGGATGAATTGATAGAAATATTTCTCTTTTATTTAATTGAAACTTCTATTTCTATTTTTAGATAAATAAATAATATAAATCATATCAAAGGGATAATATAAAATAATTATTTCATCTCTTTTTAGGATCATTCTATGTGTAACCCACACATAAATTTTTCTCTTATGACATATTAATGTTAATTTAGACCCCTTAAAATCTAAGACAAAATATCTCATATAAATTTACTGGTTATTAGAAACTACTTAGTTTTAGCATGTTCTCTTTCACTAATAAATTAGTTCCTCTTTTCGATGATTTCAACATGGCAAAAACATTTTAACTATAATACATAATAGGTATTAAATATTTTTCATGGTCATTATTTGTTTCTACATGGTGTGGCTTCCTGTTGACCAGTTCCATAAAACCCTTGCATTTATCTCCTCTTTGACCTACCCATGACCATGAAATTATGTCCTCTAATTTGGTGACTCACTTAACTAGATACAACATGTAAATTTCCCAATGGTACGTGATCCCATAAAATTGAAAAAAAAACTCAGCAACACAACCACATTCAAAATTTGCATGCCACACAAAGTAACTATTCGATGAACATCATCTTTTAAACATGACTAGTGTGAAGACTACACCTCATGAAATAACCACCCTTGAAAATTCAGTGATATTGATTTTCAACTCATCACCTCCTACAGTTTGGTGTCTTATAGTATAGTGAAGTGAAATATTCAAATTATTCAAACTCTTTCTACATTCTATGTTGTGCATTAAATTGCACAATGTAGCCTGCATGAGCCTTGTACCACATTGAACATTCCCTTGAATTTGTACTTCTTTATAATCCAAGAAACCTCTTAATAGGTCATTCATTTACAAATGAAATTTGTTCTTTCTTATAACCTCCCATTATGCCCCACATGTGGGAGTCTAAGCCTCTCTTCCCCTTATACACTAAACTAAACAACTACTCATATTCACACATACTTGTACATTTTTGCATAGGTGCTCACCTATACTACTACCATTATATGGGACTATATTTGAGGTTGATTGGATTACTCTAGGTGGTTGGTTACTCAGATGTCCCATGATATTGGGATGCCCATGTTTTTTTCAATCCAACATTTATTGTAGAATAACCTATAGATTTTTCAATTTGGTCTCCAACATCATAATAATGGAGTTACCTTTACATAGCCTACCAAGACACCACTACGACATATACAAGTGAACTATGGTGTAAACTTTCCAAACCAACAATATCCTACAATGAAAATTAATTGGTTATAAAAAAGAGTCTATATTCCAAATAGATTTCATCCTTATAAATACTCCAAAATCATCTATACTTTACACTCTTCATAAAATTGTGGAGAGAAAAAATCAATGTAAAACACAAAATGGATTTGTGCTAGAAATCTTTAATTTATCTAAGTGGATGAGAACATCACATTACCCTAATATACATAGACATGACATCACATGTACCTTATATATTAATGACTATAAACTCTCGTAGTCTACCTTAATCAAGGGAAATAATTTCAAACCATTCATATGAGAGAAAAAATCCCATATTGTTTAAGAATAAAGTGATGTAATAATCAAAATTATACCCAACCATCTAATTAGCCAATACACGTAGATTTAATAAGAATTGTATAATTGTATAAAAGTTCACATTCTAAGTATATTTCCAAAATTGGGTATGGGTATTCAATATGAAACATGAACCCCTACCAGACCAAATAGACAGTGTATGTAAATCAATTTTTTATACATGGAATGGAATATAGTGAAAAAATGATTTTATACCCCATGATAATATTTTTTATATCTATATTAAATACTAATCATTCTAAATTATACATTTTTTCACAACCTATATGATTCCATGAAAAAAGTCAATTAGAAATTACTAAATTTCTTATTTTAAGTGGCCCATTATCATTTAACTTCATCAAATATATAGCAAATGTGAAGGAATATTAAATTGGAGATTGTGTTTTTTGTAACATAAAAAAATTTATATCAATAAAAACATTAAAAAATAATAAAATAATAAAATATAAGTTCATGTATAATCATACCATATATGATATAATGTTATAGAGTCGTTATGTTAATTTTATTTTTAGTATTTTTTAAACTCATTACATCACTATATAATTCCTTCCACATATCTATGTAGCCACATAAAAAAAACCTCCAACTAAACTTGTTCAAATACGAACATCTATAAATATTGATTTTTTTGAGTAATAGATAGACATAAAAATCATATTCGTAATGATAAACTTTTTGAAGATAGTATTAAAACTCGTTTACTAAACAATAACAAATGTTAAGATGTTAATAACTTATATTGTATACATAGAACTCTTTTTACGTTCATTAAAATCATCATTTTCAGAACATTTCCATAAAAATTTACTTTGAGATAACTTTGGTAGCTAAATGTAACAATTTACTCTACAATACATTACCAATGCATTCTAAATAATTTTATGATATTAAGTGACATTCACATTAAATTTGACTAGCATAATATTTTTTTCACTTGAACGTATCATTGTCCAAGAATACTCTTAATAGCCTCCTAGAATATATATTATCTTAAAAAAATTATTTTAAGACACATAAACTATTTTATGATTATAAAATAACACTAATTTCCATAGGTGGGTATATTTAATGAATACACTGTCAATATCCAAATCTTACCTGGTATTCTATGTTTTTATATCCTTTAATGAAAATAAGACTTAATTTTTTAAAATATTCCACTACAGGTAGTGGGAAATAATTCCCACATATTTAAAAAAAAATCTCAGTTATACTATTTCATCCCAGATAAAACCACTTTTATCTATATCTTCTGTTTAAAAATATTATGTAATAAGATTAATAAAAAATAATTGGTAACAAAATCAGCATATTTTATTACTCATAAATATTATATGTTTACAAAATATTATTATCATATAATGATATTATGATTATTATACATATCCTTTATCAAATCCATCTCATATTGAAATTTTCCTTTGTATTCTAAATATTCATAATAGAAACCTCTAATTCCAAATTTTAATACAAAGTACATCCTCCATAAATTATTACCATGATTTTAACTTTATTATATTTATAAAATTTATAAAATGTACATTTGGTATCACATACCATTCAAAATAAAACAATTTATTTCTAATGCATTAATACCTAACATAGATTTTATATGGATTTTTTTAAACACTGTCAGAAAATTTTATAAAATTCTATCAGATAGAATTTCTTTCCCTCATCTAGTTTTTTTGACATTTATGTTTCAATGACTATGGCTATATATTGAATCATCCAATTTTATTCCCCAAACAAATTTTTAATCCATTTTCTCTTTCATCACCACACCTGAGACTAGACATCACATTCCATTCTCATTAAGTCTCAACACATGAAAGAAACATCGTAAACAATTAATGAGAACATCCATTAAAAAAAACTTCTAATAATAACCACATTTTGAATTACATATCTATAACAAGACTTAAAGGATAACTTCACTCTCTCAAAGTCATTGTCATAATCAATAAAAATATGTACATGACTAGAGACTAAGGTTCCTTTAGTCATGTAGAAACTAATGTCTTTGAAACATAATTTTTTTTCCTTCTATGATTCTCGAAATAATATTGAACCACTTACCGAACAACTTCAAAAAATTCTTATTTATGAAAGTGTATCTCTCTAACACATAGATTATTATTTAACATTTAAGTATAATTCTTATGTCTCCTAACCATTATAATAAAATCACTTATTTTAATATTTTGTTTCTCTATGATTCATTTAAAACACATTTTAGTTTATGATAATTACATAATATTGATAGTTTAAACCTTTATTAGGTTAGTATCAAGTTTCACACACATTTTATAATGATTTTTATTGAATTTAATCCCTCTAAAATGATGATTGGTGGGGTCTGTAGGATCATAACATGATCATTGGAAATTTAAAAAACACTTCTTATTCTTGATATATCTCTATGTTATCCATAATTCATATAAATGATGAACAAAATGCCCATGGTTTACCTATATTGCAGTTACAGTATCCACCATCTAGATTGAAAAAATTTGATGATGTTCCAAGAATTTGGAATATTCCATGGGGGGAAAAGGGTTTGTCTATGGGGGGTGAAATGTAGTGGGTCACTAATATGATAGGATTGTGGGGAATAGGGTAAATCCAAGGATGTACATACAGGTGGGGCACATGATGTTCAACAATGTTGATGAAAAAATGGGGCACATGCATGGCCCTTAGCTTCACATAGTAATAAATAACAAAAAACCCTGATTTTTTTTGACTCTAGGACATTATGTAATGTATTATTTAGCCTAAAGGTGATGTATATATTCCTTCTTAACCCAAATTAAAAATACGTATTATATAGAAATTAAATAAAAACAGAATTAAAGGAAAATCATTGTAGTAATAAAAAAAGAATCCTACCTCTATGGGGATTACATCAACCTTTGGATCCTGAAATAGTTCCTAGGGACCCCAAAGCCTGGATGTGGTCCTAAAACCTTCAATTATTAACAAAAAGATATTCTAAATGAATATAGAAAGCACTGAAAAGAATGATCATTGGCATAGGGACAAGAATATGTATGTATGTATTCAATATTTGAATAAACATGAAAAAAATATATTTATATTACATTTTTATGCATTAGAAGACACACTATTAAAAAGAGTATTTTTTAATATCTATTAGGATGTCTAGATTATAGTTTTTAAATGTGTAACCTTTAGTATTTTTGTAAGAATAAGTTGAATCATTAATAGTGAAAATTTAAGAAAGAAAAAAAAAATGTTTGAATGGATGTATTCCCATTAGTTTCAAAATTAGAATTTGAATAAACCCAACTATATGTATCGGGGTTAATATATGTTATTTTTAATATATTATATTATTTCTATATTTCATAATTTTTAAATGGGAATGTATTTAGTGTTTTTTCTAATAAAATTATCAGCATATTTTTTATTCTTTATATCAACATAATTTGTTACTTTGGATTATAATTTTTGTGTTTTTTCATGAATTTTATTAAAGTTTGATAAAATTTATATTCATGTGTGTTGATATAAAGTAAATTTCAATGGAATAAAAATATATCATAATGTATATTGTTTTTGTATATGAAGCTATTTAAAATATATGATAGTATTGAAAATGACATTGCATATATTGATTTAAACATGTTATGAAATTTGTTGATGTAAATGAATGAACTATACTTACTAGGTTCATACCATAGGGGTTCTAATCAATATAATATAAATCATAAATTCCATAAATTTACAATTATAACATGACGTTCGAAAAACAATAATGTGAGAAAAACCGGACTTGTAATATTAATTTGACAATAAATCGCTAGGCACTCATTGAGTAAAAATAAAGTTTTTGTATAACAAAGTATCTATAATAAATAAATATGACTCTAAAAATATTAGACAATAAACCAAAAAATTGAAAAGTTTATTCAAATATTTATTAATTTGATAATATATTGAAAATAAAAAAACATGTGTTTTTAATAAAAAAATTAAAACTTATAAGTTCTTTAATATTAATTTGTTAAAAAAATATTTTATTTTCATATCAATATGCGTTCTTTATTTTATAACCATTATATGAAAATAAATTCCATTCTAAGAGAGAGTCAAAAATATGGAAAAACAATGAATAAATTGAATTCTATTGTCCTTGTTATTTGAGGTGAAACCCAAAAAATATCAATCTTTTTTTACTGGTAGAGTATAGGGTATATTATTAATTGCATTGATCTTTTATTCCAACACCACACAAAATAATAAAATATATAGTTAAAATATTGTACATTTTAATTATTTTAAATTATTAATTCACAATAGTGGCTTACCTCGGGGTGGAATTGAGGAGGATACTCACATACCATTTTTATATTGTCACTATTATTATTTAACTAAAGTATTCTACACATATTATTAAATTAATAAAAATGGGGATTTAATTAATAAATTATATGTATATGGATGATTTCAATGACATGATTAATTCAAGAAATTAAACAAAATGGAGTTTGAAAGACCACAATGAATTAAAATTTAAATACCTATCATGTCAATAAATTTAAACCAACCTTAATATCTTATAAAGGATTCCACACTATTAATCCCTGAAATTGAAAATAAATAATAATTTATTTTTTATATCACTATATTAAATGGATATAATATTTAAAAAAAAATTACAATGAGTGAGTTACTTCCACATATAACTTCTAGGTAGAGTTATCCTATTCATTGTAAAGACTCAGAATTTCTATATAATTTTTTTAATTATATGGAACTATTCTCAGACCACGCTCTCTAATGACACATGATTATGGGGCCTGGAGAGCCCAGAAGGTAATTTTGAACTTTTTAATGTATGTTTAGTAAACGCATTATTGGGTTTTTCTAACTTTTGAACCAGTGCTTGGTTTGAGAATATGAGCACACCGATGAAATAAGAATTCCAATATTCACCAATAATGGACATAACTTCGACCGAAAAGGGATGAATGAAAAAGTTTATTTTTTGACTTTTTGAGAAAAATAATAAAATAACATAAAAAGATATTTTACATTATTTATTTTCCATTTGGTGGATGATGATGATGCTGCGGTGCGGTGATAATGCAGTGAAAGAGTGTATTAATGAGGCTCATTAATGTCCCGCATCACGTAGCATAACGAAGAAATAAAGGGAGCATAACAGAGAAGCTTTTTTATAAATGAAACTGCATAACGACGTCACGTCGCATTGTAACTGAAACTCTGCGACATGTTTCCTTTAATTATTTGTCATGTTGGAGATGAAAAAATTAATCATTGGAGACTCTCTGATGAATCTCCAATAGAAATATCTCTTCTACGAAGAATGATGAAGAATGTCTATGATACTTAACCCACTCTGACAAACCTCAAAGAACAAAGACAGAGGTGACGACAAGAATGCCATGAACTCTCGAGGATGAACACCTTGGAATCAAACATCAAAGATGAAGGGGTCTAATTTTTATTTCAAATTTCATCCTCGTTCTTTAAAAAAAAAATGAACCCAGATCAACCCAAGTTCAAGTTGATCCACGATTCATGAGTTTATGCAGGAAGGTGACTTTTCATGGGTATTTATCATTCGAGACTCAAACCGTGCATGAAATGGTTGAACTATAATCCTCGAACATCCCCATTGATTTAAAACTATAACTCTGAGGGCCCTGGCCAACATAAACAAGGTCAGAGCACCTCCACCCATGCATTCTTGGTGGCCACATTCTCAAAGTGAAGGAAATTCAATTCCGGGGCCTGAGAAGGGATGACCGTGATCGGTTAGGCCCCTATGTGTAGACGGATTGGAAAAAGGACTACCAGAGAAAGTCCGGTGGCCCAAATAAGGAGTCGTTACTATGACACCACCGATGCGGCCCCACTAACGTGGTACCACCGACGTGGCGGATAGTGCACACCAACTGTATGAATGAGGTAGCACCAATTGGCGCCGCGATAGCAACGGAGGCGGCTGACCCTCAATGGCTGCACTGTTGGATGAAATCATACCCGATGGGGGGCCACGACTGTTAGAGAATGCGGCCAACCTACTGCGGCGGCGTGAGTCATAGCACCATGCTGGCGCCCCATGGGCGCGGTGTCCCGTGTTTGGTCCACCCGGGTGGTGTAGGCCACAATCCAACAACCATAGATGGAGGGGACCCACATCAACGTGGCCTGTTGGAGATGGACACAACTCAACTACCGGGTCCCGATTGGGCGGTGCACCACCAGTCCGCCCCCTGGAGGACCTGGCTAAGACCGGTACGCCGCATCCCCAACATAGTGGATTGGGCCAATCCCGCGCCCAATGGGACAGACCCGAACAAGAGAGCCGGACTCGCAACCCAGCGGGTCGGACCATCACTGATGGGCCAATGAGACAGACCCGCATCGATGGGCTAAACCCGCATCGATGGGCCAAACCCACGACCTCCGGTCCATGCTGGACTATACCGGCTCACCGAGTGACCCGGCGGGCTGGACCCTTGGTCAAACCGGGCCGAGTCCTGCAACAATTATTGGGTTTGGCACATTGGCGAGGTAGAGTCAGACCGACCCCAACCCAAACCATGTCAAGTTGAGTCTTTCAAATTAAACTGGGGGTATGTGGGACTCTTGAGTTGGGTTGGTCGGGTCGACCTGACCTGGTCAGACTAGGCCCTGTCACAACCGGCCCCCTGTTTACTAAAACACTTGTATCTTACAAACCAAGCATCCGATTGACAATCTGTTTGAAGAGTTGGGAACCTTTTGACAAGGATGATCTTTTATAATGATTTATGGTAAATTTAATATACATAGAGATTCGAATAACATCTTGAGGAGTTGTTCATCCAAGCACTCTATGTACGGAACCCTACGGTTGGCTGGGACTTGAAAACAGCTCGACGATGGCCCAATGGGAAGAGGATTTGTGTGACCTAGAAGTCCCATGGTCCGGAGCGACATTTTGTGACCCGAAATAACCATGGTATTCTATATGAGGATTACCTCTATTCAGTCATGGTGGGAAGCGACTCTATGTGACATGACAGGCCCACAGTGGGGAGTATCTCTGTGTGACCGAGTATACCCATGACACACATCAACGATGAATACCATAGGAGACCCAGGTTAGTGGGAAGAGACTCTGTGTGACCTAGTAGGCCCATTGTACTCGATAGAGGAGGAGTTCCACAATAGTTAATGTGTTTGATGATATGCGCGATAATGCTACCATCACGACCCTAGGATATACTTGGTGTGATCTGTCTTGTACTTCATGCTTCATTTAGAGGATTATTGTGCGGTTCTTTAATTTTTTGGGGTCCCTTCTGATTTTTGTTTTACTCACCCCTTGCACGGGCCTCACACCTTCATGTCATGTCCCATGCAGATAATTGACACTTCAATAGAGACCTTGGTGGACCGGGACCCAGTAGATCCCATGAGATAAGGACCGATCTACACTTCAACGGTGGACTTAGCAGCCTAGGACCAGGTGGGTCCCCATAGGACTAGATGAACATGACATACTACTTTGGTTTCATGTAGCATCACTAATCTTATGATCAGGTGGGGTTTTCCATGGATGGCCATCAGAGCACAGTTATGTACATTATTGTTTCAGTTATTTTTATTGGATTTGTATTCTGGTCCACTTTCTTTTAGTTTCATTTTTTACTCAGTCATTTTTAGTATACTTTTTCTCCCTTTCCAATGTGTTGGAAAATGGTTTGGGGTGTTTTTGTGTGTACAAATACTTAGAAAAATTCCTCCCACATGCAGGTTGACACCTTCGATGCTAGTCTCCAACCCCTGGCCTTCTGGAGGCGGGCAAGGGATTGTCATGACATAGGCCCCAGAAGATGGCTCATGAGAAATTTGTATTACAAGGAGGTTGATCCTAACACAAAGACTGAGATGATGTGCTCTATTTTGGGGAAACAATGTTAAGGGTTGGGAGTCCGACTTTCAAATTCGGGGATTTTAGTGTTCGTGCGGTGGCCCACGTATCCATACAACAGGACCATGAAATATGCTTTTCGGCTCAATAAATGAAAACATTGGTTGTATATGTTTATCCTTAGGTTCTTTTGAAACAAAATCAGCTCACCAGGTATAACCTTATGACTGTGGTACATCTTGATCTATTTCAGGATGCTTCCACATGGAAACCCAGTCAGGATCTCAATACGATATCATGATGATAGCCCTCATAGTGGTGAGGCATCCATTCAGGGTCCAATTCTTGATATGGCCCACCAGGTGATTCACTAGTGCTACCACCACCTGATGGTCAGCATATACCACCGATGGTTCTGGAAGAGGATGTTCGTTGGATCAGTTCCATACATGAGTTTCAGAGATAGAGACCTCCCATGTTTTGGGGAGAGATGGATCCTATGTTTGCTGAGGACTGGCTGGAGGCTATGATGTGGGTCTTCCACTTAGTGAGGACACCTCCTGACCATATGGTGATATTTTAAGAGAGCATTATTCATAGCTCGATAGGGATATGGGGGACCTAGACAATACAGACACGACGAGGAAACCCTTTCCTCGGATGACTTTGAATGGATTTTCTGGGAGTAGTTTTTTCCAAGAACTTGTGATCTATTAACATTTAGGAGTTTCTTAACCTACAGCTGGGCAACATGACGGTGGATGATTACTCAACAAGGTTCACTAAGCTATCTCTCTACTCTACATGCATTGTGAGAGACCCTTTATTCAGGTATCAAGAATTTGAGTAGGGAATCATGTGAGTGATCAAGAAATCAATGTAGTATCTCAACATCCCTACCCAGGACCGGGTGCTAGAGTGATCCATTATTGTGGAGATCCTTTTGGAGGAGCAGGTGCCGACTTCTAGAGTCGCCAGAAAACCAAGGAAAAAACATCTTTGACAGGCAGTATACAAGAGAAATAGTGGCCAAAGTGGACCAGTTCATTTAGAGGATGCCTCCAAAACTCAATGTCGGTAGTGCGGGAATCCCAATATAGGGGGAGTCAGCAATGAGCCAAGTAGTGCATTTCATGTGGCGAGCATGAAAAAATGGCATGTGACTTTCTGAACCATCGTAACGATGAATGACAGACAGTGGATGGGCCGCTGAGGAATCTGAAGCAGTTTGAGCAAGGAGGTATGTAGGGTGACAGACGTCGTAGGGGAGCTGACTGAGCATCAGGTAGTGGGTGATGGTTTGAGGTGTTACCAACACCACCCACAGGTGGTCTACCCCAACCTCAGGGAGTAGGAAGGCAAGGGGAAGCTCACCTCTATGTAGTAGAGGATTATGACCACAACTCTCCTGATATGATCCAAGGTATGATCAATGTCTTATCCAACCTATATGATGTTATTATTGAGACATGTTCGAGTCACTCCTTTATTTCCACAACTCACATTCGGATCTCGGAGAATATGGTGGAGCCATTGGATCGATCCTTACTGCAAGAGACTCCTATGGTATAGGATTCGATGATTAAACAATGGTGCCAGTAGTGTGAGATTACTCTAAAAGGAAATATCTTCATCTAGGATCACCAAGTAGAGAGGTCTATGTCGTACGACGTCATCCTGGGTATGGAATAGGTATCCATAGTCCATGTTCAGATCGACTATTTTAGGCATATAGTGTTGTGTGTCCATAGAGGTGGGACTGGGTTTTCCTTCACCGGTGAGAAGGAAACCAATGTAGTGCAGGAAGAACTCTCTCGGAGGAGGGTGTAGTTGATCACTCACCAATTTTCTAGCCTAACCCTCATTACATTGGATGAAGGGAGTCTAAACATCCCTATAGTGGTGGATGAGTACAACGATGTTTTTCCTATGGATGTTCTATGACTACCTCCTTGTAGGGAGGTATAATTTTTCATCAACCTGTACCCTAGTACACCATCAATATCCACATCAGAATATCGAATGTCTATGTAGAGCTTTGTTAAATGAGGTTACTGCTAAAGGAGTTGTAGGAGAAGTGGTTTGTAAGGCCCAAGATTTCACCATGGGCAGCCCCAGTGCTTTTTCCAAGAAATTAGACACTATTTTAATGTTGTACATGGACTTCTGGAACCTTAACTAGGTGACCGTGATGAAAAAGACTCCACTGCTAAGAATTTATGACCTCTTCGACTAGATGATGGTATAGAAGTGGATCCCAAAGATATTACTTAGATCGTGCTATCACCACCTTCAGTTGAAGGATGGGGATTTATCGAATATAACCTTCATGTGCTTGTACAACCACAATGAGTTAATGGTGATTCCGTTTGTCATGAACAGAACCCCATGAGTGATCATGGGCCTCATAAACATGATCATACATCCATACCTGTACTGGATCATTGTTGTCTTCATTGATGACATCTTGGTTTAGTTAGAATTTGAGGAGTAACATGATACACAAATGCGAATAGTCCTGGATACACTCTAAGAGAAACTACCTTATGGTAAGAACTCTAAGTGAATGTTATAGATTCCAGAGGTCCGATTTCGAGTAAACAACATCTCATAGGCTAGAGTTGCAGTAGATCCAACTAAGATAGAGGCAGTTCTTTCTTGGGAGCCACCCATGAGCGTGATTAAGGTGTGGAGATTCTTGGTGTTGGACGGTTACTATTACATGTTAGTAACTAACTTTTCTAGAGTAGCAGTGCCCTTTTCATCCTTGAATCAGAAGGTACATGCCTTCATGTGGATGAAAAAATGCTAGAAGAGTTCTAGGAGCTGAGGTGGAGTCTTACTAGTGCCCCCATATTGAGACTACTAGAGGAGTGAGTTGGGTATGTATTTTACAATGACTCATCAGGGACCAGACTGGGTTGTGTCCTAATGTAGAAGAGAGCTGTGATCACCTCGGGATCATGAAAGTTGAGTCAGCATGAGCAGAACTATGTGACTAATAACATGGAGTTAGTAGTTGTTGTATTTTCCCAAAATATATGCAAGTACTACTTAATGGGTGAACGATTTTCTGTCAACTCTGACCACAATATTCTCAGCTATATCTTCTCACAGAAGGACATGAACATGATATTATAGTGATGTATGAAGATATTCTAGGTCTGTGACTTTGAGACAGTCTGTACTCTGGGAGAGGGCAACATGGTGACATACACACTCAGTAGGAGGACTAGGTTATAGATGTTGAGTGAGACTACAGAGCATCTAGTCTCTATGATGATTTCCTTAGTGGATTGTGATTGATAAGTTTCTCACCAGCATATGACAGTCACTCCCCAATTTTTATAGTGAGTTAGGGAGGCACAACTTGTGGATGTTGACTATGAGGCCTGACGTTCTCATATATCCTCAAGACATGCTCTGGATGGATTTTTGATATGTGGAGAGAACACCACCATTTTCAAAGGGCACAACGTAGTACGAGTGAAATTGCGGGAGGATGTGTTGAGGGAGTTCCATACATCTCATTTGGCAGTACATCATAGAGCAGAGAATATGTACCAAGACCTCCGATCCCAGTACTGGTGGCCAGGGATGAGGAAAGTGATGGTTGAGTTCATTTCACGATTCCTCAATTGTGAGCAAGTGAAGGCCGAGTATCGAGTTCACGCAGGCTTGGCCTAGCCACTCGAGGTACTAGAGTGGATATTGGATGGTATCGAGATTGAATTTGTGATGGGGTTACCACGTACATCTAGAGGTTATGATTCAATTAGGGTGATCATTGACTGACTCACCAAGTTGGATCTCTTCCTACCCATCCAGGAGTAGGGACTAGTAGAGGGCTTGGGACTCCTCTATGTTCAGTAGATAGTGCAGGTCCATGGGGTGCCTTCAACAATCGTCTTAGAACGTGATGCATGCTTTACATCCTTGAAGTAGAAGGTATTAGAAGATGCTTTTGTGACTAAAATGCACCTGAGCACAAATTTTCATCCATAGTTTGATGGTCAGATGAAGAGGACCATACAGACCCTGGAAGACATGCTATGTGCTTGAGTCCTAGAATTTGGTCATATTTGGGACAACCACCTACCACGTGTGGAGTTTTCATAGAACAACAACTATTATTCCAACATTGGAATTGTACCCTTTGTGGCCTTGTAATGGAGGCCTTGTAGATCACCCATATGATGGACAGACCCAGGGGAGTCGACAATCGTGGGTCAGGAGTTTGTATGGGCTACCACAAAGAATATGTAGATCATCCATGAGTATATGAGGACTACACAGAGCTGATATAAGTCTTATGATGATAGGAGATGGAGACCCTAGGAGTTTGAGGAGGGAGACCATGTGTTCCTTCAAGTCTTACCCCAATGAGGGTTACATAGATTTGGCTATGGTGGAATGCTATCACCGAGTTCATCAGACCCTTTCAGATCCTGAGAAATGTTGGAGAGTTTGCATACCACCTATCCCTACCACCACAGATGCACCAGGTGCATGATGTTTTCCGCATGTCATAGTTTAGGAGGTACGTGCATGACCCATCGCACACAACCAACTACGGTGATATGTACTTTGATGATGGGGCGACTTTTGCAGTGATCTCGGTGGAGATTGAGGACTAATAGGTGTGGGTCCTTCGAGGAAGGTAGATTCTTCTAGTTCGTGTTAGGTGGTAACACATGAGTATCCAAGAGAGAACATGGGAAAGAGAGGCTCATATTAATACTCAGTAACCCCATCTATTTTTCTAGTTTTTAATTTGGATTTCAGGGATGTAAAGCCCCTTGTTGGGGAGAATATAAAGACTCAGAATTTCAGTATAATGTTTTTTACTATATGGAATTACTCTGAGACTCCACTATATTACGACATATGATTATGAGGCCTAGAGATCCCAAAATAGAATTTGGAACTTTTTTAAGGTACGTTTAGTAAATGTGCGAGCAGGTTTTTTTAACTTTTGAACTGGTGCTCAAAAAGAAAATCCGAGGACACCGTTGAACTCGTATCTCCAGGATTCGACTACAATGGACTTACCATAGACCAATAAGGGCTGAATAGAATAGTTTATTTTTGAACTTCTAGATAAAAATAATAAAATAACATAACGATTTATTTTATATTATTTCTCATTCTGTGAGAAGTGGATGGCCACGCTATGGTGTGGCGATGGAACTGCAACAAAGCATACTACTGAAGCACATTAATGGCCTGCATCATACATCACAACGATATAACAAAGAGAGCATAAAAACGTGACATTTCTGCATAACTGAAATGCTGGGACATGATTCCATTAATTATCTTTCATTTTGGTGACAAGATAATTAAACCTTGGATACTCTATGATGAATCCCCAACAGAAATTCCTCTCCAATGAAGAAGGATGAAGAACTCTGGTGAGACTTCATTGACTTCGACGAACCTAAAAGGACAAAGCCAGAAGTGAAGACATAAAATCATTGAACTCATAAGGAGAATATTTCAGCCTCGAACATCAAATATTTTGGGGTTTGATTTTTTATTTCAATGTTCTTCCCTACTCTACTTTTTCTTTAAACGACGAACACAGAAGATCCCACAAACAAGTTATTCTGTGATTCAGGCATTTATCTTAAAGGGTGATTTTATTTATTGATTTATTATCCAGGATTCAAAATATGCCTGAAACAGTTGAACTAAAATCCATGAACATCCCCCTTGATTTAAACCTCTAACGTGGAGGGCCCAAGCTAACACGAATAAGGCCCGAGCACCTCCGCTCATGCATTCATGGTGGATACATTTTTTGATGTGGAGGTAATTCGATCTCGGTTCCAGAGAAGGGATAATGATGACCTGAGAGGCCCGTAGGCATAAACAGATTGTAAAATTGACCACCAGAGAAACTCTGGTGGCTTGTGGAAGGTGCCGCTGATTTTCCCCACTGGTGCATCACCGCCGACACGACCATAGTGAAAACTGGCTGTAGCAGCTGGTCCACTGCAGCGGCCAGACCATGGCGGCAGCGTGAAGGGGGTGGCGCCTACCAGTGCCATCGAAATTCTGGAGGCGTCTGACCCTCACTGGCCACGACATAGGATGGTGGCGTGCCAATCGTCGTGTTTTGTGGTGGGTGGAGGTCACAGCAGTGGGAGTCATGGACTAGGAGGGCACTACATGGAGGGGGAGGCCTGTGATCCGTTGTCCACAAGTGGAGGGTCCCCGAATGTGTGGGGACTACCGGTGCTGGATGCGGCTCGACTAAAATTTCTTTTCCAGGCGATGCCCTGCGGGACAGCCCCCCTAGAGGGCTGGGCTAAGGCTTGTGGGTCAGAACCGCACCAGTGGGTCAGATCCATGCCCGTCAGGCCGGACCAGCACCGGTAGCCCAGCAGGTTAGACCCATGAACTAGTTATCCAGACCCATGAAGATGGGTTAGACTAGTGATCTTGGGATAGACCCTTGCCATTCGGGCTGAACCAGACTAGGCTGGGTCACCGGGGCGACCCGGTAAGCTTGACCCTTGGCCAAACCAGGCCGGGTCTAGCAGGGCTTATTGGGCGTGGCCCATTGTCCAGATCAGACCAGAATAACCCCAACCCAAACCAGGTCATGTCGAGTCCATATAATTATACTAGTGCATATGGTTCCCTTGGGCCGGGTTGGTTGGGTCGGCCTGACAGGGTCAGACTAGGACCTATCACAACCGGCACCCTGTTCTTAAAAACACCCATATATTGAAACCCGTGTGTCTGATTGATGATAACTTTGTGGCATTGGGACCCTATTAATGAGGTATGTTTTTTGGCATGTTTTTTAGTGAATTTCATGGACTTATAGATGCAATGAATGTACTGAGGAGCTGTTCTCCCAAGTGCGCTACGTACAGAACCCTGCAGTTGGCTGAGACCTGAAGACTACTTAACGATGGCCCAGTGGGAAGAAAATCTGTGTGACCCAGAATTCCCACAGTGGGAAGCATCATTTTGTGACATGGAATACCCATAATACTTTATAGAAGGAGTACCACAGTTTAACTGTGGTGGGAAGGGGCTATGTGTGACCCGACAGGCCCATGGTGGGGAGCAGCTCTGTGTGACCCCGCATACTCATTGTACTCATCTGAGATGCATACCATTGCAGTCCATGGTTAGTGGGAAGTGGATATGTGTGACCCTAAAGTCCCAATATACTCGATAGAGGAGGAGTTATCTAGTATACAAGGAGTTCGATTATATGACTGATGATGCTACCACCACTACCCTAGAATATACCTAGTGTGAGCTGTCTTGTATGCCGTGCTTCACTTTGAGGATTATTGTGTAGTCTTTCCTTTTTGTTTTGGGGACCCTAATGAGTTTCATGTTACACACCAATGCATGGACCCTGCCCTTGCATGTCGTGTCTTGTGGAGATGATCAACGCTTCAATAAAGACCATGGGGGACCAGGACCCTATGGAGCCCCGTGAGATAAGACCAGTCAATGTTTCGAAGATGGAATTGGTGTCTTAGGACTAGATGGGCCCTAGTAAGACTAAGAAGACATGAAATGAAACTTTAGAGTCTAGTAGATTCACTACTATTATTATCAGGTGGTTTTTTATTTGGATGTCCATTAGAGATTCTTTTTCTACTTTGTAATTTTAGTTCTTTTTTTTGGGTTTTTATTCTGGCCCACTTTCTTTCAGTTTTACTTTTTTACTGAGTATTGTTTTAGTATACTTGTTCTATCCATTCAGTGTGTTGGGATGTGGTTGGGTGTGTGTGTGTATAGGTACTCAGGAAAATTCCTACCACTTTGAGGGTGACACCTTTGGTGCTATTCTCCATGCCCTAGACTTCAGGAGGCGGGCTTGCGGTAGTCATGGCACAGCCCCCAGAGGATGGGTCGTGATAAAGTGGTATTAGAGGGAGGTAGATCCTACCAATAAGACGGGGAGTTTTGGTTTTGTTTTGGGGGAATATTTTTATCTGTTTCAAGTCAGACTTTCAGATTTAGGGTGTCCAATGTTGGTGCGAAGACCGATGTATCCATACACTTGGACCTTGAATTATTATTTTCATCTTAATACATGAAAACATTGGATGAATAATTGTCTTTTTACATTATTTTAAATAAAATTCATATCACCAGGTATAACCTTCTGAACGTGGTACATCATGATCTATTACATGAATCCTCCACATCAACGACTAGTCTGGTTCCTGATATGAGGTCGTGATGACAGCCCACTTAGCAACGAGGCATCTGTTTAGGGACCTGTTGTTGAGATGGCCCCACAGGGTGATGCACTAGTCCTACCACCACCCAATGTTCAAAATATACATTGTGAAATTCCAGAAGAGGACATCCGTAGGCTCAGTTCCCTACACGAGTTTCAAAGATAAAGAGCTCCCTGGTTTAGGGGAGAGATAGATCCTCAGGTCACTGAGGACTGGATGGATGTTGTGACGTGAGACTTCCACATAGTGAAGACATTTCCTGAGTAGATGGAGATATTGGCAGCAGACCTTATACAGAACTTGATAGGGATATGGTGGTTCTTGACTACCCAGATGAACGAAAAGGCATCCCATACCTAGGCAGACTTCAAGCGGTTTTTCTAAGAGGAGTTTTTTCTGGCGACCTTGAACTCTGTGCGCATTCAAGAGTTTCTTCACCTACAACAGGCCATCATGACAGTGTATGGGTACACAACAAGGTTCACTGAGCTATCTATCTACTCTAAAAAGTTGATACATTTCCCTTTCTTCTAGGATTGAGACTTTGAGAAAGGACGACAGAGGGAGATCTGGGCATTAGTGTAGTCTCTCAGCATCCCTACCGATTCTGGGGTGCTAGAGAGAGCCCTTCTTGTGGATATCTTCTTAGTGGAGAAAGCGTCGATAGCTAGAGAATCCATTAGACCCTAGGAAACAGAGTCTTTCATAGGGAGAAGATAGTAGACACAGGGGACCATGTGGGCCAGCTCTTTTAGAGGATGACCCCTAGAATTAGGGTTGCTAGTGCGGGGATCCCAGACTATGGGGAGTCAGCAATGATCCAGGTTGTTGTTTGCGTGCGTCGGGCAGGGAAACATGGAACATGACTACCTGAACTGTCATACATATGACTAGTAGACGGTTGGGGGGCTATCAAGGCATCAGAAGCGGATCAAGCAAGGAGGTAAGCATGGTGGAATAATTGGTAGGGGAGATGGACGAGCGACAGGTAGCGAGAAAAGGTTTGAGGTGTTACCACCACCACCCCCAGGTGGTCTACCCTGACCTTAGGGAGCACGAGGGCAAGGAAAATCTCATCTCTAGGTAGTAGAGTCTTATAAACATGACACTACTGAGATAATATGTGGTACAGTCTATGTCTAATCCACCTCAGTTGTTGTTCTTATAGACACAACTTCTAGTCACTCCTTTATTTCCATGAATCTTGTTTGGAGCTCAGAGATTATGATGGAGATATTGGCTCGATTCTTACTGCTAGAGACTCCTACGAGAGGAGATTAGATGATTACACACTTGTTCCAGAAGTGTGAACCTAATCTATGAGGCGAGATCATCGTCTTGGATCTCATAGTAGCAACATCAAGGCCTTAAAACATCATCTTGGCTATGGAATAGGTATCAACAGTCCATGCTCAGATAAACTATTTTAGGCATACAACGTGGTGTGTCCGCAGAGATGGGACTGGGTTTTTACTTTCCAGCGAGAAGGAAACCCATGTAGGGTAGGACATACTCTCTCGAAGGAGGGCTCAACAGATCACTCACCATTTGGGTAGCCTCACCCTTGGTGCAGGGAATGAGGGGAGTCCAAGATTCTCAATAGTGGTGGATGTGTACGAGGATGTTTTTCCTAAGGATATTCTCAGGATACCTCCAAATAGGGAGGTAGACATATTCATTGACGTGTACCCCAGAATGGAACCAATATCCAATCTAGAAAATCGGATGGCTCCCGTAGAGCTTCGAGAGATGAGGTTATAACTAGAGGACTTGCAGGAGAAGCAGTTCGTATAGCCTATGATTTCACCTTGGGATGCACAAGTTCTTTTTCCAATGAAATTAGACGAATGATTGAGGTTGTGAGTGGACATATGGTGCCTTTACTAGGTGACTATGAAGAAAAGGTATCCAATGCTGAGAATTGATGAAATCTTCAACCAACTGATGGGATATAAGTGGTTCACAATGATAGAACATAGATTAGGCTATCACCAGATTTTGGCGTGGGATGAGGATGTACCGAAGACAATTTTTGGGTTCCGGTATGACCACTATGTGTTCCTGGTGATTCTTTTTGTAATAACCAATGCCCCATCTTTATTCATGGGAATCATGAATAGGATCTTCCATCCTTAGCTAGACATGATCATCGTGGTCTTCATTGATGCCATCTTGGTGTAATCGGTGTTAAAGGAGGAGCATGCTACACCAATACAGAGTGTACTGGATACAATCGGAGTGCACCTGATTTATGGTAAACTCTTGATGTTCCAGTTCTAGATTCTGGAGGTCCACATTATAGGAAACATCATCTCATAGGCTGGAGTTGTGGTAGATCCAGTGAAGATAAAGGTAGTGCTAGCTTGGAAGCTACCTAGAAGAGTGACTAAGGTGCGGAGATTCCGGTGGATGGATAGTTACTGTAAGAGGTTAGTAAAAAACATTTCCAGAGTAGCATCACCCCTATTATCCTTGACATGGAAGGGACAATCCTTCGCATGGACACAAAATTCCATTAGTATTTCCAAGAGCTGATGCAGATAATGACTAGTGCCCCCATCAACAGACTACCAAACGAGGTCATTGGGTATGTAGTTTACTACAATGTATCATGGACAAGAATTGGGTTTGTCTTATTGTATGAGAGATTAGTGATCATATAAAGCTCACAACATTTGAGGAAGCTTTAGAAAAACTACGCAACCCAAAACCAAGAGTTATTAGTAGTGGTCTTTTCCCTGAAGATGTTGTGGCACTACTTGATGGGTAAATGGTTTACTGTCTACTCCTAAAAGAAGAAGCTCTGGTATATCTTCTCATAGAAGGACCAGAACATCAGAATCGGTGATGTATAGAGTTCCTCCAAGACTATGACTTTGAGATAGTCTACACTATTTGGAAGGGGAAAATGGTGGTAGTCATACTCCACAGGAGGTCTGGTTTACATATACTAAGTGAGGTGACAGAGTAGCTAGCCACGATTCTGATATCCTTAGTTGATAGTGATGAAGAAGTTTACCTATTGTCTATTATTGTCACTCCCCCACTCCTACAGTTAGTTATGGAGGCATAGCTTATGGATGTTGACTCTAAGGCCCGATGTGCTCAGATATCCTTAGGACGTGCTCCTGATGGATTTTCGATAGGTGGGGAGCACACCATTCTTTTCAA
Organism: Viscum album; assembly: GCA_963277665.1. Classification (NCBI taxonomy): domain Eukaryota; kingdom Viridiplantae; phylum Streptophyta; class Magnoliopsida; order Santalales; family Viscaceae; genus Viscum; species Viscum album. Next base: position 1,279,265,625 of record OY728127.1, read on the forward strand.
AGTGTGCACCATAGTACCAGTGACATTGCGGGAGGAGGTGTTGAGGGAGTTCCATACACCACATTTGGACGTAAGTCATGGAGTGAAGAATATGTACTTTTACCACCGATGTTAGTACTATTGGCCCGGGATGATGAAAGTGGTGGCCAAGTTCGTTTCACGGTGCCTCACTTGTCAGCAAGTGAAGGTCGTGAATCATGTTCCATCAGGCTTGACCCAACCACTCAAGGTACCAGAGTTGAAATGAGACAGTATCTATATGGACTTCATGATGGGGTTACCACTTATGTCTAGAGAAAATGATCCTCTTTGGGTGACTGTTGGCCCACTCATCAATTCGGCTCACTTCCCACCCATATAGGACTAGGGAACAGTAGAGGCCTTGGGACAAATCTTCGTCTGGGATATAGTGTGGCTCCACGGGGTGATTTCAACGATTGTCTCAGACCATGATGTATTCTTTAAATCCAGGTTGTGGAAGGGATTAAAAAAGGCAGTAGAGTCTCAGCTACGCTTGAGAACTACTTTTCATCCCTAGATAGATGGTCAGACGGAGAAGACCATATAGACCCTTGATGACATGCTATGTGCTTGCATCCAAGATATTTGTCCTAGTTGGGGGGACCACCTCCCACTAGAGAATTTTTCATAAAATGACATCTATCCCTCCACCATTGGCATGCCACTATTTGACGCCTTGTACGGGAGGCCTTGAAAATCACCAATTTGCTGGACAGACCTAGGGGTGTTGACAATCAAGGGTTTGGAGTTGGTATGGGCTATGAACAAGAATGTGCAGATCATCCAAGAGAATATGATGAATTCACATATCCGGAAGAAGTATTATGCCTAAACGATACAGAGACATATGGAGTTTGAGGAGGGAGACCATGCAATCCTTCGAGTCTCACCCCGACAAGGGTTACAGATATTTGGCTAGAGCGACAAGCTATGTCTGAGGTTCAATAGACCCTTTTAGATCCTAAGAAGAGTTAGAGAGGTGGCGTACCACCTAGTCCTCCCCCCACAGATAAACATGGTGCATGTTGTTTTCCATGTTTCGTAGTTGAGGAGGTATGTACATGACCAATCACACGTCATCAACTAGGGTGAGATAGAAATTGATGATGGGGAGACATTTGTAGAGTTTCTTGTGGAGATAAAGGAATGACAGGGGCGGGTCCTACATGGATGGTTGATTCCTCTGGTTTGTGTTTAGTGGTAGCACGGGAGTCTCCAGTAGAGAACATGGGACCGAGAGGCTCAGATTCCTGCTCACTACCCCCATATATTGGTCTAGTTTCTGTTTTGGCTTTTGGGGACGTTAATTCCCAAGGAGGGGAAAATGTAGAGGCTCAGAATTTCTGTATATATTTTTTGTAATAAAGAATATTATTTTGAGACAGCGCACTATGAAGACATGTGATTCTGAGGCCCAGAGATCCCAAAGTGAATTTTGAACATTTTTAATGTACATTCAGTAAACAGATGAGTGGGTTTTTCTATATTTTTAACTGGTGGTTGGATCGATAGTTTGAAGACACTGTTGAACTCAGAATGAAAGGATTCTCCTAGACTAGTCTTAACTTCGTCCGACAAGGGATGAACAGAAAAGAATTTTGTTTCAAAATTTTCAAGAAAAATATTATAATAACGTAATTTTTATTATTCTTTTTCATCCATTGAGAGTTGAATGGAGATGTTTTGGTACTGCAAAAAAGTGGTGAAAGAGAATATTAATGAGGCTCATTAATGTATCACACAGTGTAATGATATAATAAAGGGAGTGTGATAGTGAGGCTATTTCATAAATGAAACAACATAATGATGTGATTTCACAACGTTATTGAAACATTGTTACATGTTTCCTTTAATTAGATTTCACATTGGACATTATGGAATTAATACATGGTGACTCTATAAGGAATCCCCCAAAAAAATTATCCCATGAAGAAAAATTAAGAATTTCATCGACATTTTACTAACTTCGATGATCCTTGAAGAACAGAGCCAGATGTGATGACATAGAAAAATTGAACTCTCGAGGATGAACGCTTCAGCATCGAACATCAATGTGGTAGGGGCTTTATTTTTATTTAAAAGTTATTCCCTACCCTTCTTTTTATAGAAACGAAAAACACAGATCATCCCCCAAACAAGTTGATCCGTGATTCCTCCATTTATATAGGAAGTTGATTTTTCTTGAGGATATATCATCTGGGATTAAAATAATGCATGAAATTGTGGAACTACAATCCCTGAACCTCAACCTTGATTTAAATCTCTAATGCAAAGGGACCGGGCTGTCCCAAACCAGGCCCGGGAACCTCCGCATGTGCGTTCTTGGTGGTTGCTTTCATGATGTGATGAAAATTCGATTTCGGGGCCTGATTAGGGATGGAGGTGACCCATGAGGCCCAAAGGTGCAGAATAATTGGAAAACGGACCACCAAAACAACTCAGGTGGCCCACAAAAGGTTCCTCCAGCACAGAAACTGGTGGCGGCGGCTGACCCACACCGGCTGTGTGAAGGGTGCAGCGGCAACCGGAGCAGTGACAGCAGGGGAAGCGGTCAGACCCCATCGGCTGCACTGGTGGACATCATTAGGTGGGCGCCATGGAGGGATTCATGGTGGAGGGAGTCATCATGCTAAGAGGGTGATACATAGAGGGGGTGGACTGCATCCCAAAATCCCGGGTGGTACGGTCTGCATTCCGTCGACCACGGCTGGAGGGTCACGACGTCCGCGGGGCTAGCTGGAGCTAGACGTGGCTCGACTGCCGCATCCCAACATGGAAGTGCACCACTGGTCCACAATCCTGGAAATCCAGGCTATGGTCTATGGGCTGGACCTGCACCATTCTAGCCGAGCTAGACTAGACCGGGTCGCTAGGTGACCTGGTAGAGTGGACCATTGGCGAAACTGGGCCGGGTCCAGGGAGGCTTATTTGGACTGGTGCATTGGAGAGTCCAGACCAGACCAAACCCAAACTGATCAATGTCAATTATAGTCTATCGAATTAAACATGGAAATATGGGGCCCTCAGGCTGGGTTTTTGGGTCAGCCCAATCGGGTCGGACAGGGCCCCATCACAATTGGGCTCCTATTTACAAAAATGCTTGTATCTTCCAATCCGCATGTCCGATTGATGAGACTTTTGCGGCGTTGGGACCCTCATGACAAGTTATATATTCTAAAATGATTTTTAGAGACTTTAATGGACATAGAGATGTTACAAAGGTCTTGAGGAGTGGTTCTCCCATGCACACTATGTATGGAACCCTGTAGTTGGTTGAGACGTGAAGACTAGTTGACGAAGGCCTAGTGGGAAGAAGATCTATGTGACTCAGTAGGCCTAGGGTGTGGAGAAGCTCTGTGTGACCCTGAAGACCCACAATACATGATAAGAGGATTAACTCAATTCATACTAGGTGGGAAGAGGCTCTTTGTTACCCGATAGGCCCACAGTTGGGAGAGACTCTGTCTAACCCAACATACCCATGGAGCTCATCAAGGATTAATACCATAACAGTCGAAGGCTAGTGGAAAGTGTCTCTATGTGACCTGGAATACCCACTATAATAAATAGTGGTTGTGTTCCCCAAAATCCGAGGAGTTTGATGACATGACTGATGATGCCACCATCACTACCCTAAAATATACAAACAGTGAGATATCTTACACATCGTGATTCACATTGAGGATTACTGTGGGGTCTTTTTTTTGGGGTCCATACTGAGTTTTCTGTTACCCATGCACAAGCCTCTCCAATGTGTGTCTTGTCTCGTACAGACAATCAATGCTTCAATATGGGCCTTGGTCGATTGGTACATGGTAGAGCCTAGTGAGAAAGGGATGATCAATGCTTCAACGATGGACTTGGTGGACTAGGACAATGTGGGGCCTAGTAGTACCAGGCGTACTTGACATACTAATTTGTCTTCCAGTATCTTCACAACTCTTATGATCAGGTGGGGTTTTCTGTGGATGGCCATCAGAGATCATTTTTTTAATTTGTTGTTTATGTTATTCTTGTTGAGTTTCTATTCTATCCCACTTTCATTCGATTATATTTTGAACGTAGTCTTGTTTTAGAATACTTCTTCTCCCATTTCAGGGTATTGGGATGTGGTTGGGCTTGTGTGTGTGTGTACATGTTCTTAGGAAAATGTCTCCCACTTGCAGGTTGACGCTTTCAGCGCTACTCCCCAGCCCCTGTCCTTTGGGAGGCGGGCTTGGGGAAGTCACAACACAAGCCCTAGGGGACAGGTTGTGACATTCATCATGTAATTTCTATACAAAAATACTCTATCTAAAATCACTTTTCACAAGACTTATTATCAAGAACCAAAAATTTAAATATTTAGTAATTGTTTCATTAATTTTACACTCATATTTTTAACTCATTACAATGTATATAAATTTTTATATACTATAAAAAATTGTATAATAGAATAGTGACAAAATAAAATAACTCTAGAAAGAAAATATCCACTATTTAAAACAAACAACACAAGAGATCTGTAACAACAAAAAGCTAAAATATTTATAGCTTAGTAAGTGATTTTATGAGTTTTGGATTTTTTTATCCATATAGAAATTATAAATATATCAATATCATATAGTGCGAGGGAAGATGACCCTTGAAACAACATCTATAGAAGAAAAACGGCATTATATCCATTAAAATAAAATCACAAGAACATCACTTTTATTGTAAGAAGAAGTTAGAAAAGAGGGTGGGAACCAAAGAAAAGACTTGTCCAGCAGGTCCCAAGGATGAGAAAAAGTTTCATAAGAGGTCTTATCCTATTTAATAATGCAGTATGAAATGGTTTAAATTTATCTTTTCTCTTATATTAGCTATACCTGGAATGAATATTTTCAAACTTTTAGATTCCACTACTGTTAAATTTTTATCACCCTCTATACAAATTATCGACCTGCACATGACTTCAATTAACTCCATATTATAAACCAATTATTCATGTTACTTTTCCATAATCACTTAAATTGATTTCATCTCAAAATTTTTCTAGTATACAAAGGAGAATTTACATATTAATCAAATATCCTAATTCCACATCATATATATTTGGCATTAATAACACGAGAAACCTTCTAAAAAATTATCAACCTTAGGAATCCAAAAATGAGGTTGTAGTACAACCATTAAATCATGAAAAAAATAAATTATATCTCAAATAATCACATCAGTAATTATAGTAAACATTCACTGAACCAAAGGATCTTTACACGCACCTCCAAAAATAGATCCTCAATATAAAATTATATTTATTGTAGTACAGAAACATGATATAGTAGATCTGTATTGGCTCAAAAATAATGAAAACATGAAAAATAAAAATATATTGATTAGTAACCTCTTACCTAAGATATATGACATTTGACGATGGTGTGGTACAACATAAAAATTGAATATGAACCCCTCTGAATATTTAATCTCTACTATTAAAAGCTAGATCTATTGAACCACCAAGTACTACACAAGATGAGCCTCTTTAGATAAAACCCAAATTTAAAAAATATCTGAAGGCCTATTATCTTAGAATAAAGAGAGCTATAGGGTACCAGATTGATCATCCCTAGTTGTAGAAGCGAGCAATATATATTTAAATAAACCCGTCACATCTAACTTCAAAATAAAACTGAATAAACAAAAAATGAAAAATGAAATTATTATAAACTTGGCACATTCTTCCTTTAATAATTAGTAAACAATAGATGAAAAACACCCATAAATTGATGATGTATTATTATTATAAGTAAATTTCAAATATTTTAATAGTGTTGTATAACCTCCAAACGATTAGAGAACACATCCCTTTAACCATGGAATGAATATTCTTAATTCTATTATTCTTGGAATTTATGTAGAATCACAAAGAATCACTCTCCATGGGTGACCAAAATCATGGATGTAAATCTAGTCCTTTTTTCTCCATGTTTAACCTTGAAGGATTCCTTCATAATGGCCAAGGGAATAAGAACCCACGAAAATAGTGGTGCCAAAGTTCGACACAAATGCTGATATTCAACCATACTCTAAACAGTTGGACATTATAGGTTTTGGGTTTAAGATTTTCCAATCAGATTTAATTAATAAATATAATAGATATATAAATATAATAAAAAAATATTATTTTTTTAAAAAAATTAAATAAAATTTATATGCGTATATTTATTTTGTAAATTTAGAGTTGGAATATTTTTTAATAATTTATAAATAGTTTTACATTATATATATTTATTTCATGAAATAATATAACATTATTAATATTATAGTTCAATGTATAAATATGTGTTTTTTAGCAAAAAAATATTTTTTAGTAGTAACAAAACAATATATATATATATTAAATAATTAATAAATTATTTTTTTTGTTATAGGATAATTTATTACAACATGTTTTTCTATTGATAATAATTTTGTTAGTAATAATATTTAATATAATGGATTTATTTATTTCAAAAACAGTTTGTAACGCCCCGACCCCAGTTACCCAGAGTCGATGCATTATTACATAACATTGGCATGATCACAAGAAAGATCAAATCTCGAAAGACCGATTGGTTTATTGGCCTTGGAAACACTAGATATATTCATAAGTTTTACATTACATCATAAAATGAAAAACTACTACAATAACATAATGTCTCCATAATCCACACTCATATCCCCACATAATATCCCTGCAGGTCATTCATAATTTACTTCTTCACTTCCTGGAAAAAATAAAACATAGAAAAGGGGTGAGCTCAAATGCCCAGTAAGGATAACAATATAACGGAAACTTTCATAAATAAGAATAAACATTTAAGGCAATGTATAACTAAAACAAAAGCCTTTTAAACATGAACATTTAACATAGTATGGCATAAATAAAATGAAATAATGCCATTTACTTATTCACATGGTTATTCTACTAAACGAATAATCACATGAAAAATCAATAACCACTTTCATAATGATGGAATGCATAATGCCAGACTATCATAACCACATAGCCAAGGCCTCGTGCCAAGACTACAAATAAGATTTTGTCAAGGCCTTGTGCCTAGACACTAGTTTGTCTCATGAGACCTACCGATGCATCGAGGAGCTATAGCGGGCTCCACCTGTCACATATTAAGTCCAATGCATTCCCATATGAAAAGGTTTAAACATAACATAAACATTCGTATTAAAACTAGCATACGAAATGTCAATACTTTCACCATAAACTATGAATGGTATAAAAATAGCACATCCACAGTCAAACATATCACAAAACCTTCAATACAATATAGAAGTTTTGTATCATAATAAATCAACTTCAAATAATCTTAAAATCCATCAAAGGATGTTGACATAGATGAAATCAAAATTCTTTTTAAAGAAATATCTCCTTTTATATTGAAATAATTTAATATCCATATAAAATAAAACATTTTCTTTGAAAATATTCTTATAAGCTTGTAAGGGAAGCTTTGAAGATTTTATAACGGCAGAAAATAGCCGCACCCGCCGTATAAGTTAAAAAAAACATTCTTACCTTAATTCTGTTGAAAAGGTTAAAAAGGACCTTGTTTTGAAAACGACCGAAAGATTACTTTATAAACCACTTATAAAAGTCAAAAAGGGTATAAATGAATTTAACTCATATTCTAGTAAATAGTAAAAATGTTTTGAAATGCATTTTTAAGAAACATGGATGTGGATGATAAAGAGATCCCAGTAGATTATTACGTATAAACAACCGTGGATAATGAAGAGGTTGTAAAGTAAACCCTTACCTTGTACTTTTCATTGGTTGGGGTAGGTTAACCTCCTGTATAATGGTGAAATAGTTGTTATTAAATTATACAATAATCATATATATTAATATGATATCATATATGATCTTTTAACATTGATTTGTTAATAATATCTTAGAATTATCGTCGTTTCGGGAGTTAACTTACTCATTTTCTTTTATATGTTTTGTTACATAAGCCATGGTTGTTGTATCTTATTCATATCCAGAATGATATCCAGTCCTTAAACATCATTTTTAAATCATCAAATGATAATTATACTTGAATGGATACGATGGAGAATGAATCTCATCGCGTTCGTGGAGACGGTAGTCCGTACGTACGCACGAGCGACAATATCATTCTTTTGATATTAAAATAATATATAAATGGATGTTATATCATATATACAGAATCATTAACATGTTATTTTTATTATTTACATGAGTTACACATCATTATTATAACCATCCAAATAATATTATATTGAATAACAATTACACCACGACGTGGAGACGGTAAGCCGTACGTACGCACGTATGGTGAAATGTTATTCAAAGGGTGGATAGAATACTGAATATGATTGTACCATATTTATAATAACATCACAGTATATGTGAGATACTGGAGTTATTATTTTAGAATGGTAAGAACAAAGGAAGAAGAAGTGGAAGAAGAAATGAACTTGGAGAAGGGTGGTGAAATCATTACCTCTTCTTCGGGTTCTTCCTTTTGATTTGATCAAAAGGGCTCCATAGGTTGGATTTCTGATCAAACTAAGGCCTCTAGGTTGTAGTGAGGGATGTTGGGAGAGTATTTGGGCAGAGTTTGGCCGAACCAAATGGCTTTGAAGGTGTGAAGAAATGAGAAGGAGGAGTGCCCTTTTATAAGAGGGGTGAGAGGCACCTTTGGAAAAGCTAGAAATATTAATTTATAATAAATTCATATTCGGTTTCTAATGGCTCCAAAGCTTATTATTCAAAGTTTAAGGTGGGGATAGGTCTAAAACCACTCAACCAATAGAATTTAGATAGGTTTGGGTACTTATATTAACCTTATCTTTAAGTATTAACTCTAAGTTAATTAGTTTCACTTTTACAATGTCTCTTTGTATTTTTATATAATATGGTTAATAAACTTACTATATACATCCAAGCGACCCCCAAGTGGTACATTAATGATTAACCTATCATGATATAAGTCTCTTGGCCTAACCTTAGATTTTTAGGAATTTAATATCAATTAATAATATAATATTTGTTTTAAGAACTCTTTTATGTCAATTTTGACACTATTCAATAGTTTATTTTTTTGAAACTCATAACAGATTGATTACTTCTAAAAGAGTCAATTAAATAAATCCTAATATATAATATTATACTATAAAATTATTTTAATTCATTAAAAGTTTCATATTATATTTATTTTGGTATTTATAATATCAATTATGTTAATTTTTCACTATTATAGTAATTACTGCATCATCATTGTGTCATAAATAAACTAAATTATTTAATGTCTAAAAATTATAAATAAAATATAATTATGTAGGAAATCTTTTTATCTTTCTAATGAATATTTATAATCTAAAATCCAACATATATAACCCTATGTAACAATTGTTTTTATAAAAGATATATGCTTGTGTCATTTTTGTATTCATTTTAACTTAATTAAAATAAAGTGTCATTATCACTTACAAGTGGATCCATGGGGTCCCAAAATAGACCCAAAGATTCCCATGGTCGACCATGTATCAACCAATAGGGTTAAGACACGTTTTAGGGTAATTTAGTATTATTATAATATTATTTGTTAACCCTTATTTACCGGATTTACCCTTAGCCATGGTAAATAAAATATTTACCGCAGTAATTATTCAAAATGTCTAAAAATAAAAGTTACCTATTTACACAATTTGAACATCCTGATTCCAAATATGGAATCCATTTTCCTAAATTCAAAACATAGAAGTGTCAGAAATTAATTTAAAATTAATTCCCGCTGTCAAAACAAAAAGCGTGTTTTTAAGAGATAATAACTATCAAAAGATTGACACTCGTTTATGTTCGGTTTAATTGTAAAATTATGTCCAATGACCAACATTATATTAAATGGTAAAAATATATTCTAAATATACTTTAAAACCACTCAAATTCATAATTTATCACTATTAATTATTTTGATTAAAAAAGTTGTTTTTAAATAAAATTTAGTAATTTTCACTATTCATCAAAATATGAAAGTTATCCGAAATGTACCAAAATTTCCCTTTAAGATAAATTCAATATTCAGAATCCAAAAATGAAGTCCATTTTCAAATATAAAATATATATAATTTCAAAAAGTAGGTATTACTATTCATAATGGCGAGTTTGATTAGTTATGGTGTGTTAGAACTCGGTGTTGCGTACAACACACGCTATCACATTATTCAAAGAGAAGCGTACCGTAGAAGCTTGGGGTGTTACATTCTCCCCTCCTTCAAATAATTGCGTCCTCACAATTTCTAGGGTATTACTGCATAAAAAGACTCGGGTGGTTCTTCATCATAAGTTCCTCGGGTTCCCACGTTGCCTCTTCCATCTTATGGTTTCTCCACAAAACTTTTACCAGACGCGTCGTCCGGTTTCTCAGCACTTGTTCTCTCGTATCAAGAATCTTGACGGGCTCTTCGCAATAAGACAGATCAGGTTCCAGTTCTAATTCCTCATAGGTGAGTATATGCGTCGGATCAGGCATGTATTTCCTCAATAGAGATACGTGGAACACATTGTGAACTTTGGAGAGACTTGGCGGCATTGCCAATCGGTAAGCTACAACCCCAATTCGTTCTAGAATTTCGAAAGGTCCGATGTACCTGGGACTCAATTTACCTTTCTTACCAAAACGTATGACTCCCTTCCACGGAGATACCTTCAGAAAAACATGATCACCGACTTGAAATTCCAAATCCTTCCTTCGATTATCGGCATAGCTCTTCTGCCTACTTTGAGCTGCTTTGATGTGATTTTGGATTACTTTCACCTTTTCCACCGTTTCCTCCACCAGTTCTGGGCCTACAAGTTTTCTTTCACCAACGTCATCCCAACAAGTTGGTGTACGACATCTCTTTCGGTATAACGCTTCATATGGTGCCATCTGAATACTCGAATGGAAGGTATTGTTATAGGAAAATTCTACCAGTGGTAAATATTGATCCCACATACCCTGAAAGTCAAGTGACCAAGATCTCAACATGTCTTCTAGGGTTTGAATAGTCCGTTCTGATTGTCCATCTGTTTGAGGGTGGTAAGCAGTGCTCAAATGAAGTTCAGTATCCAGGGATTTCTGAAGACTTTTCCAAAATCTTGAAGTAAAACGGGGATCACGATCAGAAACAATCGATAGGGTTACTCCATGAAGTCTCACAACTTCATTAATGTATAGTCTTGCTAGACGTTCCAGGGGTAGATCTTCTCTTATAGCAAGAAAATGTGCTGACTTGGTAAGACGATCAACAATAACCCATATTGCATCATTCCTTCTAGGAGTCTTTGGTAGCCCCATGACAAAGTCCATCGTAATATTGTCCCATTTCCACTCCGGTATGGGAAGAGGTTGCATGACTCCTCCAGGCTGTTGCCTTCCAGCTTTCACTTGTTGACAAACCATACATCTTGACACAAAATCAGCAATATCCCTCTTCATGTTGTCCCACCAAAAATGTTCCTTAAAATCTCTATACATTTTGGTGCTCCCAGGGTGTATAGAGAAATTGGAACTATGAGCATCATCTAGAAATTCCCTTTTTAGATCAGGTAAATCGGGAACACAAAGTCTCTTCCCAAATTTCAAAATTCCATCTTCATACACAAAGTCTCTCAATCTCCCATCATTCACAGCTTTAATCTTCTTCTGAAATTCTTCATCATCGTTCTGAGAACTCATAATCCTTTCTAGTAAAGATGGTTTGGCAACCATTTGAAAAAGCATTGATGTTTCACCTTCCCTGGTTATTCCCATGTCCATCATCACTAGATCCATGAAAATTGGATCCCTTTCAATTCTCATCATGTTCAGAACTCCATGGTCTTTTCTGCTCAAAGCATCTGCTACTTTGTTTTCTTTCCCCGGGTGGTAGTGTATCGTACAATCATAATCCTTGAGTAATTCAAGCCATCTCCTTTGCCTCATGTTGAGTTCTTTTTGTGAGAAAATATACTTCAAACTCTTGTGATCAGTATAAATCTCACATTTTTCACCATAGAGGTAGTGCCTCCATATCTTCAAAGCAAATATCATAGCTGCTAACTCGAGATCATGAGTAGGATAGTTTTGTTCATGAATTTTCAACTGTCGTGATGCATAGGCAATAACTCTATCATTCTGCATAAGGACACAACCAAGTCCTTTCTTTGATGCATCACTATAAATAACGAACCCATCATTCCCCGATGGTAGAGTCAATATAGGAGCATTGACTAATCTTCTCTTCAGTTCTTCGAAACATTCTTCACACTCTTTTGTCCAAACAAATTTAACCCCTTTACGTGTGAGCTTCGTTAATGGGTTAGCCAATCGGGCAAAATTCTGGACGAAACGTCGATAATAACCTGCCAAGCCAATAAAACTACGTACCTCAGTTATACTCGTAGGTGCTGGCCATTCTTGGATTGCCTTGGTCTTAGAAGGATCAACAGAGATTCCATCTTTAGAGACAATATGGCCAAGAAAAGAAATCTCCTGAAGCCAGAATTCACACTTGCTAAACTTCCCATATAATTCATGCCTCCTCAGAGTCTTCAAGATAATGCGCAAGTGATTTTCATGATCTTCGTAGGTTTTGGAGTATACCAAGATATCATCAATAAATACCACCACAAATTCATCGAGATACTCCTTGAAAACTCTATTCATCAGATCCATGAATACAGAGGGTGCATTAGTCAATCCAAACGGCATTACAGTAAACTCGTAATACCCGTACCTGGTTCGAAATGCTGTCTTCGAAATGTCTTCCTTCTTCACACACAACTGATGGAATCCAGATCGAAGGTCAATCTTTGAAAAGTATTGAGCTCCATGCAGTTGGTCAAATAAATCATCAATATGAGGTAGGGGATACTTGTTCTTTATCTTTATAGCATTGATCTCCCTGTAGTCGATACATAACCTCATAGATCCATATTTCTTTTTAACAAAAAGAACAGGGGCTCCTCATGGAGAAACACTAGGGAGAATAAATCCCTTATTACTCAATTCCTCTAGTTGTTTCTTTAGTTTGACTAACTCTACAGTGGCCATTCTATAAGGGGTCTTCGATATAGGACCTGATCCAGGAATCAAATCAATGGAAAACTCAACTTCTCGTTCTGGAGGATGTCCAGGTAAATCTTCCGGAAATACATCTACAAATTCTTTCACAACAGGTACATCCTCTATTTGAACATTCCTTTCCTCACCCGCAGTTATTTCATTCTCTTCCTCCCCAATAATTGAATTTAGTTGAGCTATTGAGGGTGGATCTAAATAAGAATTAGGTGGTGACGATTCTGCTCTAAAAATAAGGTGTTCCTTATCATTATCATCAAGAATCGTAACCTCTTTCTTCTTACAATAAATCTTCGCATCATAGTCCGAAAGCCAGTCCATACCGAGGATTATATCAAACTCAATCATAGGTATGACGATGAGATCAGCAGATAAAGAAAATTTATGTGGTCTAATGGGGACTGATTCACAAAACTTTGTTGCAACGATACTTCCCTTAGGAGTTTTAACTGACAGCTCCCTTATTAAATCAAATTGGAAATATCTAATTTTATTAGCAAACTGGGAAGATATGAAACAATGCGATGATCCAGAATCAAATAATGCATTTTCTAAACTTGAGGAAACAATTAAATTACCTTCCACCACGTCTTTCGGAGCTTCTACCTCAGCAGTAGTGATAGCATAAGCCTGGCCTTGATCCCTTGGCCTTTTCTGAGGTAAGTTCTCCTGACGCTTAGGACATGAATTTGCATAATGCCCCATCTCCCTGCAATTATAGCACTGAACGTTGGTAGCTTCCTTCTTCCCCTTGCAATCATGAGCTTGGTGGCCTTTTTCACCACACTTGTAACAGACTCCCATTCCCTTCAAGAAAGTACCAGGATGTTTCTTCCCGCATTTACGACAAGATGGATATTCAACCTTTCCCTTCTTCCCCTTATTTCCATTCCCAGATTGATCAGCAGGTCTCTTCTTCTCTTGCTTTGCTTTAAAGTCATAAGACTTAGAGAATTCCTTTTCGGTCTTGATAGCACATGAGACAATGTATTCGTACGATGAAAAGGATTGTGAGACTAATGCTCGACGGAGAAATGGTTTTAACCCATCAAAGAAACGATCAATCTTACTTCTTGGGTTGCGAATATAATCTCAAGCATACCTCGCTAACCTTGTAAAGTTAGCCTCATACTTTGTGACATTCTCATCCTCCTTTTGTCTCAGACTCAGAAATTGTCTTTCCATATCTGCTTGATGGTCGCGAGGAAAGTATTTTTCTAAAAACAGATCTTTGAACTCCCTCCATTCCATATTTGATACTTCATCATCTTCCTTCATGTTCTGAATCAATGACCACCATTGATCAGCATCTCCAGTGAGGCGGTAAACTGCCATGATAACTTTTTCCCTTTCACTACTCCCCAAAGCCTGAAATATTTTCTCTAGGGAAAATATCCATTGCTCAGCTACTAAGGGATTTGTATTCCCATTGAACGTTGGTGGTTGTTGCCTCATGAATCGATCTAACATTGATCCTCCACGCTGCGGATCAGGGTGCTCCATACGGGTAAGGTTATTATTCATAACCTGAGTAAGTTGTCCCAGTATGGTGATTAGCTGATCAACACCAGTTGCATCACCAGCCCCACTATAATTATCTTGAGCAGGAGGGCAATCCCTACATGGAGTGCGTGCATTGATACGGTTTCCATTTCTTCCACTAGGTGCCATTTCCAAACAATGGCATAAACTAGATCAATTTATGAATCAAAATACATAATCCCATACTTATAAAACACATAACATAAATTGAACTATTTATGGATATAATCCATAATCATAAGAATTTTTTCTTTGAGGATGTATATACTCATAATCCCTTCAAAATGATTTGTAAAGAAAATTAGTGTTATCCTAAGCATATCCCCCGGGAGTGTCGTAACCAAGAGTGCAGCAAGGCCCGTTGTCGTGCACCAGTTCCCGTTCGAGACTAGCTCAATGCGGTGTTTTCGGGTTTTACCCCTAGGTACATCTGTGCCAGAGCCGCCTCTACCTGCTCGTATCCAGACATGGATGTATTGTTCGGAAAACTCACAAAATCTCTACAATACCAAAATTCTAGGAAGTTCTTCTATACTAATCCTCAAAGTTCATCTTAGGTCTACGTGCTCTAATCAGAGTTTATCTAAATCTAGCTTCCAAGGTTTTTACTAAACTTCCTTTGATACCAACTGTAACGCCCCGACCCCAGTTACCCAGAGTCGGTGCATTATTACATAACATTGGCACGATCACAAGAAAGATCAAATCTCGAAAGACCGATTGGTTTAGTGTCCTTGGAAACAGTAGATATATTCATAAGTTTTACATTACATCATAAAATGAAAAACTACTACAATAACATAATGTCTCCATAATCCACACTCATATCCCCACATAATATCCCTGCAGGTCATTCATAATTTACTTCTTCACTTCCTGGGAAAAATAAAACATAGAAAAGGGGTGAGATCAAATGCCCAGTAAGGATTACAATATAACGGAAACTTTCATAAATAAGAATAAACATTTAAGGAAATGTATAACTAAAACAAAAGCCTTTTAAACATGAACATTTAACATAGTATGGCATAAATAAAATGAAATAATGCCATTTACTTATTCACATGGTTATTCTACTAAACGAATAATCACATGCAAAATCAATAACCACTTTCATAATGATGGAATGCATAATGCCAGACTATCATAACCACATAGCCAAGGCCTTGTGCCAAGACTACAAATAAGATTTTGTCAAGGCCTTGTGCCAAGACACTAGTTTGTCTCATGAGACCTACCGATGCATCGAGGAGCTATAGCGGGCTCCACCCGTCACATATTAAGTCCAATGCATTCCCATATGAAAAGGTTTAAACATAACATAAACATTCGTATTAAAACTAGCATACGAAATGTCAATACTTTCACCATAAACTATGAATGGTATAAAAATAGCACATCCACAGTCAAACATATCACAAAACCTTCAATACAATATAGAAGTTTTGTATCATAATAAATCAACTTCAAATAATCTTAAAATCCATCAAAGGATGTTGACATAGATGAAATCAAAATTCTTTTTAAAGAAATATCTCCTTTTATTTTGAAATAATTTAAGATCCATATAAAATAAAACATTTTCTTTGAAAATATTCTTATAATCTTGTAAGGGAAGCTTTGAAGATTTTATAACGGCGGAAAATAGCCGCACCCACCGTATAAGTTAAAAAAAACATTCTTACCTTAATTCTGTCGAAAAGGTTAAAAAGGACCTTGTTTTGAAAACGACCGAAAGATTACTTTATAACCCACTTATAAAAGTCAAAAAGGGTATAAATGAATTTAACTCATATTCTAGTAAATAGTAAAAATGTTTTGAAATGCATTTTTAAGAAACATGGATGTGGATGATAAAGAGATCCCAGTAGATTATTACGTATAAACAACCTTGGATAATGAAGAGGTTGTAAAGTAAACCCTTACCTTGTAATTTTCCTTGGTTGGGGTAGGTTAACCTCCTTTATAATGGTGAAATAGTTGTTATTAAATTATACAAGAATCATATATATTAATATGATATCATATACGATCTTTTAACATTGATTTGTTAATAATATCTTAGAATTATCGTCATTTCGGGAGTTAACTTACTCATTTTCTTTTATATGTTTTGTTACATATGCCATGGTTGTTGTATCTTTTTCATATCCAGAATGATATCCAGTCCTTAAACATCATTTTTAAATCATCAAATGATAATTATACTTGAATGGATACGATGGAGAATGAATCTCATCGCGTTCGTGGAGACGGTAGTCCGTACGTACGCACGAGAGACAATATCATTCTTTTGATATTAAAATAATATATAAATGGATGGTATATCATATATACAGAATCATTAACATGTTATATTTATTATTTACATGAGTTACACATCATTATTATACCCATCCAAATAATATTATATTGAATAACAATTACACCACGACGTGGAGACGGTAAGCCGTACGTACGCACGTATGGTGACATGTTATTCAAATGGTGGATAGAATACTGAATATGATTGTACCATATTTATAATAACATCACAGTATATGTGAGATACTGGAGTTATTATTTTAGAATGGTAAGATCAAAGGAAGAAGAAGTGGAAGAAGAAATGAACTGGGAGAAGGGTGGTGAAATCATTACCTCTTCTTCGGGTTCTTCCTTTTGATTTGATCAAAAGGGCTCATTAGGTTGGCTTTCTGATCAAACTAAGGCCTCTAGGTTGTAGTGAGGGATGTTGGTAGAGTACTTGGGTAGAGTTTGGCCGAACCAAAAGGCTTTGAAGGTGTGAAGAAATGAGAAGGAGGAGTTCCCTTTTTTAAGAGGGGTGAGAGGCACCTTTGGAAAAGCTAGAAATATTAATTTATAATAAATTAATATTCGGTTTCTAATGGCTCCAAAGCTT
The DNA here is from genome assembly GCA_963277665.1 of Viscum album. NCBI lineage: Eukaryota > Viridiplantae > Streptophyta > Magnoliopsida > Santalales > Viscaceae > Viscum > Viscum album. Next base: position 1,279,283,178 of record OY728127.1, read on the forward strand.
ATTATTCAAAGGTTAAGGTGGGTATAGGTAGAAAACCACTCAACCAATAGAATTTAGATAGGTTTGGGTACTTATATTAACCTTATCTTTAAGTATTAACTCTAAGTTAATTAGTTTCACTTTTACAATGTCTCTTTGTATTTTTATATAATATGGTTAATAAACATACTATATACATCCAAGAGACCCCCAAGTGGTACAGTAATGATGAAACTATCATGATATAAGTCTCTTGGCCGAACCTTAGATTTTTAGGAATTTAATATCAATTAATAATATAATATTTGTTTTAAGAACTCTTTTATGTCAATTTTGACACTATTCAATAGTTGATTTTTGTGAAACTCATAACAGATTGATTAATTCGAAGAAAGTCAATTAAATAAATCCTAATATATAATATTATCCTAGAAAATTAGTTTATTTCATTAAAAGTTTCATATTATATTTATTTGGGTATTTATAATATCAATTATTTTAATTTTTCACTATTATAGTAATTACTGCATCATCATTGTGTCATAAATAAAATAAATTATTTAATGTCTAAAAATTATAAATAAAATATCATTATGTATGAAATCTTTTTAGATTTCTAATGAATATTTATAATCTAAAATCCAACATATATAACCCTATGTAACAATTGTTTTTCTAAAAGATATATGCTTGTGTCATTTTTTTATTCATTTTAACTTAATTAAAATAAAGTGTCATTATCACTTACAAGTGGATCCATGGGGTCCCAAAATAGACCCAAAGATTCCCATGGTCGACCATGTATCAACCAATAGGGTTAAGACACGTTTTAGGGTAATTTAGTATTATTATAATATTATTTTTAACCCTTATTTACCGGATTTACCCTTAACCATGGTAAATAAAATATTTACCGCAGTAATTATTCAAAATGTATAAAAATAAAAGTTACCTATTTACACAATTTGAACATCCTGATTCCAAATATGGAATCCATTTTCCTAAATTCAAAACACAGAAGTGGCAGAAATAAATTTAAAATTAATTCCCGCTGTCAAAACAAAAAGCGTGTTTTTAAGAGATAATAACTATCAAAAGATTGACACTCGTTTATGTTTGGTTTAATTGTAAAATTATGTCCAATGACCAACATTATATTAAATGGTAAAAATATATTCTAAATATACTTTAAAACCACTCAAATTCATAATTTGTCACTATTAATTATTTTGATTAAAAAAGTTGTTTTTAATTAAAATTTAGTAATTTTCACTATTCATCAAAATATGAAAGTTATCCGAAATGTACCAAAATTTCACCTTAGGCTAAATTCGATATTCCGAATCCAAAAATGAAGTCCATTTTCAAATATAATATATATATAATTTCAAAAAGTAGGTATTACTATTCATAACGGCTAGTTTGATTAGTTATGGTGTGTTAGAACTCGGTGTTGCGTACAACACACGCTATCACATTATTCAAAGAGAAGCGTACCGTAGAATCTTGGGGTGTTACACAGTTCATCGAGTTAATATGACAAGGAAACAAGTTTAACTATTTGTAAAATATTTGTTGGTATGAAGTGATTGAAATAAAAAGATATATTTGATTTTAAAAACAATTGTCAGTAACTAAAAATAATTTCAAAAAGACATAGTATTTGTTATAAATACACATTTTAACAAACATATATTTTATACTACATTGAATTTATGATGTTATAAGTCAATTTTTTGTAATGTTTTAGAATTACCTTAAAATCAAGATATGAATGTAATGGAAAAACCATTGATAGATCTAGAAAATTTTATGTGATAACATGAATAAGTGTTGTGGCATGCTTTAAGGGGTGATGTGCGGCCGTTGGTGGGGGTAATGGGATGTGTAAAAAATATATGGGGTGATTGTGATGAAATGTAGTGGTGATATGGTAGTTGTGATGGGGAGGTGGTTGTGGTTGTGTGATCTTAGTAGCTGGAGGATGATCCATTGTGTCTTATTTGTGATGTTTTGTGTTATGATAGTTTCCCAAGTAGTAATAAAATTACATATATTATAATAATTTTAAGTGGTCAAGATTAATGAATGAATTAGTGATGGTATATGTAGCTGAAATGGTTAATCAATTATGTAATGGGATGTAAATAGTAAATGATTGTGTTATTTAAATGGGTTTTGGTTATTAAATGGGTAATCAGGAAAATGGTTTAATTTATAACAGTCACTCATGGATTATGGTTATTGTGTGATGTGGTGAATTTTGAGGTAGAAATGAATGTGGGTTACACAGTGGTGTGTTTGATAACCCTTATTTTCTTTGAAACCATTGGTTGGTATTTTGTGTGCAGTTATTATATATATAGATTTTTATATTATTTTTTATTTCTATATGAACAACACCCACATCAAGCACTATGTACTGAGAACCATATATATATATATGTGGGGTGTTTACCCAACATAATAATGATGAGTATGGATGGTCGGATACCCCCTTACCCACTCTCTCTTCCAGGAGTAATTGATATTCAGGGGATGTAATGGCGAAAAGCCAGAAGTGTAACAGTGGTGATGTGAAGTGATGGAGTAGGGGTCTATGGGTGGGATGCGAGATGATGAGATGGATTATAGTGGGGTGGTTCATGGTAGGAGGAGGTCACATGGTTGATGTCCTTCATGTACACAATACCCTAGTACCATGGTTACTGGTGTGGATGAGATGTGATGTGATGGACCAAGTGTCATTGGATGAGGTGTGATGTGTTGTTGTTGTGCTATGGAGTGGTGTAGTGTAGTGTAGTGATATGAAGAAGAGATTTAATCACCATGACACACAACATTGGGGTGTTATAGTGGGAAATTAGTGGAAAAGTGGTGTGGGGTAACCTTTATTGTTATAATTAATAAAATTTTATTATAATTGGATGCTTTATTTGGTGAATGTTCCTTGGAAGCTATGTGTTTGGATAGTTTACTTTATTTTTTGTTGTTTAGTTTATATATTTTCACATGCGTTTATTATCATGATTCTCTCATATGTGCATGAAAGAGTTCGGTTACCCTACTGAGTATTCTTGTATGATCACCCCATATATATAATCTTTTTTTGTTTCCAGGAGGATTACATATTCCATTTTGGGAATTACTAGCTTAGACATTTGTACAGTTTTTGTGCAACCGATTTGTATTTTATTTTGGTAATTCTTTTGTAGACTTTTATATGTATCTGTTTTATTTACACATGCATTGTGGAATTTTTTTTGCTTTATTTATATTATGTCACGAAGTTTCATGAGATTCATTCATTAAATCTCCCGATCTTGTTTTCATATTGATGGTAGTTCTGTCCATATCATGAGATTTCTATACACTTAGTGCTAGTTTCCAATCCATGGCCTACTGGAGGTATAAATAAGGGGTCATTTTCTCCCTTTCTGCATTCTTATCCTAGAAGGGGTACCTTCAGATGGAGGAGTTTGTGACACTAAGATAGTAAAATTTTCTGTGTGAATAAGGCTTTGGGTAAACATAATCCATTGATTCATTATCATATGACTTCATTGAATATAAAAAATTTCAAATCATAATAATTCATTTTCAAGAGTAAAACTTTTTATGAAAATAAAATCCTTCATAGAGAACCCTATTTCTTTTCTAGTCAGTTAAATTTATAGGAGGCCACAAAAAAACTTGTTTTTCATAAGTATATTTTCTAAAAAAATGAACCTGGTGATGTTGAATCTGATATTCAAGGTATAAAACCTCACATTTAAATTATGATTCAATATGTTTCATATGAGATTTTGAATATGGTGATATTTGTTCATATTTTCTTCATGTTCTGAGGTTTTTTATAATATAATTTGTTTTGTAGATCTAATTTGTACATATAAATAATGAAGAACCAGAAAATTAGTCTTGTATTTAAATATGGTGATGCAATGGTGATTTGGAATTCAAATAATCACCTTCATTTATTTATTAAGTGTTTCTTACTAAGTTATTCCGAGAATGTATTTTGTTTTAAAGTCATGAAGAAGTTTTACAACAATTTTATTTCCATTGGAAATAAGACATGGGTATTCTTAGAAATCATAAATTCAATTTTTAGGAATTTTTATCATTATAAATCGAGGTTAGGACTGTTTTAGGGAATTTTTTTAATGAGATGCGGATAAAGTGGGAAGTAAAAGAATATTTAATAATCTCCATACATACAGTAAATTAAATAGGTAATATCTTGAGATCATGGGGGAGATGATTTTGAGCTTAACTGAATGAGGAAATCGTGGAGGATTATAGTGCATGATTATACTGAATGAAGTTATGAGAATATTGATCTAAAAAAATATTTACAAGAATTATTACTAATTATGTATGATAAAACAAATTTATTTATGAGTATCTTATGAAAATATTGAATTTACATCTATAATTGAAAAGTGTATAAAAAAGTAGAAAATAAGAAGAGGTTGTATGAAACCTAATGTTTCGAAGTTATGATAATCATTAGTATGAGATCAAGATTTTTGGGGAAATAATTATGAGACTACATTTAAAGGAGTATATAATCATGTTATTATTCATGGATTAATCTTTTTAAACTATTTTGGTTGAAGGATCAGGGGATATATCATCAGAAGTCACTATGAAACTGGACTCTAATGTGATCTTTTCGTCTTTGTTATGATCATTGCATTTCCCGTGGGATTGTCTGTACATGTAGAAGGATGCTGATGAAAAATGATTTAGGATGATATATGAGCAATCCAAGTGTATTTAATAATATTATTTTGTGTATAATACATGGATTACTGTGAGTTTAACATAGCAAGGAGTTGGTACCCACACTACGTTTGAACCTTATAAAAATGACTTAGGTTTGTTCTTATTTATTTGTTCATTTCAGAAAGGTGATGTTGAGTAGATATCATTAAGAAATAAGGTATTAACTGGAAGGAGGAGTTTATTTCACATAATAAGAAATTATAAAATACAACCGCCATAGATTCATCCTCTCGTTCTCAATGGTTCTTCAATTCATGGGGTATCTCATCCTTATTTTAGGACCTTTTCTGAAATGATTGGAAAAAAGGAATGGCATTACACTTGGTAGTTATATAATTTTAAGATTAAAATAAGTAATTACTTATCCTAAGGACATCTTGGGTAATTAAATCATTATAAGACAAGTCCTTGTCCTAGGGACATATTAGATTTGATAATTAAAAGGTTGACTAATGGAAGTAAAAATACGATACTTTTGAGTCACTATTAAGTGAATGAAAAAAAGGATTATATACACCTAGGGGATTGATGAGTAATATCGGAAAGCCCATATACAAGATCTACCCTTTAATAAAAGTGATGTTCCATGATTCTATGTCTTGAAATTGACTATCCATTACTAATTGGATTGAAAATAATTATTTTTATGATTATATGTTCAACAGAACCCATAATTTTCTTATCATGTACTCTAATAACCATGTACTTAGTGTTGATATAATTTCTCTGACTTCTACCTTTTCTCTTCCTAAAAGAAACACTGAAGTATAATTATCACAATAAACTATTATAGTCCTCTCAATTGAATCGATAATCAATTAACTGAGGTGAAATTTTGTAACCACAATGTTCATGTCATATCTATCATAATCATAGAAGATCTAATAATGAACATTTATATAAATGAATGAGAGAATTAATATAACAGATCATGTAAATGATGAAAAAAGAAATAAAAAAATTATATGGGTTGATGTGGTGTTAGAAAAATAAAAATGTATGTGTATTGGTGAAATTGTCTACTTATATTTGAGATTAAAAATTATTGATATAATACGTGGTACTAAAACCTTGACATGGAATAATGTCATATTAAAAACATGATGCTACAATATCCCCACACTCTTATGGTTCCAAATTAAAAATAGTAGTAAACTATACTAAAATACTAATTGTTGGTGAACCATTCCCTTGAATGGTGTCATATTGGTGTAAAATATAACCATTTATCCATTCAACCAAATTCATTCTACTAGCCGTGCTCTACAATTCCAACAATCTCCTATAGGATGATTGATCCAATAACCCAAATGGTTTCTAAGGGATAACACATATAAAAAACACAACATAAGGGAACTCCAAAACCTGATTAGAAGAAAAAATCTACAGAAACATTTTTATTGAATAATAAAATGATGACTTAATAATAAACCATAATCCTTGATAATACAATTTTTTTAAGATTCAAGTAATCCGGATTGTGATAAAAAAAGATATAGACAAAGAAATATTTCCACCATGGTATCCACATGCTACCAAAATCTACCAACAATCAAGAAGGATATACCTCCTTAACATAGTTCTCTATAATCATATTTAAAGTTAAAAGAGAAGGAATGATAAAGAGAAATTCAGATGAGTATTTTCACAACCTTAAAATTAATTGTAATTCCTAGAAAATTCAGAAACTGAAATAAACTTTTATAAACATCAATAAAGACCCTTTAGAAAACAATGCATTTAGATACATTAAATGAAATGTTTTATAAACATTTCATTTGTTACTATATTTTTTACTCTTGGATTTCTACTGTGATTAATAGTTTAATGAATAAACAATTAATTTAATTATTAAACCATTAAAATCATTATCATATGATTTTCAAACAAATAATGATAGCATATTATTGGAGAGGGAGGATGATCCAAAAATTATCACATAACATGTAAAAATACCATGCAAGTCGTGATGACGTGGTGACACTCACTATGTCATGGTATATCCCCAGGAAAAACACCTTGTGGTAGAAACTGGTATATCATGGTGGTTCATTTAGTTAATAATTCCATCAGTATACCTCTTATTCTAAAACCTCACCAACTTATCACATTTTCTCCTCAAGTCACTACATATGCATCAACTCATGAATCCATATTAAAAAATTTATTTGTATATTTCAAAAAATAGTTTTTGGAATAGCTATCCAAGATTTTCACCTCATTCTATATCATATTTAACAACTTATTAAAATACATCTTGAATATATTATTTATATCCACCAAAATAGTTTTGGGGTAGATCTCAGTGTTTCATAAACCTGAACGTCATGTGAAAAACCACAACGTGTGAACCAATAAGCCTTTTTAGAAATCAAAATAACTATGAATTATCTGATTAAAAAATTTATGCAATGAGTGGACTCTTGAAAACTTTCTATACTAATAAATCTAAAAATGGATCTAGCATGATTTCCATAAAACACATGTATGTTTAAACATATTTCCACCAAATATATGGTATATATGTATTCATAATCATATAAGTTCTTTTTCTAACACATTTATTGATAACTGTATATAAATAATGTCAGTCCCATATAAACATCTCATATGTCATAAATTCTCAAAGAATAGACAAGAGAATTCAATGAATTATCACATTTCTAGGACCCTAATCAAGGTGAATACCTTGCGGGGGGGGGGGGGGGGGTTAATCAGGGTAATATAATTTTAAAAACAGAAATCCCTTAATCTAAATCTTTTTCACTCTATATTTGGACCACTCTTTTCTCACCCTTAATTTCTCTCTATGAGGGATAAAACTAATAAAAAGCACAAGAGATTTGACTTAGTGAACCCAAACTATGCATGTCAAAGGAGCATGAAAATGTTATGTCCTTATACATAAAAAATAGTCGAGAATAATGATTATTATTTGTATAAATAAGAATATGGATTCATTACCCATACAAACTCATTAATTACTCAAATTGAAAAAGATCAGTGCCTCTAAGCAGATAGAGTAACTTGCTACTCCTTCCATTACGACCTTATTCTTTATGAATTCGTAATATTGAAATAAATTTGGAATGGTGTGTTTCTTATTCAAGTTCTAATGATTTCCATGATAGATTAATCTCCTAGAATCTTCCCCTCCTTCATTATCACATTCAATTTCTAGAAATAAAAAAATCCCTATCTAATAATTCTATGAGATCCTTAAAGTGACATTCAACAAATCTATTTCTTTTAAGTCTCTTGAATAGTAGTATACATTTTTTGAGAATTAAAATTCCATAATATGAGTCATGATGACACCAATTATAGCACAACATCCTCTGATATAATCTTTAGAGAGGATGTTTAATCCATCCCCATGGCACATAATAGGTCTCAATCAATTTTCTTAGTTGTGGTATATTTTTGAATGATATGGATTAAAGTGACCAAATCCAAAAAATATGACCATATATCTCCTATGTGACCTTCCAACAACCATAACATGACATCCTTTAACTTTTTTACATAATTAATTAGTATTGGTGTGGCTATTTACTTATGATATGAGATCATATACTGTTTTAGAAAAAAATCCATATGCATTTTCTCATTCAGACTTCAACACCACAATGTTTAATTGAGGTGTTGAAATATTCGTTTAAACCTAACTAAAACACAACCTATCATCCATGACACGTGAACCCTTAATACACTATTAACATAGAATATCCACTATTTTCCTCCCATGATATAGTCTGTTGATGTATAGAAATGTTTTGTAAACTAATTATGAAAACTCTATATGCATTATACACCAATCGAATAGATATAATACATAGGTTGTATTATCCTTTTCCCACATCATATTTCCCTTCATATAAAAACCAATTAATAATCCTTCATGGATATTAACTAGTCATCCATGTCTAACTGGTGTCAGTTCTCACATAAATCCATACATGTCGACCCATATGATAGAGGATAAGAAAACTTAGCCACTATACATCAAACAATTATCTTTTCTAACTAAATATACACACATAGAAACCTGTATGGGTGATTAACTACACAACCAACTTTGGTTGAGACAATCGTTGATCTTAACCATCTACATTTAGGTGGATGGCTGCTTTGATGACCTTAGTGAGTGGGATGACCCCATTTTTCTCTTAATAAATCCATCATTATGTCACAATATATGTTTTTATGATGTTTTCTCTTATAGTATGTGAATAAAAATTCCATTACATAGCCTACCATAAAAATTCTATGACATAACTAGTTCAACTTCAACATAGACCCTATAAATGAAGCACATTCTATGGTATAAACTGATGGTTTGTGGCATGGATCCTATCGTCTAGATATATTTCATCCTAAACAATCTTCCAAGTCTAACCTATACTCTAGAACCTTCTTCAACATATCCAAAAACCAAATCACTACAAAAAAATTAAATGTTTGTTTGAAAAATGAACTCTTTTTGGTTTATTGATAATTCAATTTTCAATAAATATTTACAGAAGATGAATATTTTTTGAACAAAAAAATAAAATTAGACCATAAAAACCATTTAAACATCACATATTATTGATTGGATAACCTTTTAGGAGTGTCTTAATGATTCTTTGATCAAATACTATATGATCATGTGATAAAATTATCAGTGTGAGAAAAAAGTGTTAATTGATTGAATACTCATGATTAAAACTTAGTGAACATCATTCACTTAAATATATCTTCCACACAACATTGTACTTAAAAAATTTCTCCCCAAATCTTTAATCAAACAATAACTCCCTAGGTATAAATACCTATTTTTTCAACTAGGAAGATACACTACACAACATATCCCCACATTTTACTTTATCCTTCTATGAATCAAGATATTTTTCTCCCGCATTAATAATTAACCCAAATATTACTTCCTTGTATGTTTAAAAAGAAGAGTTATAAATATATAAAAATAAATTATTTGAAAAATCAATCATTGGTTAACAATAAATTTACATGGGTTGTAAGGGTTTCTAACTCGAAAACAATCATTAGAAATTGGTCAGTTGGACTAATAAAGTAAAAAATATAATTCATAATCCACCTTAGGTAGATGCTTGGTTATTATTTCAGCCACATTAATCTTAGTTGGAACATAATCTAATTTCACAACCTATTGATAAATTTTTCCTTTTAAAAATGGAATCAGATCTAAATGTTCTTCTTTATTGATTGTTGAATGAGTTTGTTGATTGTTCTTATATCACTTCATTTCTTAAAAATAATAAGGTTAGGACACCCCAAATAAATGTTGTGACATCTCATACCCTCCCTCCCAAATATGGTTCCATAAACACATATAATAGAAATTTTCTTCGATATCGAATATAGTTCCTTAGACATAAATATCCCATAATTAAATGTCATAATGAAAACGTTTCACTACATACATTACCAAAAAAATTTATGTGTATATATTTAGAGAGTTTGGATAGTATAAAAAATAGAAAATCCCATGATATTTGTATCAAACATCCTTTTTTCCATTATATACGAAACTTCGGAATCCATAATGACACATCAACATCTCCCAAAAATTCATTGAAAGGTTCTATTCTTCAATATAAGTCATGTGTAATAATTTTATTCATAACTTATGGAATGGAAACATAATAAATGGGTGATATCCAATACAAATTATAGAAAAACATATGACTCAGGTAATCATGGAATAAACATAGCATGAATATTATGGTGGGAATGAATACACCATGAAGTTGTAATTAACTGAAATAGAGATCATTCTATATCAACAATAATATATTGAAACAATGAAGTTAATAATATATATCTCATACTGATGGAATACATAATGACAAAAAAATACGTTCAAGGCCTTTTTTCATGAAACAAACCTCTTATGTGAACAAGTATACACCAAATTTGAACCTGTTTTGTCTCATTAATCCTATTGATTCAACAAGAGTCAATATAATTTCAGGATTCACACCTCATCTAATTAAGTATAGATAATTAACCATACATGTCAACTAGAATTTCTGTAACATTCAATCAGGAACCTATTACATAATTAAAAAATGGCTTTCCATAAAATGGATGATAGGCAATGTCAATACATAATCAACCTCTTTTAATAGTCAACAATAAGTAAGAATATCAATACTTTTTCCCATTTCAATAAAAGGGATGATGTGATCATAACACATCAATGAATATAAGGAATATTTTCATATAATAAATACAGATCATTCCAATATTAATCCATGTTGGAATAAAACATAAAAAATATAAATTATTTTCCTCATCTCAATAGAATAAAATTATTTCTAGTTGAACATCATCCAATCTGAATTTTAAAAAAATGTGATGATCACACTATATGGAATAATGAGTATATGTCTATGTCAATAGTATAATAACATGATCATAATCCATCCAAAAAATAATGGAGTATGGTTTCCAAAAATATAACTCCGGTGAAAAAAATAAAAAGGAGGGTGTTGATATAAATATAAAAACCTGGGAAAAAATAATGCGTCAAGAAATATCATAAAAAAATGAATCATGAATTTATTTATCTGATACCATGAGTTAAATCCGCCAAATGAATATATATAAATATCAAAGGATAAATATTGAAAAATATTCCCCATTTATTTAAATTATTTTAATAATGATAATGTAAGTGGAATAAAAAATAATTTTTATTATTATGTTTTTTTAACAATGACGTGAAATAAAAATTGACATTCCACATTCACATGTAAATTTATAATATTTTATGTGAAAGACTTTAAAAACCACGAATTTCTAAAATATTCTCTAATAATGTATCCTTGAAAATATTTATTGTTTATATTTGATAAATAAGGATAGGGAAAAACATATTAATGTGAAAGGAAAAACCCTTTTTATTATTTTGAAAATACCATTTTTTCAATACAAATTATATGAAGAGTAATAAAAAAATAATTTTTATTAAAACCAAATTTTTCAAGTAGGATTTTAGATAACCATTTAATAAAATATTAGGGTGGGAGAACCCAATAATGAAATAATCAATTTCCAGACAAATTATTATATCTCAATAAAGAGAGACTTGAGTTATCAATATCCATTACATGTGATATACTCCATGAAGGTTGAATCATTTGGAAAGAGGAATATATTTTTAAAATTTATAAAATGATATAATTTTAAATAATAAAATCAATGGGAATAAAGTACCCAACTAACATAAAATAAGCTCAAGTGAAAGATCATAACTTAATCAATTAAAATAGGGTTTCCAAAAACTGTTAGGACTGGGGTACCCCTTGAGTAAAATACATATAATGAAAAAAATGACTTGTATTAGTTTATACCATGAATTATAAGGAAATAATTTACATGTCATTCATGGTATAATAAATCAATATAATTCTATATAATGGAAACATGGTTGATAACATGTAACATGTCTCAAAGAATCATAATTGACTCCAAGAAAACCATTTTGGATTAATTTAAAATTTAATAAAATCCATTTGAAAAATAATTCTTGTAATTTAACTTCAAATAAAATTAGTAAAATATAATTCATTATATGATATCTTTAATTGGTATTATATACACCACATATATGAAATTTTATGCATATTACCAAATATGTCTAAATAAGATGAATGAAACCCTTACTTCAGCGTTGATTATTTTTTGTACTTACATCAATCCTTTTGAATAATTAATTTAATTTTAATTAAAAAAATTCCCAAGAAACATATTAATAACTATTTATATTTACAATTCTCTTTTATTATAAGTCTACTTGTTAGCTATGGTTTTTTTTCAAATTAATAATTATTTTGATCTATTGTTTGGTTGACAAATAAATTATTTTATTAGGGTTTGGAATGGAATTAAAAAGGTTTATTGAACATAATTTTTTTGAACATTTTTGGGGCCCAATAGGTTTTTGGGGTGTCCAAATATGTCATGGAGGCTATTGGTTGATTTTTTTATGGGTTTGTTGTTTGATCTTGACGGCTCGCCATTTGGATTGTGCAGTTTATGTGAAAATACATGGCACCTTAAGTGTGTCTTGTTTTATCATCCAAATCCCATAATGGATGGTTTTATTTAACAATTAGTATATGGTTTAGTGTAAATAATGTGAGTTTAAGGGTAAAATATGTGAGGTGGAAGGCTTATGTGGCTTGAAACACGGTTTAAACATGGTCTCAAAATATAAAATGTACCTTTGGGAAAAGAGGATGGATCCAAAGGTCATGTTAGGTTCAATGTTTGAAAACAATGTGGTACAACCATATATAATTTATATTTTGAGATAGTATTTACTGTATGATTTAGAAAAATATGTGGCCAAACCATACACTACTTAAAAAGTGGGGTTTTACAACTATCCCCTTTTGAGTATTAAGTAAAACCCTTCCCCTTTATTTCCCCATTCATGACCTAGATGCCTCCCATGTTACCTCTCATCTGTTTTCTCTTACCTTGGTGGTTTATCCTAATATATTTTTTATATATCCTTTCATTTGATGATTTATAGAGCTATAGGTAAGGTTACAACTCCATTTCATTATCCCAATTATTTCTCTAATTTCATGGTAGTTCCAACTAGGGGATAAGCTAATATTCAATTTTAGAATGGTGGAATCATCATGAGATGATAGGGATTCTATTCATCATATAGGGAGGGTATCCTGTGATGATGTTTACAAACCATCAGTAGTCATTTTCTTAGAGGTACATCATTCTATGGTGGTTTTCATTGTTTTTTAATTTAATTGATTTATTAAAAAATGTTTTGGGTTCTGTTGATGGGTATTTGGATTGAGTTAGTCTCAAGAGCTTGACCCTGACCTTTGGAGGGTCTCCAGTCAGGGTTTGGGGACAATGAGTGTACTCTATGATTGAATTTATGCATATAAAAAAATGGTTGTTTTGGTTAATTAATTTTGAGTTGTTAATTAATTATAGTTTTATTATAATTAATTAAATTTTTTTGATTGGAGAAATATAACGACTCAAGTGGTTTTATCATTGGACATTGGTCTTAGATTATCTTGAGTGAACGTTTGATGGGATATTGTTAAATAGGAATGGCTTAATACGTGGGATATGTGGTCATTTTGTTTATCCTATATTATTGCTAATTTAATGTCTACTGTATGGGTCATCAGTTATGCTGATTTATTGAGGGTCACACATTTTTTAAATTAAAAATATAAACATAAATATGAAATTTATTATTTATATTCTCTTATAACATTATGAAATTTTCTTTCTTGAGGTGATCGAAATGGGATTCCTCACTAGATACTTAGACCATGGGAAATAGTTATGTATAAATGAAAAAACCACATATTTGTGTTTAATGTAACAGGTTGAGGGATTTCATAATAGGATGCATCCTTTAACCTTAACTAATAAGAATGCATAATTATATAATGGTGATTTGGGATTTGTATGTCATTTATATTAATTCACCAATTGAAAGAGTGATTTCACCAGAATGAATTGGTTTAGAAATTTATATTTTAATGGATGATGTTCAACCAGGTTTCAGGATAAATATTTTTAATGGTTAATAGGTAAATGATGAAATCCTGTTGAAATAAAAAATTATGATATACTATAAATAAATACTATTTATGTGAAATTTAAATGCATTGTTTTGGTTATAGGACATGAGATATGGAATGATAGGATGAGCTCCTAGATTCCATGTGATTCGTGATGATTGTGAATGATTGGATGATTGACTCGATTCTTCTCGATACATGATTAGGAATTCTAGGATAAACTATATATATTCCAAATGATACCAAATGTTTTGGGAAAATGAAATTCATACATGATTTTCATATGAAGTATGATATTATGGAATGATGAAAAAGGTGGTTATATTCCGTGGGAGTTCCAATATGAGTTCTTGGATTATGTGTGATACTTTATAAGATCAAGTAATGCTAGGATGAGTGATTTAATTTCATTTGGTTACTTATAGAGCAACATCCCTCATGATTTTCTTAGAGACACCCTAAAAGAAGAAGAATCATGTAGGTCTGACCACAGGCATCACCGTTGAGCTTGAGACACTGAGAGTTTTGGTTTCTTTATTTTTTTGTATCATTTTTTTACTTTACCTCACATTAACTGGATTATTTTACTTGATATTTAGGGAAACCATTGGTGGTGGCCTACTGAGTTCCACATTGACCCTAATCGGGCCGCTATAGAACTCATGTACTTAAGAATATACTACTAATTTGTAGGACTAGTCTAGGGAAAATTTCAGACAAATTGGTAATTTTTTGGGTAGCTAGGATGGAGTATGGGAGTTCAAGACCAGGTTGGAACTCGAGAATGTTTTTACAGATTATCATATTTATTTATTTTGTTTTTATTTGTTGTTGATTCACGTATAACCCATAGTTGACGTGTGACTACCTAATGCATTGTATTCTATTTGTTTTTTATTTCATTATTTATCTACTTACATTTTTTCCTTACCTTTATAATGTTCCCTTGAGATATTAATCTAGATATTTATGGATTCTTTATTATTTTTTTTATTTTTTTTCACTTTGATATGAGGGTATTGTCCCCCCACTATCCTTCCTTAGAAAAACTATACTACTTGTAATCCTCTGAAATACATGGAGACATGCCTGAGTATTTATGGAGAACTATATTAGAGCATCATCTTAGTAGATTCTAGGCTAGGGTGTTTAAAAGTTTCATAAGAGAACTTTTCAATTTTTATTACTATTTTGGGTATGGAATATAAGGGAAAAGGAATGTGTCAAGACATGGTTTGATCTTATTCATAGGACTGGACACACCACATATGAGGAGAGTACATATTTCTAGGTATGATACTGTTGATCATGCTATTAATTACTATAGATGATCTTATTTTAACTATAGTGCTGGAGTTTATTATGTTTTTATTGATTTATTCAATTTTATATCTTTTCCCAATATAGTGATATAGGGTGTATTCATGTATTATATCCGACATGAAGGATTCATTTTAATAATTTCTTATGACTGATATGTGTCCAGAACACACATGTATTGATTTTTTATTTACAATATGTGACATATGTGTTAGTGATTTATATCTGTATATAGACATAAATAATTAATAGTAGTTTTTATTTAAATTTTCCAAAATAAATTCATATGGTTTCCATATAAGTTTATGGTATCCTTATACTTTACATCCTCCTCAAGAGACTCATGGACAAATGAGAATATATAAATCAGTAATTAAAGTAATTGGATAAATTACACATGTTTATAGTAAATAAGTAATATAGTGAATACCTATATAGATTATGAATTAAATCATATATAACCAAACAAAGGGTTGGAATAAATAAAAAAATGGAGATTATATAAAATTTGGAATCTTGGTAAAGAGTGAAAAATGATTTAAAAATTTGAATCCTCATTTTATGAACGTGATGTATATATAATGAAAAATAATATATTGTGTAACCCTACAAGGTCCTCAACTTTTTTACAAGATGACATTCTAAAGGAATTTGTGTTTTTGTGATTAATAGATGGGATGTTATGTAAAACATGATTAAGAACATATTTTTGAGAGCTAGAACAAATCAATGTGTTATTTTTGGTCTTGGTTAAAGGACTGAGAGGAATTATGTGTTTCTTATTATGTTTCAAGAGAACTGATGATATAAATCCCATGTTTTGAGGGCCTGTAGAGGGTGTATGGTTTTTCTGAAATTGTGTTTCCCAAGCAGAAAACTGTTCAACATCGATCTGAGGAGAAAATTTGACCTACTCATCTTGCACATACTTTTTCAAAACTATGTACCTATCCCACCTAGTTAATTATACATAGGTAGTACCTCAAGACTATTCATAACACAATTAGCCTAACCATTTAGAAAAAACTATGTGCATTAGTTTTTTTGGGGATGGGTTCCCTACATTTTTTGTACTATTTGAAAAAACAATGAGGTGGAACCATACAACCATGTTTTTAATGTTGAAATGAGAAAAATTCCCATAATTAAGTTTTTATCATCATTTTTATTTTCCTCTCATCCTAGTAGGCATGGGACCCTCCTCCCCTCAGTGGGTTCTCCTATTCCAATCATATTCGTCACATGTTGATTTCTCCTTCATCCATCATAAAAAACATGTGTCATTGACCTCAATAGATATACATCTCGAATCTATTCATATGGGTTTTGTTATTTCTTTTTTTGGTATTATCTATGCTATTTAGGAACAAGATCAATTTCCCTATTTTTAGGTTCCTCCTCAATTATTTTGTTTTCTCCCAATAAGTGTCAAATCAGGAGGTGATATCTGAAGAGATTTCCACTCCAGAACTAAGGTGGGTGGTCTTGTTATTTTCATTTAAATTTTAGTGGATATATATATTTTCATTATGTTGTACATCCATTTATTGGGTGGTGCCCAAAATTTTATTTTGATCCTTGTTTTAGATTTATTAGTATATACTAAGTGAATATAGAGGCCCATTAATGATTTAATTATAGGTTGACCACCTTGAAACTATAACTAATCTTTTGGGAGTGTTGTTTATTTAAAAATCCATTTTGATTGAATTTGTAATTGAATTCCTTTGGGTGTTCCCTTTACCACTTGTTAATGGATGTTAGTTTAAATAGAAAATTGATGTTTGAAATGTGGATTTAATTAAAAAATCAATTAAAAATTTTATTATGAATTTAATTTAAATATGAGATGAAAAATTAATTATGTTGATTAATAAGGAGGGATAGATGAACATGCACTTGGACTTGGCTATGTAATAGCTTGATGAAGAATGAATTGGATTATAAATGTGAATTTACCCTATAATTGAATTAAATGCTAAGCCTTACTGTCTTAGATGTGATTTTAACTACCTTTTGAGGTGAGGTAGAGATTGTTTTGATTATGGTTTTTACCTTAGAATAATAAAACCATTGGTTGAGTTATTATTCCCATGTAAGTATAATTATAGATCAATACATCTAAGCTATCCATTCCTTCATCCACCTTTTTAGGTAAGGCATAAATGATTTGTTCTTTGTATTGAAATTGAATTATTAAATCATCCTAATTGAATGATATTGAATCAAAGATATTGATTTAATGGTATAGTTTAATTATTATTATTGAGATTATTGTTTAATGAGATTAACACATGAGATGAATTAAAGGCACACCTTCTGAGTTGGAAAATTCCATGACTCATCTTCTGAGGTGGGTTTTAAATTAGATGTTCTTTGTTTTGAACATGGAATGTTAAATGAATTTCATTAAATGTTTATAATTAATATATAATGCATATATTCCAAGTGAAACATGGATTCATTTTTTAATTCCATGGATAGTCTCATAGGGAATTGATTATATTTCTCAAAGTGATACATGGCCTCCATAATGAACTTCCAAGGACAAACTATGTGGCTTTACATTTACATATTGAGTGATACATGGATCCCATAGTGGATGATAAGGATGTACTCAAATGGAATTTATCATATTTCCATGGGTGACACTTGGGTTCCTGTAGTGGACTACCATGTAAAAAATCAATTATTATGGATGTTGCACCATACCTAGAGTGACAAATGCGTTTTTGAGAGTTTTTCCATAGATAGATTTTTAGGTGGTTGGTTTACATTACACTTGAAGTGATACTTGGATTCCAATGTAGGAATTCCTTGGATGGGATCATGTTCTAAATAGATTGTTGAATAAAATGAATAATATGATGTGTCTGTCAAGACAAAGAACAATCATTGATTTAGTCCAGTTTATGATTTATGGATGAACTATTTCGGCATATTTGATCTTATCTTCATGGGGGATTCCAGGCAATGAATTGGGTCTCAATAATTATATTTAATTGGAATTGATTATTAAATTTTCTTATGGTGGTTTTTGGGCTCGTGTTAAGTATCGATACATATTAATTAAACGAGTCTAAAACATTAATTGAAAAAGATTATATTTGGTAAATGAAAAAATGTCTGATTGGGCTTATTTTTTATATGTAATTTATTGAATAAAATGGTTATAAATGATTACCTTGAAATTATACGATGTTTACTTATGAGTAATATATTTTATTACTTATACTTCCTATAAAATATTGATATATATATATATTCACCAATTTGATGGCTTAGAACATGGGTGGTTTTCTACATGGATTATCTCTCACAATTTTCTCAGGTTTCCATTACACTATGGTACCCAAGTATAACTTTTTTTTTCGCAAGATCAATGACCCATTTTCAAATATTTTTCTAGTACTAAGGAGTTATGAGAAAAAGGCCAAAATAGGGATTGACATGCTTTAGGATATCACACATGGGGAATTTGTTTCATTTTCAAATTCGAGTGTTGTATTTCATTTTATACCTGGTTTATGTCTACTGTTTATCTTGTATCATTATCTGGACAAACATACATATCTGTATATTAGAATTGTCCATCCACTATTTTTAGTTATTAATATTATCTTGCACATCTATAATTTTTTTATTTATTTATTAAACCAATGTGCTACTCATATATGAGGGTATAGTCACCCCACTATCACCTTCTTAGAGTCTCTTTATTAGTCGGTATCCATTGGAATATAGGGAGATGTGCTTGATGACATGTGAACAATTGGGCTAAGGGAATTGTTGAGTTTTATATAGGTATGGGTTTTTATAAATTGGTATGAGGGTACCACTTTGTACATTGTATCACTGTTTTGGATTGGTAAATAAGAGAATAAGAATGTTTCAGTGGTTGGTAAATAGCCTTTTCTAGGACTGATCACCCCGGCCACATGGAAATGACTATGTGGACGTGGATAGGATTATGGATCATGTTGTTCGATATTACAACTTATTTTTATTTCAACTAGAGTTATTGGTGTACATTCCAATTCATATTGATTTATGTAGACTATGGTATTTTACCCTTTTCCTATTATGGAAAGGATGAAGAATTACATGCATCAGTATATGCTCATCAAACATCACAATCCATTCATATTCAATTCCATGTAGTGGAATTACTATGTTTCTTACAGAGTATGGATTTGTGACTTGAGTGTTATACTAGGTTTTTGATTTATTTATAATGTCATTTATGTAATATTCTTGGGTGTTTTTTATCATGCCAATTTTCTTCCACGATTAGAGGATAATATGCCATTTCACTATGATTAGATAACAATATACCACACAGATTTCTTACTAGAATGTACTCCATGTTATTTCTTGTGATAGCTTTCTAAGTAGTGATTTTGATCTATATTATGTTGATTGGGATGAAACATGTTTGTTTTAATTTGAACAGGATCAAGTTTTTCAATTTTAAGGTGTATAGGAACCTTATAATTTGGAAAGGTTAAACAATATACTTGAACAATACTTTGGGATTTATATGAGTATTTATAGAAATTATTACAAGAGTTTGAACCTTTAATATGGAATTATCTAAATGTAATGGGATCCAATTTCTAACCTATAAAGTGTATGGGAACTTTATTTAATGGTATATGAACAACCATATCATTGGTCCACTATATATGACCATGGTATCTCTTTAATGCTTATAAATGTAAAATATGTTAAATTACTTCTCATTTGAATGAATAATTTTCTGTATAACAACTTATGATTACTTTTCTAGATGCCGAAATAGACCCATGTAGGTCCGTTAAGGATTTTTTATAATTTGATAACCCTCTTTGGGTGTTTTCAAATTTTAATAATTTAATAAATTCTATTGGGTTTCTTTTTTAATAACCCATCTCGGTTTAATGGGACCCTTGTAGTTCAACCTATAAGTTAAAAATAATTTAGTTGATAAATTGCTAGTTTTTCGATGGGTTGTTACTTGAAAATTTTATGAAGTTCCTTGTTTTATAAAATGATACTCATAAATCTTTTAATATTTTTATATATTAAATGAGAATCGAAGAATTGTCCATTGAAATGAAACATGGAGTGGTGACCTTTTTTTAGAACCTCATGGAAGGGTAGTTTGAAATGTCTTATTGAGTTGACTTTGAATATATACATAAGGTATTTCCAAAGTATATTTTCTGTTTATTAATGTATTAAATAATTGGATCCTGATCCTATTTAAATCTATTTTTCATAGCCCAGTGATTGAGTCAATTATTAAGAATCATAAGGGGATAACTTGTTGGATGAAGCACCATTATAGCATGAAATGAATTTCAAATACCGTTAGTTTTCTAATGATTTGTGTTTTTCAATTTTCATTGTCCATTGAAGGATTCTTAGATCCAATATTATTTTTTTTTTATGGGTGGTCATTTTATGTTTAACCCATGTTATATGCATGATAATTGAGTGATTATTGGTTTTAGCAGGCTAGACAATCCTCAGGAATGATCTACTTCTTAACAGGTCTTGTGAATATATTTATTTCCTTCGGAGAATTATGAGGTTTTTATTTTTTTTAAAATCACATGAGACATAAAAATTGATCTAGTTTCCTTTGAGATCCATCTGCTACTCTGGTGAAAGGGGAATAAAACATAAGGATAATATTATGCATGTGTTGGTTGCTCATGTAATTTTAGCGTACCTTGCACTGATACATGTGCTACCCATCAAGATTCTAAATTATGTAGAAAACCAGTTCATTTCAGAAGAATCATGAGCCTCATGATATTGAGTATGTTATCAGGTCATCTCCATAGTAGAGTGACCTATGAGTTAAAGGAATCAAGTTCATTTCAATTCTTGGAAATAATTTTTAGCAACATAGGTGATTGGACATTCTAGTCAGGTTGGTGATGGATTTTATTATAAATAATTGATGTTGTGATCATGACATAGAGGAGTGAAAGTTGTGTGTTTTTGGTGATTCTCATCTATCAACCCTTTGAGTAGTTATCTTATCATTCTTTTTGATGACTAGGATACTCCGTAGGTGGGGTGACTCATGCCACTTCTAGAAAATATGTGTACATCCATGTATAAGGAACACATACAAGGATAAATTTTATTTGAAATCACTGATTATTCATTAATACCATTGAGGACTAAAAGTTTTAAAATCACATCAGTGATTTCTAAACAACAAGAAATTTTTGTGGTTTGATGAGTATGAAATCCTTGTGAAACATCATTGGTCATGGTTAGACTTTGCCAGTTATGTTTGAGTGATCATGTAAATTACTAATGTAATAATGTCATTGAGATCAGTTAAATGATTATGGGTTAATGGGTGATTTTTAGGTTTTTTTGGAGGTCAACCAATAGTGTTTTGGCTATTATTTTTTTAGTGATTGTTAAGATCCTATTAGTGTTTTTTCATAGTGATGAGATTGTTCCCTATATTGATATTATCTTTGAAGCACTAAGAGAGCATTGGTCTAATTCCACAATACTATTTATAAAGTTGTTGTCTTGTTTTTCATCTCTATTGGAGTGGCACACTACATGAATGGATGTTATCAAGGCTTGGTTAGTCCGGAGTGATACATGTGTTCTTTTGTAGGAATTCCCTTAATGGACACTTGGACACCAAAATTTTTCTTTTTATGTGACCACCAGAAAGATTCTACAAACGTCTCAGTAAATTTCATTATATGGATGTTTTGGATTTATACCAACCTCTCACTCGTAATATGAATTATGGACTACCTAGGTATAGTTTTTTAGACTCTAGCTAAATGAATTCCAGGTTATCTCACACTTATTATCTGACACATAGTAGTTGTTCAAAAGGGGTAATGATTACCGTGGGATAGATATGGGTTACACACTTGTTCATACTGAGGCACGATAGTTTTAATTTCCAGGTGCTGGTTTAATCATAGAATGTCATTGGGAGTTGGGTATGGGATTCATTCATATTGCTCATTGGAAATGAAAAATTCCTTGGAAGAAGGTGTTACTATTCGGTTGAAAATTACACTGACCATCTAAGATGGGCGTCTTATTATGGTTCATCCTGTACTGTCTAGACTGGTATCTTTTTTCTCAATATATATGGTCAGATTGAGCTATTATAAGGCACATAACCCGTTTAAGGATAGTGTAGTGTAATGTTAAACTATGCCTTCCTGGAAAGGTAGTACATCTAGTTGCTATTTTATCAATAATTATTTAATATTTTCCTTTTAGTGAGGTCACTATTATGACCTCTGATGTAATCAAATTTTTGATGGTAAATAAATCACATTAGAAGAATCTGTATAACACATAGGATGTGCTCCCTATGGAAATTCCAATGGTAGAGGAACCATGTATTCGAATTGGCCTCCTTCATAAAAGTGTAAAGTCTAAGGTTGGGAGCACCACTGGACATATGTTTAAATAGACAATGATTCGATTGTTTATCTATCTAAATGGTCTTAGGTAAGTTACTTATTGATGTTTTAGTTATAAAAAGAATTGCAATGAGTTACGGTGAATGAATAACAAAAATAATACAAAATTATTGGAGGTTCGTTTGGAATATTGAAACTCAATGTGACCATTTGAATGAGTCTTCATGACCATTATTAGCTGGGTGATGTCTTCTTTTTTCTTAAAGGATTATCGAGTTTGAGAATTTCTATTGTGGGGAGTTTCTATGATCTAGTTTTTCTGAACCAGGTGAAATGATAAGGGTATATTAGTTTTAATGATTATTGGTTGGTACATTTTATAAACTGATATTCAAAAAATATGTTTAATAGTTGGAAAACATCAATGTGTTTTTGGACATGGTTAAATGGCCAAGAGGTTCTTGGGGGACATGTCTAGATTTTCGAGTACCATTAGTGAATATTCATATTTTGACGGTCTGCAGCGGGGGCATGGTTTGTCTAAAATCATGTGGTCCTACTAGAAAACTGCATATCTTTGATCATATGAGAAGATTTTCCTGGAATTTATTGTTTATGCTTTGACCAACCATTATACATAGCCTACATATTTAGTTCCACATAGGTAGTACCTCAACACTATTGACCACAATCATTGTGCATGGTTAGCCTAACAGTGTGGCAAAAAAATGCAAGGTGGTTTCTTAAGGGATGGGTTCCGAAATGTTGGAAAATGGTTTAGCCAAACTATGTTTCCAAACCATGTGACATTGTTTTGAATGGTAAAATGACCTGAATTACCTTAACATGGTTTTAATCAAAAGTTTTATTTTCCTCTCCTCTTGGAAGGTTCATGAACTATCCCGCATTTTTGTTTTATCCTCTTCCAAGACAATTAAATCCATGTTGATTTCTCTTTCATCTGTAACTGGAAAAAAGTACCACTAGTCATTATATATCTACATCAGAAATCACTTCATTCCTTATTTCTATTCCTTATTTATTTTCATATCCGATGCACTCTTTAAGTGAAGCCTATTTCCCCTATTTTTATGGTCTTCAACCGTTCATTGTTTTTTCATAATTTGAGTCTATTTAGAAGATGATATTGTATAATAGGTACAATCTAGACTTATGGTAGGTGGTATTGTGATTTTAATATAAATATGAGTTGTTATATATAATGTAGTTGTTCTATGTTCCCAATTCATCAATGATTCCCTAAACTAAATTTTGATCCTTATTTTATATTTTTTGAATGGAATATGTGAATAATGAGGCTCGTTGATGATTTAATTATATCTTGAGGAACATGAAATTAGAACCATCACTTTGGGTGTGTGGTTTCATTGTAATTCCATTTTGATGACATATGGATTTTGTTTTCTTAAGGTGTACCCTTTAACCTTTGTTAAGATGTTTTAATTTTAATTGTAAATTGATGTTTGAAATGTGAATTTAATTGTAATATTAATTGAGAATTGTATTATAAATTGAATACGGCCAACCATTCCCTTAGAATTCTCTATGTAATAGCTAACAAATCTTGAATTCACTTACAAAAGTGAGTTTCTCTTGTGATATAATTAAAGTACATGACTTATGGTTAATATTGTCATACTATATGGTTAATATATTCACTATAAAATACAAAGATAGAAAAAATGGATAATTAATGAATCTAGTTATATTATGATATATGCAAGAATATTATATTTCTAGGATTATTGTACCATTTAATAAAATAAAATTTTAGTTTAAAAACTCATTTATGTATATTTATAAACTATTCATATCAAGACTTTTTAAAAAAATCTACAAAATCATTATTATTTAAAAAAACCTACATTAATTAAAATAACACAAGTTATAATCATCCATAAAATTCTTGGATGTAATTTAAGGATTCAAAATAAATTTATTTTAATATTTATAATCTCATTTATTTAAAACATTCATTAATCAGGTAATCATTACTATCATCATTGCGTCATACATAAATTCATTTATTTGTTATCTAAAATTTATAAATAAAATACCTTGATATTGGAAATATTTTCATATTTCTAATTACTATTTATAGTCGAAAATATCACTTATATATCCAATTATAATAATTGTTTTACTATGAGATATATGATTATGTTACATTTTCCTTAACATTAAATTAATTTTTTTAAAGTTTCATTTTCACTTACAAGTGGCTCCATGAGGTCCCCAAACCGACCCAAGGATTCCCATGGTATGATATGTGTCATACAATAGTATTAGGACACGTGTTAAGGTCATTTAATATTATTATAATTTTATTTTTTACCCTTATTTACTAGATTTCCCCTTTAACCATAGTAAACAAAATATTTACTGAATTTATTATTTAGAATGTCTAGAAATAAAAGTTACCTATTTAAAAAACATGGACACCATGATTCCAAATATGGGATCCATTTTTAAAAATTCAAAAAACAAAATTTTCAGAAATTAATTTAAAATTAATTCTCGTCGTCAAAATAAAAAATATGTTTTTATGAAATATTAACTATCAAAGGATTGGCACCTATTTATGTTTAATTTAAAAGTGAAATTACGTAAAATTTCCACAATTATATTAAATGGTAAAAATATAATCCAATTACACATTAAAAAAATTAACAAGATAATCTAAATATATAAATAAGTTAGTTTAAAAGGTAGTTTTGAATTAGAATACAGTATTTTCACTATTAATTTTAAAAAAACATTATTAGAAAAATACAAAAAATTCATCCAATGTAAAATTTTATGTCTTGATTCTAAAGAATAATTTTATATCATCAAATATAATATATAAAAGATACAAAAACTATATTTAAAAATGGTTCTCCATTAAAAGGTGATAAATTGACCTTTTCTAGAATATTATAGTATTTATGCATAAAAATAGATTCATTGAAATTTTATGCCTCTAACCTTTATTGGATAAACATAAAAAAATTTAACAAACATTTGAAATAATATTGTATTTAGTTATATTCATTCCCACTAATACAACGACAAGGCGTTAACTACCATTTAAAGTAATAATATTATATTATTATTTTTTAGCAAGACTCAATGTTGTGTGAAACGTATTATTTAAAAGAAACCCATTTTTGTGTATCGTGCATGCCATCTAACATAGAATCCACATTAAAGTAATATTAATATTCAATTAAAAAATATTAAAAAAATATAAAATTTTCATATTCTTTATTTACCTGGGATTTTACATCCTTCCCCACTTTCATAAATTACATCCCTGCAATTTTATTCACTTATCAAATAAATGGGGGTATTTATCCCTTATATTATTCTCAAATTCCCATGTTTCCTTATCAACCATAAGGTTTTACACACATCATTTACCTGATGTATTACCTTATTCTGCAACACTTGCTCCTTATGGTCAAGAATATGGACAAGATGTTCCTAATATGAATGATTTTCTTCAAATTGAACAACCTCTGGGCTCAAAACATAATATGGATTTGGAATATACCTTATCAACATTGAAACCTGAAAAACATTATGTACCTAGGATATACATGGAGGGAAATAAACTATGTAGGTAACTGATTGAACTTTCTCCAGGATTTCATTGGTTCCAATGATCCTCAGACACAACTTTCCCTTCTTTACAAAACACATCAAACCATTCCATGAAGAAACATTATGGAAGACAAGATCACCTACCTCAAAAGAAAGTGCCTTCTTCTTGTTACTTGCATAACTTATTTTTCTTCTCTGAGATGTTCTCATGTTATTCTAAATCAATTGAAATTTTTCTACGATCTCTTCTACCAATTCTAGTCCCATCAACATCCTTTCACCTACTTCATCACAAAAAACTAGAGTTCGACACCAATTTCCATAAAATTCCTCAAATGGAGAAATATATATAATAGAATGAAAACTGTTATTATAAGAAAATTATACCAAAGAAAGATGATGGTCCCAACATCCCTTGTAATACATTGGTAAAGAAGATAACATATCTTCCAATTTCTAAATTTTTTGATCTGAATTCCCATTAGATTCTGGATTAAAAGTTGTTCTAAAATTTAATTCAGTACCCAACGACTTCTGAAGGCCTTTCCAAAAGTTAGAAGTAAACCTGGGATCGTGATCAGATACAATAGATGATGGAAATCAATGAAACATGAAAATCTCTCTAAAATACAACAAAGAATGTTGATCTAGAGACAAAGTATCTAAAATAGGATAGAAATGAAAATATTTGGTTAATAAATCAACAATAACAAAGATTGCTTTATTACCTCGAGATGTCTTTGGTAATCCCATAATGAAGTCCCTGGATATATTTTATCTTTTCCACATTGGCACCAGTAAATGATGAAATATCCCTTTTCGAAAATACCATTCTCCTTCAACCTGTTTAAAAGTCAAACACTTCACAGTAAAGTTTGCAATATCTTTTTTCATTCCTTCCCACCAGTAATACTCCCAAATATCTCCGTACATCTTAGTACTACTGGGAAGAACTTAAAATGGTGAACTATGAGTTTCACATAACAACTCATTCTTCAACATTAAATCACAAGGCACATATATTATTTTACAAAATCTCAAAATACCACCAACATCAATGTTAAAATCAGGAAACATTCCCTTTTGAACCAACTCTACCTTTTTTTTAAACTCACAGTCATACTTGTATACATTATTAATTTTGTGTGATAGAGATGATTTCATAGACACCTGAAACAAAACAAAAAAATATCATACCCCAAAAAATTCTATTACAAAGTTCATTAAATCTTTAATCAATTTATCTTGTTCCAAACGTAACATGGTTAATGTAGCATTACTTTTTTGACTCAAAGCATCAGCCACTTTATTTTCCTTTCTTGGATAGTAATGGATTGTGCAATCCTAATCCGTGATTAATTATCTCTATGTCAACAATCTGATGTTTAATTCTTTCTATGTGAATATATACCACAATCATTTGTGGTCAGTATATATTTGACACTTTACTCCATACAAATGAATACTCTAAATATTAAAATAATAATACAACAACAGCTAATTCCCAATCATGTGTAGGGTAATTTAACTTATAAGGTTTCAAATTCCATGAAGCATAAGAAATTACCTTATCATTCTGCATTTGGACACAACCAAGTCATTTTAATGATACCTCACTATAGATAAAAAACTCACCATTTCTTGAAGGTAGATCCAAAACTAGAGCATTCACCAATATTGTTTTGAATTCCAAAAAACAATCATCACATTCTTTATCCCAAATCAACTTAACACCTTTTAGAGTTAGCTTAGTCAGTGAGCTAGATAACTGTGAAAAAATTTCAATAAACCTCCAGTAATAACCTAATAAACCAAGGAAACTAAAGATCGTAATTATATTTATGGGTCTTGTCCATTTTTCAACAACTTTTTTTAGTAGGATCAATAGTTATTCCATTTTCTTGAAACAATGAGATGAAGGAATGAAATTTTCTGTAACCAAAACTCACACTTTCTGAATTTCTGATACATTTTGTTTTCTATTATGGTTTGAAAGACAACCCTAAAATGAAAATCATGTTCTTTTTTTACTTTTGGGATAAACTAAAATAGAATCAATAAAAAAAATCACAAACTTATCTTAGAACTCTCAGAAAATTCTATTCATAAGATCCATGAATACAATAGGTGCATTGGATAACCCAAAATACATAACTACAAATTCATAATGGCCATATCTAGTACAAAATGCAGTCTTTGGAATGATTGTTTCCTTTACTCTAAAATGATGGTACACTGACACCATGTCAATATATAGAAAATATTAAGATCCCTAGAGCAGATCAAATAAATCCTTGATATGAGTCCAATGATATTTGTTCTTAATAGCGATTTTATTCAATTCTATATAATCAATGTAAAGTATCATTTAACCATAATTATTTTTAACAAACAGGATAGGACCACCCCATGGTGATATTCTAGGTTGAATGAATCCTTTATCTAATAACTCCTACAGTTGCTTCTTTTACTCTAAAATTTCAATTTCATACATTCAATAGAGGGGTTTTGAAATTGTCTTAGCATCAGGAACTAAGCCAATAGTAAATTCAACTTCCCGATCATGTATTATACCCAAAAACTCATGAGGAAAAACATAAAGATACTCATTTACCTCTAGAACATCATTAATCTAAATAGTTCCATTGATTTCAACAATATGTGAATGGTAATATTCATTTCCATCTTTTACTAGTTTCTCAGCTTCTTGTTATGTTATCAAAATCAAGGGTTCATTCTTGTACACAAATTGAAATTATTTCTGAAAAGAATATTCTTTAGCTCTGTAGTAAGTTATATAATGATAAAAGGAAAGGCAATCCATACCCAAAATAACATAAAACTCTACTAGAGGAAAAAAATAAGGTTTGGAGGTATATATTTTCTACACACAAGGATATAAAGGTTCTTATAATTTCTTTTTCTCTCAACATTTCCTACCGATGTTTTTACCATAGGTTTCAGATTCATATATTTAGATGGAATTTTTAATTTAATAGAAATTTTCTCATAAATGAATGAATGTGAAGACCATTAATCCAACAATACATTGGAAACTTGATACTACTTCATTCGATGTCCCAACATCTGATGATGTAGTTGCAAAGGATATCACCACCCCTTTTTGCTCGTAGTTTAGTTGCTTTCCATCAGTTGATTTCTTCGTTGGACACTCATTTTCATAATGGACCATTTAATTTCAATTAAAACATTTTACTAACTATAAATCTGATATTTTATTACTATTACCCTAATGTTTTTCAGTGTAATTACGAGCCTTATGTCTAATTTTACATAATTAGTAGCAGTAACCCTAATTCACAAGATATTTACCATCATGATTTTTAACAAGAATTTTACAAACTTTAAACTTATGGTTCTTACCATCAACATGTTTTGAAGAGTTCTTCCCGTTCGTGTGCCACCTTGAAATATTATTTTATTATTTTTCAAAGAACACATAATCATCAAAAACCTACATTTACACCTTCTCTATACATCGAACATGCTATTCATAACATTTGAACAGACGAGAATCAAAATACCTTCGATACTATGGATTTAATCCTGAGTAAAAATGACCTATTTCACTATCAATATCTCATATGGAATTTGGAGAATACCTTACTAGTCGACTGAATTTTTCTTCTTATGCAGCCACTGAGTCATCCTCCAGCCTCAGATTTTGGAATTGTTTTTCCATCCTATGAAGAACCATATTAGGAAAATATTTCTCAAGAAACATTCCTTTGAAATAATCCCAATCAAGACCATCAATCTCCTCTATATCCCTGATGTTTTTCAAAATCGACCACCACTGATCATCTTCACCTTAAAATCGGGAAATAACAAGACTATCCTTTTGTTGTTCTGAACACCCCATTCCGTCAAAAATATTCTACATTGCTTTAATGCACCCTTTACCAAGAATAGGGTCATATGATCATCTAAATGATGGGGGATACTACCTCATGAAATTCTCCCCCACTAACATGTTCCTTTGTGGTAGATCTGGATGATCTCATGCATGGATACCGCCACCATTTATAGCCTAATTCAACTATTACATCACTACAACAAACTTCCTAGTTTTGATTCCAACCATAATATGTTGCTGATTTGGAAGGATGTTTTCCTGTTGATGTCTTCCCATCAAAGCTTCCCTGTTTCCTCTATAGGAATCCATTTTGAACATAGAAATCAGATAGGAAAAGCAACATCTTAATCTATAAATGATATATCATTTCAATCCTAACATAAATTAATTTATGGATATTAATTTTTCAATACCCTAACTCCTAAAGTTTATTAAACTGACCTATGATACCAGCTATAAGGCCCTAATGTTAAACATTACATAATCATGAATTATGTTAATAATTTACATTCTTGATATTTTCAGGATTAGAGTTTTAGAAAATTTCTCCATATCTGTTACATTACATCTCAAATATTACAATGTAGACACTTCTACATAGAATCCATTTTTTCATAAAATAAAAACTCTTAAAAGTAAACAAGGATTCTATTCTTCATATAAATATGCTTGAATTAGTATTTCTCTTACCCATCCTTATACACTATGGAAAAAATTTCAAAAAAATGGGATGAGCTTAACAAGCTTAGTAGGAGTCATAAAAAAAGAAATAAATCATTATTACATCAATACATAAAAATATAAGCTCTTTTACCCACATCGTGAAATCATAAGATTTATGAATAACACCCAGAAATCTTAAATCATAAAGGTAACTTTTGACATACATAACATACTTACATTGTAGCTTTCACAGCTATATAGGGAGTTACGTTTGAATACCCATCACAGTATATTCCCTAAGTCTCTTAGGAGAAAAATTAATGTTTACCTCCATCTCGTTACCCAATTCATTAGAGAGCTATCTCAGGCTCACCCACATTATTTTTATCATGGAACCACTCATATACATAAACAATGCACAAGAACCATAACATTTTCACAACACCTAAAAAAACACAAAGGAATGATAACATTTCCATATTGCAATCAAAAGATATCATTAAAATATATTGACATAATCAATCCATTATCAAAACCATTTTCAATAACAAAACATATAAAATATTATATGGTATTTATTTTCCTTTTAAAATCATTACAACTTATTATGGAAGCCAATTATCAAATAACTCTTGCGGCAGCAGAAAGGTCGTTGTTGCCGTGTACATTAAAAAGAAACATTCCCAATTTGGTTTAGTAAAATTCTATGTATAAAAAAGATTCCCTTTGAATTAAATGAAATTTCAATGTGTTTATTCACCTTATAATCGAAATTCATATATAAATCAAAGTATTCCTCAATTAAAGGAGATTGATATGAAGTCCCTTACTTCATTTCTGACTTGACTCATTCGTTCTTTAATATCCTTAATAGTAAACTAATGTTAATTTCTACTTTCATAGGAACCTTTTTAATGTTTATTATTTCTTTTATATCACTTATCGCCATGTTATGAACATTACATAATCATTTGAGTTAATAACAGTCGTTTTGTCGATATTTTTTACTTAAGTTAAAAATGAACTTCTTATTATTACATGTTGTATATGTGGTAAAAATTGCATTATCTCCCTAAATATATTCATGATTTATATATCATATATATCATATATACAGAATATATATGTATTTATAATAGTACAACACATCTGGAGATAAGAATTGAAATGCAGAGTTTATAGAGACTGTAAGCCGTACATACGCATGAGTGCTACATTGATTTATATTTCATATTTAATAGAATGAAAAATTAAAGACACATAGGTATATTATAATTCCATTATAATATCATATATAATTTTATTTACTCCATCTTTTATATATTCCACGTATTTCATGAACGAGTCGTATCACTTTTAGGGGGCGGTAATCCGCACTTCCTCAAATGAAATTATCGAATTTACCAATTATGGAAACCATAAAGGTATTCTATAAATGAAAAACATGGAAGTATAGAGAAAATATCAGTATAATATATATCACATATTAATATAGTGCCATTATAATGGCCACCATGATAAACAGTAGGAGATTATAGAACAATAATCGTTTCGTGAAGCAGTAGTTCGTCATCCATAGAAAGAGTATGTTAGTATCTATTAGATTGAGGTGTGTGCATGTGTTGGTAGAATATTACTCATAAAAAAATACTAGTATATTTAGTATAACAGTTTTATTATAAATGAATGGAATAAAGATAGTTTAGGGGTTGGAGAAATAAAATATAAGAAAAGAACTTGGAAGAAGATGTTACCTTTAAATCTGGTAACTCACTTTGGTTTGAACAAAAATGATTTCTTGAAGTAGATTATGCCTATGTTAAGGCTATTACATGGAAGATAGGGATGTTTGGAGATTCTTTGGGGGATGTTGGAAGAGACAAGGGGGCTTGAGAGGTGTGAGTAATGGGTTAGAGGTAGTGTCCTATTATAAGAGGGAGGAGAGGCTCTTTAGGAAAGTTTGAAAATATTATTTTATTATAAACATAATTTATATTTCAAAAGGTCCCAAAAACATTTAATTAGAAAATAAGGTTCCTATATTTATAAATAAAATCATCCATTATTAACTGTAAAGGTTTTGGATATTTTTGAATCCTTAACTTTTTTATTTATACTTTTGTTAATGTATTTAACTTTTACCATGCCCTCTTATTTATGCATACTATATAGTTAATATAGTTACTATAAAATTCTAAGAGACCCCAAAATGTATCATTAATGACATTAGTTACATCATATATGTTAGTTGTCCAAATGTTATATTTTTAGAATTATTTTATCATTTAATAAAATAGTATTCATTTTAAAAACTCATTTATATGAATTTATAAACTATTCATATCTAGACTATAATAAAAATATCCATTACAACTTGATTAAATTGAAAAACCTACATTAATTAAAATATAAAATGTTATAATAGTGCATAAAATTATTTTATGGAATAAAATGTTTCAAAAAAAATTTATTTTAAAATTTATAATCTCATTTTTTAAAACATTCATTAACGAGACAATCATTACATCATCATTATGTCACAAATAAATTTATTTATTCGATTTCTAAAAATTATAAATTTAATAACATGATATATGAAATCATTTTATATTTATAATGACTATTTATAGTAGAAATTATCACTTATATAACCCATTATAAATTTTTTTACTATGAGATATAAGTTTATATTACATTTTCCTTAACTTTAAATTATTTTTTATAAAGTGTCATTTTCACTTACAAGTTGATCCATGGGGTCCCAAAATCGACCAAAGGATCCCCTTGTTTGGAAATGTATCATCCAATAGGATTATGACAGATGTTAGGGTAATTTAATATTATTATAATATTATTTTTTTATCCTTATTTACTAGATTTACCATTTATGCATGGTAAATAAAATATTTTCTGAAATTACTATTCATAATGTCGGAAAATAAAATTTTCCAATTTAAAAATTTTGGACATCTTGATTAAACATATGCAATCCATTTTTCCAAATTCAAAACACAGAAGGTGTAGAAATTAATTTAAATGCAATTCCCATTTTAAAAATAAAAAGCGTGTTTCGATGAAATATTAACTATCAAAAGAATTACACTAGTTTATGTTCAATTTCATAGTGAAATTACATAAAATGAACAAAACTGGAT
Source organism: Viscum album (assembly GCA_963277665.1). Classification (NCBI taxonomy): domain Eukaryota; kingdom Viridiplantae; phylum Streptophyta; class Magnoliopsida; order Santalales; family Viscaceae; genus Viscum; species Viscum album. Next base: position 1,279,317,580 of record OY728127.1, read on the forward strand.
TAAATAGTAAAAATAAAATCTAATTACACTTTAATTGAATATAAAATATAATCTTACAATATAAATAAATTAGATTAAAATGATGTTTTGAAGTAAAATGTAGTATTTTTAACTACTCCTTATAAAAAGTGATCTTTAGCAGAAAAATACCAAAATTTCATCAAATGTAAATTTTGATGTATTGATTCTAAATAATAATTTTTTTTTCAAATTTATCATATAAAATGGGAAAAATATATTTAAAAAGGGTTCTCCATCAAAAGGCGGTAAATAGACCTTTTCAAGATTATTAGAGTATTTATGCTTAAAATTGGATTTATTACCTATTTAAGCCTCTAAAAATTATTGGATAAATGTTAAAACATTTAAAAAACAAGTGAACTAATATATTAGTTAGTTCTATTTATTCTATTCAATAAAACTGCTAGGTGTTAACTACTATTTAAAATAATAATATTATATTATTATTTTTCAGCATGACTCAACGTTTTGTGCAACATAATATTTCAAAAAAATATGTTGTTTTCTGTCAGTTATGTCAGCAAACAAAACATAAAAATTAATTTAAAAAATAATATTTAAATCAAAAATAAAAATAAATAGTAAAATTTCATATTCATTATTTCCTGGGATGTTACACATAGGCTATCACTTTTTCATTCTAAATGATTACACAACCCAAGCATTTACTTCAAGCATCACTATAGAACAGAAAACCTTATCCACTTATTGGTAGTGTGAGTATAGGCACAGTTATTAGCCTCTTTTTTAGCTCCATAAATCATTAATCATATTTTTCCATTCATAAATACTATACCACATTACATGTTAACATAGTTAGTATCCTAGAAAATCATGAGAAATTTTCCACAAAACATTGGTAGTACCCACCGAAGGAAATAAAACCATGGATTTACATGACATAAGTGGGTATTTTCCTTTTCTTAATTGCATTTTTCTTTGAAGGGTCTACAGAAATTCCCTCACTTGTGATCACATTCCCTGTGAATGCTACTTTCTCCATCCAAAAGTGGCACTTGATGAACTTAGCATACATTTTCTCCTTCTTTAATATTTCTAGCACAATAATTAGATTCTCTTCATGTTAATCCTCTACCTTATAGTGAATGAAAATATCAATTATAAAACCTTCTAAATTTTTTCTAGATAGTATCTAAAGAGTATATTCCTCAAATACATGTAAATTTAATGGAAATTCATAAGTCTAATAGGAAAAATTATGAACACATAGTTACCGTACCCTGTACAAATTTTTTTTTCTAAATATATTCCTTATTCAACTTTATTAGATGATATCCAGAATGAAAATCCACATTAGAGAAGTACTGGGATCTTCATTGTCTATTGAACATGTTATAAATTCTTTGTAGGGGATACTTTTCTTTATGGTGATCCTGTTGGGATCCTGGTAATCGATTCACAACCACCTTGATCCAACTTTTTTCTATACAAAGAGAACGGGTGAACTATATGGTTATTCACTAAGGATTCTGAATAATTTTTCCAAATTCTCTTATATATGCTTCTATGACTCCCCCATTTTGATCAGGGTTATCATGTAGTTGAATTTTTAGCTAGGGGTAGCTCCGGGTAAGAGCTCTATTGAGAACTCTGCATTTTGATATGGGGATATATAGGTAAATTGTTTGGAAATATATCAATGTATTTCTTAACAGTGGGAATTTACCCCAGTTTTACAACATCCATTGAATCAACTAATTTTGAAAGGTATACCTATCTATAAGGTATCAACAACAACACAATTGTTTGATTTTCCATTGGATATTCATGATCTTCCTTAAATTTTTTAGATATGAATTTCACAGTTCAGAATGTGAAAAAGGATTTCCATTTCTCTAATGTTGATCTGTTCTATACATAATTAGAGTCAATCCATGCCCAATATAGTGTATAATGAAACTAACTAAAGGATTATGATATTATCTAGAAGAATATTCCAACATATACAAACAAGAGAAGAGTACAACACTTAGGTTGCAATTATTTCACCGCTACGTGTTTCTACCAATATCTATACTTCATGGTATTGTGGATTTGATTTATGAGTTCTAGAAAACATGATATAATGGAATTTGTTAAACTAGAATCAAATAATTTTTTTTTCATTCTTATGTTAATAGAAATTGTACATTATATGAGTAAATTTTCACAATCCACTTTATTAGTATTGATGTCATATTATTTCCAATTCTCCTTTTTTTGTTATTACTAAAGTATAATACCCTCAAGGACCCATGGTGTTGGGAACTAGATTTTATAGTTCCCTTTCTCCCTAGAGTGGAAACCACTAATCATGGGTAGTAAATAATGGGGTTCAGTCAACTTCTCCATCATGTAGGTTGTATTCCTTATGTGTCTTCAATATTCATGAGCTTTCTAGCCTTCTATCCTATACTTTAACCATTTAAATATCCCATTATGACAATTACCATTATGTATCTTCCCACATTTTTGACATGTGGGTGGTTTGATCCCCATTCATCCTTTTTCATTTGACCCACATTCATGAAACTCCATTCATATATTCTTATCTCCATAACCATGAGACCATTATCATATCAAAATTTCTAATTTAATAGAACATGAAACCAATTATTTATAACTCTAAAAGTAAAAGATAGCTAGATCCTTTCAAAGGTGTGGGTTTAAACCACAAAATAATCTTTGTATTTTACTATCCGAGTTAATAACAAAACCTATGGAATATCGTTCAAGGATTGTGAATTTTTCCTCATAAGTCATGATATATTCACCATCCTTTTCCATTGTCTATATGAATTTAGTTAACATATTTTTTAATAGTTTTAAAGAACTACATATTAAGAATTATTTTCTTAAACTCTTCCCACTGTATCTCTTCTATTTAATCCATAAGACTGGTGTTACTTAATAATTCCCACTATTGATTGTATTTTCTATTTCAATGATAAATTGGAAAAGTCCACATATCCTTCATTGAATAATGGATTATAGAATATATCTTTTCTATTGAGTTAACCAACTATTTCCTGACAAGTAGATGAAAAGTTCAACTAAAAATCTTTGTTCATTGATGCAAAATGCTCTCAATGGATAATCGATCCTTCTTGGGTAATGGTTGAAATTACACATGGTTAAAGTTATTATTCATAGATAGATATAACTAGGTAAGAATTGACATAATTTTTTTAACTCCACATTTCATGGAATTGGGGTTTTCATTTAGAAAATGATTTCATTTTCCATCGCATTTGTTGTTGGCCGGGTTTCTCCCAGTTCCCACATTTTTCTAAAATAAAATTGTTTTAGACAAAATATAACACAACAAAAAATGAATAATTTTTTATATTACACAATTAACACTAATGGAATATCCTATGGGATACCATTGTTTAAACTTTTCTAAAAATATTCTTCTAACATATTTGACATATAAATAGAATTATACTTATGGTTTTAACCCTTATTTTCTAATTCTAATCCCCAAATTAACTAAAATGTGTCCTAAAACTAACTATTGCATCACTAATTTTTCTTTAATAACTATTAAAAAAACTATAAGAAAACCAACATTTAGCGGTGGTTATTTTTGTGTGTAGTGGTGGTTCAAACCACTGCTACATGGTTTGGCAGTGGTTTACAGAAACAACCGCTAAATTTGGAATTGGAAAACTATTTGCGGTGGTTATTTAGATTTAGAAGGGGTTTAAGGGAAGCATTGTAGCTGCCTCATTTTGCAGCGGTTTTACTGAGTTTTGTAGCGGATTTTACGAGCCTGAGATTTTATTTAATTAGTGGTGGTTATAACTGATGAAAAAAAAATCCAGCCACTGTCAAACCACCGATAAAGTCACGAGAACCACCACGAAATGAACGAGGGTGATGCGACTCTATAGCGGTGGTTAAAACCGCCGATAATGTCATACCTATATACATTTCATGGTAGTTTTAACCTCAATGAAATGCTAGCCAGAAAAAGAATAAATTTTCTACTACCACTACACCACTACCTTGAAAAACGAATCAAACCAGAAATATCAATATCCTAATAGATTAATGCAGACAAAAATTTAAATAAAATGGAGACCTCTAGTAAAAAATGAATGGTCATGATGCTTGGAAAATATAGTGGAATATAATAAATGGATACGTGTTGTGATAAGATCATAGATTTTCTATTATTAAAACTGATCAATCTAGTTTAGAAGATCTCTTGACACTTCCATCACTTCCCTATGTAAAGTCATTCAGTACCCTATTTTCATAATTCAATTCACATTAAAAAGAACAATTTATATAGTAAACACCATTTATATCAGTTTTTCGTGTTATTATCACCTCTACCTTTGCATAAAGATAAAAAACATACATTTAACAATTCATGAAAAATAGAGACACCTTCAGCTAAATGTTTTGAAAAGGAAACCCTCTTTATGGTATCAATTATGACTATGTTAGTATTATATTTCAACATCTTAGTGAAATATTTAACATATTCAATCAATATATGATTCACACATAAGAGAAATATAAATTCCATTTCCTTCACCACATTCATAGTTTAAGGATAATATTTCTTGAATATAAAATTACATTAAACCTTCCTAATATTGGGTCTTTTGAAACTAAATTTAAACAATGGTCTTTAAATATTTCCAACTCAGACCCTAGCGGTTGAATGTGGTGAACATGATCTTATAGGTCTTAGTAATTCGTAAAATAATAAATATTCATTCAATATCATCCAACCATTACCTTACCCATTGAGGACATTCATAAACATGTAATATGGAAGGATTATAATTATTGAATTCCCATATCGAATCTCAAGAATGAGTTCTGTAAAGATGTATAATTTTCTCCAAAACATGGTTAGAATAAGAAGCCAAGTCAATCATAATTTGACCATTAAGTGGATTTTCCTATCAAGAATTATATTTCAATAGCTTATTCAGGTTCACATGGATTGTTTAAATTGAAATGAATTTATATTACATTAAAAATTAAATTCTATCAAATAAATATAGAACCTAATACAATATCATAAAAAACATCAAATCAATCATACATATCAAATAAACATATATTAATTAATACTCAATATAATTTTTTTATTATGTCATAAATTTATTGAAAGCATTCATGAGAGTCCTATAAAAACATTTAAGGATAAATTGAAAATAATTCTGACATTCTAGACCCTATAGATATATCACATGAATATTTAAAATAATTAAAATCCTTTGTATCATAACAATGCATCATGAAGTTTTCGTATATTTTCATTTTAAAAATGAATGTTTCATTGAATTATTTATAGAAATTTAGTATATAAAATAGTATAATATTGACTTAAATAAAAAATATCTTAAATGAATGATAAATATATCTTTAAAACAAAAATGACCATGTATAACATCCTTTTATAACTCAATGATATTTAGGAAAACTGTTGTTCATGATCATCATAACCTGTAAGATACAAACATTCGTTAGAGGTAAGATTAATTTAAATTTTGGTTTAACTGCATTTTTTGTTTAATAAAATGATCCTTTAGAACATAGGGGGTTTGGAGGTGCTCCAGGCATTTGGGATTTGAAAAATGAAGAAAAGAGGCCATCCGGTGTATAGTTCTTGTTTGGTGCATGGTTAGAGATAACCCTACACCATGGACCAGGGGATGTATGGACTAAACACCTTGGATAGAGGTAGTTCATGGCCACCACATGTGTTTTTCCAACCATGGTGATGGAAGAACCAATCCATATGACCTGGTCACCTCTTAGACAGAGGCCAACTTGTGCATCTATTTTAATTTGGAGAAATTCCCATTCCCCCCTTGAGCCTTAAAATTTCTTACCCAATTTTTAATGCATTTTATCCTCCAACCCCAAGGGTTATGAAATATGAGTTGTACCCTATTCCAAGTACCATTATACTTTTATCCTTAGTCATTGAATGTTCCATTATCTATGAATCAATGATCTATGTGAGTATACCACTCCTCATTATTCTATTTTATATAAGAACCAAATCATGTTGTTTTCTACTATTCTGAATCCTTAAAACCTTTTTTCCAGGGTTGTTTTAGATTGGGAATTCCGGGTATATTTGGACTTGAATGATGTTTTTTGGTTCAGTGAGTAGTTATCTATGATATATAGGTAACTTTATATGGGTTATATCCTATTGTATTGATGTGTATTCATGTCTATATGGATGTGATTTTGTAAATTTATATTGAAAATTTATTTTTGTTGAATAAATTTATAAAGTGTCTATTTAAATGATGTGTTGGAACATTCAAGGATGATTTTTGATATATTGATGAAGAGTTGACAGGGTTTATGGCCACCCATGGGGTGTACCAATCCCAGTTTTATACGGTTTAATAACATCTCCCATTAAGAGGAACTTAGGTTTTATATAGGGTATGACCACATTTTATCATCATGAACAGAATCTAATAACCATTAATAAATAATGAAGATTCACTATCTACACGTTATGCCTCACCAAAGTGTCCACAACACTATCCCCTTGATCACTATTAAATTACCCAATTTTTTCAACACAACAACAATGGGTTTAACTCATAGTCATAAAAAATCTGGACAACGAATTCAAACACAGACCTAACGGGAATGATTTATACCACACTCGATAAATTAATACATAAAAGGAAACATAATAATTAAATAAAATGTATAAAAGGAAACATGATAAATCATGAAAATGACAGGACATAAAAATGTTTGGTGGCAACTATGTTCCACAAATATTACATATAGAAACCAACTTTTCCAATATTTGTTCAACACATCAACAATACAACTACTCATTGTTTGATGATGCATTGTCACCCTCTCCACCTAAATCTCCACTTTCTGCTGTCACCTGTAAGAACATTATATTGAAAATTAAATACTATTGAATATTTATATTAAAACTTAAAACCAATTAATGATTTCAAACTAAATGATTTTTATTTTTTGTGATTTACCTAATACCACCAGTCGATGCACTACCACCGGGGGAATATCTGCTCATCTACTGATGTATATCAGTCATCACTTTCTGCAAAGCAGATATCTGAGCCCCCTAATCTTGAACATTGGTTTGTAGAGAAGCAGTCTCCCTCTGAGAATCTTTAGGTATGGACTGACTATAACCAAGAGTAGATGCATCTGGAATCCCTAGTGGCATGCCAAAGACCTCAGATGGTACGGGTCTAAAACCCATCCCACGCACTCTACCAGGATGATCCTTCCCAAGGACTTTAGCAACTAGGTCATCCTGGGAGACTCAGTAGGACTACCTAGGATTGGCATCCCATATTTCTTTAATTTTTACCTATAAATCAAATATAAATATATATTAAAAAAGTAAAAACTGATAATAAGTTGTTATAATAAATAATTGACTTCATACCCCAACTTCTTTGGTAGGCTCATCAACAAAACATCCATCTGATTTTTTGTGAACATCCAACTATAGTTTAGTTCGGGATGCTTCATTACCTAAACTCTGTGACTGCATTAAGCAAAGATAAATCAACAATTCAATATATTAAACAAATAATATTGTATTATAAATATTTAAACTAATTAAATGATTACCAATGTCATTCGGCTTCTAGAAAATCTTTTTGATCCCATAGTGTGAGGGATGACTTTCTTAGCCCGGTTGGATGCATTCTTCCATGAGAGATCTTGAAATAAATAAAATTTAATATTACAGTAATGTATTGAATGTCATCTACTCTTCATATACATGTATAAATGTAAAATGAGGATAATATAATAATACATATTTCAATACCATCTGCTTCTCATCATGATGTCTTTCAAAAAAAACATTCCACTATTCTTTCGGTACCCCACTGGGTAGCTTCTCAAACATTTGTTGCACAATCAACAAAGTATCATTGACATCACACCACAATCTCCATTTTTAAATCTTTCCATTTCTTACCAAGATTCTTCAACGTCCACTTCTGTGCTATCACATTAACAATTGTAAAGTGGAAGAACATCTATATACCGAAATTCATTTTGAACATATTAGTAATATAACATTCAATTAAACAACAATTTAATAAAATTATCTTTATTTGGGAATCAAAAAATTAATTTTTCCATCTTGTAGGAATGTGTCTCCAATCATCATATGAAATAGCAATGGAAATGGGCTCCGCTACCAGGTGCCCTCGAATCTGGCCAAGTAACCCTACGGCATCATCTGTAGGGACCCCATAAGAATCAAATGGAATGACTATCTTCTCTCCATTCACATTCCAAACATCTGAAATTTTTATTTTTTTCTCCACGATTTCATTTTTTTCATCTTTAATGAGAAAACAATTAGTAGAAACAAAATGCAATAAATTTATTTAATTAAAATTTATACCTATGACAGTGACACTCCAGTATGTCCATGATGTACTAGAATGGATGTGTCATTGCCCCACTTCTAGGTGTTCTGAAGGGGGAGTCGATGAATCAACCTCTAATAGGAAACACACATATGGTTTGAGAGATTGTATAGGGGGAGATGGTGTAGGGGTGTAGGCATCTGGTGACTTAGATTCCGTGGGTAGGGATCCAGATGGATTGGGATCTATCATAGAACTAGATGAAATAATGTACTGAGTCCTCCATTGAATTCTTGCCATTTAATCAAATAATATTTAGTTCAGAATATATATTTCAAAAAAATATTCAAAATAAAAAATAAAAAAATATAACAGATTCCCAGTACTAACAGAAAAAATATATATAACAATGATAATGAATGACTGCATAAATAAAAGAAGTGGTTGCTGAATGAATAAATAATTGTACATACAATCATTTTCCCCTTCAATCATGTCGGTTTCCTGGTCCCTTTCTTTATCCACATCATTCATCCTTGCTAGACTAATATTTTCAATATCATGATGGACTAATAATTCTGCTTCCTGTAGTTGATGAAATTCAATTTTTGAGGTCAAATCTCCCACTTCATCATCCATATCATACAAATCTTTTTGTTTTACATGAACTAATACAATCCACCCTTTATCCACAAAATCATTCACATAATATACCAGTTTTTCTTATGATGCTAAGATATATGGATCATGCAGTTCACGATCACCAACATCCATCAAGTGAGAGAAGTTCACATAAGTAAATTGCAAGGAATCTCTTTTAACACCTCTGATAATATCGACCCATTTTAATTTGAATAAAACAATAGAAAAATATCCATGGTCGTTTAATTCAATAATATCATGCAGCTTTCCATAGTATCCCACTTCAACAAATGTAAATATACCACTATCCTTTGCTTTCAAACCCATATATCGACCTACTGTATGAAATCTATATCCATTCACATTATATGAGTCAAAGTTTCTAACTTTTTTTATAGGACCTCTAGCAAGAAACTTCAAATCTCTTGACATGTCTGGTCGAGTATCAGTATTCATGATCTGAAAAAGAAATATAATTTAATATATTTACAAAATGTTTATGTCGAACTAATATTCGTATTTATTGCAATATTTATGAACATACAAATTGTGAAAACCATTATACAAGATCTTTATTCATAGAATTCGTTATATATTTCGCATTTCGTGTTCGGCCTCTCATTCGTCTCTTTGTTTGTATCCTCAACTCTTCAATAAATGGATCATCAATTTCACTATTCAGTTGCACATATCTATGTGCCTATAATAATTCCAATTCTGTCCGTGTCACATTTGATGTCCTCCCAACTAATCGGCCAATAGCAGGAAATGTTTTTTATTTCTGATTCATTTTAGATTGAGATGATTTGTCATCAACAAATCCAACTCGATTAAATATTGTCTGAATATTATCCAAATATCTGGAACAAAAGGTAAGACACTCCTCAGCCAAATAGCCTTCAGCAGTAGAGCCTTCGCGTTGAGCTTTATTTCTCACGAATTCTTTCTAATGCCCAAGATATCTGTGAAATAAAATAATAATATTAGGCATTTTTTAAAATTCCAAAAATTGTTTACATAAATGAAAATAATATAAATAAAATACCTCTCAATTGGATACATCAATCAATAATGAACGGGGCCTCCTAATTTAGCTTCCTCAACCAAATGCATAGTTAAATGCATCATGACAGTAAAAACGATGGGGGAAAATCATCCCAATTTCAAAAAGGGTAAATAAAAACCTCTCTTAGAGGTTGTCAAATTGAAATGGATGTAGAACGTTTTTACATAATTTCCTGAAAAATGTGCAGAATTGGAGTACAACAGCAGTAACGTTTTCTGGTAATAATGTACGCAATGTCAATGGTAGTAACTTTTGTAACAAAATATGTGAATTTTGACTTTTCAATCCATGTAACTTAATATTCTTCAAGTCAATACACCTTGAGATATTACTAGACTACCCATCAGATACCTTCACATTCTTTAAAATTCAATGGAAAGAATCTTGACCCCTATTTTTCATTGAAAAAATGGCTGGAGCATACATTTCACTCTCATCTGGCCAAAGATCACGTTTTATGTTCATTACTTGTAAGTCTTTGCGAGTATTGAGGCGATCCTTTGAAATTAAATGCTAATTAAGGATTTTGAAAATAAAATTATCACAAAAATTCTTCTCAATATGCATCACATCAAGATTGTTCCGCATCAAATTAAATTACCAATATTGGAGTTTGAAGAATATACTTTTTCTCTTCCATTATTTCGTTTTGATTTCACCTGACGATGCACTTCGGACTTGTTTTCCACTATTATTCAAAAGATGAACCTTCCCAAATTATGTTTCAAAATTTTCAAGCTATGTCAATATTTCAGAACTAGATAACAACTTTAGAGGTGGTCTATGATCAATGGAACCATTAAATTTTGATCTGTTCAACCGAAATCTATGAGATGCATCAAGAAATCTTTGATGGAAAAAGAAGCACCATTTTCTACCATGAGGTATTCGTTTGGGCTCAAAATCAATGTTACAAATGGGAAAATACAAACCCATGTAAGTGTTCCAACCAGATAAATTACCAAGACAAGGGAAGTCACTAATTGTCCACATTAAAGCAGCATGCATTTTGAACATTGTTTTAGAAGAAGCATCAAATGTCTAAACACCGTTGCTCCATAACACCTACAATTAGTCAATTAAAGGCTGCAAGTATACATCAATATCATTTCCAAGAATTTTTTTTCTAGGAATAATCATCGAAATAATAAAAGATGTTTGTTTCATACACATCTACAGAGACAGATTATAACGGATCAAAACAACTGGCCAAATGCTATAACTGGTACTCAAAGTCCCAAATGTGTTGAATCCATTGGTAGCGAATCCCAGTTGAGCATTCCTAGGATCTACTGAGAAATCTATATGTAATGAATCAAATGTCTTCCATGATTTGGAATCTCGTGGATGTTTCATTAACTATTCATTGTTTTTATCTACAGAATGAAACTTTATTTGTTCGATGGTTTTCTATGACATGAATAATCTTTGCAATGAAGGTTTAAAGGGAAAGTAACGCAAAACCTTTTTACGTTTGTTTCTTTTCTTCTTCTCTATGAAATTATGTTCATTCAGACTTCCAACATCACCCATTGACTACCATCTAGATGAAGAACATTTCTTGCAATTCGGTCTACTTGAATCCTCTCCCCAATAAAGCATACAATCATTGGGACACACATGTATTTTTGTATAATTCAGACCAAGCTTGATAACAACTTTTATCATATCATAAAAAGATTCTGGGATTTTTGCCTCAGGAAATGCATCATGAATCAATTCCAATATTAGGGAAATTTCCTTATTTGTAATTCGACATAGACATTTGATATGGTATAACTTCAGAAAAAATGAAATCTTTAACTATTTCAAACACACACTATACAAATCTTGATTTCAATCGTTAACTAAATTATGAAATGCATTTTCCTTAGTGAAGTTTTCTCTTGCATTTGGCTCCACAGAATCAAGAGGAGGAACCAATGATATGTTAAAATATTGATCTTCTTTTATTACAGTCTAAAAAACATCACTTTCCACGTTACAATTTGTAGCACCCTCTTCTGGTTGTTATGATATGTTTTGATGCTGATAGTGGTATCTTGCAGTGCTGAATGCATCATTTATGATGTTTTTCATTTAATTTTCCATTATTGATGAACTTGGGACCTCATTCTATGGATAAACATCAGTGCTCAATTTTTCTATAAAGTACCATTCTCCATGCTAATCCCAACACAAATATTGACCAGAGAATTGCTTCAGTATTAAATGTTCATAAACATCATCTATCGTCAACCATGTTCTTAATTTACATTTTGGACATGAACATCTTATTCTCCCTTCAACGGATCTAATAGAAATTGAAAAATATAAAAACATATTCAAACCCTTAATATAGTGATGTGTGTTCCTAAATAATGTGATCCATCTTTTATCCATGTATATCACAATGTGCCTACACAATAAAAAAATTAAAACACATAGTTACTACTAAATAGAGAAATAGATTCGTATATATGATAGTGTAAGATTATAGAAACATAATATAATAAACATGAGCACTTTAGTTAGATAATAACCCTATAGTGTTTGGTATAGGGGGAGTACTTTTGGTAAAGAAAAACAGTGTGCAAACAATGCCATATTACTCAATTACCACATGGTCAATACTAAAAGTTATGCTAAACAGTATTCCTATCATGTTTCTCCCAAATCTCCAAATTTCCAACCCTTGAATTTTGAAATCCTTTATATCATTAAAATATAATATTAGATAAAAAAAGTAACATAAGAATAACTTGGTTGGAATCAAAGTTAATGAGGAAAAAAATAATGTTTCCAATATTGATGAAGAAGCATAGAAATATCAGGATGTAACCATTAATTGGTCTTGATTGTGTGACTCTAAATCACAAAGCAAATGTTATGAGATTCATGACCATAAACTAAATGACCCATGTTCCAAGACCATATCTAACTCCTTCAACCCATGTAGAAAAAGTGGGACATCCCTTATGCCACTGCTTCCATTTATGATTATAGAGTGCATATATTTTCCTCTTGATATCACACAACCACAAACTAAAACAATCTTAAAGAGTGAAAACCCAACTATTATCAACAGCAGTGGTCATTAGTTTTATTGATTTATAATTAATTATGAGATCATCCATATTCATGATACCATATTTTACCAATTCATATCAGGTAAACTTGAATCATATCTTCATGTAGGCTACCCCATCTTATGTTCCACACATCATAAACTTAAAAAATGTGCACCTGGGTAAAATGTTTCTAACCTTAAACAACATTTATATTGGTGAAACATACATGAACTAATACTATATATGTAAATGGACACACAAATCATCATGGTGAAAATTATTAATGAGAAACCTTGGTAAAAATTGAGTTTCCACTAACTGGATAAGATACTAACCTATTCTAAGTTAAGCATTTGGAATTGAAAAATGGAATAAATCCTGTTAGGTTGAAAATACCTAAAGGGAACCCTAATAAGAAGACAATTACCTGTGAACTAGGCCTCCCAAATATGAGGATCAATAAATATTTATGGTGATAAAATAAATGACTTAAAGCTTGTGGGGTTTATAATATTAATCTAGAAGAAGTCAGGCTGTACTCACTAGGACCTTTTGACTATGAAATACTTTAAGCATTCACTTGTTTTCTCATCCCTAGTTTATCCGTCCAGAGGTATATTTATGAAATGTGTGAAGAAAAAATTTTGAGGTGATCAAACCCTTTTATACATTGTAATCCACACTCTAAATCTACCCCTTTGTGATCCTTATCATGTTGAGTGAACTATTTTATCCAAATGGACTAAAAAAAGTGTAATATTGATGGTTGTTATGCCTATACCCATCCATGATCCACATAAAGGAGGAACTAATTCATCCAAACGAACTAAATAAGTGTTAATTTGATGGTAGTTATGTCTATATCCATATATGATGCATTATCAAAATGAAATAATTCATCCAAATAGACTAAATCTAGTATTACAGTTATTGTACTTATGCCTAAACCCATACATGACCCATGATCCTGAGGAAATATTTCTGACTCACACATTTTTTAGAACAATATTTTACTTTATGAATTACCAATTCAATGTTCAATTGGTTTTAGATTATTTTAATGATGTTTCCTCCAAAAATTTCATAGATTATAATGAATTGTTAATCATGCCAAAACAAATCTATAGAATGGATGCTAGTTATGAATAAATAAAAATATTCATTCACTAATAAAAACAAATGATAAGAGGATCCATATTCTAGAGTCTCTCTTCGATGTTACAGGTAATGAAAAATGATAAAAACAACTATAATATACTCAAATCATCCAAATCTAAAAAATAATCCAATTCCTGATGATAATTGATGATGGACTATTGAAGGTTCATTTGTTTAATATCTTTAAATTTATCCAATGGATGTGCCTTCTCAACATGGGAGGTTAGTTTAAATTCATTCATATAATGGACTCAATCCTTGTGACGCTGATAGTAGCTACACCTACACCCTTTCCACATGAGCCTCATGTTCTCGTGGTTTTTCTATCTTCATAGCTATTCAATCATGAGGCCATGCTTCATCAAAAGAAAAATTATGCAACTACTTAATGGAATCCTCTATATATTTTTCTTGATGGTTAGAAATATTGAATAAGAGGAGAAAATATTCTTGGACTACCTATTCCTCTCAGGAAGTGATATAATGATGGATAAGATCATATAAGTTATATTAATTGAACCCAATTTTTTCCAAGCCATAAAAGAGTTAGATAAGAAACTCCACTTTATCAAAATTCTTATCTATCCCCACAATGATAGAAAAAAATTGGCACCAAACACATTTTATCACAGCTTAGTTATTAAAAGTGATGTTGGGATCCAAATACTATTTACTTGATTCTGTAAGTTGGAAGCTAACGATACTATAGAAGCCTCCCTGTTTTATCCCATCATGAAGCCACTATAACCAAAATTTATGTAGGAAGCTAATGATATTGTAGAAGGCTCCCTATTTTACCCGCCCATGAAGCCACTATAACCAACCACCACTATGGCTCCCCTCAAACTGAGTTGACCCTCCCCCTATTTCATATAGGGAAACCCCTAGATCAAAATTCTTTCTAATATGGGTGTTTAAGAGGTTCTTTATATATTTCACTAGCTAGAAGTTACACCACACCCATGGTTCTTCTAGACAATATCATATTAATGTTATCTAGACAACACCACTCCCAGAATGCAATCACTAAAAAATGGGTAAACTAAAAAAATCCTTAAAATCCTTAAAGGATAAGAAAATTATTTCATGGGGTGTAAAAATAAACCCCCTAATGACAAACTATTTCTATAGAATATAATTAGTTGAAGTATGAAATTCAAAATGATATAACCCCATGATACCTCATTTCAAGAGGTGGTTTGGTGGGAAAATAACTTGGGGGTATCTAAGAGAATTAAATCCAAACAAAAAACACATCTAAGAGGATTAAAATATTCTATAAAATTTCTTCATCATATCCAATCATATTAAAACAATAAATATGAAATAGAAACCCAAAAATAGGTAGAGGCATAGCATATATCTCTGCAATAGTTAGGGATAATCTAGAATGGTGATATTTAGACAAAACATATACATGTGAAAAAACACAACCAAGAACCTAAATTCCACCAAAATCCCACAATCACTACAAATATCCCTAAAATTAACTTCCATTAAAGATCCGAAATCTGGAATCTAAAGTGAAAAAAAACACACATCAATTTCAAATTAATCACAACCTGTATTTTTTACCCAAGTTGCAATGCTCAACATGGTACAACTAGAATATCAATAATAGGCACACAAAACCTTCATGTGGGAAAAAACCCAAATCAATGAGGTATTTACAAGACCTAAATTCAACTCAAAATACCTTATGAAATCCAAAAAACTAATTAAAACCGAAAATAATATGGAATCAGGGAAACCTGGGGAAACCAGGGGTCTCGGGGTCGTCGGGGTCGCCGGGGGTCGGGGTCACCGGGGTCGCGGGATCGTAGGGGTCGCTGGGGGCTGGGGTCATGGGGGAAGCATGGGAAGCGGGGAGAAGTGGGGTCGGGATGGGGGGGAAGGGTCGACAACACAAAAAAATGTTTCCTGGTGGTTTATTATAAACCACCACGAAACCATTATAAAAAAGGTTTAGTGGTGGTTCCCAAAACAACTGCTAAAAAACCGCCACTAATGCCAATTTCTATTGTAGTGAACATTTTATGATAAGAAACATAATAGACATACAAATCTAGGATTAAAAGGTTTAATGTATTTGGAGAAATAGGCTCATATAAAATTTATACATAAAAAAACACAAACATTCATTTAAATCATTATTATTTATACTTCTGAAAGAACACATTCTTAGTATTACATATAATCATCCAAGGATATTCATTATATAATAGAGATAGCTAAAATAACAGTATATTTATGAATATTGGAAATGAATCTATATAACAAGGATGAGAATAATAACAATAATAATCATATCGTAATCATAGGTTCATCATCAACAACATGAGGGAAACATGTTATAAAGGCATGGAATGTGGAAATGAAAAAATGAAAAAAAAAATTATAGTATTCAAATTCCACACATATTTTTGAACAAATATTTCTTCATGTACACACATAACATATGTTCATAGTCACAACATCATTATTGTGAGAAAATATAGCATCATGTTCATGAATAATGCACATTATATCATGAGGTACATCACATTACCCAATATATTGGAGGGATATATAATTATAGGACCACCTGTTATATCGTAATATTTATATTATCATGAATTGCACATATAACTCATAAAAATCATTATCATGAAATAACCAATGGAGAGGAATGAGTTCAATAAATATTTCATCGAAAATACATTGATCAATAAATTTTTTATGTTCCAAAATGGAAAATAGTGATCATACATTGGAATAAGATACATTTTTTCTTGGATGAGAAATAAAACATGAGGATTCGAAGATTTGGTTTTGAAGTAAATGAATCTTTTTCGAAAATAAATTTATTTGGTTTAAAAAAAGGTTGAAGAATGTACATACACAATAAAAAAAAGGTGAGATAAATGAAATTATATTTAATGAAAAATAAAGGAATATTCACACCCAAGATTTTATAAATGATAAATAACCCAAATTAGAGGAATTGGGTTCGAAAATCCCCTTACATTAATTCCCACATTAATTAATCACATTTTCCCTATTGGAAAATAAACTCAGATATATTAAAACATTGATCTAGAAGTAAATTATTGTAATTTTTACCAATATTTATAAGATATTTTAATTTGATTATATTTCTTACTTTCTAGGGTTATAGGTTAGCCATTTCGATATTAAATTATACATGAAAATATCTTTTTTTGCCTCAATTTCACTATTTGGAAAAATTTAATTTATATATCTGTATAAATAATTACCCAAAAAATGAATATAACTAAATTTTTATATATTATATATTATTAATAAAATCCATCATTGAAAATGGTTATATTTTTTGACATGTAATTGTCTTCATAGGTGGTTAAACGACCTTTGATGGGACATTTTTGGGAGAGTGGGAAAGGGATGTTCAAAATTTATATATACCATAAATATGATACTTATAGTTGGTTAAAATCATTAAGAAAATGTTAACATGATTTATAATTAGTATTATATGTTTTTTTGTGTAAGGGGTAGTGAAAAATAATTATAATGAGAAGAAGACATAAAAATGAATAAAAGTTGATTGAAACATACTTAATCCTCAATGTATCTTCTCTTGTACAAACTTATAATTCGCTTGATGCATGGAGTTGTATTACCTCAGAACGTCCATAAGGAACCTAATTCATTTAATAAGAAGGATTATGGTAGTGTTTAGGGTTTGTAAAGTGGGGTATGAGTGGTTTTTCAAGGGTATCTAGAGGGGTTATTTATATTTGAGTAGGGGGTAATTTTGAATAAAATAGTTAATCAAATAATATATAAAATTTAAAACATTAAATAGTGTTTTCTAGTATATAAAATATATAAATATAATATAATGGGTTTAAGACTTTAAATTACCTTTTATTCAAATTAATTTGTTTTTTAAAAAGGAATGTGGAATGAAAAAAAATCATTATATTAAGGAATCACATTTATCATTAGGTTTTGGAAAATGATTTTTTGGTTTTGAATTTATGATTATTTTTTTATTAATGACTAATTTATGAAATTAAATATATAGTTTATAAGAATCAAGCTATATAAATTATTAGTTCCTTATTACATAATTAAATTTTTTATTTGAGATACACTGGTTATGTGAAAAAAATAATTTTATAATTAACCCAAAAATTGATGAATTTTAGAAAATTACAAAAAAAAATAAAACTTGGAAAATTTAGACATGATGATTTCAAAAATTTCATTCATTTTGTAAACACCAATTTTTAAAATAGTTAATTTTCATTTTTAATATAAAAAAATTATTTTTACATAATACATTAAAATATAGTTTATTAAAAGTGTGGTTATATTTTCTTGGAGTTTTATAATCTTGATATTTATTTATTATCACTATAAAATTTATTTTTACCAAAAATAGTCATGGAAAATATTATTTATATCAAAATTTAATATTTTTGGCTAAAATTACTATTCTAATGGTTGAGTTATTATTCCCAATGGCTAGGTTACTACTCTTTGTTAGGATACTATTCAAACGGTCATGTTTCTATTGCAATGGTCACATTACATCATATATATACTGATCTATTGTTTAATTCATCATTCAACTGAATTCCTATCATTGATCAATATATCCATTTTCTATATTCTTGATTAGATTTCTAATATTTTTTTCTCTTTTCCATATTATTGGTGGTGGGGGTAATTATTTTAGTAGATTAGGGCTATCCATATTTTCTAATTTTAGCTTTTCTATTTAAATTTTGGTCCAATTTTAATATTATGAATATGAAATGTTCCCATTTATTATTAGTGTAACATTACTCAACAATTATTTTTTGGTTTCTTTTTGTTTATAATACTATAGAGTATATTATACCACTAGTTTATTTCAATAGAGAAATACCATTTCTTATCACTATGTTTTTATAAGATTGAGTGGAAGATTTTTGGACCAGATTAAAATTTAAAAGGTTTTATAAAATAGGCAGGTGGTCCCATTTTTTATACCATAGTCGTGTTAGTTTATTTTTATGTCTATGTTTCATTACTTGTGATTAGGTAGTGAGAATCACCACATTCAATTAATTAAAAAAATTTAATTTTATTATTAAATTTCTTTTTGGATCCTTTTTTTTCATTATTCCATTTGGTTTCTTTGAGGTGATTCCAATGGGGATCCTCACATAATACATAGACCATATAAGATGGTAATGTAAGAATTAAATACCATCTTTTTTTATTTAATGTTTCGGTTTTTGAAATGTGACAGAAGGATATAGACTTGATCCTTGAATAATATAAATTAATTATAAAATAAAGATATCTTGGTATTTGTATAAAATATGTATTAATGAACCAATGGAACGTGTGATCCCACAAGAGTGCCTTGGTTTATTAATGAAACATTAAATGGATATGGATAAAGTGAGATATGGAATAAATATAGTAAATTGTTAATAGTTAATTGGGTAATTCCTACTAAAATATTAAATTGAGATGGACCATAATGATATAATATTTTTGTGATATTTAAATTCTTTAGGGTGATTATGGGACTTGAGATAGGGAATGTCGTGATGAGTTCCCAGATTCAATTTTATACATGATGATTATGAATTCCAGGATGAAAACATAGATTTCCCTTTGTACATGATTAGAAATTCCAAGATGTGATTCATAGATCCACATGATACATGATTTTTTGGTATCATAGGATGTGTAATTGGTTTGCATATAGAGTTTGATATTTTGGATTTCCTACATGGGTGTTTGGATTCCATGGGAATGATGAGATGAGAACCTAGATTCCATGTGATACTTTATTATAAAATGCGAATTATGGGATTATAATTTGTATTCCATACGGTTACTTATAGAGTCATAGTCATAATTACACACTTATAGATTCCCTGACACTGGCCAATGTAGGTTGGTGAATCTTTGGGTGTCATCACAGATCTGGGGACATCGATAGTTTGGTTTTTTTGTATTTTTTATTTATTCTAATAAAAAATTCATTATATTTATTTACATACTGGATATTTTGAGACACCACTGGTGTTTTGCTAATGATTAGTAATCACACTCTTCTCCAGCCACCATGGATCTTGGGTTCTTTGAGTAGATGATACCTATTTGTAGGACTTGTCCAGGGAAGAGGCCTGATGGATCCGTAATTGATTGGAATGCTTGGATAGAGTATGTGAGTTTTAAACTAGGTTAGGACTCATGAATCATTTCTTGGATTCTACCAATTATGAATTTTGGGGTTTTTTTGAGGTTGATGTATTTATTACCCATAGTTGAGGTTTGATAGCTTGGTGCGTTGTATTCTGTTTATTTTGGTGTATCATGGTTTCTAATCTTACTATTTGGGCGTAAACATAGGAAATTTCATTAAGATATTAATTTGTCTCTTTATGATTTATTTATAATTTCATTTTTTTGTTACAATATAATATATAATCATAGTCTCCCAACTATCCAACCTTAGGCCTGTGCTACATTTCAAAAACCTCTAGTGTGCGAGTAGGTGTTCTAGAGGACTTATAGTGCACTTTCTTTGAGCACCGGTGAATTTGATATTGGTTTGGAGAATTATATTTATAAACATTCCACAAAAAATATATATACATATTTATATACATATAAGTTAGTCATTATATATTTTCAATACCATGTGTATGTTATTTTTATATCTATAAACTAGTTTCATAAAATAGTATTGTTATTCATTTTAGATGTGAAGTTTGTCAATACAAGATAATTAAGTGTATTATAATAGAAATTATATGATATATATAAATGAAATAATTTAATTCAATACTATTTTTTCTATATAAACCACCAATATGAAATCAATGATGATCATGTTTTGGAAATTCTTAACATATAATAGGTTTTTTCTTAATTAATGATTAAAATGTAGTAATAAAATTAATTGAAAAAAAGAAAATATTATTTAAATATTTTTCTAATATTAAAATTTTAAATATGTTATAATAGTTATGCATTATATAAGTTCATAGTATTTTTTAATTAGGTTATTAAACTGACCCAAACATGAACTTACCACGATTAATGGACTATTATAAGCTATTTTAGTTTTAAAATCATTATAATAGATTCATAATATTAGTATATAGATTATCTTATTATGATATATCATAATTTTAAATCATTATAAATATAATATAACATATATAATTTTATTACATAGAATAGAGAGATCAATTTCCCTTTAGTTTTCATATTTTAAATTATTTCATTAATGATAATGGTTTGATGATCATATCACTAATTGGTTATTAAAATTATAAAAAAAACCCTCAATGTTATCCTAACCATTATATTTTTCCTTTAATACCATCAGCATGACCATCATTTTAATTTAGTAAAGGTAAATGAAACACATTGTCTCTGGAGGCAATAATCATCACAATTAACAAATGATAGTTTTGTCTTTATCAATAGAAAATGGAAAGGGTGGTTAATTTTTATAACATAATTATAATAAAAACATTTTAATAATGAAACTTATATTTTCATTTTAACACAGTGAAATAAATTTGAGTTGAATAAGTGCATATATAGAAATAGAAAAATTATAGAGAAGTTATGAATTTATTCATCACTTCTTGGATTACATCTATTAGAAAGGGTGTTATGCCTTTGGGTGATAATTTTTGAGAACATAACCTCCTTAATGAGTCTAGGAAGGTATATAAAAGGATTATTTAGAGTTTTGGTTGAACTAATTGAGTTTTTTTGAGGGTAATGGAGGAGTGGAGTGTCCATTTTATTAGTGAAAATGGATGAAAATTTTCCAAATACCTAAAAGTTTTCAACAATGGGAGGTCACTATAAAATAATGTTGTTACATGATATATTAGGTAAGATATAATTCTGATACAGAACTCTTTTAATAAATTATAAATATGTTTTTATCATGT
This sequence comes from Viscum album, assembly GCA_963277665.1. NCBI lineage: Eukaryota > Viridiplantae > Streptophyta > Magnoliopsida > Santalales > Viscaceae > Viscum > Viscum album. The sequence continues at coordinate 1,279,339,841 of OY728127.1, forward strand.
TTCAATCCCATTACCACTTGAATTATTACTTTTAATGTTTTTTCTTATACGACAGAAACATAATCATTATGTTTAAAAATAATCTGGTCCTTATTAGATAATTTAGACTAAATGATTATAGAAATGAAACCAATTTCATTTTCTTAAATTTATAAATTTAATAAACATATTTTTAAAATGAAAATATTAATTTATTAATAATATTATTTTAGAAAATATAATCTCTGTTCTAAAATTTCAAATATGAGATTATTGATTAAAAAAATGAAATTATAAATCCATATAAAAATATGTATTTAGTATTATAAAAAGGATTCATAAATCTCCAATCCATACTTATATACTAATAATTTCCTAAAATTCAAGCTATTTGTATAAACAAATATTTTATGTTATTCACATAAAAACAATCATTTTTAGAGAAATACCATAAATTAGTAGTAATAATTTTTTATGATTATTAATGATAAAAGTATGTCCATCTTAAAAAAATGAATTTATGAAATTCTATAATTCAATATTTAAATAAAATCTAGAATATATATTGTAAAACTCGTCATATTGGACAATAGTCTTTTTATATATTAAATATTTTTATCATTATTTTCTATAAATTACTAACTAATTTATTGGTAATATATTATTCATGTTATAAATATATTTTATTATTTTATAACCATATTATATTGAAATGAAACATCAATTTCAGAAAATATATTTTTAAACATAAAATTTCAATCATAGTTATTTAGATATAATAATAAAAATTCATTCATTTTAAGAGTTTCCATTATTTTATTTTTATAAATATATTGTAAATCAGTTACTCTTATTCATCACTATAAATCAATGGTTGGGATATAATGGTCATACAAAATATTTATATTTTTATTAAAAAATGTCAAGGCTTTATTTTAGTTTGGTGTCACATATAGAGGAACCTATAAAACACGTTGACTTAATTAAAGTTAATAATATTTTATAATTTTTGGTTGTTACATTAATCCCCATTAAATTTAATTTAACGTCAAAATTTGACTCATAAGATTATAGTAATTTTTAAGGGAACTCATAATAATACATACACTATTAGATGATAAATGGTTTACTGAGGATGTGTAATTAAATTTATCTATATAAAAATATTTATTCCACTTTATAAAGAGAGATAACTAATTCCAAATTTCACCTAGAATTATGATAACATAAAAATATTTATATCAATAAGTAATAAATTCCTAGAAACCATGAAAAATATATATTAGATATTCATACCACAAGGGGTGTATATTTATAACTCAATATATAGTACATAAAAAAATTAAATTAATTAGGTCACCAGAAAACCCATAGTGAAACTTAATATATGATAAATTAGTTTTTGTTTCATAGGATTTTTCTTTTTTAATGGTTTCTAGGGACTATTTTCATCATTGGTCCTCGCATTATGATATTGAGATCCATATTCCAAAAATTTCTTTCAACTGATGAAACCATTTTTGTGTAGCTTCTATAATTCCCGTTCACTTTTGAGTTAGATTACCTTCATCTCTACTCTTATAGGATTTAAAATTTTTTTAAGGAGATTTCACTTATTATTCTTCCCTTGTTTTTTACTTAATGTAAATTGAATCTTATTTATGACATCATATATTTCTCCCAAATTTTGATAAAATTACATCCTTATAATTTTTAGTTTGTAAGAAAATTTTCCTTTTTCACATTGTTAAAAATAATTCGTTATATTCAATTTATAATAATCATAATGTTTCTCATTCTCTCCCCCATTATGATGGGTTGTTTGTTGAGATAGTCTCCACATTCTCCCTGGTGACCATTATTCCTTCGATTTCAGTCTATTAATAATAGAAAAACGGTTGACCTGGGTCATGAAACATTTAAAAAATATGGAAATTATCAAAATATGTTACATAAAAGGGACTAGAAATTAATTTTTTTAACCTTATCATCATGTTAAGTGATAATTAATTTAGTTTATTCTTCTTTAATAATAGTTTGACCTCGGATACCTACTGTTGGGTTCACTTATACCTATAAAAAAATCATAAAAATAGTAATCCAAAATGTCCATAAACTCAATTAAAATATTCTATACGTAAAATAATTGAAATCTATGCTATCAAAATCCAAATTATCCCTTATATAGGAAATAACATGTCACTAAATATGTATCTTAACGTGTAAATATCTACATTTCAATCTATATTATACTTGTTCACTATCCTATATGGTTATCTTACATAAAAAAATTAAAATATATTATAATGGTTGATAATGAGAATGTGAATTAACCAAAGAATATCCCTAAAGAGTGTCAAAGTTGGTGTGTAGTTATAACTCTTTATCATGAACCATGTGACAACCGAGTTAATACCAAATACACACTTTTCAAGGTTATTACCCTAAGTTAAATCTATTCTAAATCATTCATCCACCTTTAGTATCCATATAGTTATGTAATTGGTAGGAGAATAACAAAATCTCTACTTTCCCAAAATATTATGATGTTATGCTACATTTAGAATTCTCACATAGGTTAACCCCAAAGTATTTCACAAAAGTTCTCTTTTCCTAATTTAAAAATAAATTATGAATTTTTAACATAACCTTAAATCATATACTTTCATAAAATTATTTCCTATACCTTTTGTGTTTTTATCATAATTAACTTATCAACCATTAAATTATCCCCAACAGTCATCCAAATCTCTAATGTTTTTTAAACCCAACTTTTATACCAACTATGTTGCCTTAGAACCGCCCTAGGAGATTTGATTCTATAAACTAAAATTTTATAAACTTGCTTTCATACCACATATAGATCCTTGAAAATAACTATCCAAAAATTATATGACGTAAAGAAAATATTTTATTGGATAAATCGCTAAGAATGTTTAGGTTTAGAGATTTTGGTAATTAGGAAAAAACAGTAACTATATAAAACCATGTTCTTTATAACAAACATAATCTTTTTACTATTATATATGAAATTGAATAACCCAAAATAAGTCTTCAACATCCCCCAAAAATTCATTCCCATGTACTACTCTTATAAACCTTTAACACATACAACTTTTCATCATAACCTGGGAATTGGAAACAAAATAAAGCGGTGAGATCTAATTCTTATTAAGGAAAAACATATGACTTAGTTAATCATGGAGTAAACATGGCATAAATATTATGCAAGGAATAAGTAAACAACATGAATCCATAATCAAATGAAACTGAGATCATGATATATCCATTAAAATAAATTAAAACATGGATATCAAATAATACCGATCTCATACCAATGGAATAAATAATGTTAGGCATCAAAAAAATGGTTTCATGGACTTTTTTCAAGAAACTACCATGTTATGGGAATATGTATATACTAACTACCAATATAGATTATCTCTATAGTCCAGTCAATACATTAAGAGATATATTATTCTGGCCCCACCTATCACTTGATTAATCCTAATTCATTCACCATAAGTGGAAATAATAATTTTTATACCATTTTATTAGAATCCTATTACTGAATAAGAACATGGAAATTTATACAATGAATGGTAGAGAATGTAAATAAATAATTATCCATAATAACAAGTCAATAATCATCAAGAATATCTATTATTTTTTTCATGTTATGAAAATGGGTAACATGTTCATAACCAATCTATATAATTTAGGTGGATGGCCAAACACTACATAATCAATAATCATCATGTCTTGTCTTTATGTATCTTGGCCTTTAGGCCATATAAGGGTCCCCCAACCCTTAAAAGGATTATTATGTAATAACAAATAAAAATATAAGGCCTTTAAGATTTCATACTGAATAGAAACATATAGAAAAATAGTAATCTCCCCTACGTTAATAGAATAACATTAATTCTAGGTGAATGACATCCAATCTAAATAATATTAAATGTGATGTTCAAACCATATAGATAAATGATTATAGAGTTAAGTCAATATTGGAATAAGAAAATCATAATAAATCCATATAATGAATATATTTTTCGAAAAGAACATAACCCCAGGGAAACAAACTAAACATATGATGATGTTGGCATAAATGAAAAACAAACTCACATAATGAAAGCTTCAAATGTTATCAAAAAGGAAGAGACCAAGATTTTACTTGGCTGATACAACAAGTTCAATCCACTGAATGAGAGTATATATATATATATATATATGATAAATGATAAATAAAGAATCATAAACCATATTTGGGTATTTACTTTGGGAAATTATAAGATAAATGTAAAAAAATGTATTTTAAAAACATTTTTACTGATGATGTAAAATAATAATTTACAAACTTCATTCAAATTAAAATTTTGAAAATGTGATGTTAATGCCTATGAAAACCATTAATTTTAAAAATAATCTCAAATAAAATTTCCTTTAAAAGTAATGAATTTTATTTTAGAGAAATTATAAGTGTAATTCAAAGCATATTAATGTGAATGAAAAACTCATTTTTATTATTTTCCAAAATCAGTTTTAAAAAAATCACAATATAAGAAGAGTAAAAATATAGTAATTTATATTTTAATGTTAATATAACCAAATAGTATAATAAAATTACATTTAAAAAACTATCATTGTGGGAAAACCTAATCCTAGATAAAATTAGTTCAAGATAAAACATTATAACTAAAATTAAAGATATTGGAGTTATCAATATCCATTATGGGAATCATAATATATGAAGAATACAATATTGTAAAATTGTTTAATCATGTAAAAATGTATAAGATAATATAATAACACATAATAAAATCAAAGGGAAAAATTTACCCAAAATTTATGAAATAATCTCAGGTGAATGATCATAACTCAATGAATAAAAATTGAGTTACCAAAAAGTCCTACAACCGGGGTAACACTTGAGTCAAAATATATAGAAAGGAAAGAAAATGAATTGGATTATTACATCCCATGAATTTTAAAGAAATAAGTTATATTAAATTCATGGGATATTAAATTAATTTCATAATATTCAAAGGAAAAATAGAGAATAAAATGTATCATATCTCTAATAATCATAATTGATATTAAGGAAACCCTATAGCTTGAGTATCATTTTAATAAAAATCCCAAAAAAATGTGCAATTAAATTGAAAATAAAATACAATAATTAAAATATAATTTATGATATTATAACCTAAAATGGTAGTATATAAACAAGATAAATTAAATTATTTCTATAATACTAAATATGTATCAATGAGTTGAATTTGATAAGATTTACCTTACCTCTGTCTAGATTCATTCCACACATACACCAAAAATAATAAATGATTAATTTAATTTCATTAAATAAATACAAACTATCCTTCAAATCCATTTCTTTGATATTTTTAAATAACACCTTTAAGGGTAAGTGAGAACCCTAACAATATCATCCAAATAAAACATTAAATGGAAAAGTCACCCAAATCAAGATAATTTGGAGCTGCCTCTACCGAGTATCAACATCGTTAAGTCAAGCCTCCACTTTCACATGGCCACTCGGCAAGTTGTCCCATGCAAAGATGCACATTCCTGGTACTGATGGAATTCTCCACACCCAAATAAATACAAACTATCATTATTAAAATTTATAACCATTTATAATGCTCATTTATAGTCATTAGATATTTATATCTATATATTAGTTAGTTTTTATCTTTTTTTAACATTAGTGTATACAATGTCTATCCCTATAACTAGTTTTTTAAAAATAGTGATAGTATCTATTATTCTTTAAAATTAAATAATTAAAAGATAATTAATGGAATTAGAATAGATGTTCTCTGATATTTATTAATATTAAAATTTTATTCATTTTTTAGTAAAAACCATTAAGATGAAATCTTTAATGATCATGTTTCATTGACTTTGAATGAATGAAAGGTGTTTTCTTAATTAAAGAGTTTAATTTTGTTTTAACCATACAAATAAAAAACATTATTTATATATTTATATCATATTAAACAAGAAAATAAGATATTATAGTAATTTATGATATAAATTTATAGTATTAGTTAATTATGTTGTTAAATCAACCAAAACATGAACCAACGATGATTAATGGGTGATTATCGGGCGGTTTAATTATAACATCATTGTAATTGAAGAATAATGATATTATTTTATGTATATTATTAGGATATGTCAGAAATATAAATAATCATAAATAAAATAATGTTTATATAAATTTGTTATTTAGAAAGAAGAGATCATTTCCTCTTAGTTTGTTCATTTTAAACCATTGAACAAATGATAATCATTTGTTGATAATATCAATAATAGGTTCAATAATTTAACATTAAATAAACTTAATGATATCATAAAAATAATATTTATTCGTTAATTCCATCCTCATGACCTTCAATTCAAGGCGGTGAAGGGATGTAAAACACAATGAAGTCAAAGAGGTAGTCTACACAATGTATAAATGAAAGTTTTATTTTTCATAATTGAAAAGGGAAAGGGTGGTTCATTATTTAACTATATTTATAATAAAATAACAGCATATTAATGATGTGGATGTAATAATTTTAATATGTTTAAATGAAATTTTGGAAAGAATAATGGTAGATAATTAAATATAAATATAATGGGGAGGTAAGAAATCTAAACCTCACATCTTGGATTATCTCCTTTGTAATGGGTTTTAAGCCTTTGAGGGATAGAATTTTAAGAATAAAAAAATATCATTAAGGTTTATATTAATGTTGAGTAGAGTATTTTTAAAAATTTGGCAGAAAAAATTGGGTTATGGTGTGAGGGGATGTGAGGAGAAGAGCACCCCTTTTATAATTGAAAATGGATGAAATTTTTGCAAGTGCTAAATTATTTCCAACAATGGGAAGTCCCTATCAAATAATGTGGCACTAAAATTGATAAAAAATGGTGTATAAAATATCCGAGGTCAATAAAAAACTCCACTAAATCAATATTATACATGGTTTTATCATGTTTCCCACCATTTACCTATTGAATTATTAATTTTTCCATTTTAGATCAACATCAGAAATGAGTTATTACCTAAGGTAAATAAATAATTATTCCATAAAATGAAGTGGTCCTTTTAGATAATTTAAGCCTAATTATTATAAATTCTATATCCATTCCATTTTATTAAATTCATAATTTTTTTAAAAGTTAATTTTAAAACTAATATTAATAATGTATGAAATTTGTTTGGAGATAATATTACTTTTGTTATAAAATATAAATTTTGTGTTTGTACATTGAAATAATATTTTAAAAATTATAAATTCATATATAAAATATATATTTGGCTTGGGAAAAAGGATTCATAAATTTACAATTTTTAATTATACATTATTAATTTCCTAAATGTAATGTTTTTTGTAGAAAATATAATTTTCACTATTCACATAAAAATAAATGTACCTTAAGAAAAATCAAATAATTCATATTAATATTATATTATTATCAATAATCAAAAAATTATTCTCATTTTTCAGAATTAAATTTCAATAATTTGTTAATTCAATTTTTATATATAATTCTAAAATATTGTAGACAACTATTCATATTAGAAAATAATTTTTTTAGAAAAATTGTTAACTATTATTTATTATTAATTATTATCAATTAATAATAATTTTTATTAATATATTAATCACATTACAAATATTTTTTATTATTTTCAAAAAATAATAAACGCAGTTTATTAAATAAAGATAATAATTTTATAAAAATATATATTTTGGCATAACATGATATTCTTTGTTTTTAGATATACTAATTATATTTTATTATTTTTTTATTAATATTTCAATAAGTGGATACTCCTACTAACTCATTCTACTATATAATCTATGTATTATCGAGAAAACATAATATTTATATTTTTGTTAAAATATGTCACAATTTCATTCTAGTTCGGTGTTACATGAGAGGCATGGTATCAAACACATTAATTTATTTAACTGAAATAATATATTAATGTTAATGGTGTTATAAATTAAAATATTCAAATCTCTTTTTTTATCCCTTTCAACTCGTTACAACCTTGGTTTTCCTGGGAATATTTAGCCACTATATTACTTAAGGATATGGAATAATTTTTTTTTGTTTTACAAGAAATGAAAGACTTTTCATGGTAGAGATAATGAGTAGAAGTATAATTTAAATCATAAACTAAACCTTTCCAATAAAAATTCATATATACTACTAGTTATTTCTATGAATTTCTATAATAATATAGCCCAATGTCCACTTATTTATTGATTCATCAAATTATTCATCTCATAGCATTTATGTGAATTTATTTTATATAACTACTATAATGGGAAGCTTAACATGTCGAGAACATGATGTCCAGTTGATTGACTCTCAAATGAAGTAAAATTCTAATAATATACCCGTAGAGAGTCACATCAATTGGTCACCTTCACCAACTTTCAAAAAATTCATCCAGGAATCTATTAGACATTATTGGTTTATAATCATTCATTTAAAACAAATTTATTACTTATATGGAATAATTAGTTTTGAAGATAAATTTTCCATCCTTTCATTGATTCACCTATATAGATTAGAAAATTTATAACTCATAATTTAGAAAAAACTAAAATTCATACTTTAATAGTTTTGGTAACTGCTTGCATTACGTGTCATTCAAGCCTCTAAATATAATATCATCCATATATATAAGCACCATCATCCACAATACTTATTCAATCTTGATTTATATGTAGCGATTATCCACTCATATAATATGACTTTGCTTTTTGAGGTATTAATCTTGTAATTAATAGTGGTATCATGGTTCTTGTTTTAAGATAAATAAGGTTTGATTTAACTGATACAAATTTCTATCATAATCATGTTTTAGAAATATAACTTGTTTCTAAATATAGTGTTCTAATACAAGCTCTCCATTCAATAATGATGATTTTAAATCCATTTTATATACATTAAAATGATATTTCTTATTCAGAGCTAAAAATTACCTTATAGTTTCAAGCTGAGCCATGTGTGAAAATGTTTCATTAGTGAAAAATCAAATGATCTGAGAATAAAATTTTTAGATTAGAAATTATTTATTCATATTCAGTAGTACATATTTAATGATTTTAATTCCAATAATACATTTTGTTCACATCACATTCTTATTTTTCATCCTTAAGACAAATCCCCAAGGTTTTTGTTCAATTATTGGTTAATCATATCATGCATCAAATTGAAATAAATTTCATCAGTTCCGACATTATCCAATGATTTTGGTTAATCCTAAGATAAAAATAAAGTTAGACACCATTCCTTCATTTTTTTTATTTGATCTCAAGCTATCCTATCACCAATAATGTTTTTATTTGGTATTTATTCAATATTGGAATTTATTCTTGAAACTATTATTCTTATATGTTACCCTCATAATTGGAGCTCTCATTAGATTTCATTAAAAACATCACCCTTGATCTAAGATTATCTTATATAGTTTTATACTTGAGAACTGGGTTGATTGTTGGTGATTTTTTTATCATTCATAGCTAAAATTTTCTAACGTCTATTCGTAATCGACACAATTTTATTTGTAAAAACATCAAAAAATTCAAAAAATTTACCCATACATTTGTTAAAGAAAATATACACCTTCTTTTAGGAAAAATAACCAAGAAATACACTTTCATATCTATGTGATTAAACCTTTCTATTATTTTATTTTTTTAGAATAGAAGACTTTCTTCCAAACACCAAAAAATATTTATGTGTCAACTTATATCAATACAACATTTTATATCAAGTCATATCTTCAATTTTACATGAAAATGAATGATTGGAGATATGAACTGCTATTATAATTTTTTAGATTCTTCTATAATATAGAGTATTTAATAAACATAGTATTTTCAATGTTTTTATAGACAATTTCCCTTATTAATAACATTTTTTTGGGGATTCCTCATAGAAAATAGTTAATGTTGAATTTTATGTTTTTCCTTATATTATTTCACAAGGGTATTTTCAAATATTGTTACATTTTTTGAGTTAAACACTTGAATTTTTCCCTAATCATACTTTCTACTTCTCGTTTATATTTATTTATACACTTAAACACTCTATTTATATGTGTAATCAGTATGAAAAAAATATACCCCATCAAAATGATAAAAAAATTCCTTTTCAATTGAATTATTTGGGAATAATCAGTTTTCAAAAAATAAAAATGTATAAGATCCAAAATTATATATGATTTTCACTTCATTAGGTAATAATATTGGTGGATAGTCTGACACATTTGATATGAATCAGTTGTATGAGTATTTTTAAATATAAGCTAGAGGAAATCATGGGATCCATTATTATTGACAATATTTCAAAATATTTTTTCCCAAATACCTTATTGTTTTATGTCATATCCTATTTTCATCTTCCGTGAAAAACATAGTCCACTATTCATAAACAATAAGATAAATCTTCTACTTAGTTGACTTCCTTGTTGACCACGTTAAGAATCTATAAATTTAAATGTTCCCCTCTTCCTACTAAATTCCACAACACAACATGAATCACATAACATACTCATTCTTTGCAGTTTGTGGCTAGTACCTTTAATTTCGAGAACATCTATTTTTTCTAATAATTTCTACCAACCAGGGCCTACCTAAAACTAATGATTCTTGTTCCCTCTTCATTACTGAATCAAATTACTCTTCCTTTATCATATTTTACTCCAGTGAAAAGATTTCATTTCAAGTCATGTGTTAGGTACACCTAATATCTAGAAACCAGAGGCCAATTTTTCCTATTTCTCTCTACGATATAGTAATAATGTTTCATTAAAATATCATATTTTCTTCATCCATGAAAATTAAAGAACTTACCTTGAGGTTTTATACCTCAGATTCTCCCCTAATTTAACATATTACTCTTTATATTGAAAACATTGTAACATATTGTTGGTTTAAAATGTGGTTTTCAAAGCTCACAACTATTAATTTTCTTCTTTTTGTGTCTTAGGAGTCACTTCTCATTGGACCATTGAGGCATAATAATCTTGTGTTTTCCAAAATCCTTCACATAAAATCCAATAACCAATAAAATAATTATAATGATAGAATAATACATGCCTTTTATCATTATTGTTTTAGGATTTTTTTACAATAGAGACCACATACTGAATTGACCCCAATTTTACCAAGATATAACACTTATTTCTTAATGTAATCATTTTTTTCCTTTACTTATTGATTACTATCCTTTAAATATTATCTGAAAAAACATTAACCAAGTTAGTTGATTCATTTGGTCAATAAATATATTTTTATATATTCTCCTTGTGATAATGATCAATTATATCTTTCATGTTGTTTTTATAATGGTTCACATGTGGGATGTGAGTAAACTCTTCCCTAATCACTCCAGGGACATGTACAACTTCAGTATAGGATAACTTCTAGCAATAACCTGATACTATACTGGGTGTAAATAATTTTTCTTGATCCTTATACATTCACTATTAAACCATGAATTCTTTATATTTGTTATTTCTATTGATTTTTAACATACATGTATTGGTTAAGACATCTATGATTAAAGGACATTATTACACAGTGAGATATAGATCCACGTATTTTTTTTGAGTTTTTAGAATTCCAAATCTCATTTTTTTTCAATATCTAATTTCAGATGTGACTTTTCTATCTACGGATATTGCATAAAAATGTATGAATCATATAAATTTTAAATTTATTTTAATTTTATTGTCCCTATATCTGTCATGTTCTTAATGGGATATGTTGATCTCAACCCAATGATTGGCCCATCCCTAAAACTCATAATTTTTAGCATTACTATCATTATGTTCGATCATTTAAAAAATATCTAATAAGGCACGTTCACTTAGATCCACGCAATCCTAAACCTTCTATACTCCCAAAGAATATGATATTTCAAATATATCATATAATATGTTCTTCCTATTAACGAAATACCTCAACAATTTTAACTTTTTTTGGAACCACTAAAAGGCTTCTTCATATATTCTTTTTGTCAGTCATCATTAATATTTTTAAATCAATTAGTAGTGATATTTTCTACCTTACCACAATGGAAGAAAGAAAGTGGAATATTTCCTTTGGATGTTCTTTTTCCACATGTATGATTATTATAAAGGAAATATATCCCTTTATAAATCACATCATAATCTATATATTATTCAAAAAAAGGTTTCTTCATCGATTTGTATGCATCCCTATATGAGTTCTCCTTGACCCTAGCCTCATTTTCATTATTTCTCATTTCATTTGTTACATGTGTATTGTTAAGTATGTCCTACGATACTTCATTGAGATACATGTTCTCAAGGAGGAAAACCTTCACATTAAACCACAGAGGTAGTCTCTATAAAATTATCTTAATAATCTTTACATCCTAAATATTCTCCCCAAAAACATAGTTATATTTTGTATGAGACTTAAACTAATCAAAGAACAAGTCAATTGATTTGGTTGATCTCATCCTAGAGTATTCATATTTATTCCACATCAGTTTCATATTTTCTTTTAAAAATTTAAAATCACATTTGATAATATTAAAAGGGTTTTTACCACATGGAATTTGTGATTTTCTAGGAAATTAACTTATTTTATATAGGCTTAGAAAAATATCCCCATAATGAATTTATTACCTTCACATGCATACAAAATTCATTGTGGTATCATTATGATAATTCCTTTCTCTGTAGGTTTTTTTTCATATACCAGGATTTAATTCCATGCAAACTTCCAACCATAAATATTATAAGTAGTAATACATCCTAATATTCTATAACTAGAAAATTTTACATTTTAAAAATGGTATTCGTCTATATTTAACTATTTATATGACTGCAATGTATTTAAAAATGAGAAATAATAACTCTAAATATATTCTAATTTGACACAAATGATATCTCTATTGTCATGTAGAATTATATTTTTGGTGGGGGATGAATCAAGAAATTATTGATTTAAAAACATAAATCCCTATATCTCTATATTTTCTATATTGTAAGGAACACTCAATTATGTCCCTTAAATATCTCTATGAGTGATTAAAGTAATATAAAATAAAAGAGATTTTACATGGTTTACCCAAATTGGGGTAGTAAAAGGAGCATTGAAAGGAAATGTGGAGATGAAAATGGAACACTAGAGCACAATGCTTCTATTTGGTTTTCAAAATAGAGTAGTCACACTGACCCTTTAAACTCTCTATTCACATAAATGTGAAAATACGACTGTCTATCATCATATAGAAGAACTAACTACTCCTTCCATGATAAATTTATTCTTTATGAAATAAATATGTGAAAATAAATATATAATGGTGTGTCACATCTCAATATAATAATTATGTTCAAGAGAGATGAAGATCTTGAAATCACATCCCACTTCATCGTCAATTTAAATTTCATATAATTTATAGAAATCCCTTGTTTATTGATTCTACGAGAGATTCAATGTGAACTATGGGAAATTTATCTCTTTTCCATCACTAAAACTACCATATATAGTTCTATATAATTTATTAATGTTAATAGGATCAATGGGATAATAAAAAATAATTACTCATTTCTCTTCTTATGATAATTCTATGTGTCACCTGCACTTCAATAGTGTTATTAAGGCATATTAATGTTACTTTACACCCCTTAATGTATAATAAATAATATATTGTATCAATTTCCCTCTTTTTATTAACTACCTAGATATATCATGGTTTCACAAACTATGAAATATTATTATCTTGCTTATGATTTCACCATGAATCAAACTTTTCAACTGTGACACATAGTAGGGTTAAATCAATGTCGATGTTTGTGGTATATTTTTCTATGGTGTGGAATACTATTAATTATATCTACAATACCCATTAAATTATCTCTTCCATGACCTACAGATGACTATGACATGATATCGCATGACATGGTGAATCACTGAACAATATACAACATTGATATTTATCTATGGTATGATATCCTAAAACATTCGAAATAAAAATCAATCTACACCACCTCATTCAGACTCTCTATATAGAAATTTGTAACAATGACATGGAAATATTCAATTTAACATTCCTGATGTGAATAGTACCCCAAATTACATAAGAACCCTTGAAACATTAGTTCCATTGAAGTTTATCAGATAACTTATTACAATTCTATTTCTTTCACTATGGTGAAGTGTCATATAAAAACTATTAAATATCCTTCTACTTTATATAGAGTTAATTAATTTCTACTGAGTAACTTAAATAAGTCTTGTCCCAAATTGAAATTTCAATTGTGCACATATTAATAATCCGAAACACCTCTCAACTTGTCAGACGTCCAACCAACATAGGTCATTTCCTATTGGTTCATGTTCCACTACACACGTTCAAGTCTAAGAACATTTCCCCCATATATATTGAACTAAAATCCTACTCATTTTCAGAAAAAAAGTATACCTCACTACATAGGTGATCACATATACTACCATATATCATTGGTACTATCTTTGAGCACCGTTGGTGTAACACCTTGAGATTTGGTGAAATATTCTTTTTTGAATTAATTTAGTATTCTCAATATTTTACATTTCACACAAAAGTAAATATGGATTTTTTTTTTCAGGAAAACACCATGTTTCGTGGGTTGTATGTGAAACACAATGAAATTTTATTACTAAAAAAATGATTTATTAGCTTTCAGTTTACAAAATATTGTTTTTTTCTTGTGTTACACAAAATGTTTTGTTCCTTCTATATATTGTGTTACACACAAGTCTGAGTTTTATCGAATAATAGTATATTATTAAAATATCATTATTTAATAGATAATAAGACATAACCAAGAAATTAAAATAGTGGTTATTACAATTATTAACTAAATTATTAATATATATATATATATATATATTTTAAATATGATTTCATGGGATACAAATTAATTAGAAATGAAAATATATACCAATTGATTATAATGGAAATAGTTTTCTTTTTATGCTCTCAAAGTAATTTTGTCATAATAAATTAAATTAATTACAATCAATTACTGATATTAATTATGTAAATATGTTATATATTATTAAATAAAATATATTTTTATTAATCCAGTATATTTTATATGTATAAGATATGTGCAAACCCAATATTATGTATAAATCCCTATATTTTTCAGAAGGGTGATTTTACCACTTTTTAATGGTGAACACATTTTAAATATAAATTTAAACACTTCTATAATTTTTATGTGAATAAATAAACCTTTTATTGGAAATATGTATATAAAAATTAACTTTGGATTATATTTTAGTATTTTTTTAGAGAAACATTATTTTTTGATGGATTGTGAAATGTACGGAATTTTAGCTCAAAATTGCATTTTCATATAGTTTATTTATATATTTAAATTATATTATAAACTGTTTTTAAAGTGTAATGTGTTAAATTAGACATAAATAAAACAAATTTTTTTCATTAGAGTCAATTTCATATTGAAAATGGATTTAAAAACATTTTTAGAATTTGAACATTTCACTTTAAAAATCTTCATTTTCATTATATATGTGGGATTCATTTCAAATATAATTTTTCACATTCAATGTATTTAATTTGGTAAAATATTCCACATTTTTGGAAGCACAAGGTCCAAATTAGGATTTATGAAAATTTCTATTTTTAGGATAATGAAACATACAATGGTCAAATAAACTATTTACCATAATATATGGAAATAATATGAATCATTTTAAAATGAAAATTGTACAGGCTTAAAATAGATAAAAAATAAAATTTAAATGATGGTTTAGGTGTTTTTCGACCCTATATAGAATCCGAAATATTTATTTCTAGCCTAATGCATTTCATATAATTCCACCTCAAAATGAATGGATTTAAATATAAAATATTTATTATCTAATCACTTAATACCACCACTCCTCAAGTAGAAATACCCTCTTCACAAACCCATTTCGACACACAATGCCTTACAAATCCACAATTTTCATCCCAAACCTCTCCTCATAACTCTACCCACGTCCAAGTGCTTTTTTTCTCACTAATATAACAAAATACAGGGTCCTCAACAGTCTCTCATGGAAGTGATATTCGAGAAGTAATTTTCACAAAGTAAAACTCATAATTTCTTTTCTTAATCTACATTCTCCAAACCTACATCATCCAAGAATTCATGATAAATACATAATAATTTATATAATAGATTAATTTTTTTGTAATGGAATAACTAATACCCATTTAATTTATCATCACCTCTTATTCAAAGAAAATAAATTAATGTCAATGTTATGTTGGTTAATCTCCTTCATGAATAATGTTTTTTTATTTTTTCTATTACTACCTTCATGGATATACTAAAACTATTTTTTTAAAATAATATTTTATGATTTAAATTATAAACTATTTCATATTATTAAACATTTATATTAAATATACCTTCATGATTTCTATACATTGGATATAGGATAACTTCATTTGTGGACGTGTGGACTTCCATCTCCCTAAAGCATTGTGATTATTTCACACATCACATGGAGTGTATTAATGAATTATTTAGGAAAAATATATGATATAAATTAAATATTAATTATACTATAATTATATTATATATATATATATATTTACATATATATAATTTATTTTCATTCTCTTACCATGATAAGAAAATAAAAATAGCATTAATGCTTACGTATGACCTACCATCTCCATGATCAATGATTTTTGTTTATATTAAATGATAATTATAAGTAATTATATACATGATATATAATATATTAATATAATTATTTATATTCTTGAAGTAACTAAATCTTGATAATCAAGAATAATAGGTCAAAACTAGTATGATTATCAAAGAAAATATCACCAAAAATAGAACATAAATATGGTATTTATAATAAAAAAGTAATATAATGCCTTAAGTAAATCTTATATAGAGTTATTCGTATGAATATGGAAATTTTATTAGTAAATAATAAACATATACTTATTACATTAAAGGTTTTTATGATTATGAATATAGTCAAGACATAAGGTTAGGTAATTCAGTCTCACTTTTTATTTCTATGAGATATATGAATTATTTATGACAACCCTTCTCTTCATTACACACTTAAAAAGGATTTATTACATAAAAATAACATGATAAAACATATAATATTTATAGGTATAGTGTATTTGGGGATTATGAACATTACATAACAACTTAGAAAATAAAATACAAAATATCTTTATTGAAAACATTCTTAACATGAACACTACATTCCGTCGTAGTTAGCATTGCATGGGATAACCTGAGGAAATGCGTAAGAAAGGGGTGAGCTATAAAGCCTAGTAAGAGAGTAAAAATGATATAACATGATTATTAAAATACATTATTGTAAATAGGAATATCAATGGGGTACAAGAGAAAAATGAATATAAAGGCATGATATATCATGATTATCATTACATTGAAATGTGGAAACAACACTTAACATGGAATTAGAATGGGCCAAGGATCATTGCCCATGGAGCATTAGTAAAACCACATTGAACTTGAATAATCATGAGAAAATATTCATTTAATTTTAATTAGAATGAGTAAACCCTCATTGCACTTGATGTATCATGATACTAATATCTACCCAATGCATTGAAGTGCTATCATGGCCCAACATTCTTCAATAATTCATTTCATGTATAAGTGTGCCACATGATCATAATACATGGATTCATAAAAAATAAAAATTTATTCCAAAATTAAGTAATATGGAATTCATACATGAAACTCTCTTATCAAAATTTAAATGTTCACAATAGTGAATATCATTGATAGAGAAATGGAGATTGTATTAACTACACAGTAGTTTTGGCATAGAAAATTGCGGTGCAATTTCGACAGCATAACGGTGTGACATAAGACTTCATAAAAACTATTTTATGAATGATAAAAGGGTGTCTCATCATATAAAAATATAATGAACAGTAATGGGGGCATATAGACACATTTCCCATAAGTAATGAAATTTTTATTCATAATAAAAAAGAATTTCTGGAATGTAAATGAGGAGAGAGAATATCCTTAAGGAATTTCGGCATGGTAATGGGTGTACATGAGGGAATTAATGAGATAGAAGGGGGTATCTCATCATTAAAACATATAAAGGGAAGTATGTGGGAGTTATAAATAATACCCCAACATTTATAATTAAAAAAATGGAATAAAAATATTAAGAAACTTGGATAAAAAGAGGAAGGAAGGAATACCTAAATTGGAAGTGTGATCCCAAAGGCATGGGAGAGGATTGATAGAGGCTTATATGGAGCTTTGGGAACCTTGAGATTATTATAGAGAGATTATGGAAGAGGATGGACTAATTATGAAGTCTTTGAGTGAAATTGAAGTTGGAGCATGGGTGGGTTAGTATAGGAAAGGAGATGGAATTCTTTATTATTTAGGTTTGGGACACCTCACATTAAAATAGTCAAAACCCAAAGTGAGCCCATGGTTTTTTACCATGTTTTTTTAAAAAGGGGAGTGGAACGAAATATTTTATATGTCCAATGGCCTAACTTATTAAAATAATAGGGTTTCTTATGTGGAGGTGATTCACACTCTCAAGGAAAACAATTTATAGAGATAAAATGTTTTATAAGTCATGGATGGTCCATTAAGGCATCATAAAATTAATAAAACAAATCGAAAATCACATTATTTTAATTATGTAACATATATTGTCCAAACATATCATTTATTGTATTTTATTACCTCATTATTGGGTCATTATGATGTCATAAAACACAATATAAATTTAAATGGTATTTAATTTTTACCCAAATATTTGACTGTCTCAGAAAATATTGAAAAATTCACCATTAGATAATTTCGATATCCTGATTCAAAAAATAATATTCATTTTATCAAAATAATTTTACAAATATGTGAATTTTTACTATTAAAATAAAAACCGTCATTTTTTGAATATTCATGGGTTTTGACAAAAACAGCTTTAAAACCTTAGTAAAAATTACAATTGCCTTCATAAAATTATACAATAATTTATATTTAATAAAGAGTAATTTAATGATAAAAATAATAATATTTTATTATTATAATATTTTATTCAAATGTTCGTTAATTAATAAAAAGATATTTCATTGTTAAATATTAACTAAAAAACTATTTGCTCTTTAAAAAGTATTTACAATGTAAAAATAAAAAAATGAATGTATGTTCATTATTATATACAAAAATATTTCACATATTCATAGTGTTATGTTATTCTTACATAACCCCTTATAACACTTGTATAATATTGAAGGGTAAAGTGTGCGATGGTGACAGACTCTTGGGGTGGTTCAGATAACATGCTTGAGTGATAATATATATCAACTTCAACATCTCATATAGGCAGTTCCATTCAAGATTAATGTATTGAAGCATATCTTGGTGATGGTCAAGAGAGAAGCCCAATGATTCCACCTCATTTTCAAGCTCTGAAAAATGGTCTTTGTTTGGAGCACGTCTACTGGATGAGTCAATGACTTCCTCTTTTTGTGTAAATTGAATTTGTTAAAGACCTATATTAATACTAATCATGTGATCAGTATTCAACAACTATATTAACAACGATCATAATTCCTAAGGGTATTCTAAAATCCAAAAACATAAAACCGAGGAAGTGCACATTTTATATAACCATTTTTCATAATAGGAAATTTAAAAAGATCAATAGGAATTTTAATTAATGAAATTTTGGGTCATTACAATCTTACCCCCTTAAAAATTTTCACCCTTGAAATTTCCTTTTCCTACACTAAAATAGATATCGGTAACTGTGCATCATCACTTCCTACGATTCCCATGTTACTTCTTCAAAGATTTGGTTTCTCCATAACACCTTGACAATGGGAATTGTCTTATTTCATATAAATTTTTCTCTACAATCTAATATCATCATTGGTTTCTCTTTGTAAGAAAGATCATCCTCTAACTGTACCATATCTAAAGAGAGTACATGTGAAGGGTCTGGTATGTACTTCTTTAAGAGGGATACATGAAATACATCATGTACATTGGCCATGGTAGGTGGAAGTACTAGCTAATAGGCCACAACCCCAACACGGTCAAGAATATAGAAGGGTCCAATATACCAAGGAATTAACTTCCCTTTCCTTCAAAACCTCATAGACTTATTACACAGAGATATTCATAGAAATACTATGAATCCATCATTGAATTCAAGGTCTCTTCGACGGTTATCTGTGTAACTCTTATATCAACTTTGGGCTACCTCAATATACTGCTGAAGGGTTTTCACCTTCTTCACCATTTCTTCAACCATTTCAGGTCTTAGCAGCTTACGCTCACCAAATTCATTGCAACCTGCCGGTGTTCGTCAAATTTTCCCATAAAGGGCTTCATATGGTTCCATTTGGATGCTCGAGTGGAAACTGTTATAGTAGGGAAACTCAACCGGTGGAATATGTTGGGCCCATAAAGCTATGAAGTCCATAGAACATAATATGAACATATCTTACAATGTCAGAATAGTTCGCTCAAATTGGCCATCTATTTGAGGATGATAGGCCATACTGAAGTTCAGTTCAGTTCTTAGAGAAACTGGGAGACTTTTCGAGAACATTGAGGTGAATATTGGATCACAATAGAATACAATATATAGTTGTACTTCGTCCAGCCTTACCACTTCATTGATGTAAATACATGTAATTTCAACTAATTAGAATTCCTCTTGAATCACGATAATGTGATCTGTCATCATAAGACGATACACAATGACCCATATGACATTACGTTTTTTGGATGTCTTTGAAAGTCCAGTGACAAAGTCCATGGTATTGTTCTCCCAGTTCCATGTCAGTATGTATAGTAGTTGCATCATCCCCTTAGACCTATTCCTCTCATCATTCACTTACTGACATACCAGTCACATTGATGTAAATTCAGAAATCTCCTTCAAATAGTCCCAAAAATGTTTTCTTGGAGATCTCGATAAATCTTTGTTCTCCCTGGATGAATAGAGAAGGTTGAGCTATTTGTTTCATTTAGATGTTCCTTCTTTATCAATGGATCAAATGGTACAAATAATCATTACCCTAATATCACAATTCCATCCTTTTCAAACACAAACTCTGATGATTTCCCATCTCTGATAGCTTCCACCCTTTTCAGAATTTTCACATCGTTTCATTGATCAACCTTTATTTTCTCCACGAGGGATGGTTGAGAAATAATTTGAGAAAGTAATGATGATTTTCCTCCCATAATTATTCCCATGTCTATCATTTGAAAATCTATATAGATTGGATCCTTTTCAATTCTCATCATTGCTAAAGATGCCAGATCCATTCTACAGAGAACATCTGCCACCCTGTCAGCCTTACCGGGAAGGTTGTGGTCTGAGAAGTCATAATCCTTGATAAGTTCTATCCACATTCATTGGATCATATTAAGCAATATTTGTGTGAATATATATTTGAGGCTTTTGTGAGCAGTATATATCTCACACTTCTCCCCATAGAGATAATGCCGCCTGATTTTATATGCAAAGATCACAGCCGCCAACTCCAGATCATGCGTGCGATAGTTATGATCATATATTCTCAGCTACCTTGAGGTGTAGGCTATCACTTTATCATTCTTCATCAACATAGAACTAATTCCCTACTTTAAAACATCACTAAATAACACAAAAAGTTCTCCACTTGTGGTTAATGTGGGCACATGCGCATTGATAAGCCTCATTTTCATCCCCATGAAGCTGTCTTTGCATTCATCACTCCATGAAAACATTACTCCCTCCTATGTTATCATGATAAGAGAGTTTGAGATTTGTGAAAAATTTCTCACAAATCAGTGATAATATCCAGCTAACCCCGAGAAGCTATGGATATATGTTACTAATGTTTAGCTCGGCCACCCTTCAATTTCCATTGTCTTGGATGGATCCACATATAACCTTTTATTGTGATGATATGACCCAATAATGAGACTTCCTTAAACCATAACTCACACTTTTCGTACATTTGATATAAATTCTATTTTATGAAGGTATCTAGTATAGTTATTAGATGCTCGTCATGATCCTCCTTTGTTTTGGAGTATATTAGAATATCATATATAAATATTACCACAAATTTGTCGAGGTTACCTCTAAAGACTCTATTAATCATGTAAATAAATATTAATGGAGAATTGATGAAACTGAAAGGAATTAATATGAATTCATAGTGCACATATATTGTTCGAAATGTAGTATTGCAGATATCTTCTTTCTTTACCCATACTTGATAATATCCTGACAAAAAATATACCTTGGAGAAGTATTGTACTCCACAAATCTGATTAAACAAGTCATAAATTTGGGGTAGATGATACATTTTCATAATCATGATTTTGTTAAGCTCATGATAATTGATGAAAAGGCGCATTGACCCATCCTTCCTCTTGTTGAAGAGGACTGGTGCACCTAAAGGTGAAGAAATACGGTGTATAAACCATTTATCTATATTCTTCTGTAGTTCTTTTTTCATATCCTAATGCTCCACAATAGCAATTATACATAGTGTCTTAGATATTTCCAATTCCCTAGTTATAAGGTCAATTGATAATTCAACATCTCTTCAAAGGGGAAGACTAGGAAATTATTCAAGAAACACATCAGCAAATTCCCTCACAATAGGCTTGTGTTAAAGGATGGTTGCCTCCATAGACTCAATCATCATATCCAGATACACGTGGTCATATGGCATAGATATTCATGGTTGAGAAGATTGTGCTAAATAAGATTCATATTCTTCCTTAAATTTTATATAATCATTGGTTGATTCTCTATATGGAGAGTGATTTCCCTCTCAAGACAATTTATGTTGGCTCAATATAAGGAAATCCAATCCATGCCAGGAAATGCATAAAATTCCACTAGAGAGAGTATGAAGAGGTTCTCCTAGAAGTTCAATCCACAGATTAGGATAGAGGAGGATTTATATTCATGGGATGAAATGAATTCCCCATTGTCCATACTCACTGACATATTTAATTCCCTAATTTTTGGTGGTGTTGGGATTGTTCTTCTAAACATTTTTGATATTAATGAATGCATAGAAACAAAATTAAAAAGTAAATTCTCTATTCCTACATGTCACCACTTTGTTTTTGGGGTTCACTTTGGTGGTAGTGATGGAGAATTATCTCCCTTTCTACCTCAAAGGTTGTTGGTTGCCCCAAAAACCCTTGGTTTTGGGAACTTATTTGCAAGGTTCCATGGTTATGTGCATATGAAGTAATGAGTAATGAGTTGAGAGTTGAACGGAGCATTTATATCCTCTATCATAGTAGCAGGTTTTTTTCCAATAGTTAATATCCAGGTGACCTTATCTTGCACACCTAAAACATTTCCTCATCCCCTTAAGGCAATTTCTAGGATGCTTCTTTCCAAACCTTTGTCAAGTGGGGAGATAGATATTCTTTGCACCATTTAATTTATCTATCGAACATCAAAAATTTAAGTCCACATTATGCTTCTTATCCACATGATACCCCTAAGATTCTTTGATCTCCATTTTGACCTTGAGGGCACATCAGAAAATTTCATCATAGATGTCTATGTCATGGATTTCTAGGGCTTTCTGCATGCTAGGTTGCATCCCACCAAAGAGGCAGTCAACCTTGAATTCAGGGGTAATGAGATATCCAGAGGCATATCATTCAAGACTTGTGAAGTTTTCCTCATATGCTCCGATGGATTCTTTGTATTTTTTCATGGGGGAAAGGAAGTCCCTTTATATATTTATTCATAGGGTGTGCAAATATTTTTTATCAAAAAAAATCTTCCAGAAATACTTCCATTCCAATGACTCGATCTCCTCCCCAGGCTTCGTATTTTTTATCAAAGTCCACCATTTAATGGATGCACCCTCCATAGGATAAGCATCCAGAATAATAATCTCTTGTTCAGAACATTGAAAAATAGATACGATATTTTCAATGGAGTTGATCCATTATTCGGCAATTGAGGGATAAGATGATCTATTAAAAGTAGGAGTCCTTTGTCTCATGAAGCTATCGATCGTGACTTTTTCTTTCTTTGGGGGGATGAACATTCCTCTTGGCCCATGTTTCAATTCAAATATTTAGTTAACTAAGAGAGTATCATGACAAAGTTTGTGATTCCTGCTCCCATTGGACTAGGCATCTTATTAGAACAGTCAATACATTGATCTTTACATCCGTTGGTCGACTGAGTCCTCCTATTACCGGCCATTGGCTAGAATAAAAGGAGTGTAAAGGCTAAAAAATAATGGGTAATCATAGAAAAAAATGGATGACTTATAAATAACTTTTATTTCCTTAACATATGAATATATAGGTTTCAATATATGTTATCCATGATCTACTTTACAACATATATTCTTAGGGTAATTTTTTTAATTCCTTTTAAAATGGTTCATACTATGCTTATGAATTTACCAAATCATATCCCTAGGGAGTGTCGTAACCAAGAGTGCATCAAGGCCCGTTGTTATGTACTAGGATACCCTGGGTCTTGCATGAAACTCCTTGTTAGAGTTTTCACTCCTAGGTACATATGATCCAGAGCCGCCTCAACCTGCTCTTATACAGACAGGGATGTATTTTCTTGATAAATAATTTACTCAATACTCACCAAAACATTGGTATTTTTAATTAAACTTCGTATTATCCCAAATCCTTTAACAAGGGTTTTCTAATCCTAATCCCAACAGTTACTAAACCTATCCTTTGATACCAATTGTGACAACCCTGCTCTTTATTACACACTTAAACATGATTTATTACATAAAATTCACTTGATACAACATAGAAGATCTAGAGTTCTAGTTTCTTTGGGGCTAAAGAACGTTACATAAAAACATTGAATATAAAACAAAAAACATCTTTATTGAAAAATTCCTTTACATGACCACTACATTCCCTCATACATTGCATTGCATGGGATAACCCACGGACATTCATAAGAAAATGGAGAGCTAGAAAGCCCATTAAGGGAGTAAACAAGTTATAATTTGAAGATTACAATACATGTTAGTCAATAATCATATAAATGGAGTCCAACATAAATATTAACATAAAGTCATGACATAGCATGATTATCATATCATGGAAATGTGGCCAAAACAATTAACATGGAATTATCATGAACCAAGGCTCATTGAACATGGAGTATGAGTAAAACCTCATTAAACATGAATTAGCATAATAAAATACCCATTTCACATGAATTATCATGAGTAAACCCTCATTTCAATTGATGAATGACTATACAAATCTTTACCCAATGCATTGGAGCGCTATCAAGGCTCACCCTTCTTAAATATTTCATTTCATGTATAAGTGTACCACAAGATCATACAACATGGATTCATAATACATCATAATTTATCCCAGTATTTAGGAATGTGGAATTAATAAATGAAACTATTCTATTAATAAGTAAATTTTCATAATGGTTAATACCATTGTTAGAGTAATGGGAATTGTATTCACCACACAATGATTTTGGCTATGAAAATTGTGATGCAATTTCAATGCATTATGGCATGACATAAGACTTCATAAATTTTTTTTATGAGAGATAAAGTGGTGTACCATCATATAAAAATGAAATGGATAGTAAGGGGGTCATATAGATATATTTCCTATAAGAAATGGAATTTATATTGATAATAAAAAAGAATTGCTTGAATGTAAATGAGGAGAGATAAATTCCTTACGGAATTTTGGCATGGTAACATGTGTACATGGGAGGAATTAATGGGAGAGAATGGGGTATCTCATCATTAAAAAAAAGGATGTATTGGGGTGGTGAGAAATAATACCCCTACATTTATAATTTAAAATAAAAGGGCATAAAAATATTAAGAAACATAGACAAAAAGAGGAAAGAAGGAATCCCTTACATGGAAATGTGATCCCAATGGTTTGGGAGGAGCTTGAGAGATTATTATTTGGAGCTTTGGGATCCTTGTTAGTATTATTGAGAGAGGAGGTAAGAGTTTGGATGAACTCTAAAGGATTTTAGTGATGAGAAAGTGGCAGCTTGTGTGGGTTTATATAGGTAAGGAGAAGGAATTCCTTATTATTTAGGTCGGGGACACCCCACATTAAAATAATCAAAACCACAAACCAACCCATTGTTTTCACCCATGATTTTTGAAAAATGGGTGATGGAAAACAATATTTTATAAGTCCAATGGCCGATCCTCTTAAACAAATAGGGTTTCTTATATGGAGGTGAGTCACACTCTCTTGGAAAACAATTTAAAAAGATAAAATGTTTTATATGTCCTAGAGGGTCCACTAAGGCATCATAAAATGAATCCAAAAAATTCTAAAATCACATTATTTTTAGGATAAATTTATATTGGACTAAAATATCATTTATATTATTTTATTACATCACTTTTGGGACCTTATTATTTCATATAACACAAAATATATATTAATAGTATTTAATTTTTACATAAAAATTTGACTGTCTTAGAAAATTATGGAAAATACACTGTTGGATAAATTAGACATCCTGATTCCAAAAATAAGATTAATTTTATATAAATAATTATCTAAATATGTGAATTTTTTCTTTTAAAAGTAAAACCGCCATTTAACAAAAATTCACGCGTTTTGACAAAAATAGCTTTCCAACCTTAATAAAAAATTACAATTTCATTCATAAAATTATATGGCCATTTATATTTAATAAAAATTAAATTAATAATAATAATAATAATATTTTATTAAAATATTATTTAATTCAAAAATCCATCAATTAAAAAATATATTTCATAGTTCAATATTATCTAAAATTATTATTTGCGCTTTAAAAACTATTTATAAAGTAACAATAATAAAATGAATTTATATTCATTACTATATAAAAAAATAATGCACATATTTATAGTTCTAAGGTATTCTTAAATAATGGACATATTTATAAAATGAATGTATATCAAACTATTAATTTTACTTCATCAAACACATAATTTGTGTCTTTATGTGAATCAACATTGCACCATTATACTCCCATTGATCTAATCAAATATTCGTAAATTTCTCTATAATATACTAAAAATTTCACTAAAAATTATAAATATTTTTAAAAATAATGGGATACAGACTTTTAAAAATGTTTTAATTCTACAAATTGAATAATTTTTTCAACTTGATATTTGATGAGTAGATAAGAAATATTTCCTCATATCTACGAGATAAAAACTTTTAGTGGATATTATATTTATTGGGAATAAATAACATTCTTCTAAAAATATGAATGTACTTAAATTCCATATTCTTCCCATACCACATCTCATATGGTGTCTTTTATTATACTGAAAAAAAAATATTTATGACATAGATCAATTTCAATATGAATATCTTATAAAACCTATCAATTAGATCATACTAAATTATCATTATTCATTTTATATTTTTATTGATCTAATTTTTCCAGTCAACTAAATATTTTTTTAGGATTCCTTACCCCTGATACTTGGTGCATTATCCCATCCTTCTTAAAATAATACTCTACCTAGATATTGGATATATTTATTTAATCATTGGTCTGAAATTTAGAATTTTCTTGTAATTGAATATTCCTCACCATTCTATGGTATCTTATAATGTAATTAAACACAAAATACATATTAGAGTTCTCAAAAAAACCTGTTATCCTACACAAATCATCAATAAATATCACATAATACCTTTTTCCATCAATGTGTTTTTTGATACCTCCTTATATAAACATCAAATGTTACCAATTCAATAAACCATATAAAATTGATATCCTTCAGCTTGTAAATGTTCTGAAAGAAATTATATTTTTGTCTAGTATCGCACATATGATAAAAATAAGATAATATTTTAGGAATCTCATGATCTCTTTCATTATTCATCAAATAATGATCCCTTTCATTATTCACCAACTCATCCAAGGAATTTTGGATCATATGATCGATATATTTAGACCATAAATAGTTTTCATAATACATTTATAGAAAATAAATATCTTCTTCTTAAAATAGGTATATATACCCCTCATTTTCTATCTTTACACCATAATATCTTCGAATTAAAATTTGACATTATAATTATTCTTTGTGAGATTTATTACATTTTATAAGTTACATAATTTTATAAACATTATAAATTGTGACTATGGTATTCTATGACAAAGAGATATTAAATTACATATATTGATCTCTATTCTTGTATTTATCACTGAAAATAATACTCAATCGATCATCATTTCTAAGTATATCACTTCCTTCCTTTTCATACTTGATTCCCATGAAAATATCCATATTTCCCATCCTATGGAATGTGAATATGATATTAGGGATCTCTAGTTTCACTTGATCCATTACATTTAATGAAATATTACTAATAAATGCTTTAATATCCCTATAGTTTTTTTATCCATGTATGCTATTGTACTAACTATGGTGGGGAAATATTATAAAACAAAAAATATTTTTTTCATTTTCTATATGGTTGATAATGATTTTAGATACTATCGATTTTCTCCCTAGACCATCCCTGGCACATTCTATTTTAATATTTAACAAGTAATATATTGATTTTTGTCTTTATCCATTACACAAAAAACAATAACCATAAAATATATCAACTACATGAATTTTACTCAATAATCTCAATTTATATTATGACTTATTTTTCCTTAAAGATATGAAACTCAAGTACTATGTATGCTATATATTTCAACAATAATAACAGATCATTGTTTGTGTATTTTTTTGATTCTTCATAGCTACATTATTTTGATTTAGGGTCTCTCTGGATCTATTCATCCTCTATGGGGAAGGTGATTACAGTTTAGCATAAATCCTGATCTCCATTTTCTAATGATCTTTCACCATGTTAGATTTATCTATTTGATGACCCATTTTTATTTAAAAAAAATATTCCAATGTTTTTAATGAATAATAGTTTTTCTCCATCATATTAATAATTCACTTAAGATATGATTTATTTATAAAATATTAGGGTTAAATAGTCTCTTATGATCTTCAATATCACATAGTAAGGAAACTATTTCTCACTCTAGCACCATGAATTTTTTGACTTTATCTATCACTATGTTAATCAAAATATTTATAACATGGGTAGGCTATTCAACTATGATCTTGATAATAAAAAACCTTTATGAATGTTTCATGTTATACCCATCTCACAAGTATATATAAATCCTGGAATCATGAACCACACAATTAGATTTTGTTTTTGTTTTGGCACTCTAAAAAACATTTCATCATGTGTAGGCTCTATCTACGCATTTAGGTATACTATGTTTTTTAAAAATTATCATATTTTTCATCTCTTGGATTATTACATTATATTTTTTATATTATATCCAAGAGAAATCCCTACAAAGGTATTTGGGGTCCGTAATTTATCCCAAATTAGTGTATTTTGTGCTACCTACCTCTTATAGAAGTAAGTTATTATTTTTGAATAATTTATTTTATGAAAACATATTATATATCACATACAATAAGGATTTATTCAAGGGGTTATTATAATCTTCAATATATTAGAATTTATTGGTACACTTTCTAATGAAAATCCCTAAAATTCCATATTGAAAACATGTGAGTGTAAGCATCCCTTTTAACTTTATTTTAAAATTTTACATTTTAGTTATTGAATTACATAAATGTTTCAATTTCCTTTTATTTAATACCATTTTCTATATAGGTATTATTTATTTTGTTAAATACTACTTCATGATAATCCGCTATTGTCATAGAATAATTCTCAATATTACTTAACTCATATGAAACAAAAGTGTTATGAGGACTATCAAATGTTACTAGCTCTAGATCCTTTTCCATGAAACCTAACAATATATGATTAAATTGAGTTTACCCATCATATGAATTTCAATATGATTATATTGTTGACAATTTTGATACAATTTTGGGTTTCTTTGAGTTTACCCATTTAATCCATAATCAGATTAATCCATTCAAATAATGAATATAGGAATTAATTCAAATTCATTTTCAAGTCCCCATATTTATCCCATAGAACCTATAATTTTTATTATTTCACATTTTAGTTACCTTCATATATATTATTATGGTGTGGGAGGATTTATAAGACATCAAATTCAATTAGATTATACTAGAAAAATTATCCCTAATAGAATTCATTACATTACCATAAATGTTAAAATATTCCTAGTATATTTTAAATAAATAATTTAATTAATTATTTTATAAAATTCCATGTATGGAAACCATATAAAAATCCATTAACAATGATCATAAGAAGTAAATAATTTTATCATTCCATGGTTGTAATTTTTTATCAAATACCAAAATTCATTTATGATTAATAATCAATTCCAAGACATCCAAAGAAAGAATAATCCCATAATTCAAACCTTCTTCTATGATACAAGTTACTGGACTGAAATAAGGATGATACCCAGGGATGGTGGTGGTGGTGTGAGGGGGGGGGAGTAACTCTCAATTCATATAATTTTACACTCAATCATTTTATAAGAATACATAATATATTATAAAAAATACGCACAAATACTATATTAGTTTATTTCCATTGGAAACATTAAAACATAAACTCTTTCCCATAAGTGAGTTGGATCATATATTTCTTGGTCTTCATTACTATCCCACTTTCTAGAAACATTATACATAATTCATATCTTAATATCATAGGGAAAAAATATAAGAAAGGGTGATATAATATTATTAGTATGTGTAAACAAGGGAGATATGTAATCATAATCTTTAGAATAAGGTTATGATGATGTGAACATAAAATTAAATGATAATACCATGCATACCATATATCATAAAAATGAATCATGGAATAATTTTTGGCAGTACATAAGACATGTATCAGAAGGGAATTGAGAGCATAATACAAGAGATCATAAAAAAATAATATTATATGGAATTTTTCAGACATATAAACATGAAAAATACTTCCATAGTAGTCAAGGATTACTTATAATGCCACATAATTTTAATGGTTTCGCTCCTAGAATGATCCTATTTTTCAAGGATCAATCCCATGATTTTCATAGATGTTAAATTTGTTTACTGAACTGATTTTACTCCCCATTCTAGCCATGTCTATTTCATGAGAGATAAATATTTACCCAATTCATCAGAGGGAGATATAGTTCCCAACACTCTCTTAATGAAATCACAGATATAAATTCTACAAGATCATAAAAAATCCTCATATTATAACTCATTAAATGAAAAAATGGGTGTCATAGTAATTTAATCATATATTAATTGGTGGAAGGGATACATGATTCATATACAAATAAATATATAATAACCTATGAAATGAAATGAGTTTCAAAGGTATTTATCATGGTATAACCCATAAAATAGAAATGAGATTCATAAAAAACATATGATCAAATGCATAAACATTTTGAGAAATAATAAAAATAGTATTGTTAGAACATAACCATAGTAGGATATATGTAAAACAATAATATTTAATCTAACATAGAAATAATTTTGAGAAATATTTTAAAACACTTATTTCTAAAAATATCCTTTTTCTTCGTAAAATTATTCTTAAAGCATTAATCATTTTAAAAATAGTGTTCTTTGAAAATAACATTGAAAAATTAAAAAGGAATATTTAATTACATTTTAAAAACACTATTCATTGAAAATATCCATGAAATAATATAAGTTAAGCATCAATGAATGGAGTGGTCAGGATAGTGGAGAGTTATATAAATGACTTATATGCAAATATAAATATTCCTCTCATATTGTTGGTGGAAGTCAGAATAACCATGATCGAAAGACAAAATGAAATTTTATTTTAAATTTTTTTAGTAAAATGGGATAGCATGGGTATAAATTTGTTTTAAATATTATGGTAGATCATTTTTGATTTTGTTTAAAACATGGTTTTGGGAGAATAAAGATTTCTGACCAAACAGAGAAATAAAGATTGATTTTCTTAAATGCATTATTTTAGTTATATATACTACCGAAGAGTGTAAAAAAGGTACCATTACCTGTATATAGTTTTACATTCTAAAGTAGAAGATAATTCATTAAAATTATTGAGATATTGATCATAAAATTTCATCAATTAATCAAAATCCTAAACAGTTCCAATAAATGATGAGATAATAGTAATAAAACCATAGCACTTGGTTAAATTTGAAACCAATTAGTAATGAAATAATGAAATTAAATGAAGATTAAAATATCATTAAAATAATTATATTAATGATATAAAATTTCAAATTATATTATATACACCTCATAAAATAATGTAGGTTCATATAATGTATTGTGTCTCAAATAATAAATATTGATTCCAAAATTACCTTACATATTTGGAAACATTTGAACCAACAAACACTATGAAATAGAGATAATAAAATTGATAAGTAAATACCCATAAATTTAGATATAAGTATCAATGAATACATTAATGGTTAGTATATACACAACAGAAATGAAACAAGTGATGAATATGGAATACGTCACATAGAAATAAATGTATGAATAAAAATCCCCATATCTTATGTCTATAATTTCTTCATACTCATTAAAACATATTTTATAATAAATATAAGTTTTTTATAAATCTATTACATAACCATATTAAATTATATAGTACCATATAATATTTAATAATGACTCTATATTACCCATTTATTAATAATATCATGTTATTGTTATGTTTTGAGTAATAACTGCTTTGTTTTTTGTATGTGTTCTGAATTATTATTCTTGGTTCTCTTACATAATTCATTATTTACGTTTTTAAATAATTTAAAAAATGATACAAATATCATATTAATTATTATTATTTATATATTTAATAATCTAACGAATATATAAATATGAAGTTAAATAAAACGTTCCTGGAGACGGTAGGTCATACGACCCATTATCTTTGTTTCATTTTATTATCATATTGAAGGAATGAAAAGTAAATGTGGCATATATATATTATAATTATTGTATTTTTATTATTTCAAAAATGTCAAATATTTTTTTATAACCCAATATTTAGTACACTTTATGTAAAGCGTGAATGAATCACATCACATTAAAGAGGCTGTAGTCCACATGTCCACAAATAATGTTATCGTATTAAAAAAAATGGAAAGAATGAAGTTATGTGTTATCTAATAATTATATAAGCATATATAAACAATTTATATAATATATATCAAATATAAAAAATTACATCCACAATTATTCCCAACCAAGAGAGGTGGTAATGGAAGAAAAAACAACAAGGGTTTGTGGGGTGGTAGTCTGTCTTACACAAAAATAATGCTTGTGTATCGCATTGGATATATTTGTATAATGATATAGGTAAAAAAATTAAATAAAAATATACCAGCATATTTAGGATACTTAGGTTATTCTTTAAGAATTATAAATTATGTGTTGAAGGGGTAGTAAAAGGAAAAAAACAAAAAATACTATTGAGGAGTGTTACTTCTTCATTCGGTAACTGTGTTTGGTTTACACAAAAGGGATTCATCAAATGGATTTATTTCAAAAAATAGGATTATTGGATGATGGTAAACAAATTTATAGGATATTTGGATAGGTTTCGGTTGACCTAAAGAGTATTAGTGATGTGAATTTGTGAGGTTGGTGGTGATTTCCATTTTATTGTGGAAGAGTGACATTCAGGTAAATATAAAAAACGTAAACACTATTGAGAGGTCTACCTAAAATTTAATGCCTTAAAAAAGGACCATATTATTGGAAATAGGGTATATGGTAGATATATGTCCATAAAATAAAATACGAGCGTGTTTCTAGGTCATTCACTCATTTCATATTAATGATTAACCACTTAGAAACCATATTTGTACCATAATCACTATAAATATTTTTTTTGATTTCAAAATTATTTTTGGTTTAAAAATAATATGACCTTATTTGATATTATAAATTATTTTTATTCTAAATATGGATTCCATTTTTAAAAATTCTAATTTCATAATTATAATAAACTAATTAATAATTATTCCCCTCGATGGGATGAGATGCCGAATTTTTAAAATGGAAAAATTAAAAATATTGATTTTTTTATATCTAATTTAAATGTGAAATTGTTTCCAATGACCCAATTTAAATTAAAATATTTATATTTATATAATTATACTTTAAAACAAATTTAAAATATAATTTCACTATATAAATAAATTAAATGAAGATCATTTTTCAATAAAGATTCCATATTTGTCACTATTCATCAAAAAAAAAACCATTTCAGAACAGTACCATATATCCACCCTAAGAAAATATTGAAATTGTGAATTGAAAAATTAATTTAATTGTATCTAATTTATTTTATAAATGTTTCAACAATTAATTTTATTAATTTTCATAGAAGGGTATAAAAAGAAGTTATTTTGAGAAAAAAAAATAATTTCCAATCATATAATGGCTTCTCTAAAAAAATTTCATTATATTATAAATATGATTATTTTATAAAAAAATTCAAATAATATTTAAAATATTGTCATTACAATATATATTTATATCTGTAACTGTTATGTTATAACTATCTTGTTTAAATAATTAAAATATTTAAACGTTATTTCATAGAAACTCATTGTTGCATGTAACATATGCTAACCTAAGTTTTTGTGTCACACAAGGTTAAATTTTTTTAGAGTATAAAAAAATGTAAATTATTGTATAGTTAAATGAAGTACCTGAAAAAATAAATTTATTTGAAGAAAAGGTAAAAAAACTGGATGTTACATTCAATCCCCTTAAAATGAATCCCCCTCTCTGAATCCATCATTATCATACAAACTAATGAGGATATATATAACTCATTATATCTTCATGTGACAAAGTATTTCCCTATAGTCAGTGGAGTTTTCACAAAGCATTGACTTGGTGGGTGGTCTTGTTTTATATAACATTCTTTGTATGATACATAATTTCAAGTGGTTGTACCTCATTAAAATGATTCTACTCCTATGGTATGACCTTTGAGTTCAGTACATGCCAATGTTCAGGTAAATACTTCCTCAAGAGAGAAACGTAGAACATAACATGGACTTGAAGGGGGTTGGTGAAATATCCAATAGGTTGGATACTATCTCAATATGATCAATAATTTCACTGGGACTGATATGTGTAATGAATAGTTTCCCATTCTTCCTGAATCTCATAACCTTATTACAAGGAGAAACTAATATAAAAACCTTTTTAGTGACTTAAAATTCTTCATCGTTTCTATTGTTATCATCATAGATCATAAACTAACTTAGAGCTTCCTTGATATGCTACAGAATGGTTCTAACCTTCTCAAACATTTCTTTAGCTATCTCATTTCCCAATAGCTTTCCTTCACCGAATTTAGTCCAACACATCGGTTCTCTACATTTCTTTTTATACTGGGATTCATAATGGCTAATATGAGTGATTTTTTGAAATAAATTATTTCCACAAAACTCAACTAGAGAAAAGTATTAATCCCAAAAACCTATGAAATCTAGAGAACATGATCTCAATATAACCTATATGGTTTGAATTGTTCTTTCAGAATGACTATCCATCTATGGATGATGAGTAGTGATGAAACTCAATTCCACATCAAGGGCCTACTCGATAATTTTATAGGACGTTGAGGTAAACCTTATATCCCAAGAAGATATAATGGACTGTGTTACTCCATTAAACCACACCACATACTTAATGAATATCCTTGAAACCTCATATAGAGATAAGTATTATCTATTAAAGAGGGCATGTGTGGATTTAGTGAGGTGATCGACTAACCCCCAATTAGAATTGTTGCTGCTATAGGTTTTGGGGATTCCAATGAAAAAATCCATAGTGATGTTCGACTATTTCCATTTTGGTATGGGCAATCATTGAAGCATCCCCTTATTATTTATTTATTTTTTCCTTAACTAGCTAACATACCAAGAATTGAGATAAAAGCTCTATGATATGTCTCTTTATTCATTACCACAAGAGGTATTCTTTCATATCTCTATACATATTTTTACTTCCATGATGTATATATTGTTAAGTTCTATGATATTCCTCTAATAGCTCCATCAAATGTATTATGGTTGAAACTGATACATGTATCATCATGCTCATCATACCATCCTAATCAAGGATAAACTCAGACACATTTATAGCCTTCTTCTATAATTCTACATCACCAATATGTTCCTCTTAATTCTCCACATGGATATATGGCTTCACATTTAACTGAAAAAAAAAATAATTTTCTCCCCACCTTCTGGATTTGAAGGTCCTTCCTTTGAAAATCCAGAATTATTTTATCTATTTTGATTCTTATCAAGGATGAGCTATCATAATTCTTTCGACTCAAAGAATTGGGATCCTTTTTTTCATTCTAAAGATGTTAATGTATTTAAAATTTCTAATCCTTTACTATCTCTAAACATTTTCTCTAGTCCATGTTCAACTCCTTCTATGTGAATATATTTATCAAAAATTTATGATTATTATATATATCACACTTTTGTCCATAAAGATAATTCCTCCATATATTAAATATAAAAAATTCCTCATATAACTATAATTGAAGTGTGGGATAATTTTTCCATGAATAATCAATTTTCATGAGGTATAGGATTTAACCATTTCATTTTATATTAGAACATATCCTGATACCTTATTATATGAATCAATATAGATTAAAAACCGTAATCTACAAAAGTGAAACATATGAGAAGGTGGTATTATTAACCATCTATTCAGTTCCATGAATTTTTCTTTACACTCATCTATCCATTAGAACTTCGAACACTTCTGAGTGAACATGGTTATAGGATTGGATTGTCTTGTGAAATTCTATGCTAACAATCGATAAAATCTATAAAAAACAACAAAAATATGGATAATTATCACCATGGTTGTTTTAGAACAACATTTAATAGCCTCTATCTTTGATGGATCTAACTCTATACCCTCACATGATATTATATTACCCAAAAATGAATATTTTTCATTCATAATTCACACTTTTTTAATTTTTCATTGAATTTAAACATCATTAGGGTCTTTATTATAATTCTTAAGTGGTATTCATGATATTATATTCTTTTTTAATAGATTAAAATAACATCTATAAATACTACAGAAGAATAATAATGTTAATATATAATGACTCAATTCATTAGGTCCATGAAGATATCATTGGAATTATTAAGACCAAAATGAACCACTTTATATTCATACTATTCATACAATATACAGAATTACCACTTAGGTATATCCTCTTTCTTAACCCTAAATTTATGATACCAATAATGATGGAAAATCATGTAAAAGTTTTGATCATTATGTAGTTGATCAACGAAATCCTCAAAAAATGGGATGAGGATTCCTCTTCTTCATCCTGATCTTGTTCAAATACTAATAATAAATCCGGATTCCGAAGGGTCCATATTTATTTTTCAAAAAAAGAACAGGTTTACCCCTGGTGAAAAACATGGAAAAACAATTCCCTTGTCAAGGTTTTCTTGGAGTCTCTTCTTCAATTCTTGCAAATCAATCGGGGACATTCTATAGGGTGTTTTTGAAATTACTGTGAAAAAGGTATGAGTTTTATTGATAACTCAACTTCATGTTTTTTAGGAAGGATTAGAAACTATTTTAGAATGATATCGACAATTTCTTAAACAATAGGTATATCACCAATTTCATGTTTCTCCCTAACCATTTGAGATAATCATTCCTTATAAATGGGAATTAAGACCCATATACTTGATTTAATATTCATTGGATATTCCTAATTATCATCAAATTGATATATGTTCATTGGTATGTTTTAAATATCAAAATTATATTTCCTTTCTCGAAAAATGATGTTGTATTTTTGTAAAAAAATTCAATCCAAGCCTATGATGGCATTGAATTCAACTAGATAAAGAATGAAAATATTTGGAGGAATATCATTTGAACAAACATCAACCTGATAGGAATCATTAAATTGAGATACAATCATTATTCCATTAGTGGTATTCACTACTAATTACACAAATAATAATTTGGGTGGATTCTTAAAACCATTAGAAAATTCTTTAGATATATAAGTGAGGGTAGATCCAGAATCAAACAAGACATTAGTTGTTCAAAAGTTGATAGAAGGGGTACCTTCCACTATATAATAATCTAACCCTTTATAAAAAATAGTGATTTCTGGAGATTTATCCCTATCCCCTAGAATAATAGGTTGTTGATGTCCATCATCATCATTATCCTTTGAGTTTGGGAACTGTTTAGAATAATTCCCATTCTCAATACACTTAAAGCACTAAAGTGGGGGAAGTGCATTATATGAATATTTCTCTCCATTCAATTGTTATCTAACTTATTCCTATCACTTCTAAAATCAAATTCCCACTGAACTTCCCTTCAAAATATAAAACATTCATTATTCCCCTTATGACAATTTCTTCATTTCTTTCTTCCCATGCATAGATAATAAAAAAATATTATCCTTTTCTCTACATGGTTATTATATTTTGATTTTAAATCCATATTCTATTTCCTATCAAAAAAATTATATTGATATATTTTTCTTAATTCTATTTGTACATTGATTTCATAACACACAATATCTTCATACCAACTATAGCTTCTAATAAAAAAACCATTATGCGATATTGATTTAATCCACTAATGAATTAGTGAACCCCACCATTGGGATATATGATAACTCTTTCATTATAACTCACAAGTCATGTAATTTTAACTTCCTATGTCAAAATATATTCATCATTTCTTTTCTTTAACCCATCAATCACCTCCTCTATCTGCGTATGATGTATATGAGGAATGAATTGATTGAAAAATAAGTTTGTGAACATTTCCAAAACCATGGAATAAATATAATCATATTAACTCATATTTTGGATTATATTCCACCAAGGTTTCACTTATCTTACTAAAATATAAATAGATAGAATGAACTCCTCATGTTATGTACATTAGTGAATGAAAAATATCTGTTAAGTTGTACTAATCCATTGTTCAATAATTAGTGGATCATATAACCCTCTAAAATAAGGTGGATGATACCTCAATATAAAGTTTTTTCCTCATTTTTTCCATGGAAGTGTTTCATGTTTTGTAGATTTATAATTTTTTAAGAGAATAGCGATGAGGGTTTTCATTCTAGATCCTATAACATTTATATGATCAGTAAGAAGATCATTTCATTTTCCATTACACTCATCATTAAAGTCATCTATTTGTGTTAAAACCATTGACTAAAACCAAAAATCATAGATTAATTCACCATTAAATAACAATATGAACATTATGGTGAATACCCTTGATATTGTAATGGTTATGGTATTCACTACATGATGATTTTGGCATGGAATATCACAGTGCAATTTCGGCACCATAACGACGTCAAATAGTAATTAAAAAATTTGGTTAAAGAGAGATAAATTAGTCTATCATCACATATACATAAAATGGAGAGTAATAGGATCATGAAAAAATTATATCGTAACACATTAAATGGAATTTAAGATGAATAATGTAAAAAAAGTGCTTGAATTGAAATGTGAAGAGAGAAATCTATTACAGAATTTCAGTATAATAATTGCTTAGGTAAGGTTCAAAATTATGGGGCATAAATGATACCTAATTCACATAACAAAAAATGGAAATTAGGTAATTAATTATAAAAGTATTTCAATATAACGAATTGAAATTAAAATACTAATTTCAAATAAGGTTCTTGAATTGAAAAGAAGAGACAAAGGTGAGGATCCGTTATGAAATTTTGGAATTGTAACAGATGTATATAATGGATCATGGATTGGTTAATGAGAGTTAAAGTAATATATAATTATAAATAAATAAAATGGAAATTAATCAGAGTATTTATTAACATATCCCAACAAATGAAAGCTGAAATTAAAAGAAAAATCATAAAAGGTGTGCTTGATAAAAGAGAAGAGTGGAAGATCACTTAGTTGGATGTGTGACTCTAAATGCTTGGGATAGGCTTTTTGGGATATAGGTAAATCCATGGGAGGACTCTAGGGGTTAGTTACTAGTGGGTGGTGGAGTTTCAAAGTGTTTTAGTGAACAGAAATTGCATCATGGCTGAGTTTATAGAGGAAATTAGGGGGATTTCATTATTATTTTGTTTTTGGACACTACACAATAAAATATTCAAAACCACAAACCATACAATGGTTATCACCATGTTTTCTAGAAAAGGGGAGTAGAAAAACATATTTTATAATGCCATGTAATAAATATATTAAAATGTTTCCCTTCCTTATGTGGAGGTGATTCACACTTTCATGGAAATGGTTTTAAATTATAAAATATATTATAAGTCTTCGAAAATTCACTAAGGATTTTTAAAATAAATAAAATATATCTAAAATCACATTATTTTAAATTTATAACATGTATTTAGCCTAAGGGTGCTTTTATAATATTTATTAGATCATTATCGGGTCATTATTATGTCATAAACACAAAATATTTATATTGTATTTAATTTTTACCCAAAATTTTGGATGCTTCATAAAACTACTTTTTTTTACTATTGGACAATTTTGACATAATTATTTAAAAAATAATATTCTTTTTATCTAAATAATTTTCAAAATATGATTAATTTCACTTTTAGAATAAAAATTGACATTTATTGAAAATTTACTTGTTTTTACAAAAACAATTTTCAAATATTAATAAGAAAATTACATTTGAATTCATAAAAATTCTATGATCATTTATTTTAAATAAATGTAATTTAATAATAATATTTTATTAAAATATTATTTATTTCAAATATTCATTAATTAGTCCAAATATGTTTCCTAATTTACAAAAAAAATACTATTTGTGGTTTAGAGATCATATAAAAAGTGATAATAATAAGAAGAAAATATATTCATTATTCTATACTAAATAATTTACATTTTTAGAATTCTAGGTTCTTGATAAATATCCCTTTATTAAAACTGAATATTCCCTAAGAGTATGGAGGACGATGGTCAGGCTTTCATGGGGCCATTCAGTGAACATGGTTTGGGGCATGATCTAGATGAACTTGAACTTCTCTCATAAATAGTTCTAATCAAGCTCAAGTTGTTGGTTCTTATCTTGGGAATGGTCCATGGAAATGCATATAAATTCTATCTCCCTCAAATTCTCTAACAAATGGGATTCATAGGGTATGATGCTACTGGTGGAGGTCATCACTTCCTCTGTCTATGCCAAAAGTATATGTTACAACTGTATATTTATACTAGTCATGTGATCATTGTTCAAAGACTATATTTTAAATGGTAAGGATACATAATGGCTATTTAAATCAAATTGGATATAATAAAATAAAATAGTAAATTTTATTAAATAAAAATAAATGTAGTTTTATTCTTAAATGTGAGGGTCGTTACAATATTCCCTCTTTTGAAATGTCACCCTTGAAATTTCCTTTTCCCATATTAAAATAGTTGTGGGTAACTCTACTTCATCACTTCCTCTAGTTCCCACATTTCTTCTACAAACCTTTGGTTTCTACACATATAATTGACCTATTTCATTGTCTTATTATATAGAACATTGTCTCTACAATCTAAATCATCATTAACATCTTCTCATAAGAGAGGTCATTCCCTAATGTTACCACCTTTGGATTGACTACATGAGAGGGGTATTCTATGTTCTTTCTCTAAAGGGATACATTGAATACAACATTTACCTAAGATAGGTTATTTGGAAGTTTTAGTTGGTTTTACACCTCTCTGATGTGATCAAGGATCTAAAAGGGGACAATGTATCTTGGACTAAGCATTCCATTCTTCCCAAATCTCATCATGTTTTTCTAGGGAGTTATTCAGAGAAATACCATGTCTCCAACATCATTCTATTGGTATCAATTATGATTAACGATATAGATTTTTTGTTGAATCTGCTTATCCTTGATGTGGTACGGAATGATCATAACCTTCTCCTCCATTTCCTCATCCATTTCAGGAACTTGTAGTTTTCTTTCACCAACTTCATCCCACCATGCATGTGTTTTTCACCTCTTTCTATAAAGGGATTTATAGGGATCCATATGGATGCTTGTGTGGAAATTGTTGTTGTAAGATAAATATACCAAATAAATATATTGGTCACATCTACCGTTGGAGTCCATTGTGAAATCCCACAACATGTCCTCATGTGTTTAGATAATCTATTCAGATTGGCTATCATTGTTATGATGATAAGCCGTACAGAAGTTCAACTATGTGTCCAGATTATGTGGAGAATTCTACAAAACATAAAGATGAAAATTGGATCTCGATCGAAGACAATTGATAGGGGTACTCCATCTAACTATACCACATCAATGATTTATATCATTTGTATTTGATCCAGTGAGAAATCCCCATAGATCGAAATGAGTTGTGTAGTCTTGGTAACATGATCCACAACTACCTAGATAGCATTGTTTCATTTATATTTCTTCATAATCCTAGTGAAAAAGTCCATGAGGATTTTTTCCCATTTATAAGTTAGTATAGGTAATTTTTGAATCATCCCCTTAGTATTAGGATTTTCATCCTTAACCTATTGACACCACACGCACTTTGATGTATATTCAGTGATCT
Source organism: Viscum album (assembly GCA_963277665.1). Classification (NCBI taxonomy): domain Eukaryota; kingdom Viridiplantae; phylum Streptophyta; class Magnoliopsida; order Santalales; family Viscaceae; genus Viscum; species Viscum album. The sequence goes on from OY728127.1 coordinate 1,279,382,551, forward strand.
ACTTCATTATGTTTTCCCAACAATAGTGCTCCTAGAGATCTCAATACATATTTATGTTTCCTAGGATAACAGAGAACTTCGAACTGTGTGAATCATATAATAGTTATTTCTTTAAAATAGGGTTTTATGGAATACATAGTATTGACTCAAATCTCTAAATTCCTTCTTTATTAACACAGAACATTGTGGATTTCCCTCTGTTTATTGTTTCCACTTCCTACTGAATTCCCAAATCAACTTGTTTAGCATCCATTAAACATTCCAAAAGATATGGTTGGGAAATTATTTGTGAAATTATTGATGATTTACCTCTATTTGTGATTCCCATGTCCATATTATTCAAATATAATTAGATCGGATCCTTCTCAATTCTCATCAATAATATAATTATTGGGACATTTTTACATAGAGAATCCACCACATTATTCTATTTAATTGGATAGTAGTGGATTGAGTAGTAATAATCCATTATGAGTTATAACTATCATTATTGGCACATATTCATCTCTTTCTGTGTAAATATATTTTTGAGAGTTTTGTGATCTGTGTATATTTAACACTTCTATCCAAAGAGATAATGCTGATAGATTTTTAACACAATGATCACAACTACTAACTCTATATCATATGTGAGATAGTTTTTCTTATTATTTGTCAACTGACTTGAGGCATAGGTAATGGAATTATATTTTTTCATCAACAAACATCCCAATACATTGTTTTAATAATCACCAAAAATTTACAAAAAGCTCCCCACTTGCGGGTAGTGGGAGCATATGAGCAGTGATAAGCATAATTTTCAACCTCATGAATATCTCTTCACATTAATCCTTCAAAAAAAACATGAATCCCATCCTTGTTATCTTGGTATGAGGGCTTGAAAATCATTATAAATTTCTCATAAATTGATGATAATACCCATATAATCCAAGGGAACTATGAATATCAGTCACATAAATTTTCCTCGACCTTCCATTAATTTCTTCAAACATTGAAGGGTCCAAGGATATATGATTTCTTGTGATGATATTCCCCAACAAAGACACATACTTCCAATAGGACTCACATTTTATATACTTGTAATAAACCTTTTCCTATTACAAGTACTTTCTCACTATACTTAAATGCTCTTCATGCTCAATATTACTTTTGGAGTATATTAGAATATCATCAATAAAGACTACAACAAATTTGTTGAGGTAATATATAAAGAATCTATTAATCTTGGACATATATATTTATCGAGTATAAATGAGTCCTAAAGGAATCACTATTAACACATATTGATCTTAAATTTAATGAAAAGTAGTCTTGTATACATCCTACTTCTTTACCGTAACATGGTAATATAATAACTTTAGATCAACCTTGGAGAAGTATTATGCTCTATGTAACTAATCTAAAACGTCATCAATTCATGGAAAATTACTCTTTTTGTTTATAATGATTTTTTTAGAATATGATAACCAATGAAAAGGTGCATTAACCCTTAAATATTCTTGAAAAAGAGGGTTGGTGTACCCCATGGTGAGGAACTTGGGTATATAAACTCTTTATCCAGATTATCATATAGTTCTTTCTTCAGTTCCTCAAGATCCACAACATCTATTATATATTTTGGGTCTTGGATATTGGTAATTTCATAGGTATAATATCGATCAAAAAATCAACCTCTCTACCATAACAAAGACCATGAAATTCCTCGAGAAACACATTTGTGAATTCCCTCACAATAGGCATGTATTTTTGGATGATCCTTTCCTTAGAATAAATCATCTAAGAAAGATATTCATTATTATAGGGAAATAATATTGTTGATTTTGATTATTGTGTTAAATAAGATTCAACCTCCTTCATGCACTTTTATAGAGTAAGACGTTGTTTCTCCAAATATAGAGTGATTTACTTTTCATGGAAATTTATGTTGTCTCTATATAGGGAAAGCTAATCCATGGACTGAATTACATCAAATTATTCCAAAAGAAGTATGTTGAGATTCGATGGTATGTTCATCCCACAGACTATGATAGGGGAGGGGTCATATACATGGGATGCATAATTTCCCCATTTTACATTTTCACTACACCTCAACATCCATGCATTGTGGTAGTGTTTGGATTGTTCTACTAAACACTCACCAAAGAAATAAATGCATAGAACTAAGGATTATAAACCTACCATTATCCTTTTAATTCGGGATATAATTTTTCCAATATAAACTTATGGGTGATTATTTTTAAACTGTTAATCACATATAGGGGAATCCAATGACATTAAAGGGATAAATTTCAAATTACATTTATTTCCTTAACATAGGAATTCCTAGGCATTAGTATGTGTTAGTAATGATCTATCTTCTAACATATATTCTTATGAGAATTTGTTTCCCTATAATTATGGTTCATAATGATCTTATGAATTCACAAAATCATATCCCCCAATAATGTCAAACTCGGTGCACAGTAAGGCCCATTTTTGTGTACTAGGTTACCTCAAGTCAAGCCCAAAACACCTTTTCCTATTTGTTACTCCTAGGAACCTCTATTCATAACCACATCCAATTTTAGTATCCAGATAGGGGTTTCTAAGGGTTTCCACTAGGGGTTTCTTACCATAATCACAAAAATAACAATACCTTCCTATCATACCAACCATAACATCCCTAATCATATTACACAATAATAGATGATTTATTACATGAGATCACACATAATATAACCCCAAATGATATATAAGTATATTTTATTTGGGAATTAGGAATATTACATATCAACATAATACATTAAATAAAACATCATTATTGAAAACCTCTATAACATGTTCATAATACTCAATCCTACATAATGTTGTGTGGGATATCCTGGGGATGTGCATAAGAAAGGGGTGGACTATAATGCTCAGTAAGGTAGTAAACAAGGAATAACATGAATAATATAATACGTGTTAGGAAATATTCATATCAATAGAGAATAAAAGGAAAATTAATATTAGCATATAATATAGCATGAATATCATACCATGGAAATGTGGAAACAACTTAAAACACTAGATCATAAACATAAGTCAATGATAATACACAAATAATTCATGGTGTAAAATTGTCCAATAATGGAATTAGGTAAACCCATGTCCAAAAATGTTGTATCATGATACTAAACATTACCCAATGCATTAGATATCTATCAGGGAACACCCATCATAATCATTTCAATCACATGATTAAGTGTGTAAAATAGGTTATATAAGATGGATTCATTCAACATAATCATGTATTCCACAGTCAAGGACTGTGGAATTGATTTATCATGTTTTCATGGTGTGGAGTAGGTTTTCTACATTACCACTTTCCCCTTGAAACTTCCAATGGTTTCCCTATCTTTAGCTGAGTACAGAACTTCTTTCCAAAGGACACTAGTCAACTGGGTTTTCAGGCCCAGTGACTCTTGGATACTTGCACTGGTCAAGGGGATGGGAGGTTAGGATAATTCCACCCTTTTGGAGGGAAATGGTTCATATTCCAAGACCCTCTTATAGTTTTATGTCATATTATGAATCTCTCCTTAATCTTGATACATGACCAGTTACCCTAACAAAATGATTATGTGTTGATTCTTTTTCAAGCAGTGTGTTAGGATCCCTATATATATATCCAAGTTTATTTATCATCTTCTGGTGGTGGTGGCCACTTATATATTGAATCCATATGACCGAGTACCCTGAGTTACACTCCCATGTAGGGATGATATTGGCACTCTAAAGATGGTATTGATCCATTGTGAGGAATCCTATGTATCCTAGTTAAGGAAAGAATCAAACCTACAGATTTCTTCTGAACAATGTAGTTTAATGTCATGTGGTGATGATTGATATGGATTGGAACTATGTCTCCATGTATTTGAGATCGAGTCTTTGGGAGACATCCTACATATCCTGGTTATGTTAGTAATCAGAGTCATCATAGTTCAGTGATTTTCCCTTTAACCTTGAAGTGTATGGTGAAAATTGTTAGCAGTTCAATTCCCTAACCTAGTGGGATCAATGATTTTTATGGGAAATAATGGATAATAGTTGATAAATTCTATTTCTTTGGATAAAGGGACTCAAATATCGGTATTTCCTGTAGTAATGTGTATGAATCTCAAAACTCGATGAGAGGTAGCCCACGCATCTTTAGGTCAAATGGAATTAGATTTTATGCAGTTCCATTGTAGGGGCTTACACATTGAGGATTCCCTAATGATTGTAATTCTATAGTTCCAAATTACGTGACCATTACTGCCCCTCTAATCCTACGTGAACCACGATGAGTGTCAGAATCAAGAGGGAGAACATGATAAGCATCATGATGTATAGATACTAGAGATGTGTATTGGAGAATACCTCGGTATAGTTGGTGTGGAGCTCAGGCCTTTGAGGCAACATCCTACATATCTTGATTATAGCGGGAATTAGAGTCCTCATAGTTACTTTTTTGGGACTTACATATTAAGGTTACCCTTATGGATTGGGCTTACATTACAAGGATGAGAAACATCACAAAATCCTGGGATTCCTTGGTTATTTGAACATTTCTACTGGAGGAGGCCGAATGACCTAGTTGGTATGCCTCAGAAGCCACCACAACAAATCCTAACACATATGAATGGGTTCCATGAGAGAAGTCCAACATGTCATGAGGGGTTTTTCATGTCTTAAATGACACCTCTGGGAGACATCATGAATCTGAATCGGCAACCTATTATCTTGGATTCCTTCTCTGAGTTACATTGGGAGACTGATTTGGTAGGCCCATAAGGTAAAAATTATTCTTAGGTGGCTTATCTAGGGATGTTCCTGGAGGTATTGGTGGTTATTCCCAGATATGTTAGTGAGGCTCAACTGACATGAGAAAGCGCCATTATGTATGTTAGGAAGCATGTCTGAAGGGTGCATCATGCCATGAAGGATAAACCTGTAGGGTTTGTGGGTTCCAAGTGGTTCCTCTAAGAGGTCCACAAGACTCATATTGACATGTCTAGAGTGATCTATATGTCCTAGATGACTTCTTAGAGGATCATTAAGGGTCTGGATGGCCTGGCTCGGTGCCATCACTTGTCATCGAATGATGCGCACAGAGTGTGAAGGGATCTGCCGAACATGTCTTCCATTTTGAAACCCAATATTCATCCTTGTGTAGCACATGAATTGGCTCAGTCCAGTGTTCATTCATTTTTAACTCACATGATCTATATGAAATTCATTATTACCCTCTAATGTCTTGTTGGGTCTTTTTCATGATCCTTTTTTGATCACCCATGGTCCTGGTACATGGTGTATGACTACACCGGTGGTCCTCTAGTTTATTGCCTATTAAAAAGTTGTTTATTTGTGTGATCAGTTGCTCATATAATTATAGCATTTGGGCATATGTTTTGGGTAGAATTAGACTTTGATATCCTCATAAGCCAATCAACCAATCTATTTGTTGAGTTGGAGTTGGGAATTTATAGGCTTTTCCACCCAACATACTTCCCAGATTGTGTGAACATCTAACGCGAGTACAGGCTAGAGTTGATGTCGGGTATACTGTTCTGCAGCTTCGTAAGTCTCTTCGGTAGACCTCTTATCACACGTGTCCATCAATATTTTTTCAGATTATTTCCAATTTTAGAAGGTTAATGCATTGAAATATTTTCATGTTATTATTTCTACATGTCTATGGGTCCTCGCAAAAAACGAGTTCCTGTTAGAAGGCCCATGAAAGTCCTTATATGTATTTTATCTATGTATCACAGGGCTATGCTGAGGGTGTCTGAGTTAATTTCATGCATTTCAATGACCACAAATCCTACATGCCTTCATCCTATCTATCCCCTTTATTTTATGTGATGATGGTCAGGAATCATGCAAGGATGTGCCTATGAAATTTAGTACATTTCCTCTACTTTTTTTGGGATGCACCGCATTACCAATATGACATGCATGACAGTTCCTGAGTGTTTCATTAAAAAATCACCATGTTTTTCTTCATAGAACCCTGATGCTTCAAAGAAATGCGCAAGGCTTCTAGGTGGTGAGGCTGAGACACCTGCAACACGGTCTCGACATGTCGTCATGGAGGTGCGATTCTAAAGGGCTACCGGGGTGCGCGGAACATATATTTCAATGATTGTGAGAACCATTCACATTTTCCTTTTAGATTCCATTTGTTTTATGTGACAAGGGTTTTGAGGTGTGTGAGTTTCCACGAGTAACATCTATTATTTATATTTTTTTTCAGTGATGCTTCACGTGATTGAGTTGGATCACATGTGAGTGAACAAGTACTTTGTGGATCAGTCTACCTGTCTAAATCACTATGGAGTTGTTGAAGAAGACCTAATGGATTCCATGTGGAATGGTTGATGAGTTAAAAGTACTTCTTAAGACATGTTAGGAAGGACGTCAAGTGTACCGCATGTCCATCAATGACCGCGAACCCCATTTACCTCTTTCTTCTTATCTCTTTCATTCTATGTGATGGAGGCTTGGAAAATTTGTGATATATATTGGACAATATCATGGGATTTTATACTCTCAAATTATGATTTGCAGCATGACCTATATTGACCATGGGGGTCCTTATCTTTGAATATCTCCATTAATTATTTTTGAAAGACTTCGGGTGGTTTGTCTGTTGATCTCCAATGACAAACGATGCAGCCTAGGCAACACTCACTTTATTGTCAATGTTTGACCATTGGTGAATAGAGGGGGTATGTGGAAGTGGGGTCCATATGTCTCGCTCTATGTTACACGTCATGTATAGTGATTTTGTGTGACCTTGAAGTGGTCACACGATCATGAGTCTCTACGGACATTTCATGTATTTGAACACATTACTTTTTTCATAGCTTTGTGAGGAAGGGAATACCCACATTTAGTTATTTCCACATTTATGGGCTTTATGTTGCCTATTTGGTATTTTCAATAGATGACCCCCCATAGAAGCAAAGTCTGATGGGTTAAGGACTCATTTCTGAGGACAAATTGTTACCTTCTTGAGTCATTGGTGGTGTCATAAAACTGCACTTTCTATTTTCCCAGATGACCTTTGGTTTTCCAAGGAACACATATATATAGGAGGGGGTGGAGGAAATCTCATTCCACCAGCTTCTGTCTTTAGAGTTCTATCCCTACTGCTTTTGTCTCAAGATCCTACTACGAACAGTGATCGTGAGCTGTGACCATGAGTCTACTCTGTAAACCCTGACTGTGTGCCCTACTCATACACAATACAGTTTTTTGCTCAGAATAATTCTTGACTTGTCTAAAGTATAATATTTGATATTCCCTTAGACATAGGTGGTTATCATGGGGACCTTGTGAGATCTGGTTGTCTTAGTCCTTTGACTGTTCGTGGTTGGGATTACCATGTTTACCTCATGTGATCGCATGTATCAAATGTTTCATGCTATCTCTAGTGTTATCTCATAGATTTTATGTTCCCCATGAGAATTCTAGAGGCGAGGTGGTTCGTGAGCTCCTTGAAATGGCTCATCAACCCTTAGGTGGATCATGCTATGAACATGATGTTATTGATTTGTACCATTATTTTTTCCATTACTTTTTTTACCTTTCCCGACTTGTTCCACTTACTTTATTTAAGATGGATTATGGATGTCATTAGGATTCATCAAATTATGCCATCAAAAGGGTCGTGATTTCCAAGAATCACATCAATAATCCCTGCTACTGGGTTCATACTGATAATGATTATTTGTTCAAGTTTATTTCCCCAGTTTTTATAACTATCCTTTATCTGATCAGCTTCCCATGTAAGAGTTTGGACTTTTGGATGATCTTTCTCTAAATCTTTTGGACTTTAATCTACCCTCTTGTAGGGTGTTCAGTTCTATCAACTACGTCCATGTGGAAATTAATGAGGATGGTCATATAGTTAGAGATCAATTTGAAGGTATGGTTTATTTTTTTCCCAACACCCCTTTGAGCCTAGGTGGCCTTTATCCCATCTAGTGGCCTATTTCTCAGAGTTACGCAAGAATACTTGTTTCATGATTGGACGTACCTAAGGGTGAGTGGTACAATAAATGGGACCTTCATCTTAGTGGACATATATTTACAACAAGTGGGAATGTTCGATTTTGGTAAGGAAATGTTTCTTGGAATTTTTTGAAAATTTATATAGGGTTCATCTTTATGAAGCTGTGTGGATACCACAATTCATCATTTACCCCCAGCCGGAACTTCTTGGGGAAATTATCAGCCATTGGAGCCCTGGGACCAATACATTCCACCTTCCCCATGGTGAGTTGGGTATCAGTATATGGGAAATCAATCATCTAGGTGGGATTCAACCTCTTGGGGATATGTGTGATGAATTTCCCCCAACTACGGATGTTTGGGATGATCCCATAAGAAATACAGTTTTAGTAAAGGAGATGATTGTATTTGAGAAGAAGATGTTTGGGGGAGAGAGGAAAATTTGTTCACTCATCTCATTCATTGATTGGATTAACATATTTTTGAATCATAGAGGGGCCATTTCAAGCATGATTCTCCCTTACCGTTGCCCCTCCAAGAAAGTTTGAGATGATGTCAGTTTATATTTTTCCATTTTTGATGAAATGGACTATAAATCATGGGATTATCATGAAAATAATAATTTTTCTTTAGTTGGATGGATGTCGGGTTTTCTGGATATGTTCATGATTAGGTGGCTTTTTGTGACTGGGGACGTGCATTCATAAATTCGTGTTAGTACCCTAATAAAGGATTCATGGCTTGTAGAGGGAAAAGTTCCCAACTTCTCTATTAATTTTTGGAGTTAATACTCTCTCTCTAACTCTTGAAAAGTTTACATGAACATTGTTCCACTCAGATAAATTAGATTTTTCTACCATATGTGTGCCAACTGATTCGATTATCAATGACATTAGTGGTTACCTTTATGAGAGAGTTTATATGGTCCCACATAGTAATGGAGTCCTTGCAGCTACGTTAGATGATCCATATTCATTATATCGTTTTTTCCCAATAGTTCGGTTGTGTGTAGAGGGTTTCCCTTATTCCCATGTCTAGTGTTCATTGGGAACAACACCCTATTCCCATGTCTATTCACATGTTCAGTAAGATTTTATATCATGGGGAAACCAGAGCTATGCTCATATTTACACCTACTGACACTCATTCTTACCTCACCCATGATTATTCCTAGGCCTGTATGATAGCTTATCCAGATGATGTGTTTGGATGGTTGGTCTTCCATGTGGATAATTATCTTTCACTACCAACCCCTCTATCCATGGTACTGAATGATTTTATTGATGATTTTGTAGAGGAATACAGCAAACAGCCTTGTTTGGATGACAGTTGTTTGGAAAGATGATTAGATCTTGTCAAGGAATCTAGTCCTCCTAGGCAAACAATGGGGGATTTTCCTATTGATAGGGAGGAATATAGGGATTCCACTCTAATACCATCATTGATTAGAATGTTATGTGATCCCTCTTATGGAAAATCCTCATTAGCTGTTATTTTTCCATTGCATCATAGGTTAATCTAGGATCGTATCTATGCCTTGATTATAGAGACTCTTCTAGAGGCACTTTGTCATCATTAAAAATAGATTCATCAACTATTTCCTGATTGGGGGGAAAATGAATTTGGCCAAAAACCCTTGCATGAGGTCATGCAAAAGATAATCATATCCTAGAGGGACTTAGTAATGAATGGGAGAAACTTGCACATTTTTTTGAAAGAGGATTCCATTTCAAAAAAAAGGAAGTGGAAATGATGGTGTTGGAGTGGGGATGTCGGCTATTTTCTTACCTCAGAACTCAGATGGACACCTACAGAACACATATATGGAGTCATGAGGAGATTATTTCTTAGTTGAAGTCTACTATTTTAGACTCATCAACTTCATTGACTTCTTCTCAAATAAATGTTGAATATTTTACCACTCTAGTCAATGTTCTTTATCCTATAACTATGGTGGAGGATGTTGGGAGGGAAAAACATCAGTGCTCTATTGACAAGTCCCATATGACCCTTTACAATCATTCTCGTGCTACAAATCACCTCTATACATATCTTGGTTTCCACACATTTCATTAGATACTTATGTACTACACTCCATTTTTTGAGGTTTTTATTTTTTATATTTCTTTCATAGAGGCTATTAAATGTCAGGATTTCTCTCAACATTCCATACTAAGAATGGATGAGTTTACAAGGTTACCAATCCAATATTCCTTTATATATGATATTTTTCACTTCTATTTCATTAGGCACCATTGTATATGTCTATCCCTTTTATGGTAATGAATATTCATGAATGCCTAATGTGCAGAGAGACCATCAGGGCCTAATTGATGAGTTCATTTCATATCCATGTAAAGAAATATGAGTGTGATGGGGTCATATAGATGGGATTAAAACAACTGTCATATTCTTTTGTTTAGGGTCTTTTATCTTGAACCATTACAAGATATGGGGATAGAATACTAGGGATGAATCAAAACACTATAGGGTGTTCAGTCCTACCATGGTGTTGATGGGGCTCAAGAGGGTCAATGTTCCTTCATTCCAAGGAAGATATACCTCTTTTTGGTGGGTTTAATCCCCTATGTGTCGATAAAATGGTCATGCAAAGCTGATGTATACTCTTATCTAAGGACTGTGGATGATTCAAGGGTTGAATCTTGTAGAGGGTGAAATACTAGGGAGGCTAAGCCTACCTGGATAGTTGGATTGTGGGTGATGTAAGTCACAATCCAATTGTTTGATATGGGTGATGTGGAATGGGGTAGATAGTATGAGCATGTCCCTTAAAACTATTTATGTTTCAGGTTCCGCTATGCTGTAGTTAGGGATCACATGGATTAAGAAACCATTTATGTTGGGCCATAATGTTTCTGGTTGGTGGGTATAAGGCCCTTGAATCAATAGCATGGATGAACCAGGAGATCTATTCTCCTTATCAGGGGATATTAAATATTTTCAAGGCTCAAACATCAATATGAAGATATTGGGTATAGAAGGAAGTCTATTCAGGAAGGGTTCTTGAACGCTAGGGCTACTCATATCTTGATTGAATAGATAGATCCATATGCCTCATGAAGTGTGGAAAAAAAATCGAGAATGAAGGGTCAAATTTTGTCATTCAGAATGGGTACAAAACATGGTGGTACAATTTCAATGATATCGAATCCTCTTGGATAGTCTATTATGGGGACTATAAATCGTAGTCCAAAATCCCAAGTCATGAGGAAGGTATGGGATATTCAATATGGGGTAACCTATAACACAATGGGGTGTTGAGTTCAACCTTGGTTACATTAGGATTATAAGAATCAAGAATCCCATTACATATGGGAAATATGCCTTTGGTTGTTGGTCTAAGCCCTTACACTAATAGCATGGCCTAGTAGAGAGATCTCTTTTCCTCTTTAGGTGAAACGGAATATTTTTGATAAAATAAGACACTTTTGATAATATAGTGGGATATATGGAATAATTAACATAAAATAATGGTTTGATCAACCTAAGAGTTGTGCCACCACCTATCAAACATATTCTCATTGTGAGAAGATTTGACGAATCGTACCTCTATTTTTTCATCGACTAGGGGGTCCATCGATCATTTAAAAAAATTTACTATGGATACAAAGACACTAGAGTTTTTGAGTTTAGTGGTACGAGAGTCAACTTTTTCTCAGGTTGACCTTTGTGGGTTTTCGACCTGATGACTTTTGTGTATCTTTCATTAGAAGTGTGAGGTCTTGAAATTTGGACCATAATGGTATAATTTTTAGGGTCTTATATCATTGACTATAGTGTGAGAAGTCTATGGTCATGCCCCTTGGACCTAGTATGGGGTTGATACGCACGAGGCATATTAGGATACCCATGGTGAAGATTATTTTAACACCCTTTGGTGCAGGTAGTGGAGATTATTTAAATCCAGGACCATGGTTCATGGGTCATGATTGATGATATGGGATAGTCATTCGGGGTATCCTATACTCCAATGGGTTATTGGGTTTCAGCGTAGTGATTTCAGCCTATGAATAATCATAAAACCCTTTACACTGGTCTATGATTCCTCTTGTTTTTTGTTCTGAGTCCTTATATAAATATAATTTCCAAGCTGAGAGACCTATTTTTATATTCATGGTAAATAGAATATTTGTGATAACCAATGTCACTTTATCGATGATGTGTGTAACATGGATTCAGGTACATAAAAATATAGTTAAAGAACTATGTTCTCTAGTGGACCGGGGTAATCCTATTGTTGTCCGATGATTCTAAATGAAAAAAGGAAGATATTCTACATAGTTTTCCATCATGTTTTGGGGATGTGTTTTTATAAAGTGTAACATCTTCTAGTGAATACTCTCCCATTAATATTGATGTCTTTCCATAAGGAAGAACATCTATACTGTAAAAGATCTTTTAGTAAGAACATGTGAACTAACATTAAAAATAGTAATGTTGTTGTTGGGACTGAGAATGAGAACATGGGAGTCACTATATATCTCATGAGAGGGAGAATCAATCCACATGTAGTCATTTAAGGATATGGTATTTTAACACCTTTTAGTGATGAATCATTCCAATGTAGTATAATGTCATACACTAAGGACGTACATGGGGAAATGAGGCCCCTAACGGGATGTGCATGGTATGATGAGGAAAACCCATTGTGAATGAGAACCATAGATTTCCTTATAACCTCATGAACCTTTATACATAAACCTCATCCAAGGGGATACAAAAGAGTCTTTACATGCAGCTAGTCCTGAGGATAAAATGCTTGGGCATCTCTACACATCTCACGAGGATGAGAATCAAACAACATGTAGTTTTCGAAGGACAATGTTTTTAATTGTAATGTGGTAAGGACAAATATGTTTCGCTCATTCCAGGAATATATGCATTGTTTTTATAGGGTAATCCTTATTGTAATTTCTATTCTTGAGTGAGTTATGCTCATCGCGAGAAACAAGGAATGATAATAGTACCTTTCACTACATAGAGGGAATTGGGAGTAGGATAGGAGGAATTCATGTTTTGTGGTGGATTTGATAGGATATAATATCAGGGAATTCATATGTATCCCATTGGGAATGGTAATTAAGTAGTACATAGTTCAAGAATGATGTGCAATTTTGTGTCATGCACTATGGACCGTTCTGCACATTTTATTGTCACATGTGAGACATTCCATTCTTTTCAACATCATGTGGAGAGGATATCAATCGTACAATATTAGGTCATGTAGTTAGTATGAATATGGGACTTTTACCAAAAAGGATTCCCTATTGGTGGAAGTTATGTAATTTATTTCATGATATATATCACATTGGTGGGATGTGTGATATCCTACCCATTAATGGTGACCAGGGAATAACCTCCATGAGGATATATGTTGTGTATGATGTATGTCCACTCCCAATTGGGTTTTAGTTTCAGTGGATTCTTCCCCCAGTATCATTTGGGTTCTCAGGGATAGCCTCAGTTACCATAGGGGTAATGAACAAAGGGGAAACTATTTATTAAATGCATGAGTTATCCAATTCTGATGAATTTCAAGCTTCTATAGTTTGCTCAGCCTCTTTTCATCTAGTCTCTCCATCTCTTCTAGCCACTTTTGTGCTTCTCCATCATTTGATAGTTTCCCAAAAATGGGACTATGGAGTGAGTGTAGATGGATATCTATAGGTAACACCACTTCAATCACTTAAACCAATGAGTATGTTGTTGCACGTGTAGCAGTATGTGTGGTAGTACAGTATGCACATAACGAATGGAGGAGTTTGTCTGACCAAGTCTTTTTATCCTTGTTCTCCATATTTTGGATTATATTCGATTGATTATTAATGAAAATTTCTATATTCCTAATCGTTTTAAAATGATAGCAGGGCGAGGGACTGGATTCAATGTTGTACTCATGGTGTAATTTATTCAACTCTTCCAAATAGAAGTTTGTGGTGTTGTCCGTCCTTATCACATGAGGGACTCCAAACCTGGTGATGATATGGTACTTCACAATTCTTGTGATTTCTTTCATCCCAACCTCCTTGAGGTTTTTTCCTCACCCATTTGGAAAATAAATCCTTAGTATAAAGGATGTACTTAAACTTCTTTTTAGTAGCCAGGGGATATGGCCCCAAATCATCCATTCCCTAGACAGAGAAGGGACATGAATATTTAGCCATTTGTAGCAATTCTAGAGGTGGATGGATTGATTTTACAAGGATTAGTCATGAATAAAATTTTCTATTGAATTACACAAATACTTATATCATAGTCTTCTAATATATAAAAATCTTCTAATCTGATGGGAGAGTCTAGTTCCAGATTGGTGGGTGTTATAGGATCCTATATGGACTTCCTCCCTAATAAAGGGATATTCTTATTCTGTTATACACCTGAAGAGAATCTCATCAAATCCATGCTTGTATAGGATTGTTGGATTGTTTAGAACATCATGAAAGGTGAATCATGATTCATTAAACCAAATCTATTCTTCCCAGGATGATTTTTTGGGAGTGTTCTCTCCCATAGATAGCTAATTATGGGTTCCATCTATCTAGAAGAAGTAGGAAGTTCATCGTGCGCTGGGACAACACTAAACTAATTTATTTCCTCCATGTCTCATATGATAATTCATGAGACCATTCATTTATGTAAGATGAATAATGTTTCTTCATATTGACCAGGGTCGGCAAAAATGGCGCTGCATTAGCCAATGCATCTGTACATGTATTATTTGATCATGGAATATGATGCATCCGGGGTTCAAAGGGGACCTCTTCCATCAAGCCCCTAACCTATCCATTAAGGGGGGGGGATTTCTTCCTTTTTGATGGAATATTCTATTTAGATATATTTTTCCACTAGTTTCTAATCCCCCTTGATGTTCAGGTAGGATATATGCAACTATAGGGATATCTACAATCTAATGATGAGGGATAGGTAATTGGCCTCATTATTTGTGCTATATTTGGAGAGTGAGAAAGAGTAAGGAAGGATATCCTTGTCAAGGGAGATTAATTTGATCCCTAACACAACCCAATTGAGTTTTAGGTTGTCCATTATTATGCAGATATGACTCTAGAATGTTCAATCGAAATACATCTCCCATGTTCGGGGAGTGTCCTGGTGTATAATACCTCCTCATCCGAGAGTTTGGTGCCCTCTGACACATTTTTTTGGGTGGAATGTGCTACCATGAATTCTATTATGGCTTGTCATTTCCCCATCATTGGAGACACAAACCAGATCTCATATTACTATAGAATGACTATCCACTGAGCCATGCGACCCATCAACATGTGATAGCCAAGGATGTACTTGAGCAGGTGAATTCGAGAGACTAGTTGAAGATCTTGGTGCAACATGTAATACCTCAACTTTTTTACTATGAAGAAGAGTGGAAGTCAGTATTTTTCGACCTTCTAATATTGTGACTCAGTACCTAGCATGGTCCTCCAAAGGTAGTGTAGACTATTCTTGCTATCCAGGTCATTCTTCTATGAGAGGATGGAACTAAGTGAGCATTCCATGTGTCTTCATAAATGATAAGTGGCTTCCCCACCACCAGAGGAAAAAAAACAACGGGTGTAGAAGATACTACTTAAGATCCCCAAATGCATTTTGACAATTATCTTCCTATTGGTATGTGAATCCCTTCTTCATTATCCTTGCGAAGGGAAGGGCTTCACTAGTTAGGTTGGCTATGAATCACTAAGTTTAGGTGAGGTGACCGTTGAATCCCTTTAGAATACTGATATTCCTTGGGGAATCATTGCTGGGATAGTTCTAATCTTCTTTAGGTCAACCGCAATGCCCTGATGGCAGACCACAAAACTGAGGAATTTGCGTGATGTTACCTCAAAAGTTCATTTTAGAAAGATTCATTTTTAAACTATGTTGTCGCAACATGTCAAACATTTATTGGAGATCCATGAATTGATCACATCACTGGTGGGATTTAATGACCAGGTGGTCAACATTACATTCAGTTATCCTTCCAAAAAATGGATGAAGGATGCAATGCAAGGAGCACTGGTATGTGGCGCAGAAATTATTTAATCCAAAGGCAATGACTTGGAAGATGAAGATTTATTGGGGTAACCTAAAGGTGGTATATTATTCATCATTGGGGGACTTTTTAATTGTATTGTACCCCGATTACCCATCCATGATGAAAATGTCTTGGAAGCTGGTAGTCACATCGATCAAGAGCTCTGTGATCGGGAAAGAGAAATCATCCTTCTGGAAAAGCCGATTGATGTCTCTAAAATAGATTTAGAACCTAATCAACCCATTATTCTTCTTAATGGGGACAATATTGGTGATCCATTTCTAGTAATGAACTTATCAGAAAAAGATGGATCAGATCAACTTATCGATTTTCACATCCACATTGGTGGCATGAGAGGGGTGCATCATCCTGGCAACCTACTTGAAGCCTTGACGCCCTTTGGGAAGTCCAAGATGGTGTCTACCCACATTCGGATAATTTCTAGCAACTTATGTATTGTTACAAGCAAACATGTCTTGATGATTCTTTTGGAATGGAATATACTTCTCTTTCTCTTTGGGAGGATTGGTGGAGTTGATTATGGTAGTATGTATATATTCTTTTATCCATATGTTTATCTCTCTATGCTCATATATGGCTATCATAACACCTTTATAAAATGTTGTAGGGGAAGTCTAGGGATAATTTTGGTCAATTTCTAGTCTATGGAGATATATTCAGGTGAAGATGACGACCTGGGGGCCTCCCTATGTTATTTGGGGTGAGGTAGGTCATTAGAAGAAATACTCTCCACTTGAGATGCAGAGATATATCAGGAATAGTTTCCAATGAGGGTAAAAGAGACATGGGTATCTAGGATTATATTATCCATTTTGACCATATTTATTGAGAGAACATAGTCATCATTAAGCACTCCCTTAAGATTTGATGTGGCCATCCCTAAGCCATTAGGGGGTGAAACCTCTACATCATTATCTATCATTGGTGGCTGAATTCCATTCATGAAGATGTCTGCATGAGGGTATATGGCTCCAAAACATTCAAAGAGGATATTTTATCCATTAAATATGTTGACCCTGCAATCTATTGGATACTTCCAACATTGATGGAACATCTATGGCACCATTGAGTGGTTATAAATCCATGTTATTCCAGAAATAAATTATATACGATATCCTTTTGGAGAACCCTGAACTGAACATCAGAAGTAATATCCAAAAATTGGGTGTCCATATTGATCTTCCCGATAGGCCTTTTCTCGCACTTATCATACCCTTGGATGGCCAGATTTTTGAGAGATAAACGCCCTTTTCTATACCAAAAATGTCAGAGAGTTCAGGTTGGGATGAGGTTGATCCCAAATCCATTATCTATCAGTACCTTTTGGACATTGACATTATTGATCATACCTGAGACATAAAAGGGTATAATATGTCCTAGAATTTTCTATTGTAGATCATGATTAGTGAATGTGATAACAACATGAAATCTTAGGTTCATGGTCTTCAATCTCTAGAACTTGGTTGTAGCGACTTCTGTATCAAATTAATGTTGTCCGTGGAGTGCTTATTTAAGTTCATTAAAAATATAAGCTACATCATGGATTTATAGCTTGGATGGGACTACATCTAGCTATTTCATAAAATTATACTTTTGTGCTAGAGGTCACCATTTCTCGGTTTGGGGCTGCTATGTGATATACTGCTCAGGGGAAAGAGAATGTGATTCAAGGAGCTTGACTACTTAGGTTGATTGGCCTGGATCCTATTTAGAAATTTAATAAGTGTCAACTTCCATTACATCATGTTGATATGGAATCCCCTATAACTTAGGATGATCAGGTTGAACCCATGCAAAGAAGTCCTACAAGACTATTAGATGCGAACGACAACTAGAGGGCTTTAGGGTGCCTTCTTGCCTTGTCCGAGATTTATGGAGTATTTGTACATGATTCTTGGTTGTATATGAATTTTTAGTGGGTTTTTGGATAGGGTATAGATTTTTTCCATATCCTTTCCATCCCCTATATCATCAACTTCATCTCATGTGGCCTCTTTTCCCCTATCATATATCAGAAATCCATATTTAGGGGTGTAATCATCATCCAAAAGGGGCTCTTCAGGTTTATTGTATTGATAGAACTAAATATGAATTTATTATAGGATGAGGGTTCTGTCTGTTGGGGAAGTTCCTATTGTGTAGATTCTATAGGGATGAAATTTACAAAAGTAATGGTGTGCCTTGGAGCCAAATGCGACTCTTCCTTTTTTCCTTTTCTTCCTTCTTCTGGAGGTCATGACCACCCTTTGGAGGTATAGGGGGTATATCAAATTTCTTGTTTTTGGGTGGGGGATTTTCTATGAATTTATGAAACTATGCCTTCATAGCTCCATCAGCATGAGAAACTATTTTTTGAGTCGTCCAATTATAAAATTGTTGTTCCTTCTTGGTAGGAACCTTCTTCCATTCTTCCTCTTCTATTGACAGGAGAATGGTATTTAAAGACACTTATTATAGGGAATCATCCAATGTCACCTATCCAAATATTACTATGCATTGAAGGATGTCCTTAAATACATAATAGTTATGGATATTTTGATCCGACCTCCTATAAAAGGTGTATTACTCAGGATGATCAGTGAGGTTGACAACATCAGGATTCTTGGGTTGCATAACCTTGGGTAGGTTATTATCCATAGATTCCAAGATGTATCATGGGACATATTCATTCTACAAGGTGTACACCTTGTTCATCTATTATTGAAATCCTTGGCAGCCCTGATTTCCATATTCTTCTAGTTGTGGGCGATTCTATTGTGGGATTCACTCAGTAGGTGGTGTTAGATGGTTTTGGGATTTCCTGGGCACCTAGATTATCATAGGTTTCAGGGATACAACAATAGCTTCAAATCTTTGTGGAATTTTCCCTTGTGTTTTGGTTGTTATATGAGATTGGATCAGGTTTACTAAATAACCTCTCTATACATTTTCTTATTTTAGTTAACTCTCAGAATCCACTTGGTTATTTCATGGGAATTTGGGGAATTTGAAAATTTCTCTATGATTTTAGGCACAGAGTTCCTAAATCTACAATTTAGAGAGAGTGATGCTAATTGAGTATATCAGACCCTCCCACCATGATATGAAATCCAAAACTCTCTCATTTCCATTACATTAGTATTTTTTCAAGTTGAAGATCATTGTCTTTATCAATGCTGAGTTGAAATGATAGAGGAACTGACGATGATGTTATTCCCCTAGTGTGATGCATCCGGCTGGTAGACTACTGTACTAGATGAAGGATAGCCCTATTAAAATCTGTACGAAACTCCTCTTCTTTTTCGCCTCATGTTGATATTGAGGGCCCGTTGTTGGCCCACATCGAGACACAAAGTCTGTGAGATGCTTCTTGGGATAACCTTCCCCATTGAAGGTGGAGAAGGTAGGATTTCCAATGGTGGGTGGAGGTGGAGTATCATCCACCCACTTGGGATATGGATTCTTTTCAAGCTTTATATGTGAAAGTCACCCTTCCATAGCATTTATTATAGTGAGGAGGTACTGGATGGTAGTAAGGAACTCTATAGGTACTACTATATATGCTCCCTATCCTTTTTAAGGAGCGGGTTGGGGTAGATGAGGTGTCCCAACTTTTATCTCTTGTTGATGCCCGATTTGCACTATGGTTTATGGGTTACCTTAGAAGAGGATGTTGGCGCAATGTGAGAATGTCCCAAAAATTTCCAGTTTTTTCATCTATATTTATAGTCTATCTAATCCCAAATTCAACCAGAATTTCAAATGCTCCACAGGTTGTCGGATCCACTGTATGTCGTAGAATCTTTATTTATGGCAGGAGACAATACCCACCATGAATATTTCCCAAGAGTATCTCCTCATTGAGTTCTAGGAGAGCTCAAATTTGTTTCTCATATTATGATAAGTACTTTTCATAAGATGGAAACCTATAATTTTTCATTTCATTCCATTTTTCTTTGGAGGTGTTCCATTAAGGATGTTCCAACTCATTATTCAGTGGTGCCAAATTTTGGATCATTCTTTGGTTACAGGTGTGTGCAACTTCATTCATTGCATCTAAATCACCCTCTTCTTGGGGTGTTTTCACTATACCATGATCCTATGAATCCGAATATGGATCCAATTCCATAATTTTGATAGTAATAGTGTTCATAGAGGCATATCGAGCAATGGTAATTATTTCATTTCTCTCCATGTGGAAAGAAGGTTCCACATAGCATCTACTGGGGTTATAGTTTGATCCATTTTCCTTATTGGGTATTTTTGGTTTGCAACCCCTGCAAAGTTTGTTTACCTTAATAGTAAGCTCTCCTTTTCTTGGTGTATACATGTTTACCATATGGTATCTTCCGGATGGGATTTCATTATGCGCCCTAATCAAAATAGGTTTTTCATGTGGTGAGAGGAATCAGTGGGACAATGACCGTTGATCTTTTCCTACCAACATATAAAATTCTTATTTATTATGTGGTACTGTTGATGTGGTAAATTCCTCCCAACCCTAGGAGATGGAGCTCATCTAGGGATACTGGTGGTGGTAATTGATCCCATTGATCCAGATCCTAGGGCTCCATTTGCGGAGATGATGATTCTCTAGAAAGATATCGAGATATAAATACACCCTAACCAATGGGATAAGGTTTACTTGCAATTTCTAGAATCCTCTTGGGAATTGAAGACCTGATCAGTAGAGGTGGTGAAAGATGTTATCCTATCCTAGGGGTCAGATCTTCCTTGGTATAGCTTCTATAACAGCTACTACTATTGATTTTGTGATATGGGGCAATTGCTCTTGCTTGGGAGTCGGGTGTGATGGAATCCCATGAAAAGGATTGTTCCATGTAGGGAGATATTAGGGTGATCACAACATTATTATTCACATTTGAGACATAAAATAATTTCACTAAGAATCCATGTTTGACTCCCCATTGGTTATCTTCTCTCCCCGTTTGTGATAACTGAGCGCATAGTTTGAGTGAGAGTATTATATTGCAGAGACCAACTAGCATGAGCATTCCAGGGTGTGTTGATTTCACCCAAAGATATAACATTTCATGTTGTTGTATCTGAGGGTATTTTCTATTCCAGATTTGTGGAAAATTATAATTCTATATACTCTCCCCATCCTCAAATTATAATTCCAGATGTGTCTATATAGATTAACCCCAAAACATTCACGATGAAATGGAGGTATGCATGTTGAAAATTTGTGTTGTGATTATCCAGTTTTAGATCCCAGGCCATGGAGATAACAGCTAGGTCAAGCTTGAAAAAATTATCCTTATGGTCCAAAGGTGACACTTATATCTTGGATAAGGGAGATTTCGATTCATCAGCCTATGATTAGTCACCCACATATTGTGGTATAGATAAGGAATTCACTTCTTGTCTACTTTGTGAGGGATATCATAGCAAGAGGTAGAAAAAAGCTAGAACATGATGGGGCGGTTTCCTCCAACTAAATACCTCCATATATTGATTTCAGTCTCCTATTCATTAGAATCAAACAACTTGATCTAATCAACACATATATGATGGATCTATTGGTCTCCTGCAGACAGGAATAGCGTGTTTTTGGATGCTGATGGGGAACTATATGTTTTCGACCCTATTGTATTGATCACATATCTATTTTAATGCTTTAGGGTTACGTTAACCTCTCTATATAGAGGTGTTTGGACAAAGGGATGATTTCGTTCCCATGGGGGATATCTTCAGGGGGAGGTTGACCATAGTGGATGTCATGGGTGGAGTTTATGCAATAAATCTCCAAAATACCATGAGGAAGACTATAGTGGTAATATACACCTTCTTCTTCTATTTCGATAGAAGAGATTATGGACCCCTGGGGTGTTGATATTTTGTCTCGAACATCCTATAGGACACTAGAATTTATCAGATTAGGAATATGATCCATGTACTTCTTCTTGGTCAGGATATGCCGACCTTACATTGGTGGTTTTGTAATGGTGTGATCCAACTGCATGGCAGTTGCGGAATCTGCTTGTAACTGCCTAGCGATGATGGAACATGATCCCACTATTATGGAGTTTTTGGGATATTCCAATAATATATCTCAACATTGTAATGGAAATGAGACTTCCCTGATGTGTATTCAACTCTAACCTGGTTGGACTTGGTTGGACCATAAATATGAGGCTGCTCAAAATCTGCATCCCCCATCAGAATATATCGACGGACCTTCGGAATGGTAGAAGGGATATGAGCGTCCTCTTGTATTTCCATGTAATTATGTTGACATAGTCATTAGTTGGTGTGATAAATTATATTCCCCTTGCTTTTGGGAACTGTTGGAACATGATGGTAAGACTCAATGATAGGACTATGAGCATATCCTGAGTGTAGTGCCACTCTCACTTTGTCAGCATCAGCTAGAAAGGGGATAAGGGCATGATCCTGGTCCTTTGGATTAAGCTACCAAACATCTTTGACAGGAACATTCCCTTATCATAATGTGTGTCACCCTCTCACCTAGTGGGTACTCGTTAGATCAAGAATATGATCTCGGTCTGAAGCCTCACCGTTTATCAGGATATGCTGATAATTCTCCCAGGAAAGAACAAGAATGTGGACTTATTTTGGTAAAACCACTTGATCCTAGTGATCAGAGTGTTGAGTTGTACTAACTATAGGGATAGGATTATGTACCCATTTCCAAATCTGTAATATTGTTGGGATATGCTGTAGGATCTCTTTAAATATTGCTAAAATGTATTGGAACATTACAAACGTGTGTTCAGGGATATAAGCCTTCCCATTCTCCATATCCATAACTTGTTGATAGATATTATCTATTGATGTCAGGATATGTTCCCAACTCTATCTCCATCAAACCATCAATATCCGATGATGGTATTTTTTCATGGGGGTAGGAGTATGAGCCTCCCTTTCTTAATACGGGAATATTCCCACATACTTGTTCCGACCAAGCATGGGTATGAGCATGATGGTTGGTTCCTACCCGGGTTTGATGGTAGGATTTTTTCTTAAGAGTAGGGATATGATCCATGTCCTGAGTATCAATCACCATATTTCTCTAACAATTCTTCATTAATAGAGCCTATTCATGGGTTTCTGATGTGAATTTATGTGGTACAGTACCCTCAGTAGGAAGCGTATGGGTATTACTATGATGAAGCTGGTGATAGTGGTTGAAAGGTTCCCTATTCAAGGCTGCCTGAACTCTAAGGGAGCCATATCTGGCATCTGGATCCATCATCATTAGTTATGGAAGGTAGTGATGGTCACTCTCTTAGGATAGGCTCTCTAAGATATTTCTTGTGGAGGTGTGGGCTATTGGATTAATTGTAACCTTCATCGAGCGACATTGACTCACCAGTTTCTGTGTTTGTAGGATGTCTCAAGGAACTTCAAAAGATTGGATCATACCATATCGATGGTACTCCTAAATCATGGTACTGACCACCTGTTATTGGAGTCATTTGGTCAGAAAGACCATTTTTTTACCATAAGGGGTCACAACCGTAGATGAGGCACCATAGATATTGCATGAAGATCGAGACATTTTTTTAGACTAGGAGTCTAAAATCATGCCGAAAACACGGAAAATGGACACCAATCCATGGTAAATCATATTAATGATATTGTTCAATCGGATAGTTGTGAATAATTCAATTTTTTGGTGTTACCTCACTAGACATGACACTCTTGTGGACTTGTCAACACAAGGGTGGGATTA
Organism: Viscum album; assembly: GCA_963277665.1. NCBI lineage: Eukaryota > Viridiplantae > Streptophyta > Magnoliopsida > Santalales > Viscaceae > Viscum > Viscum album. Next base: position 1,279,406,349 of record OY728127.1, read on the forward strand.
CAGGAGTCCGACATTTATGTTTGTATTACTAAATTGTTTGAAAATAACCAAGGGTTCTATTATGGCTCGAAGACTCATGACATTGTCATTTTTTATTTTAGAGATTCACATTGGGTTCACCATTTTTGTTTTGTTGTTTTTTCATGGTGTGGAGTAGGTTTTTCTATTACCACATTCCCCTAGAAACCGCCAATGGTTCCCAGATCTATAGCTGGGTATAGACCTAATTTACAAAGGATGAGATTCATCTAGGTTTTTAGGCCCAGTGACTCTTGGGGACTTTCTTTGGTCAATAATATGGGAGGTCGGGCTCATCAAACCCTTTTGGGGGAAAATATTTCCTACTCTAGGACTCTCTTATAGATTTAGGTCATATTCGGGAATATCTCCCTAATCCTGATATGGGACTGGTTACCATAACAAAATGATTATGGGTTGATTCTTTTTTAGGAAATAGATTGGTATCCCTATATATATGAGTTTATTCATTATATTTTAGTGGTGGTGGTCTCTTATATGATGAATCCATATGAGTATGTACCCTAGGTTACTCTCCCATGTAGGGAGGTGAATGGAACACTGAGGATGTGATTGAACCATTATGAGGAATACTACATATCCAAGTTATTTCAGAAATCAAAACCCATTTTGTTTTTCTAACCTATGCATATTAATGTCGCACAGTGAAGATTGATATGATGGGGAACTAAGTCACCCAAAATTTGATCATGAGTCTCAAGGAGACATATTATGTATCTAGGTTATGTAAAGAATTAGAGTCATAATAGTTTGGTGATTGTCCCTTTAACCTCTATGTTTATGGTGAAGATGATGTGATTAGTAGTAATGTCCTACTAATTCTCATTGTCTTGAGAGTACAATGAGTCATTAATGGGACTTATGCGACATTCCCAAGACACCAAAGTCATGAAATAAATGATGATGTCTTTGAAATACAAGTGGGGGACAATTTACCTTTTAATATATAAACCAATAAACCATCAAACCATATCCAACCCTTTGACCAAATGATGCATGAAAAAAAGAAAGACAACTAAAAAACATCATGTATCTGAAAACCACATCGCTGTGTGCAACAACAAAATTCTAATAAGTATCAAAGTAAACAATAGATAAAAAAATAAAGACTCTCAAGAGACCCCAAGACTTCCTAATCCACAAGCTTCATGCTCCACAATCATTAAATATCCCATGTATCATGAGGTTGTTCTAAAAACGTGGCAATCATTACCTTTTCCCCTATCACAGAAGATAGCATCTACAAAATCTTAGAAGTGACAAAGAAAGGGTGAGTATAAAACTCAGTAGGTTTCCCCCAATGATCTCCCTACTCACACCACTAGCATAGAAAAATAAGAACGTTATATAAAATAGTTTGTAAAAAACAATTTACCAAAATAGTTTATAACGAAATATAAACAAGTTCAAAACTCAATCATAACCAAGTGTAAAAAAAATTAAACAAAACAAATTTCTAGCAAGTTATTTTCAATAAAAATAACTAATAAAATATTAAAAGCTAATTATTATTATAATTTTGGCATACCCATTCCATATTTCACAACACACCCACACATGAATGCTTTATTTGACAGTTCCATACTCCTGAGAGGTCTCTCATCCAATTACATTGTTTCCCAATGACACAAGCCCCCGATCCTGGGCCATACACCTTTTACCCCAATGGTAAATTTCCATTATTCAAGTATTATCGATCACGATCTCCCACAAAACCCCATGTATTCCCAAACCATTCCTAATAAGCATTTCAAACAATTTCAATAAAACTGTATATTTATTGAAAACCAAACAAAAAACCAATTTCCAAAAAACAATTTCATTTCAATAACACACCATTTTTTATTGAAAACATCTAATCAAATCCATGTGCCATGATTCTAAAAATCCCCATTTTAGTATCCAAATTTTATAAACCAAGAACAAAATCACTTTATTCGAACTACCAATTTCTCCATATTTTACCAATTTTCCTAACCATCACCAAAGAAGGTTTCAAAAAATTCATAACCAGACAATTCATAGTCATTTCATCATAAGGAAATAAATTTGATTGCATTTACATTTGATCTACTAATTAGAGTCATGAAATAATCCACCTACCTCAATGGTTTTGAAGAAACATGACATAGACGAAGGATACATAAGAAAATCGGGTTGATTCTCCAAGAACCCACCTTAGATCTCTTCTCCTAACATAATCAAGAGCAAATATAGTCATATATGGAATCAAAATTCATTGATATACCCATAACAAGTTTAGATCTTAGAAACTGGGAGTAGGGGGAAGTAGATCTAAGATAACATGACAAGAATGATGAATAACCTCACTTAGTGAATGAATCTAGATTTGAATCACCTTGGGAAGTCATTGAATTACCTTCGGAACGTTGGGAGATCCTTCTTTCGACTTGAGAGAATTAAAGTCCCAATTTGGGGACAATTTTTTAAAAAGAGAGAGTTATGGGAATAACGAGTGATATCATATTATTAACGATATAATAATTAACTCTACGCACGACTTGACAACATGGTTAGGAAAACTATGTATTAACCAATTTTCTCATGGAATCCCCTTGCAGTATCTCCCAAACTATGCTCCATTTTTCTAGAGCTACTACCTAAATAGTACTAGTGTGCATTGTTTGGAAACACGTTTATGTAAACCGTGTTCCGCACGTGTGACCTTCACGTAACCCCAAAACACTTCCAAAGTTTTCCCAACTCTCCCAACCTCCACCCTTACACATTATAAAAATTAAATTACCAAGAAAGGGTCACATACCAGAAACTGGGTGCACTAAATTCTCCCCACCATTGGTCTTTCCATCCCCTGAAAGTAGAAAACATTCACTACCCTTAAACTATTCTCGCCACTACCCTTTCATTTCCTTCTCTCATTCCAATGTCTCTTCCGAAAAATTACTATATAACAATAAAACTCAAACAAGACTGATGAATTTTCCATGAAAGACATTCTTTTGCCTATGAAATGCCATACTGGGATATGTATCAATGAGGTATACGGCTCTAGGTCAGCGTGATCCCATTTGATAACATGATTAGGATCAGGCTGATACATTTTCAACTAAGATACATCTAACACATTATGCACTGAACTAAACTGTTGTGGTAATTCCAACCGATATTCAAGCTCTCTAACCAATTTAGTATCTCTAAAGGGCTAATATATATAGGTGACAACTTGATCTAGTTCCTGAAATGATGATGTACATGTCTTGGAACAATACTCAAGAACAAATTATCACTCACAACGAACGACAATGGTCTTCGACGGTGATTTGCATAAGATTTATGAAAACTCTTGGCCATCTCCATCCTTGTTCTAATCAACTGGATCTTATCCATTGTATCTTGGACAAGGCCCAACCCTACTAGGGAAGTCTCACCCATTTCCATCCATCAAAGAGGAGAACGACATGGATTCCCATACAATGATACAAATAGAGCAATATTTATCAAGTCCTGATAGTTGTTCTTATATGAGAACTCCAATAAGGACAAGTGCTCCTCCCACGAGCCACTAAAACCCATTACACAAGCCCGCAACATGTATTTCAACATCTGTATCACCCTCTCATACTGACCATATGTTTGGGGATGATATGTCGTGATTATAGTCAACTATGTCCCAAGGTAATATTTTAAGGATGTCCAGAAATGATATGTGAATCTGGGATATCTATCTAAGTCTATTGACACTGGTACGCCATGCCTCTTTACAAATTCCCATATGTATATTTCTTCATATACTCCACCGTAAGAGTTTCACAAATTGGAATGAAATGGGTTGACATGGTAAGATGATCCACTCTCACCCATATAGAATCATGATTCTGAACCATTTTAGGGAGACTTGAAACAAAATCCATCTCTATATTCTCCCATTTCCATAATGGGATAGGAAAAGACGACAACATACCCACTAATCATTGATTCTCTGATTTAATCTGCTAAAACTTTAAGCATCGTGAGATGAACTCGACCACAATTCTTCTCATGTCCCACCACAAAAAATTCACCTTCAATGAAATATACATATTTTTTTGTTCCTTGATGTATAACCCATTTTGAATGGTGGTATGCATGAAGGATTTGTGCTTATAAAGTAGTAAATATGACCATCCAATCTATATAACACAAAACTATACACTAATCATGTTTCCATACCATAATGTTCTCCCCACCATTGAGTTTTGAATTCATAACCAAAAATTGTTAATCGAATGTTTGTGCCACTTTGACCATATTTACCAAATTATGAACAAGTATAGATGAAAATCAAATTGAAAGTCAAATTGAAAATCACCTAGGTCTTCACGTTCCACATGCAAGTCGGCTTGGAACAACATCAAATTACATTCATTTGAAGCATCTTCTTCCAAATGTGTATATGAATTTGTACTTAATTAAACCACTGCCGAATTTCCATTCCCTGGTGTATACATCAAGCGAACGTCAAACATATGGAGATACTCCATCCATCAAATTTTCTTCAAATTAAAATATCTCTTTGAGAAAATGTGTTTCAAGATTTTTTGATCTATAAACATAGTGAATTTATAACCAAAGAGATAATGTCATGATGTATTTAAATCATGGGTGACTGAAGCTAACTCCAAATCGTGTATTGGGTAATTCTTCTCATGCACCATCAACCACCTTGAACCAGAAGCAACAACATTATTTCCTTGCATGAGAACACAACCCAACCCTGATCCAGAATTATCATAAAACACCACATCCCCTATAAAGATTCTGGAAAAAAAATATAGGTGAAGATGTAAGATAAACATTCAGTTCCTAGAGTGACTTATGCAATTTATCTTCAACTGTAATGGAGAGTTATTCTTTGTTAGAGCTATCATTATTGAAGCTAGTCATGATACATCGCACACAAATAATTGGTAGTAACAAGATTGACTAAGAAAAAATCATATATGGAAGACATTATTTGGTGGTTTCAACAAGGTAACAACTTCTATCTTTTCAGGATCAATAGAAACAACTTTTAAAACAATGACATGGAAATGAAAATGTACTTCTTGTATCCCATAATAAAACTATGATAATTTTTTCAAACAAATGGTGACCTCTCCATATTGGAAGCATTGTTTCTAGGTTATCCCCATGGTCAAAAATTTTCATTTAATACACCATGATGTCATCCAAAGACACCATAATAAAAGAATCTAGATATTTCTGAAATATTTGATTCATCAAATCCATTAAGAATGCTGGTGAATTCATTAGAACAAAAGGAATGAATACATATCCGTAGTGTTTATATATACTAATGAAAGCTATATTTCGAATATCATCCTTATGAAATCACAATTTGTGATATTGTTTGGGTAATTCAATTTTAGAGAACCACTGAGCTCCCCTGAATGGATTGAATAGATCATCAATGAATTGAATTTGATATCTGTTCTTTATCATAACTTGGTTAAGATTACTATAATCAACACATAGCCGAAGAGTTCTATCTACTTTAATTATGAACAAGACTGGTGTTTCCCACACAGATGTACTTGGCTGAATGAATCCCTCGATTTCCATCTCCTCCAACAAAACATTCAATTACCAACACTCTATAGGTTCTATCGTATAATATATAAGGAAAATAGGACTGGTCATCGAAAGGATATTAATCGTAAAATCCACTTACCATAGATGTCATAACCCTAAGATGTTTTTTGGAAATACATCTGTAAAATAATCCACAACTTCTGAAAAAAAATTTTCCTCGATCTCTTCCATTGATGAAAAATTCAACCCCACCAACTAGTAAGAGAAAATTCCCTCCATTGGTTCCAAAAAGAACTTTTTGCCTTTAATTATCATATTCTCTCCTATGAATAGATGCTCAATGTTGTCCTCAGTCATGAAACTAATAGTTCTCCTATAACAATTGATGTGAGCCTTAAACATTCTAAGCCAATCCATACCCAGTATTACATCATAGAAATCCATTTCCAACACTGAGAAGTCCCATTTCTACTTAGATCCATAAAAAGTTACATCACATTCCCTACACAGAAAGTCTTGACATTATTTTTTCCCAAGAAGAGATTTGAGTTTTAAAAAAAATGCATTATTTCCAACATTAAAAATTGAAAATCAACAGCATGATAAGAAATGAATGAATGTAATGCAAAAATATCAAAGAGAACATATAGAAGGGTATAATTCAAAAGAATCGTACCTATCACCAAATATGGCCCAGCCTAATCATTGACTATCATCTACTCCACTCCATAAAATTTCTTTTTCTCTTCACTTTTCTCCTTGTTTCCTTGAAGAGATTTCTCTGGCCGAGGAGTCATGGTATTTATAAAATAATAATGGTTAGTTCTTCTCTGATGTTGAGACTAGTTCTTCCATCATCGCCCTATCAAATAATATGATTCTTACGACACCTAAGAAGAGTATCAAGAAACTAACCTTGGAACATTGCGGTAGTAGCATTGAAGATGCCCCATATTATTGGAGTTATTTAAAGCTATAAGTTGTTCCATAAAATCTCGCTTGATGTGGTCAACCGAAACACATTAAAAACAACCTTGTTTTCTCTTGGATCATGGTGGAAGGTTCACTAATCCAGTTGTATGATTCTGATTTCCAAATCCACCTAGGAAATTGGTGTCCCTTTTCTTCTTTCTCACAGCGTTTGATTTCCCACCATCCCCTGTAGGTATGTTCATAAATCATTCCATAGATATCGATATATAATGTTTAGAAACTATCTTTATTTTCACCATCTCTGTATAATTAGTAATATAGATCACCACAATCTTCAATCGAATCTCCAACCATATCCCTGATTTGATTATGCATTCCTTTAAGGATGCAGTTTCCACAACTTGTGGTTTAAAGAGCACAAAATTCAAGAATTTTTCCACATATTCCATGATAGAGATATTTTACTAATTCTATCTAAATATGTCTGTCATATCCTAGATTTTGAACATATGAATATATAATTTTTTTTTAACAATTCCTCAAAATACTAATTTGTATGGCCTTCATCCAATTTAGCCTACACCGCTAAATATCACCCTTAGCATGAACGATCCTTGCGCATATAGGTAACCAACTTGACCTTGATATCTGAGGTTGTTTAATGAAATTGAAGATACGATTCATCCAAATTAGCCACACCTCTAGGTTTTCATGTTCAGAATTACCCCTGAAGATGGGTGGATTCTACTTAATGAACTAGATGGTATGATCGACATGTTTTGGCTCATTCCTCAGGTTTCCCATATCTACATCTTGAAAAGCTTGGACAATACTCTGCACCAGCTCTTGGTTCACCTGTGGTTCATGTGCAACCACATTCTCCATAGCTTCTTTAGCTTGATTTCAAAGATGCCTAGCAGGTGCCGTGTTCTAAACGAACAAAAAAATAATTCAATATCACTCTCTAGCAACTAATGACATAACATTTCAAATTCAATCAAATAAACTATCACAAAATTGTTTTCCATAAACAACATTTTTCCATTTCCCCTAGTGTTGAAAAATCCTATTCTTGTTTTTTAAAATAAAACCAATTTCAAAATATATCAACCATTAATTTTCAATGTATTTCATTTGAAAACAGGTTCATACATTTTCAAAAATCAACACTTTATTCACACATGAATCATTACATGAAATGATGAATGCACTCCTACTGGGGATTCATTCGTTTAAAATGAATGAAATGCTTATCTCATTGGATAAACCCATGAAAATGAGTTTTAAAAATCCTAGATGTGTGTCTGAATAGTTATTTACCCAACTCCCTGGTAACATGATGTTCAGCATAAAAGCGTTAGCTACATCATTTAAGGCTATACATTTCATGTTCTGAGACTCCTACTTATTTCTAGGATTACATCCCATGGAATATATAAAAAATAATTTAAACTCAAAGACCAGGAACACTGATAACTACTTGTTAGGCAAGGACCTAACAAGATGATAACATTTTTACCACAATGGAAGGACCAAAATGATACCATTTATAATGACATACTAATTCTCATTGGATTGTGAGTACAACGAGTCATTACTGGGCCTTAAGAAACATCCCCAAGATGCTAAAGGCTGGAAATATATGCCAAAGGGTTTCGAATACAATTGGGGGATGATTTACCCTTTAATAAATAAACCAATAAACAAACAAACCATAACCAATCTATTCAGTAAATGATGCTTGAACAGAAGAAAGAAAACTAAACAAAATCATGTATATTAAAACTACATCAAATTATGCGATAGTGGAATACCAATAAGTATCAAAGTAAATAGTAGATAAACAACTAAGGACTATCAAGAGACCACAAGACCCCATACTCAATAAGCTCGAATCTCTCTAATCACCAAACAACCCAAGTATCATGTGGTAGTTCTAAAAATGTGTTAAACATTACCTTTTCCTATTTCTCAGATGACTGAATCATTAAAAGAACAAATGTCCCAAAGTAGGGGTGAGTATAAAACTCCATAGGTTTTCCACAATGCCTTCCCCACTCATGACACTGTCATTTATTTTTTAGGAAATTATATAAAATAGTTTATATAAACCAATTTACCGAAATAGTTTATAATAAAATATTGAAAAGTTTGAAAACCAATTATAACCAAGTGCAAAAAATGCTAAATGAAACCAATTTATAGAAATTTATTTTTTATAAAAATATCTAATCAAAGCATAAAAAACAATTCTTATTATCATTTTGGCATACCCATTCCATAGTTCACAATTCACCCACACATGGATACTACGTTTGATTGTTCAATAATCTTGAGTGGTCTCTCGTCCAGTTACCATGTGTCCTAATGACACAAACCCCCGACCGAGGGTCACACACATTTTACTTTAACGGTAAACATCCCTTATTCAGGGCACATTGATCAGGGACTCAAACTAAATACCATGCATGAAAAAATCATTCCAAATAACGATTTCAATATAAATGTACTTTTATTGATAAAAAATCAATAAAAAAATTTCCAAAAAAAAATATTCACAATAGCACATCCCTTTTTTATTAAAATAAACCAATCAAATCCATGTGCCACCATTCCATAAAAACCCCATTTTAAAATTCATATTTCAAAAACCATGAACAAATTCACATTATTCAAAATACCTATTTCTCTAGACTTCCACAATTTTCCAAACCATTTACATAGAAGGTTTCCAAAAAATCATAACTAGAAAATTCACAATAAATTCAACACAAGGAAATAAATTTGAAATAAATGGAATCAGTTCTTTAAATTTTGATCAAGAAATAATCCACATACCTCAATAGTTTTGACGAAACTTTACATGGATGAATAATGTTTCAGAAAACTAGGATGATTCTCCAAGAACCCAAATTAGATCTCTTCTCCTAACACAAACATGACCAAATATAATCATATTTGGAATCCAAATTCATATATCTACCCATAACAGTTGTAGATCTGAGAAAATGGGAAGAGATGAGAAGTATAACTTAGTAAATCTTGGATAACATGACAAGAGAAATGAAAAACATCACTTACCACAAGAATATGACATTGATTCACCAAGGGAAGTCTTCATATAGCTTTTGGATCAATAATAGAACAATATTTGGACTTAAGAGAATTAAAATTCCATGTTTGGTATAGTTATAGGAAAAAAAGATAGAGTTATGTGATAAACGAGTGATATATTATTAGTAAGGATCTCAAATATACTCTGCGCAATCTTTGACCGCAAAATTATGAAAATTGCCCACTAACGATGGAATTTACACTTCCCTCACGATCACCCCTTGAATGGTATCCCAAACCGTGCTCCAACCACGTTGGAGCTACTGCCGTAGGAGGACCATTGAGCATGGTTTGACCACATGGTTAGGAAAACCTTTCACCACCCGTGCGACCTTCACATAACCAAAAAACACTTCCAATGTTCTCCATACATTCCCAAACTCCACCCTTAAACATTATAACAATAAAAGTACCATTTAAGGGATACATATGAGAAACTAGTGGTAATACATTAGTTCAATTCGATAAGCCCTTGTAATCCATGATCGTTATGGTAAACAAGGGATGATAGTTAATCAATACTGTTACTTTTGATAAAGGAAATAAAATATATGGATTTCCCTTAGTAATTGGTATGGATCTCGAAACTTGAGTAGAGTAAGACTATGTATCCTAAGTATGATAGGAATTATAGTTTCTGTAGTTTCCTTATAGGGTCTTACACATTGAGGTTTCCCTAATTATTGGAAATCTATAGTTCCCATTGAGGGGACCATTACACCCCCTCTAATCCCACATGATCCATAATCTGTGTGAGAAATAAAAAAGAGATCACATGATTATCCTCATGATGAATTGATACTGGATCTGTGTAATTGGATAGTCCTTCGAATATTTGGTGTGGAGCTCTTGTATTTGAGGTGGCATCCTACGTATCTCGATTATAGTAGGAAACAGATTACATATAATTATTTTTTTGGTCATACATATTAAGGTTAACCTAATGTTTGGGGTGTACTAGGAAAGGATGGGTAATATCACCAATTCATGGGATGCCATAGTGGTCTGGCCTTTTCATTTGGAGGTGTCTACATGACCTAGTTGGCATGCCTCAGAAGCCATCACATGACATCGACTAACAGATATAAGGGTACCTCAAGACCTAGACAACATGTTTGGAGGGGTGTCACGTTTTTTGAATGACAACTACAAGAGATATCGCGAGTCATAATCGCTGAGCCCGCATGTCATAGCTGATATCTCTCTATAACACCGTGAGATAGAGTCGGAAGGCCCGAAATGGAATCACCAATCTCGAGTAGCTTATTTAGGGAAGTTCCACGAGGTCTTACAGACCATGAATTGTTGTGTTGGAAAGGCTCTGCTGACAGGATAAGGTTCAATTATATATGCCAGGAGACATGTCTGAAAGTTACCACAAGCCCTAGAGGATAAATCCAGAGGGATCACAGGTTCCAAGTGGTGTCTTTTGGAGGTCTTAAAGACTTATCTAGACATGTATACAATTCTTGTCATGTATTAGTTGAAATTTTTTATGAGAGTCACTTGTATAGATTACGTGGTCCTATTACATCACCTGTAATCGAACGATTCACATTGAGTGTTCAGGGATATGTTACCATTTCTTCAACTTTAAATCCTTCTCTACATCCTTACGTAGAACATGCCTTGGATCAGTTCATATTCCATTTATTTGGATCTTGTGTGATATGGAAGACATGAGTTACAACCATCACATGTCTCACCAGGTCATTCGTGTGATCCTTTATGGATTCCATGTACGTCATGGAACCTAGAACATGACTACTCTGGTAGTCGGCTGGTGTATTACCTAGAAAATATTTGTTTGGTCATGTGACATATTTCATGAAAAAACTCAAGCATTTGGGAATCTAATATGCATAGTAGCATCCTTTGATCACATGATCAACCAACCAAAAAAACACTTATTTGAGTAGGAATATAAATTTATAGTTGTTTGCACCCCATATACATGGCAGTTTGTATGAACATCTTACCCAACCTTAGGCTTAAGTTGATGTGGGGTTTGGCACTGTGCGGCTTCACTAGTCTCTTCAGTGGAACATGTATATGCATGTTCATATTCCTTTTATCGTATTATTGTCGATTAATAAAGTTTTGCGTGTTGAAGGATTTTCATGTTGTCATGTAAACATGTCTAAGTGTCCTCATGATACCTGTTAGAAGGTTCGCTAACTTCCTTATATGAAATTTCATAGGGTATTGTGGGATGTTTTCGAGGGTGTGTTGAGTGGGTATCATTATTTTTAGTGACCTCAACCCCTACTCACCTCCTTCCTCTCCACCCCCTTCATTTTATATGACAAAGGTCATGAGTTATGCGATGTTGTACCTATGACAATGAAGAAAATTTTCGCTATTTTTTAGGGATTCACTGCATGACCAATATATGTCATATGGAAGGGAATGATTGCTTCATGAAAAAATCCCCATGTCTTCCCTTAGTGCACCCCCATGTTACCCAGTCATGCGCACGGCTTTCGCGCGGCGAGGCTGAGAGACTTAAGAGATGAGACAAACATGCCTTCAAGGATGTGCAATGTCTCAGGGGAGGCAGGGGCGCACAATGAATTTATTTCTGCCACGGTGAGCACCGTTAGCCTCCTCAATTCTGATTCCATTTTTTAACAAGGGTAGAGAGGAACATGAGTATGTATGAGTAACATCTAGGATTTTTATTCAGTTATTCTGTGATGGTTTTTGTGATCGATGTGGATCACATTTGAGTGCTACAAGTACTTTTTGAATCAAATTACTAGTCCAATGTGCTATGGAGTTTCCTAGAAACACACAGTGGATTCCATGTGGTAGGGTCAATGAGACAATGGGAATTCACAATACATTCTTGGAAGGACATGAAGCATTCAACATGTCCTTTAGTGACTGTGTACCCCTTTTACATCTTCCTTATCATTTTATGTGACAAAGGCTCAGAAGACTTGCAAGAAGGCTTGGATAATATCTAGGGATTTTATAATCACTAAAGGTGATATGGAACATGACATGTTCATCCAATGGGGGTCCTTATCTTTTAATTTATCCATTAATTATTTTTGAAATACATCAAGTGGTTTGTCATGTGATCTCCAATGGCATACCATGTTTCCTAGGAAGCTCTCACTCAGTTGTCACCGTACAAACATTGGTGAAAAGAGGGGGCCTATTGAAGTGGAACTTTAATTTAATGTCACCATATAGGATCAATTTATGGATATTTTGTGAGACCTTTAAGTGGACACATGATTTTGAGTCTCTATGGACTTCATGTGTCTTTTACCACCCTCATTTTTTCCTACTTTTGTGAGGAATCTAATACCCACATTCAGGTATTTCCTCTTTTATGGGATTATTGGGGGCTATGGGTGGGATTAATTATGAGTAAATACATGTATGTCGATAATAAATAATTATATATACACAAATCTATGTACCCTTGATATATTAATGGGTATGTAATTCACTACAAGATGATTTTGGATTGGAAAATTGCGGTGTAATTTTGGCAGCATAACAACGCCATATGAAAGTTCCTAAATTGGGTTGATGAAAGTGAAAGGGGAATATAATCAAATATAAATAAAATTGATAGTATGGGGATCATGGAAAATAATATCTCAATATATGAAATGGAATTTAAGATCCATATTGTGAAATAAATTCTTGAATGGAAACGAGAAGAGAGAAATCTTGTATAGAATTTCAGCATAGTAACAGATTTGGTAAGGGACAAAATGATGGGGAATAAATGGTATAAAATTCACATAACATAAAATGTAATGTAGGTAATTAATTATACTAATATAAAAATAAAACCAATTGAAATTAAAAAGGCTAATTTCAAGAAAGGTTCTTTAACTGAAAGGAAGAGAGGAAGGTATGGATGCCTTGCGAAATTTCATCATGGTAAGAGGTGTATGTAATGTATCATGGATGGAATTATGATAGTTAAAGGAATATATAATTTTATATAAATCATATGGATATTAATGGGAATATATATAAACATATCCCAACATATGGAATTAGAAATTAACAGACGTATCACAAGAGGAGCGCTCGATAAAAGAGGAGAGTGAAAGATCCCTTACATGGATGTTTGACTCCAAAGAATTAGGAGATGATTTCTAAGAGCTTATGGGAGGCTTGGGAGGACTATAGGGTGTAGTTGGAAGATGTTGGTTGATGTTTAATGTGTTTTAGTGAAGATTAATGGGAGCATGGGTGGGTTTATATAGGAAAATAGGGGGACTTATTTATTATTTTGGTTTTGGACACTACACAATAAAATATTTAAAACCACAAAACATCACCTGGTTATTGCACATATTTTCTAAAAATGGGAGTATAATTTTTTTAAGGGAAATATCATAATATATTAAAAAAATTACCTTTCTTTTGTGGAGTTGAGTCACGCATTCAAGGAAATGATTTTAAAATTAGAAAATATATTATACGTCTTGGAGGATCCACTAAGGCATGGTAAAATAAATAAAATAAATCTAAAATCAGATTATTGTAATTTTAAAACATTTATTTTCGCCTATATACATTTTTTATTATTTATTATATCACTATTGTGTCATTGTCATGTTATAAAACACAATTTATTTTTATGGTATTTAATTTTTACCAAAAAATTTGAATGTATAAGAAAATTATGAAAAAATCACAATTATATAATTTGGATCTCCTGATTCGAAAAATAATATTAATTTAATCTAAATAATTTTCTAAATATTTGAATTTTTAATTTTGAAATAAATAACAAAATTTGTTGAAGGTTGATGGGTTTTGACATAAATAGTTTTTGAAGTTTAACATAGAAAAATTACATTTAACTTCAAAAAATTATATGATCAATTATTTTTAATAAAATGAATTTTATAAATAAATTAATTAAACTAATAATTATTTCAAAAATTTATTAAATCATCAAAATAGATTTCTTAAATGACCCAAAATATTATTTATTCTTTACAAATAATTTACAAAGTAATAATACTAGAAAGAAATTTTTTTAATTATTCTATAAAAAATAATGTACATTTTCATAATGATATGGTCTTAATAAATATCCCCTTAATACACCAGAAAATTCCCTAAGAGTAAAGTGGGTGATCGTGAGGCTTTCATGGGGTCGTTTAGAGAACATCATTTGGGTCGTGATCTCGATGAGCTCTAACATATCCCATAAATGGTTTCACTCATGTTTAAGTTGTTGGATCTCAACATTGGATTGGTCTAGTTAAATGCCTAAAAATGATATCTACCCCAAATTCTCTGAAAAATGGTCTTTATTGGGTATTATCAAACTAGTTGAGGCCCTCACTTCCTATGTCTATAACAAAAATATTTTTTGAAACCCTACATTTATATTAGTCATGTGAACACAGTGTGACGACTATATTATCAATGGTAAGGATAATTAATAGCAATTTAAATCCAATTGGATATTATAAAAAATAAGAAACTTTATTAAATTTAAAATGGTTATTTTATTCCTATAGGTTGTTGTCATTACAAAACCTATTTATAATAATCTAAAAAATATAATAATTTGAAATTAAATACATAATTCATGGAGAAGGTAGTCCATACGTACACATGATTGATGTTCCCATTTTCATGTCGTATTAAAAGAAATAAAATTAAATTATATATATATATATGATCGTTATAGTGTTGTTATTAGGTCAAAAATATCAATTTTTTTAAAAAACTATCCTTGATATATTGCATGTAAATCATGAATGAATCTCATAGCTTTGAGGTGGCGGTAGTCCACACATCCACAAATGATGTTAACGTATTCCCACAAAACGGAAGGCATGAAGGTAAGTATATTTTAATAATAAGAATAAAGAAATAATAAATATCATATATATCATATATAAATATTAATTACAACATTTTTCTCAACCATGAGAGGTGGTAATGGTAGAACAAATGAGATCAGTTCGTGAGGGGGTAGTTTTTCATACACAAGAATATTAATTACATTACTCATCATATGGATGTTTGTGAAGATGTAGGTCATACCATTAACATAACAACATATTAGTATATTTAGGATACTAAATTAGTTATATAATCATTATATAAGATTAATTTAATGGGGATTAGAATGAAACAAAAAAATTCACATTGATGAATGCTACCTTTTCTTGGGGGAACTCCATTGGTTTACCCCAAAGTGTATTATTTGTTAGATTTATGTTAAAATTTATGATTTTACAATGAATTTTTGGAATTTGGAAGGATATTTCGACTTGTTTTGGCCAATAAAATGGTTTTAGATGCGCGAATAAGTAAGTGGGTGAGTTCCCTTTTATAGTGGAGGGGGAGTGGCATATTTTTAATTCAAAAAGGTAAACACTGTTGAGATTCCTACCTTAAATCATGTTCTTCCAATAATGAATAATATTATTTAAAAGAGGTTATATGATTGAAATATGTATAGTAAATATATTTTGTACAAATATCTATATCATTTGGTCTTTTTTGATTAAATTTCAACCACTAAGTAAACTCGTTTTTACCAAAATCACATTAAGTAATTTTAATTTCATTCAGTGATATTTTTGGTAAAAAAATTGAACATATTAGAAATTTTTAATTATTCTAATTTCAAATATTGAGTCCATATTTAACAATTATAATAACATTAGTGGTAGAAATTAATTTAAAAAATAATCCCACTGATGGGTTGTGACGATTGCATTTTAGAGTGAAAAGTCTAAAAGATTGAAATGTTTTTTGTATCTAATTTCATTAATAAATTTGATCCAATGACCTAAACCTAATTACATTATGTATAATTTATCTAATTATGTATTAAAAAAATTAAAAAATAATTTTACTAAAAAAATTAATTAATCGAAAAAGAAAGTTTAAATTATAATTCTGTTTTCTTCACAAGCCATTTAAAAATGAAATATTTCTTAAAAATAACAAAAAAATATCCAGAATATTATTATTAAATAATGAAATAAAAAATGGAGTCTATTTTATCATTTTAAATTTATTTATGTATCAAAAATTAATATTATTATCAATAACAGAAGGACATAATAGAAGTTCTTTTGAGAAAGTGGTATTTGCAAACCTATAACGACATTACAAAAAAATTATATTTTTTATGATTATGATTTCTTTCTTTAAAATAATTATAAATAATATTTATAAAATAATTACTACTATTCATATTGAAAATTTTAATATCTAGGTTATAACTATCCTACATAAATAGTTATAATAATAGTAAATAAATTTGTTGAATCGTAATGTTATGTGTTACACATGCTAATCCAATATTGCATGTAGTGCAAGATTAAATTCGGGTAGAGTATAATGATGTTTTCCATGGTTTAATAAGAAATTTAATAAATAAAATATATTGAATTTATTCTAAAAATGTTAAAAAACATAGGGTGTTATAGGTAGTGAATCTGGGTATATCGATTTTGAAATGAACCTTCCAATGATATTTTTCTACAATTAAATGAGACACTATTCTATCCTGAATAGTGAAAAATATAATCTAACAAATCATGAAATAGTAATGCAATAAATTATTCATATTTTCACCCACACTAGGTTATTTCTAGAGAGAATATTACAATTATGTGTTCATATACCAGAATCGACTAAGCACAATCCACGTTTATTAAAAATTTAGAGTGATTTCAACAAACCTAATGGTTTAAAACTATAATAACGGTAGAAAAATCTTCTATCTCCCCAATTATAGTTATCATAGCTCAACCAAGTGATTCTTTGATATCCTATGAACTAATAGTGATAATTACACAAATGAAGATGTGAAATTCTTCTTTTTATTCATTGACATTATGATTATCTATGAATTTCTGATGATATTGAATCATGGGTCTCCCAATTTTCCTTAAAAAAATTTTTCAATTCATTTATCCCTATACATGATCTATCATTTAAATTATAGATATTTTTATAGAATGGTATCTCCTCTCTCCTAAAGATAATCACACTATTTCCTCTCTTTATGATCTCTATGATTCCTTGATTATGATGGGAATATTCCTCCAAAATTACCATTTGAAGTCAAGTTTAACTAGAAGAATTATTATCACATAAAATTTCATGATATATATAATCTTTTAAAACCATGAAATCCATATGACTCGACATAATCATGGTGTGATGCACACAGTAAGAGCATATTTTTTTAATTTCCTTTTGAAATTATATCTAAAAATATATTTTTTACATCACCTTGAATGTAAATTCAACTAATATATAAAAATCAAAAAATTACTCCTAGATTCAATTAACACTTTCTTGTAGAAGACATGAACTCTCCAAAGCATCATGCTACAACATTTGTACCCACTTCATGACATGCCCTGAAATGTTGTGCCATGATATTTACCTATGTACCACTCTTAATAGAATATTAATATTACAATGAATCCTCATAACATGGATTTCATTCTTCATTTAGAAACACATAACCTAGTAGTATATCCATTTATTTATGTGCAATATACATTATGGTGTGGTGAAATACATTACAGTGTGATCTCTCTGTAAATTTTCATAAATAATTTTTTTACCCCTATGAAATAACATTGTGGTGTGACTTTATTATTCATGATACAATGATTATATTATATATAGATATCCATATGAAAAAAATTATAGTCTTACCCTTGTGATGTGATCTTTGACTTAATTGTGTAGTCAATATCAATGCAATGTGATCCCATTCATCTATGCTAAACCCTCTTAAAAACACCTCCAATCATCCCCAAGATAAAAAAAATAATTCTCCATGATTATATGAGTCTTTTTTGATAATTATCAACCTAAACTATCAGTTAACATATCCTTAAAAAATAAACCATTTAATTTTTAGTAACAGAAGCTTCAAAACATAGAATTCCGTAGATGTATAATCGTAATTTTCCAAATGTTAAAAATATTCAATACAAGTGATATGATTTTAATGAAATCAATACATTCCTTATAATAGTATTATTTAATCACCAACAACACCATTAATATCCATTTTCTATAATTATATTACATAAGTTGAAATACAAATATTTTTCTTCTTTAAATCATTTATTATATATATTATAAATAATATTTGATCTTGACATTCGATGTTGATTTGGTTTACATGGTTACATGATTTCTTGCATATTATTATTTGAATATTTTTTTAGGTATAGGAATATTTGAAAAAAATTGAGATTTATTAGATTTGGTAGAATTTATTAGTGTTCTTATGATGCTCTAATAAGAGACCATCAAGATTCCAATGGGTGATGTAGGGGGTGTTTAATTCCTTTCGTCAATTAAACCCCTAATAGAAGATACCTAGAGTACAATAGATCACCATGAGGATGATGGGGATGTATTGGGACTCTGGTAGAAGCCCAAAATTTAATTTAAGTGAGAGTGTAGATTTGGAATTTTTGTCTAAAATTGATATAAAAAAAGAACTCCACCTCCCATTAAAAATAGTAGTCATTCCCCCACATTATCCATTTATTTAACTCTATTATAGGATATTTTAACTTCTTGTATAATGTTGGGTCAATGATCCATCAAGTGAATTGAAATTATAGTGGTAAAGATAATACGTTTTATAAATAAATAACTATTTTTTTTTCAATGTTTAGCGGTGTTTCACTTTAAGTCCTCAATTTTAGGACTTTTAATGGTTCCTCAATATTGACTAATTGAGGAAAGATCAATCTATTAAAATTGAAGCATTATCAGATATGGAATAACTATAGGTATTTAATATAATTTATTGTTGTTTTATATGTGTTTCATGTGTGATGAGATATGAGTTTATGGTAATATGGTTGTGATGGATCTAAATTGAAACCTACAGGGTTAAAATGTGTATGAGAGTATAATAGGCAACTAATTGATTATTTATAGTGATTCACAAATAATGATTTGATTGTAGGGTTTCTAAGTGACCGACTTAACCTTTAATTTAGAGTTTCAATTTATTGAGGGAACTATAATGTGTTTTTTGGCATATGTAATTGATGAGAGACCTCAAGTATTGTTTTATAATGAGATGTTCTATAACGTCATGATTAGTTATATGTATTGGGAGATAGATGATGTGTTTTTTTTCTAATTTTTTAATATGTTATTAGAGGATAAATTTATTGATATATATCTAAGAGATAACCATTTTTTAATTGGTGTAATACTTAGAGTGGTTTTTATAGCTTTTGGATATACACAAATGTTTTACGAAAGAGTGCTACATAGTATCTATGGTATTTTTTATGGTTAATGTTATGTCATATTTGTTGTTTTCATTACTCCAACATTTTATTTCGGATGTAATGTATTAGTGAATAATGATGGATGTATACTAATATGGGGTTACCATCATTTATGGGACATTTATTTTGGGTTGGATGAGTACGTCTACATGGTATTAAAAGGAATCCCTGATATTTTGATATATTCAATCATACTCATAATTTAGAGTGCATTGTGGGAAGAGAGGACACATCATGTTGAACTAATATTTTAAAAAATTACTAAGTATGATCCCAAGTCTAATATGATATATGTGATATTAATGTAATTTGTAATTGGATATATAAATATTGACTCAACCATAGGAGGATTTTTTATTGATATCATGGAATAAATATGCTTAAATTAGATTAACCGTGATCTTTTTTACTGTAATTATCAAATGAAATCCCCTACTCCTCAGTATTGGATGAATAAAGAACTGTTGATCATCTTGGTGGTTTGGTATGTATGTGATGACACAGATTGGGTGTTTCATAATAATATTTACTCAATACATATTATGGTATACGTGTACGTACATATATGATGGATTATGTTCATGTCTTTTTAGTGGTATCCTACATGATTATTTACATACACATTTCATTTGTACCATGGTAAATGTAAAAAATTATTGTTTCATGACACAATTAAGTATAAATACCCTTTGATTGATGGATAATATAGAGTATTTTTATTATTACATGAATATGGTACATCAAGGGTCCTATGAAATTTTTAGAAATTTCCATTTATTTTTTCATTCCTTTTCATACACCAAGTATATGACCAACCCATGGGGAATTCCTTCTCATGGTATATTTTCTTTATGAAATTACCTGGTTTCATTTTTTTTATATCATGGTGGTATGATATTGTTATGGTTTTCTTTACACTATGATTCTATACAATACTATGATATTACACATTATCAATTCTCCTTTATATATTTCAATTAATGATTAACTTATTATCCTTATAACCTTCCTTTGATATGGATTAGAACCTCAATATTTGTAGGAAACCTTTTCTAAAAAGGGAGGTAATCCTTAGGGCTTGTGTCATTTCTTCCTGGAAAAAATTGGGTAAACTGAGCTTGGAAATTAAATATTCCCAAATATAAAAAAATTGCGTAAGAGTTATGAATATGTTTGAATATATATTATTAGCTCTGTAGATATCCACAATTATACCTAAGGGGAAAATGTCATTAGTTTTTTAATTTTTTACTTAGGTTCACCATCTAGAATATGTTTCTCTTTAAAACATCAATCTTTTTTCCATTATAGGTTTCAATTACATGTCTACATTTTTACATTAAACATTTAATAAATTTCACATTCGAACAACGATTAATATTATTGGTCTCATAATACTGAAAGATATATTAAAACTCACCAATATTATAACCCAAAAAGAAAATTTCTATTGTCATAGAATTATTTTTTTCCCTATTATTAGATTCTGTATGTAAATTTCCCAAATGAAAAAAAAATTATAACTAACAGACTCTTAACATTTTTCCAACTAGATCTTCTTGGGAAACAATTATCCCATTGACATGAATAGAAACCTTTTTGTAAGATACACATTCATATTTACTAAATATACTATAAAGGTTTTATGAAATGATTTGTAACACCATATGTTTTTAATAATTAATTTTCAAATAAATTTAATCACTTCAATATCTTGCATTACACGCAACACTGAGTTATAAGGAATTGTGATATACTATTAATATTATTATTTAAAAATGACCATCATAACCGAAACATTATATTTTGTAGTATGAATACAAATAATATTTTTAAAAATATAACTATAATAGTTTTAGATAAAAAACACAATGATAAAGAGTATTTCATTTTTTATTAAATACATTAAATGATTCAAAAATATATTTTTCTTAAATTTTTTTTATTATGTGAGACGTGGGATACATGAAGTAACCCAATGGGAAAGAACTCGGAAACTCAGATGATGAAACATTATGTCCAAGGAGTGGTATGAGTGTTAGGATAAGGAAGGGGAGGAAGTATTACTCAAAGAGACCACCTCCTTTGGAGAACTTCTCATCAAAAAAAGATAAATTACAATAAGATATCCAGTGAGAATCTATGTCATTAGAGAGCAGGGGGCCAGGGTGTCCACTCTATGAGTTTAATTTTATGTTCCAATGAGGAAGTGACAGAGAAGGTCTCGGTGCTTAATGAAAATGAAGAGGAGGCAGCCAAGATGATGGGGAGGTCCCTATGAGTGTCTTTCAATGAGGATAAATACTCTTGTATTAAAAAACATGATCTCATCTTGGTAGGGGGCTTAATTAAAGATATGATTAGTATGTAATAGTACATCATGTGTTGAGACCAGCTAGCTTCTGAGTTTTAAATGATGATGATACAGGTAACAGACACTCAGTTTTCATCTTGATCATGGAAATTTTTTAGAGAAGTGGGTTCTAATAATCTTACATTACTCTTTTATTATTTTATTTATGTTGGTTTGTTTTGTTTGCATGGTTTTAGAGTAATGTTTTGTGATCATTCATGTGTTAGGAACAATTCATTGGATTTTTACATTGAAATATGGGTGCCTAACTCAACACTACAAGTGCATTCTCTCTAGATGGGGATCATAGAAAAAGTCCTAACCAAATCATGCCTTTCTGATTAGGTCATTGAGAGTGTATGGCTTCTCTATCGGTTGAATGCCTATGCATTTGTACACTGGACTTTTCACTGAATGGTCATGCTTTAATGAAGTTTTCAATATGGTGAAACTAATGGAGAGGATCCAATCTTTTGTATGTTCTAATTTTTCATTTTTTTTAATTTGTTGGAGTTGGAATTTACGGTTTCTAACTATTCCTTAAATGTGTTTTGATAATAAAAAATTAATTTTCAGCCAGTCAATAACAAAATACCGATTTTTATTAATGTGTAACATTTCTTTTAATGAATTTAGAAGGAGACTGTTATTTTAATATGGTTTTAAAACTAAAATTTGGTCAATTTTATATTTATTAATACAATGTAGATCATTTTAATCAACTTCATATTTAGTTTTTATATCAAAAGTTTCTTTACATACAAAATGATTTCTTTTTAATTCCACTTTTTCATATCACCTATAGAATTAATTTTAAATTAATTTTAAACCATTATATGAATTGGATTTCATAAATTGGATTTAGTATTATTAATAATCATAAATAGTACCATTTAAAAATGACAACTAATTTTTTGGTCATAATAAACTATAAAAAATAATAACATTTATGGTTAAAATGAGGTTTTGTGCATTACATGAACATGTATTGAAATTAGTTTTCCTAAAACATAGGATTTTTATTTGATAAATTAGAATTAATAAATTAAATATTTGGGTACATATTATATAATTATTCTCAATTTTCATATTTTGGGTTAAAATTATAAGGTAAAGAAATAAAAAACTAGTTATCTTGGTGATAACTAATATTGTAAGTGAAAGTAAACATAAATTATGAGGAATAACATGTTTAAATTTTTTTTGTGGGTGTTTTTGATCATTATGGAACATATATTCCTTAAATTACATTATTTATAAATTTTTGAGGATTTTGGTGTTAGAGTGAATTCACATTATAGAATAGTTTTAGTTATTTTCAGAAATTCCCCTCCTCCTCAACTATAAAAGGGAACTTCCTCCCCTAATTTCCTCAAACCTATTAAGCAATTTTTAAAGAAAAAAACTAAAAAAATATTTCCAAAAAATACTTATCCATTTTAAATGTTCTTTTTTTATTCCCAATAAACCAATCATTGTGTAATTATTCAGAGATCCTAATATAGGTACCTCCATCAGATGGAAATTGTATTTACTAGGTTATTTTTTTAAGTTCTTCTCTTACCACCATATTTCATTTCCTAATAATTAAAATATAAAAACAAAAATATTTAACATTTAATGAGATGTGATTATGTCGATATAGTAACCTATATACATCTCTCATTCCATAAATGGGAATCAAAACCATTGATCATGTGTATGATGGACTACCGCCTTACAAACCGATTTAATTCCATTTCCATCCACACCTTTCAATGCTTGATAAAATGATATAATTAAAGTATATATATTATATTTATGTAATTTTTATACTTATATCATTATAATATCACATATCAATTAATACCTTCCATTCCATTGGAATATGCCAATGTCTCTCAATTGTACTGTGGAATACCACCTCATAGAGCAATGTGATCCATTCTTCATATATGCATTATGCGGAAGGTAATAAGGATGAATATAGTGAATAAATGTGAAATTTGTTATATAATACTAATTAAATAATGTTATATTACTTTTTATATTTCACTCACTTCATCTCTTGGGAAAATGGATAAAAAGTTTAGGGGTATATAGCCTACAATCTCCATGAATGATGTAATTAATTTTATATCATTAACGTATATGGACTACTATAAATAAATATATATATATATATATATATAATAAATATATATTATATTTATGTCATGTTTCAAATTATTTAAATTATTTAACAATGATCAAAATTAATGGACCGAAAATAATGAAACCAAAAGATACATAAAAAACAAAGCAATTATTACCCGGAACATGATTTTAATTAGGAATTATTTATAAATGGGCAATAATATATCATATGTTTAGAACCCCTAATTTTAGGTATTAAACCATATTTATCCTTTTTTAAATGATTTTGGGTATGGTTTGGGAGTGTTTGGAACGGTTTTACCAAGGTTTGGATAGTTTTCTAGAGTCGGGTGGCTTGAATATGGTTAGGTGGAACTGTGGAGGATCTCTAGGTAAAAGTGCAACTTGAGATAGTGGGATTGACATGTTTTGTTCATGATTTTTTAAAATGTGTGAGTAGGACAAGAATAATTCCCTTTGAGGTCCTAGAAGGAGCACAATTAGTACACGATTTCTCTAACCATGTGAGCTAAATGAGAGCAAAGAAAGGGGGGTTTTAACAGTCTGGATCACTTGATAATTTCCCTAAACCCTCCATTTAACATCTAAATTGATACCTAATTTGAATGTTGGGTTATAATGGGTTATATTAGATCTCCCACTCATTTTGGAAGCTATTTGATTGGTTTTTGAAGGCGTAGTTTGGGTGATTATCTTCTAGTAGGCCTTCTCTGTTTGTTTCTTTATGTTTTTCATTATATCTACATGTCCCTATCTATTGGTTTTTAATATCCACAACCCTTTAATGTATATCTAGGGTTTTGGTTTCCTTAAATGATGATATTTTGGTTTTTGATGATTCTCAAAGGTATCTAATGTGATTTTCATGGAGATTTCAAATGGATTTTTGGGGTAGTTGGGCGATAACTGATTTCACCAAAAACCCTAAGGAAGGTCGATTATCTCATGACTAAATTTTTTAGAACTAGAAGGATTAAATTAAAATTAATACTTTTATTGAAATTTATGGTTATTTTGATGTGAAATTCTTGTGGTATATTCATTTTGGGGTGATATTTGGAATTTGGTGAAAATGGATTATTATAGTGAAATTTTATTTGATGATGGTTTTTAAAATGTTTATATTAAAATTTGTATAATAGATTGATTTATGAAAATGGTTATCAATAAAAAGGGGTGGTTTTATTTAAATGTGAAGTGGCATGGACGAAATCCTAATGGATTATTTGGTTATGAAATAGTAGAATGCTTATTATTGTGGCTTTAGGGGGTGCATGTTCTTGTTTATGGTCATGATCATTTTATGCTTGTGTTAGAATGATCATAAGTGGGAACGATGTAACACTATAAAAATTGTATGCATAGTTTATGGAAGGTCCACCATCACGGATAAGTTGGTGTCCAGTACTACTAAATTGGAATGAAGTAAATGGGTTTTAACGGGAAGTTACACTATGATTGTTTACTGGTTTGGTTTTGTGAGACTCCGTAGTTATGATTTGTTTATTTGTGATTATGCAAGGTGTATTTTTTTTGAAAATATGTGATGGAAAATGGATTATGTATTCTTGAAATCTTTCCCTTGTATTTTCTGAATTTGGGGTAAAAGATGCTTGGTAATGATGTGTTTGGATGGTTGTAAATAGTTTAATTATTTGATGTTATATACAAAATACTTTATATAAATGTGTCCTAGTGGAATGTGTAGGGAATTCAATTGAGTAAAACCAACTACGTAATTGTACTCACACTATATTTTGAAACTGAGTTGATTTTTCAAATGTCGTTTTCTAGGACACATGTAATGGTACTGTATCTCATTTCCATAGTTATTCATCTTGATGATTGGTTGGTATTTTGGTGCTCAGATCATTGAGCTTAGTGTGGAGTTTTTATATAGTTTCATGGTTTCCATTCGGTCTTGTTGTTGAGTCTTCCACATGGTACTATGGTGTTGGGGTTTTGTGGGATTTTTTGTATTCATTTTTTAAATTTTTATGGAATAGCTAGTTTTCTCTTGGAAATATGTTATCATGGTTTACTTTGCTGAAATGCATCATGTTGTTGTGGTTGGTCATTACTTGTTTGACAAGATGGTCTTATTATAAGGTAATGTTTCCCCAACTATCAACGAAGACCTTAGCATTTATTTTTAGCCTTTTTCACCTTTTGAATGTTTCAAAAGGCCATGTATTATCTCACCATATACATAAACTAATAAGGAAGGGAAGGTACATTAAAAGTGGTATTAGTTGTTTGGTCCTTTGGCATTGGTTCCTAGTATTTCTCCGAGAGATGGAATTCATTCTTTGTTCATTCCTTGAGTCAAGAAGGTAGCATTAATTAGGATTTTTGGAACATGAAAGGTATATTAAAAAAAGACATATATAACCCTATTTATGCCTAACAACAAGTTACCATAGAGTTGGGTACATAAGTGTTTTAGAGACAATTATCGGCATTGGAAATATCATTATTGTGGGTGTACCAATGAGATGAGCATTGAAATCATTGTAAAAATGAATTCCCACTAGGATCGAAGATTTCATTTGGCATAAATAATTATGTTGTGTTATAAATGAATTCACTTGTGAAAAATATGGAACATATTTTCAAATGTATAGATTTGAATTGTGGATGGTTGTGGTATTTTGAAAATGGATCGAATTCCAAACATGGTGTATTTTTTAAAAAAATTGGGGAACATGGAAAATGTGATCTTTTGGAAATCCTTGTTGTGTTTGTAACAATTTAGTTGAATTTTAAATTTTAATCCTTTAATGAAATGGGAGTGATAATTATATTTGTTTTTTTGTACTATAGAATTGGAACTGGGTAGGCATCATAGAGACCAACCAGAGAAGGCTACTAAAAAGATGGTGAACCCGAGCCCCGGGTGAACAAGAAGTTAGTGCAGAGTATAGTGTATGATTTCTAATCTATGGAAAGTGGGAATAAATCACATGAGCCAAAGAATGTGGATCTTGTAGTTCAATTTTAGTGGTAGAATCCCCCCATCATTTGGGGTGATTCAGAACCCTAAAATGAGGAGGCATGGTTGAACATAATAAGTAGGATATTTTAATTCTTGGGAACACTTGTGGATATGAAAGTGATGTTATAAACTTACATGATGGAAGATCTTACCCAACAATTCTAGGTGGTGGCGGTCCAAGATGGAACACACAAAAGTATGAAATTCGAGGGTTTTGAGGAGTTTTTTAACAAATAATTATACCCTTATACATTTGGAGTTCAATGAAAAACATATTACAATTTTTTTAATGAAAGAGAACATATTGGTAATAGAATATGTGGTTGAGTTTATAAACATAGTTTGGTTTTCACCTGAGGTGGAGGGAACTACATCATTGAAAGAACATATATTTCAAATCCAAGATTGAGGTAGAAAATTTGGTCTAAAATAAAATTGTTATTTATAAATGATTTCACAGAAATGGTGAATAGAGAAACAATAACTAAAGGGTATATTTTTGGGACTACAGGCAGGGGAAGAATTTTTTTACCCATTGGAAATGGTAGGAACTCTAACACTAGGATCAAGTGGAAGAGGGACACTTAATTATAGGGTGGGAGTAGGGATACAAATCCAATTACAGTATCAGGGAATATTCCTTAAAAGCCTAAGATAAGTCATGATTTTCAAAGTGTGGCTCTATTGGCCAGATCAAGTAGGACTGTTTGGATGAAAATCGAACATGAAATAAATGTAAGATGGTGGGGATTATGTAGAATTATTGTCATAATTTTATGAGGTTGGAAGTTCATGACACTCCATAGGGGTCACATGTTTCAAATTCCATTATGGGATAGTTGGAAAAACATACCCCAATCAGCAATGTAAAGATTGTAATGGTGATTCAATTAATACCACGTCTCATCAACAAGGCAATGTAGATAAGTGTGTGGCAAAAATAAGTTGTTTGGAGATGAGTAGGTTGTGATGGATGATCAGTTCGGACCAATCATGGTGAGAGGAACAGTTCTTTTAAATTATACCTTTTTGAAAGTATTTTTTGATACATGTGTTTTGAATTATTTGTCTAATTATATTGTTGTTATTATTTTGGGTATAACTATGGAAATGATGTCTTTGGTCGTAAAAGTACAAAATACTCTAGGTCAAAGAGAATGTAAATAATTCCTATGTATAGCATGATAAATAGTTGTGGAAGGGGTTGATTTGATTTAGGAATTCTAAGTACATGTGATGGATACTTATGAAATAATTCTGTGTATGGATTGGATATCAATATTTAAGGGCCACATCAACTATTATGCATAAATAGTTTTGTTTGATGATAGATGATGGTGTCAAACATATTTTTAGAGAAGTGGAAATTGAAATTCTAGGTGAAACATAATTATGGGCACTAGTTTTTGGTCTGATCTCATATTATATAATATCATTTTCATTGGCATCAATGGAAGGAGTCGAACATAGTTATTTTCTATTGGTTGTTGATATGATTCTGGATGCATTTCTTGAATAATTTTCAGGGATTCCACCCATGAGAAATGAGGTGTTTACAGTTGATCCCATCTAGGGACTAGTCCTATATCACTTCTATCATACCAGATGGTACCGACAGAATTGTGGGAATTGAAAGTGTAGTTAGGGTTATTAGAAAACAAAAGGGTTCATTTTTCCGAGAAATTGTCTTTGTGTAGCATTGGTCTTTTTTGTTAAGAAGGAATATAGAACATTTAAGTAATGTGTTTATTATCATTGGATAAATCAAGTTATGATTAATAACCAATATCCACATCCATACTGGGACGATTTGTTTGATTAGTTGAGTGGAGCCCGGTGGTTCTCTAAAATTGACATGCAGTCAGGATATCATCAATTGCAGGTGTGGAAGGAGGATATTCTAGAAAATACATTAGAAGTAGATCTGGAAATTATGAGTATGTTCTTATTCCCTTTGGTATAACAAAAGAAACTATAGTTTCTATGGAAAAGATGGATCATATTTTTAATAAATAAATGGATTCTTTTATAGCGGTATTTGTTGATGATATATTGGTGTTTTCTAGGACACGACTAGAGCATGACAAATACTTTATGATAGTCTTGGGGATATTGATAGATCATAGGTTATATTCCAACTTGTCAAATTTCATTTTTGGATATAGGTGGTTCATTTCCATGGCCATGTTATTTCTGAAAAGGGTTTTTTAGTTGATCTGGAAATGATAGAGGCTATTATATCATGGGAATCATGAAAGAATTTTAACAATATAGAGATCATCCTTGGTCTAGCAGGGTACTATCAGTGTTTTGTTCCTGACTTCTCATTATTAGTCTTAATGATGATGGCTTTGACATGGAACCATGTTACATATCAATAGAATGACTAGTGTCAAAAATATTTTGAATAACTTAAGGGTCACCTTCCATTAGCACCCATCCAATTTATTCCTGAACTAGGGATTGGGTACATGAAGTATTTTGATGCATTGGGAACAAGGTTTGGTTGTGATGTAATGTAAAGAGATCATGTGGTTGTTTATGTCTCACAATATCCAAGGTTTACAGACAAGAACTACCAACAACATGATTTGGAGTTGAAGACAATAGTTCATGCCTCAGAAATATGGTGTCATTATCTATTTGGAGAGAACTTCAAAATGTTTATCGATTATAAGAGTTTAAAGAATATCATATCCCAATGAAATTATAATTTAATGAAAAAGAGATATATAGAGTATCTCCAAATGTTTGATTTTGGATTTATGTAGTCACTGAGTAAGGGAAAACTTTTTGGTGGATGCATTAAGTAGGAATTTATAAGCTCAAATGGGGAAATAGGCATCAGATTAGGGGAAATTGATGTTAGCTATAGTAGATATCTGGTTGGAATGTGAGGACCATTGTGAAAGAGTGGATATCCTTCTAGTATCATTAGTTACAACTTTGGATTAATTTGTTAAAGAGGCCCATGGGTCTGATTGTGTATGTATGGTGATGAAGTCAAAACACAATGGTGGGGAGACAATGGAGGGCTTGAAATCTAATGGGCATTCATTTTTGTGATTTTGAAATCATATGGTTGTAACACTAGTTTATTAGGAGGAAATATTAGGGACTTCCATCATTACAGATAGTTAATTCATCATAGAATTCACAAAATTGACAAGGTGTTGAAAGCCCAATATTTTGTGGGCAGATATGAAAAGTAATGTGGTATATTTTTTATCGAGATACCTAATTTTTCCACAATTCAAGGTTTAGAAACAGAATAAGGCATGAATGTTTCAATATTTACATATCCCTATATGCAAGTGGGAGTATATGGTGGTTTATTTTCTTACAGGTCTCCCAACAATGGCATGAAAGCATGATGAAAGATTGGTGATAGTGGATCACCTCACAAAGTCAGCCCATTTCATCCCTATTCATGAATCTCAGATGGTGGAGGATCTGTCCAAAATCAAAATACATGAAGTAGTAAAGAGTCATGGTATGAAAGTTTCTATTTTATCAGACAGAGTTTCGGGGTCACATCTCTTTTTTTGAAATGTTTGTATCAAGCTGTTGGATATTAGTAAACTATGAGTACAACATACCATCCTCAAACAGATGGGAAAACCAAAATAATGATATAAAAATTTGGAAGATATGTTATGGGATTGTGTAATATATTTTGGTAGATCATGGGAGGATAAATTTCTGTAGATAGAATTGTTATATAATAAAATTTATTGGGCCTCGATGCAAATAGATCTGTTCAAATCATTGTATAGGGATCCATTTTTTTATTCACTTTGTTTGGTGAAAAAATGTGAGACCTCGATAGTGGGATTTATCCTTTTCTAAGAGACTAAAATGAATATCATATTTATTAGGAAAATAATTGAGATGGACCAGAGTCATCAGAAATCCAAGTTAGATGATCATCGATGACTGTTGTTGTTAGTGGTTGGCGATCATATGTTTTTATGAATCTATATTAGGCTAAGTCATCATCAGTTAAGATATCAAGGCATGCTATCTCAAGGGTATATTAGGACTTTTTAGATACATGAGAAGTTTGGAGAGGTGGAATTTCAGCTATATTTTCCAACATGGTTCAATTTAGTGTGCAATTTATTCGATGTTTCTCAATTGATAAAGTATCATCCTGATTCTAACCATGTGATTCAATGAGATCATTGTGAGATAAAGCCAGATTCTTCATTGGTTCACATGGTAGTGTGGATTGTGGATAGAAAATAGAAATCCATTCGTGGTAAAAGGATCAGTCTAGTTTGGATTTGATTCAATGTTATCAAATTTAGGAGGAGACTTAGGAGTGGGAGAAAGAGAAGGTTGAGCAATGTCCCGATCTCTTTTGGAAAAGTATTGGTTCTCAACTTCTATGAATGGAATTTACAATGGATAGGAGAAGATAGAACCCCCATTTTGAGGAATGTAAAACATTATTAATCCATTTTATGTGTTTAATGTTGTTGTTTATGGTTTGGGAGTGTTTTTAATGGTTTTGGAATGGTTTGGAGGCTTTTCTGGAGCCGTACGGTTTAGAATAGTGAAGGGAAACCATGATGGATCTCTAGGTAATCGTGAAACTTGATATATCTGGATTCCCATAGTTTTCACACCTCTTGTCAACCATGTGAGTAGGACACGAATAATGTCCATTTTGAATGTAATCGGAGCATGATTATTGTATAGTTTCCCTATCTTTTAGAGGTAACTCTACACGAAAAAGGGGGTTTTAAACATAAGGATCACTCAATGTTTTCCCTATACTCTCAACTATTCCTCCAACTTGACCCCCACTCAGGATTTAGGGTTATCAATGGATATAAGGCCTCCCACAATCATTTTGGAAGAGATTCAAAGGGTTTTCATGTTGTTGTGAATGAAATTATCCATTGATAAACTTTCTCTCTAGGTTTCATTGTGGTTTTCTTTATATAGATATCTCCCTCTCTCCCGGTATTCTATATCTATACCCATAACATATTTATATTTTTTTTCCTAAAATGAGGATATTGGGGATTGTTGTTGATATGAAAAGGGATCTATGGTGATTTTGATGGAGATTTCACATAGATTTGTGGTGTGTCTGAGCGTTGGTCGAATTCACTAAAAACCTAAGGTAGGAAGATTCTACTTCATATCCATTTGATATAACTAGAAGAATTTAATTTCATTAAATATGGTTTTTTATAAATTTATGGTGATTTTTATGTGATACACCTATTGGAAATTTTTTTTGTGATGGTTTTTGGATTTTGGGGAAAATGGGTGATTGTTGTGAAATGGTCTTTGATGTTGGGTTTTAAAATATTGAATTTAAAATTGGTATCATGGATTAATTTTTGAAAATGGTATGTGAAAATGGTTACCAATAAAAACAGGTTGTTTTACTAAATTGTGATGTGTCAAGGATAAAGTCTTATGGGATTTATTTGTTGTGAAATATTTGTGTGCATATTGTTATGGCTCTAGTGGGTGTATGAGATTGTTTATTGGCATGGGTATATTATTTTGGAATTGAAATGATGAGAACTAGTAAGGGAGCACCAGAATTAAAAAGGGGACTGACATTGTATGTATAGGCTACTATTTAGGATAAGTGGTCATGAAGTTCCAAAAAATTGGAAAGGAGTAAACAGGTTTGGATGGAAAATTCCACCATGATTATCTAATGGTTTAGATGTGTGAGACTCCGTGTTTATGATTTGTTTGTTTGTGGCTATTTAAGGTTTAATTTTTTATGATAATATGTGATTGAGAATGGGTTTTTTTATTTCCCTTGTATTGTGTGAATTTTGTGTAAAAGTGTCGTTGTAAGGGTTTGTTTGGCTTACTGTAAATTGTTTCACTATTTGATGTTTTATATAATACAATTTATATAAATTTGATAATGGTTCTATCCTAGTGGTACATGTTCTGAATAAATTTTGGGAAAACCTACTGAGTAATAGTACTCACCCATGCTTTGGCACGTTGGTGCTTTTGCAGATGTCTTTTTCTAGGACATAGGTAAAGGTAAAGCATATCAATTCCTTAGTGGTTCATCGTGATTCTTGGGAGGTATTTTAGTTCATATAAGATTGGTGTTGGTGTGGATATATGGAACATGTCATGTTTTTTGGGTATTTTGTTGATTCTTCCACTTGGTACTCTAATATTGGGGTTTTTAGGATTAGCTATATTGGTTTATGGAAACTGTTATGGAATAGTTGGTTATCTCTTGGAAATGTGTTATCATGGTTTACATTGCTGACATGAATCATGTAGTTGTGTATGGTTATGAATTTTGGTTTGGATGGTTTTATTCTATGGGAAAATCATTCCTCGACTATCTTTGAATCCCTCAAAGTTTATTCCCATCCTTTGGTGACTTCAGAATGTCTCCTAAGTCCATGTAGCTTCTCAATGCCTTCCCAAGACAATTAGGAGGGGTGTTACATTATGTAAATAATATATGGTATTATAAATATGATAATGGCACTATAATATATGTATAATAAACCTGTATTTATTACCAAGGAGGTTTAAATGAGTAAGATGGAAGTAGAGACTTAATTTATGATATTTCTGTCACACTTTTATATCTGTGAGGCATGTGTGATATTTACCACTTTTTATTTTGTGTGGTGTATATACTGAATGGTAATGTATCTTATATTTATTATTATTAATTTTAGGGGTATGTTCATATACATATATTTAGCTTGCTTTCATGGGTCGCATGATTTAGAAGTTGCCAATGTGGTAAAGGTTTATAGGATAAAATCCCATTGTTTATCAAGATTGTTTATGAAAATGATTATGATAATGGATTATTATGATCTATATTTTAAGAAATGCATGAATTTGATTCTCCATTGTTTATTTCTAGAGAATGAATTTTTTCTATCGATTTTACTCTCTTTAATAATTATGGAGACCAAACGAATAAAATTAATAAAAATTGACTTTATTTATCTCTTCATCCATAATCATTTTTCTTCCATGTATATGTTTTCTAAAAAATACTTTCAAAATGTGTTCAATATTCTAAAAACATTTTTAATTACATTTTAACCCATGTATGCTTTTTTTAAAATGGTATTAAGGGAATATTCATATCATTTTTTGAATGAGAAACTTTTTAATTTTATAGAAAATGTTAACAGACTCTATATTATAACGTGTACAATATGAATTCTATTTTCCACTTTCAGGACGAATCAATGGTTTAAATCATGCATTAAAATTTTACAGTAGTTTTTAAAAGAAAATTATTCTTTAACATTTATGAAATTTTTATATTTCAAATGACTTATTCCAAAGTAGAAATATCAGTTTTCTCAAGAAAATTTCCATGTGATATTTCTAAATAACTTTCCATCACATATGACTTCCTTTGATGCAACTTAAGATTTACTGGGGATATAAT
The DNA here is from genome assembly GCA_963277665.1 of Viscum album. Lineage (NCBI taxonomy): Eukaryota > Viridiplantae > Streptophyta > Magnoliopsida > Santalales > Viscaceae > Viscum > Viscum album. The sequence continues at coordinate 1,279,441,196 of OY728127.1, forward strand.
CCAATTATTCCATCATTATTCTTTCAATGGATTTTTTTTGTAGTGATAACATATTTATGGAATATGTTCTACTTTTATGGGTTATTTTATGATGAAAAGATAGAATTTTTATATAACCTATTATTTTACATGGGTTATACTATAATGATATGTTTATATTACTCATTTCATTTCATGGGTTCTAATATGATGAATGTTTATAATATTATGGAACACATATTTATTATTTTAATTATGTCATTGTTAAGACCTATATATCTTTCCAATACAGTAGGTAATGATTGATATCTCATGAGATAAACAGTAATTGAATGGGGTGTGATCCTAGTTTATTAAGGAACTTCTTCCAAAATGATTTTTGGGGAGTGAACATTGACTACTACACTTGTGGAGTGAACCCATTCAACCATGATTTTCAGGGAACATACACTTTGCTATTAAGAAATTATATTCTATGTAGATGTGTATTCTACCGATCTATTTCATATTCTAATATTGTGTTATCAGGGACTATTTCCTTTGATTCCATTATGATTCAGGTTTTATGAAATTCCACTATTTTTGAAATTTATGATGCTTTTAATATAAGATATGTAGGGTATGGTTTTCAAATGTTATTATCATGTTCTAATACCCTTATAATCATATCATATTTATGTCTCTATTTTTTACTCTTACTGGGCATTTGAGATCACCCTTTCTTATATTTCCTTTCCCTAATTTTCGAAGAAACATATTATGTATGATATATCTAAAGAGGAAGAGAGTTAGGATGAACCTAGTCAGATATAATGTAGTTCAACTATGAACATGTTGTTTATGAGTCCATGTTTCCAAACGTACCATAATTATAAGATTATGGAATGGTTTGTTATGTTTTGTAAGGAATATTAATATATTAAGATGTGATATCTATGTATGAAAGGTATTTACCTCTATAGTTGGTATCATATAATGTTATAATTAACATTTGGAAAATTGGATGATAAGAATTTTGTGATATTCCTATGGTTTTGTCTAAAGATAATTCTACCCATATGTCAAATCGTAAGAAACAATACTATAATTTTCGTGAAGGATCGAGTGACTAGAATCCAATCAATTACATCCCGATAGAGAGATTACAAGTATATGTGGATCTAATTTATTTTTACCTAGGGGTAATAACTCTGAAAGAGGCACATTGATATTGGATCGATCATCTCTTGATGTATGACAGAGGGCCTTTCTACACTCCTAGTTTGACACTCCTTGGGGATATGATTTGGAAATAAAAAAAAATCTTATAAACCATCATGAATGGTTTTAATAGATTATATCCATGAATGAACTAGATTTAAAATAAGATGTAGTAGATTAAAAAATTGTGTCATTTTCTAGACATTATATGAGTGATTTAATCATGATTAAGGATCCATGGTGGTTATATTAACAATTTATGTTTCACAAAAGGGTTTAAGGTAATGAAATAAAATTGAAGTGGTAAAAGATATGATCAAATATTAATGTAACCTATTTGTTCCTAATGAAATTTATGAAAGAATATTTATTCATATCCATAATTATTAAACGTTGAATTAGTAGTGAAATCATCCAGTGCAAATGTTATCACAATTAAAGTATATTGTTTTTCTCAGGTCGATGTTTTTGGGAATGTTCATCTAATAAATAATTCTATTATACCTCAGGTTGAATATGTTGTTTTCATAGGAAAGGATTTTATTTATATACATGATGAGGAAGGGAAGTAACATTTAATATTCCAAACCAATCTATGATTTTCTTTCAAAGGGAGTATAAGTATAAACATCTGATTGAAATACAATCCACATTATGGGTCATAATTCTTTTCAAAAAGGTTTATTGTCTCAGATGGTTAAGGGTACTGTCAACACTAATTATATTTCTTTTTTGGATTTTTTTGATGTATTTTTAGAAATGGTATCGATTATTCCACTGAATTATGAAGTTGGGTTGTCAATAGATTCCACACTTGGTGCTATAACATTTTCAAAGACTCCATATTGAATATCACTTATTTATTTGTTAGAATAGAAGATGAAACATGAGGAAAATCCTAAAAAGTGATTCTTTTCTCCAAGGGTGTCACCTTACACTACACCTTTCCATCATGTTAAGAAGAAATAAGGTTCAATGAAACTAATATTGATTATTAGTAATTGGACAATATCATAACGAAGAATAATTATCCTATAAATATATTTATAATTTTCCTAACCAATTACATAAAGTTCATTACTTTCCCTAGATTGACCATAATTCTAGATAACAAAAATTTAAGGTTAATAAGGTGGATATACTCATGGAAACATTTCATAAAATGAATAGGCATTATGAATATATAGTTAATCCATTTGGTCTTATTAATTCACCCAATATCTTTATGGATTTAATGAATAATGTATTTTTATATTAACTTTATTAGTTTGATGTAGTGTTTACAGATGATATTCTTATACATTCAATGTGAAATAATGATCATAATAATCACTTGAGAATTGTCATAATGATCATAAGGAAGGATAAATTTTTTTGTGTATTTATAAAGAGTGATTTTTATACTAAATGTTTCAATTTTATCATATAATCTCAAGAGAGGGTATATTAGGGGATTCAACAAAGACAGAGGCTATTATAAATTGTAACAGTACAAATATTATGAAAAGGTTCTATGGTTTTCATATTTTGGATAAATATTATCAACAATTTATGAAGAATTTATCAGGACTATCTAATATAATCAGTTTGTTATCATAGATGGGAGAAGAGTTCCTATATATGGGGGAATGTGGTGAAAATTTCAAGAAACTAAAGGGAAGGTTATTCAGTGAACCTCTTCTTATACTACCTTATAGTGGATAAGGTTTTATAATATATAGTGTTGCACCAAATTATGGATTAGGGTGAATCTGCATATAGAATAATATGTCGATAGATTATTCCCCATTACAATTTATGGTTCATGTTTAAAATTAACCTACTCATGATATGGTTGTACGTATGGTTATTCTTTAATTAATGATATGGATTGATTATATTTATGGAGAATGGTGTGATATATATATTAATTATAGGAATCTAAAGTATATATTAAAAAATATACTATTGAACATGTTTCAGAGAAGATGGTAATAAATGATTAGATGTCATGACTTCTCAATACATTACAACCTTGGGAAAGGGAACAATTTGGATGATGCTAAAAGTAAAAAAGATCATTCTAGCCTATCTATGATGAGGATAATAAAATATCCAATATTTATGGATTTTCAAAGGATCAATCTGGAAATCACGAAGGAAGGGGATAAATCTTATCCTTCTCAATTATGTGTTCAATCATTAATACATGTGAAGCTTAAATAGGGGTAGAATGAAGATGTAGTTCTGAAAAATAAGGTGAGAAATGTTCCTCAGTTTCACCTTGATTGTGATGGAATTATAATATTAAAGAAAATTTTATGAGTCCCGTCCATACTATATTTGAATGATCTATAAGGGGATGAAAATAGTTATTCATTCAATATTCATCATGGAAGTACACAGTTGTATATAGATTTGAAAAATATTTTCTTGTGTGTTATAATGAAGGGAGATTTTGCAAAGTTTTCATCTCATTTCTTGGTATCTCAGTAAGATGATGCTGAGAAAAAAATTATAAGGGGGTGTTTTAATTATTACACATAACAGAATTGAAATGGGAAAACATCAACATGGATTTTTTTTCATCACACTCCATAATATATATAAAGTGAATAATGTTATATTTGACATAATTGATAATCTTTCTATGTCATCACACATAATTTCAATTAATGATTACTTCTATTTGGATCAACATTCTAGGATATTAGTGATGTCGTAAGGTTTTATGGTGAATCAAATTCTATTATATCTGATTTAGATCTACGGTTTACCTTGATGTCCCATAGAATCCTTTAACAAGCTCTTAATGTAGAATGGGGTTTCAATAATGCATATAATTTTTTGAATATTGGTTACTCTGAGATAATAATTTATATTCTAGAAGATATTTTGAGATATTTTTATATGTGTTTCATAGGTAGTTGGTATCAGCACATTCTCTAGTTGAGTTTTCATAGAGAAATATATTTCAATCGATCATTACAATGGATCCTTATGAAGAACTCAAGGGAAGGAAGTGAAAAAAATCCAAATGTTAGAATAAAGTTAGGGAGGAAATCTATTGTGGCCTGATATAGATGAGTAATTGGATGAGAATATTATATATATTTTGAATCACATAAGGTCAACACAATGTTGAATGAATGTTATGCTGATATTCATTGACATGATCTATTATATGATGTTGGTGATATTTTTTTACAGTGAATTTCATAATAAAATAATCTTATGAGATTATAAAATAAAGGAAATATTCATCCTAGGTATATTTACCCTTTTGATATTATTGACCGAGAATGGATGGTTGGTTAACACTGCATGCTTCCACCAAACCTCTCCCAAGACAATGTTGTGTTACATGTCTCTACTTAGAGGAAGTAAATACTTGAACCTTCAATTTTAATAAAATCCGATGTCATAACACTAAATTAAGATCTTCCTTATGAGGAATAAATAGTTCATATCCTGGATCATAGAGATATTGTTCTATCCACTCACCTGGTAATTTTTTTATGGTGAAATCACCTATTTGAAAAGGAATGTTATAAAATAAATTTTAAAATTGTTAGAATGAATTGGAATATCCAAATATTGATAATTAATTATAATTGTTTTATATAATGAAAAATTATTGACAAATAGTACATAATATTTAGTAATGTTTTATTTGCTTTTAAAATAATGTTTTATCAAAAAAAAGTAATTGTTTTTGTGAATAGAAATTAAAAGTAATTTTTACACATTTAAAATATTAATTAAACCAAATAAAGATAATTTTTTAAATATTCATTTGACAAATATATTTTTGTGAATTTGTTTCTACTTTTTTAAAATGATACTTTGTGATGAATAGTAAAATATAATTATTTTTATTAAAAAAAATTCCTTTTCATTTAAAGAATATACAAGATAAATTTTATTCTAATATGGTTTTAAAAGTAAAATTATTCAACTGTATATTTATTTATGAAATATATGTTATTGTAATTAATTTCATATTGAATTTGTTTATTTTAACTTTCTATATTTATAAAATATTTTTCTTTGGAAACCAATTTTTCATCTCATTATATGATAATTTTAAATTAATGTGTGCCACTTATCTAAATTGAATATGGTAAAACAGATTCCAATTCTGATTTATCATTATTAATATTAGGTAATAAGGTTAACTTAATTTCTTCTCATAATGAATTATAAAAACAAAAAAAATATATTTGGTTAGTTAAGGGTGATGTTGTGTTTTGTGCGTTAAATGGGCTTGTGTTTAAATTATTTTTCCTCATAGTTATAATTTTTATTTAAAAATTTGGTATAAATATTTTTAATCATCAAATCCATATTATCTAATAATTATCATTTAATTTTTATTCTTAAGGGATAAATCACCTAGGTAAATAAATAAAAAAACCTAGTTACCATTGTGAAAAATAAAATGGCAAAAGAATGTAAAAAAACATTCTTTGAAATAATATTTTTAAAACATGCCTTTTTGGGATGTGTTTATAAAAAATATATTCCATCAAATCCATTAATTATCAATTTTTTTGGAACATGGCCTTGAGATTAAATTCCCATTATTGAATAATTTTTGGAAGTTAAAAAAAAATTCTACTTCTCCTAAATTTTTAAAGGGGACCTCGTCCCCTCACTTCATCAAAAAACCTATAACCTTTGAATCATACAAACCCTTCCAATATCTCTCTAAAATTTAGTTTCCCTATTATATATCTTCTCATATTACAAAAATACCTATCATAGGGTTCTTAATAAGATATCCAAATGAGTTTTATCTAAGTGAAGGTAATTGTCTTCACTAAGCCCTAATTTCACATCATCAATTACCACATTCATTAATGTACTAATAGTTTTCATATATAAACACCCATATCTACCATATAATTATATGTTATTAATCAAATTTAATAAGAAATATCCATCTCATCATCTATTAAATGAGAAACAAAATAGTCGATCGTGTGTACGGTGGTCTACCGCCTTGTGAATTGATGTAATTCCTTTCCCATTACCACCTCTCAAGGATAAATATAATGAATGATTTAATATATATATATATATTTATTATTTATGATATTATAAATTTTAATGAATTATAATATCACATATACCTTAACACTTTCCATTATGTTAGAATATGATAACGTTGCTCAGGTGTACGGTGAACTACCGCCTTCCAAAGATATTTGATTCATTTTTCACCTACGGATTTCATGGAAGTTAAAAAAGGATAAATTTAATGATTATATGTGATAAATATGAAATAATAATTATTCTTTAAAGGTGAATTAATATTTTTTTTCTGTCTATCGATAAAATGGAAATTATGCTCACTCGTACATATGACCTACCATCTCTTTGAGTGGTGTAGTTAATTTTATATATTTAACTTATATGGATTAATCTAATTATGTATATGATATATATATATATATATATGATATTAATATCATTTTTAACCATATATATATTTTTTAACCATGATAAAATGAAAATGAATGAAAATACCAAACCAAAGCATCCACGAAATATGTAGTTATTACAAAAAATGTTATTTTAATATGTAATTGTAAATAAAAAAGTAATAAAAGGGAAAATTTAAATCATATATGTTATGATATATATGAGTGTACATTGTTAATGATATACAATAAACCTATATTTTTTAAATATGGTATTTGAATTATTATTATGTAATTTGATAATAAAAGTAAGGGATTTCCATCTCACTTGAATCCCTGTGAGGCACATTACATATTCATCACTTATTATTTTTTATGGTGTATATACTGAACATGAAGGTATTTTATGATGATTATTATGATTTGTTTGGTATTTTTATATCAATCCATGGTATATTATTTTATTTGGATTATAATTTAAATGTTACCAATGTTGTAATGATTTTAATATTGTTATCCCATTATTTATCGAGATTTTTTATGATTAGGCTTCAGATCATGATATAGTAAGATAAACCACTAAAGAATCTAATTAGTTATCTTATACTATAATTTTTATGGATAATACTTTTTTCCTTTTATTTTCGTCACCTTAATGAGCAAAGAGATGATTTTTAAACAAAATTCACCTTTATTTCTCTCATCATTAAAAATTATTTTTATTCCATATATATATATATTTTAATTGTTTTAAATATACTTATTAATATCGGAAAATATTTTTTAAATTCAATTTTAATAATTTTTAAATTTTCACTATGTTTTAAAAGGAGTTTTCTTACAAGTTTCTAAACAAGGTATAATTAACATTTTCTGAATATGTGAATGGAATATTTGTTTTAACATGTAAAACATAAATGCCATATTCTTCTACCATAACCACTGAATGGTTCAAATCATCCATTACATGTTTACAAGGTTATATTAAAATAAAATCATTTCTTTAATATTTAATATATTTTCAACTTTTAATTTAGAGATTTTAAAGTGGAAAAGATATTTTCCTCGATTAATGTTCCATGTAATCTTTCAAAGTAATTTTCCATCTAAGATGGAAACCGTTGATGTTAGTTAAGATTTAGTAGGGTTATGATCCAATGATTCTATACTTAGTATTTATCTATATGAATTATTTTTATGATGATAATATGGTTATGGAACTCGTTCCATCTCTATGGGTTCTTATATGATGAAAAGATCAAATGTTTATGAAAAATATTTTTTCCATGGGGTTTCCCTGGATGAAATGTTTATGAAACCCATTTATTTTCCCGGATTCTTATATGATATATTTTTTATGATCATATGAAAAAATATGTATTATTATCGTTATATGATGAGTCAGACCTATACCTCCAATAATGAATTTGATAAAGACTAATATATCATGAGATAAATAGGACCAAAATGTGTTGTAAACCCAATTCACTAAGGATATTTGTCCTCTGTAAAAGTATTTAGAGTGAACCATGAATAATACAATAATTTGGGTGGTAAACCCATTCCAATACTATAGTCATGGAAATTAAACTTGATCACTAATGAAATAATTTTATATGCTAATTTTTAAACCAATAATAAATTTTTAATACCATTGTTATGCTCTGAAGGATTATGTTCTTTGATTCCCTGTTGATTCATGTCTTATAAACTAACATTATTTATAACATGAGTAATATTTCTGATGATGAATTATATGTTCTAATTTTAAAATGTTATTTTCATGTTACAAAACCCTTATGCTGATGTTATGTTAATATCTCCATGGTTTACCCTTACCGAGCTTTTAATCTCATCATTTATTGTGATTCCTTTCAGAGGGTTAGGAAAAATGGTATTATATATGAGATGTATTATGATGTTTCTAGTTATGAAGATCCTCATGGGAAATAATTTAGCTCACCTTTGATCCATTTAATTATTTATACTTGTTTCTAATGGACCTAAACATAATTAATTCTGTAATGGATTGTTATGTTATGTTATGAATATCCATCTATTCAGATTTTATATCAATTTATGAAGAGATATGTTCACTATAATTAAAGTTTAAACATAGAATACAAACCCAATTAATAAATATCCTTTCAATAAACTCAGATACACTATTTTTCTAGGTATAACTATAATAGTTTTTTACCACCAAATTAATTTAATATAACATAATTCCATAAATTATATACCATTTTACTCTACTCAATTTTTGGACCTCATGTATTTTATATTGGACCCCAATTCATTCTCGAAACATAGTAAAAATATCAAATTACTTTTTCAAGAAGTAAAATCATAACTTCCATATTGAGTCATCAATAAATGTAACATTATATGGTGAGTCACCATGACAATATACTAGTGGTGTTCATCATATAATTTTGGGGATATGGTCTAACATTATAGACTATGTTGTTCTATTTCCTTTCATAAAAGAGGACTTATTTTTTTTTCCAATGATATAATCTTCACATATGAAAACCTCCATGAACTTCATCTATAGTAGTATATATTTTTTATGCAAGACCTACAATTATTTGTCACTCATTTGAATTAACCTAAAATGATAAATTTGTTAATCCCCATATAAGTTTTCCATCTTCACCTAGTAAATTATTTTATTATTATTTTGTATCCTTTCACTCTACATTATTTCAGTTATAACCATGTCCCCATTGTAATTTGTGAAGAACCCATAATTAATGTGGCTCTAAATATTACATCATCAACATTTATGATAGATATAATATTTATTATTAACATAGGGATATATTTTATATGATTCAAAATAAGAAAATATTTACTATTAGTTTAATTTATACATCTCCCTTTCCCATAATTTGTAATGTTCCAACACCAGAATGATTTACATTATCAAAATCCCTTGAAGCTTAATTGTGGAGAAAATTATTCCTTAACCAAGAATGGAATGACTCTGATGAAATTAAATTCCAATACTATATTTAAATGTATATGCTTAGTAATGGAATGTCACCACTGCACTTAGTTAATATGAATGTTTATTTTGTTGGGTGCCTTTTATTTCTACCTTTACACATTAAAATTTCTATTCATCTCAATAAAATAGATATTATCATCAGTTTCTTTTCTATAATCTCTTTACATGAATTAAAACATCATATTTTAAAAAAAAATTGTATCAATCACCCTATTCCATCAACGTTCAGAGTAGAACAACAGAATCCTTTTAAATCTCTCCTATAAATTTTCACATTGAGGATAATATCTTTGAAATGAATAAGATTAAATGTAATATTCATATGCTAATTTCAAATATTTTTAATATTATCCATAAAATATCTTTTATTGAAGAAAATGATACTAGTGACGTATCTTATCATCGAACATTATTACCATTGATTCCAATTAACTTTTAATAGAATTGAATTTTTTATTTGAATAATTGTAATAATACCTCAAATCCTTTTTTTATTTATTAACCATCACATTTGACACTATTTATTATGTAAAGTTTGTGTTTTATATGTTTACTAGTGTTTCATAAAACACATTAGTCATATTCTTTTCTTAAATGATGAATTTATTGTTTTTTCCAAAATAAGGTAGATAACATACAGAACATTCCTATATAATATATCCCACTCTGTGCTTTTTATATCACACACACAGTCCATATTTTTATTTTCAAATGACACTTTTAAAGGGTATGTATAAACCAAAAAAAATCCAAACGTTACAATTTCAACAACTATATGATCTAGCCACTATAAATTCAAATTTCAGAGGACCGCTCATTAATTAAAATAATTCAAAAATAAAATAGATCAAAACCACCATACATAGACTACATGAAATTCCACATCAATCTTTCACCATTTCTCACTTCACTACCATCATCAACATTAGAGACGAACACATCCTCACCATTAAGAAGCATGTTGTCTTCACCATCTCTCTCCCTATGTCACCCACTCAAACTAACATCCCAAAAATCAATGAAATCATTCACACAGCTCCACCTTAGAGATAGTAGGGGAATCATGGATCTATAGAAGAGAATAAATCAGTCGATTTTAGGGCCAAACATCATCATGAATCCCTAGAACTGTCGACACCGAATAAATCAAACACCGTTGCTGCCATCACATTCAACCATGAAACAAAAAGTGTTCTGAAGAAGATTCTGCACCATCATTTTTGATGGACAAGATAGTTTGAATGGGAAGATGAGAATCACACCCTAATTCACCATTCACAACATCCTAAACCCATAACTTGTTGGTGCCATCCGAGATACCACCGAAACCCACCCCATCAGAGAACAAAATCCGGATCTAATAATCCTCCAGAGAAACATGCCCTAAATTTTTCACATAGATGAACAACACTGGTAGTGAATTAATAGAAGAAAATAAGACAATAACCATCATATAAACATAATAATATTAAATAATGTATAAATTCCATATCGATGAATGGAACCGAATATAGAACCGAATTGGGGATATAAGCCTATGTAAAATAGGGAAATAATAAATTGAAGAGGAAAGGGGATTTGAATCATAAAAGAAGAAAGAGAAACTTGGAGATCCATGACTGATGTATTAAAAATCAAAAAAAAACATGAAATTGATTCTCCTAGTTCAACCTAGAAAGGATTATCTAACGAAGAGTTTAGATCACATAAGACACATCTAGGGAATATCTAACATGCCATCATCTAGTCACCGTCGAATAAATGTTCCCGAATCCCAGGACACTATAATAGATAGATCATCCTAAGAGGACAAGCCCGAGGAGGAAACAAAGACAGATAGGACATAGTAGAAAAGGAATGGAAGGATAAAAAAGAAGAGGTAGATATGTGGCACACCAACACAAGATGAGAAACCCTAGGGAAGGCAGCAAATGCTCTAGTGAGCTCTTTGGGTGAGAACAGAGCGATCTATGATTTTTATATCATTTTGAGTTTTACCACGAAATGTAAACTAATTTTTTGAGAAAAGTAGAGAATAATATGAATTTATTAAAATAAAAAATTAGATCTATCAAATTAATAATATTTCATATTACCTTATTTTATAATAATTTTAATACTTGATTTATATAACCCTCATTATAATGGAATCTGATGTTTAGTAGGTGTTTTATTTAATTTAGATATTTTTAAATTAAATGGAGAAAATTGAGAGTTTTTGTGTAGATTTATGTGATGGGAGGAGAATTAATGGGGTTTATAGGTGGCTCTAAATCATATTTTTCTAACAGCTAGAAATAGGTAATCTATGTGGGGTACCAAGTACCTAGTGTAGGTATCTGAAGTGACCAAAAAACAAAATCTACGGTCAGATGCTATAAATTAAAACATTAAACATATAATTTATTACCAAGTGATATTACCTTAGCATAGAACACGTATATTTTACATTAGTACCATTATATAAAACAATAATCTCACCTATTCACACATTGTCTGAACCTAAATGTTTAGTGTATTTGGAGAGTAGCTATATGATATTCTTATTTTAAAATTAGTCTTCAACATTTCCCAAAAATAATCTTCTAACACATTACCATTTTAGACACATATTATATAACACACTCCTTAATTAAAATTGAAATGAAAACATAAGAAACTGATGATCTCAGATGCTTAATAAGGGTTATCATATACGATAAATATTGATGATTATAAGAATTAGATGGAAATTTGAGTATGAAAACATAATTGAAAATAACCCAACCCTTGTAGACCGAAGTTTATGACTTAGTTTACTAAATTATAATAGAAACAATAATAGAGTCTCAATGTACCGATCAATCAAGTAGTTTTAAAATCTAGATTAAATAAATTAACTTTACATAACAACTTAAAATGAAATAGTACATAGAAACTCCATTGGATACACCCACAAACTCCTAGATTATCCCTACATATTATTCGTAATATACATATTTGCATCCTAGGGAAAAATAAAACATAAGAAATGGGTGAGATCAGAAACTCAGTAAGGGTAAAAAATTCTGTGGAATATTATCATAAATAAACATGAACAATAAGTTATGTTGAATTACTAAAACACACAACATTAAAAGATAATCTTGAGAACAATATAGAATGAATAAAAGCGGAATAAATAATGACATATAGAAAATAAAATGATAATAAAACAAATCCAATGATATTATACTATGAAAATAGTCACATGGATTATCAATTAATAATATCATAATGAGGGAATGCATAATTCCAGACATTATAATCATACAATCGAGGAATTAACCAAGACATTTGAAAATAAATGGTTAAGGCCCTGACCGAATTTAATTTTTTTGGTACCATGAGAACAACTGAATAATAAAAGGGATATAGAAATCGCCACACATCACATACTAGGTTCAATTCATTCCACATATAAATTGGGTGAAACATAAATAACATATAGATATGACATGTATGTAACATTCCATATTCAATAAACAAAATAACTAACCATTATAAGCAATACAGGTAATGGTATTAATATATCTCATCCAAATTATATCCAATTATTAACCACTAAATAAAATATGTTATATGATATCATAAAATATTAATCCCAATTATGAATAATATTCAACCAAGGGAAGTGAAATTGTTGAAAATACTATAATAAAATCATTGAGGATTTTTTGAGAAAAATACCATTTTTTCTTTACAAAGAAGAGTTCATTTGGATAATATTTTCACAAAACCAAAATGAAATAATATAGTTAAAATTTTTAGTTTTTAGAATAATATTTTTTTCAAAAAATATATTATATAGTGTACTTAAAATGGGTATGAAATTGGAGAGTTTCCATTAATCGGGCTTCTTTATTAGGAATAATTGGGTAAAGATCCTTAAAAAAACATGAAAATATACATCAAAGAATGAATGATTTTTTATTGTTAAAAATATATAGAAAATTTACATAGATTTTTTGAGGATTAAATAATAATAATAAACAATTTTATTGGGGATAAGATAGAGAAGACGTTACAAAAATGATAATAGCGGTTCTAGGATAATTCCTTAACTTATAACCAAATGTTTTCTCCACTTGACATTATTTTCTAGGAAGTTGAAATTTGTTTCATTAAAAAATAAATTCATTTCCTCCTATACATTTATCTGATATATTATAATTTCATTAATTTCATTTATGGTCTTTTTGATGATTTAATGATACAATTTTATCATTCCAGGATTGTTTGTGTCCTTTGTTTTCATTGAGGGTTTACTTGTACTCATGTACCAAATAATATGTAAAATATGAATAAATATACATAATTGAAGTTATATTTTGTTAATGAAAACATTGAAAATTATATTTTATATAATTTATTTTGTTTTTTTGGTGATTATGAGTCATTTGATAAGACATTAGCGATAATCTTTTAGATTAATTTGGTAGTTTTTTCGATCATCACAAACAAGTTTTGTTTTATTAATTAACATCATGTATAATAATTATAGAATATTAAATATCATATTATAATATATTATATTATGTTTTTAATTTAAAAATTGATCAATGTCCCACCTTTAAGGTGTTAAAGGAAATTCAATACTCGTCATCCTTGAATGTGATAAATCATCAAATCACAAGAAAATGTTTTCATTTTTAGAACAAAATGAGAGGGAAGTGAATTGATGATGGATTATTTTATCAAGAAAATAAAATTATTGAACATTGAATATAATTGATATATCATTTCCCTTTCGTATAGGGATGTTATGATAAGATAATAAAAGAAAATAATTTGAAAAAAATAAAAGAAAAATAAAGAGGTTTTAACCTCTCGATTTACACTTCCTTGAGAACATCTTCAGGGATGTTGGTTTGGTATTTTGATGAGTCCAAGGGATCTAAGATGTGGGGTAGAGTATTTAAAATATTTTTGGTCTGAATCTCAACAATGTTTAAAATTTTTACAGTGTGAGGAGAAGAGGTGGTTAGGGGTGGTATTTATAAGGGAGGAGAGGGGTGATTTCTCGTTATTTTTATCATTATTTTTTATGTTGGGATAAATATTATGAATAGTTTGAGAATTATCACAATATATATATAAATAGGTAAATAGAGTTGAAGAATATGGGATTACATCATCCATACATCATCCATGAATCAATATTTCTGGTATTTATCATTTATTATAAATTATCGTATTTTACTATTCACTAAAAGTCCATGTAATTTAGAAAAATCCGAAAAAATTTCCATAAATTTTTTTATGGGTAGAAGTTAAAAATTTACTCCTTTTTATGAAAATAATTTTCTAAATATTTTATTTTTAATCTCTTGTTAAAATTCTTATTTACTTAAAAATACAAATTTTAATATTATAACAGATTTTAGATACAGTCAAAAATTAACTAAGGTCTAAAAAATTATCATATAATCATAAAATAACACAATATTAATTAATTCATTCATTTTATGAAAATAAATTTTATTTTAAGTCATTATATTAAAAACTGAATTGTAAATAAACATTTATGCTTTATAAAAAACCCAACACTTAATTAATCATTTTTTGCATCATTTTTTACATACAATATCAAATAATTATATTATATTTTCATTTATAGGATTGATAAATTTTATTTATATATTCATTTGTGAATTTACTATTCTATTGTCTAGTTTACTATTCATAAGGGTGAAATTACTATTCCAATGGTGATGTTAATATTCTCTTGGTATAAGATCCTTAACTTCTACAAATACCTGTTATTTCAATTATTCTTTATTTATAATGTTTTTGTTGTGTCTTCTATGTGATTTTATGTGATTCATAGTATATGAAATAATTATATTAAGGGATATTTCATTTATTGAATTCAGGGTCACAACATTCTCTCCCCAATAAAAATGTGGTCCTTTATATTTCTAGAATGTTTCCTCAAAAAGAAATTTATATAGTTCTTCATAATAATTTCTTCTAGTTCCCAGGTCGCCTCTTAAATATTATGATTCTTCTAACATAGCACTACAAGAATATTCATTTTATTCCTCAACACTTGTTTCTTTGTGTCTAGAACCTAGATGGGCTCTACAAAGTAAGATTATTAAGGTTCAAATAATATTCCTTTAGAAGTGAGGAAATGAGTTGGTTCAGTCATTCCATTCCTTAACAATGATATGGGGAATGCATTTTTTACTTTAGATATTATATGTGTCATTGAAAAATTATAATCCACAACTGAAATTCTCTCTAGGATATCAAAAGGTCCAATGTATCTAGTTCTCAATTTCCCTTTCTTCCCAAATTTTATAAAACCCATCTATAGATATAAATTCATGAAAACATGATCCCCCACTTGAAATTCCCAATCCTCCATTTTATTAATGGAACAACTATTTTTCCTAAATTTAATTTCTTTAATATAGTTTTGAATAGTCTTCACCTTTGATTTTGTTTCCTCTATAAGTTCTCAGAATACACACTTCCGTTCACAAACATCATCCTTACATGTTGGTGTATGAAATCTATTTCTATAAAATGATTTATATGATTACATTTGAATACTATAATCGAATATATTGTTATAGAAAAACATTCCCATAGTTAAATAATGATCCAACTGAACTTTAAAGTCAAGTGGAAAGGATATAATCATATTTTTTAATGACTGCATCTTCATTTCTAACATCACGTCAGTTTGGGGGTGATAAGCAGTACTAAAATGATATAAGTTTCCAATGATTTCAGAATACCATTACATTATTTCGATGTAAATCATGTACCATGTTCAGAAAATTTTGAAATAGGTTCTCTACGAATTCTTACAACATTATTAATATAGAGTCGCACAAGGTGATCCAATTGATGACCCACCCTTATAGTAATGAAATGTTTACATTTGGTAAGTTGATAAAAAAATTATACATATTTAATCTCCCTTTCATGGAGTATTTGGTAATAATGTAGAAAAATCTAAAGTGATATTATCCCATTTTGAAAAAAGGAATAAAAAGAGGTTTCTTGACTTCTATATAATTTTGTCTTTTAGCCTTCATCCATTTCCAGAAAAATTATCATAATCAACTATTTACATCTTCATATTACCCCCACCCCAATGTTCCTTTATATATATATATATATATTAGTTCCATCAAGGCATATAGACAAATTCATGCTTTTGGAATTATCCATTAATTAAGCTTTTAGCCTGGGTATTGAGGAAACAAAATTTCTCTTCCAAAATTCCATAATTCCATCATCATAGAATAATTCATCCAATTTCCCACTACTCATATCATTAAATTATTTTTGAAGATTCTCATCATTTGACTGATAAAATTTAATCCCTTCCAATAAATAATCTTTTTTAATGAATTAGAAATGTAATGATGTTTCACCTTCCTTGAAAAATCTCATATCCATCAATGTTAGATCGATATACACGGGATCCTTGTCAATCATTGTTTCTTTCTAACCTCTATCATCCATATTTCTCAATAAGTCTGCACCATTTTTAACATTCCCTTGGAAGTTGTGTATCAAAAAATCATAATCCATGAGAATCTTGAGAAATCAACTTTTCCTCATGTTGAGTTCCTTCTATGAGAATATATATATCAAACCCTTGTGATATGTATATATCTTACATCTATCACTATAGAGATAGTATCCATATATTATCTGAGAAATGTTTACAACTTCTAACTAAATATAATTAGATGGACAGTTTAGTTTGGGAGTTTTTGACATCCATGATGCATGTTTAATAACTCCATCGTTTTTCTTAAAGACACAACCATGTCTTTTAATTTATGCATCACTATAAATAAAAAATACACCATTTCACAATAGTAGAGTCAAGATCAAAGAATTTACTAATCTCCTCTTCAATTCTTCAAAATATTATTGGAAATTTTCATTTCAATACTAACAGAACTCCTTTATGAGAAATATTTGTTTACGGGTAAACTAATTGGTAAAAATTATTAATCAAACTCAAATATTATCCTACTAAACAAATGAAACTATGTACATAGATTATTTTCATTGGTGTTTTCCTTTCCTAAACTGATCTTTTCTCTACAAGATCAACTGTGATTCCTTTATTAGAGAAAATATGTGTAAGAAAAGAAACATATTGAAGCCAAAATTAACACTTTCTAAACATCCTATATAAATCTTTTATCTTAATGGACATTAGAATATCCTAAAATTGGTTGTCATAGTCTTCATTAGATTTTTAAGTATACCACAATATCATTAATAAATACCAAAAAATTCATCATGATATTCCTTTAAAATTTCATTCATTAGAACCACAGAAATAGAGGGTTAGTTAGTCAGTCCAAATGGAATTACTATAAAATCATAATGTCCATACCTATTTCGAAATGTTGTCTTTGGAATATCTACCTTCATTATATGAAATTAATAATATCTTGATCAAAGTTAAATATTCTAAAAATGTAGATCAATGTGAATTTAATCCGATAAATAATCAATGCGAGGTATGGGAAACTTTTTGTTTATTTTAATAACACTAATTTCTCTGTAGTCAATGCACAACATCATGCATGCATATTTCTTCATGGAAAAGATAACAGGAGATCCTGATGGAGAAACACAATGGTGAAAAAATACCTTATCACTCAATTCCTCTAGTTTTTATTCATCTCCACTAATTTCATTTTGGCCATTCTATTATGATTCTTTGATATTGGCCTTACATTGTAGATTATATCAATAGAAAACTCAACTTCCCACTCTAGAGGAAGCCAAGGTAAACCCGAGTAGAATACATCAATATATTATTTCACAATAGGCTCATCATCAATTTTAATATATTTTCTCATATATAGATGTTTTTTTTTCTTCCTCCACAAAAATATCATTCAATAGTGCTACTGGGGGTGGGTTTTGAAAATAATAATATGATAAGGTTTCTGCTCTAATGTTAATGGATTCTATATCTTCATAAAAATTGTTACATCCTTCTTCTTAAAATATATATTCACATCATATTTTGAAATCAAGACCATATAAAGTATTATATCAAAATAAACAATAGGTATAATGATAAGGTTTGAAAATAAAGAAAATATATTTTTCATTAAGGTGATTAACTGACACATCTTTATTATAATGATACTCCCCTTGCGAGTTTTGACTTACAATTACTTTTTTAAATCAAAGAGAAAATGTCTGATTTTCTTGTTAATCATGAAAGATATAAAAGAATGAAATGATACATAATCAAATAAATCATTGGATATTTTTTAGGAAATTATGAAAGTACCTACCACCACCTCATGAAAATCTTCAAGCTTAGTAGTTAAAATCTCATAAGATTTTCTTTTATCAGTTGTCTACTTCTAAGAAAAGTTTCTATGATGCTTAGTATAATCATTTTCATAGTATCCCATATATCTAAAATTTTAGAATTAAAAAATTGTATCTTCTTTATTTCCTTTACATTCATTATCATGATTAACCATATCACCACATTTTTTGCAAACTATTGTAACTTTTATGCATACTGCTTGGTGTTTCCTTCCACAAGTTTCATACTTTGTAAAACATTATTTTTTATTCTTCCCTTTATCAGTTATTTTCTTATTCACCCTATTATTCTCATGTATTTCTGATATGTAAAAAAGACTTAGAGAATTGTTTCTCCATTTTGATATCATGTGAGACTATATCAATATATAATGAGAATGTTTTAGAGACTGGTTCCATTTATAGAAATGGTTTTAACCCATCAATGAATTGATTAATATTTCTCTTCAGATTTTCTATATAATCCATATCATGTATTTTTATCATTTTACAGTATTATTCATATATACATACATTTTTATCCTATTGTTTTCTTCAGATTCATGAATTATCTCTCCATATCTGCTCACTGTTCATGAGGGAAATATTTTACCATGAAAATTTCCAAAAATCCTTCCATTACATGTTTTATATTTCATCATCCTTATTCATGATTTACGTCAACGTCCACCATTGATATAGATCTCTTGATAGTTGATAAATATCCCTATCAAACATCTCTCTTTCATTACTTCTTAAAACGAGAAATATATTCATTAAGGAACTTTTCCACTACATAGATAGAAATGGGATTATAGTCCAGTTGAATGATTGATATTTTTGACTTATGAAGTGGTCTAACATTGCTCCTCCATGATTTGTATTGGGTAGTTCCATACACATAAGGTTATTTTCCATCACCTAAGTCAGGTACCCCAACATAGTTATACATTTCTCATCACCACTCACATATCCAATGCCAACATCATTATCTTTCATAGGAGAGAAATCCCTACATGGGATGTGTGCATTGATAAATCATCCATTACTCCAACTAGATTCCATTTCTAACTAACATCATACAATAAGTTATGTTATAGATCATAATGCATAATATTTATATATAAAAACACATAACATAAATTGAATTTCTTGGAATAACTATTCTTATAATCAAAAACATGATTTATTTGGGTTCATATTTACTTTTATATATGTCATAATGGTTTTCCAAAAAAATTTAAATATCCTAATAATATCACTCGAGATTATCAAATTAGGTGTGCAGTAATACCCATTTTCATGTACCAGGATACCCAGAGTCATCCCTGATATACCTTATCAGAGTTGTTACCCCAAGGTACATTTATGTTAGAACAATGTCCACTTAAAGTATCCAAAAAGGGATGTATTTCATCGATTTCTGACATAATCTCAACCTTACAAAAATTATATAATAGTCTTCTATTATTTTAATCAAATTCTATCTCAGTGTTATATTTATTAATCTATCTTTTCTAAATCTTGTTTTTAAGGTTTATACTATACTTTCTCTAATACCAACTATAAATAACCCACAAATAGTAGCCTAAAGCCAATACCTTAATTTATTACATTGGAATAGATACAAGAATTGATTCCAAAAAAACTAATTAGTTTAGATGTTTTTGAATCTAAATTACATACATGAACATTACATTACTACATTAAAGTAAATACTGTTGGAACTAGGGTCTTCAAAGAATGATTTGGCGTATGATTTGTGTTTTTTGTCAATCCTCAGTGGAAGTTCAGGATGTATACCAACAAAGAGATCATACCGTTCAAGCAGAAAACAGTAGTGAAGGTGGCGCTGTTTCCTAGTGTTTTCCAAATTTTTGGGCCTGAAAATCGGCCAATAAAGTAAAGTGTTTTTGGCAAAGTTACTTGCGCGCCGAGGTGTTGGAGGATAAAAGACTTGCGCGCCATATGTTTTTGAGGATCAGAACTTCAAAATTTGGGTAAGAAAAGAAGGTCACACAAGTATTGGATGGGTCACGCAAGTGAGTTGCGCGACAGAAGTTGTGGGAAACGAGACTTGCGCGCCAAAGATGGACTTGCGCGCCGCCGCACAGGGGGTCCAGTTTTCCTATAAATACTGGACCACCCCTCCTCATTTTGGACGGAGTTCAAGACTGAGAGATTGTTCGAGCTCTCTTCGTGCAGGTGGTTGAGCCGCGGAGGTGGTAGTTTGGTCGCGCAAGTAGAGCTTGCGCGCCGGTTGTCTGCTATGCGCCCAATGCGGTTTGGGAGAGAAAGGAAGTGAACCACACAAGTTTGTTGTCAGGGAAGGAAGCGTCACACAGGTGCGTTGGTGACACTTGCGCGCCAGTTTGGACTTGCGCGCCATATTGGGACTTGCGCGTCTGGCTTGGAGAAGTGCGCCGGGTTTTGCTGAAACCCGCCGGCCTGTTTGGAGCTGCAAGAAGGCCAGGAGACTACCTGATACATTCGAGGAAAAGTAATATTCTGCTTCTGGTGAGAATAGGACTTCAATAGATCATCTACATACAACAGAGGATTCATTCTTTTGAAAATGATGAAGAGACCTTCACGTCTATAAACTGAGTGGGACTTCACCAATGGTAGTGAGCCAGGGGGAGTCAACGGGAGTGACTCCTGGAGAGCAGTGGGCTATCCCTGAACCTTTGTAAAGGCAGTGAGCCTGGTACAGAGTAACTGTACCCGAACTTTTGTAATCTAACGCTAGTGAAGCATAGTGGATTTTGGTAAAACCGAAAACCTGTCGGCGTATGCTCCTTGGACGTAGCCCTTAGTGGTGAACCAAGTAAAAATGGCCGTGTCTTCTCTATGCATGTGAATGTTTGCTTTCTGATCATAATCGTCATACAGGTTCAACAAGTTCCTACCAACGTGGGAACAAGATCCATCAAATTAAAAGAAAAAGTGGTCACCCTGATTCACCCCTCCCCTCTCAGGGTGTCCTGGGGTCCTTCAAATACAACATAATAACTCCAATGTAAACCCCCATAAAATCATTAATTATCCATAAAAGTCATTCGTAATATACATCTTCACATCCTGGGGGAATAATAAAACATAATAAAGGGGTGATATCAGATTCATAGAATGATAAATTAATTCAGAAGAAGCATATAATAAATAAACATGAACAATAAGGCATGGTCAATAACTGAAACACATTCTCTTAGAACAAAATCTTTAGCATAATATGGTATGTATAAAAGTTGACTAAATAATTCCATATAAATAATAACATGAGAGTGAAACATACCGATTGATATTCTACTAGTTGAATAATAAAATGGATTGTCAATTACTAATATCATTATGAATGAATTCATTATTCTAGACATCATAATCATATCGTTGATGTCTCATCTAAGACATCTAAAAATTAACGACTAAGGCCTCACTCAAATGAATAGTTGTTTTTTATCATGATCCCTACCAATGCATCAAGGCTCTATAGAAGGCCCCTACCATCACTAAATAAGCCAAATTAATTCCTCATATTAATGGGGTGAAACATAAACAATATATATAAATGAAATATAAATATCTATCCTTAATCAGTAAACATAAATACTAACAATTCTGAGTAATATAGTGAATGGTATCAAGAAATAACATTTTTATTCAGAATAATCATAAAATATATAATAATTTTTTATATTATATCATAAAATATTAATCCCATAAAGAGTTTGACACAAAAATTGATGCTTTAATAGATGAAAATACACTAAAAATCATTGGTGAATTCATGAGAGATATAACATTTTTACATTGTAGAAAGGAGTTATTTGGGAATGTAGTTTCATAACAGTAAATATGAACTATGATAGTAAAAATTTGTGTTTTTTAGAAAAATATCATTGTCTTAAAACATATTATATAGAGAATATAGAAATGGTTATGAAATTCAAAAGACCACTTTAATCGGGTTTTTTTATCATGATCAATTGAGAAAGTACCATTATAAAACATGTAACTACTGATAAAGTAAATAAGGATTCTTCTTGGTTAACACATGTAGAAAATTTTAAAAAAAATTTGGGGTACATAATAATAATGAATAATTTCATTGCGGTAAATATAGAGATAGCGTACACTGACTGATAAATGGGGATTCAGGGAGAATCCCTTACTATATGTCTGAAACGGTTCTTCACAAGAGAATAATATAATGGAATACAATACTAGATTAATTAATAAATTAAATCACAAACTTTTATATATTTATTTTGTTATGTATAATTTTATTATGTTCATTTTTGATCTTTTTGATTTGGTATAGCTAAAAATATTATCATTACAGGATTGTTAATTTCCTTTGTTCTATTGATCAGATTACATGTGTACGTGTATCAAATAACATATAAAATTTGAATAGATATCCATATTTGAAGAATATGTTATTAATAAAAATTGAAATTATGAAATTTTTGTATAATCTATTTGGTTATTTAGGGTGAGGATGAATCATTAGATAAGACATTAATGATAATCATTTAGATTATGTTGGCCATTTTTTGATCATCAAGATGTGATATCTATGTATGAAAGGTATTGACCTCTATAGTTGGTATCATATAATGTTTTAATTAACATTTGGAAAATTGGATGATAAGAATTTTTTGATATTCCTATGGTTTTGTCTAAAGATAGTTCTACCCATATGTCAAATCGTAAAAAACAATACTATAATTTTCAAGAAGGATCAAGTGACTAGATTCTAATAAATTACATCTCGATAGAGATATTACAAGTATATGTGGATCTAATTTATTTTTACCTAGCGGTAATAACTCTAAAAGAGGCACATTTATATTGGATCGATCATCTCTTGATGTTTGATAATGGGCCTTTCTATACTCCTAGTTTGACACTTCTAGGGGATATGATTTGGAAATTAAAAAAAAAATCTTATGAACCATCATTAATGGTTTTAATAGATTATATCCATGAATGAACTAGATTTAAAATAAGATGTAGTAGATTAAAAAATTGTGTCATTTTCTAGACATTATATGAGTGATTTAATCATGATTAAGGATCCATGGTGGTTATATTAACAATTTATGTTTCACAAAAGGGTTTAAGGTAATGAAATCAAATTGAAGTGGTAAAAGATATTATCAAATATTAATGTAACCTATTTGATCCTAATGAAATTTATGAAAGAATATTTATTCATATCCATAATTATTAGATGCTGAATTAGTAGTGAAATCATCCAGTGCAAATGTTATCACAATTAAAGTATATTGTTTTTCTCAGGTCGATGTTTTTGGGAATGTTCATCTAATAAATATTTCTATTACACCTCATGTTGAATTTGTTGTTTTCATAGGAAAGGATTTTATTTATATACATGATGAGGAAGGGAAGTAAAATTTAATATTCCAAACCAATCTATGATTTTATTTCAAAGGGAGGATAAGTATAAACATCTGATTGAAATACAATCCACATTATGGGTCATAATTATTTTCAAAAAGGATTATTATCTCAGATGATTAAGGTTACCATAAAAACTAATTATATTTCTTTTTTGGAGTTTTTTGATGTATTTTTAGAAATGTTATCGAGTATTCCACTGAATTATGAAGTTGGGTTGTCAATAGATGCCACACTTGGTGCTATAACATTTTTAAAGACTCCATATTGAATATCACTTAGTTATTTGTTAGAATAGAAGATGAAACAAGAGGAAAATCCTAAAAAGTGATTCTATTCTCCAAGGGTGTCACCTTAAACTACACCTTTCCATCATGTTATGAAGAAATAAGGTTCAATGCAACTAATATTGATTATTAGTAATTGGACAATATCATAACGAAGAATAATTGTCCTCTAAATATATTTATAATTTTCTAACCAATTACATATAGTTCATTACTTTCCCTAGATTGACCATAATTCTAGATAAAAAAAAATTTAAGGTTAATAAGGTGGATATACTCATGGAAACATTTCATAAAATGAATAGGCATTATGAATATATAGTTAATCCATTTGGTCTTATTAATTCACCCAATATCTTTATGGATTTAATGAATAATGTATTTTTATATTAACTTGATTAGTTTGATGTAGTATTTATAGATGATATTCTTATATATTCAATGTAAAATAATGATCATAATAATCACTTGAGAATTGTCATAATGATCATAAGGAAGGATAAATTTTTTTGTGAATTTATAAAGAGTGATTTTTATACTAAATGTTTCACTTTTATCATATAATCTCAAGAGAGGGTATATTAAGGGATTCAACAAAGACATAGGCTATTATAAATTGTAACAGTACATATATTATGAAAATGTTCTGTGGTTTTCATAGTTTGGAAAAATATTATCAACAATTTATGAATAATTTATCAGGACTATCTAATATAATCAGTTTGTTATCATAGATGGGAGAAGAGTTCCTATAGATGGGGGAATGTGGTGAAACTTTCAAGAAACTAAAGGGAAGTTTGTTCAGTGAACCTATTCTTATACTACCTTATAGTGGATAAGGTTTGATAATATATAGTGTTTCACCAAATTATGGATTAGGGTGAATCCTCATATAGAGTAATATGTTGATAGATTATTCCCCATTACAATTTATGGTTCATGTTTAAAATTAACCTACTCATGATATGGTTGTACGTATGGTTATTCTTTCATTAATGATATGGATGGATTATATTTATGAAGAAGGGTGTGATATATATATTAATTATAGGAGTCTAAAGTATATATTCAAAAATATATTGTTGAACATGTTTCAGAGAAGATTGTAAGAAATGATTAGATGTCATGAATTCTCAATACATTACTACCTTGGGAAAGAGAACAAGTTGGATGATGATAAAAGTTAAAAAGATCATGCTAGCCTATCTATGATGAGGATAATAAAATATCCAATATTTATGGATTTTCAAAGGATCAATCTAAAAATCATGAAGGAAGGGGGTAAATCTTATCCTTCTCAATTATGTGTTCAAACATTAATACACGTGAAGCTTAAATAGGGGTATAATGAAGATGTAGTTCTGAAAAATAAGGTGAGAAATGTTCCTCAGTTTCACCTTGATTGTGATGGAATTATAATATTAAAGAAATTTTTATGAGTCCCATCCATACTATATTTGAATGATCTATGAGGGGATGAAAATAGTTATTTATTCTATATTCATCATGGAAGTACACATTTGTATATAGATTTGAAAAATATTTTCTTGTGTGTTATAATGAAGGGAGATTTTGCAAAGTTTTCATCTCATTTCTTGGTATCTCAGTAAGATGATGCTGAGAAAAAAATTATTAGGGGGTGTTTTAATGATTACACATAACAGAATTGAAATGGGAAAAAAACAACATGGATTTTTTTCATCAGACTCCATAAAATATATAAAGGGAATAATGTTATATGTGACATAATTGATCATCTTACTATGTCATCACACATAATTTCTATTAATAATTACTTCTCTTTGGATCAACATTCTAGGATATTAGTGATTTCGTAAGTTTTTATGGTGAATCAAATTATATTATATCGGATTTAGATCTACGGTTTACCTTGATGTCCCATATAATCATTTAACATGCTCTTAATGTAGAATTGGGTTTCAATAATGCATATAATTTTTTGAATATTGGTTACTCTAAGATAAAAATTTATATTCTAGAGGATATTTTGAGATATTTTTATATGTGTTTCATAGGCAGTTGGTATCAACACATTTTGTAGTTGAGTTTTCTTAGAGAAATATATTTCAATCGATCATTACAATGGATCCTTATGAAGAACTCTAGGGAAGGAAGTGAAAAAAATCCAAATGTTATGATAAAGTTAGGGAGGAAATCTATTGTGGCCTGATATAGATGAGTAATTGGATGAGAAGATTATATATATTTAGAATCACATAATTTCAACACAATGTTGAATGAATGTTATGCTGATATTCATTGACATGATCTATTATATGATGTTGGTGATATTTTTTTACAGTGAATTTCATAATAAAATAATCTAATGAGATTTTAAAAAAAGGAAATATTCATCCTAGGTATATTTACCCTTTTTATATAATTGATCGAGAATGGATGGTTGGTTAACACGGCATGCTTCCACCAAACCTCTCCCAAGACAATGTTGTGTTACATGTCTCTACTTAGAGGAAGTAAATACTTGAACCTTCAATTGTAATAAAATTAGATGTCATAACACTAAATTAAGATCTTCCTTATGCGGAATAAATAGTTCATATCCTGGATCATAGAGATATTGTTCTATGAAATAATACCACCCACCTGGTAAATTTTTTATGGTGAAATCACCTATTTGAAAAGGAATGTTATAAAATAAATTTTAAAATTGTTAGAATGAATTGGAATATCCAAATATTGATAATTAATTATAATTGTTTTATATAATGAAAAATTATTGATAAATAGTACATAATATTTAGTAATGTTTTATATGATTTGAAAATAATGTTTTATCAAAAAAAGTAATTGTTTTTGTGAACAGAAATTAAAAGTAATTTTTACACATTTAAAATATTAATTAAACCAAATAAAGCTAATTTTTTAAATATTCATTTGAAAAATATATTTTTGTGAATTTTTTTCTACTTTTTTAAAATGATACTTTTTGATGAATAGTAAAATATAATTTTTTTATTAAAAAAATTCCTTTTCATTTAAAGAATATACAAGATACATTTTATTCTAATATGGTTTTAAAAGTAAAATTATTTCAACTGTATATTTATTTATGAAATTTATGTTATTGTAATTAATTTCATATTGAATTTTTTTATTTTAACTTTCTATATTTATAAAATATTTTTCTTTCGAAACCAATTTTTCATCTCATTTATATGATAATTTTAAATTAATGTGTTCCACTTATCTAAATTGAATATATTAAAACATATTCCAATTCTGATTTGTCATGATTAATATTAGGTAATAAGGTTAACTTAATTTCTTCTCATAATTAATTATAAAAGCAATAAAAATATATTTGGTTAGTTAAGGGTGATGTTGTGTTTTGTGCGTTAAATGGGATTGTGTTTAAATTATTTTTCCTCAT
Source organism: Viscum album (assembly GCA_963277665.1). Lineage (NCBI taxonomy): Eukaryota > Viridiplantae > Streptophyta > Magnoliopsida > Santalales > Viscaceae > Viscum > Viscum album. The sequence continues at coordinate 1,279,469,249 of OY728127.1, forward strand.
AGTTATAATTTTTATTTCAGAATTTGGTATAAATATTTTTAATCATCAAATCCATATTATCTAATAATTATCATTTAATTTTTAGTCTTAAGGGATAAATCACCTAGGTAAATAAATAAAAAAACCTAGTTACCATTGTGAAAAATAAAATGGTAAAAGAATGTAAAAATAAATTCTTTGAAATAATAATTTTAAAACATGCCTTTTTAGGATGTGTTTATAAAAAATATATTCCATCAAATCTATTAATTATCAATTTTTTTGGAACATGGCCTTGAGTTTAAATTCCCATTATTGAATAATTTTTGGAATTTAAAAAAAATTCCACTTCTCCTAAATTTTTAAAGGGGACTTCGTCCCCTCAATTCTTCAAAAAACCTATAACCTTTGAATCATACAAACCCTTCCAATATCTCTCTAAAATTTAGTTTCACTATTATATACCTTCTGATATTACCAAAATAACTATCATAGGGTTCTTAATAAAATATCCAAAGTAGTTTTATCTAAGTGAAGGTAATTTTTTTCACTAAGCCCTAATTTCACATCATCAATTACCACATTCATTAATGTACTAATAGTTTTCATATATAAACACCCATATCTACCATATAATTATATTTTATTAATCAAATTTAATAAGAAATATCCATCTCATCTTCAATTAAATGAGTAACAAAATAGTCGATCGTGTGTACAGTGGTCCACCGCCTTGTGAATTGATGTAATTCCTTTCCCATTACCACCTCTCAAAGATAAATATAATGAATGATTTAATATATATATATATATATATATTATTTATGATATTATAAATTTTAATGAATTATAATATCACATATACCTTTAACACTTTCCATTATGTGAGAATATGATAACGTTTCTCAGGTGTACGGTGAACTACCGCCTTCCAAAGATATTTGATTCATTTTTCACCTACAGATATCATGGAAGTTAAAAAGGATAAATTTAATGATTATATGTGATAAATATGAAATAATAATTATTCTTTAAATGTGAATTAATATTTTTTTTTTCTGTCTATCAAAAAAATGGAAATTATGCTCACTCGTACATATGACCTACCATCTCTTTGAGTGGTGTAGTTCATTTTATATATTTAACTTATATGGATTAATATAAATATGTATATGAAATATATATATATATATATGATATTAATATCATTTTTAACCATATTTATATTTTTTAACAATGATAAAATGAAAATGAATGAAAATACCAAACCAAATCATCCACGAAATATGTAGTTATTACAAAAAATGTTATTTTAATATGTAATTGTAAATAGAAAAGTAATAAAAGGGAAAATTTAAATCATATATGTTATGATATATAAGATTATACATTATTAAAGATATATAATAAACCTATATTTTTTAAATATGGTATTTAAATTATTATTATTTAAGTTGATAGTAAAAGTAAGGGATTTCCCTCTCACTTGAATCCCTGTGAGGCACATTACATATTCATCACTTATTATTTTTTATGGTGTATATACTGAACATAAAGGTATTTTATGGTGATTATTATGATTTTTTTGGTATTTTCATATCAATCCATGGTATATTATTTTATTTGGATTATAATTTAAATGTTACCAATGTTGTAATGATTTCAATGTTGTTATCCCATTATTTATCGAGATTGTTTATGATTAGGCTTCTGATCATGATATAGTAAGATAAACCACTAAAGAATATAATTATGTATCTTCTACTATAATTTTTATGGATAATACTTTTTTCTTTTTATTTTCGTCACCTTAATGAGCAAAGAGATGATTTTTAAACAAAATTCACCTTCATTTCTCTCATCAGTAAAAATTATTTTTATTCCATATATATATATTTTTTAATTTTTTTAAATATACTTATTACTATCTGAAAATATTTTTTAAATTCAATTTTAATAATTTTTAAATTTTCACTAAGTTTTAAAAAGATTTTTCTTACAATTTTCTAAAAAGGTATAATTAACTTTTACTGAAAATGTGAATGGAATATTTGTTTTAACATGTAAAACATAAATGCCATATTCTTCTACCATAACCACTGAATGGTTCAAATCATCCATTACATGTTTACAATGTTATATTAAAATAAAAGAATTTCTTTAATATTTAATATATTTTCAACTTTTAATTTAGAGATATTAAAGTGGAAAGGATATTTTCCTCGATTAATGTTCCATGTAATCTTTCAAAGTAATTTTCCATATAAGATGGAAACCATTGATGTTAGTTAAGATTTAGTAGGGTTATGATCCAATGATTCTATACTTAGTATTTATCTATATGAATTATTTTTAAGATGATAATATGGTTATGGAACTCGTTCCATCTCTATGGGTTCTTCTATGATGAAAAGATCAAATGTTTATGAAAAATATTTTTTCCATGGGGTTTCCCTGGATGAAATGTTTATGAAACCCATTTATTTTCCCGGATTCTTATATGATATATTTTTTATGATCATATGAAAAAATATGTATTATTATCGTTATATGATGAGTCAGACCTATACCTCCAATAATGAATTTGATAAAGACTAATATATCATGAGATAAATAGGACCAAAATGTGTTGTAAACCCAATTCACTAAGGATATTTGTCCTCTGTAAAAGTATTTAGAGTGAACCATGAATAATACAATAATTTGGGTGGTAAACCCATTCCAATACTATAGTCATGGAAATTAAACTTGATCACTAATGAAATAATTTTATATGCTAATTTTTAAACCAATAATAAATTTTTAATACCATTGTTATGCTCTGAAGGATTATGTTCTTTGATTCCCTGTTGATTCATGTCTTATAAACTAACATTATTTATAACATGAGTAATATTTCTGATGATGAATTATAGGTTCTAATTTTAAAATGTTATTTTCATGTTACAAAACCCTTATGCTGATGTTATGTTAATATCTCCATGGTTTACCCTTACCGAGCTTTTAATCTCATCCTTTATTGTGTTTCATTTCGGAGGGTTATTAAAAATGTTATTATATATGATATGTATTATGAGGTTTCTAGTTATGAAGATCCTCATGGGAAATAATTTATCTCACCTTTGATCCATTTAATTATTTATACATGTTTCTAATGGACCTAAACATAATTAATTATGGAATGGATTGTTATGTTATGTTATGAATATCCATCTATTCAGATTTTATATCAATTTATGAAGAGATATGTTCTCTATACCTAAAGTTTAAACATAGAATACAAACCCAATTAATAAATATCCTTTCAATAAACTCAGATACACTATTTTTCTAGGTATAACAATAATAGTTTTTTACCACCAAATTTATTTAATATAACATAATTCCATAAATTATATACCATTTTACTCTACTCAATTTTTGGACCTCATGTATTTTATATTTGACCCCAATTCATTCTCCAAAAATAGTAAAAATATCAAATTACTTTTTCAAGAAGTAAAATCATAACTTCCATATTGAGTCATCAATAAATGTAACATTATATGGTGAGTCACCATGACAATATATTAGTGATGTTTATCATATAATTTTGGGGATATGGTATAACATTATAGACTATGTTGTTATATTTCCTTTCATAAAAGAGGACTTATTTTGTTTTCCAAAGATATAATCTTCACATATGAAAACCTCCATGAACATCATCTCTAGTAGTATATATTTTTTATGCAAGACCTATAATGATTTGTCACTCATTTGAATTAACCTAAAATGATAAATTTGTTAATCCCCATATAAGTTTTCCATCTTCACCTAGTCAATTATTTTTTTATTATTTTGTAGCCTTTCACTCTACATTATTTCAGTTATAACCATGTCCCCATTGTAATTTTTGAAGAACCCATAATTAATGTGGCTTTAAATATTACATCGTCAACATTTATGATAGATATGATATTTATTATTAACTTAGGGATATATTTTATATGATTCAAAATAAGAAAATATTTACTATTAGTTTAATTTATACATCTCCCTTTCCCATAATTTGTAATGTTCCAACACCAGAACGATTTACCTCATCAAAATCCTGTGAAGCTTAATTATGGAGAAAATTATTCCTTAACCAAGAATGGAATGACTCTGATGAAATTAAATTCCAATACTATATTTAAATGTATACGCTTAGTAATGGAATCTCACCACTTCCCTTGGTTAATATGAATGTTGATTTTGTTGGGTGCCTTTTATTTCTACCTTTACACCTTAAAATTTCTATTCATCTCAATAAAATAGAAATTATCATCATTTTCTTTTCTATAATCTCTTTACATGAATTAAAATATCATATTTTAAAAAAAAATTGTATCAATCACCCTATTCCATCAATGTTCAAAGTAGAACAACAGAATCCTTCTAAATCTCTCCTATAAATTTTCACATTGAGGATAATATCTTTTAAATGAATAAGATTAAATGTAATATTCATACGCTAATTTCAAATATTTTTAATATTATCCATAAAATATCTTTTATTGAAGAAAATGATACTAGTGACGTATCTTATCATCGAACATTATTACCATTGATGCCAATTAACTTTTAATAGAATTGAATTTTTTATTTCAATAATTGTAATAATACCTCAAATCCTCTTTTTATTTATTAACCATCACATTTGACACTATTTATTATGTTAGTTTTGTGTTTTTTATGTTTACTAGTGTTTCATAAAACACAATAGTCATATTCTTTTCTTAAATGATGAATTTATTGTTTTTTCCAATATAAGGTAGATAACATACAGAACCTTCCAATATAATATATCCCACTCTGTTCTTTTTATATCACACACACAGTCCATATTTTTATTTTCAAATGACACTTTTAAAGGGTATGTATAAACCAAAACAAATCTAAACGTTACAATTTCAACCACTATATGATCTAGCCACTATAAATTAAAATTTCAGAGGACCGCTCCTAAATTAAAATAATTCAAAAATAAAATAGATCAAAACCACCATACATAGACTACATGAAATCCCACATCCAACTTTCACCATTTCTCACTTCACTACCATCATCAACATTAGAGCCGAACACTTCCTCGCTATTAAGAAGCATGTTGTCTTCACCATCTCTCTCCCTATGCCACCCACTCAAACTAACATCCCAAAAATCAATGAACTCCTTCGCACAGCTCCACCTTAGAGATAGTAGGGGAATCCTGGATCTATAGAAGAGAATAAATCGGTCGATTTTAGGCCCAAACATCATCATGAATCCCTGGAACTGTCGACACCGAATAAATCAGACACCATTTCTGCCATCACATTCAACCATGAAACAAAAAGTGTTCTGAAGAAGTTTCTGCACCACCATTTTCGATGGAAAATAGAATTTGAATGGGAAGATGAGAATCACACCCTAATTCACCATTCAAAACATCCTAAACCCATATCTTGTTGGTTCCATCCGAGATACCACTGAAACCCACCCCATCAGAGAAAAAAATCCGGATCTAATAATCCTCCAGAGAAACATGCCCTAAATTTTTCACATAGATGACCAACAGTGGTAGTGAATAAACAGAAGAAAATAAGACAACAACCATCATATAAACATAAGAATATAAATAATGTATAAATTCCGTATCGATGAATGGAACCAAATATAGAACCGAATTGGGGATATAACCCTATGTAAAATAGGGAAAAAATAAATTGTAGAGGAAAGGGGATTTGAATCATAAAAGAAGAAAGAGAAACTTGGAGATCCATGAATGATGTATTAAAAATCCAAAAAAACATGAAATTGATTCTCCTAGTTCAACCTAGAAATGAATATATAACGAAGAGTTTAGATCACATAAGACACATCTAGGGAATATATAACATGCCATCATCTAGTCACCGTCGAATAAATGTTCCTGAATCCCAGGACACTATAATAGATAGATCGTCCCAAGAGGACAAGCCCGAGGAGGAAACAAAGACAGATATGACATAGTAAAAAAAGGAATGGAAGGATAAAAAAGAAGAGGTAGATATGCGGCACTCCAACACAAGATGAGAAACCCTAGGGAAGACAGAAAATGCTCTAGGGAGCTCTTTGGGTGAGAACAGAGCGATCTATGATTTTTATATCATTTTGAGTTTTACCAAGAAATGTAAACTTATTTTTTGATAAAAGTAGACAATAATATGAATTTTCTATAATAAAAAATTAGATCTATCAAATTAATAATATTTCATATTACCTTATTTTATAATAATTTTAATACTTGATTTATATAACCCTCATTATAATGGAATCTGTTGTTTAGTAGGTGTTTTATTTAATTTAGATATTTTTAAATTTAATGGAGAAAATTGAGAGTTTTTTTGTAGATTTATGTGATGGGAGGAGAATTAATGGGGGTTTATAGGTGGATCTAAATCATATTTTTCTAAAAGCTAGAAATATGTAATCTATGTGGGGTACATAGTACCTATGGTAGGTATCTGAAGTGACCAAAAAACAAAATCTACGGTCAGATGCTATAAATAAAAACATTAAACATATAATTTATTACCAAGTGATATTACCTTAGAATAGAACACATATATTTTACATTAGTAGCATTATATAAAACTATAATCTCACCTATTTACACATTTACTGAACCTAAATGTTTAGTGTATTTGGAGAGTAGCTATATAATGTTCTTATTTTAAAATTATTCTTCAACATTTCCCAAAAATACTCTTCTAACACGTTACCATTTTAGACACATATTATATAACACACTCTTTAATTAAATTTGAAATGAAAAACATAAGAAAGTGATGATCTCAAATGCTTAATAAGGGTTATCATATATGATAAATATTGAATTTTATAAGAATTAGATGGAAATTTTTGTATGAAAACATAATTGTAAATAACCCAACCCTTGTAGACTGAATTTTATGAATTAGTTTATTAAATTATAATAGAAACAATAATAGAGTCTCAATGTACCGATCAATTAATTAGTTTTAAAATCTAGATTAAATAAATGAACTTTAAATTACAACATAAAATGAAATAGTACATAGAAACTCCATTGGATACACCCACAAACTCCTAGATTATCCCTACATATTATTCGTAATATACATATTTGCATCCTAGGGAAAAATAAAACATAATAAATGGGTGAGATCAGATACTGAGTAAGGGTAAAAAATTCTGTGGAATATTATCATAAATAAACTTGAACAATAAGTTATGTTGAATTACTAAAACACACAACATTAAAAGATAATCTTGAGAACAATATGGAATGAATAAAATCTGAATAAATAATGACATATAAAAAATAAAATGATAATAAAACAAATCCAATTATATTATACTATGAAAATAGTCACATGGATTATCAATTAATAATATCACAATGAGGGAATGCATAATTCCAGACATTATAATCATACTATCGAGGACTTAACCAAGACATTTGAAAATAAATGGTTAAGGCCCTGACCGAATTTAATTTTTTTGGTATCATGAGATCGACTGAATAATCAAATGGATATAGAATTCGCCACACATCACGTACTAGGTTCAATTCATTCCACATATAAATTGGGTGAAACATAAATAACATATACATATGACATGTATGTAACATTCCATATTCAATGAACAAAATAACTAACCATTATAAGCAATACAGTTAATGGTATTAATATATCTCATCCAAATTATAACCAATTATTAACCATTAAATAAAATATTCTCTATGATATCATAAAATATTAATCCCAATTATGAATAATATTCAACCAAGGGAAGTGGAATTGTTGAAAATACTATAATAAAATCATTGAGGATTTTTTGAGAAAAATACCATTTTTTCTTTACAAAGAAGAGTTCATTTAGAAAATATTTTCACAAAACCAAAATGAAATAATATAGTTAAAATTTTTAGTTTTTACAATAATATTTTTTTCAAAAAATATATTATATAGTGTACTTAAAATGAGTATGAAATTGGAGAGTTTCCATTAATCGGGCTTCTTTATTAGGAATAATAGGGTAAAGATCCTTAAAAAACATCAAACTATACGTCAAAGAATGAATGATTTTTTATTGTTAAACATATATAGAAAATTTACATAGATTTTTTGAGGATTAAATAAGAATAATTAACAATTTTATTGGGGATAAGATAGAGAAGACATTACAAAAATGATAATAGCGGTTCTGGAAGAATTCCTTAACTTATAACCAAATGTTTTCTCCACTTGACCTTATTTTCTAGGAAGTTGAAATTAGTTTCATTAAAAAATAAATTCATTTCCTCCTATACATTTATCTGATATATTATAATTTCATTAATTTCATTTATGGTCTTTTTGATGATTTAATGATTCAATTTTATCATTCCAGGAATGTTTGTTTCCTTTGTTTTCATTGTCGGTTTACTTGTACTCGTGTACCAAATAATATGTAAAATATGAATAAATATACATAATTGAAGTTATATTTTGTTAATTAAAACATTGAAATTTATATTTTATATAATTTATTTTGTTTTTTGAGAGATTATGAGTCATTTGATAAGACATTAGTGATAATCGTTTATATTAATTTGGTAGTTTTTTCGATCATCACAAACTAGATTTGTTTTATTAATTAACATCATGTATAATAATTATAGAATATTAAATATCATACTTTAATATATTATATTCTGGTTTTAATGTAAAAATTGATCAATGTCCCACCTTTATGTTGTTAAAGGAAATTTAATACTCTTCATCCTTGAATGTGATAAATCATCAAATCACAAGAAAATGTTTTCATTTTTAGAACAAAATGAGAGGGAAGTGAATTGATGATGGATTATTTTATCAAGAAAATAAGATTATTGAAAATTGAATATAATTGATATATCATGTCCCTTTCGTATAAGGATGTTATGATAAGATAATAATAGAAAATAATTTGAAAAGAATAAAAGAAAAATAAAGAGGTTTTAACATCTCGATTTACACTTCCTTGAGAACATCTTCAGGGAAGTGGGTTTGGTATTTTTATGAGTCCAAGGGATCTAAGATGTGGGGTAGAGTATTTAAAATATTATTGGTCTGAATTTCAACAATGTTTAAAATTTTTACAGTGTGAGGAGAAGAGGTGGTTAGGGGTTGTATTTATAAGGGAGGAGAGGGGAGATTTCTCGTTATTTTAATCATTATTTTTTATGTTGGGATAAAGATTATGAATAGTTTGAGAATTATCACAATATATATATAAATAGGTAAATAGAGTTGATGAATATGGGATTACATCATCCATACATCATCTATGAATCAATATTTCTGGTATTTATCATTTATTATAAATTATCGTATTTTACTATTCACTAAAAGTCCTTGTATTTTAAAAAAATCCCAAAAATTACCATAAATTTTTTTTATGGGTAGAAGTTAAAAATTTAATCCTTTTTATGAAAATAATTTTCTAAATATTTTATTTTTAATCTCTTATTAAAATTCTTATTTACTTAAAAATACAAATTTTAATATTATAACATATTTTAGACACAGTCAAAAATTAACTAAGCTCTAAAAAAATTATCATATAATCATAAAATAAAACAATATTAATTAATTCATTCATTTTATGAAAATAAATTTTATTTTAATTCATTATATTAAAAACCGAATTGTAAATAAAAATTTATGCTTTATAAAAAATCCAACACTTAATTAATCATTTTTCGCATCATTTTTTACTTAGAATATCAAATAATTATATTATATTTTCATAAATAGGATTGATAAATTTTATTTATAATTTCATTTGTGAATGTACTATTCTATTATCTAGTTTACTATTCATAAGGGTGAAATTACTATTCCAATGGTGATGTTAATATTCTATTGGTATAGGATCCTTAACTTCTACAAATACCTGTTATTTCAATTATTCTTTATTTATAATGTTTTTGTTGTGTCTTCTATGTGATTTTATGTGATTCATAGTATATGAAATAATTATATTGAGGGATATTTCATTGATTGAATTCAGGGTCACAACATTCTCTCCCCTATAAAAATGTGGTCCTTTATATTTCTAGAATTATGCCTCAAAAAAAAATTTATATAGTTCTTCATCATAATTTATTCTAGTTCCCAGGTCGCCTCTTAAATATTATGATTATTCTAACATACCACTACAAGTATATTCATTTTATTCTTCAACAATTGTTCCTTAGTGTCTAGAACCTAGATGGGCTCTACAAAGTAAGATTATTAAGGTTCTAATAATATTCCATTAGAATTGAGGAAATGAATTGGTTCAGTCATTCCCTTCCTTAACAATGATATGGGGAATGCATTTTTTACTTTAGATATTATATGTGTCATTGAAAAATTATAATCCAAAACTCCAATTCTCTCTAGGATATCAAAAGGTCCAATGTATCTAGTGCTCAATTTCCCTTTCTTCCCAAATTTTATAAATCCCATCTATATAGATAAATTCATGAAAACATGATCCCCCACTTGAAATTCCCAATCCTCCATTTTATTAATGGAACAACTATTTTTCCTACATTTAATTTCTTTAATATGGTTTTGAATAGTCTTCACCTTTGATTTTCTTTCCTCTTTAAGTTCTCATAATACACACTTCCGTTCACAAACTTCATCCTTACATGTTGGTGTATGAAATCTATTTCTAGAAAATGATTTATATGATTACATTTGAATACTATAATCAAATATATTGTTATAGAAAAACATTCCCATAGTTAAATAATGATCCAAATGAACTTTAAAGTCAAGTGGAAAGGATATAATCATATTTTGTAATGACTGCATCTTCATTTCTGACATCACTTCAGTTTGGGGGTGATAAGCAGTACTAAAATGATATCATTTTCCAATGATTTCAGAATACCATTCCATTATTTCGATGTAAATCATGTAACATGTTCAGAAAAATTTGAAATAGGTTCTCTACGAATTCTTACAACAGTATTAATATAGAGTCGCACAAGGTGATCCAATTGATGACCCACCCTTATAGTAAATAAATGTTTACATTTGGTAAGTTGATAAAAAAATTATACATATTTAATCTCTCATTCATGGAGTATTTGGTAATAATGTATAAAAATCTAAAGTGATATTATCCCATTTTGAAATAGGAATAATAAGAGGTTTCTTGACTCCTATATAATTTTGTCTTTTAGCCTTCATCCATTTCCAGAAAAAGCATCATAATCAACTATTTACATCTTCATATTACCCCCCGCCCCAATGTTCCTTTATATATATATATATATATATATATTAGTTCCATCAAGGCATATAAAAAAATTCATGCTTTTGGAATTATCAATTAATTAAAATTTTAGCCTGGGTATTGAGGAAACAAAATTTCTCTTCCAAATTCCATAATTCCATCATCATAGATGAATTCATCCAATTTCCCACTATTCATATCATTAAATTATTTTTGATGATTCTCATCATTTGACAGATAAAATTTAATCCCTTCCAATAAATATTCTTTTTTAATGAATTATAAATGTAATGATCTTTCACCTTCCTTGAAAAATCTCATATCCATCAATGTTAGATCGATATACACGGGATCCTTGTCAATCTTTGTTTCTTTCTGACCTCTATCATACATATTTCTCAATAAGTCTGCAAAATTTTTAACATTCCCTTGGAAGTTGTGTATCAAAAAATCATAATCCATGAGAATCCTGAGAAATCAATTTTTCCTCGTGTAGAGTTCCTTCTATGAGAATATATATATCAAACCCTTGTGATATGTATATATCGTACATCTATCACTATAGAGATAGTACCCATATATTATCAGAGAAATGTTTACAACTTCTAACTAAATATAATTAGATGGACAGTATTGTTTGGGATTTTTTGACATCCATGATGCATGTTTAATAACTCCATTTTTTTTTAAAGAAACAACCATGTCTTTTAATTTATGCATCACTATAAATAAAAAATACACCATTTCACAATAGTAGAGTCTAGATCAAAGAATTTACTAATATCCTCTTCAATTCTTCAAAATATTATTGGCAATTTTCATTTCAATACTAACAGAACTCCTTTATGAGAAATATTTGTTTACGGGTAAACAAATTGGTAAAAATTATTAATCAAACTCAAATAGTATCCTACTAAACAAATGAAACTATGTACATAGATTATTTTCATTGGTGTTGGCCTTTCCTAAACTGGTCTTTTCTCTACAAGATCAACTGTGATTCCCTTATTAGAGAAAATATGTGTAAGAAAAGAAACATATTGAAGCCAAAATTAACACTTTCTAAACATCCTATATAAAGATTTTCTCTTAATGGACATTAGAATAACCTAAAATTGGTTTTCATAGTCCTCATTAGATTTTTAAGTATACCACGATATCATTAATAAATACCAAAAAAATACATCATGATATTCCATTAAAATTCCATTCATTAGAACCACAAAAATAGAGGGTTAGTTAGTCAGTCCAAATGGAATTACTGTAAAATGATAATGTCCATACCTATTTTGAAATGTTGTCTTTGGAATATCTACCTTCTTTATATGAAATTAATAATATCTTGATCAATGTTAAATATTCTAAAAATGTAGATCAATGTGAATTTAATCCGATAAATAATCAATGCGAGGTATGGGAAACTTTTTGTTTATTTTAATAACACTAATTTCTCTATAGTCAATGCACAACATCATGCATCCATATTTCTTCATGGAAAAGATAACAGGAGATCCTGATGGAGAAACAAAATGGTGAAAAATTACCTTATCACTCAATTCCTCTAGTTTTTATTCATCTCCACTAATTTCATTTTCTCAATTCTATTAGGAGTCTTTGATATTGGCCTTACATTGTAGATTATATCAATAAAAAACTCAACTTTCCACTCTAGAGGATGCCAAGGTAAACCCGAGTAGAAAACATAAATATATTATTTCACAATAGACTCATCATCAATTTGAATATATTTTCTCATATATAGATGTTGTTTTTTCTTCCTCCACAAAAATATCATTCAGTAGTGCTACTGGGGGTGGGTTTTGAAAATAATAATATGTTAAGGTTTCTGCTGTAATGTTAATGGATTATATATCTTCATAAAAAATTATTACATCCTTCTTCTTACAATATATATTCACATCATATTTTGAAATCAAGACCATATAAAGTATTATTTCAAAATAAACAATAGGTATAATGATAAGGTTTGAAAATAAAGAAAATATATTTTTTATTAAGGTGATTAACTGGCACAACTTTATTATAATGATACTCCCCTTACAAGTTTTGAATTACAATTACTTTTTTAAATCAAAGAGAAAATGTCTGATTTTCTTGTTAATCATGAAAGATATAAAAGAATGAAATGATACATAATCAAATAAATCATTGGATATTTTTTAGGAAATTATGAAAGTACCTACCACCACCTCATGAAAATCTTCAAGCTTAGTAGTTACAATCTCATAAGATTTTCTTTTATCAGTTGTCTGCTTCTAAGAAAAGCTTCCATGATGCATAGGATAATCATTTTCATAGAATCCCATATATCTAAAATTTTAGAATTAAAAAATAGTATCTTCTTTATTTCCCTTGCAATCATTATCATGATTAACCTTATCACCACACTTTTTTACAAACTATTGTAACTTTTATGCATACTGCATGGTGTTTCGTTCCACAAGTGTCATACATTGTAAAACATTATTTTTTATTGTTCCCTTTATCGATTATTTTCTTATTCACCCTATTATTCTCATGTATTTCCGATATGTAAAAAAGACTTAGAGAATTGTTTCTCCATATTGATATCACGTGAGACTATATCAATATGTAATGAGAATGTTTTGGAGGCTGGTTCCATTTATATAAATGGTTTTAACCCATCAATGAATTGATTAATATTTCTCTTCAGATTGTCTATATAATCCATATCATGTATTTTTATCATTTTATAGTAGTATTCATACATACATACATTTTTATCCTATTTTTTTCTTCAGATTCATGAATTATCTCTCCATATCAGCTCACTGTTCATGAGGGAAATATTTTACCATGAAAATTTCCACAAATACTTCCATTAAATGTTTTATATTTCATCATCCTTATTCATGATTTAAGTCAATGTCCACCATTGATATAGATCTCTTGATAGTTGATAAATATCCCAATCAAACATCTCTCTTTCATTACTTCTTAAAACGAGAAATATATTCATTAAGGAACTTATCCACTACATAGATAGAAATTGATTATAGTCTAGTTGAATGATTGATATTTTTGACTTATGAAGTTGTCTAACATTGCTCCTCCATGATTTGTATTGGGTAGCTCCATACACATAAGGTTATTTTCCATAACCTAAGTCAGGTACCCCAGTATAGTTATACATTTCTCATCACCAGTTGCATATCCAATGCCGACATCATTATCTTTAATAGGAGAGAAATCCCTACATGGGATGTGTGCATTGATAAATCATCCATTCCTTCAACTAGATTCCATTTCTAACTAACATCATACAATAAATTATGTTATAGATCATAATGCATAATATTTATATATAAAAACACATAACATAAATTGAATTTTTAAGAATAAATATTTTGATAATCAAAAACATGATTTCTTTGGGTTCATATTTACTTTTATATATGTCATAATGGTTTTCCAAAAAATTGAAATATCCTAATAATATCACTCGAGATTATAAAATTAGGTGTGCAGTAATACCCATTTTCATGTACCCGGATACCCCGAGTCATCCCTGATATACCTTATCAGAGTTGTTACCCCAAGGTACATTTATGTTAGAACAACGTCCACTTACAGTATCCAAAAAGGGATGTATTTCATCGATTTCTGACATAATCTCCACCTTACAAAAATTATATAACAGTATTCTATTATTTTCATCAAATTCTATCTCAGTTTTATATTTATTAATCTATCTTTTCTAAATCTAGTTTTTAAGGCTTATACTATACTTTCTCTAATACCAACTATAAATACCCCACCAATAGTAGCCTAAAGCCAATGCCTTAATTTATTACATTAGAATAGATACAAGAATTGATTCCTAAAAAACTAATTAGTTTAGATGTTTTTGAATCTAAATTACATACATGAACATTACATTACTACATTAAAGTAAGTACAACATAATAAATCCAATGTAAACCCCCATAAAATCATTAATTATCCATACAATTCATTCGTAATATACATCTTCACATCCTGGGGGAATAATAAAACATAATAATGGGGTGATATCAGATTCTTTGAATGTAAAATTAATTCAGAAGAAGCATATAATAAATAAACATGAACAACAAGGCATGGTCAATAACTGAAACCCATTCTCTTATAAGAAAATCTTTAGCATAATATGGTATGTATAAAATTTGACTAAATAATTCCATATAAATAATAACATGAGAGTGAAACATACCAATTGATATTCTACTAGTTGAATAATAAAATGGATTGTCAATTACTAATATCATTATGAATGAATTCATTATTCTAGACGTCATAATCATATCGTTGATGTCTCATCTAAGACATCTAAAAATTAATGGCTAAGGCCTCACTCAAATGAATATTTGTTTTTTATCATGATCCCTACCAATGCATCCAGGATCTATAGAAGGCCCCTACCATCACTAAATAAGCCCAATTCATTACTCATATTAATGGGGTGAAACATAAACAATATATATAAATGAAATATAAATATCTATCCTTAATCAGTAAACATAAATACTAACAATTATGAGTAATATAGTGAATGGTATCAAGAAATAACATTTTTATTCCGAATAATCATAAAATATATAATAATTGTTTAGATTATATCCTGAAATATTAATCCCATAAAGAGTTTGACACAAAAATTGATGCTTTAATAGATGAAAATACTCTAAAAATCATTGGTGAATTCATGAGAGATATAACATTTTTACATTGCAGAGAGGAGTTATTTGGGAATGTAGTTTCATAACAGTAAATATGAACTATGATAATAAAAATTTGTGTTTTTTTGAAAAATATCATTGTCTTAAAACATATTATATAGAGTATATAAAAATGGTTATGAAATTCAAAAGACCACTTTAATCAGTGTTTTTTATCATGATCAATTGAGAAAGTATCCTTATAAAACATGTAACTACTGATAAAATATATAAGGATTCTTCTTGGTTAAGACCTGTAGAAAATTTAAAAAAAATTGGGGTACATAATGATAATGAATTATTTCACTGTGGTAAATATAGAGATAGAGTACACTGACTGATAAATGGGGATTCAAGGAGAATCCCTTACTATATGTCTGAAACGGTTCTTCACTAGAGAATAATATAATGGAATATAATACTAGATTAGTTAATAAATTAAATAACAAACTTATATATATTTATTTTGTTATGTATAATTTTATTATGTTCATTTCTGATCTTTTTGATTTGGTATAGCTAAAAATATTATCATTACAGGAGTGTTAATTTCTTTTGTTCTATTGATCAGATTACATGTGTACGTGTATCAAATAACATATAAAATTTGAATAGATATCCATAATTGAAGAATATGTTATTAATTAAAATTGAAATTATGAAATTTTTATATAATCTATTTGGTTATTTAGGGTGAGGATGAATTATTAGATAAGACATTGGTGATAATCATTTAGATTATGTTGGCCATTTTTTGATCATCAAAAAAAATATTTTTTATTAATTTACATCATGTATATATGTTATAGAATTTTATATAGGCTGTAATACATATATTATAATATCATTTAACCAAAAATGGTATTATGACCATCCTTTAAGGTGTTAAGGGAAATTAAAAAAAATTGTCATTGAATGTAATAAATCAACACATCACAGACAATATTTTTCTTTTTTATAATAAAATGAGAGGGAATAGAATTTAGGATGGATTATTACTTAAATACAGTAAAATTTCAGTATATTTATTATACTGAAGATATCAGGTTACTTTGGGATTGGTTGGTGAGGAGAAGATAAAAATATAACGAAACTTTAAAAGAAATTAAAATTAAATTAAATAGGATTTTACCTCATGATTTTCTCCCCCTTGAGAACATCCTTTGAGAAAAGGTTTGATCTTTTGATGAGGCCAAGGGATCCTTGATTTGGGGTTGGGGTTTGGGAAGTATATTTGAAAGAAACTGGGTGAGTTTTAAATCATGGAATGTTTGAGGATAAAAGGCGTTGAGAGGTGGTATTTATAGGAGAGAAGAGGGGCGATTTCCAATTATTTTAATCATTAATTTATTATTATGGTCTCAATAATATTAATAGGAATATAATTATAAATAAATATATCTAAATATTGATTAAATTATGGATATTATGGGCTTACATCATCTGTAAATTATCCTTGTCTCAATAAATCATGTATTTATCCTTTATCACGAATTATCGTATTTTACTATTCACCAAAAATTCAAGTATTTTTGAAAAATATGAAAAATTCCCCCCAAACTTTTTTTTGAGGAGTAGAATTATAAAATGGAGTTAATTTTTTTTCTAAATATGAGAAATTTAATTTTTAATTAAAATCATTAATTATTTGAAAATTTTCAATTTTAATATTATAACCTTTTTTATGATACATTCATAAATTAACATAGGTCACATAAATTTATATTATAATTATAAGATAAAAAAATATTATTTTATGAATAAATTTAATGAAAAAAATTTATTATAAATAATTATAACAATTAAAAAATTGTAACCAAACGTTTATGCTTAAAAACACTTAATTTGTCATTTTTGCACCATTTATTTACTTAAACTATGATATAATTAGATTATATTTCTATTTATATGATGGATATATTTATCTATACCATCATTGGTGAGTTTATTATTCTATTGGATAGTTTAAAATTCATAAGGTTCACATTACTATTCCATAGGTCAAGATACTATTCCATTGGTATGTGATCCTTAACTTCAATAAAAACCTCTTATTTTATTCATTCTTCATTTATAGAGTATGTATTATGTTCCCTAAGTGATTTTATGTGATTTATACTATATAAAATAATTATAATATAGGAAATTTCATTTATATAATTATGTGTTGTTACAATAATCAAGGTGTATAGAAAAAATATAAGGTAATAATACCTAATTAAATAATGATAGTAAATCTTATGACATATGTAATTTGATTTTGATTTAATAATCATGATCCATGAAAACATAACATAATCATAAGATTATGGCACATACATAATCATATAAAATCATTACATATGTGTAGGGTCACTATAAAGACCATAATCACATAGTCAACACTCTCCCTTAATGGATTTTGTTTGCTATTTAATCCTTGACATGTATTCTCATGAGGTATATGTAATTACACAATGAATTAGAGTATATAAGGGACCCAATCATCATATAGTCAATACTATCCCTTAGGGTTTTTAGTTTTCTCCACCTTCCCAAACATCTTATGAGATAAAATATTTAACCAATGTAGTTGACATTATAACAGAACCACCCATTACATATATACATAACAAACATATCTATTCCATGCATTCATAATTCCACCATAGAATAATTAACCCGTAAAAAAGAAATAGGTTCCATGAAAACATACATAAGAAATTATCATAATACATCCATAGAATTATTGTGGA
Source organism: Viscum album (assembly GCA_963277665.1). Lineage (NCBI taxonomy): Eukaryota > Viridiplantae > Streptophyta > Magnoliopsida > Santalales > Viscaceae > Viscum > Viscum album. Next base: position 1,279,487,988 of record OY728127.1, read on the forward strand.
TAATTTCACTTTAGTATATCTGTAATGAATCATAAGAAACATATATTGATGTTGACATAGATGAAAATCTATTGTTTATGATAATAAGAAAAATAATTTAAAAAATGATAATAAACATACTTTACTTATAGTAAATTTTCTTTTAAAATAAAATAATTTATAAAAAAGGGAATATAAATTGATTTAGGAAACCCTGGGAACATGAAAAGTATGATTTGTAAAGAATGTTAAAGAAAAACGTGGTAAAATCCATTAATATAGAAAAAATTAAAACTGAATATCTATTTAAATAATTTATAAATTATTTCCTATCAATATAAAAATAAATTTTACAAAAAAAAATAAAAAATATTTGTTTAAAAACATTGTAATGAAATTAAATGAAACATCTCAAACTAGCAATTATCTTCATAAGAGTTGAGTATCTACTAATATAAGGTGACCCCCTCAAGACACTAAATATTGGAAATAAATTAAAATGTATTACCTAGATATTTGGGTTCATTTTTCACTTTTTAAAAAATATATCTTTCCATGAAAAAATAAAAATAACAAATAAAATTATATAATTCATTAGTATAAATTATACAACTCAAATGAAAACCCAATAAAACAATAATATTAGAGAATAAATACAAAAATTATTAAAAGGTGACTCAATAAAAATAAAGTATATCTAGACCCAAGAACACTGATGTTTAATCACTTCAAATTCACCATAATAGAACTCCAATCCACAAGCACCATCCTATGGATGTCACATCATGACACTCAACCAGAGAAATAAGAGACATTACATTTAACCATTTCATGTTGAATAGAATATCCATGCTCACCAAGGAGAATTGGCATAAATAAGTAAACATACCCAGTTGGTTATACCCAAGATACTTCCAAACTCACACCATTAGTATAGAAACATGTTATCCCATTGTTCAAAATCTAATTTATTAGAAAGATAGGACTATGATAAATATAACTAATTTAAAATATTTAAATATAAAATAAGACTAATGTTTTAATTAATACAACCTGGAATTTTGATTCCAAATTCCCCAAACACACAACAAGTAAAGTATTACTGATGATAACACAATACTCATGAGTGGTCACTCATTAATCAACCTAGAAATCAATAGGATACCAAGATGCAAGTGACATTATTTTCCCACCACACCCCTTATTTAAGGTCAAATAAAATGAAATTGGACTCATTAAAAACATTTTTGACATGATTTCATGCTAATTTCTTATCCAAATTCATTTAATAGAAATTAATTCTTCCCTATAAAAAATTAACCAAATTGGTTTCTTATGTTAACAAAAACCATAATTTTAAATCAATAAACAAAAAGGGCTTTTTAAAAACCATTCAATTTCAATGATTGCACCATTTTCAGGAAAAGGTGTATATGGCATGAAATCGTGAAAAGATTTCTTTGAAATTCAAGATATTGAGTTTAAATATTCAATCCTTTTTGTAATAAAATACATATATAAGAAAGATAATCCAATTACCTCACAATGGGTGATGAAAATGGGGAATGACATAATGAAACCTCTAAATCAAGGGTGCCAACCTATTTCCTTAGATATATCCAATTAAGATCTCATAAAACTCATTTTAGATTATAGATCTATCTATAGAGTTTTAGATATAACATTTTATATGAGCAGAGATGAGAAGATATAGAGAAAATGATGGGAAATTTAGTCCTACCATTGATTCTGGAGATTTAATAGACTTAGATCCATAAAAACTAGCTTTGAGAACAAATTGAACCATCAATAAAACTTATGATATGAGTTTAGTTATATGTATTTAGAGGAGAGGTAAAACCTGAGGGGTTCAGCGAGTAAAAACCTAGTTAAACACAAATTTTAAAGAAATTAAATTCATTTTTCAAGATTATTAAACATGATTTGGGAAACTGTGTGCTAACTATGTTCATTATATGGAATCCAAAACTCCCCTCACAGAGTTTATTTTTATGGTTTGATAAACCATGAACCAATTGTGCTTCATACTTCTATATCCACTTGCATTGGTGCTCCAGGGAACGCACATGGTTTGAAAAAAACATGGACAATCATGCACATCCTCTTATCCTCCTAGGACTATAGTATTGTTTCATAGAGAAAACAACATGGTTTACACTAAACATTCTCAAATTTTTTACCCTTATAAACACTTATAAAACACACCAAAACCATCGAGAGTCCCCAAAAGCCAACATAAGAATTATATAACGTCAAAATACATAATAAAAGTGTAATGTATCTTAGAACATGGCTGTTATAGTAAACTTCATTAGAAAAGGATATTAATCAATCATTTCTTCATAGAAAAGAACTAACATATATATATATATATATATAATTGACAAGGATGAGAAAGATTCCCAACCTAAAAGAAGATATATTGTTAGCTCCGATTATAAACATCCATTCAGTGAAATTTGAACTAAAGGGAGGTGAAATGGTAATGAGATATGTAAAACAAACGATAATCCAAGGTAATAAAAACAATAGGGTTTTAGAGATAAATGAAAAAAATTCCTTCTAATGTAATTCAAAACATAAAACATCATGATTACCTAGTGATATTGAAAAATATATCCTTACGAAATTTGTAACTGCTGAATTAAAAGTGATCAAAAAACATTATATGGATTACGAAATATGATGGATGAAAATTAAATTATGGTAAAAAAATCATGAGGTAGTATATACACCATATAAATAAATAATTAAGTTAATATATAACATATTTTAATGACATAAAATTGAGTTGATAAGCCTTTACCCTTTCCATAAACTTCATAAATAGAGATTTATCCTCCTTTATAACAAAAAAACCCATCTTAGTCTATTAATTTATAACATTATTCACATGTCACACCTTTTTTAGGAAATAATTATAATACTTAATTAAAAATATATCAGATAGATATTGTTTATTTTCATCATAATATGTTTTTAATTTTGATAGTTTTAGTACATGTTTTTAATGGATATGTCGATCCTCATTCATGAAACTAAGTTTATCCTTAATATATTTTTCAAGTTATTATAAAATTTTATTTTAAGGTTTTATTTAGTCTCCTTTTTTACTTTATTGATGTTATGATAATGGTTAATGAGAACAATATTCAGGGAGAGCATGTTTCATGTAATTTATCGAGAACAAAAAGCTTTTTGATAATGACTAATCATTTTTTTGTCATAATTATATAAATATATTCATGTTTTGAATTAATATGTAATATTATATATAACTTTTACTAATTTCATTATACATATTTATTATTAAAATGATCATGTTGGTATATCCTCGCTCATGTTGGATATTAAACCAAACCAAATAAGAATATATCATACTAATGAATGAGTAAGAGTATTGAGCTATATAATTGTAATATTATTTTCCTAGAAGAATTTTTATGTAAATATAAAATAATTATATTGAATAATAATATTTATAAAGAATGTATCTGATATGGTAATTGACAAAGATATTGATGAATTATGTACTTCGAGGAATTATTTCCTTCACGAAACAGGTTCCTTAAGAACGAAGGATTTAAGATTCATTCTAGTAATTATAGGCTAGCATAAGTAAAATTATTACATAATAGAGGAAACATATTCAGGTATTAATGATATAAATAGTGTAAAATAGTTTTTTGTAAGGTATAGAGGAGGGGTCTATTTATATGTGTGTTTTGGCTGGAACTTCCATAAACTCTCATTACATAATGCATAAAGTTGTCATTATAAATGGAAAGTAGATACATCTAGGTATGAAAATTGTAGTGGAATATGTATTGTTAAATATATCTCTCACACACACATTTAGATATATAATTTTATGATATTTTAAGTCCTTACCCCTCATTTTAACCCCTTTTCACCTCAATTTACCTTTACCGTGGTAACTCAATTTTTTCCTCTATAACCTATTCTTTATGAATAAAAATGATTTTAATCCACATAAATAAATAAAATGGGTTGATTAAATTTTTTTGAATAAATTTAATCAAATAAAATAACTAAATATGGAAATTTAAAAGTTATATGAAAACAATAAATATTTATAAAAAATAGGTTTTAAAGAAAAATAGAATTTGTGAAAAGTATGTGTTCTTAATCATATTTCATTTCAAATATTACTTAAAATTGAATTAAAAAATTTTATATAAATTGAATCATTACATTATTTTCATCATTATACGGCCATGATATTAATTTATTAAAATAAAAATACATAATATCTAACAAAATTAATTTAAAAAATATCATTTCTAATATTAATTAATTTTCACCACATATTATTAAAATAAACTATATATATTATGACCATTTATTTTTTAAAGATCCTCTAATATTAAAATTATTATATTAATATTATAAATTCATCAAATCATTATTTAAGAAGAAGAATAATAATTATATGTAATGTATACAAATTTATTTTTATAATATAATATTCTAGTTATATATTTTCCTTTTGTTTCATCATTATTCATTTAAAAGTTATATTACATTCAATTTTGTACTACTAATTTTACATCTCCAATATAGCAATTGGATATATTCATACCCAATATCCATATATCCAATGAAAAAATTTCCAATGACTATATTTTAATGGATATATATCCAATGTCCATATATATAATAGTACTATTTAATTCCAATATATATCCTTTAAAACATCAATAAAATCATTAATACTATTTAATTATCTCTAAATAGTTCAATTATATTTCTTATGTCTTTCCTTCTTTTCAATGTAATAATTTGTATCATGATCATTATCGAAAACCAAAAAAATAATGATTTTATAATCATGATTTTTAATTTACTTATTTCTTTATACCACTTTTACATTTCTTAATGATGTTTCAAATTTTATCCACAAAATTTATTAATGTTTTTCATGAATTGTAATATTTTATCTCAATAAAAATTTCCACAGTACATTTTTAATGAACTAGAAAAGATTTTCCATTTGGAAGATACTTGAACCAGCCCTCCACTAGCTTGAACGGGATTCACGATTCCTACGGGTTAGAATCTAGTGACTTATAATCATATGAAGATAGTTTGGAATGGTTTTACAAATTAATATATGTAAATAAAATAATATTAATGTTATAAAATTCTAACAAGACTCATATATGTGTCAAATATCCATGATAAAACAAAATGATAGAATGAATAATTAAGAAACATAAAATAAAGAAACCAACTAACAAAAGGAGAACCAAAATCCTCCCTCAAAACCCTTGTGTCCCTCTCTTATAATGAAATGGTGGCCAAGCAATTCCAAACATCATCCATTGAAATATCACTAATCTTCCACCCACATAAAGTAATAAAATCCTAATTTTCCATCGTATATCATTTATATGGTAGATTGTCAAGAATTATAGGAATGAAAAGGTAAGTCCTAACATAATAATTTAATAGAATAATTGTATTAATGAAATAAAATAAAAATAGACCTTATAAATATACCCACATTGAGATGTTCTTTTTATAACCAAGTACCACAATTGATATAAAAAATGAGAAATCCCAAAATCACTCAATAAGATACCACAACACACTGAAACTAATTACTGTCTTTCAAATTACATCGTAAAAATTATAATTTGAAATATAATATAAAAATATCCATTATGTGTTAAAAATAAGCCACAATAAATAAAAATTAGGATAAAACACCTTTCAATGTTTCTATTAAATATAAATGATCCCTTGTAAATCAATTTTCCCTATCCTACACCACTTGTTCAAAAACCATTTAAAACATCTTCTTTAAAAACCATTTCACAAAAACCTATTTTAGAAATACACATTTGAATATTCAAAAAGGTTCCTTTCCATCACTTCTTTTTTCAAAACATATTTGAAATATAAAATTTTATAAAACTAGGCACAAAAACCTAAAACCATGTTTTCAAAACTCATTATTAAAAATAGTACGAAAATAATTGTCAACCATCCTTTCATTTTTCCTTCTTAAAATAATTTCAAATTTCTTTTTCATACCATGTTAATAAAATGACACATAAGAGGGGAGAAATCACATTGGTAGGTACCACTCTGTCATGTAATATACAAAGGAATAAAAATAGTAAGGACATATATGCTAATAAAAAAAGAATAACAGGGGATGTAATTGATACACAAATTTAAATCCTCCAAATGTCCCATAAAATGGTCTTAATGTCTTTTGAATCAACCCTACACATTAGTAACAATGAAATTGAATATGAAATATGGAATCAAGGTTGACACTACTAAAAATTTCAACATGAACATGAGTCATATCGAACTGCCTATCATAACATCCTTGGAACACATACATCCTTGAGAACATGGTGTTATATTTGAAACTAGATTCACTCACCCATAAGAATGAAAATGGGCGTCCCTAGTTTTTTTTACACGTATAAACATATAAAAATAATTATCTAGCATTAGGGTTTGCCATTCGTTTTGGAATAACAATCTAATTGGGGACAAGATGTGCTTCCCTATACAACTAACTCCAAAACTAGGTTTTTTCCACACAAATTTCACCAACTATATCATTGGACTCCCACAATGACTCAAAATAGAGGTAAAAAATAAAACATTCCTTTACTAAACGAAAAAAATTAAAATAACTCATGAATTACCTTCTACCATCACAATAGAATACCCATAACAAATAAACATAAAAAAATACAATGCATCAATAATAAACATACCCAATTGGGTTCATAAGATACCATAAAAACATAATAATCACATGCATGTAATGATTGTTTAATAATTTTTATAAAAACACATTATCCATAAAAATTTTTATAGGCCATTCTTTAAAACATGCTCAAAATGACACACAATTTCATCACATTCAAAAGCCACCCTAATCCACTATGGGGGGGAGGTTTATCAAAAAATATTAAACTCAAATGGGAGTTTAATTTTTCCTATTTAAAACAACTCTAAAGAAATTAAAATCCACTATGAGTTCTATCATACCATACTAATGTGATGAAACATATTTTTGAAATATATCAACCCAATTGGAATTCTCAAAATATTAAAAAATGTCAAAACATTGATAAAAAACCATCCAAGGATATAAAAGTGGTCTCATATCAAAAAAAGGTTATCACAAACCTTTGGAATCATATAACCCATTTAAAGTATGTTAATTAGTATCAAAACACCAAAAAGATGTTCTAATATTAATTAAACAAAAAAATACATCTTAAATCATCAAAATGGAAATTACCACTAAATTTTAAAACAAAAATAATTCTTTAAAAACCAATTTCTAAGGTTTATAAACACATTGCAAGGTATCCCACTCCATGTAAATGTATAAAACCACTTTTTAAAAAAATATACCTCATGGTTTATAAGTATAAGAATTAAATTTCATGAAAACCATTATCAAACTATCAAGAAGTTAATTGAATGGAAAAAAAGAATAAAAAATGAGCAGCTACCTCAAATCAATTTATTGAAAAAATAAAACTTCTAAAATTCATCATCGTCAGTGGTGTATTCCCAAACAAATAATAAGGTGACCTAGAAGACCCATCAAAAAACATAAAAATGAAATAACAATAAAAATAAGGTAATCTAACTTGAAATATGTTTCAACTAATATAGGAGGGGTGACATGGAGAAGAAAAATCATAGGAAATAGGATGAAGAATGAATGTGGTGGATATACCATAATGTTTCAACCATGAATCCATAATAAATCTATTATAAATAAAGGTGGAAAGTAAGAATCAAGGGGGAGAGGTGGATGTGAAGAATGATTAGCAAGGGATAATCAGATGTAGGTGGATTGTGATTTGTGGTTGTGTCTCAAAATATAGAGGAGATGGTTTTAAAATTAAATGTTTTTAAAAATGAAAATAAAAGCCAAATATATTAAAATATAGGTAGAGCGTATGGTTAGGATGCATGGTTTTTCTAACCATGATCTATCCACGCACACAACACTACATCACAAAAAGATTCCTTACATGGTTTTTCCAAGGTACATCATGATTAAAAAAATAATGCCCCAACCTTTCCAAAATAAACTATCTCATTGAAGAACACCTGTGCAGGGTTGATGTGTAGTTATTATTAACTATTCATAACCCATTCATAGTACAAAATGAATATTTTTTTTCAAATTTTAATTAATGAAAATTATAAAATTTTATTAATCTAAAAATAAAATAAAATAATATTAAATAAACACCAATTTTACATTGTGCATGCCGCAAAATACACACCCTGACATAGTCCCCCCATAAGCCTAAGGTCTATATAGAGGTCAAAAGGTAATGAAATCTTAGGAAACATCTATGAAATTAATAATCCTCATGAAACCAAGCATCTATAAGAAAACCCAATATTCCAATGATCATAGAAATTACCTAAAAAGTTTCAAACTAACATCAATATCCCAACAATTTAGAATAAAAATGTAACTAAGGAAAAACCAAAAACAACATTCTATAAAACATAAATATTTCACCATGTAACCACGTTCCCAAACTCTCCAAAGGAAATTCTCAAACCACTACCACCAAGATAAAAAAACAACTTATAGAGTAGAATAGTTAAACATAACAAATTATACCCAAAAATAATTGTTTAAAAAACTGATGAATATAATAACAAGAGGCATGCCACATAATAAAATGGTAAGTCTCTTACCTAAGAATCCAAACAATAATATGAACCCATTCATATCTAATTTCTTATAATACATTCCCATTGTAATTTCTATATAAAATATGACCCTAAGGAATCCTAAACCCCACCAAAAACAAAACCACACTCAAATTATCTAGTAATGAACTTCAGGTTCATCCCATTTCCAATATAGCAAAGAGAAAACTTCCCATGGTTGACAACAAGAAAGCGAAACAACAAAAAAGAAATGAGAAATGAGATAGTTACCAAGGGAAACAACAACCACATATAAAAAAAATAAACACAATGCCTAGGACCCCTTAATCCAAAACCATTCTAAACACAATCTTCACAAATATCATAATTGCCAGTCATCCATGAGATGAAAAACCAAACACCAAAATGATACACTGAATGATTGAAACTCAACTGATCAAACCTCATCCATCTTTATTCTCAAACAAACAAATTCCATAAACAAGAGATCATCCGAGAGATTCCAAAAGAAAAATAATACCCATTGATCTATGTATTAAAAAAATTAATTATTCTAAACTAGTATATCAAAAGGAATCTAAATGAACTATTAAAGGAACACAACCTTTGATCAATAAAGAATGAATCTCTAAGTTGGATTCTACACTTATCACCATTATTAGATAATGTGCAGTGTTAAATGTATAGAAGAAGGACCCCTAACAACAATAGTCAATATAAATAGTAAACCTTTCTTACAGGGGGGGTTCCCACATCAAACAACCTAAGATATAGACTCTCACTTGTCCATGACCCCAATGTCACACCAGTATCTCCCAACACACACAAGGTACAAAACAAAACACAAGATTTACTAAAACAATAGATACTTTTCAAAAATACCGGATTTAAAACTAAGACACCGTTTAAAATCAGGACCTCTTTTATTCAAAACCAAATAGAAGACATTTTAAAAAATCAACCCCCAGCCCCTTACATGAATTTATTAATTTTAAATAATTTCCAAAACTAATTTCAAAATAATAATCACTTTCTTTAAAATATCAATCCTATTTCTTGATAAAAATTATTCAACCATTTTCTTTTTTGCAGAATTTTTGAAATTACATACCCTTTTCAAATAAATTCATCAAGGGTAAATTCCAAATTTTTAAAACACTTGTTTACCATAAAATAGGAAACCCATCCTTTAAAACATCATGAACATGACTATAAAAATCAACCAAACACAATTTTCCACCATTTTAAAAATGATATCAACTATTTCAAAAAAGAAATTGAGAATCCAAGATCACTTTATAAACAAGACATAAGTTACTTTTTTAAAAAGAAAACATTTTTCTCATGAAATTCATTATCACAGACACAAAGAAACTCCTATTCTATGTAAAAACATCATAATAAAGGTATAACAAAATCATCAATTTATGATCCATCCAATGATGCATACATATATTAAGACCAACCATGTCCCCTATACTATTTCAATTACAAACACTAATAATTAATTGGGATAAGTTATATAAATAAAAAATATATCAAGATGAAGAATCAGGCCTAGATTTCCCACACAATTTTTGTCAATATTCAAATACTACATTGGTCTTTGAATCATGCCCAAAATCAACTGTTTTTTATTAAATGGTTTTTAGGCTCTATTAACAAGCCACATATCATCACTTACGTCTTAATCACCATCCCAAAACACCAGATATGAACCCTAAGGATACTCAAGATATACTGAGGTGGATCATAAACATGCTATAATATAAATTTAAACATAATCCAAAAATATCATAACATTGAAAACCAGAATCAATGGAATAATCCCTAGTTACCATGGAAACTCAAGGCCTGGGGTGATGAAGTGATCACGATAGAATCTCTATTTTTACCTCACGAGTCTCAAAAATATAATTTTTGAACTACTATCAACCAAGAAAATATATGGTATTATAAAGGATTAGGATTTTATGGAAAATAAGAACCCAAACCTTTTAATAAATATGTAATGAATCAGAATAGCTCTTCCATTTGACGAATAACTAAACTGGTCTACCAATAGGTCGAAGAGTGTTTCTATAATGAACTGGATCTGGTTTCCACTAATACTATCACCAAATCTAGATCATTACAAGTCCCAAATGGTATTCCATATACCAACAGTCAGACAAAATTGACCGAGTATCAATAAATTAGGTTTGGGAAAAATATACCTGAGCATGATATCATAAAAAATTAAATAGAATCAATGGTAAGAATCATATATTTTCAGGCCAAATAATTCTTCACAAAACCAGAACTAAATACATGGTTTTAATTAATGTACTAGAAGTCCAAACATGAATAAAAAATAGTAGCAACAAAACCACTAATACTCCACATGACATGGTGTCATCACCCCTGAGCTGCCTCCACGACACCACACAAAGAGGGGACTAACAACCTGAAACACCTTCACCCATGGTTTTTCCTTTAGGTGATTCCAACGTAATGATGTATACATACACCCAAGGTGTGTAATTAGGGTGTGATCCTATGCCCAGTAGGATACCAACCAATGATTCAAAAGGGTATGTAATACAATGTGAAAAAGCAATCATTTTTTATATGTAAAGAAAAGTGGTGATAAATTTTAGGAAATGAAACCTCTAATTGGAAACAATTTTTAAACTAAAAATATCAGAATGTGAACAAAATTAAACATGTCATGTGATATAATTTAAATTATCAAAAAACACACCCTAATACATGGGTAAATACCACAAATTAGAAGAGCACCAAAATCGGGAAAACCCCTAGGCAACTAGATAGTCTTGGGCCCTATGTACCTCGTACCTCAGTGTAAAATAACCAAGTAAAAATCCTTTCCCATGAATCTTCCACTAGTAGGGAACATATCCACAACCTAGTGGTCCCCAAACATCCGCCAAATAGTTTAGTTAGATTTTTTGTAATCCATTTGCTCAGTGATACAAGGACAAAATGCATCTGGTTCACTAGTCGTACTGGTACATATCCACCCACCTCAGTACCTAGGCTTCCCCTTTTGTGATCAATCAATTTCAGCTTGAAATGAACATTAATTTTCATATAGAAACACCACTAATGGTCAGATTCAAACAATACAGTATATATACACATTCGATACCACCTAAAACACACAATAAAACATTTTGACATTCAATAGAACAACATCTCAAAATCTCTCATTGTATTGAACCCAAAACTATTTGAAATATCCACTTTTCACACTATGTTCAAACATACAAGTCACCAAAATAAAAATTTCAGTTCAATACCATTCAATGAAACCAAAAAGTCAATTATGGGGTATCTACCTATGAACCAAGAAGTTTTATCTTCTAAAAACCTCGATTTTCACACAATCATGACACATAAAGTCCATTAGCTTCATAAACACCATTTAAACAAACATTCTAAGGAACAAAAAAAGGAGATAAATATTAAAATCATGATCCTCTTCCCTAATAAAGTTCAATTAAAATCTAATAGGTAAAATAGGGAAGCCCCAAATGAACCAATAAAATATTTATTTGATAACCCCCCAATTTCACTTAAATTGGCAATTAAAATTCACTTTCATTATAAACACCCCAAAACCAGTTCTTTAAGAAATAATAAATTGTAATAAACATTAAAATATCATAAAAACAGCAGATATGTCACTAATATTTCATAAAAAATAGAATCGACTACCAAAATAATTAAAACCCTTAAATAATTGTGCAAAACATAAAATTCACCGCCACAACACCACAAGGGACTTATATCAATCCTAAAACCCAAATAACAGACCATGATATACAGAATCAAACCCTATGTTCGAAACCCTTGTTTTTGTACATTAAGAACCTCAAGGAGATGGGAATAAACCCTAAAAAATTGAATGAAATGCTAATAAATTCAAATGAAACCCTTGGGTTTAGTGGACTTGGGTGAAACCTGAAATCATAAAAAAGTAATAAAAATTGAATAAGTTATTAAATAAACAATTATTTCAATAAAATGGAAATGGGTTTCTGAGCTTTCCCAATTCCTTAAATAAAAACCCAAATACACCATCATTATTTATTTTTAAAGGCTATAAATTGACATGGTGGTGTTAATAGGTCATGGGAGGCCAAGTAAGAATTGGAATGGATGAAAAATATTGAAAAATAAAGGATTTATAAAAGAAACTAAATTGAATTTTAAATCTACAAATGGCCTCACGGTTTGGCCTAAATTTTGAAAACCCACCATTTCCACCAAAATGAATGAGAATTCACCAAAACAAATAAAGAATGGAAATTAAATTAAAAATATATTTAAAATAAGTCATGTATATGAGAATTCTCCCCAACATAAAAATTTCCCCCCCTCAGAAAGCCATAACAATGCTACAAGAAAATAACCAAACCCAACTGAGAGGCCAAAATTGTCTCTTTTTCCAAGCTTCACCCAAAGTCCAAAACACCCCTGGTGATCAATTAGGGAAGGAATACTCTCACAAACCAAAACATAAACCACTCTCCTAAAAAGATTAAGAAAATTCAGACTTTATTACAAAAGAAAACTCCTCAATCTCTATCCGAACAAGATTTTATAAATTTACCCAAATGAACAACTACAACAGACATGGTTACACTTACCTTGATTTAACAAAACCCTTGGGCATTCTCCCATCCCAATGTATATCATAGGAATTTTTTAGTAGTCAGATAGATCTAAATAGGACTACCTTACACAAATACAAGACCATGTACCAAACTAAGTTACTAGAATGGGGAGTCACAAATAAGCTCCCCACTATAAGAGACAAACTAATTTGTTTCCCAAGAAATAATGACACTATCAAAGGGAAGCCCGGACTGAATCCCCAGAAAAAGGGGTAGGATTACATTAGACTTCTCCAAAAGAACATACATGGGACTTAAAGTGGGTCTCCCCACAATAATAACCACCCTTATTAACTGATTGGCACATTCCTACATGAAAATACCCCAAAATTAAAGAGTTAGATGGCCACACAGTTAGTACGCACAGTGTGGGAAAACATGCACTAACCATGGGGATCATTCTATTTTCATGTCCTCCTAGAACACGGTCACTAATAATCATGGAAAAACCTTGCTCTCATATTGTATAGCCAAATTCCGAACTATACTCCAAAAACTCAGAGGAAAACTATGGGAAATAAAAAGACATTGGGCCATCACAGGGGTACAAGGCCCTCCACCTTTGTCCACTGAACAGGAACAAAAAAAGAAATATGAGGACACTAGAGTTTTAATCTCTTACCATATTTTATAATGAGGATAGGACATTGTAAAAGGGTTTTAACAACCCTGTGATTTCCCCAGACTATACACCAGCTTCTATCTAGGAACTATGGATGGAGCTGAAATGATTAAAGTATCTTCTTCCTCACAGTTAGGCTTTGGAAACCCCCAAATAAAAGATCTTCTTCTGGTGCTACAAATAACTACACTGATATCCCTAACAAGATTACCAAGACTTGACATAGTCCACACTCACTTTACCCTAACCTGACATTTTGTAGAAATAAGGTCTTAAAAGATGTACACACATCACACCTTGTTTCTTCTGGTAAGAAATAACAGTATGAAATGACACATATATTCACCTTCCTAAAAAATATCGGATATTAATATTTTTTCCAAGGGAAACATACTCCCAACATAATATATACTCTCAAAGGATTTCTCAACCATCACCTTTATAGTTAAACTAGAACACGACATCACAAGTCATTATTGAACATTACCATTAACACTGACAGAAACAATACCTAAAAAGGGACCTTATGAAAAGTCCCCATACAACACACAATTCCATAATGTGTCCATAATAGTCTCCTAAGACCTGATCTCCCACACTGGTGGTTAAACATAAAACTTTTCATCAAATAGAATGAAAAGGACCCAGAGTCCTTCTTAGACAACATCCATAGAAGAATCCCCATACCACTTTCGCTTTCGATGAATTTAGTAACTTAAGAAGCTAAGGTATTTTTTAAACATCCCCGAGAACTCTCATAATACTAGAGGTTACACCAAATAATAGACAAAATTCTGTAAACTAAACATCAAAATCATGAGAAATAGATTCCTTAGATTGGTCAACTGGAGGATCTTCCAAAGGCAAAATAACAGGGGATACACTTCAGTTGTGCACTAACCCTTAATGGGAGAAAAGTTATCTAATAAGAAAACCCAAGGACCCAACCGAGATGGTCCACTGGTAAAAATATTTCACAAAATAAATCCAAACACAGAAATGAAACCTCTATAAAGCCATCATGAAACATTTCTCATAAGAAACTACTAATAGGTCCTTCTACCCAGCTTACAGATCAAAAAAAACCTAAAAATACAGTTCAAACAAGAGGGGTTATTGGACTCAAAAGATCCCACAACATCAACATTTAAAAAAACACATAATACAAACCATCCCAATACATTCATCAAAACATCATTTTTTCCATTAATGATGTTACTTGGAAAATAAAACTATTCAGCATTTTGCGTATCCACCTATGGTACCCCATGTGCCTCACACAGCCATGTTTCAGTTCCATAATGGGAACCCTCTGCATATACATCCTAGAACCCATCCATATATTCCATCAACCATATATCATACCATATAACCATAGGCATGTGTTTTATCCTGGAAAAACCAATGGTAAAAACAAAAATTATTTCCACTATTTAAAAAGAACTGTTAACCAATTCCTATTTTTCGTAAAACTGCTAACCATGAAATCAAATCCAAAATATAGCTTACCAAAAATTTTCAAAAAGGAACAATCATTCAAATTAATACTCACTTCCAATCCATCCACATGAATTTCAAAACATATCATCCCATTAAAACACCTTTCAATGTTTTAAAAAACTCTATTGTAATATCTTTTTCAAAACCAACTATGACATAGTTCATGCCTTCAAAAGAGGTCAAAACACAACATTTTCCATTCCAATACCATTGTAAAAATTCCGTTCTACCATTTCAAAAATCTCACAATTCCCTTTTTATTGGGAAATCATTTCATAGGATCATTTTTCTTCTTAAAACCATGTCATTTTTTCTTTAAAACTTAATATACAAGATTTCAAAACTAAACGACAGAACACAATTTGAGAGGAAACTAGTTCTGGTGGGTGACTTGGATATATGGTTGGAGTCCATGAACCATTCACTTCCCCATAACAGAGAGTGTTCTAGGGAAATATCCTAGGCTCCACATGTCTTACTAGTCCCTGCGAGCTCACTGAGACCATTAACCCAACTCTCTTTTCATTTCCCATAGTCGTCATCAAAACAAGAAAACCAAAGGACGTAGAAAAATCTTGAAATCCCCTGGATACATGAATCTTATAATGAGGTGTGGTGATTAGGCACACCACCAATAAATAGAATAGAGAGTCTCGACAATCTTACCTCCAGACTATCCTGACTGTTCCCCAAATAGCGTGACGTAAAGAGTTAACTTGAACCTCTTTTGCTACAATGTTTCCATGAACTGGATTTTGATACCACTAATACGAGCACCAAATCCCACCTACGACAAGTCCCGAAGGGTTTTACCTATCCCTACAGGCTAACACAAGTTCCCAGGTATAAATAAATTAGGTTAGGGAATGATTTACCCATGTATGAAAGCATAAAACATTAAAAACAACCAGTAATAAGAATATGAAATTTTCAAGCCAAATAAGACTCAAAAAAATCAGAACTAGATTCATGGTTTTAATAAAGGTACATGATTTATAAACCTGAAACAAACTTCAGAAACAAGGCCACTAATAATCCACATGACAAGGGGTCTTCACCCCCGAGCCTCCTCTACGACACCACACCATGATGGGACAAGCAACCCAAACCCCCTTCACCTGAGGTTTTTTCTTTACCTAAGTCAAACATAATGAATTCTACTTACACCCAAGGGGTGTATGTATGGTGTGAGACTATGACTAGTAGGATACCACCAAAATGATCCAAAGGGTATGTAATACAAAGTACAAAATCAAGCAGTTTTAATATGTAATGAAATGTGGTGATAAATTCCAAGAAATGAAACATTCAATTGAAAATAGTTCTTATATTAAGAATTTCATAATGTTAACACAATTAAAAATGATATATGTGATACATTAAATTACATGAAAACACTTAATTATACAAGGTTAAATACTATAAGTAATATGAGAAAAAAAATTGGGAACACTGCTAGTCAACAAGATAGTTTCATGCCCAAAGTTCCTCGTACCTCAGTGTAATGTATCCAAGTCACAATAATTTCCCATAAAAGAGAAACTAGTTGGGAACATACCCGTAACCTAGGGGTCCCAAAAAATCTCACAAATAGTTCATTTTATTTTTCTTTATCCATCATCATAGTGAAACAAGGGAATTACCCAACTGGTAAACTAGTCGTACTTGTACACATCCACCCACCTAGTTACCGGGGCTTCCCCTTTTTTGGTCAAAAAATATGAGCAAGAAAATCATTTTATTTTTCATATAAAAATACCACTACTCAAAACATATAAACAATAATTTATCTATAAAAATTTTATACAACATAAAGCAGATGACAAAACATTTTGCTTTTCAATAGTACAACTTCTCAAAATCTCACAATGTATTGCACACAAAACTCTTTGAAATATCCAAATTGCACTCTATGTGCACACTTGTAAGTCACCAAAAAAACATTCTCTTCAATAACATTCAATGAAACCAAAAATTCAGTTACGAGGAATCCCCATATGAATAAAGAAGTTATATCTTTTAAAACCCCCCATTTTCACACAATTATGGCACATAATGTCCATTGGATTCACAAACACCATTTAAAAAAACATTATCAGGAACATCCAATGAGTATAAATATTAAAACCATGATTTTCAGACCTTATAAAATTCAATAAAATCAACTAGGTCACTATAGGGTAGCCCCAGATGAACTAATAAAATATTTATATGAAAACCCCCAATGTCAACTAAAATTGTCACATAAAATTCAATTGCATTACAGACACATCTAAAACCAATTTTTGCAGTAATAATAAAATTTAATAAACATGAAAATATCATAAACATATTAGATATGTCACAAATATTTTATACACAATGGAATCACCTACTAAAATAATTAAAACCCTTGAATC
Organism: Viscum album; assembly: GCA_963277665.1. Lineage (NCBI taxonomy): Eukaryota > Viridiplantae > Streptophyta > Magnoliopsida > Santalales > Viscaceae > Viscum > Viscum album. The sequence goes on from OY728127.1 coordinate 1,279,505,897, forward strand.
ATCATGCGAAGATCAAACCGCACCACCGCCACACCAAAAGGGACTTATATCAAGATAAAAACCAAAATAATAAACCAAGAAATCCAGAATCAAACCCTAAGTTCAAAACCCTAGTTTTCTATATTTAGCAACCTTATTGATAAGGGAAGAAACCATGAGGAAATTTAATGAAACCCTATGTAAATTTAAAGAAGAATAAAGAAGATCCACTTACTTGAGATATCTTGATGAATTCGCCACAAATACGCCAATATCTTAATTTGAAAATAGAAAAAAATGAAATTTAGGTTCTAATAAGGAATATAAGGATATTTAGGAACTGGAATGGGGGGAAAAGAGTATGAATTGAATGAGTTAGGAAGTAAAACTTTTACCTCTTCAAATCTGGACAATTTGAGAAACCCTATGATGTTTTCATCTAATTTGTGATCCATATGACCTCCAAAGAGGAGGAAAGTATAATGGGAATGTGACTAGGATCAATGGTATTGTGTGACACTTTAAATCACAAAAAATAATAAAAATTGAATATGTTATTAAATAAAAAAAATTAAATGGAAATGGGCATCCGGGAAGGCCCAATTTCGTAAATAAAACCCCAAATATGCCATGATTATGGATATATAAAGGATCCAAATTTACATGGTGGTGTTAATATGTCATGAGAGGAAAATTATGAATTTTAAATGATGAAAAAATTTAAAAAATTAAGTAGTTATATAAAAAAATTGGTTTTAAAATATGGAAATGAGGTCACAGTTTGGCCAAAATATTGAAAACCCACCATTTCCACAAAATGAATGAGAAACCCCAAAAACAAAGAAACAATGGATAATAAATTAAAAATATATTTAAATTATGTCAAGGATGTGATAGTTTCCCATCCCCAAATATTGGAAGCTAAAGCCTAGGATTCACATGAGTACACATGGGAATGCTTTTTCCCAATAATTAGAGAAATGTTGGAAAAAGTAAAGTAAAAAAATCATATATTCCCCATCTATATGTTAGGCATCCACACCAAAACAAAATATTGGAAATAATAAAGAATCAATATAAAATAATGAAAACAATAAATAATATGAGTACAAAAAACCTACCTAACCACCCAAGTCTCTCTGAACTGAAAGGTAATAAATCTCACTAAATGATTATCCTCATCAACCATAATATCATTAGACATCTAAATTTATAAATTAATAAAATCATAATCATCCAAGGTAAATCACATAAATAGAAAATTTCTTTTTGATCATTCTAGGAAACCAAAAGAATATCCTAATAATTATTTTAATTGTACTAGTTAGAGATTGTACCAAAATAATAATAACCTTAGATAAATCAATAAATAAAGAGATGTTTATAGGATAATCAAGAACCTGCAACTGAGATAAAATATTCTAAATCACATAAACACTCTATAATGCACTTCAACCTATTTAGAACAGGTAGTCACATTAATATTACATCCTAAAAATTCATGTTTTAAATAAAATAGATACATAAATATTTTTTAAAAAAATAAATGGAATAAATATTACATAAATAGTGATATAAAACACATTCACATGATTTTATTAAATGAAAACAATATCTTAGAATAGGATTATCTGTGGACCTAACTACATAGACAAAAGGCCATTATAATCTTACACTTAAAAACCATTTCAAAAATAACATTTAAAAATAAATATTATATAACTAAAATAGGTTTACATCCATCATATGGTTTTCCTAAAAATGTTTGAAAATAAACCATTTATAAATCTATGTACAAAAATCCTTAAACTGTTATTTTCAAAAAACATTATTAAAAATAGTTTTAAATCACTTGAAAATAATGGTTTCATTTTTTTCCTTCATTTAAACTATTCCAAACCCGATTTTAAAACATTTGAAGATAAATTCATAAAAGAAAGGAAAATATAGATTAGTAGAACCATCATGTCTAGAAATACATTATAGAATAATACCAACAAGAAAAATTGGGAAATTTAGTAAAATAATAATAGAAAATACAATCAATACAATGAGGATAATCCTTTAAATGATCCTAAAAGGACACTAGTGACATTATTATTTTCCCTAGGATTTAGTAATAATGGTTTTTATCATGGGATAAGGAACACAACCAAGTGCCACTTAACCTATAAACATCACTAGGAGTGATATCGAACTAATTGTAATAATACCCCTAGAATTCATGTTTTCATAGGAATAAGGGGTTTTATTACCTCTTAGGAACAATTTCCCATGATACTATTAACTGTGAATCCCAGGGTCACCCTTCCCATATGAATGTATAGAAATAATTTTCTAGAATTGGGGTCTTCCACTCCTTATAGATTAACCTTTTAATTATGTACAAGCTATACTTCCCTACACAACCCATTATCATTCTATGGTTTTCCAAAATATTGGACACCCACTATATCTTAGGACTCTCAAAAAAGTCAAAATGTAGGAGAGAGAAATTAAATCGTCCTTATCTCAAGGATAAAACATTTAAATAAACTCACACATCACTTATTACCCTCACAAATATAGATCCATAACCAAAAAAAATAAATAGTACATAAAATACATCAAGAATATATACCCCCATGGGATCACAAGATGTCATGGGTAAAACAATTCAACAAGGGGATCGAGTGTGTGATACCCTTTTAAAAAAACATGCATAATATTCCTAATTTGGAATTCCTTAACACATGCTTGCAATTAAAATCCATTTCATCAATACAAAATCAACCCTAATCTAGTCCTCGAGGATAGGATTATAAAAAAACACTTGAAACCCAATTTAGAATCCACCATTCTCTCTATAAATATCAAAAAAAATTAAAAACTATTATTAGTTTCAAAATGCCATCCTCAAGGGATATCACACTCTTTTGAAAGAAACTATCCCAATCAAAAGCCTCAAAATATTTTAAGATAAAAATCGTTTGATATAAAAATAACCCAATATTATAAAAAGGGTTTTCACTTGGAAACAATATTAATCACATCCCTTTGAAAAAAAAACAAATTTAAAATATTTTAAACACTTTTTAGACTCCCAATACATGGTTTGTGTCTCATTTAATATAGGAATATTTTTTAAAACATCAAATTGGTGCTCACTATTACTTTTAAAACCCAATATTATTCTTTCAAAACAAATTTGTCATTTTTACAAACCCTTTGAATAATATTACACTCAATTTCATGGTATAAAACATCTTTATAAATAAATTTTAATCTCATGGGTCATATATATAAGTATAATTTTATATAAAGAATATTATCCAATTTTCATGATTTTAAAAGAGTGTAAAAGAATGTAATGAAAAAAAACTACCTCAAATTGATGATATGTGAACTAAAATGGTTTGACATGCATCACCTTAGTTAGTGGATTCCAAAAAATGCATTCAGGTGATGATAAGACACATCACACACCATAAAAATTAATTATTGATAAAATTCTAGTCAAACCACATGTCCTAGTGTTTGGCGAAGCTTTTAGGGAAAATAAGGATATGGAAAATCACAAGAAAGAGGAGGCAGAAGGGAGAAAGAGGCCATATAATTATAATTCGACCAAGAATCCTGAATATATATGAAAAAAAAGAGTAATGAAAAGAGGAAGAATGGGGAGAGGTGCGAGAGGTGTGTATACACAGGGGTTCGACTGGGGTTGTTCATGTGAGGGAGTAGGGTTGCCTGGGGGAGTGTCGTGTGATATATAGGACATGGGTTTCATAATTACAAGTAATAAATAATAAAAATAAACCCCATAATTTTCAAAATTCTATGTAGACCGCATGATTAGGGAACACGTTTTTCCTAACCATGCACCAACCATTCAAAAATAACTACTTTGAAAACCCTCACCTCACATGATTTCTTCTAGGTTCTACACGTTTGAAGAAGCTGTGATACCACCATGCCAAATCAGACTTTCCCATTAATAGAACCTGATGCATGGTTACCACATGATTAGTCCTAATTATGAACAACCCATGCATATTACAAAATGATTATTTTGTTAAGGCATAATCCATGGACATTATCTTTTTTAATCATACCAAATTAAATTAATATAACATAAAACAAACACAAAATTGAATTGGTGAGTGTCATAGTTTTAGTATTTTATAGCATGTGAAATAATATATCCAACATCATATTAATTTAAATGGAAATTCAAACTTAAATATCAAGGTCTTACACTCTGACCCACTAATTGAATTATATGCTAGCAATTTTTAATATCCATCACTAATGAAAAATATTGAGTGTATAAAAATGATATCCATGAGTGAATATATAATTGTAATCATTTATATTCCATAGTATCTTGGAGAAAACAATGAAAATATTCTTTTCACTATTTACATTTAAAAAACCCTCTCGATTGTATATTAAGACCCATATATTGAGAGAAATTTTGATTTATTACAAACAAAATTACATTCCCACAGACAAAAATTAGAGAATAATTATAGATTTGGGATGTAATAATTAAACCACTATGAATTTACATTGATAATTCAATATCTAAACACCCTGATTTAAATTTTATGCTCTTAAAAATATCCAAGATATAAAATAGTGGTTATATATAACATTAATAAAAGATTATAGTGATAGAGTGGATTGTGAGATCTATTTGTAGTCTCCGTCATGAGGAGGCTCCTGTGGATCAGAGGGTAGTTTGGGGATAGTGGGTAAGGAATTCTATGTAAGGGCTTAGTAGAACCCTGGGGAGGCCAGAAAACCTAATTATTATGATGGTATATGCAAAGAAGATTCCATTGGTAATGAATCTCACAATAATTTTGTGGTTTTGGGAGAAAGTGATTGTCAAACTTCCACAGAAGGGGCTGAAGTGGAATTTGATCATGGAAATGACCTATTTTTTAGGTCAGGTGAACATGGAATGGTATATGATTCTACATCAAAATCATTATCTGTTTATCCCAAGGAAGTGGAACTCGCAGAAGATTATCTGAGATCTTCCTCAAAGAAATAGAAGAAATCTCTCATGGATTCATATGGTTTTATAATGCATTAACGGAGACCACAAAGACAAAAGGACTATTCAAATTATCCTAGCCCTCATTTAATAGATCTTCTAGCAAAGGAAAACTACCCCAAAAAGTTTGACTGGTGCCGATGATCACTCAATGACTAAGTGGAAAGGATCTTCAAACCATGTGGAGTCAAAACCTAATGAGGTTCTTGAATCATAAGAAGTGGTACTTGATGGCCCTATGATAGTGGTTGACAACAATGAGGGAGAGGGATCATCCTAAGAACTCCTCTTTCACTCAAATGAAGAAATGTTAGAAGTGTCCTTTTTGGTGAAGATTTTAGAGAGAGATTCTCACTACATGTTCGAAAGAGCGTTGCATTTTTATTTTATTGGAGAATATTATTCATGGATTGATAAACATAATAGAATTCTGATTAATGGATTCAATGAGGAGAAAACAAGCTCGAAGGAGCATGTGCTGGCTTGGGACAAGATGGATCTCTGATTAGAGGATATTATAAAGGAATATCCAGAAATTGAATTTACCTCCATTTAATGACATCTTTTTTATGGTGAATAATTCTAAATGCTTTAGATTTTTATGTAATGGCTCAAAAATTTCTTATGAGGTATGATTTTCAAAATTCTGAATAATTTTGGTTTCAAATTTTTTCCATAATAGTTCTTTTGAAATAAAAAACATAATTTGGATTATACAATTCAACACATAGTTTTTGTGACCCACTTCTATTGTGGTGATTTCAAAAGATTTTCTTTTCTACCTAGGGTTTAGAGTATATTGAAATTGATTGTTATAATTAACTATTTTCAGAATATATGTTCGAGTAATGTACACACTCTTTATAGTGGAATTAACTATATGAGGGTGGCCGATTAGGTTGATAATTATTTTCATTATTTATATCCTGATGACATTCATTTGACCAAAAAACATCTGTTTCACAATTGAGGCATTTATCCACTCCTTGAATGTAGCTCCTATGCCACTTCCAACACTACTGATACATAGGAAGATGAATTTTATTTCTTCCATGGATTTTATAACATGAGTTACAATGAAAATCCATTTTCACTTATTTGGCGTGTTTTCGATATTTATATCGTTTTAGTTGTTAATTATGTCTTATGATAATTGGATAATAGTAACCGTAAGATTATCACAAAAACTCATATAACATTTTTTTCACCCTAGAATGGTCACCACATTGTCTATAACACTCATTGTTAAAAGGATTCATCTTAGTTATATCCATTGACTAAAAGAAAAAAAAATATTGTAAATAGTAATAAAAAATGATCAAATAAGGAAATTATGATAATGTAAATCATCCCTAATAAGTTCTAAATTACATCACATTTATTTCAACCTATGACATTTTAGATTCATCATACATCACGATTGGTTCATAATTGGTTATATTATGTTCTATATTTTTATTTTAATCCCCAAAATTTACTGAACCCCACATTGATATTAACAAAAGTTCCCCAAACCATAAATCTCAGATATTGTGAAAGATATATAATCATTATACATATTATTTGATATCAGGTGGGTGAAACTGAGCATAATAAATAATTATTTTATACCATTTATACAACTTAATCATATTTTTTCACAAATTTACACAATCCAAAAACCCACATATTTAGTGTCTTTGAAAATTCACTATATTATCCTCATATTTTACAATAACTCTTCATAATTTCCCATAAATAGTCTTCTCACACGACACCCATTTAAATACATTATAAAAATACTCTTCCTTATAACCTTGGTAATGAAAACATTATAATGTGGTAGGCATAGATAATCGATAAGTATAATCCCAATAGATGACAATCAATGATTATAAATGAGTATAAAATGAGAATGTGGCAATGATAAGGTAATCATGTCTCATGGACATAATATAATAGACTCATACGTAATATATCATTGATCCATGAGTCATGGTATACAGATTTTGTCATAACATAAGTAATGTGTCATATAAATATTAGTGAATAATCATGATCCATGACAATATAACCTATTTATAATAATGTTAAAAATGTATAATCATAGGAATTAATTCCTTATGATGAGTCTCATTTCAGGGAACATCGTCATATAGTGGACAAAGTCCCTTAATGGATTGGGTTCTCTCCTCAATGACTAACATGTAAAAACATGAGATATAAAAATTAACAAATGGAATTGAGGGATATAGTGGACCCACCTATCACATATTATATAGCATATATGTGTTTCCTATATAAAAATGAAAACATTCATAATCTCATGATAGCACAATTAACCTACGGGAGAGTTACACGTTTCATGAAAGAATTAATAAAAAAATTTATAATATATCTAGTTAAATAATATGGATGGTATAATTAGATATTATACCTATTGATTACTAATAAACACTAAAAGTGGCATACATACATGGATAAAACTTTTATTATGGAATTGGGAAATTTATTTAAAAATGAGATGAAATATCATTTATTTTTGATAAATATTATTTAAAAAAAAATATTTTATGACATAATGGGAATATATATATTTTTGGAAAAACATGAAAACAAAAAAATGAATATTTTTAAATCAAAAACATGATTAATCTTGTAAATTGAATGCATGCAGTATAAATTAAAAAATATATATTCTTTTCAAACGTTACAAAAGATAGATAAGTCAATAGAAAACGACTCATAAGTATTTTTTAAAATATTACATTCAAAAACTAGTAAATAATTTAAAATTTAATAGAAAATTACATTAATAAATGATTGAATCATATATAAGGACATATATAAAAAAATATTAAAAATATATACATCAAGGAAAAGTCTAAACGACCAAAAATAAGTGACAAGGTAGATATCACTTACAAGCATCCTTTTGGTTTAATGGTAAACCAATTTATAATGAAATGGTAATAATATATTTAAAACACTGAAATAAATATAATATAAGAAAATTTATGTGTTTTTAAAGGGAAATAAATTTCAATTTGTCTCAATAGAAGATTAAACGAAAATAATCTTTATTTCAAGGTGAGATTTTAAAATAAACCATTACAAATTTGATAATGTTTTACTCAAAATCCCTTGAAAGAAAGAAAATTATTTTCATTTGAAATTACCATTTTGAAAATGAAACATATGTTGAAATAAACTATTTATTTAATTTATACACAACATTAAATAATATGGCAGTGAATATAGAATATATCTCAGTTTAAGAAAATTGAGAGGATAAACCCTTACATTTTCCAATGGTTTAAATAAAAGGGTTTCAACCACATGTATAATAGGAATAAAAATATTAATAAATCATTTTATAACATTATTAAAATATATTAACTTTTACAATCTTATGTTATAATCATTCATTAAATAGATATTCGATAAATATTGATTATTTTTATCAGCATATATTATTAATTTTGATTATTTTCATAGAAGTTTTGAAATGGTGATGTCGATCCTTAATAAAAGATTCCATGATCATTTTTTCTGTAATATTCATATTATTAGAGAAAATGTGTTAAAATTATTTATCCAATCTCATTTTTTATTGATGGAATATAAGTTTATGGTTTGCAAGAACCTAATCCAGGATGAGCATGATTTATGTAATTTTTTGATAACAACAAATTACATTATAATGACCACTTATTTTTATATCATTATTATATAATTATATTAATGAAATATATTAATCCTTAATATCATATATATCCATTATTAATCAATTTATAATTATTCATGATGAAAACAATGGAATTGGTAGAAAATCATTTTGGTAGTTTATTAAACTGACATAAACAAGAACATGTTATAGTATTGAATGACCTACAGTTGAAAGTTATATAATAGTGATGTCATTTTATAGGAAGTATAATGTTATTAGTATAATGACATTATAATGGATAATTATATTTATAAAGAGTATATAGGAGAAGGTAATCGAAAAATATTATGATGAATTGGGTACATTGATGAATTATCTCTTTCTCAAAATTGGTTCCTTCAAAATGAAGGATTCAATACTCCTTATTGGAATAAATGTCTAGTAAAAATATAAAAAGGATGAATTACAGAAAACATAAGTAGTTATTAAATATATAACCAATGATAATGGGTGGTTTAGGAGGGGTATATGAGAGTTCCTTTTATTGGTGAGTTTTTAGTAGCATTTTTTAAAATTCCCATTCTTTAATGTATAAGGTTATCATTTTAAATTTAATGTCTATAAAAAGTTGAAAAAATGGACATTGGATAACTTTTTTGATAAATAACTAATATTTTTTTGAGATATATTATTAAGATATTTTATGTCTTTTTATCATAGTTTAACTCATTTTCTTTCACTTTATCTTTACCAAGGTGACTCAAATTTTTACCTTTGAAATTTATTTCTTAAATAAAAATTAATTTTTATTCCATAAAAAATATAATGGTATTGATTATCATGTATTAATATATTTAATATAATTAAATTTCAAAATATAGTAAATTTATATTTTAAATAAAAATATTAAATTTATAGAAAACATTGTTTCTATAGGAAAAATCTTTTTAATCACTAAGAGTCATTTGTATTATTTCATAACAATTAATAAATAAATTACTGTTAGCCTATTTTTTACAATGAAGCATTACATTAGATACATCATTTAAAACTCATAAATTTATATTATTATGATTAAAATAAGAAATACCTAAAAATATTACGTTGAAAAAAATCGTTTTTTCATTAAATATGTCTATCCACAACCTATTTAATTAATTATTCAACTTATAACAATTTAATTTTATAGAAAATTTGTTATTAACCTAATTATATGAATTCCAAAAACACATTGAATCATTATTTATTAATAATTATCGTAATAATATGTAATGCATAAAAATATATATTTATAATTAATTTTTCTTATTAGATTTTATCTTTTTATATTGATTATCTATCATTTTTGAATTATATTATTTTCAATATTGTATTAAAAATTATACAATATAAATATTTGATACATTAACATCCAATGATAATATATCCAATGTCAATATTTCTAGTCACCATTTTTCCAATGACCATATATCAAATGACCAAATATATAACTATCATATTTCAATAATATATAGAGCCTTAAAATTCCACTATAATGTACATATTTTTTCTAAAATTTTAATTTTTAATTTTAATAAAATATATTTTTTTTCATTTTATTTTTCTGCTACATGTGGAATAAGATTTTTTACACAAGCGTTTTTAATGGGGAATTGATATGAAAGTATAATGGTATTACAACAATCGTGGAGGAGGATCTCACAAGTTTTCACTAGGTAACCAATTATAGGTGATTGGGTATACAATATCATGCTATTTTTTTCAAAGAAGACAATTTTAATCTTTTCATAGTCATTTTTTTGTCTCTAATAAAACATTACCTATATTTGGGACCATTTTTAATAAACAGTATAGGCCAAAATATATATATTTCACCTCTAAAAATGGGGAGTCATTTATTCATTAAATGAGGTTGGATTTTGGACTTATCGTACGTGATAGATCCATCTCGGTAAAAAATATAATATCTCAATATTTTCATAATAAGGGGATGTGTTTTGGTCAATATAATGTACTTATTATCATATTATACTACTAGTTGAGAATTTTTTTTGTTTCCTTATGTTCATAAAGAGTTATGCCTCTATTCATATATATATTTCACCTATAGTATTTGGTGGTTGACTAATAAATTTTAATTTGTTATTAACAAGTGATCATAAATGATTCTTTAAATTTTTTTATTTAATGTACTATTATTGGTTATTTGACTAGGAAAAGTATTCCAAATAATGAATAATAATTTTATATGATTCGTTGTATGAATTTTGTTTTCCAAAATTAGGATTAAGTGATAAAATTATAAAAAAATAATTTTTAATTTGATTAATTACTAAAAATATTGGATAATAAATTGTAATTTTTGTGTATAAATTAATAGAAAATTTATTATGAGTAATGGGGGATGATTTTTTTGTTTTGATGAAAAAAAGACATGTTAAGTGTGATTCACTACAATTAAAATTCATATCTTGTTTAAATAAATTTCACTTAAATTTTTGAGACACTATTTCTAGATGATATGGTTGTTTTTTTGGAATGGATGCTATAGATTGGTAAAAGATGGTGAATATACTTGTGTGAAGGGGATAATCACACTTATTGATGTATGAAATTTATTTAATTGTTTTATAAATATTTTTAATGGATATCATATGATAAAAGGGGTGTGATTATATTAGGAAATACTTTTAATGTGATGAATAATGACTTGAATATGTGGAAATGGTAACTTAATATAGTTTGATTTTTTAATTTTATAAATATCCTTAAAATGGATATTTTTTTGAGAGTTGACATGTGGTGGATGTTGTTTGATTAAACATAAATGTTTATTCTGGATTAACAATGTTTTCAGTTTAATTAATATAGTATTTGAGTTTCACTATTGGAATAAACAAGGGTTAAATTTTATTTATTAATTTGATAATAATTTGATGATTAGTTGTTTTTTACTAATTCAGAGGTATTTTTAAAATTTACATGAAGTTGGTAACTTGAATGGTGTGTTGGGTTATGCTAATACATGTGATAATGATGCGAAATCTATGTGTTTGAAATGGAATTGATGAAGTAATAAGGGTTAATGTGAGGATATGAATTATTGGAAAATGGGTTCATATGAGGCCATGTGTTTTTCATATGATATGATGTCGATCCATGTGTTCAGTTACATTGACCTATAGTTATCGGAATAGGATGAAGAAAGTATGAGATCACATGGTTGACCTAGTTAAATCATAATCCTTTATTTACATACAAAAAATTTTTTTACAAATAACTTATATATTTAAATTGTTTATATATTATCATATATAAAATAAAAGTGTTTCTTGGGGTTTTTTGGTTTACAATGGGAATCTATCTTGACTCGATATACATACACACATCATGTGCTTATAGATCATATACATGATATTATAGGAATGCAGACACTGTATCGACCAGATGATGTTAGGAGAGACATTGGAGTGAGATAAGAATTTATATATAGAAACATAGAGTGGCATTTATAAGAAATGGGTTTCCATTTATTTCAGTTGTAATGTGTATATTTTAGAAATTGTGTTTTACTTTTGAGTCTTATTTTGATGCGTAACTCATGTGGCCCTGAATGTGATTTATGTCTATATAGTTGTTCATTTTGTGGTTATATTTATATTTTGTATTATTTATTTGTTTAATATTTTGGTTTTCTTGATGTGATTTAAAATTAGAGGGTAAATTTAAGTCACGACCTTTCCCTTGGGACCCGTTTCGTGACTACCCCAAGCCCGCCTTACATAGGGCAGGGTCTGGAAACTAGCACCGAAAGGCGTATTTCCCTAAAACCAGGAAGGAATTGCCTTTATAACTTATAAACACATGAAACCAAGCATACAACGAGATACGAAAACATGTAAAACTGTATAGTAAAATGAAGTCTGAAAGTAAAAGGGGTTGGGATACAAGCCCAACAGTAAAGGTACAAGTACAGCTGAAATACAATACAACTAAAGAAATAGAAGGATAGCTACTAGGTCATACTATGAGATTACTACCTGAGGGATAGGTAAAAATCGAATCCTCAGCACTCCACATCCACCCATCTTCTATGCGTATTGACACGTCGTATGGTCCATCTCTAGGAACCACCTATACCCGGTACCCTCAGCCTCGATCAACACTGTCAGTCATCTACACCAAACACAACAAGGTGAGGGAATTTCCCATGAAAGTGTGAGTGTAACGATACTTTGTAGGGACCTATATACCCTCATGGTCTCACAAAATCTCCAAAAGACAAACCCCAAAACATGAAATCAGCTGACAAGCCTACTTATGTAAATTCCCATAAATATACCTAATTTATCAAGTATACCCATCTTAATCATGTGGAAAACAAAAAGTCCAACTCAAACCCCAAAGATCTAACATTCCACAAAGAAAAGAATACCATTATGGTAAGTACCAATAGGTATTCCACACATAAGAATACGACCAAGGTATTACCACAAAGGAAACTACCACACAAGTATGAACTCTGCTCACACCAGGTATAACATATGTATAGTAGTAGAGTTGATTAGATGTTACTACTGAATAATATTACTCTGTTATGATGAACTACTGATTACCCACAGAGGTTTGCTCGGTGATGCCCACACAGGATCACTCTGTGCGGACCCACACAGAATTTCATGGTGGTAACCCACATAGGATCGTTAGGTGTGGACCCACAAAGGATCACTATACATTATTCCTGTCACAACCAGCTATTGGGTTCCCGCACTAAGCTTGCTCGTCTCTAGGAGGGTCCACTCCTCAGGAAACTGTTCGATACTCCAAATTCAACGAAGTCTCACAATGTAGTATCACAATGTTCCACCATGCTATAAGGGTATAAATGAAAGAGACGGTGAGTCAATCGGACGCCCGGTCTGTGAGTTATTAGCCTTTTAGTCCCATGATCCTAGTTGGATTATTCCTCAATCCAAGCCGAACGTACTCTAACATTATCCAAATCATCAGTGGAGTATACTCTAAGGGACTGTCTCGCTCCAAGTTTTTCATCACAACTGACGGTTCGTCAAACGAACGTCAGGTGTCAATGTTATGGCCAAAAGAGCGTAAATGGGTCGAAGTGGTTCCAGGTCCGATCCGACCTGGTCAGATCGATCCAGCCTGAGCCGACATGGGCCAACATGGTTTGGGTTGACCCGACCTGACCTATTGTGTCTGGCCCGGCCCACGGTGTGTCCCGTCCTAGGCGGTACGGTGGGCCGCGATGCGGCGAGGCTGCATGGCCACGTGGCCGCGCAGAGTGCCGTGAGGGCCGCGGGGGCGGCGAGGCCATGAAGAGGCATAGAGGGCTGCAAGGCGGTGAGGCCACGGGGCGGTGTGTATGGTCATGGGGACTGTGGGGCAGCGGAGCCCACAGTGCGGTGCAGAGGGCCACTAGGTGTCGAGGCTACGGGGGCCACGAGGGTAGGTAGGTAGGGAGACAACGAAGGCCGCAGAGCGACGGTCTGTGGGGCCAGCTGTGTGGTGCGGTCGCATGTCGTGCCTTCGCCGGCTGCTGGGTCGATCGGCCGCCCTCCATTTGTCTCCTTTTTCACGGCCGGTCGTGGTGCCGACCGCGGTTCTTGAGTTCCACCTATACAAAACGTTGGCACTGGTCGATGTCACCATTGTGAAGAAGACTCCATTCAATAAGAATGGTTGAGGGGTTAGGCCATGTTTTTTGGGAATTCACCCTTGCATTACAACAGCAGCAAGCGGGTCAACAAAAACATGAATGAAGAACATCAAAACCTAAAACCTCTAGAAATTTATTATTCCCAAACCTGCAAAAGAAATCCATCATGGATCAACTTGTTAGAGAGTTGATCCACGTTCTTTTTTTAGAAGGGAAGAACATGGGAAACAATAATCACACATAATTAAACCCCTACCTTGTTTGTTTGTTGACTTCAATGAGGAGGGATAAATGATTGTTAGTGGCATCAGTGTTTCCTCAATCGTCAGTTCGTTCATCATTAGAGATCCTTCAATAGAGTTTGGATAAAGATTCATCGAAGTAGAAGTGTTCTTCATTGGTGTTCTTTATTGGAGAAGTCGTTCCATAAGTTCTCCCCTCTTCTTTTCCAACACAATAATCATCTCTTAAAGGATGAGGTGACAACATAAAATATGGTCTAAAATTTTAATTGTTGGAACCATTAAGTATTTGTAGATACCCGAAATTTCCATGTAATGTTTTTTAAAAATAGGGAAATTTTATGAGCCCGTGAAAATTGACATTGCATGTTTCCGAGGCCCATATTGCCCGGAATGAATTTCTGAACTTTTTTTCGAGTACATTCAGTAATCATGCAAGAGGATTTTTCTAACTTTTGAACCGGAGCATGAAATTGAAATTTGAGGGCACTGTTGAACTTGTAGTGCTGTTTTTTTCATAAAAAGACTTTCACCTCAATGATAGTTGGTCTAGGGAGAAAGATTTTTTTTTGGGTCTTTCATGTAAGAATAAAATAATAATAAAAGTGTATGAGATTTTTATTTTTATTCGCAACACCCATGTGGGTGTTGGGAGGAGGGGTCCACCAGAACTAAACATCCATGTGGAAGTTGAAGTGGGGGGGTCCACCAGACCTTAGCCTCACATGAGATGTTATGGTGGTGGGG
Source organism: Viscum album (assembly GCA_963277665.1). Lineage (NCBI taxonomy): Eukaryota > Viridiplantae > Streptophyta > Magnoliopsida > Santalales > Viscaceae > Viscum > Viscum album. The sequence continues at coordinate 1,279,521,235 of OY728127.1, forward strand.
ACCTCCCGTACCATAACCTCCCATGAGAGGTTATGGTGGTGGGGACCGCCCGGGACTAAACCCCCCTTTAATTGAAAGTAACTCTCAACCCCCCTCATTAATGTGGAGGATCGTTTTGACTTCCTTCACATTAATTGTGTGAACCCTCATTCTTTAATTATGCCACCCACCATAATTAATGAAACTTTCTGAACACTTATAACAAAATAATAGATTTCATTATCTATTATTTTGGAATAATTTTCATTTTGGTGCAGCCTTGTGAGAAAAGATCTCCAACAAAGAACTACTACTCCGAATGAATAACATGTTCTTATAATGAAGAATGCCAAAGAAGAACGTCGACCCCAACTTTGACCTTAATCCTCGAGGATTCCTTCGAGGTAAGAAGTTTTTGACTACGATGAACCGACGTCCGTCTTTTCCCAACAATTTTTCTTCTTCCCTGTGACTCCATCGATGTATCAACACGAGGTAGGGGGATTATTTATGTGATAATACTTCCCTTGTGTTCTTTTTCATTTTGGGAAAGAATGGTTGTGGAGGTTGTAAAATTTGAAATTCATCGTCCTTCTTTCTGGTTGAGCCAAATGCTACCACCCTAAATGCGGTGGATGCAGGAAAACCAACATGGCCCGACCCCTTCACCATTCTTCTTTTTGGTACTCTTCAAAATGGAGCATGGTGACAAAGATGAAAAAGATGATGAAGGAAACGGTGCCACCACCCGCAGCCAGCGTGACCGTCGCCGCCCCCGCGGCGCTCCGCCTTCCTGGCCGAACCAGCCTGCTCCCCTCGTGGAGCCTCGGCAGAACCGGCCCATGCCCCCTTTGGCACCCCGCATGAACTGGCCCGCGCCCCCTGGCACGCCTGTCGAACCGGCCCACTCCTCCGCGGCACCCCGGGAGAACTGGCCCGCGCCCCCCACGGCAACCCAGCCAAACTGGACCATGCCCCCCGCGGTGCCCCTGCCTAACCAGCCCCGCACCCCTGTGGAACCCCCACTGGTGAGCCACCCCTAGGCCCCCGAGGGCTCTGAGGCCCCTTGCAGCCCTCACGGCATGCCAGACCTCCCAGCGAACCTGGTCGCATCACGGGTTGGACCAGACCTAGAGGGTGAGTCTGGGTGGACAAGAACTTGGTCGACCCATGCCAGGTCGGGCCGGGTCTGTCTAACCAGGTCGGACTGGATCGAGGTCCACTATGACCCTTTATGCTCTTTTGGCCTTAAATTTGGCACTTCACGTCCATTTGAAGAACCGTCAATGGTGTTGGAAATCATGGAGTGAGAAGGTCCCTTTTAGTTTACTCTACTAGTGTTGTGTATTGAGATGGGAAATGGTCAGGTTGGATCAAGCATGAATCCAACTGGTCCCCCGGGACTAAAAGGCTAATAACTCATAGACAGGGTGTTCGTTTGACATGTAGAATGTTGTGTTGAGACCCCTATGACATGGAGAACCTTTGAGATACTCTTTCATGGGACTTCGTGATAGTTGGAGTATCAACCAGTAGATAATGGAGCAGATCCTCCCAGAGACGAGAAAGCGTATTGCATAGACCTAGTAGCTGGCTGAGACCTGACGACTGCTGACCGTTTCTGTAATGACCCGAAATTTTGAATAAATCTTGTTTCCTAATTTTATGTGTTATTTTATTTTTATACTCAACAAAACTATTTCATTTGATAACATGAGTATAATTAAAATGAGACTGTTGGGTTTTGACTGTTATTTGACCATTGGTCAATATGACCACTGGAAACTAAACGTTTTGACTATTGTCTCTAAATACAATCAATCGTGGTTAATTAATATAGAAAGAAGATTCGATGGCCTCACCTAGTATTCTTGGACCGATCGAAGCCCATCTAACAAAACATGGGAAGGAGGTAGCACCACTAGGCTTTGCTCTGGACCAAACCCAAGATGAACTTCATCGTGTGATGCTAGAACGGAATCGACTTTGCGAGAAGTTCAAACTAATAGAAATTACTACTCGTGCGATGTTGGCCGAGCCTCCCTCAGATTCTCTCACCTTAGCACACCTTACACTTAGGTCCTATGCTGGTGTGATAAGGGGCTATGTAAGGAGACCGTAACTGCCTTGTGTAATCCTTTGTTTTAAATAAAAATTGGGATTTCTTCTTATGATGAAGTTTATGAATTTTCAAATGTCCGGATAAATATAGTATGCATATTTTTGATGAATTTTAGAAAAAGGATATTTTAAAAATGTTTATGTAAACCTTAAATAAATATAAATGTGTAATGATTTCCAAAAAATGGTCTTCTAAAATTATGTTTAGTAAGAAATTTTGAGTCTAATAAGGCCAACTTTATTATTGATGAATAGTAAATTATGAATAGTTATTTTACGCTTAGGATTAGTAATGTGACCAAATGGATTAGTAATTTCACTCAATGAAAGTTTTAATATAATTTAGACACCTAGATTAAGTAATGAGATTCAATAAAATGGGTAAATAACAGTTTCATAAATTATTATTCAAGTATTAGTTTTTTTTGGGTGAATAGTGTTTTTTAATTAAAAATTTAATTAAAAATATTTAGAAAATTATTTTTATAAAATGGATTTCATTTTTGAACTTAGAGCGTCGATATTATGTTATGGTAATTTTTCGGGATTTTTCTAAAAAAATGAATTTTAGTGAATAGTGTATTTATTTAAAAATTAAATTAAAAATAATTAGAAAATTATTTTTATAAAATTTAGTTCATTTTTGAAATCAGAGCATTGATATTTGGTGAAGGTGAAATTTTGGGATCTTTCTGAGAAAGTTGAATTTTCAATGAATAGTAAAAATACAGTGTAGGGTTTCGGTATGTTTAATGACATCATAACTATGTCATGATGATGTCATAAGATATTTTAAGGGTTTGCCGGCCAAGTGTGTTTAATTATTGTTTTGGGGTCCCCATGTGGCCTAACTCCATGGTAAATGCCAAGGGAGAGCACATGGTTTTGAGAAAAGCACTTTTGAGGTGTCTCTTGGCCATTAATGCCTTGTCCCCTCACTTTCCCTATAAATACCTAGCCATCCTCTCATCCATTTCGACTCCCCACTCTCCCCCAACGAATTTCTGGTCTCATTACCTCCCAAGGAGTCATCCCAAGGTGCCCCCAAGCCCTCAAGGCCCAGACCTTTGAGTTTTAAGAGTTACGTTTTAAGGTAAGGGATCTGATCTCTCTTTTTCTTTTCAAGAAATCTATTTTATGTAATTTCTTTTATGCTCCATGTTCTTATGTTAAAGGGTGTTCTATTATACTCCTCTTACTGACATTTTCATTTTCCCATAATGAGAGATCCCCTCTTACTCTCATTATTTCGTTTTATGGAGTTTTTAGTGGCACCATTAGGCTGCCGAAATTTTTGTAATGGATTCTTTCTCCCTTCTCATTTTTCAAGATCTATTTTCATGTAAAGTATTTAAAGTTCCTTTTTATTATGTTGGGGTATGATCTCTAAATTTATCATACTGATATTTTATGATCATATGATGAGAGACCCTATTTGATCTCTTCAATTCAGTATTTTGAAGTTTTAAGTGGCACCGTTAGGCTGCCGAATTTTTAAGTGGTTCTCCACCCTTCTCATTTTGAAGTTCTACTTTCTTGTCAAATCATTCAAGTTACTTTTTGTTATGTAGGGGTATGATCTCTATATCTATCATACTTATCTTTTATGACCATATGATGAGATACCTCATTTGATCTCTTTAATTTAGTATTTTGATGTTTTAGTGGCGTCGTTAGGCTGCTGAATTTTTAAGTGGTCCTTGCACCTTTCTCCCTTTTCAAAGTTCTAATTCCATGACATGTCTTGAATGTTAATTTTTATTATTTTGGGGTATGATCTCTATATATATCATACTTATCTTTTATGTTCATATTATGAGAGACCCTATTTGATCTCATCAATTCATTTTTGGTTGAAGTTTATGTAAAGCTGTTAGGCTTCCGAATTTTCATAAGAGAAATCTTATTTTTGTCTTCCTTTCATGTTCTTCATTTCATATTATATATTCTCAAATTTCATTACCATGTTCTTAAATCCCTTATATTCTGTCCCTATACTGTTTTATGGGTCATTTATTAATGTTTGACCCATGTCCCCTCTCTTTTAAATGTTTTTTAAAAACCTTGTAACATTGCCGTTATGCTGCATAATTTTCATCTCAAAATGTCTATCTCTTTTTTCTAAAGATATTTTATGTTATTAATTGAATACTCAAAGCCCTTATTTCTACAGGGGTATTGACATTTATATCAAAATGTTCTATTTTAAATTCTGAGATTTACATACATGAAACCCACTTTCCCTTTTCTGTGGGTTTAAAGTGACATAAAGATCATGTCTTTAAAGCAGTTTTTAAAACGTTATGATTATGAAATGAAACCAATTTATTTTATGCTATATGGGTTTTTTATGAAATGATTGATGATATTTGTGGCTCACATGATAATAGAGTCATGTCAAGGGTGCACCCAGATAGCTCTCCAATGCATTGGGTAAAGACTTAATCTCTAGAGATGACCATTTTTAACAACGCCTTGGTGAATAACCTTGGTAATTTTTAACGACACATTGGGGATGGACCATGGTGAAATGAAAAGATTGTCAATATTAAATGTTTTAGCCACATCTTCAAGTTATGAAACATTTTATTTTTATTATGATATGCCTCATGATTTCATTCTCATGCCTTAAAGTTCTTTTCATGACTTTATTGATGTAACTCAAGTTCATATGTAAAATGTTTCACTTGTTTCCCTTACTGGGCCTTCTGCTCACCCTTTCCTTTGATGTATGTCCCCAAGTTATGAGATGCAGTAATGAACCTAGGATGAACTTAAAGAGAAGCCTTTCAAGTGTTTAAGAAGAATGTGTTATGTTGTTTTCATGTATTATGTTCCTGGTTTCCAAGACACTAAACCTTAAAGATCCTCAATTTTGTGTAATGTAATGAAAGTTTATGTTATAAAAAGACGGGATGCTATAGTTGTTATCAAAGGATGGTTTAGTTATTTGTGGAAATTATGATATGAAAAATTTAGGAATAAGCCTATAGAAAAGTTTATATATAGGAAATATTCCTGGTATTTTGGTGAGTATTGAGTAATGGGTTGCCAAGTAAATACATCCATGTCTGGATACAAGCAGGTAGAGGTGGCTCTGGCACATATGTACATAGGGCTAAAACATGAAAACACTGCTTTGAGCTAGACTTGAACGGGAACTGGTACCCGACCACGGGCCTTGCTGCACTCTTGGTTACGACACTCCCGAGGGATATGCTTTGGTAAATTCATAAGCTTAGTATGAACCATTATTAAAGGAACAAAGATAAAATAAAAATAAAGATTCACATAAGGATATATGATCATGGATAACCATGTTTGAAATCTAGGGGATCAAAAGTTAGGGTATACTTTTCTTCTACAAGTTATCCGTATATGTGTTAAGTTCCTTTTCATGATTATTGGGTAAGTATTAAATCCCCTAATTATACTTTGTTTTCGTAGTAAATGGCAGGAAATGGAAGAACATGTCCCAACAACCAATGTGATAAGAAATGTGAAGATTTCCATATTAATATGAAAAAGGTGATTAGGGGATTAAAATATGATTGTTATTTTGGAATACGTTCACTATTTTGGGGACCCTATATGATCGAGGTAAATAGATTACTAAGTTATTTTCATTGAGAAGTAAGGTTGACTTATATTTTGAAGAATCGATGAATTTAAGGTGGAATTATAGTAATTTAGGTTACTTATGGAAATGATTAACCTATCTTGGGGTAAATATGGTTAGGTTAGTTACTTTTGTTATAATATGTTAGGAGTGGTTGATGTTGTTTGGACATGAATGATAAAGTTTACCTTGGAATACTATGTTATCAAATCCTTCTTGTATTTGGGTTTCAATCTTAGTTTGGTTTATTTTGAGGATTTTTAAGGACAGTTATTTACGGAATGGTCTATGATGAACTCTGGGTAGTACCATGGAAATTTGAAGATTTGAAAGTAGTTTCCATTCCTATGGGATTATTTCTTTTTGAAGAGTTGTTTTACCTTACCCTTTCTGTTTTTGGGATAATGTTTAAAGATAAATGAAATAGATCGTTAATCTTTTGTGGATTATGTGATTCTCTAGAAGATGATTCTTGTGTTTGGATGAGACCAAGTGTTTTTGAATGCTCATCATTTGGTGAAAAGATTATTTTTGGGTAGAAACTTATTAAAGGATGAAACTCTACATGAAGGTAAGTTTATTTTCATATGTTTCTATGTAGTAAATGAATTCCTCAAAATTATGAAATGTAACGTAAAACAAAAACATTGTTGGTTTACGTTTCCTACTAGGTAATCAAAGACCGTTTACACACATCATAAGTTTGGTATTTTCTTATGGTTAACTTTCTCTTAATCATGTTTTCTATCAATCTCCCCCAGAACATGACCCTTTGTTTTTTTCCTTCCATGCCCATGTTTTCTTACATGAGATCCTAGTATGGGTTAACTCGGGTGACCTTTTTACTTCCCTTTCTTTATTTTAAAGTAATAATTTTACTGACTCCTTTTCTGATGTGGGACTTTCAATGAAATTTCAAAACCCAATTTTAAAAATTGCGAGGAAGCAATTTCTTAAGGGGGGAAGATTGTAACGACCCGAAATTTTGAATAAATCTTATTTCCTAATTTTATGTGTTATTTTATTTTTATACTGAACAAAAATGTTTCATTTGATAACATGAGTATAATTAAAATGAGACTGTTGGGTTTTGACAGTTATTTGACCATTGGTCAATATGACCACTAGAAACTAAACGTTTTGACTATTGTCTCTAAATACAAGCAATCTTGGTTAATTAATATGGAAAGAAGATTTTATGGCCTCACCTAGTAGTCTTGGACCGATCGAAGCCCATCTAACAGAACTTGGGATGGAGGTAGCACCACTGGGCTTTGCTCTGGACCAAACCCAAGCCGAACTTCATCGTGTGAAGCTAGAACGGAATCGCCTTTGTGAGAAGTTCAAACTAATAGAAATTACTACTCGTGCGATGTTGGCCGAGCCTCCATCAGATTATCTCACCTTAGCACACCTTACACTTAGGTCCTATGCTGGTGTGATAAGGGGCTATTAAGGTGACCGTAACTGCCTTGTGTAATCCATTGTTTAAAATAAAAATTGGGATTTCTTCTTATGATGAAGTTTATGAATTTTCAAAAGTCCGGATAAATATAGTATGCATATTTTTGATGAATTTTAGAAAAAGGATATTTTAAAAATGTTTTTTTAAACCTTAAATAAATAAAAATGTGTAATGATTTTCAAAAAATGGTCTACTACAATTATGTTCAGTACGAAATTTAGATTCTAATAAGGCCTACTTTATTTTTGATGAATAGTAAATTATGAATAGTGATTTAACGCTTAGGATTAGTAATGTGACCAAATGGATTATTAATTTCACTCAAAGAATTTTTAATATAATTTAGACACCTAGATTAAGTAATGAGAAAAATGGGTAAATAACAGTTTCATAAATTATTATTCAAGTATTAGTTTTTTTGGGTGAATAGTGTTTTTTTAATTAATAATTTAAATAAAAATATTTAGAAAATTATTTTTATAAAATGGATTCCATTTTTGGACTCAGAGCGTCGATATTATGTTATGGTAATTTTCGGGGATTTTTCTGAAAAAAATGAATTTTCGGTTAATGGTGTATTTATTTAAAAATTAAATTAAAAATAATTAGAAAATTATTTTTATAAACTGGAGTTCATTTTTGAAATCAGAGCATTGATATTTGGTTAAGGTTAAATTTTGGGATCTTTCTGAGAAAGTTGAATTTTCAATGAATAGTAAAAATACAGTTTTAGGGTTTCTGTATGTTTAATGACATCAAAACTGTGTCATGATGATGTCATGAGATATTTTAAGGGTTGGGCGGCCAAGGGTGATGGATTATTGTTTTGGGGGACCCATGGGGACTAACTCCATGGTAAATGCCAAGGGAGAGCACATGGTTTTGAGAAAAGCACTTTTGAGGTGTCCCTTGGCCATTAATGCATTGTCCCCTCACTTTCCCTATAAATACCAAGCCATCCTCTCATCCATTTCGATTCCCCACTCTCCCCCAACGAATTTCTGGTCTCATTACTTCCGAATGAGTCCTCCCAAGGTGCCTCTAATCCCTCAAGGCCCAGACCTTTGGGTTTTACTAGTTACGTTTTAAGGTAAGGGATCTGATCTCTCTCTTTCTTTTCAGGAAATCTCTTTTATGTAATTTCTTTTATGCTCCACGTTATTATGTTAAAGGGTGTTATTTTATACTCCTCTTACTTCCCTTTTCATGTTCCCATAATTATAGATCCCCTCTTACTCTCATTATTTCGTTTTATGATGTTTTAAGTGGCGCCGTTTGGCTGCCGAAATTTTTGTAACGAATTCTTTCTCCCTTCTCATTTTTCAAGATCCATTTTCATGTAAAGTATTTCAAGTTCATTTTTATTATGTTGCGGTATGATCTCTAAATTTATCATACTGATCTTTTATGATCATATGATGAGATACCCCATTTGATCTCTTCAATTCAGTATTTTGAAGTTTTAAGTGGCACCGTTAGGCTGCCGAATTTTTATGTGGTTCTTCACCCTTCTCATTTTGAAGTTCCACTTTCATGTCAAATCATTAATTTTCCTTTTTTTTATATTGGGGTATTATATCTATATCTATCATACTGATCTTTTATGAACATATTATGAGATACCCCATTTGATCTCTTCAATTTAGTATTTTTGATGTTTTAGTGGCTTCGTTAGGCTGCTGAATTTTTAAGTGGTCCTTGCACCTTTCTCCCTTTTCAATGTTCTAATTACATGAAATGTCTTGAAAGTTACTTTTTATTATTTTCAGGTATGATCTCTATATCTATCATACTGATCTTTTATTTTCATATTATGAGAGAGCCTATTTGATCTCATCAATTCATTTTTGGTTGATGTTTATGTAACGCTGTTAGGCTGCCGAATTTTCATAAGAGAAATCTTATTTTTGTCTTCCTTTCATGTTCTTCATTTCATATGGTATATTTTCATTTTTCATTACCATGTTCTTAAATCCCTTATATTCTGTCCCTATACTATTTTATGGTTCATTTATGAATGTTTGACCCATGTCCCCTCTCTTTTCAATGTTTTCTAAAAAACCTGTAACATAGTCGTTATGCTGCAGAGTTTTCATCTCAAAATGTCTCTCTCTTTTTTCTAAAGATATTTTATGTTATTAAGTGAATACTCAAAGCCCTTATTTCTACAGGGGTATTGACATGTATATCAAAATGTCTTATTTTAAATTCTGGGATTTACATACATGAAACCCGCTTTCCCTTTTCCATGGGATTAAAATGACATAAAGATCATGTCTTTAAAGCAGTTTTTAAAACATTATGATTATGAAATGAAACCAATTTATTTTATGCTATATGGGTTGTTTATGAAATAATTGATGATATATGTGGCTCACATGATAATAGAGACATGTCAAGGGTTCGCCCAGATAGCGCTCCAATGCATTGGGTAAAGACTTAATCTATAGAGATGACCATTTTTAACGATGCCTTGGTGAATAACCTTGGTAATTTTTAACGACACCTTGGGGATGAACCTTGGTGAAATGAAACAATTTCCAATATTACATGTTGTAGCCACATCTTCAAGATATGAAAAATGTTATTTTTATTATGATATGCCTCATGATTTCATTCTCATGCCTTAAAGTTCTTTTCATGACATTATTGATGTAACTCACGTTCATATGTAAAATGTTTCACTTGTTTCCCTTACTGGTCCCTCTGCTCACCCTTTCCTTTGATGTATGTCCCCAGGTTATGAGATGCAGTAATGAACCTAGGATAAACTTAAGGAGAAGCCTTTCAAGTGTTTAAGAAGAATGTGTTATGTTGTATTCATGTATTATGTTCCTGGTTTCCAAGACACTAAACCTTAAAGATCCTCAGTTTTGTGTAATGTAATGAATGTTTATGTTATAAAAAGACAGGATGCTATAGTTTCTACTCGGAGTGACTCAACTAGCCCAGTGGGGAGCTCCTTGGTGGCATATCAGACCCACTGTGAGGAGCGCCTTGGTGTCGTGACAGACCCACGGTACTCAAAAAGAGGAGTACCTCAGCAGGATACAGTGGGGAGCGTGCTTAGTGACGTTGTAGACCCACGGTGGGGAGCACGCTTGTTGACACGGAAGATCCATGGTACTCAACGGGAGGAGTACCTCAACATTCCAAGGTTAGTGGGAAGCGTGCTTGGTGTCACGGCAGTCCCACTATACTCAATATAGGAGGGGTTCTCTAGCAAGTTGAGGTTTCGACAATGTGACTGGGGATGTTACTTGATACTACCCCCTAGACTAAAATCCAAGTTTGAGCTAAGTTAGTTTTTCGGTGTTTTCCTCCTGATTTAGTGTGATTACTTGATAACTTGGGTATATGTATGGACATATACCTATGTTGGATTATCTATCTATTTATTTATTTTTGGTTTATCCTTGGTGGATTTTGTGAGACCTTGAGGGTCTCGGGGTCCCTACTGAGTATCATTATACTCAACCCTGCCTGGGCTATGCCCAATCCGTGTTGTGTTGGATGCAGATGATAGACAACACTGACTGAGGCTAAGTGTACTAGTAATGGATGGTAGATGGAGGTGGATTGTACGGAGAGTCAGTACAAGGAGTAGATGGTCAGACGTGGAGTGCTGATGAGGCGATATGTACCTACCCACTGTGTAGGAACCCCAGAGGATGATCCAGTGGATGTATTACCTTATCTTTCAGTTGTATTGTATCACTGATGTACTTGTACTTTCCAGCAGGGCCTGTATTCTGGTCCCATTTACTTTGAACACTCTTTTCCTATACACTTTACTTGGTGTTTCATCCACCTGTGTGCTTTCTTTTGTGTGTGTTATAGGTTATAAAGGTAATTCCTTCATACTTTATGGGAATTACACATTTGGTGCTAGTATCTATCCCCTTGCCTTTGGATGGCAGGCTTGGGGTAGTCACGTCATGGGCCCTGAGGGACGGGTCATGAGAAATTGGTATCAGAGGATTCAGTTCAACCACATAACTTAGGTCTCTGATCTTTTCTGTGAAGCAATAATGTTAATTTTAGTGATTGTGGTTTTCAGTTGAGGGAGTCCAGTGTTGGTGAAATGGCTGAAATATCCATAAACCAGGACCCTGACTTCTAATTTTTGACTCAGTGCATGAAAACAATGATTGTGTATGTGTTTTCAAAGGTTTTCTTTAAGTCAGCTCACTAGGTCATCTCACCAAGTTTTAATTTTAACCATTTCACACGTGTTTTTTTTCACGATTCCACCACTCAGATAGTCGCCTAGTGTTCTGAGAGTTGTACGCACTGATATCCCACCGAGCGATGAGGCCTCAGTGCTGGGCCCTCTATCAGCAAAGGCACTAGCAGTACCTTTTCCTGTTGGGCTACATATTCCACCAACCCCAGCAACAGAGGGTGCATGACACTTCAGTGCGTTTCATGATTTCCAGCACCAGAGGCATCCCATGATCAGGGTACAGATGGACCCACAGTCGGCTGAGGATTGGCTAAAGGCTATGGTGAGAGTTTTCTGACTGGTAGGGACACTAGCCGATCTCATGGTGATTCTTCCTTCTAGCCTTCTACAAGAAGCAGAAGGCAGGTGGTGGAGCCTGATGCTCCATGTTAATGATGAGGTGATGCTTCTCTAGGTAGACATCGAGAGCCTGTTTCTGGAAGAGTTTTTCCCAGCGACTCTTTATGCACTACACATACATGAGCTTCTTCATCTATTGCAGGGCAACATGACTGTTACTCAGTACTCAGTGAGGTACACTAACCTCTCATGATACACCATAGATCTGGTGGGAGACCCTTTCTTCAGGGCCCAAACCTTCAATCATAGACTCAGTCAGGAGATCAAGGCTTCGGTGATCTCACTTAGCATCCTGACGCTGGCAGGGGTGTTAGAGAGAGCCCTCTTGGTGGAGAGTTTCCTTACTGAGAAGACACCATCAGTGAGACCCACTACCAGTCATCACATAGTAGAGTCTTTTATAGCTGGAAGCAGATAGACTTCACAGACCTATAGGTGGACGACTGCATGAATCAGGATCGGTTGTGTGGGGTACACAAAGTGAAGACAAACATGCCAGGAGCGGGCAGTGTTTCACATGCAGCGGTCAGCGTAACATGGCGTGGGACTGTCCGACCCGCCGTTCGGATGATCAGTAGACAGTAGAAGGAACGCCTAGGAAGAGACATAGATTTGATCGAGGTGGTCTGTAGGAAGCTAGCGGACATGGTAGAGGAGCTAGTCATGCAACTGGTAGTGGGCGAAGATTCAAGATATTACCTCCACCACCACCAGGATGTCCACCCCGACAGCAAAGAGTAGGTGGACATGAGAGATCTCAGTTCCAGGCAGCTGATACTTACGATCATGGCACTCCGAAGATGATACGGGGTACGGTCTGTGTCTACTCAACCATAGATGTAGTACTTATAGACACAGGTTCCAGTCATTATTTTATTTCCACTTCCCTCATTCAGATCTCGGAGATTCTAATGGAGCTGATGGCTTGATCCTTATGGCTAGAGACTCCTACGGGAGTAGATTTTACATTTAAATAATGGTTACTATAGTGTGATCTTACTATATTAGGTGAGAGCTTTTGATTGATCTCCTAATAGCGGCGTTGAGGCCTTACGTCGTCATCTTGGTTATGGACTACTTATTTACCGTCCATGCTCAAATTGACTCTATTTGAAAAAATGTGCGGTGTTTCCACATGGACGGGACCAAGTTTATCGTCACCGGTGAGAAGGGAGCCTTTGCAGCACATGATGGAATTTCTCGGAGGAGAGTGCAGCTGATCACTCATTCGTTGGCTAGCCTTTCCCTCGGAGTTGTTGATGTGGAGTGTCCGAGTTAACCTGTAGTGGTGGACCAGTACACAAATGTTTTCCCTAATGATGTACCCTATCTACCTCCTCATAGTGAGGTTGAATTTTACATTCACTTTTATCTCGGAATGACACCGATAACTACACCAGCGTATCGGATGGCTCCCACGGAGCTTCGTGAGCTACGGGTACAACTAGAGGACTTGAAGGTGAAGGGATTCATTCGGCCAAGTGTTTGACCTTGGCAACCCTGATTCTGTTCGCTAAGAAGGCTGATGGGAGATTGAGGCTTTGTGTTGAATATCGGTGCCTGAAACATGTGTCCATGAAGAAAAAGTATGCACTCCTGAGGACTGACGACCTCTTTGATCTGCTGAAGGGAGCAAGGTGGTTTTCGAAGATAGACCTCAAATCAGGCTCTCGCAAGCTCCGAGTACGAGATGAGGATGTGCAGAAGACAAACTTAAGGTGTCGGTACGACCACTACGAGTTCATGGTTATGAAATTCGGCATAACCAACGCTCCAGAAGTGTTCATGGGACTCCCGAACAGGATCTTTCAGCCATACCATGACCGATTTATCGTAGTCTTTATTAAAAACATTCTGATTTACACAACTACTGAGGAGGATCGTGCCTACAATTTGTGGGTAGTACTAGACACACTCTGATAGAACCAGCTTTATGTTAAGCTCTAGAATTGCAAATTCTGGATCTGTGAGGTTCACATTTTGGGACATGTCATCTCAGAGGCTGGAGATGATGTGGATCCAGCAATGATTGAGGCAACACTTTCTTGCGATCCACCCAGGAGTGTGAGGGAGGTACGAAGTTTGGTGGGTTTGGATGGATACTAACGGAGATTTGTTCCAGATTTCTCCAGAGTTGTAGTACCAATATCAGCATTGATGAAGAAGGGGAAACCCTTTGTGTGGTATAAGATATGCCAGCCGAGCTTTCAGGAGCAGAAGCAGAGGCTGACTAGTTCCCCCATCTTGAGGCTTCTAGAGGAAGGCACATGGTTCGTAGTCTACTATGATGCATCTGGGATCGGACATGGATGTGTCCTGATGTAGGAGGAAGTAGTGATTGTATATGGCTCTCGACAATGGATACAACATGAGAATAACTACGCTACCCATGAACTGGATTTAGTAGAAGTGGTATTCTACTTTAAGATGTGGTGACACTATCTGATGGGTGTGCATTTTACCATGTACTCTGATCACAAGAGTCTCAACTATATCTTTTCCCAGAAGGACCAGAACCTGAGACCGAGTTGTTGGCTTGAGTTCCTCCAAGACTATGACTTTGAGATAGTTTATACTCCTGGGAAGGGGAATGTTGTTGCAGATGCACTCAGTTGGAGATCTAGTATACAGTTCCTAGGTGAGGCGACAGAGCAGCCGGTCACCTTGTAGATATCCTTTGTGGATAGAGACAGAGCATCATTTATACATTCTCTTACATTCACTCCCCCACTTCTTCAGCGTGTCAGGGAGGCTCAACATGGGGACCCAAACTGCGAGACACGATGTGCTCAGATATCCACAGGACAGACACTCGATGGATTTTTTTAAGGTGGAGAGCACATCATCCTCTTTGGAGGACGTATCATTGTATCAGTGTCACATCAGGAGGAACTGTTGAGGGAGTTCCACACATCCCATATAGTGGTACATCTAGGAGTGGTGAAGATGTACCAGGATCTTCGATGATAGCACTGGTGGTCGGGAATAAGGAAAGCAGTTGTAGAGATTTTCTGTCGATGCCTCACTTTTCATCAAGTGAATGCGGAGCGTCATGTACCAGAAGGCTTGGTTCAACCTTTAGAGGACCCATTGTGGAAGTGGGATGAGATATCTATGGACTTGTTAAAATAATTCCACATACATCCAGGGGAGATGACTCGATTTTGGAGACCATCGAACAAATCACTAATAAGGCTCACTTCCTACCGATCATAGAGTAGGGTTCAATAGAGAGCATGGGATGCCTCTATTTTCATAAGATTGTGCGTGTACATGGAGTACCCACTACGATAGTCTCCAATTGTGATACACATTTTACTTCATGGCTATGGAAGGGGTTGTAGGAGGCTTTTGGGATGCAGCTTCGTTTGAGCACCGCCTTCCATCCTTAGATGGATGGTCAGACATAGCGGACCACTCAGACCATTGAGGAAATGTTACGTGCTTGTGTCTTAGAGTTCAGTTGTATCTAGGAGAATCACTTACCTTTAGTGGAGTTTTCGTAAAAAAACAACTATCACTCCAGTATTAGGATGGAACCTTTTGAGGCCTTATACGGGCGACCTTACAGATCACCCTTGTGCTGGACTAACCCAGGGGAGTCAGTACTAGTAGGACCAAAGATGGTAGCGCTACCACCGAGAAGGTGCTGGTCATCCATGAGTGGATGAAAACAACACAAAGTAGGCCGAAGTCGTGTGCCGACAAGAGACAGAGACCTCTAGTGTGCGAGGATGGTGACCACATCTTTATATGGGTCTCAACTCAATGAGGTTTGGGGAGATTCAGATGATGTGGAAAGTTATATCTGAGGTTCATCAGAACTTTTCAGTTCCTCAGCATATTTGGTGAGCTGGCATACCGCTTAGCTCTTCCACCTCAGTTGCACTGGGTGTATGACGTCTTCAACGTATCCCATATGAGAAGAAACGTACATGACCCTTATGAGATCATTGACCATGGCGAGCTGGATGTCAATTATGGGGATAATTTTACGGAGGTTCTTGTAGAGATTGAGGGTCGACATGAGCAGGTCCATTGTGGACGGTCGATACCATTGGTACGCGTTCACTGGAAGCACGAGAACCTGTAGGAGTGCACATGGGAGCAGGAGGCTCAGATGCATGCTAAGTACCCCCACTTATTCCTTTAGTTTTAGTTGTGGATTACAGGGACGTAAATCCTATGTTCATGATTATGTAAATACCTGGAATATCCATGATTTTTTTAAATATATAGGAATTTTACGAGTCTTCGAAAATTGACAGCGCGTGATTCTGAGGCCCGGAGTTCCCAAAATGAATTTTCGAACATTTTTTCAGGTACATTCAATAATCGTGTGAGCGGGATTTTCTAAATTTTAAAGTGGGGCTCGGAATTTTAATCCAAGGGCAATGATGTACTCACAGAGCCGATTTTATCTAAAGAAGACATTCACATCGACGACAGTTGGTCGAGGGTGAATGTTAGTTTTTGGGTTTTTTGTGTAATAAAAAAAATAAATAAAAGTGTATGGAATTTTTATTTTTCTTTGCAAAACGTATTTGGGTGTTGGGAGGAGGGGTCCACCAGAACTAAACCTCCATGTGGAAGTTGATATGTGGGGACCACCAGACGTTAACCTCTCATTAGAGGTTATGGTGGTGGGGACCACCAAAACCATTACCTCCCATGAGAGGTTGTGGTGGTGGGGACCACCTAGGACTAAACCCCCTTTTAATTGAGAGAAATTCTCATTCCCCCTTATTAATGTAGAGGAGCCTCTTGACCTCCTCAACATTAATTGTGCCAACACTCATGCTTTAATTATGCCACCCACCATAATTAATGAAACTTTTTTAATTATACCAACAAAATAATAGATTGCATAATCTATTATTTTGGCGCACTTTTATTTTTAGTGGAGGCTTGGGAGAAAATCTCTCCAACGAAGAACTACTTCTCCAAACAAAGAACACGTTCTTCCAATGAAGAATGCCAATGGAGAACGCCAACCCTGACATTGACCTTCTTCCTCAAGACATCCTAAGACGTGGGAAATATTCTACTACGATGAACCAACTTTCGTATTTTCCCAATAATTGGACTTTTTCCCAGTGACTCTGTCGACATATCAACCCGAGGTACGGGGTATTATTTACGTGATAATACTTTCATTGTTTTCTTTTTCGGTTTGGGAAAGAATTGTTGCGGAAGTTGTACAATTTGATGTTTTTTGTTCTTATTTCTTGTTGAACCAAATGTTACCACCCTAAACGGGGAGGATGTGGGACAAACCAACATAGCCCGCCCCCTCCGCCATTCTTCTATAGTGTACTCTTTGAAATGGAGGAAGGCGACGATGTTGACAAAGGCGATGAAGGAGACGCCACTACCACCCGCGACCAGCAAGACCCTTACTGCCCCCATGACACTCTGCCTTCCTAGACAAACTGGGTTGTGCCCCACACACCACCCCAGCTGAACCGGCCTGCACCCCCAGCGATACCTCGGCCAAACCGGCCCACGACCTCGTGGCACCCCAGCCGGACCGGCCCGCGCCCCTCGCAGCGCCCCGACTGAACCAGCCTGTGCCCCTCGTGGAGCCCCATCCAAACAATCCCTCAGCCCTCGTGGAACCCCATCCAGACCTGCCCACGCCCCTTGCATTTCCCCATTCAAACTGGCCCTGAGCCCTCACCCCCCCCCCCCCCCCGAGCCGCCTCGCGGCCCCCATGGGCCCCACGGCCCTCGCAGCCTTCCGGACCTCCTTGCAGAGCGGGCCACATCCTGGGTCGGTTCTGCCCAATGGGTCTTGCTGAGTCTACATAAACCAGGTCGTCCCATGCGAGGTCAGACCGGTTCTGTCAGACTGGGTTGGACAGACTGGGTCGGACCGGACCCGATTCCACTATGACCCTTTATGCTCTTTTGGCCATAACTTTGGCACCAGACGTCCATTTGATGAACCGTCAGTGGAACTGGAAATCATGGGGCGAGACGGTCCATTTGAGTATACTCTAATGGAGTTATGGATTGAGATAGTAAATAGTTAGGTTGGATCGAGCGTGACTCCAACCAGGCCCCCACGACTAAAAGGCTAATAACTCACTAACTGGCCATCCGTTTGACATGCCATCTGTTGCGTTGAGACCCCTATGACATGGTAGACCTCCGAGATACTTCTTCATGGGACTTAATGAAAGATGGAGTATCAACCAGTAGCTCATGGAGTAGATCCTCTTGAAGATGATCGAGTGTAGTGCGGAGACCTAATAGCTGGCTGAGACATAACGACTGGTGACCATTTCGACTTGGAGTGACTCGACTAGCCCAGTGGGGAGAACCTTTGTGTTGTGAAAAACCCATATTGGGGAGTGCCTTGGTGTTGCGGCAAAGCCACGATAATCGATAGGAGGAGTACCCCAGTAGACTAAGAGGGGGAGCACACTTGGTGACACGGAAGACCCACATTAGAGAGCTCACTTTGGGATGCAGCAGATCCACGATACTCAATAGGAGGAGTACATCAGCAGTACAAGGTTAGTTGGAAGCATACATTGTGTCATGGTAGGCCCACTGTACTCGATAGAGGAGGAGTTCTGTAGTATCCAAAGTTTCGACATTGTGACTGGGGATGGTACTTGATACTACCCCTAGAATAAAATCCTAGTTTGAGCTGAATCGGTATTTCTTTGTTTTCCTTATGATTGAGATAGATCACTTGATAACATAGGTATATGTATGGGAATATACCTAAGTAGGGTTATATGTTGATTTCATTCATTGTGGTTTATATTTGGTGGATTTTTTGAGACATTGAGGGTCTCAGGGTCCCTACTAGGTATCGGTATACTCACCCCTGCACGGCCTATACCCGCCCCTTGTTGTGTTGGTTGCAGACAACGAACAATGATGACTGTGGCTAAGAGTACCATGACTAGACGGTACCTAGAGGTGGACCATACAATGAGTTGGTACATGGAGGAGACAGTCAGATGTGGAGTGCAGAGGAGGTAATCTATACATACCCTATAGGTAGAGACCCCATAGGATGATCCAGTAGATGTCTTCCCATATCTTTCTGTTGTATTGTATCATTGTTGTACTTTTACTTTCCTATTGGGATTGTATTCTGGCCTCTTTGACTTTCAGCACTCCTTGGTTATTCAGTTTACTTGGTGTTTCATCGAGTTGTGTGCTTTCTTGTGTGTGTGTTATAGGTTATAAGGGAAATGCCTTCCCAGTTTTAGGGAATTATGTCGTTGGTGCTAGTCGCCAGCCCCTGAACATTAGAAGGCGGCTTGGGGTAGTCCCAACATGGACCCTGGGGGAAGGTTCGTAACAGTTGGAATCATTAATATGGAATAATTAATAAAAGGGTGTGGAACAATTTATGTTGTTGAAGTTCAAGAGACTTACCCACATTTAAGTGGGAGGTTCAAGGGTCGGGTGGTCCCTCCCTTTGAATTCAAAATTGGGGGGTTTAGTTCAGGTGGTCCCCCACCTCTTTAAATTCTCATGCGAGGTTTAGGATTCGGTGGTCCCCACCACCATAACCCATGTTGATGGGATTCTAAAATAAAAAATTTAGACATTTTTAATTTATTTAATTCATTCATGAAAAGTAGAAAAATTATCATTCACTCTCGACCCACTACGGTCAAGGTGAAAGTCTCCTAAAGTGAATACCAGCACTGCAAGTTCACCAGTGCCCTCAGATTTAAATTCTGAGCACCAAATCAAAAGTAACAAAAACCCTCTCATCCCTTTACTGAACGTAGCTGAAAAAAAGTTCAGAAATTCATTTTGGGCACATCGAGATTCGGAATCACGCCCCATAAATTTTTGCGTACTTTTAAAATTCCCATATATTAAAAACAATTACACGGAAATTTTGGGACTTTGGAATTTATCTTTTTGATATATTATTAATTCCTCAGAACATTTCTACCACCTCTAGTAATTGGGGAGTGAACTTCAGGTTATGTGGTGTTTCTCCTTGGCAACATAGTTATGCAAGGAAAATATATAACAAAATGGCATTATATTAGTATATTTTTGGAATTAATGATATTTTTTCGTTAATATGATGATGATTAAGAGTCAGGACATGGAATATAATTAATGTTTCTATGTGTGTCTAGTATATCCATAGTAAATGTCTAGGTTATTTGGGAGTATGTGATTTAATTTTAATGATTTATAAATGATATTTTGGGATATGATTCTCACTAAATTAAGGGTGACTAGTGGGGTGCTCATTAATCATGTTAGAATGATTGGTAATGTCATGTTCTTGTGTGTTTTAAATTTATTTGTGATTTAAATTTAATATAAATAATTTAATTAGTGAAAAATTGTATTTTTAAAATAGGATATTTATAATAGAAACTTTTTCTAAAATTTTTAAAATGAATATTATATTATGATTTAATTATTATTATTTAATTAATTACCTTAGGATTATGGTTAGGAAGTGATTCACAATTTGTTTTCTGGTTATATTATTTTATTGATGTCCAGCTAGTGTGTTTATTTTTTTATAGAATAGAAAAACCAATGAGGTGAGTTGATGATGATTAATGAAAGAATATTTAATTAGATTATTTTATAAGGGAAAAAATGTGAAACTATAGTATTTTACCTTAGTGGGTGAGCTTCATAATCTAGTATAAAATAAAATAAATGAGATTATTTTGAAGGTGATCCATGATATGGACAAAAAAATACCACTATAAGTAGTAGTGGTGTCGAATTTGATTTGAGATTTTTATGTACAACATCCTCATAAATTTAGAAGTTCTAATAGACCTCATAGATTTTATGAATTTATAGAGTGTAAGGATTGTATCATTATGATGATTGATTCCCTTGATGTGAAAAGGTGAATGTAGTTATCTTTATGCTTGTGGGAAAAGACTAATACTAATGGAATATCATCATCCAAGTGAATAGGACAAGAGGGTTGTTATGGGAGGACATTAAGGAACTCTTATTTGAGAAATTATACCCATAGATTCTAATAATGGATAGGTATAGTAATTCCTAGATCTAAAATAGTGGAATATTTCTGTTTTTGAGTACACCTCCATGTGTACACACATCTTAATTTATTATCCAACTTTAGGAGCCGATGAGTACTCTATGGAAAATTAGTTTGAGTATGGATTATGGATAGATATTTTTTTAAAGTATTTTCACTTTTCATTACCATATTATATAGATGTGTCAAATAAGGATTTTATAGTATAAAAAGATATTGTGGAAGAGAAGATGGAATCCATGATATGAAGTAGATATGATAGTGGTAATATTTGAAACGCGAGATGATTCTTAATGATATGGTGAGTAGTTAGGTGTTTAGAGAAGTAACTCATTTCCTATGTACATAATAGTAATGATTTTTTTGGATAGTTATCATTAGGGAAAAAGAAGTTATAGACAATCTGTTTTTTTCAATGAATCTAATGAATGTATCTTTTATTGAATGGTGGGAAATCATTTGATGTTTTACTGGATGAGAAATCAGTTCAGTGTAGGTAATGAATCATCTTCCACAACTATATCTCTTGAATAGATTAGATAATTAGACCAGCGTTAATATGATGTATCACATAGGTGGTCCAATCAATTATGTATCAGATTTTCTCATGGATAGATTCAATGAGGGAATTCTAAACTGGAAGGTATGAAAAGTAGGTGTAGGTTTGAGGAATAGGGTTTTCTAAATTTTGTACTACAGAGTTAATGAAAGTTAAACTTCGTGAGGGTTATTATACAAGTAAAGGTATGATGATGGTTACCTATATTTTTGTTATTGTGTTTTCAAATTATGCTTCTTATTTTTCTTTTAAGCCTACTTGTTTAAGATCTGTCATCGATTTGGCTGTTGAGTTTGTACATGGAGTTCCATCTATGAATACACTATTTTGGTGAAGAATATAACTATAAAATAATTAATAAATTGTTCCATCAATATTTATTAATACTTTCATATTTTGTATATCTTTATCTTGGAGATGAAATGTGTTTATGTGGTTATCAGAATTGATTTGTTGTCTCATTTTGGGGGAAAATTAATTTTTATCATATTCATGTGACATTCGTTCTAATTTTTTTAATTTTTTTGTTTTTAAAAAACAATAGTATTATAAATTGAAGAGGGAAATATATTATCTTGAACATCAGAACATGATTATATCTTAGGTAGTAGAAATGTATCATAATTTATATAGAGGGTCGTGGGAGTTTATTTTACAGACACAGTTGATTAATATTAGAATTTTTTGAGAATTTCATAGGTGTTCCACTAGATATGTTTAAACCGTTTATCATTAACATGATATCAGGTAAAAAGCCAATTTTTATACCTACTTTTCATATATACCCATCAATGATCAGGGATTTTAAGACAAATTTAGGAGATCTGGAATCTAAGGGATTTGTTCAGTAGAGGGTATCTTTGTAGGCCACTCCCATGCATTTTTTCTAAGAAACCAAATGGATTTTTGTGATTTTGTGTAAGTTATTTTTGAATGTAAATGCTTATCAATAAAAATTAGTATCCTTTTACACTAATCAAGGATCTATTAGACTAGTTAAGAGGATCTATGAATTTTTCAAAGATTGATCACCAGTCAGGTTTTCATCATTTATGCATGTGAGATTAAGAATGAATAAGAAATATTTTTTGACTTTGTGTGCACATTAAAATTTCCATGTAATTATTTTTGGGGTGATTAATATGACATAGTTGGTTATGTAATTGATGAACCAATATTTTCCCCTTACATGGAGTTCTTTTTTTTGTGTTTATCAAAGACATACTAATATAGTCATGATATTATGATGATTATTAGGAGAATTTTACCATTATCATTGAAATTTTGAGAGATCATTGATTTCATGTTATGGTTTTGAAATAGAATTTAAATATTTGAGATGTAAAATTTTATTGTTATTTTAATTTTATATATAGGATATTAATGGATACTGATAATGGTACACCTAGGATATATTGGTAAATCATCGAGAATGTATTTGAAATCTTGAGTATATTGGAATTTTTAGGATATTAACATCAGTTTAACCTCGAATTTTCTTGCCTATATAAAAAAATACATATTTCATTATGAAGGGAGTGAATATTTTATTGGATGATATGTATGTGACTGCATTTTTGGATCTTAAGAAGAGGTTGACATCAAAAACTATAATAAATTATTCAAAAACAGGGATGTTTTATGTGATATATTGTAATGTTTTTAGTGTCGCATTTTTATTTTTGTTTAAATAAGTTGTTTGATAAGTTTTATATGGATTTTTATATCTTTGGACACGTAATTAAAATTAACTTACCTGTGATCATTAGATGGATGTGGTTGAGAAAGAACACTATGTTCGATGGTATTATCTCTTAAATGAGAAGTTCATCATACTTACTAAACATATGATCTTGAAATATACTTTCTCATAGAGGAAATTAAAAATACTAAATAAGTTATGGGTTTAAGTTTTTAGTATTTTGATATTGAGAAGATATATACTACCAAAAATGTAATGTTATTTATGATTTTATCATAAGTAATTATCACATGTATATCACACATCTTTTGAAATACGAGCGAAAGATTATTTCTATCTTTTCATATTTTAATATTGACGTGTATAATGAGAAATAACATGTTGTTTTACAACATCATACCAACACACATTCAATGTTAAAGAGAGTAATGGAATTTCATGGAATATATTATGAGTGTTGTTTAATTATGATAGATTACATGATTAGGAATAGTTACCCAGATGAGCACTTAGTCCATATTCCCTCTAGTATTCCCATGAAATTATTTTTTACAAAATAACTCATCATAAAAAAGTTATGAGAGCTGGGTAGTTTATCTTGTTTTGATGAAAATGTACCTTAACATAATATTATTGTTATGTTCAATAGGTATGAATTGATAAATGGTTGGTTTTGATTCAAGTTGGTTTACCAGTAGATAAGTGAAATATGAACACCAAACGAAAACAAAAAATATTCAACAATTACCCATTTCATAGTATAAATGGAATTCTATCACCATTGAATTCATGAAGGGCATTCCGAGATAAAACATTTGTATGGATTCTGTTTGGGTTTTCATTGATCAGTTGACTAAAGATAGAAATTTTATATCAATCATAGAGTCTCAGATAATCGAAGAGAATAAAGGGAATTATATAAGGGAGTTTTTGAGGATTCATGGGATACCCAATATTGTTGTTTCTAATAGTGATGTGAGATTCACATTTTAATTTCATAAAGTAATATATAATGTTTTCTATTCTCAATTACATATTTTCATCCCCAAATAGATAGACATTATGAATATACAATATAGACACATTAGGATAGGATAGTTGAATGTTTTATAGATTTTGTGGGTTCTTATTAAGATAACATGAATTTTGTATTGTTTTTTTATTAAAAAAATATATCATTCAACTATCTAAATAGGTTCATCTAAATCATTTTTTGGGAGTACATGTCATTCACCCTTATCTAGGATATAAATTGGTGATACATGAGTCATTGTGAAAATATTATTGAAAGATTCTTATAATAAGGTGTAACTAATCATGACGATATTAATTATAAAAAAGAGTATATATAATTAATATTATGATCCTAGGTGTTGAACTCTCTTGTTTTAGGTTAGTGATCTTGAGTTCCTTCACGCATCACCTCAGTTGAGTCATTGGAAGATTAGTGGTAATGGGATGAGGCCTCTATGGTTTATTAGGCCATTTTATATTTTTGAAAGGATTAGGTAGGTTGAAAATATCTTGTAATTACCATTCATAATAGAAATACGTATGATATTTTCAATGAATAAATCTATGATTATGAACAAGATCCCTTTTATGTGATTTAGTGTGATTATTTGGGACTTGAGAAGGATGAAACTTTTATTGAAAGGACAATTTGTGTTATTGATTTAATTGAGAAGTGATTTTAGGGTGATTTTTTAAAAATTTAACAATTTTTAATATAGCATGGAATATATAAGAGGATGTCTATGAAAGAGAATTTTATATGAGGACCCAATGGCCAATGTAATTCAATAGTGACATTTGATATAGATTATAGAAGAAAATTATCCCTTTAGTGGGTAGTTTGTAATGACCCAAGTTAGTGAGGTAAAAAATTAGTTTAATTTTTAAGTACATATATTTATTTTGAGTCTAATTTTATTTTTTTAAACATTGAAGTGATGTGAGGAAACTGATTGTTGGTTTATCGCTGGATTTTTTTGGTATTTATCTAGTAGGTTCTGCCAGATACGTAGTGTGGTGTACCACAAACTCAGTGGATCTAGAAGTGGAGGGTTATCACCTAGGCTATAACTAGGTACATTGTATCCTATTATGTGGTTACATAAATAAGTTTATTTTTTTTATTTTCATGGTCATGGGATTTGGTAGTTATTATTGGATTCATAATGGTATAGATCATTTTTGATGAACTATAGTGGCCCCTGTATCTCTCTTTCCTCTTCAAACTTCTAGAAGATATTTATTCATAGTTTGAGGATAACTATTTGATCTATGGGTATCATTTTATACGTATCGATAAGGGATCTGATAGACCTGTATCTCTGTGTGATGGATAAGAGGTCTAGTCTGCTTCAAGTTTTAATTTCCCTCTTCTAATTCTATTTTCTTTATTTTCTAGATTCGATTAGATCTTATGGTAATTGAGGATATATTACTGGTGTAAATTATTCATTTATTGTCTGTTAGGTGAAATATAAATTTTATTTATTTTATAATTTGTTATAATATATTATTTGTGCACTTGTTTATGATTTATTTATTAAATGTGTTTTTGACATGAAAATTAGTTCAAATAATGAGGAATAATTTTCTATGATTTTATGAGTGATGTTTGATATCTGAAATTTTATTAAAATGAAGAATTTATAGAAATAAATATTTAATATGATTAAATAATAAAGTGATTAACTAAAAAAATAATGGAATTTTTGTAAAAATTAATGGAATAAGTAATAAATTGAAATTAGGGATGTAATTATATGTTTTGTGGATGAAATTAAAATGTTATGTGTGAAACAATCCCATATAAATTCATATCATGTTTGTATAAATTTATCATCCTTTTTTGTATTATTATATTAGTATTATATGATTATTTCATGGTAATTTCTACTTTAAACATTGTATAATTAAGGTAAAATACATTTTTTATGATTCTAAACACACTAAATGTTCATTAAGATATATTTATGGGTTTTAGTTATTTTGGATATAAAATGTATGTGGAAAAAAACTGAGATTTAAATGCTGAATCATTATTTAAAAATTATAAAGAATTTCATAGAGTTGTGGAAATGATATTGTTATTATATATTGTTTTTTAATTGGTATTATTGAATTAAAATTGAAATTTTTGGAGTGTTAACATGAGCAGTAAATGTTTTCTACCAAAAACATTTATTTGGGATTGTTAGTGTTTTCATAGTAATTTCTAATTTTTTTGAGTTCTTTATGTGGAATAAAATGGGGAAAAGATTAATATTATAATCTGAAAAATATTTGGTGATTGGGTTTATTTTTTATAATTATTTTTTTTTGAAAATTTTCAGGAATAAGCTCCCTTTGGGGGCGCCTTGGGTTAGAATGAGACTTGATATTTTGATGTGATTGTCCAATTTTTGGATTATACTCTAGTTTTTCCATTGGAATAATGTGATTCAATGAGATTAAAAATGTGACAATATGCATCCTTGGGTTTTCAATATGGTATGACAACGAGCAGTGTGTTTAAAGACCCTAAAGCTAGTTGCCTGGATTTAGTGATAACATTATTAAAATGTTTCTACACACAAGAAATAGTATCCTAAAATAATTTTTTTTAGTATTATTAGAAAAAAAACATACATACTTTAATCTCACATTACAATTGAAAATATAAAGGACAAAATATTGTTTTTTGAGTTCATTATTATTTACACTAAAAAAACTTTCAGATTAATGATAAAAACATCTTGAAATCTTATCAAATGGAAACATAAGAAAGGTGTGATCTCATATGCCCAGTAAAGGAATTCATACCAATGATTATATCATGAATAAATTGGAATAAATAATATATAAAGGTAAATTAGTTTTTAATTATTCCATTTAATCAATAACTTAGACACAAATAATTATATCTATGGAATAAATATTGGTCAAGAAATTCCACAAAAATAAACATATCACCTATAAACTTATACAAGAATATTCTATACAATTGAATAATCACATGGAAATAAATAAAAAAATCTCATAATTAGGGAATGCATAGTTAGTGACATCATAACCTTACCATCAAGCCCTCTTTCTAAGACATATTACATAAATTTTTAAAGCCTTGGTCAAAAATCCCTGCTTTTTTTTCATGGTCCTACTAATGCATCGAAAGGATATCAAAGGCAGCGGCCCACCAATAAATTATCAAGTCTGATTAATTCCTCACATGATAGGTGAGGAGCATAATCAACATAAAAAAATTTATTGAAAAGAACTATGATTGGAAATGTTAATAATTTCTCGAATAAATAAATATAATAGAAATAATCCAGACTAATATGGAGAATGGTATCAAAATAGAACTTCCCTATTATAATTGTTAATAAACCAACCTGATAAATAATAAGTATGGTTTCATTAAAACTTCATCCTAATGTTTTTTTATGTGAAATGGTTATTATTTTCAATGATTAATATAAATATACTTGAAATGATAATAAAACATTTTTTTTGAAAAATATACCTTTCACAATGAAAATCACATTCAAAAACTATAAATTACCTGAATATTATGGAAAAATTTTCTTTAAAAGAATTCAGGTAAAATTTTAATAGAATATTAAAATATATGAGCATTCATTGATTTCGTGAACATGAAAATAAGAATAAGGGATGTTATGCAAAAAATTATTCCTTATTTTACTACATTTGTATAGAATATCACTTTACACAATATTTAAATATCACTTTCACATTGAGAGGAAAATAAAGTAGAAGATGCATTATAGAAGAAGGTGCTCATGGAGATTAATTTGATATGGTCCTTCAGGAATTTTAGCTATTGTTTTCCAATGGTTAATGAGAACATATATGGGGTAGTACACATGCATTTTTATAATAATCCCTTGTAACACTTTTCATTCCATGCTAATTTTCAGTAAATTTTTTATCAGACCAGATTATATCATATCCTAATATTATAGATAAAATTTTCATAACCTAAATCATGTAGAAAATGATAAGAATATTTCATTCAGTATATTTTTTAAATTAAAAAATGTATTTTTTTAAATAAATCATATGTAAAATGTTAAATTTTTTTTAGAAAACATGGATATGGACGTGAAATGAATTTTGACTAAAGGGAGAAATAAAGAAATAATTTCCTAAAAAAATTATTAAACTCATTAATTAATAAAGGGTGATAAATTATAATGTTACGTGATATAATTTTGAATAAATAGAGTAGAAAATAAATTTTGTGTAAGATAAAATATCAAAAAATTCCCATAAGGGATACATAATCAGAAACAATCTTGTATAATGATTAGATCTGAAATAAAGACTAACCCATTCAATAAAATTTGAATATTAAAACCAATGAAATAAATAACTCCAAGGGAAACATAAAATACTACGAAGATAAATAAATTCATGATATAACATTTCAAATGGGAATTATATACACCACACAATATAAATAAGTAGAGAATATGGGATATTTCTCAATTATGTAAAAGTGAGATGAGAAACCCTTACATTAAGTCTGAATTCCTTTATATGTGGCCATACCTCCTATATAAATAATATATTTTTTTACTCATATATTAAAGAACATAAATCATAAAAAAATAAAATATATGATTTTATTATAATTTTTTTAAACAATTTAGTAATGAATCTTTATTGAAAAACACACTTTCGAGTTACGACTGCTTCATTCTTCATGTATGTTTTGGTTTGGTAATTTTTATTTTTATACCTTGATCCATGTAAAATTAGATAAATAATATTACCAATGAAAAAAATATTTATTTATTACATATTTTATTATAAAAGTCCATAAAAGTATGATATAGAATAAGGAGTTACACCATTCGTGGAGATTGTAGGTCGTGTACACACTGAACACTGTTTAATTTTTTTTGCTGGATGAAGGAAAATATAAAATATTTCAACGTTAAAAAATTAATAATATGTGAAATATATATTATAATTTTTTTTAAATTTACCCTTACTACGACTCATGTTAAAATAAAATGAAAGATGTTTCACATCACTTTGTGGAGGTGGTAGTCCAAATATATGCATATGTAGCGTTATCATCTTCCATAGGATTATAATTAAATAAGATATATGTGATATCTTTATTATAGAAGTTTAATAATTTAATAAATATTCTATTTATATATTTAATAAATCATTATATCATGTTATTATAGGTGGTTATGTAAAACTGATTTTATCAGTTTGTAAGGAGGAAGTCCTCCTTACACAGGACGAATAGTTTAGCTACCCATTTGATCGATAAAGAGTTGAATATTGATCATGAAATTTAAGAGATCCTTTTTATGTTTATATATAAATCATTTATAGATATTTACTAATATTAAAGAAGATATCTTTGTGTATGTAAAGGATGTAAATAAGGTATTTGATAAATTATTATCCAATCCGAAGGACTTTTAACTTGTAAGGATGTGAGGATAGTGATTTCCCATTTATATGCGGGTGAGAGGACACACATGGAATATTTGAAGAGACTAAATTATACACCACATATTTCACATTCCACAAGGCTCAAAAATTTATGATTATAGTCCATATGATTATATAAGGTCAAAATAAGGTTATAAAATAACTATTAAAGTATTTTTTTAGTTCATTTAAACCATTATGTTTTTATTTTAATCCCCCAAAAACCTGTTTAAACATTAACATCGATAATTGATTTTTACTATTTTAATATTCATTATGAAAAACATTATGTAGAACGTATTACATAATATTAATTATTATTATTATTCAACAAATTTAATCCATTTTTTAAAATCAATTCAAAAAAGTGGATGATTGTAATTTAAAATTCCACCAACATACTCTATGATAAAATAGTTTTTCAATAGAAATGTTTTCAAAAGTATAGAAGGTTTTATATTAAAATCGGACATATAATTAATTAAAAGGTTATAAATTTTATTATTTATAATATCATTATACAAATTTTTACTTCTAATATTATTTTAAATAAAATTTCACTATTTAAATAATTCAAAAAAAGTAATTTTTTTATAAAAATCAGTATTTCCACTATTCATTAAAAACAGAAAATGTCAAAAAATTCCTAAAAATTCTCCCTAATATAATATTGACGTGTTGAATCAATAAAATAATATATTTTTTTAAAACTAATTTCATAAAAGTGTTAAAAATTAATTTTTTTATTTTCCGAAAAAAATAATCAAAATAATTTATCTGAGAAATATGTATATTTTAATCATATTAATACTTGACATAAATTTATGTACTGATTGATAAATATATATATTTATCCAAGAATTTTATATTTTATTTTAAAAATATCTTAAATCCTATTCAAACCCCCATGTTTAATATTTATGTTTTAATTTTTATGGTTAATTAATAATTTTAATTTTATATTATTGTTCATTAAAAACTAGTATTTCTTGTAATGAATTCAATTAAAGAAATTATATTTATTTTGAAAAATGAAAAAAAATTCATAAAATCTCATTGTGTTAAATTCTACCCCCTTAAAAATAATTTCATCCTTGAAATTCCATCACCTTAATAAAAATAACTAAGGATAATTCATCCTCATCACATGTTTAGTTTCCCACATAGCTTTTTCAATATGGTTGGTTCACAACAAATATTTGACAAGGTGGGTGGACTTATTTTATAGAACATTATCCAAAAGATCAACAATTTACATGATTTGTTATTCATAGATAATATCATTTTCTAGTGGTATGACCTATTTTTTCAGTACATGTGATGGATCAGGTACACACTTCATTTGGATAGATACATAGATGACATTGTGAACTTGAGAGAGGTTGACTGGAAGTGCCAAATGATAAGCTATCATCCCAACTCGATCAATATGAATGGAAGGGCCTATATATCTCGGTATAAAATTTAATTTCTTCTAAAAAATCAAAACCTTCTTCTGTAGATAAATTCACCGATAAACCATCTCCCCTTCCTTGAAATCCATATCTCGTCAACGATTATCAGCATAAATTTTCTATTATTTTTATCCCCTTGATGTGTTGATGAAAGGCTCTTAATTTTTTCTACCATTTCCATGAATTTTATAGGCCCCAATAGCATTATTTATCTAACTTCAACCTAGTATGTTTGATTTCTACTCATTATTCCATAGAGGGATTCATAATAAGCCATATGAACGATCATGTGAAATCTATTGTTATAAATTAACTCAACTTGCAGAAGGTGTTCATAAAAAATCAACATTGAGATCCATATAAAAAGTTATCAATATATTATCTAATGATTGAAATGTTCTTTAAAACTGATCATATATCTAAAGATGATATGTTGTGCTAAAACTCAATTTTGTAACTAGAGTTTTCTGAACACTTCTCTATTACATCATGGAAAACCGTTGATCCAATTCAGATACAAAATACTTAGGTATTCTATGAAACCTTACCACTTTATTAATGTAATTTATAGAAATATAATCAACAGATAAGTCTTATCTGAAGGAAATTTTTTGCGATGGCTTCGTAAGCCACTCAAATACCACCCATATAACAATATGAACTTTTCATATTTTTCGGAGTCTAATGAAAAATTACATGGTGATTTTCACCTATTTAAATTTTGGTATAGTTAATGGTTGTAACGTAATATTATAATTTTTACTCTCAAAGTCAACATATTGGAATAACAATCACAAAGATACAAACTCTGTGATGTCTCTCTTTCTTCCATCACACCAAAAATACTCTCTAAAATCGTTATACATCATCATAATTCAAGTATATATAGAGAATGATGAATTATATTCCTGATATTATATCCCCTTCATCATATTGTTTATAAAATATACACATATACAATTCGTAACCCTTATCATTACATCCAAATCTATGTTAAACTCGTGAAAATTTATCTTTTTATTTTACATCTCTATAACTTAATTTTTCACCTCATTACTTATCATAAGGATTGGGGGTCTCATATTCATTTGATTGGAATGTTATTCCTCCCCTTCCTTCAAGAATTCATAATCCTTCCATTTTAAATACATAAATATTAGATCTTTTGTGATCCTTATCATAGATGATCTTGTGTGGTCCTTTTTACATAGGCCATCAACCACCTTATTAACCATCCCATTGTGGTAATTTATTGAGAAATCATAATATTTAATTAGCTCAATCCATATTATTTGGTTCATGTTTAACTTTTTTTGAGTGAATATATATATATATATATTAAAATTTTATTATTAGTATATATATCACATATTTCCATATAAATATAATATCTCTTTATCATTAATTCAAAAATTACAATAACTAACTATGAATCATGTGTTGATTAATTTTTCTTGTGATAAATTAGTTGCGTTATGAATAAGATATCACCATATAGTTTTGTAGAATGACACATTAAAATCCCTTCACTAATGAATCAAGTTATATTATAAACCCTATACCATTGTCGGGTAATTTAAGCCAAGGTGGACTGAGTAAACATCTCCTTAGTAACTTTAAATTGACTTCACATTCATCTATACAAAGGTTTTTAGATCTATTTTGAGTATGAATTGAGAGTGGATAATACATTCACGATAAATTTACCATAAATCATCTATAATATCCATCAAAATAAAAAACTATAGATCTCAGTCATTATGATTAGTCTGGTACAACATTCAATAGACACAGTCTTTGATGTATGCATAAATATTCCATCTCCTATGATTGTATGACCAAAAATAGAATCCTTTTGGTAGAATGTATTAACACATGGGAAAAGTTTCATACCACTTATCATTTTTTTGGATGTTCAATAGATTTCTCAAGTGATTTTCATTCTCTTCAATTCTCTTTGAATATATAACAATATCATATATATATAGACTTCTAGAAAATGATCAATGTAATATCTAAAGGATATATTAATTAAATACTAGAATAAAGTGGGGTAATTAGTAAGACCTAATGTCATCAATATATACTCCCAATATATACACCTCATAGTGAACGTTTTCTTGGTTATATCCACATTCTTGACACTCAATTAATGATATATAGTATAATTTTCCGTAATGGAAAATGTTTTTCTCTATGAATTTGATCAGAAAAGTCATCAATACATGGTATATGATAAATATTCTTGATTTTTATCTTTTTGTGTTTCTTAAAATCAATAAAGAGTCACATCGATGCACACTTCTTCATAAAAATGATTTTGTGCACTATATGGTGAGATGATTGGACAAATGATTCCCTTATCATGTTTCTCATATATTTTATTCCTTATTTCTGACATCTAAATTGAGGTCATTCTATATAGAGTATAAGAAATATGTTTAGAACTAGTTATGAGTTATATTAATAATTTTAATTCATGACTAAGTGGAAGACTAGGTAATTATTTAAAAATGACATCAAAAAACTATTGTACAATAAATATACATTTTATATCTAGTTCATTCGAAACATCAAAGATAAATAACTATTTTCAAAAGGAATCAATACCCATAAATTGTTTGTGATTTCCATTATAAGATCATATATATTTTGATACTGAATGATTATCAAATGTTGTTCATAATATCAATTGTGACCTCAATTCCTTAGTAATTGATGTCTGATTTATGTATATTTCACAAATCCATTCCTAGGATAACCTCAAATTAGCTTATAGAGCGAATAAAAACATTTTTCGGAAGCACATTTATAGAAACATCAATTGGATAATAATAATTGAATTGATATGTAATCATCTTAACATTAGGGTTTTCACAAATGACCCGACATCAAATATTGGTGGTGGTGATTCTATTCTCATAGAATTTTTCAACAAAAAGAATTGGTAAAACAAGAATCAAATAAAACATTTTTCAATCCAATAGATGATGAAATGTGATAATTTTACCCTAGCATTATAAACACCTGTTTCATCAGTATTAATTTCATATTCATCACCTTCCCCCTTATCATTTTGTATGTAGAAAGTTACATGATGTTTTGGGAACTGGTTTGAATAGTTACCAATATTACTATTGATAAAGCAATACACATTGAGGGATTCTCTCATACACATGCATTCATAGATATTATGGCCTTTTCTCCACACTTTAAACAATCCTCATTTCCTTTTAGTCATTTACCAATGAGTTTCCTTCTATATGTATCACATGTTCAGAAACTCCCTTTCCTCTTCTTCCCCTTATAAATTTTTTCTATAAACTCTTATTCATCCATTTAATTCCTTTAGATCAATAAGACATAGAAAATTATTTCTCTATCTTGATAACACATGATACTATATTATAATGTGATGATTATTTTTAAGAGACTAGTTCTCTTAAATGTATTGACTTAAACCCATCAAATAAATAGTTAATCTTGATCTTTGAATTAGGTATATAGTTTGAAGCATTCCTCACTAACCTCATAATTTTAAATTCATACATTGAAAATTTTCTCTCTTTCGTTCATCTCAGACTAAAGAATTCCCTCTCTATATGTTCTATTCCTTCACGAGGAAAATAATTTTCAAACAAAAGTTTATTAACAAAATTATGTTATATGACCTCAATTTCCACCTCATCAATAGTTTTTTGAATCAATGGATACAATTGATCAAAATCCCCTTTGATATGATAAGCTTCCAGGTCAGCCTCCTCTCATTCATTACTTCCATGAGTGATGAATACATTATCGAAGGAACTTATTCATTTCACATCTATGAATTTATTTTTAGATGCATTGAATGATGGTGGATTATAATGCCTAAAGTGGACTGACATTTTTTCACAACAATTGGGGTCAACAGGATGGTATATACAAATATGCTTATTAGTCATTACCTGAGACATATACCCTAATATTAATGTAATTTGATCATTTTTAGTTTCATCTCCAACTCCAACACCATTATATTTACCAGTAGAAAAATTTATAAATGATATACATGTATTGATAAGGTTTTCATTCCTTCCACTGGTCACCATTTTTAATTAACAAAGTACACAAAATTATATCATTATATTATAATGAATATTCCCAAAATTAGTGAAACACTTAACATAATTCAAAAAATTTAATCGTAGCTAATCTCACAATAATAATCATGGTTTCTGGGGGAATTTTTTCAAAATCATTGAAATATTCATAAATCCTTCTTAATTTTTAGTATTGAAAATATGAATTAACATAGGAATATCCCCTAAAAGTGTCATACTTGGTGTGCAACATGGCTTGTAGTTGTTCATAGGGTGTATATTTAGTCAAATCCCAATACACCATTTTCAATTTTAATACTGAAAGGTACATTTGTTGTAGGGTCAAATGAACCCCTAGTATCTAGATACAGATGCATTTCTACAAAAACCCACATAATATGTTACTAATTAGAACATCATGACATTCTTCTATACATATCCTAAATGTATATTATAGGGTTATATTTCCCAATCAATGTTGTCCAAAATCTAGTTCCCATGGTAATTTATAATCATTCCCTAATAAAAAATGTAAAGACACCAAACCTAGTATCCTCGAGTCGGTTATTACTTTATTACTTGTGTATTATATAAAATAATTCACAACCCAATGGACTGAATAGTTTAGTTGTATTTTAAAATAGGGTATATACATGAATCTCATATTATAAATGAAAGCGTAAAATATAACATTTAATTTTTATTGAGTTCATCAATAGTTTCTCAAGAATAACTCTATATGTTAATCACAAGACACGTCTTGGAATCCTAGGGAAAGAAACAAAAGAAAGGTGTGATATAAAAATCTATGTAATGGTTTTCATATAATAGTTACTATCATGATTAAATAATCAAAATCAAAATCTAAAGTTAAATAAATAAGACTCATATCATATAATAAAAAACATGATCATGAAGTATAATATAGAAGGAATAAATGATGATCAAAACATTATATAAAAATAATCACATGATCTGAAAACCTATCCATGAATATTCTAACTAATTGAATAATACCACTGAAATTAATAAATATTATCATAATTATGGAATTCATAATTCCAAAAATAATAAAAATATTTTTTTGGCCTCATTATAAGACATCTTACATATATGGGTAAGGCCTCATCCAAATTACCTTTCTAGTTTCCCTATGTGTCCTACTAATGCATTGAGGGGATTTTTAATTCAGAGCCCCATGCACCACATAATCTATCCAATGAATTATTTACATAAAAGAAGAGACAAAAAATCAACATAAACATTAATATTGAAAAAAACTAGCGTACAATATGTTATTAATTTCCCTAATCAATAAATTTAATTATAAATCATCCAAGGTAATATGTATAATTGTATCAAAATAGTACATCCACAGTCAAACTTATCAAAAATAGTCTGGATAAATACTAATGATGGGATAATTAAAACATGTTTCCAATAAATCATAATTAAATGTCGTCCAACTAATATAGACAAATACAAATACTATAAAATTGTCATTAAAAACATTCTTGAGGAAAATATCAATACCATATTGAAAATAAAATTCAAAATCTAAAAATATCTTGAATAATAAGAAAATATTTTATTTGAAAGCAGTCCTGCAAACAGTTAAGGGAATCTTCAAATCAATGAGTGGTCATTATGGAGGTTAATTTTTTATAGGTCGTATAACATAAAACACATTCCTTTCATATTGTTGTGAGAAGGTAAAAAAGTACATTATTTCAAAAAAAATATTCATTTCGAACCATTTTATAAAAAATAAAACATGGGAAACAAATTTTTCAATAAATCATTTTTATAATGTTAAAAATATTTTTAAAAATATTCTTTAAAATTATAGAAATGGAATAAAATTGATTTCTAACCGATGAAAGAATTAAAGTCATCTATTAATAAAAAATATTCTTAAGAATTTTAAATGAAAAAGAGAACAAAAATGGTAATCCTTCTTGAAAAGATCATAAATAAACATATTATAAAAAAATTGGGTTTAGGATATTAATATAAATCTATTCACCCAAGGGATACTTATACATAAAAAATCATGAATAATGATGACATTGTTAAATTAACCCTAAAAACTTGGTAAAATTTGAATGGTAAACCCGATGAAAGAAATAAATTCATGTAAAAAGTTAAATACCATGAATATAGTGATATTACTAATATAACATATAAAATAGTTATAAAATAGAAGGTGAATGTTAAATAACTGTTGAAAATGGAATATATATCACAGAAGTAAAACTGAGATGAGAAACCCTTATCACGGTATGATATCCTTTATATGTGTCTAAACCTCCAATAAAATAAATATATATTTACTATAACTGTATTTTATAATCATAAAAAATATATTTCATACCATATTTTATTTTATTATATCTTTTTATTACCCAATTATTAATAATTCATTATTTAAAACATTGTTCCGGATGATAACTAATTTATTTTTCACATGTGTTTTGGTTTGGAACTTTCAATCATTGTACATTTGTCATGGATAAATCATATAAATGAAGTAATCCATGATATAAATATCATATATATTCATAATATAAATATTTATAATATTACAATAAATTAAGATATAGAAAAATGAGTTACACCATTATTGGAGATGGTATGTCGAATGTACGCATGAATGATATTTTAATTTTTTAAAACAATTGAATGAATGAATGTAAAATAACATTACACCATTAAATAATATTTATTAAATCGTATAAATTACACATTTACCTTAAATCTATCCATGTTTCCATCACTATTAAAATAAAATGAAAAATGTTTCACATCGCTTCATAGAGGCGGTAGTCCACAAGTATGTTCGAGCGACATTACCGTTTTCCAAATGATTGGAATTTATGATGTTAGATGTGATATTATAATTAAAAATGATGAATTATGTTATAAATATAATATATAAAATTATATGAAATAAATCACATTATCCAGTTATAACAGGTTGTGATTGAAATCGAAGTAATTCTGTTCGTGAGGCAGCAGTCAGTCGTACACATGATCGATAGTTTCATATAACAATTTAGGGAGAGTAGATAGATATATGTGATTATATTTTTAAAAAATAATTACATAATAGTTACTGATGTTATTATTTCATCAATATATATATGTAAATAAATAATTTACAGGAAAAAATAAAATGAAAATGGGGGGTTAATAGCTCTATAATGTATTTGGAAAATGTCCATAGGATTTCAAATATATGTTCTCGAGATTGTATTTATTGTAAATAAATTACTCTAGGGAATGGGAATGGATTAAAGGAATGTATTGGGTGACTTAATTAATGAAAAATGGAATTTTTATGATATAATTAGAATGGAGAGTATTTTCCTATTTATAAGTGGTTGGGAGGACACACTTTGAATTTTTGAAAATAATAAACTGTACTCATGTTTTTCAAATTTAATAATGTTTAAAAGGATCATTATCGTAACTTATATGATATAAGGTCTAAATATTTCCATAAAATAGGTATTATATATTTTTTATGTCTTTTTAACACTTATCGTTTTATTCTAACCCATGGTAAACCTGTTTTAACCTTAACCATGGTAATTATTTTTTATTGTATTTAATATTGATTATGATAAAAAATTCAATCAAAATCCAAAATAATATCACATTTTTTTATTTTTAATATGTAATCCATTTTTTTCAAATTCAATTCATTGTATTGGCATAATTTAATTTAAAATCAATCCCACATATACTTTAAAAATAGTTTTTCAAAAGGAATCATTTTTAAAAGTATAAATTTTTTTTATTCAAAATTGAACATATAATTTATTAAAATTAAATAAATTGGGTTTTTATTAATATAATATATTAAATTAAAATTAAAATTAATTAAAATATAATAGTACATTGTAAATTCTTTAAAAAGGCAGTTTTTAATAAATATAAGCATTTTTACTTTTAAATAAAAAAACTACACTTTTATAAAAAAATTAAATTCTATGATGATTTTGAAATTTTGTTTCCAAAACTTTTGTGAAATTCATTTAATTAATTTTCAAATGTTTCAAAAAAATAATTTCATTATGTTTTGAAAAAAATATTTTATGTGAAACATGTATTTTTGAAACATATAATGAATTTACTAAAAATTAAGTACTCATATATAAATAAAATTTTTCATAAAAAACTTTTATAATTAATTAAGATAAAATTTTTATCAGTATTAATTTCAGAAATTTTATCACCTTTTTTATAATTTTATTGTTTAAAAAATAAAATTATTTATATATCATAGTTCGTCAAAATCATGTACTGTGAGTAACGCAAGATATAAATGATAATAAATTTATTTGGTGAAAAGAAAAAAAATTAGAAAATATAAGGGTTTTTTATTGTTTTTTTATACTTATGATTGTCATCATTGGCCAATATAGGTACATAATTACTTTTTCGTCATGTTTAGAACCAAATATGTTATTTCCATGTTCAAAGTGACATTGATAAATTAGTTAAATATTTACTCAATTTTTAAATTAATAATTATAAAATCTAATGGTTTGATTGGGTTGTTTTTGTTTCGAATGTTAATTTATACTATCTTAAAATATATACACACCTCACTTGAATACATATCATATGCATGATAATATAAGTAAATTTATGATATAATTCTAGTTTTGTGAAGGTTTTGGGATGCACATTGGATCTAGATATGCATGTTTACAAATTCATGTATAAGGGGATTTTATCATAATGTATTTCCATTTATTTTAGTTGTAATATTCATATTTTGGAACATGAGTTTCACTTATGATTCTTTTTTTGATGGGTGCACAAGTGGGAATATATTGGATTTATTTTTAAATTATTGATCCTCTTATAAGAGTATTTCCACTTAGTATTTTTTAATAATAGTTTCATTTTGTTGTTTTATCATAAAAACCATTAAAGGTGTAATTCATCAAGTGAAATTCCTAGATATTCATGCCAAGTCACTAGCCTTTAGTGATCAAGAAAATCACTTCTGGTCATGTTTCACTTCACCTGAGTGACATAACTGCACCAAAGTGAGTAATTACATTTATTTTTCAAACACTGTCTTTGATAATAGTTTTTATCATCTTGAAAACAATAAAATAAATGATTCCATAAATATGAAAGGAGAACATGTGAGTAAATTATGAAAATGAAAGAAATAATGAAAAATTATATATATAAATTTATATTATCTATAAAGAATTCAAAATCTAAAAATTTGTTGAATTTTTTCACTTTATATAGGATCAAAGATTATAAAGGAATGATAAATACTGAAAACCCAAAAAATAATATTATTATCAGGAAACAATAATGATATTTTACAACAAGTTTCTCCATTGGACCATATTGTTAAAATAATGTGATGTGTATAGTAGTCTATAATAGAAAATTTTTCATTGATGATGCACTTGATCTATAAAATGATTTATATTTGTGTTTAGTATAAGAATCTAAAAATTATCCCAAATTTTACTTATCCTGATCAATAATTCTAATATTATTTTCATAACATATAATGAAATTTTGTTTTTTAATTGATGATGAAATAATAATTTATCTTTTTCTTATACATGATAAAATACATTTAACTAACTGAAAACTATATATTGAAGTATAATTTTTAGCAATTAATGAAATAAACAAATTCAAATATGAATATCCAATTACCATTAATTTATTATAATGTATATGGATAAAAATTTATACCTTCACCACTTGAAGATATTTGATACCATATTGGAATATTTCTTAGATACAAAAGATTCTCGTGGGTGTGAATTAAATATTAATGAAACAAAAAAATTTTCTCACACTCAAGATACTATATTTTATAGAAGTTATAACTTAGAATATTTTAGAGTAACAAAAATATAATGAATTCCATTCAAAATTGAAGCCTTTTGAACTTAAATGAGATAAATAATCAAAATGAAATATAAACAATGAAAGTTAAAAAAATACATAGTGTTTCAGATAAAAAACCCTAAACTCCTTGAAAATATATATAAAATATATTACTAATACTTCTATTCATAAGAAATATTTTCATTTTATATAAATTGGTATGAGGATAAAAAACTTGATCATAGTGATACATGATTCTACCATGTAACATCATTAATCTACCTGATCACAAAAAACATGTTATGAACAGTAGAACTTACTTGAAAAAATTGTCGTAGTAGGTATATATGTCCCTAAGATCCACATTATTGAATTTTATTGATGAAAATGTCATATATAAAATTTAGAAAACTCGACATTTTGAATATGTATATTCTTTGCACTGAAATATCATTGATCGTGTATTATTAGAAGTAAAAATTACAACATCAAAACATAGATATTTCATAATAATCTACTATAACACATATTCTATGTATCACTCTAAAAGTTATTAAAACAAAATCTATTAGCACTAATATTTTTCTTATATTAATTTATGTTAATTAAACATTAGGGTATCTTTTATTCCTCAAATATTTGTCTCAATTTAAAGACATCA
Source organism: Viscum album (assembly GCA_963277665.1). NCBI lineage: Eukaryota > Viridiplantae > Streptophyta > Magnoliopsida > Santalales > Viscaceae > Viscum > Viscum album. Next base: position 1,279,562,838 of record OY728127.1, read on the forward strand.
ATGAGAAACCTGCCCAATATTTTTTAGTATGGTTATAAAAAACACGAATGATATACGAAATCACATTTCTAGTAGTTTAGTGTGACGTTATGATGTTTCGGATGTTAATGAAACAAATACAGATCAATATATCTTATTTAAAAAATTTAGGTTTTTATAAAAATTAGAATAAAAAAATCTAAAAGTAATAGAAAGTAATTCATTTATTGTGTTATGTTACATTAATAAAATGGGACCCAAAAATGTCATTTTAGAGAAATGATTATACCATATCCCCCTTTGGGATAACAAAAAACAATTACAAAAAAAAATAAAACACTAAAAATAAAGAAAAAAGTTATTTTTAATGAAATAATGAAAAAAATATCACTCTTTATAATTTTCGTAAAACAGACTCTTCATTGTGATATTAAATTTAGTTTACCGTAAACATTACTAAAATTTATTTGAACATCTCCTAGATGTATTTCATTTTAATGAATCAAAAGAATCATACACACCCCCAATAGCATTAGACTTATCTCCATTTTATAATGACTAAAAATCATTATCAAACATATGTTAAAACGAAAATAGAAGAAACATAAAAAAATCTCACCATTATAGTGGTACATACTTATCTCCCCCTTTGGGATAATAAGAAAACATGTAATGTGAAAAAAAATTATGGGGAAAGTTATGTATGAATAAAAAACATAATGGAAATATAATCTGTATATAAAAGTAATAAAAAAATGTATAATGGTAATAGAAACCACACATAAGGGTAACATGAAAATTATTATGGAAATTGTTTATGAATTACCTATGAAATAAAAAAATGTGGAGTAAATGGTATCTTTTGGATGATAAGTTCTGAGAATTACACTGAACATGATTAAAATGTTAACATGTACAGATAATTTTTTTTTACTATATTTCATGTAATATTCATTCAATGTTATTATAAAAACATTAAAGTATTTACACAAAAAAATTAGAATATTTATATTTATGCAACAAATATCATCCCTTTTTCTAGAGTAGTTTTAAATGTAATGAGAATATAAAATATGATTTTTAATGTGATCCCTCAAAACTGTTCATAGACATATTCTCTTTAATGTATTAAAAAGTTATATAATAAATGGTTTTTTTAGAAATACTAGTAATTGGATATTTCTTATGAAAAAATTGAGAATAACATATCATTTCAGGGTAATGAAGGGATAAAAATAAAAGACATAGAAGATACTAACATAGAAATATGATACCAAAACATTATCATTATAATAAGTATCTCTATTTGAATCACAAATATTAAAATAACAGATACACTAATCATTGAGTGATTAATACATCATGTACATTCTGATCTAATCCATTATGGACATTTAATTATCAGAATTAATTATGAAAAATGAGTTCTTTAAAATAAGTTTACCATGTTTTTTTCACTTGTACTAAACATTACATACATAGACTAAATAAATTATATTATAAATAATATTTCATAGGTTAGGTAATGTTAGAAAATAAAAACATTGAAACCCACATATATCAGACCCTATGGTGTTGAACGCTTTCCAGTTCTCCCGAAACATAATCCTAATTAGATTCAAATTATTGATCCTTGTAATAAGATGAATGACTATTCCAATGAACTCCCTTATGAAATTTTGGAAAAGAAATCAAAATATTTTCAGAAATAATTAGACCAAATATGTAATTTTTAAAAGTACAATAAACTTAGAATGTTTTTGTAGAAGGTTTTGAATTTCTTATAATATTTTAAAAATTATTCAATCAAAATTAAAATTAAAAAAGAGATTAATTTTATTACTATCATCAGAATTTATTATTATAAAAAATTAAAACATTATCAGTTTATATTGTAATTTATTTAATATATAACACAAAATTCATTTTATAAATTATATGATAAGCCTTAGATTGATCTTCTTTTTTCAAATCATATTCTTTTGTGAACCATTACTTATGTCATCTCATAATTAGTCACATATTCAAAAATTTATTCAAATGACGGTGTATCATCTTCACCATCCATAGAAAAACTAAATGTAGATTCTAATGAAAACATTGTAATATAATTTTTCATTACATTTCTTATGAAACATAATTCATTTTGTTTTGTAATTGAGAAACCTAATTATCTCCCAATTATCATCAATTCCCAAACCATTACTATTTGTATACATTTGTTCACTCACACCAATGTGTTAGAAATTACTCTAAAAAATGATTTTTAATTTCAAATTTGAGATATACTAGATTAAATATAATTTTTATTAAAATAATTATAATCAACTTAAAATTTTATAGGTTCTCAGATTTATAACAAATAACTTCTACCGTAATTTATACTATATAATTATTATTTTTATATTTCATTTTGGTCATTCGAACGATTATTATACAAAATTTTCCTTCTAATAATCCTACTCATGTACCTTAGAAGATTATAAAAACAAATTTCATTTATTTTTGAACTATTACCATATAAACATCTCTTATAAATACTCTTAGTAGTAACCGATTTATATTTATTAGCTTTTAATGTTATATTATTAAAATACATTACAATAAAACTATATTCTTTTTATTTTTCTTCTCAATATGTATCTTCGATATATTATCATGTATAATGAATGATTCAATATAGTCATCTAGATCACTCATTATATGATTTTTCATGTCATATGTAAATTTCCACACGGGCCGCCACTCCTTTAGAAGTACATAAATCAGTTTCCTAACATGTTGCTCAAAATTAATCCCTCACTCACTAAGATATTGAAAATTGTTAACTACTAAATTGAAATGACAAGGAATCTGAGCAATTGATTCCATTAGAATATTATCAAAATAATTATAGTGATCTGACAATATATGTACTCAAGTTATCATGATTTTATAAGTACAAAAATGTTTAATATTTTGTATATTCTAAATTTCATTCACAATCTCATAAAACAAGATGTGACTATAAATATTTATCTCCATTGAAATCATAAAGATATTTTAGAACATTTATTTTTAAGAATAGTCTATCCAATCCTCATGAGTAAAATTTATAAATAACATTTATAGAATCTCATAATTTTTTATCATCTTTTTATAATCAGAAACCCTACTGATAATTACTAATTTATTCATTTTATATCACTAGTATTCATAAAATTATCCTATAAAATTAATACAAGAATTAGATTCAAATTCTCCATTTTTCTTTTTTTAAACATTCCATAATAAAATGATATTTCTTATAAAACAGTTTATTCTATGGAAATAGAAATCTATAATATTTTTTATAAAAAAATTATCATCCAATAGAATAGAGGCAAACTCAAATACAAAATTTTATCCTTGATATTACATCATCAAGAGGGGGTAGGTTAAGTTAAATTTAATAAAAATGAAATATTTTTTACAAATCAATAATGGAAACTATTATGAAGTTATAAAAATTTAATGCCTTTGAAAAAAACCAAACTAAAAAAATAATATAAAAAAGATATAATCTTAATCAGGATAAAAATTCTAATCATAAATAAGACTAATTTAAATAAAAAAATATGTGGAGATTAAGAAAATAATCCTAAAAATCCATTAAAAATATATACTAGATATTATCAACCATTATAGTTATAGGAACTATTATATTTTAACACAAATTGGAAAGTAGAATAGTGCTCACATCCAAGGGATACAGATTCCAAAACAAAAAATTAACCAATATAAATTTTTTGAAAAATCCAGTATTGAACTATGGAACTTATTTGAAAATGCATCATCAACCAGTAGCTCTATCATTGTGTTACTGATTAATCTACTAAATTAGTATATAGTACTTTCTCCTAATTCATAAAACTCAATTTATAGATGATATTGACTCCAATCATCATAAAATCATTGATCTTGAAGGATTGGAAGAAATGGTTACATAAAAAATTATTTCTTTTACAATGAGCCCTTCACATATAAAATCCCATGTATCACGCAAATAAATATTAAAATTAATTCTCTGAAGCCTGAGATAGTGTATAAATCAATGCATAGTGATTTTTTATTTTTGTATCCTCTACTCTAAAAAACGTATTTTATATTTATAGATATTTGATTAATAAACTTATCTAAGTTATTTGGTATTATTATAATCAAAAATTGATGTCGTAAAATATTATATTCAATGTAGTTCAATGTGAATTTAAAAATATTGAAATGTTAATGGAAAAATCCATCCCCCCAAAACATATAAAAGGGTAGTTTATTTTACATAAAAAGATTAATAAAAAAACATAATGTATGTTCATGTAACAAAATGAGTTTGGTTCGATTCATTAAAAAATGGAACATTATTTTTTTATTTTAAGAAAATGACCCATTATATTTTTTTTCCAATAATATATTTTAGGGTTACTTTAATATATACCCAATTTTCAAATTATAACTACCATATTATTTTTTCTTCCAACCTATTAATAAATAATTATTTTTTCTAATAAATTATAGATAATTATTCTTATTTTCTCTATTTTTAATGTGTTTTGGGGAAATTTATTTAGATTAAATAGATCTCATATAGTAGTGTGGTTTCAAATTATTAAACGAAAAAAATATTCTAATCCATTTTAGAAAAATTTTAGTAGAATAATAATAAGATAACCTAGCTACTCCTTGAGATCTATCCTAATTAATACATTTCAAAACAAATTATGAAACCTCACCTAAATATTCTATTATGATTTTTCAAAAATCCAAATTTTTATTTCACTAAAATTTCCAAAATCACATATAGTATGAAACAATAAAATTATATATAGAACAATGTCAATTAATTTACTCCCTTCATCTGTAAGATTTATATATAGTCATTAATTTTTTTCTCAATCAAACCATAATAAGAAATAATATTTTATATTTTTAGATACCTTTGGGATGAATCCTATTTTAGTATATTTGTTAATTTATTAAAATTTTATATCATGTAATTACTTATTTCACTTCCAAAACCTTTAGAATGATACTTTTATAACTATTTTTCAATATAATCAATCATTAATGTTATTTTTAATATCATTTTGATATATCTATATGTCCAAATTAGCTACTAAGGTCATGATTATCCTGAATTAATCCTTCCTTTAATCAAGATAAAAAATATATAATAATAAATAACTTTTTTTTAATAAATACAATGCCTAACAAGCCTCAATTTATATCTATTTATCCTACCAAATTAATCACTCTCACTTTAATATAATCATGTATAATAAAGAATTGATTTTTTTAGTAATTAAAAAATATTTAAAACTCAATTTTAAGATATATTTTTTCTATTTTCTTAATTAAACCCCTTTAAAATATTATGTTGTCAATATTAACTATGTAACATCCCAAGTAAGTAATTAATAATATATATTTTTATCTATGTCTATTAATGATTAAGATAGTGTTTTAGAGGCTTAAAATGAAAACAAATACAATCTTATACATAGAATACACTAATATTCTTAATAGATTGTTTTACTGCCTTTTGATGGAAAAACCTTTTTAAATCTATATTTTTAAAATTTTATAAGCTATGTTTGTCAAAATAAACTTATTATTTATGATTGGGACATCAAAATTTACTTGGTGTGAATTTTTGGTATTTCTCCGATAATGTTCATTTTTTAATGAATAGTGATAAATGTTGTATTTTAATTCAAAACCTCTTTTTAATCTAAATTATTTATATGATTAGATTATCTTTTTGAAATGGTTTTGAAGTTAAATTAGAATATATGTTTACCATTTTATCCAATAGTGGTCATTGGAATCAATTTCACTTCAAAATTGGACTTAAACTAGTGTTAATGTTTTGATACTTATTGTTTCATAAAAAACGCTATTTGTCATGACAACGGGAATTAGTTATTAAATTAATTAATGTAACTTACATGTTTTGAATTTTGTAAAATAGGCATCATTTTTGAATTCGGAATATCAAATATATCTTAGGGTGAAGTTTTGGTATATTTCTGAAAAACATCAATTTTTGAAGAATAGTGAAACCACTAAGTGGTAGTTAAAGAAACTGATTTTTCGTTTAAATGAAAATTTTCCACTTCTGTGATTTGATTTTCAAAAATCCAACATACATGGTTTTCATTAAGAAGTAAAATGTGGTTCAATGAGATTAAAATAATTTTTTGGTGAATAGTACCTTTTAAGTTCTTAATCGCGATTAGTGGTAATTAGTGTAGTTTAAGGTAAAAATAATGTTTTAATAATATGAGATGAGCTTGAAAAATGTCCTACCCTTATTGGATGTGTCATGTCCGACCAAGAAAATCCATGGGTCAACTTGGGGACCCCATGGAGCCACTTTGGTTGGGAAATGACATAAATAACTTTTTATTTAATGTTAAAGTAAAAATGACACAAACAAGAGATGTTTTACTAAACAATTTTTACATGGGGTTATACAAGTCAGATTTTTGATTATAAATATTTATTGGAAATCTAAAAATATTTCCTACATCATATTATTTTTTTTATAATTTTTAGACTTTAAATAAATTAAATTATTTATGACATCGTGATGATGCAGCGATTAACTCATTAATAAAGGATTTAAATAAAATGAAATGATAATGTAAAATCTATGAACTACACATGTCCAAAACCTATTTGATGGGTGGATTTAGAACCCTTATCACCTTACCCTCAAATTATATCAATGTGTGACCTTTTGAATCCGAAACTCATTTTAAAATAAAGTAACATTTCTTTACTTTCCAAGAGTGCCCCTCCTCCCCTATTATAAAAGGCCCCCACCTCTACCTCCTTACCCACACTTACAAAGCCTTTGGCTTGGCCAACCCCTACCCATTTTGTCTCTCCAAACCCCTCTATTACTCCTTGATGCCTCACTTTGGGCAGAAGTCTTCCCAAGTAAGCCTTTGAGCTCAAACCAAAGGGAGTTACCCGATTTTAAGGTAATGTCTTCACTTGAGTCCTTTTGTTTTATTTTGCTTCTCCAACCCCCTAAACTCTTTTTATTCATTTATTTTGTAAAAACTCCAGTATCTTCAATATACTAAGATTTTTTTATAGTAAGGATTAGATCTACACTTACACACACATACATCTAATGGTTAAAGGACATACTGTTTCCGTGGATGGTGAATTTATGCCTCCCGAAATGATGATTGTTCAACATTCTTTTAACACCTTCAAAGGTGGCCGTTAAGATGTTACTATATTTATATATGATATATAATATGTTTATGTTTTCCTTAAACTTATGTATTTTTCATTTTGGGCATACCTTTATGGTTTCCATTATGGGTAAACACGATATCTTTATTTAAGGAAGTGCAGACTACCGCCCCCTCAAAGTGATTTGATTCGTTAAATACCATATGTGGGACGTATAAAGGATGGAACTATGATATTATATATTATATTATACTGGAATTATAATATACCTTTATATCATTATGATTCCATTCTATAAAATACGAAATATAAATGAAAGTAGCATTCATGTGTACGTACGGCTTACCGTCTCCATGAACGGTGCATTTCATTTCTTACCTCTAAATGATTATGTAATATTATAAATGCATGCATGTACTGGATATATATGAAGTATATGATATCTAAATCATGAATACCATTCTGGATATAATGGATACATGAACAAGTTGTAATTATAAAGGGATTATTTTTAACTCAAGTACCAATGATCATTAAAACGACCGTTATTAACTTAAATAATTACATAGTGATAATGACATGGAAATAAGTGATATAAAAGGAATAATGAACTTGAAAAAGGTTTTTAAACAAATAGAAATTAACTCAAGTTTATTATTCATGAGATTAAAGAATGACTGAGTTAAGTCGGACCCGAGGTATGGGACTTCGTCTCAATATCCTTTCATTGAGACATATTTTGTTTTATACACAACCTTCTTTTATACGGTGTATAAACCCCTTTGACTTTTACGTTTATTCAAAAGGAATCTTTTTTATACGAAGCGTTTACTAAATGACAAAAGGGAATGTTTTTGTCGTATGTATACGGCGACAACGACTTCTCTACCGCCGTGACCATTATTTGAGTTTCGGCTTCCTCTACAAGCCATACCATTTTTTTAAAAAGAAAAATAAATACCATGTTTTAATTTTCTTTTATTTTGGTATTGAAAATTGTTTTCATAATGTTTTTATATCGATGTGTTGTATTGATATCTTGTGATTTAAATGTGGAAATGTTATGTTTCCTTTATTCATGTTTTATGTGATACAATTATGTTGAGGTTCTTGGGAATTATTATGAAAACGGGTGGTTCCATGATAGACTTAGGGCGGGTGAGCCCGATATAGCTCTCCAATGCATTGGGTAATGCGAAGGAGTGAAACGTTAAGGTTTCTCCGAAGAGATTTAGGGAACATACTGTGATGGGTATTCCAAATGTAACCAAGAGGGTTACTCCCTACGTAAGAAAGTTATGAATGCCTCAAGTTACCTTTATGTCTTAGGATTTCTATGATTTATTCATGATTTGATGAGGTATGTTAAAGTGCTTATGTTTTATGGGTAAAGTATGATTTAATTCTTATGTATATATGTACCCATGTTTCCTTTCCATATTTTTATATCCCTTACTATGATTTTTATGCTCATCCCAAGTTTTTTTGGAAATTGTTTTCACAGGTCAAGGGAAAGGTACATGATATGATGATAGTGTCAAGGAAGTGTCAAGAAAGAAACCATGTTTTATTTTAAATATGTTTCCATTGATGGGAAAGAAGAATACTATCTTTATGTAACCACTTTGTTTATATGTGGAATGTAATGCAAGTTTTATTATCTAATTCTCTAAAACTCTAAACCCGAAAACATCCTCAATGTGTAATCTTGTAATAACTCAAGATTAAGTAAGGTTTAAGGCTGGGGCCTTATAGTTGGTATCAAAGGTCGGTTTAGATAACTTTAGGTGTTAGAATTCTATTAAATGATTATCGAAAAATATTTTTTTTTGGTCAAATTGAAGTGATATAGTATTTGAAGATTACCATGTTGCTTCATCTAAGAAATGTTTGTTCAGAATGGTTTTCCACAGAGGAAACCGGGATGCAGTGCTAGGAAGGCATACAGAAGGAAATAACCTTCCGAATCAGCATCCTCAGATGGTCGGAATTAGAACTGAACAGTTTGTTGCAGTAATGGCGCAGTTGACTCAAGCGATAAATGGTGGTGGTATCCATGCACGAGATCAGACAGATCAACCGCAGAGGAACATGTTAGTGGTGGAACATTTCATGAGGCAACATCCCCCATCATTCATAGGATCATCTGACCCTGTGTTAGCTGAAGGGTGGATTAAATAACTGGAGAAGATTTTCAATGTCATGGGGTGTTCAGACAATCAAAAGGTTAGTCTTTCTATTTACCGTTTGGAGGGTGAGGCAGATCAGTGGGGGTCTATGGATAAAAATATCAGGGACGCCGATGAGATTGATGCTCTTGACTGGGATGAATTCAAAGGTATGTTTCATGAGAAGTATTTTCCTAAGGCTGTTCGACTTAGGATGGAAAATAAAATCTTGGAATTGAGGCAAGAGGAAGACTCAGTTGTAACGCCCCGACCCTAGTTACCCAGAGTCGGTGCATTATTACATTACATTGGAATGATCACAAGAAAGATCAAATCTTGAAAGACCGATTGGTTTAGTAGCCTTGGAAACACTAGATATATTCATAAAGTTTTACATTACATCACAAAGTGAAAAACTACTACAACAACATAGTCTCCATATTCCACTCTCATATCCCCACATACTATCCCTGTAGGTCATTCATAACTTACTTCTTCACATCCTGGGAAAAATAAAACATAGAAAAGGGGTGAGCTCAAATGCCCTGTAAGGATAACAATATAGCGGAAACTTTCAAAACTAAGTATAAACTTTTAAGGAAATGTATAACTAAAACAAAAGCCTTTAAAACATGAACTTAAACATAGTATGGAAAAATAAAAATGAAATAATGCCATTTACTTATTCACATGGATATTCTACTAATCGAATAATCACATGAAATATCAATAACCACTTTCATAATGATGGAATGCATAATGCCAGACTATCATAACCACATAGCCAAGGCCTCGTGCCAAGACTACAAATAAGATTTTTTCAAGGCCTTGTGCCAAGACACTATTTTGTCTCATGAGACCTACCGATGCATCGAGGAGCTATAGCGGGCTCCACCCGTCACATATTAAGTTCAATGCATTCCCATATGAAAAGGTCTAAACATAACATAAACATTCGTATTAAAACTAGCATACGAAATGTCAATACTTTCACCATAAACTATGAATGGTATAAAAATAGCACATCCACAGTCAATCATATCACAAAACCTTCAATACAATATACAAGTTTTGTATCAAAATAAATAAACTTCATATAATTATAAAATCCATCAAAGGATGTTGACATAGATTAAATCAAAACTATTTGAGGGAAATATCTCCTTTTTTTGAAATCATTTAAAAGTCACACATTTATAAAGGAAGTAATTAAAAGATATTTTTGAATCAAAGTGTCCCATACCACTTTGAAACTTTTGAAAGGAATTAAAATTTTAAAAACATTCATGTCCATATAAATAAATCCTTAAAACCCATTTTGAAGACATGGAAATTTATTAAAAAGATTTTGGAAGATAAATCTTTAAAACATTTAAAATTCTAATTTTTATAAAGATTACATTTCCGAAATTCTTAAAATATTCATTTTGAAATCATTTAAAAGTCACATAATTATAAAATAAAACATTTTCATTGAAAATATTCTTATAATCTTGTAAGGGAAGATTTGACGATTTTAAAATGGTGGTAAATAGTCGCACCCTCCGTATAAGTTAAAAAAAACATTCTTACCTTAATTCTGTCGAAAAGGTTAAAAAGAACCTTGTTTGGAAAACGACGGAAAGATTCATTTATAAAACTCTTATAAAAATTCCAACAAGGGTATAAATGACTTTAACCCATATTCTTGTAAATAGTAAAAATGTTTTGAAATACATTTTTAAGAAACATGGATGTGGATGATAAAGAGATCCCAGTAGATTATTACGTATAAACAACCTCGGATAATGAAGAGATTGTGAAATAACCCTCACCTTGTACAATTCCTTGGTTGGGGTAGGTTAACCTCCTGTATAATGGTGAAATAATTGTTATTAAATTATACAAGAACCATATAAATTAATATGATATCATATATGATCTTTTAACATTTATGTGTTAATAATATCTTTGAATTATCATCGTTTTGGGTGTTAACTTACTCGTTTTCTTTTATATGTTTTGTTACATAAGCTGTGTTTTTTATCGATAGGTTGTATCTTATTCATATCCATAATGATATAAATTCCTTAAACATCATTTTTAAATCATTGAATGATAATTATACTTGAATGGATACGATGGAGAATGAATCTCATCACGTTCGTGGAGACGGTAGTCCGTACGTACGCACGAGCGACAATATCATTATTTTGATATTAAAATAATATATAAATAGATGGTATATAATATATACAGAATCATTAACATGTCATATTTATTATTTACATGAGTTACACATCATTATTATACCCATCCAAATAATTATATATTGAATAACAATTACACCACGACGTGGAGACGGTAAGCCGTACGTACGCACGTATGGTGACATGTTATTCAAAGGGTGGATAGAATACTGAATATGGCTGTAACATATTTATAATAACATCAAAGTATATATATGATATTGGAGTTAATATTTTAGAATGGTAATAACAAAGAAAGAAGAAGTGGAAGAAGAAATGAACTTGAAAAGGGGTGGTAAAAACATTACCTCTTCTTCGGGTTCTTCCTTTTGATTTGATCAAAAGGGCTCTTTATGTTGGCTTTCAGATCAAACTAATGCCTCTATGTTGTAGTGAGGGAAGTTTGGAGAGTATTTGGGCCGAGTTTGGCCGAACGAAAAGGCTTTGAAGGTGTGAAGAAATGAGAAGGAGGAGTGCCCTTTTATAAGAGGGGTGAGGGGCACCTTTGGAAAAGCTAGAAATATTAATTGTAATAAATTCATATTTGGTTTCCAATGGCTCAAAAGTTTATTATTCAAAGTTTTAGGTGGTGATAGGTTGAAAACAACTCAACCAATAGAATTTAGACAGGTTTGGGTACTTATATTAACCTTATCTTTAAGTTTTAACTCTAAGTTAATTAGTTTGACATTTACGATGTCACTTTGTATTCATATATTATATGGTTAATAAACTTACCATATACATCCAAGAGTCCCCCAAGTGGTCCATTAATGATGAACCTATCATGATATATGTCTCTTGGCCGATCCTTAGATTTTTAGGAATTTAATATCAATTAATAATATAATATTGTTTTAAAAAACTCTTTTATGTCAATTTTGACACTATTCAATAGTTGATTTTTGTGAAACTCATAACAGAATTATTACTTCGAAAAATGTTAATTAAATCAATCATAATATGTCAGATTATCATAGAAAATTAGTTTAATTTATTAAAAGTCTCAAATTATATATATTTGGGTATTTATAATATCAATTAATTTAATTTTTCACTATTATGATAATTACAGCATCATCATTGTGTCATAAATAAATTAACTTATTTAATGTCTAAAAATTGAAAATAAAATATCATCATGTAGGAATGAATTTTATCTTTCTAATGAATATTTATAGTTGAAAATCCAACATATATAACCCTATGTAAAAATTGTTTTTCTAAAAGATATATACTTATGTCATTTTTGTACTTATTTTAACTTAATTAAAATATAGTGTCCCTATCACCTACAAGTGGCTCCATGGGGTCCCAAAATCGACCCAAAGATGCCTATGTCGGAACCTGTATCAACAAATAAGGCTATGACACGTTTTAGGGTAATTTAGTATTATTATAATATTATTTTTTAACCCTTATTTACCAGATTTACCCTTAACCATGGTAAATAAAATATTTACCGCAATAATTATTCAAAATGTCTAAAAATAAAAGTTATCTATTTACACAATTTGAACCTCCTGATTCAAAATATGGAATCCATTTTTCAAAATTCAAAACACATAAGTGGCAAAAATTAATTTAAAATTAATTCCTGTTGTTAAAACAAAAAGCGTGTTTTTAAGAGATAATAATTATCAAAAGATTGACACTTGTTTATGTCCGGTTTAATTGTAAAATTATGTCCAATGACCAACATTGTATTAAATGGTAAAAATATATTCTAAATATACTTTAAAACCTCTCAAATTCATAATTTATCACTATTAATTATTTTGATTAAAAAAGTTGTTTTTAATTAAAATTTAGTAATTTTCACTATTCATCAAAATATGAAAGTTATCTGAAAAGTACCAAAATTTCACCCTAGGATAATTTCGATATTCTGAATCCAAAAATGAAGTCCATTTTAAAATATAAAATATATATAATTTCAAAAATTAGGTATTACTATTTATAACGGCTAGTTTGATTGGTTGTGGTGTGTGTTAGAACTCGAGGTCACGTACAACACACACTACTGTATTATTCAAAGGAAAGCGTACTGTGGAAGCTTGGGATGTTTCATTTTAAATTTTTTGATGTCCACATTTAGTAAAAAGGTTTAAAATATTGTATTTAAAAAGGGTTCACTATTAAAAGTTGGTAAAAGTGCAGTACTGAAAATGAATTTGTTCTTACATTATGTCTAAGAAACTCATAATATGGATTCTAAAATTATAAGGATTATATAAAGTTTAAAATTTAGTTAATACTATTCATAACCTCTTTTGAACGGCTTGTTTGGTATGTCATGGTGTGCTTGAACTCGGTGTTGCATGTAGTGCAAGTTATTGTATTATTTTGAAGGAATAACACACTATGAAATCTTGGGGTGTTACATAAGTGGCTACCTATGAAGAAAGGTTCACTCGATTGGAAAGGTATGCTCCAAATTTTATCCGAGACCTTGATAGTAAAATCAATCGTTCTTACTCAGGATTAAAGCCAAAATATCGAAGGGCATTAGCTTCTCGTGAGTTTAAAAGTTATGAAAAGCTTGTTCGATGTGTTGAGAAGGTGGAAATGGAGTTTTCCGATGATCAAGTGTTCTATAACAACCAATAGAAGAAGAGACCGAGGTGGAAGGAGAAAGGTAAGAATTCTTCAAAAAAAGTCTGATGGTAAGAAAACTAAGTTTCCAGTTTGTGATAAATGTGGCAAAAGGCATGATGGGGAATGTCTTCTGAATTTTGGAAAGTGCTACCAATGTGGTAAGATGGGAAATAAGGCTCATGATTTCACTAAAAAGGATCATGTGGAAGGTAAGACCAAATTTTATTTACAGTTAGTGAAATGTTATAAGTGCAATGAGATGGGTCACTATGCAAACGAGTGTCCGACAAAGAGCTTTAGTGATGGGAAGTAGTTAGACTACAAGCAGAAAGGGGTGGTGAAATCCTTTGCAACTATTTCATCAGATGTCGGGCCATCAAATGAAGTTGTATAAGGTACTTTGTTTGTTTTTTCAGATTATGCCAGTGTGTTTTTTGATTCGGGGTCTACACATTCTTTCATATCTGAAAACGTTTCTAGTAAAATGGGAATACCATCGCAAGAAATGACTCCTGAACTTTTGGTAAAAACACCTGGGGGAAATGTTGAGGCAAAAATAATTTATAAGAATCTTCCTATCCTTATATGTGGAAAGAACCTACCTGAAAACCTTATTGTTATACCTCTAGTAGAGTTTGATGTTATCCTGGGTATGGATTGGCTCTCTATTTACCATGCTAAGATTGACTGTAGAGCTAAAGAAGTTTCTTTTCAGAAATACTTTCATTTTGTGTACAAGAATGAACCCTTACTGTTGATGACTTATCAAGAGGCCAAGAAACAGGTAAAATATGGGAATGAATGTTACCTTGCACACATCGTTGAAAATAAAGGAACTGTTCAGATTAATGATGTGCCAGTGGTAAATGAGTATCCTGATGTTTTTCCTGATGAGTTGCCTGGAATAATACCAGATCAGGAAGTTGAATTTACTGTTGACTTATTTCCTGATGCTAAGCCAATTTCAAAACCCCCTTATCGAATGGCTCAAATTGAACTTTTAGAGTTGAAGGAGAAATTTCAAGATTTATTAGAGAAAGGTTTCATTCAACCTAGCACATCACCATGGGGTGCTCCTGTTTTATTTGTTAAAAAGAAAGATGGTTCAATGAGACTTTTCATTGATTATAGAGCCTTGAATAACATCACTGTTAAGAACAAATATCCATTGCCTCATATCGATTATTTGTTTGATCAGCTCCAGGGGGCTCAGTATTTTTCAAAGATTGACTTGAGATCGGGGTACCATCAGCTGAAGGTAAAGGAAGCTGACATTCCGAAGACTGCGTTTCGTACAAGATATGGCCATTATGAATTTGTAGTAATGACTTTTGGGCTAACCAATGCACCTGCTGTATTCATGGACTTAATGAATAGAATTTTCCATGAGTTCTTAGATATGTTTGTGGTGGTTTTCATTGATTATATTTTTTTGTTTTCTAAATGTAATGAGGAGCATGAAAGACATTTAAGGGTTGTCTTGCAAACCTTAGAAGAAAAGAAATTGTATGGGAAATTCCGCAAGTGTGAGTTTTGGTTGCAACAAATTTCTTTCCTTGGTCACATTTTTTTAAAGATGGGATAACTGTTGATCCTGCAAAAACAAAAGTTGTGGAAGACTGGCCAAGACCCACAAATATAACTGAGATTCGTAGCTTCCTTGGTTTGGAAGGCTATTACCAAAGGATTGTTAGAAATTTTTCATGGTTATCTAGTCCAATGACTAATCTAACTCGGAAGGGTGTTATGTTTATCTGGACAAAATAATGTGATGATTGTTTTCAGGAATTGAAAAGAAGATTGGTGAAAGCTCCAGTTTTGCCACTACCTTCCAGGAATGGTGAGTTTGTTATCTACATTGATGCTTCATTGAAAGGACTTGGTTGCGTCCTAATGCAGAATGATCAGGTAATTGCTTATGCTTCACGACAGTTGAATACTCATGAGGTAAATTACCCTACACATGATTTGGAATTAGCTGCTGTTGTTTTCGCTTTAAAAATTTAGAGACATCATTTGTATGGAGTAATGTGTGAAATATATACAGATCATAAAAATTTAAAGTATATATTCACTCGGAAAGAGTTAAACATGAGATAGAGGAGATTGCTGGAATTAATCAAGGATTATGATTGTAAAATTCATTACCATCTGGGAAAAGCAAATAAAGTGGTTGATGCCTTGAGTCGAAAAAGTAATGCTTCATTAACAATGTTGCATTTGGAACGTGATCCTTTGGATAAGGATTTGATGAACTTTGGCATAGAAGTTTTTGGCACAGGATGTTCTTCTGTTTTGTTTTAGGTATCAGGGAGATCATCTGTATCAGATAGAATCAAGCAAGCACAGAAGCAAGACAGTGAGTTGCAGAAAAAGGTAGAGCTGGTTCAGAAAGATAAGTTTCCTGAATTCAACATTGATAATGATTGTGTTTTGAGATTTGGGAAGATATTGTGTGTGCCTTGTGATTCAAAGTTGAAGAGAGAGTTGTTATGTGAAGCTCATAGTTCTCCATTTTCAGTTCATCCTGGTAGTACTAAGATGTACATAGATCTGCGGGAGTATTACTGGTGGGATGGAATGAAAAGAGATATTGCTGATTTTATTGTAAAGAGTTTGACATGTCAACAGGTTAAAGTAGAGTGGCAGTTACAGAAAGGGATGCTTCAGCCTTTACCAGTGCCAGAGTGGAAATGTGAGAATATATCCGTGGACTTTGTTGTGGGATTACCGAAGACGTCTCGAGGTAATAATGCAATCTGGGTTATTGTTGATCGGTTGACTAAATCTGCTCATTTCCTTGCTATACGAGATACTCTTTCCTTAGATCAACTTTATCATTTGTATCATAAAGAGATAGTCATGTTACATGGAGTTCCTCTCTCCATTGTATCTGACCTTGATCCCAGGTTCACTTCTAACTTTTGGAAAGGCCTTCAGAAGTCGTTGGGTACTGAATTAAATTTTAGTATAGCTTTTCATCCTCAATCAGATGGGCAGTCAGAATAAACAATTCAGAACTTGGAGGATATTCTACGAGCTTGTTCGATGGATTATCAGGTAAGTTGGTACCAACATCTTTCTTTGGTTGAATTTTCATATAATAACAGTTTTCATTTAGTATACAGATGGAACCATTTCAGGAATTATATGGGAAGCGGTGTCGAACTCCAGCTTTCTGGGATGAAGTGGGTGAAAGGAAGTTGATGGGACCAGAATTGGTAGAAGAGTTGGTAGAAAAAGTTCAGCTGATACAGAAATACATGATAACAGCTCAGAGTAGGTAGAAGAGTTATGCGGACAACAGGAGGAAGGATCTCTCTTTTGAGGTAGGTGATCATGTTTTTCTCAAGGTATCACCATGGGAAAGTGTGATGCGATTTGGTAAGAAAGGAAAGCCGAGTCCAAGGTTCCTTGGTCCATATGAAATTCTGGAGAGAGTTGGATCAGTTGCATACCGAGTGTCTTTACCTACGAGATTATCTCAGGTACACAATGTTTTTCACGTTTCGATGTTGAGAAAGTACATGCCAGATCCATTTCATGTTTTGAGTCCAGAGGTAGTTCAGCTGGAAGAGAACCTATCTTATGAGGAACAACCGGTCCAGATTCTTGACCACAGGGAGAAAGTGTTATGGAATAAGTTGATTAATCAGGTAAAGGTTTTTTGGAAAACCCACATGATGGAAGAGGCAACATGGGAATCTGAAAATGCAATGAGGGATAAGTACCCCCATTTATTAGATATGTAAATAAATTGTGGGGATGAAATTTTCTAAAGGGGGGAAGGATGTAACATCACAAGTAAGTAATGAATAATAGATATTTTTATCTATGTCTATTAATGATTAAGATAGTGTTTTAGAGGCTTAAAATGAAAATAAATACAATCTTATGCATCGAATACACTAATATTCTTAAAAGATTGTTTTACTACCTTTTGATGACAAACCCTTTTCAAATCTATCTTTTGAGAATTTTATAAGCTATGTTTGTCAAAATAAACTTATTATTTATGATTGGGACATCAAAATTTACTTCGTGTGATTTTTTGGTTTTTTTCCGATAAAGTTCATTTTGTAATGAATAGTGAAAAATGTTGTATTCTAATTCAAAACCTCTTTTTAATCTAATTTATTTATATGATTATATTATCTTTTGAATTGGTTTTTAAGTGAAATTAGAATATATTTTTACCATTTTATCCAATGGTGGTCATTGGGATCAATTTCACTTTGAAATTGGTCTTAAACTAGTGTTAATCTTTTGATACTTATTGTTTCATAAAAACACGCTATTTGTCATGATAGCAGGAATTAGTTATTAAATTAATTAATGAAACATACATGTTTTGAATTTTGTAAAATAGAAATCATTTTTGAATTCATAATATCAAATATAGCTTAGGGTGATGTTTTGGTATCTTTCTGAAAAACTTTAATTTTTGATGAATAGTGAAACCACTAAGTAGTAGTTAAAGAAACCGATTTATCGTTTAAATGAAATTTTGCCACTTCTGCGATTTGATTTTCAAAAATCTGACATACATGGTTGTCATTAAGAAGTAAAATTTGGTTCAATGAGATTAAAATAATTTATTTGTGAATAGTAACTTTTAAGTTCTTAATCGCGATTAGTGGTAATTAGTGTAGTTTAAGGTAAAAATAATGTTTTAATAATATGAGATGAGCTTGACACATGTCCTACCCTTATTGGATGTGTCATGGAAGACCAAGACAAGACATGGGTCAACTTGGGGACCACATGGAGCCACTTTGGTTGGGAAATGACATAAATAACTTTTTATTTAATGTTAAAGTAAAAATGACACAAACAAGAGATGTTTTACTAAACAATTTTTACATGGGGTTATACAAGTAAGATTTTTGATTATAAATAATCATTGGAAATATAAAAAGATTTCCTACCTCATAGTATTTATTTTATAATTTTTAGACTTTAAATAAATTAAATTATTTATGACATCATGATGATGCAGTGATTACCTCACTAATAAAGGATTTGAATAAAATGAAATGATAATGTAAAATCTATGAACTACACATGTCAAAAACCTATTTTATGGGTGTATTTAGAACCCTTATCACCTTACCCTCGAATTATTTCAACGTGGGACTTTTTGAATCCGAAACACATTTTAAAATAAAGTAACATTTCTTTACTTTCCAAGAGTGCCCCTCCTCTCCTCTTATAAAAGGCCCCCACCTCTACCTCCTTACCCACACTTCCAAAGACTTTGGCTCGGCCAAACCCTACCCATTTTGTCTCTCCAAATCCCTATCTTACTCCTTGAAGCCTCACTTTGGGTAGAAGTCTTCCCAAGGAAGCCATTGAGCTCAAACCAAAGGGAGTTACCCGATTTTAAGGTAATGTCTTCACTTGAGTCCTTTTGTTTTATTTTGCTTCCCCAACCCACTAAACTCTTTTTATTCATTTCTTTTGTAACAACTCCAGTATCTTCAATATACTATTATTTTGTTATAAGAACTATTCGAGCTACACTTACACACACCTACATCTAATGGTTAAAGGACATACTGTTTCCGTGGATGGTGAATTTATGCCTCCCGAAACGATGATTGTTCAACATTATTTTAACACATTCAAAGGTGGACATTAAGATTTCACTATATTTATATATGATATATAATATGTTTATGTTTTCCTTAAGCTTCTGTATTTTTCATTTTGGGCATACCTTTATGGTTTCCATTATGGGTAAACACGATATCTTCATTTAAGGAAGTGCGGACTACCGCCCCCACAAAGTGATTTGATTCGTTAAATACCATATGTGGGACGTATAAAAGATGGAACTATGATATTATATATGATATTATACTGGAATTATAATATACCTTTATATAATTATTATTCCATTCTATAAAATATGAAATAGAAATGAAAGTAGCGTTCATTCGTACGTACGTCTTACCGTCTCGATGAACGGTGCATTTCATTTCTTACCTCTAAATGATTATGTAATATTATAAATGCATGCATGTACTGGATATATATGACATATATGATATCTACATCATGAATACCATTCTGGATATAATGGATACATGAACAACTTGTAATTATAAAGGGCTTATTTTTTACTCAAGTACCAATGATCGTTAAAACGACCGTTATTAACTTAAATAATTACATAGTGTTCATGACATGGAAATAAGTGATATAAAAGGAATAATGAACATGAAAAAGGTTCCTAAACAAGTAGAAATTAACTCAAGTTTATTATTCAGGAGATTAAAGAATGATTGAGTCAAGTCGGACCCGAGGTATGGGACTTCGTCTCAATATCATTTCATTGAGGCATATTTTGTTTTTTACACAACCTTCTTTTATACGGTGTATAAACCCCTTTGACTTCTAAGTTTATTGAAAATGAATCTTTTTTATACGAAGCGTTTACTAAAAAACAAAAGAGAATGTTTTTGTCATACGTATGTGGCAACAACGACTTCTCTGCCACCGTGACCATTATTTGAGTTTCGGCTTCCTCTACAAGCCATACCTTTTTTTAAAAAAGAAAAATAAATACCATGTTTTAGTTTTCATTTATTTTGGTATTGAAAATTGTTTTCATAATGTTTTTATATCAATGTGTTTTATTGATATCTTGTGATTGAAAGGTGGAAATTTTATGTTTCTTTTATGCATGTTTTATGTGATACGATAATGTTGAGGTTCTTGGGCATTATTATGAAAACGGGTGGTTCCGTGATAGACTAAGGGTGGGTGAGCCCGTTATAGCTCTCCAATGCCTTGGGTAACGCGAAGGAGTGAAATGTTAAGGTTTCTCCGAAGAGATTTAGGGAATATACTGTGATGAGTATTCCAAACATAACCAAGAGGGTTACTCCCTACGTAAGAATGTTTTGAATGCCTCAAGTTACCTTTATGTCTTATGATTTCTATGATTTATTCATGATTTGGTGAGGTATGCTAAAGTGCTTATGTTTTATGGGTAAAGTATGATTTCATTCTTATGTATATATGTACCCATGTTTCCTTTCCATATTTTTATATCCCTTACTGAGCTTTTTATGCTCATCCCAAGTTTTTTTGAAATGTTTTTCACTGGTCAAGGGAAAGGTACATGATATGATGATAGTGTCAAGGAAGTGTCAAGAAAGAATCCATGTTTTATTTTAAATATGTTTCCATTGATGGGAAATAAGAATAATATCTTTATTTAACCACTTTGTTTATATGTGGAATGTAATGCAAGTTCTATGATCTAATTCTCTAAAACTCTAAACCCGAAAAGATCCTCAATGTGTAATCTTGTAATAACTCAAGATTAAGTAAGGTTTAAGGATGTGGCCTTATAAACTATGACTGAAAATGAAATTGGATCATCTTTAGGACCAAACCAATAATCATTCTATTGAATATATAATATATAATGACTATTAATCATTCTTCTTTTAATTTTCAAATAACTTTTAACTCCCACTAGTTTTTATATATCTTGATAAATGTGTTTTATAATAGGTATTTATAGAATTAAATATATTTTTGTACATGAAACTTATATCACTTTGGTGGAATAATAAATACATTTCACAAAATAATTCCCAAGAACATATTACATTCGTTCATTTGGAAATATAACATATGAAATTTTATTCCAGCGGATGATCTTAGACAATTCCCAAAAATATAATTCCCTTTAGTACTCCTATTTAAAATCATTCCTTAAAACCTGGGGAAAGGAAACATAAAAATGGGCGGGATCAAATGATCAGTAAGGGTAAAAAAGGATACATGTAAAAATAAAAAAGAGCATAATATTAAATGATCACACCCTACATATCAAAGATCATAAACATTAATCATAGAATAAATCATTGAAGTTCATTAGACATGAATCATAGTGAATGAAATAAAATATTACATGAAGTTATAATATATGGAAAATACATAGAATTTGTCATAGACACATATGAATATAAAACTATATGTCAAGGCAACCTACCATGCCCTTAACAATATATTAGGTTTTTTATAATAACGCATGTACCTACTTCGGTATTGGGATTCCTTCCCATGTACCCTCTTTCATTGGGCTTGGGATTTCCATTTGTGTGTCGTCTTGTTTTTGGTGTTGGATTTCCACCTGTGTATCCTATTAATTTAGGCTTGGTATGTCCACCCATGTACCATCTTGTTTCAGTCAAGGGAATACCTCATATATAAAATATTGAGATCATAAAACATTTATGATTAACCTATTCGTTGTAGTGAGATATTGGCCCACCCATCTTTTTACGATGTCCGACATATGTGTTCGAAAAGAACATAAATACAATATCATATGAGGACCCACAGAATGAAATGGTTTTCATAAGCATCTTGAAATCTTAACATAACATGTAAAAGAGATATGTGGTTCGTAAATATAATTCCCTAATAAATGTAATCATTCATAGAATAAATAAGAATGAAATAATTGAATCATATAAACCATAAGTAATATCTTACAACATTATTGTAGATGGAATCTATTTTTGAGGGAACTCGAGGAAAAAATTCAAGAGGACAATTTAAATTCTTCCTTGAAAAAATTTTATTTTTTTTAAATTAAATGAAATTTTAAAAGATATCATTTTCATTAAAAAAATTACATTATAAAATTGTAAGGGCGACTTTAAGAATTAATGCATCATGAAAGCATAAAAATCCATTCATGTTGTATAAGTAAAAAAGGTTATTATTGTACATTAGATCGAACAGTCAAAAAGTACCTCTTTGGGAAAATCAGAAAAAATCCTTTATATTTTTTTTAAGAAAAACAAATACATTTATAAAAATAACTTTAAACAATTTCGAAAGAATAAAAAAAAATTTGTGAAACATTTTTAATTAAAAGGGGCATGGATGATAAATATACCCCAGTAAATACTTACATATAAAAGAATAATTAAAAAAATAGTTACCATAAAAAAATTATTTATAATAAGTTTCCATAAATATTATCTTAATATATCATTTAAAACATTTCTTGAGGAATATAATCTGGAACCATTTAAAAGTGTCCCATACCAATTTTAAATATTTGTATCACAATACACATAAAATAAATACATTCAAATAAGCTCAAAATATAATGAAAATAATGATATTCCTGATATAACATGTCATATTGGAGTATATATACCTCATAAAAGAGCATAATAGGAAAATAAAACATTAGCCTCAAAGATGTAAAATTGAGACTAAACTAGATTTATCATTTAGTATATTTTTGACCATAAAACCCAACGAAATAAAGATCATAAAATCAATTTTTAATGACCCTTAAACTAATGTATAAGATTAATCGAATCAATTCATGGGTGGTATCCACACCAGAAAATCAAAATATTGGTGAATATGGAATTTATATCATGAAAATAAAAAATGATATGAAATTCTTGAACCTCGTGTTTGAAATCCTTCGAATGTGTTCAGAACTAATGTATAATAAGTATAAGTTTACTACACATATATATAAGAACAATTTATTAATCTTTATTATCAAGATTAAATTATTTATAGAATATAAGAAATTATATAAATATTTAATATATTAAACATAAATGTATTTATAACTATATTTAACGATAAAAGTAAAAAACCATTCAGGGAGACAGTAGGTGGTACATACAAAAGAACACTATTTTTGTTTTCTTGTCATATTAAAATCATGAAAGTAAATAAAATACATGTAAATATATATATAATATAATTAATGTATTAATAATATGACATTAATATAATATATTTTTTCTAAAACAATCTTTAATACATTACATTTTAGGTGTGAACGAATCACATCTCTTAGAGGAGATCAGAGTTCACACGTCCACAAACCATGTTTTCGTATATCCATAATATAATGAATTAAGGTATATTTAATTTAACATTATAAAAATATAAAATAGGTTATTATATAAATATTAAAATATTATTTGACAATAAATTTTTTTATTACCATCCATGTAGGAGGTAAATCAATAGTAACAAAAACATTATTCACAGAGGTGATTAATCAGCAAAACGTGGTTAATAACTTTGTTCATAAGAATGAGAGGAAATGATAAATGAAATGTTTATGAGAAATTAGATTATAAAAATAAAACTCCAATATATTCATGATTCATGAGTTATCATTCATTTATTGATAGATGAGGTGAGGATAATGTTGAAAAATAATATACATCAAGAGAGGAACTTGGTGAAAATTATACCTCTTTAATATCACCTATTTGAGAAATCCTTGTGTACTATGTTTGTTTTGAGAGAAAATAAGAACATGGATGTGAATATATTGAGTAAGATATTTTTTTGTATATATTTGTGGACATACCATTATTTTTTGGTCGAAATGGGGTGGTCAGTGGTTGTATATATACACGAGGTATGGTGGGTTTAAGTGGTTAAATAATGAATATTATATATTTAACGAAAACCATTTTATGGTGGAATTAAATAAAATTAATTTGTATAGAAATTATTATTTTAGACGGTATTTAATGTCTAAACATACCACAAATAACCTTTATATGTTTCATTTCTTAGTTATTTTGACCCTTTTTCCTTTTAACTTTAATATCATTCATTTTTTTACTTATTCTGCGGCAAGTAATTTTTTTACCATGGTATATTTTTTATAACAAAAAAATTGACCTTAAATCATATTTGGACCATATTATTATAATTTTTTTTTATTATAGAAAATTAAATTAACAAAATTAGAATAATTATATTTCAAATTAATCCCACAAACACAACAATAAAGTAGGTTTTATAGAAAAACATTCAAATGTTTAAAATTTCATTATATATATTTTCTTGGTGAAATTGTTTCAAAATATAATTTTTTCTCAATTGAACCATTATTGATCCAGTTATACATTAAAAAAAATTAATATATATTTTATCTATGTAAATAATGTAGATGAAAATGCAGTTTTGTACTAAAATGCAGTTGTTTCACTATTGATCCAAAAATAAATTTTCTCAGAAAAATACAAAAAAAAGTCCAAGGTAAATATTGATATCACAATTTCAAATAATATTTTTTTTGGATAAAAAAAATATAAATGTTTTATAATTTATATTTAAAATGGGTTCTCCATTAAAAGGCACTAAAATCATCCTTTTAAAAAATATAGGGTTTTATGTGTAAAATTGGGATTGTTCTTATATTATTCCAATAAAATATATTTAATTATTATAAAAATATTTTACTGAATATATAAAATATTGTTTTCATTAATGAAATAAAAAAATTATACTTAATTAAATATACTCATAAAAATGACTTTGAGATGATACACATAAATCGATTTCCTTTATAATCTATTGATGTATATTTTCTTTTATCACTAAATGTTAACCAATGAATTCATAGTATAAAATTTTCTATTTTAATAATTCATTTATTAATATTCATAACCAATAATTAAAAAACTCGTTTATATCTTATGATTTATTAAATAATAATATTTCAAATAATATTTTATTGATTGATAAAATTTGGTCTTGCATGTAAAGAAAGCTATTGAAGGTGATCGAAATTGTGTGTAATAGAAAAAAATGTTTTTTATACTACAAGATAAGCTGGTGTTACATGTAGAATAATATTTTCCTGGTTTTCGAAAAAACAAAATATGAACATAGTGTTTTTCATATAACAATAGCTATATTCAGTATTATGTGAAATGAAAAATATCAAAAAGATTAAAGTAATTCGAAAAAAATAATTCACAAAATATTAGGGTGTTACATTATACCCCCTTGAAATGGGATTCCCCCTCAAAATTCATTTCTTTAATTAGAGGTTTTATAATTCTCAATTTATATCATAAAAAACCACTTCATAAAATTGAATACTATAATATTATTTAAAAAATAAAAGTTAAAAAATAATGGTTACCCAATGTAAATCATAATTATGTTTCTACATAGGAGAACATAGGTGAATATTTGGGAATGGAATATATGTTTAAATAATCATAGATATTTTTAATGATCCTTGATCCCCATAAAGTGGGTGAACCATAGAAGTTTAATAATCAGAAAACTGTAAACTAATGAAGCATGATGGATGTCATTGATATCATAAAAAATATTGGTAATGGGACACCCTTATGTATAACTATAAATTTTCCTATTGTTGATGAATTTTCATGAGGATATATACTTAATTGATTTCCAAAAAACCTCACCCTTTTTGGGGCATAATCATGTTCAACATTCTCTTTTACTCCATGAAATGAAGTTTAATTTCTCATTAGAAGATCATGAGATCCATAAATATAATGATTTGTCATTTGATCTATTTTTATCACAAAAAAAGTATATAAAAAGTTATCAAATATGCATAGATCCTCAAATAAAGAGATAATAAATTTATATTTAAATCCTTATACAATATTTAAAATAATCCATTCTATAAATTGTTATCCTTATAGTCATATATAAAGCTTAAAATATAAAACATTATAAAATGTTTTCAAAATCATCTAAACACTTATCTCAAAAATATCATAGATTGCCTCTTGGTTGTCACATTCCAAACATGTGAATACTTACATCATATATTCTTTTCAGTCATAGTAATTAATTGAATTATAATATACCATTATTGAAAATATACATGTTTCATTATAAAAATGTTTATTGGATATATTACTAAATTTCCAAAATTTTGTAAACATTATGTATTGTATCATAACCCACTATTCAAAAAACCATAAATAACGAGTATAGTTTAATTAACTTATTCATATCCAAAAAAATCATTATCCAAACATAATTATCTTAACACAAGGAACATATTAAGGGTCATCTTCCCTTAGTCAAAATGTCCTCTTTATCTTAAATCACCTTTATAGTCTATCTGAAACATACATCATAAACATGTAAATCTTGAGATAATAAGATAAACTGAACAATAATAGTATGTTTCATCAATCATATAACATAATTCATAAATAAGAATACATAACCACTTTTTTTATTTCACTTAATCTTTAATACATCAAGAAAGGATACCTCATCCTATTACATAATACTTAATTTCTTTGAAAGTTAATTCTATTATCTCATCATCATCAGAATTATTACTATTACTTATACAACTATTCTGATTCTAATCATGGGGTTTCCCCATAGGGAATCAATATTTATAATGAAAATTTATTCCACACAGAGAATTTAACTATTGATGATGTCTTAGAGTGGCTGGCATTCTCATGCATTTAATTTACCTATCCCTTAACCTTTCTTTTGTAGTTATATTCTTTATTTCCTTATTTTTAAATTCAAAACACCTTCTACTTCCTCTAAGACATTCACATATATGATTCTTTCCAAATTCTTGAAATAAAGGAAACTGAATATTCATTCTTCCATAGTCTTCTTGGCCTAAACTCCCAGTGAACTCCATTGTTATCTCCCTTGGTGAGATTGAGAGATGTTTAAGGTACACGTTGTTGATCTTGTTCCCTGAAAACTTATCAGGGATGATCAGAACATCTATCATTGTAGTGATACTACCATTTGACTACTCATTAATAGATTATATGTCTTACCCAATGTTAATCACATTGTTTTTGGTTCCCTCCATCACTAAAACTAGGAATAAAAGCGTGAGAATCATTTACCAAAATTAAAGACCACATAATCTTTTCAAATTACTTATTGTATGTCTAAATCATGATTCATAGTTTTAAATGTGTGAAACGTTAAGCTTATCCTTGGATAAATTCATATAACTTTCTCGGAAAATATCACTGTGGATATTAGTATGTTTTGTCAACCTAGTTTACAGAGGTTTACTAAATAATCACTCTAATACCAACTATAAAAACCCATGACATTCATTAATGGAAATTACAACACCTTTTAGAAACACATAATACATTAGAAAAACAATGCACAAAGGCCATATTAGTTTACTACCATTAGAAACTTGAATAAAATAATTTTAGTCTGGAGGGAGATATTTAATGTCACTAACAAAGATAATTTACTTCAATACTCCTATATAAAACCTTTCAATATTAAATTATAAAGGAAACATGAAAAGGAATGAGGTCAGATGCTAAGTAAGATTAATCAAAGAAGACAATTAAGTATAAACATGATCATAACATTAGAATATAACACCCCGCATATCAATGATCATAAACATGAATCATGGAATAAACCATAGAAACTCATAAAACATTAATTGTAGTTAAATAAATAAAATAATCCATGAAATTATGACATAGGAATAATACATTGAATTTGAGGGAAAAAATAAGAATATAAAATCATATCTTATGTCTACATACTAAGACATTCACATTATGTTAGGCTTGGGATAATAACCATTGTACTTTCTATGGGCCAGGGATTCTCTCTAGTATAACCTCTTATTTTAGGCATGGGATTTTGACTAGTGTACCCTCTTGTTTCAAAATTTGGATTTTCCACCTGTGTAATGTCTGTTTTCATTCATGGGATTTCCACCCATCTACCCTTCTATTTCAGGATTTTGATTTCCTATGATGTACCCAATTGAGCACATGAAACATTTATCATTACCCCAACAATTGGAGGGATATACTGGTCCCACCCAAATCATAATGATATCACACACATGTGTGCCTATATAATGTAAATAATGTATCATATCAGATTTCATGGATTGAAATGGGGTTTTATAAACTTCATGAAATTATAAGATAATCCCTAGAAAATAAATGGTTTTCATAAATATCATTCCATTATAGACATATAACTTCATAAAAGGAATAATAATTTCAACATTAAAGTATATAATACATAGGTAACATCAAATACTGTTATCATATATGGAAAATAATATCAAAGGAAATCTGGAAAAATAATTAATGAGAAAAATATCCTTTCCTTCACGAAAAATATTCATATAGATTAAATTACATGAAATTAAAAAAATATTTTCTTTAAAAATAACCCTGTAATATTTTAAGGGATTCTTTAAGTCATTAAGGAATCATAAAAGTGGTAAAATCCATTCATTCCATAATATGAAAAAACATCATTCTCTTACTTTTTTCTAAATAGTAAAAAAGATCCTCATTAGTAAAATGAAAAATATTCCTTTCAGTCTAATTAATAAAAAAAATACATTGGAAAGAATGACCTTAAACAATTGTATATGAATAATAAAAATATTCATGGTTTTCTTTAAGAAACATGAATAGGGATTATAAATATACTGTAGTAAATAGTTACATATAAACTATCTCAAAAGGTAATTAGATTGTGAAATTAACCATTATTCTTTGAAAAGTGATTTTAAAACATATAAAGGAATATTAAGAAACCAATTTAACATAAAACATTTCTCTATAATCCTTTTCCTTAGAAATGATATTTAGTGATATTTGAAAATATTTCTTGAGGAAAATAATATCCAATCATTTCAACGTGTCCCATACCACTTTGGAACATTTTTATCATAAAGGCTCTGAAATAATAACATTAACAAAAGCATAAAATATCTTAAAAAGAAGTAAATTAATAATATAATATGTGAAATTTTATTATATACGCCCTGTAAATATTATTGGTTCATAAAAAACATATATCTCACTGAAGGAAAATTAATTCAAAACAACTTTTATTATTTGGTAGCTATTGAACCATGAAACTCCATAAAATAGAGATAGTCAAATAGATTTGTAAAAACTGAGAAATTATATTATAAAATTCATATAATATAATAATAAGTTGGATACATACCACATAAAATAAATTAGTGGTGACTAAAAAATGGGTCTCATGAAAAAAAAAGTGAGATGAAATTCCCTTACCTCGCGTTTGTCTTCCATAAAAATGTTAAAACCTCCTATATAATAAGTATAATTTTTTATTTATATATCATGAAATTATATTCATATTTATAATACCATAAATTATTTTCTTAAGACAATTATTTTACACAATTATTATTAACTCCATGTTTAAGTTAAGTTTCATATTATATTTTCATTGTTAATCATACGTGTATTGACTTATTAATTTATATAATCACGATTTAATTATTTGAAGAATATAAAGAATTATATAAATATATTATATGTTCAATATAAATTTATTGATAATAATATATAATTATAAATTAAAAACATCATTCATAGATATGGTTGACCATATGCACGCATAAATAAAATTTTTGTTTCCTTGTCATATTGATTGAACAAATGTAGATAAAATGTATGTAAATCTGTATATATAAATAATATAATTCAAGTAGTATTAATATTTAACTAATATCATATATTTTTACTAAAATAATCCATAATACATTCCAAGTGATGTGTGTATGAATTGCATTTCTTTAATCAAGCAGTAGTCCACATGTCCACAAAAGTAGTTATCGAATACCTGCAATATGGAAATCTTGAAGGAATGTTTAATATAAAACATCCAAAATATAAAATATATTATAATTTCGATATCAAAATATTATTGAAAAAGAAAAATATTTTTATTACAAGGTCATGAAAGCTATAATGGGAAAAAATAGAATCATTATTAACATATGTGATTAACTGCCATAACATGGATAATAATTTCGTTTCATTGAATAATAGTAGATGATAAATGAATTGGATATGATATAATCCCTTAAAAATATTAAAATATATTATATAAAATAGTATATAATTATCATGCATTAATGGATGTAGGATGTGATGAAACAGTAAAAAAATAATAAGAAACTAATAGAGGTACTTTGTAAAAATTATCTCTTGAATATCACCTCCTTGAGAGACCATTGAGTACCATGGATTTGGACTTTTTGTGATATTATAAGAACTTTTACATGGGGAGAGTGAGTATTAGAGATTTTGGGGGATATTTAAGGATCTAAAATGCATTTTTTGTCGAAATGATATCGTGAGGTGTGGAATTTATACTTGAGAAGAGCTGGAATTAATTGATTAAATAATGAATATTTTATATTAAAAGGAAACTATTTTGACATGAAATTAGTTCAATGAATTTTTATGGAAAATAATATTGTGGAGGATATTTTGGATCAATAATAACTTCAAAAATACCTTTAAATATATTTATTTTTTTGTATTTTAAGACTGTATCCTTTTAACTTTTTTATATTTCATTTTTTACCTATACCGCATTAGATAATGTTTTTACCCTGGTATGTTTTCTTATACCGTAAAAATGACATTATAACCAAATTAGAAGCTTATTTTTCTGAATATGTTATCTATTTTACCTAATTAAATCCAAAGAATTCGAAAAACTGGATTTAAAATTAATCCCACAAGAAAAATAATAAGCGGGATTTTAATGTGAAACGATCAAAGATTTTAAAATGATTATATATATATATATACATATATATTCAGTGTGAAATTTAATCCAAATAACTAAATTTGTTTTATTTATGTATAATATAAATAATTTTACCTTATAAACTATTTGAAATATATTTTAACTATACAAATAGAGTAAGTGAAAATAAAGTTTTGAACTAAAATGAAGTATTTTCCACTATTCATCTAAATATAATGTTTCTAGAAATATCTAAAAAAATAAACCAAAGATAATTTTTATACCCTTAAATAAAATATGAATTTTATTTTTCCACATAAAAATCTATAATTTTAAATATTTAGATATAAAATACGCTCACCACTACAATGTTGTAAAATTACCATTTTAAAAATTCAAGGATTTTTTTGGAAAAATTGGGTTTATTATTATCTTATGTCTATTAAATATTTTAGATTAATATAAAAAACAATTTATGGAATATAAAATGTATATATTTGAATGAAATCATTCACTAATTGTAGTTAATTTAATTTATTAATACAAAATGACTTCAGGAGCACAAAAATGAAATGATTTACTTTGTAATCAATCGGTATATATTTTCAGTTCCAGTTAATTGGTAAAATATGAATTCATTTTATAAAATGTTTATTTTAATAAGTTACTTAATATTATTTATAACCAGTAATTTAAATCTCATGTTTTATCTTACTACAAATTTCAAAATAATATTTTTTATAATATATTATTGTACTATAAAAATATGTCATTCTTTTAACACAACTGATCAAATGAACTAGAAAATATGTTTAAAAAAAGACAAATATAGTGTTGCATCAAATGAGAGAGAATATGGTTTTCATTTAGTGTATTTTTATCTTGGTGTTACGTATAACACAATCTAATCATTGTGTTTTTCTTATAACACAATCCATATTCAGTAATATGTGAAATGAATGGTACCAAATTGATTAAAGTAATTCAAAATAAATATTTCAAAATTTCTAGGGGTGTTACATTCTAACTCCCTTAATAGGATTTTTTACCTCAATATTCTTTTGTGTTGTTAAAGGATTAATACTTGATAGTTTCTTTCCTAGAAACCAAAAACAAAAAAAATAAATAATATAACATATTTTTGAAAAGGAAAAATTGGAACCTAATGGTAACCCAAAGTAAGTCATAAATAACTATCTACATAAAAGAATATATGTGAAGTTTTTGGAATGTAGGAAAAACAAAAATAAACATAGATATTAATAAATATGAATAATTACCCGGAAGTCAGTGATCTTGATAAAGATGATAGTCACAAAAACATAATATTTTGTAGCATGAATGAATTCATTGATATAATAAAAAAATGATGATAATAGGAAAAAAAATTACACCACTATCCCATTTCATAAT
The DNA here is from genome assembly GCA_963277665.1 of Viscum album. Taxonomy (NCBI): domain Eukaryota; kingdom Viridiplantae; phylum Streptophyta; class Magnoliopsida; order Santalales; family Viscaceae; genus Viscum; species Viscum album. The sequence goes on from OY728127.1 coordinate 1,279,595,815, forward strand.
ATTGAAAAATTATTATGAGAATGTATACTTACATGGTTTTAGAAAAACCTCACTATTTTTCTTCATTGATCAATTTTTAATTTAACTCTTATTCTATGAAATAAATTTGGATCATCCATAGAATATCATGAGATGCATAAATAGAATGATAGTTTAGTACATCTGTCTTTATCACAAAAAAAGAAAAAGTTATAAAATATGCAAAAATCCTCCATTGGAAAGACAAAACATTAACCGATCAAACATCATCCAATGTTTAACATTATACATTTTATAAATGTTTATCCATATAGTCCTTCCAAAAGATGAAAATAGAAAACACTAGAAATATATGTACTATATCAGTTTAACATTTATCTACCATATATTATAGGGTATATCGTGGTTGTCACATTTCATTCATGTGAATTATTTCATCATGTATTCTCCTGAGTCATGGTAATAACAATAATTACTATACAAACTTATTTAAAACATGCATGTCTCCTTATTCCAAATTTTCATGGGAATAATCATTTAGTACCCAAATTTTGTAATTGTTTGTGCATGATAATGAAACCCACTTGTCAAAAAATACTTAAACAATCAGTATCCTTCAATTTAGTTATTCTTATCCAACATATATTTATCCAAAAATTATTGTCTTAACATTAGGAATATATTAAGGGTTATCATATCATTTTGAAAATGTCACCTTTCTATTAAATAAACTTCCTTGTATATTGGAAACATTCAACATAAACTTGTAAATCCTCAATGTCAATCAGAAAAAAACAAAACATGTATATTTCATCATTCATATAAAATAATTCTTGAATCAAAATACATAAACACTTTGATTATTTTATTGAATTATTATTCCATTAAAAAGAAACCACATTGTATTACATAGTACCTATTTTCATTCACAATTCATCTATAATCTCATCAATATCATCAATATAACCATTAATTTAACCACCTAGTGTATTCTCTTCGAGAACATTCCCATTAGACATCGAGCTGCATAATGACCGTTCATTTTAAACTGGAATAATTTTTCCTTCAATGATGTCTTATGGAGTCCAATCTTGCCATCCATTTTTTTTAACGAAACCATTCATCATTTCTTTTTAGATACATGCCTTGTGTTCTTCTTTTACAATTTCAGAACAACTTCTTGTTCCACAAATTCATAAACTTAGGTGATACTTTCCACATTATTGACATAAAGTAAACTGAATATTCATTCATGTATTGTCTCTATTACCTAAAATTTCAAAAAAAACTTTTTCTTCTTACTTGGTGAGTCTGCGTGTTTTTGAGGTACACATTGTTAGTCAGTTTCCTTGAAAATGGATTAGGCCTGATCACAAAACCCGTCACATTTTTATTATCCCATTTGACTACACATCAAAATATTTTTCCACCATACCCATCATTATTACAGTTCCATATGGTCCCCTCAATTGACTAAAACCAAGAATTTTATAGTGATGAACACTTAACATAATTGAAAATGACATAATTATTTAAAACTTTTTATATGATGTTTAAGTCATTACACCAACTTTAAAATCAATGATACTTAAGGATTATCCTTAGAGACGTCTCTATAAATATCCATTGAAATGTCACAATGGTTCATTGAATAATTTGTCATCCTAGATTCTAGAGGTTTACAAAAAAGTCACTCTGATTCTAAATATAACCACCAAATATTTTCATACATCAACATTACATAGATTTTTTGGAATACATAACACATTACACAAACAAACTTCTACAGAATGTATTCTTTTAGTGCTTTTGGTAACATATAACCGAAAATTCTTGTCAAGGGAAATATTTCCATGATTCCAACATGTATCATTCCATTTAATAATCATACATAAATCAATTTCATTATATCCTAGAGTAAGGAAACATAAAATGTGGGGAGATGAGATGCTCAGTATGGGTAAACAAAAGAGACATGTAATCAAAAACATGAGCATAATATTATAAGATCATACCCTTTATATCAATGGTCATAAAAATTAATCATTTCATAAATCACAGAAATTCATATGTCATGAATCATAGTGAAATAACAACAATATTCCATGATATAATAACATAGGAACGATTCATGGAATTTAATGGAAGACACATAATCATATAAAATCATATTTCAATGCTACCAACAATGACCCTCATAACATGTTAGGATTGGAATAATAACTCATGTACCTACATCGATTGTGGGATTCACTCCTATGTACCCTCTTGTTTTGGATTATGATTAGGACACATGTACCATATAGTATTGGGCTTTGTACTTCCACCTTTTTACCCTCAATTTTGGGTAATGGGGTTTCCACCCATGTACCCTCTTCTTTAGTGATTGAAACTCCCTCCCATATCCCCTATTGAGTCCATAAAACATTTATATTTGACTAATTATTTTGAGGGAGATATAGGTCCCCACCATCTCACAATGAAATTAAATATATGTGTTTCTCAAGAACATAAATAACTTATCATATTAAAATCTCTATAATAAAATAGGTTTTATAATCATCATGAAATCATACATAACCAAGAGATATGGAATGGGGTTTCAAAATATAATTATATCATAAATACAACCATTAATAGAAAGAATAATAATTTAAACATTTAATCTTATAAAGCCTAAGTAATATTAAACAATAATATTGTATATAGGAAATAATTTGGAAAGATTAAATGGAAAAAATTAATGACAAAAATATCATTTCATCCTTGAAAATATTTTCCTTTTCTGAAATATCAAACAATTTTAAATTAAAATAATTTCATAGAAAATAACCTTATATTATTATAAGGTAATATTAGTGTCATTAAGGGGAAATGAAAGAATAAATATGCATCTATGATGTATAAGTAAAAAACATTCTTGTTATACATTTTTTTAGTAATGTGAAAAGGTTACTATATAGTAAAATGAAAACGATTCCTTTGAAAAAATTTAATAAAAACACATAAATTGGTAAAATTTACCTTAAACAATTGTATTAAAGTATTAAAAATATTCTGGAAAGCAATTTTAAAAAACCTGGACAAGGATTATAAATATACCCAAATAAATACTTATATATAAATTTTTTTTGAAAGTAATAAGTTTTTAAAATTAACTGTTTTTCATCTAAAATTCCTTTTAAAATATATAATGTAATAATTGAGAAAAAATATAACATAAAACAATTTTTTAAAATCATTATCCTTTAAAATTATCTTAAGATAACATTAAAAATATTTCATAAGTAAAATAATATTCAAACATTTCAAAGTGTCCCAAACCACTTTGAATCATTTTTATCGTAATACACATGAAATAATAACAATAAATGAATCATAAAATAATGTTAAAATAATTATATTCATCATATAACAAGACAAATGGAATTATATACACCTCATAAAAAACATTGGTGCATAACAAAACATATGTCCCAAAGAAGGCAAAATTGAGACAAAAATACCATAATCATTTAGTAATTTTTGATCCATAAAATCCCATTAAATTGAGATCATAAAAAGGATATGTAAATACCCATAAATTATCATATAATATTTATATTATATATTCACGGTATGTATGTACATGAGAGGAATAAAACTAGTGGTGAATAAGGCATGTATATCACTTAAATAAACCGTGATATGAAATTCCATTACCTCACCTTCGGCATCCTTCAAACATGTTAAAAAAATATTGAATATTAAGAATAATTTTATTATTAAATTATAAAAGAACCATATTAATATTTATAATAACATATATTACTTACTTAAGACATTATATAACCCATTTTTTATTAACTCCCTATTTAAGTAAAGCTTTAGGATATATTTTCTTTGTTAATCGTATGTGTTTTGACTTGTTAATCATGATTCAAATGATTTAGTTATTTACAAAACATAAAACATGATATAAATATTTTATATATTCAATTTCATTTCATTTATAATTATATTTAAAGAAAAATTATAATCATCATTCTTGGAGACTACATTTCATATGTATTCATTAACACTATATTCATTTTCTTATAATATTGAAAGAATGAATGTAGATAAAAAGTATGTTAACATGAATGTATATATATAATAACATTGAATTAATATTAATATTTCATTCATATCATATATTTTTCTTTTAAAATCTGTAATAAATTTCATGTGAAATGTGAACGAATCACATTACTCTGAGGAAGTGCTAGTCCACACGTTGACAAATGATGTTATCATGTATCAACAATATGGAAAGATTAAAGGTATGTTTATTATAAAATTTTCAGAATATTAAATAGTCTATAATATAAATCTTAAAATATTTTTATCAATGAAAACAATTTTAATAAAATCCATGATTGTGGTAATCTAAAAAGAAGAAAAACATTATTAATTGAGGTTATTAATCGACATAATATGGATAATAATTTCATACTTATGAATAAAAGGATATGAATAATTAAATTGGTATGATATATTCAAATATAAAAATAAAATCTATTACATATATGTTTCAGAAGTTATCATGCATTTATGGATGAAGGATTACATAATAAATTAGAAAAATAAATGACATTTAGAGAGTTCCTCTGAGAATATTATCCTTGAAATATCTCCTCCTTGAGAGAAACATGAGGACATTGGTTTCTTCCATTTGGTGATATCATAGCACTTATACATGTATAAGGTTAGGAGAATAGGTTTTTAATGTAATTTTATGTAACACATGGATTTATGGGTTGAAATGCAGTTGTGAGGAGTGATATTTATACTAGAGGAAAGGTGAGTTTATGTTATTAATTAATGAATATTTTTTATTTAAAGCCCTATATTTAAGGCGGCCATAAATTAAATGTTTTTTATGAGAAAAAATATTTTTTATGTTATTTATGGTTGCTAAACACCTCAAAAACCCATTAAATAATGTGCTATTTATATATTTTATTCCATTAACCTTTTACATTTTTCAAGTTTCATTTTTGACCTATACAGAGGTAAATAATTTTTTATCATGTTAAATATTTAGAAAATAAAACTATAATTGACATTAAAAACTAATATGGACCATATTATTTGAAATATGGAATCCATTTTACATAATTCAATTCACATAATTAGGAAAATATAATTGAAAACTAATCCCAGAAATAGAATGAAATAGTTGGTTTTTAAAGTGAAACGTTCCAAAGTTCAAAATGTTCATAAATATATTTTAAATCTGAAATGGACATCAATTACATAAATTGTTTTTATTGATGTATTTTTTAACTAATTATACATTATAAACAATTTAATATTTAATTTATCTATATAAATATTGTAGAAAAAATGTAGTTTTGAACTAAAATGAATTTTTTTCACTATTCATCCGTAAATAAAGTTTCCCCAAACAATTAAAATAATTAATCAAAATCAAATTTCTGTATCCCTTTATTAAATAATAAGTTTATTTGTTTATATTAAAATTCTAAAATTGTAAAATTTCATATTTAAAATGGATTATCCATTAAATGGTGGTAAAATTACCCTTTTGAAAAATACAGATTTTTAAGAGTAAAATTGGATTTGATCTTATATTTTTCAATAAAATGTATTGGATGAATATAAAAAATATTTTTTTTGAATTTATAACATACATATTTCATTAATATTATCCAGTAATTGTAATTAATTTATATTAATATGAAAAAATTACTTTGGGAGCATAACAATGAAACTCTTTACATTATAATCAATTGGTATAAATCTTAATTTCAAATTAATAGAAAACCGTTAAATTAATAATATATAAAAATATATTTTCCTAATTTAGTTAAAATTATTCAGAACCAATAATTTTTCATCTAGGTTATATCTTAATATATATTATATAATAATATTCTTATAATATATTATTGATTGATAAAAACACGTTCTTGTGTGTTACACAAGATGTCAATGGAAATCAACATTTTGTGTAACACAAGCCAAAAACAGTGTTTTTTATACCACAAGTTGTATCAGTGATTCATATAGCAGAATATTATCATGTTGTTTCTTATAATACAATCCATAAATCATTTTTTTTCATAAAACAAAATCCATATTCAGTATTATGTGAAATGAAAAAAAGATAAAATACGAAATTAATTCAAAAAATATATTCCACAAAATATCAATGTGTTATAATTTATTCATGTTATGAATCATAAATATTTTTTAATACATAAAATTATTCTCTTTCAATTAAGTAACAATTCATTCCTTGAAGTAAAATTAAAATGGATGCACATAAGGGTATTAAAAGTGATTCACATAATTTTTCAAAAAGGTAATTTTGTTTAACTTCACTCCCACAAACTAAATTATCTTCAAAACAACTATAATTTTAATATTTATATAATTTAGAAGTTTTATGGGGTAATGGAACCAATTATTTTTATAATAAAATAAAAAAAATTAATAATAATATTTTTTTCATGAATCTATTTTCCCTATGATTGGGTTTAAACCATCAATTTAACTATAAATACATAGGAGTATCAATTCCATAAATTCAGTTTTATTCTATTCCATTATTGAAAAAAAATAGATGCCAAAAAACTATTTAAATATCTATATAGTAACTCATAAATACCATTACATATTTTTCAACCTTTATAGGCCTAACTTTTTTCATTCCTTGTATTAATTCCACTAAAGTACCAAATTCTATAAAATAAATGTCATATTAGACCCCTTTAGGGACATAATATTCATCAATCGTCCAAACCCAAAACATTTTTTGTTTCAAAAATACATAAAAATTTTATGTATTTTAAAATAATAACAAAAAAGATCACATCTTTAAATTGAAAGTATATTTAAATAAAATTATGGCATATAAAAGGAAATTTTATGATCCTAGTACAATCCATATTTTAAAATTAGTTTATACATCTCCATTTTTCCATATGGGAATACATATGTCTTCCTAGATATAAATAATACCTTCCTTCCACTAAATTATATATGTTTAGGAAACACTACACTTTATAATTATTATGAATTATTTTTTTTAAATAATCCTCTGTGTAATTATAAGAGATTTAATAATACATCGTTAAATAGAAATTAATATAGAATTTTTTTTATTTCCAATTAATTAATTTTAATTTGTATATAATTTTTTCATGTGTCCAATATTTTATAGAAAATATTTTTCCCATTGTTATTATTCTACCTCATTTTCTGGTTACTGTTCTGGAATTTTCCAATTTCATCTAATTTCTTTTTTTTATTTCTTTTGTCAAGAGACATCAATTGGGGAATTTTTTGTATTTATTATTTCAATAATAATTACTACCAATTTTTTTTAAAAACTCATTAATTGAATATATATACCAATGTGTTTTATTAGAATATTTTAATGGGTCAATAACCTTTTTCTTTATATTTTTATCATATATGCATTTACTCTATGAGTTTTAAAGAACAGAAACATCTATTATATGTAGTGATTAAATCTAAATTCTATTATAATCTAGTAAAATAATTATTAAATAAATATTTTAAAATATGAATGATGGAAATAGTCAAAATATGACATTGATTCATTCAATTGTAATTTTTATAGTGGTTTTAATGTTCAATGTCGTTTTTGTTAAAAAATTCCAAGGAAAATTTGATCTTTTCATTTTGTGGATGATTTGTTTTGAGAACCGAGGATCAAGATGGAAGATAAAAGTTTTTTTTTCATTATAACATGTTTTTGGACATGATTCTAAGCATGTAAAATATTCTATGTGATCAAGAAATATTATTAGTTGGATTTGGGTAGGCTATTGGATGTAGCATCCAATGGCCAGCTAGTTGGCTATTCAATCTCCCTAGGGAGAGATGGAGCTCACTAGATTTCTAGTGAGAACCAATGGATATCCAGTGAGGGTGGTATTGTCTCATATTAATTAAGGTTTTTTCATTTATTTGATTTTGGTATTTATCTAAGAAGGGTTTTAGGAAAGGAAATTGCTTTGTTGAATTTCCCCCTCACGCAACTCTAATAACATCAGTTAATAGGTAGGGAAAAACGGTTCATTATTATGAGGATCAAATATAACATCATCTATTTTCTTCCTTTATTAATACTCACATATATTTACTCTTTTTCTATTTATTTCAAACATGTATTTTGTGTCAATTCTATCAGAGTTTGGTGGAATTGAGAAACAAATGTGGGGATTCCACGCTTCTTGTATAAATAATGTTCTCAGACCCATTTATCACACAATTTAACTCCATTTATGTTGAACTACATTGCTCCACTATAATTATTTGTGGTTATTGTTGTATTTTTTTGAAATTAGTTGTTTTCCCAACCCTAAACAATTGGGCCATCACTTGGGATGGTTGTAAGGATGTGTTTTAGACCCTTTCAATATGGTTGGTCTAGGTTCTAGTCTCACGGTGGTGATCAATGATATTTTTAGAAATTATTCCACATTGTATAAAATTAGATAATTGAGAATAAATAATTATAAGTTATTTATGATTTGTTATGAAAAGAAGCACCTCATGTGGTGGTTACGTGCTAACAATGCATGGAAAGTATAGGCAGAGTCAATGGAGCACTTCAAGATTGTTAACTCATTTTGAGGAAGGTGACCCTATCATATAAACCTCTATTTATGTTTATGATTATGTGTTCATAAATGAATGCATTCTTCATGGTCCCAAGTAGAGCTTTTGAAGACCAAGAGACGCTTAAGTTTGATATATGGGTATCATCATTCTCCTTAGAATGGTTCTTATATATTTTTACCATAATTAATCTATTTATATCATTTTTATTAATAAAATATTCTTATTATACCTGAATTATGTAATCCTTTTATATAAGTATCTTCGTAATAAGAAATGGTAGATGGTCCAATACATCCAATGTAATTATGTGTGTGGTTAATGGTGGTATTGTATGCGATAATGATTAATAGACTCAAGGGATTAAAATGGAAATCAAAAGTGATTAAAATATGAGGAAAAAATTTTTGACCCCTCATTATATTTTTATGGAAAATATGATTGGGAAATATTTCATTTTATATATCTCAAAAATAATACTGCTCTTCAAACTATATTATAATATTTTTTGTGCATCCATAATATGATTTTGAATATAATAATAATTATTTGTTGACCTATAATGTCTCACACAATCATTATTTATCAACTTTTGTAAAAATATTTATTAATAGGTAGATTAGTAATATATTCATATAAGGAAAAATTGGGTAGAATAATAATGAATAGTATCAGGACCGTGTGTGTATTAATTGTGAAACTAATGAGAATAATGAGCTGGGATCGGGAAGGTAATACTCTAAGGGGTACTTTTGGATGTTTTATTCCTTTAGATATGTAGTCTATTAGATTATGCTCTCGGTATCATTGGGTTATGTACTATCATGCTTTATAATTATATGTTTCCATACAAATTTCATAACTACATTAAGGGAAAGGTATTTCTATACTAAGAATGAGATATGTTATGTCATATCCCATGATTTAGTGAGCTTGATATTTGATATCATAGGAAAATTATTTTGTTCCATGACATTATTTAACATATTGAAGGTAGTGTACATTATTTTGTGACAAACATGTCAGTGTGATTCCTATTTGATCCAAAAGAATGAAATTTTATTTCTTGAATTCTCATGTGATGTAGATATAGTTCTATTGTTTCTTGATCGATATGGTTGGTCAAAATGGAAATATTATGTTTTTATTTTTCATTATTATTCCATAATAAGAACAAAAGGACTAAAATGGAGTGTATTTATTGTTATTATACTTATTTATATTATAATATTTCGAAAATCATCAGTAATTCAATCAAAAATCCTTAGGTCATATATTAGGGACCTTTTGAAGTGTAAAATTGTGTTATTAGTTTCACACCATTACACATACACATTAATTGTAAATATTTATTTTTTCCCATGAAATAAAAAATGGAAAGTGTTTTATGAAATATAATTTAGTGACAAATAACATGGTAGGGAATCATAGAGACTTATCATTAAAGTGAGTACAGATACCGTTTTTATAGTGATGACTCTACCTTTTTTTCCTTTTCTATATAATGTAATGTTTCTATTTTTCATATCAAGTTACCCATTGATTGTATGAACTATATGACTTTATATGATATTGGAATAATATTCCATGGTATTTTTATGTTTATTTAAAATGAATATCAATTATATTTCTATTGGTGTTATATATAATTGCTATTTATTAAATATTTATTTCATGTAATTTTTCATAACATGTATTATGAATTGAGGTAATAGACAAAAATAATACAGGATTTAGAAATCTTTTTCTATAGGAACCATATTTTTTAAATAAAAGATTATAATTAGGTTCATGTGGTATATCATGTAAAATATTATGGATAAATATTGGGATGGTTCATTTGTAGGAATAATTCACTAAAAAAATAGGATGAGGTAAATAACTTTATTTTATGGTTTTTATTAATGTAAAACACATCATAGTGATTTCCATTCCATATTGTTTATGTGTATAGAGGTAAATAGGACCTATTTTAAAACATGATTTGAATGATTATTATATATAAGTGTTTATAAAAGTATTATCATTATTTTATTATGATATTATAAAGACTCAATTATTTTTATTAATTGTTTTCAGTGTTAAAAATTTTAGCATATGTTTGAACTGAAAGTAAGATTTAGTTATAAAAATATTAAATATTTATTAAATGATTAAAAATAACTATTTAATGTTTCTGAAATTTTTCTAAAAAATAAATTTACTTAGAGGCCTATATATTGAGTTTAAAGCCTTTTGAATTATGCATATTTCTTATATGAATTTTTCTTAACACTATTTGGATCCCCTTTAGAAAATTATCTTATTTATGTCGTATCTTTGACATAAATGTTCTATAGAGTAACATATAAGATATAAAATATTCTAATTAGTATTATTGGTTATTCATATTACCCAGGCATTATCCTAAAAGTCAATTGTATATCGGTTTCCTCTAATGGATCCCCCACCACCACATGTGAAGACAATGTTTTTTCATTACTAGTAGAGGGATATATTATTTATTTACTATATTCAAATCGAAGAAATATGGATGGATCTTGGGGGAAAATATTTTAATATTTATTTCCACTGTATTTAGTTATGTTCTACCATGTTAAAACCCTTTTATTTATTCGGGACACTTCTATTTCATTGAATTGAAGTTCTTAGTACATTCCTAATGTTGAAAAATATTTTCTTCTATAAGTTTGAATTTTTAATAAAATGATGATAAATATTTATAGTAATATTAATAACCATTATCTATTTAAATTTAAAAAAAAATATTTTTATGAAAATTTATAAAATCGCATCATGGTTTTAGAAAAAGTGGTTTAGTTATAATGTTTTTATTACATGGATCACCATAAATATAACTATTTCATGTCATTGTTTTAATAAAAAAATATTACATTTAATATGAGAACATGATCTCTATATGAAAAAAATATAAAATCAATAGAAAATTTATATTGGGGTTAAAATGTATGAATTTAAATTATTATATCTAAAATGGGTTTTATAGATAAACAAATGTCATGGTTTTATTCATTTTTCATGTCATTCTCATAAATGAAGAACCATTCCTTTGTGAATAAAATAACATGACACATTTTTTAATTTCTTAAGGAAAGGTCATATTATATCAATTCAAAGAATCCTTTAATGGCATTGGTTCATATAGCATATTCTAAATTAAAATGTTGCTTTATACCATAATAAAATTTATTTTGGTTGATGTGATATAGATATGGAGTAAATTTACTTGGATTATGTTAAATATTTTAATTTATATTATTAATAATAAGATTAAAAATCAGTTTATGAGGTTACTATTGGTTATATAATAAGTATAAATAAAAAAGTTTTATCTTATTTTGTGAAATTATCTTAAATTATAATACAAATTGTTCATATTAAGGAATACATTTTAATAATATATTTGAAAAAAAATTAAATTATTATGTCAATGGATTAAATTAATATATAATATATGATATTGAAATAATTTAAAATTTTCACATCATTAATATATAATTTTTATAAATAAAATAATTTTATGGAACTATATTTCTTAGAGAATCAAATATTTTACGAAAATGGGGTTCATTTGATTTCCATATGAATTACGTAATATGAAGAGTTCATATTTATGATACAAATATAAAATGATTATATTTATGATATAAATATAAATTGTTTATATTTTAATGTTATGGGTTGGATACCCATTGTAGAATACTTTCTCTTTCTTGGATCTCATTACACATGAGTATAAATGTTCATATGAAATTGTTTAATTCTCCTTATATAAGATATATATTTGGACATGAATTAAAATAAATATATTTTATTTTATTGTATTTTATTTAAATATTTAGTTATATATATATTAAATCATCATAAACATGAACACATTTAGGTAATACAAGAGGTATGATTGAAAAATATTATGTAACCCCTTAAAATACTATGATTCAGTTTCATTCCATTGCGAACACATTTCAATAAAATAATCATCCAATATGGGTAACAATAAATGATAGGTTTCCATGGATTGTATTGTGCATGGTATGAAGGATATGGGTAATTATAAGAGTTAGGTAATCATATTCTATTTGGAGATTTGTGTTAACCATATCTAGATTACCTTAAGTGTTATGTAATAAAATAAATAGAGTAATGATAAATATATTTCATGGATATAGATAACGAGTTGTTTCCTAAAATATACAGGAGTAACATATAATATGATTGAATAATTGACTTCTTAAATGACAATAAAATGGTATTAATTATATTAATAAACCTAATAACAGTGAATTAGTGTTCTTTAGCCATAATTAATTTGAAAAGGGGTCATTGTTTTAGTGGGATCATACTTAATCTATATTTATTATTAAATACATGTGAGACAACATACTCCTCTAATAATTTGATTTATTATAGATATAATAGAATAATCCATAAAATTATACTTTTTATGAGTCCTATAAAAATATAATCTTGATGAATGAAACCTTTTATACTGGTATAAAATCTTGATAATTTTTCTCAAATAGCAGAAAAATTCTGTGAATTATAGAAGATCTTTCCTAATCAGAGAATTAGTGATGTAATTGAACAAGAATATTGGAAATATTTTGAAATGAAAAAAATTGATTATATGTATCCACACTCATTATTGTGTGTATATAGCCTAATTTGAAAAAAATACATGAGAAAAAAAACTATTTGATAAGATAGATAACCGGAATATGCTCTATCATGAACAAGAAAATCGCTAGGGATAAAAAAGTTTACAAAGGATTTGTTTGGATGAAACATTGTTGAAGTAACTTCAACCTATATTCCTTAAATTATTATTATAGGGTATATTATTGTCTTTTGTAGTTTTATTTTTCCTCATAGGATGGATATTTCTTTGAAATTTATTTCAAAATAATTATTAGAAAGGTTCGTATAATTTATTATGATGTATAATAAAAATGAGTTTAACTAATTTTTCCACTTATCATTAAGTTTTTAATATATTTTGGTAAAAAATATGATGTAAACTATCTGGTTCATTGATTATAATAAAAAGTGGTAAACTTTTAATCCAAAAGTAGAAGGAAACTATTGTAAGGTCCAATAGTAATCCCATACAATTGAAACAAAAATGTAGTGATAGGAAATAAGTAAATAGTTTCAAATGTTTCAAGAATACAAAATTTGGCATTAAAATATCTAGAATACCTGAATGGGCATATGAAAATCCATAGAGATTCCATGATATATATAAATGTAATAGAAAGAAATTATTCTATATGAAGGGAATATAATACCCAAATAATAATATAAAATTATTTTAAATATTTATTGGAGTTAAAATCATGGATGAATTGATTATGGATGCATGAAATATTGAGGATTATATAAATCATGATTTATTTTTAAATTTTAATCTTTTTTGTGCATTTTTACCTCATTTTATCATATGTTAAAAAGTGGAATTGTATTTGTAAAAAATGAATCATAGAAATAAATAACATGGTTCTTTTATATACACATGGATTATGGTATAATCCATTGAATTTTTTATTTGGAAATAAATTATCAAAGGACTATTACCAATGATGAATGTTATTTATACATATTATTCATTAAAATATAAGGGACTGAATTTTCACATCCAATTAATGGTAAACGTCAATAAATAATGATTTAATTTTAAAATATGTCACTATAGATACATACATTTTTTATAAGATATATGGTTATAATATTTATTTTTTAAGTTCTTTTAAAAATTAAATATGTTTTATTTTTATTTTATAGTAAAATTTATGTATTATAAATGTATTTTGGGAAATAATAATTTTAAGAGGTTAGTGAGATTTAGTTTGAATTTATAAATATTGAAAATAGATAAAAAATAATGATAGTAGTTTATTTTAATGATTAGGACATGTTACATCCAAAACATGTATAAGATATATTATATACAAAATATGATCATATAAAGATTTATATTTTGTTTTTGTACAATAGGGTCTCAAATCGCAGTATTAATTTTAAGATGAATATTTAAAAATCATAATTATATAAATATTTAAAGTGTTCCAGGTTTTTATAAATAGTGGAAGTTATTAATATTATAAAATTGAATTTTTCCATGAAATAATTTTTAATATAATGTTCCAATGTTGAAAAAAAATTATTTTGAATCCAAAATATCTCAATTATTCAAATATTCCTTCATTATAGATGTTATATTTCAAAAGGATTTCATAGGGTGGATCTATCCAATGGTTATATATATATATTTGAAAAATGTTGTGTGATATGCTACATGTAAGGTAAGTCTGACAATGTATTCCATATCAAAGGCCTTTTGGGAATTTTATAATGTATATGGTAACTATTGATGATTTTATATAGTTTAATTAGTGCCGTTATATAATAATTTAAAGAAAAGAATCATATTATTCAAAATGTAATTTTTTACCATTAATTCCCATGGGATTTCATTTATAAGGAATGAAATGATAATTAACATCTCGTAGAATGGCTTGGAGATTCCAATATACTATTTTCATTGATAAATCACGTATTTTATTACATTTTCCATTAATTTCAATGATGTAATCCCCAAAATTAATTAAATATTTTGATAAATATATTTATAATTAAGTTTTAGTCACTTTGTGGATTATAATGAGAAAATAATATAATTATATTTTTATTAATTATCTTTGAAATGTTTGGAGAAATTACACCCACTGCATGTTCTTGATAAATTTTCAGATGAAATTAGAATGAGGTTGGAATTGGGGAACAAGAGTAATTTTAGACTAAAATGTCTTGGTCTATGTCATTTTTCCCTATGTAGTTGAGTAAAAATATCAATCAGATCTCCACTACATTGAGGTGGAGACATTTATGTCCTTTTGAGAAGTAAAGTACTTATATATTGGTAACCAATTTAATGTAGTGTAAGGGCCTTCTATTATACTATGTAAATGAATTTGATATAATATATATAATGTTGATTCTATTCACGATGTAAAGGTACTCAACCATTTAATCTACCAAAAAAAGTTTATCCATGAACTGTGGACTAACATAAGGGTATCCAACAAAGGCTATGTTTGATTCATACTAATTAAAAATATCTATAGAGAGTCTAGAACACCACAAAGGGAAATGTGGTAGGTCATATGTGGGATTTAAAATCAAAAGGGGGATCACATCTGTCCAAAAACATGAATCACATAGTATATAATACAATTAATAAGAAGGATAAAAAATGTTTAATAAAATTTCAATTATAAGGATTACATACTGTTTTTGTAGTTGGATTGATGTGAATGATTTCAGGTGATTCAAAATACCCATGAATAATGACTTCAGTTTCGCTTACTCAAAATAAAAAACATGTGAAAACTACTCCATGTTAGGAAGTTCCAGTCAAGTCATTGTAAGAATATTCCTATGTGATAACAACCATGATAACATTATGGTCTTGAGAATCTTTTTTCGAAACAGATATACAAAATTGGATGATTTAATATGGTGAAAAAATACAAAGTGGGTGAAGAGGAAATTTTTCTTCTTATTGAACACATGAAGAGGATTCCAGAAAAAGTAATTCTAGAGGATTTCCTCTATAATCTAGATCATAAAATGATCAATACATACATTATAGACCACCATGATTTAATTGATACCTATTTTAAAAATAACAGCATCCCCACTTGAAATATAGTAATTACATAGTGGGGAATGTACATGGGGAGTTGTAAAAATAATGATATAGATTGGGTGTTTTGGGGATTTTTCATGGTTTTATGTTATCTATATGGTTTATTTAGAGCTTCAATAATGATGAAGGATTGAAAAAAGAGAGTTATATATCATTATTGGGTAAACTACCAAACAATTGTGGAAGTGAAGATCTATAGAGTATCCATTCAGAGTTTGTTCATTTTATTTTATATTCTTCATTGTTAATCTGGAAATTGAATTTTGGAAATAGCTGGTTCTTCTCTTTATTTAATGACCATATCATATAAACTATTCAAAATTATTTTGGATTTATTAAATTAATGTGATTTTTATCATTATTTAAACTTTATTTAGAGGTTCTTTTATTTCATAGTGATTTCAATCATGATTAACATTATATTGTTTTTCAAACAAATTATAAACTATCACAATGGTAAAAACACCACTGCTAAGTTCTTGGTCCAACACATAGTTGGATTTAATTTTTAACCTAGAGTTCTTTTGGAGAAAATTAAGAAATAAAATTAAATAAATATTTAATATAAGAAAGTGGGGAGAGCCTAAAGAACATATTTTTTCCTCTAATATTTTCATTGAAATGCGATTTTCTTTTCATTTTCCTATATTTCCTAATATTAATTCATGAGTTTTTTTATTCATTAAATAATTCTATTATTAGTATATCTTTCATTAAACCCATTCCAAATCCAAAATTTATATATTAATTGTAAAAACAAAAATGTGGGAGGTTGAACCATTAATCTTATATACTATATAATAGACAACGTGAGGGGCTTATTTATTTCATTATTCTAGGTGATATATTATTTGACCAGGGGTAACATGACATAATCCTCTCATATAAATTGTATCCATATACAATATAGGAACTATATTTGGATTTAAATTTTTTATTTATGGAAACTATAATATTTTTTTCTAACTATACGTTAATAATATTTTACCAAATCTATCACCATAGGGTTAGAAAAAATATAGATTATATATTTTTTAGATGTGGATACACCACTTACACACAAATAAGAAACATTTTTAAATATGATATAATTTTGGATGATAAAATAAAAATCTAGTAATTACATTCATCTTATTAATTCAACCAACAAAACCAAATAGAATACCTTAACTCACATACATGATTTGAAATAAAATTTAGATTTTTTCACTAATGTGAAAATTCCGATGAATTTCCCCTTGAATATCCACAAAAACACCCCATGAATTTAGTTACTTCAATAACAACATGAATCCAAAATTAATAGATGGATATATAATTAAATTGATATCATTTCAATTTCTTTGAGTGAGTTCATAAAGTACAAATTTTCTATTCATATTTTAATTTGATTATAAATTATTATGATTTAATGAAATATTTTCTCGAAAAATCTACTCCTTCTTAAAGAACCCCTTCCATATGAAAGGAAATTTCTGGAATTTGAAAAAACAAAAATTAAAAATTAATAAATATTGTGAAATATTTATCAAATTACCTTTTAGTTTCCACCAATACAAAATCACTTAACAAATTTTCATTCAATATTATAATAAATTATTGTTCGTTGGAGTAAGAAAAATTATTCTACAGGAGTGGTTGACGTTTAAAAAACACTTGATGACTCTGATATGTTAATTTAAAACATAGGAAAAATTCATAACAATTTGGTTCAATAGTCATTTACATTTTAAAAAATTATAAGGAATCCCTCATTCCCAATTTGGAAGAAAACATTATTTTATGTCAACTTAATGAACATATCACCATTTTAAGATGATGTTGTATAAATATCTATAACCCCAACTCAAACATGAATCTATTTTTCTATATATAGTCATTTATGGATTTTTTTGTTAGAATAAACATTTTATTGATGGATTCCATTAAATGGAAAATACTAATTAAAATTTAAATGTTTTATTTCCTGGAAGAAACTTTACATCTTACTAATAAAGATATTTTAAAACTATCCAAAATTTAATCAAATA
This sequence comes from Viscum album, assembly GCA_963277665.1. Lineage (NCBI taxonomy): Eukaryota > Viridiplantae > Streptophyta > Magnoliopsida > Santalales > Viscaceae > Viscum > Viscum album. The sequence goes on from OY728127.1 coordinate 1,279,614,190, forward strand.
TAGGAACAATTAAATCCATGATATATTTGGACAAATTGACAAGATAATCAAATATTTCTCTAATAATTCATGTAATTTTAAACTGAGATACATCAATTATAGAGGCAATGTTGAGCTTGTAATAAATTTGTAAATAACTAAACCTATTTAAAAAGTAAATTTTTGTTTAATTACTTTAAAAACAATATATATTGCTTCATTCATTGATGACATATATTTGAATATTGATATTGGTGTAATTAATAAAAATATCAATGGTGGATTTCCTTCACAACCTAAAATGAATCCTTGTGAAACTGTAATGAAAAATGTGAGTAACGATGAACATAAGAGTATAGATAATACAAATTACCCTCATACATAAGATTATAAATATGAATTTGAAAAAATATATATTTATGGTACTTCGTTAACGTTTCCACAATTTTTAGAACCATTAATAGAAAAATAATCCACTGAAAAACTTTTTGAAATTTAATAACCTATCATGATACAAAAATAAATTTCATGAGAAGATGGATTTATATAAATAATTAAGAAGGATTAGATTTTTTTTCTAGAACTATATATTAATAATGATCAAGAAAATTTTAAATTACCACTTCTGTGTTATAGGATAATCCCACCAAAAATTAATATTTTTATTGAAGAGTTGTATAAATAATATTTTTAAACTATCAATCTAGTTAACTTCAATATTTAATTTTTGATTTATATAATAAATTATATTGTATTAAAATTTCTTGCAAAAAATGCACTCTCACAAAATTAAATTCAAAGGATGTGAGAAAGTGAGTTTAAGAATAGATGTTTCAATATTTTCCATATATGATTTCATTATTAAATGTAAATATATTGGGATCATTATCATTTCCATACCATAAGAGAGTGTAAATTCAAATAGTTAGTTCTTGATTTATGTTATTAGATAAATGATATTCCCAATTCCATTTATTCCACTTTATAGGTTAGAGAGATCAATCATTTTTGAAGAGTCATTCAAATTTAAATAAACAAAGAAACACCCACTAATGTGATAGAAGATATTTTATTTTTTATGAAACATAGTCCTCATAGATTAATTTTAGGTTTTAAATATAGTATATAATCAGTTTAACAAACATGAACATCTCATTATTAGGATAACTTTTCTAAAAATATATAATAACATCATTAAGGTTTATAAAGGAACATTTTTATTATAATTAGAATAATAATATTCATATTCAATAAAATTTATTTCATAAAATAGCCAGTTAAAAATCATTCATTTCAATATTTAGTAAGATTTATTGGTGTTTTACTAAAATTATTTCTGATTTTTCATGGAATAAAACACACACTATTGTTTAAAAAATTAAAATTTTTATTTCCAAATATTTTTTTAATGAACATGATAATGATTATCATGTGGAGCGTATCAATAATAAAATTTATTTATACCAATTTCCCATCCATTGTATTGTATAATCATGTTTTTTAGTCATATACAATATGGTAAATAATGAATCTAAAAATCGTTATAAAGAAACTAATAATTATGAATAGAAAATAATGATGAGTATAATGAACTTGTAATGAATTTTTAATGTGGAGATATTTAAATTTCATAAATCTACATAAATTTTAAATGAAAATTATGAAATTAAATAAATTAATTAAAATAAATTATATTTTTCAAATTTAAAAAAAGTACAAATGTTTCTAGAAATCATTTAATATCCATATTAATTTAAAAATAATCTAATTTTCATGATGAAATTGTTTCATAAATTAATGTATTTAAGTCGCATAAACCGTCTTTGATCTATAAAACCCCCCTCAAGTACGAGGTGAAAGAAATATCTATAAAACTGATTTTTTTTATTTCTTAGTTGAAAATGTGAAATTCCCCATCATAATTTCAAAATTGATGTTATTAAAATAAGAGAAACAACTTCTATAATTCCTTAAAAGATAGATAAAATCCTTAGTATGGACTTAAACTAGTTTAATAAGAATCATTCCTTACACTTTCATTCATACAATTTTGTTGGAGGAAAATTCAAGACATATTCGATGGTTAAATAAGAGATCAAACCCAGCACTGTTATATGTTTCAAAAAATTAATTCACAACCATTTAGGATTCAATAAATATATTTTCAAACCCTAACAATCAATGGGTTATCCCCATTCATATTTTAATAAAAAGAATTTATTTTGAATATCACTAAATATAATTATTAATGATTATAGCTTCTAGGATTCCAAATAAATGGATGATGTTCATAGAATATACAATATCAATTGTGTTAGAGGGAAGGACCATTTTAGAATTTCATTGATTTATTAAATGTTTTCATATTATCTATATATAGTCATAATTAATTTATTGATTGATAATATAGTTATTTTATAATCTACATAACTTAAAGGATCAAGATAAAAATACATTCACATTTTCATTGTGACATTTTCTTTTCTATGAATTACCTATGGTTTATTTAATTATCTAGTAATTAATGATTATTTTTTTATATTTTTTGGAGATTCGCTGAAGTATTTATAGATGAAATCACTTTCTATAGATCATCATCTAAGATCTTTCTTATGTGTGAAACATTTTTATTTAAAACTATCATTTATATAATTATTGTTCTTATTTATGAAATATGAAATTTCATGATTTATATATATATGAATTGGAATTTTTCATGTTGTGTCTCAAACTATAATAAAATTTTACAATTCCAAGGATGACGTAATTAACTCAATGCCCTACCCGAAAACTATGAGACATGTGAAATAATTCACTGGTCATAATAGATTTTATAAGTGGATTCTAATTTAATTTAGAAAAATATATTTTTTGTAATATATATTAATGAAAATATCAATATATATTGTCTATGATGGGTGAAATAAAAATATTTTATGTTGTTTGAAGAAAATTAGAATCCCCACCCCTTCCCCAACCACCAAAGTGGGGCATTCCCTTTGAAATAATGATTGATGATTTTATTTTTTTACATGGATTAGTTTTTTATACAATTATTAGAAAATACTATGTCATTTATTATAAATATTGGAATCTAGATCAATTAAAATCCATTTACCACGCCACATTATGGCTTGATATGGTTATTTTCATTTCATTATAAGATTTTAGAAGTTAGTTATTAGGCTCAAAGGTGATTTTTTTAATTCTAATTTTGAAATAATTTTTTAATGAAAATTAATAATGATAACCAAGGGTTTAGAGATGGATATCACTACTTTAAGAATTAAATTTATGAATAAAGGATAATAAATAGAGTTAAAATCTCATAGATGATAATCTTTGGTAAACAAAAACATTTTTTGAGGAAGAAATAAGATATTTCAACCTATTATAGAAACATTTCATGAAAAGAAATTATATTCTAGTAGGAAAGATAAACTTTGGTTTTAAATGTTAGTGATTTACCTAGATAATCATGAAACCCACCATTATATTTCTTAAATAAAAAAATCTAATAATGAGACTGATTGAAAGAATTATAGTTTGGAAGATCCTTCCTATAGCATATAGGTTGTGACCAAATGATATAAAAATGAATTCCTAATTATGAATTTCAATAATTGTAATTTTTTTCTTAATTTACAATATTCTGTCCTATTTGGATGTTAAATAACTACTAGTAATGTTATGGAATTTGGTTTATATTCAACATATTTTAGTCCAACTAACATCATGGAATATTTTCCGTGAGAAATTAAACCACACAATATTAACTCCTATTATATAATGTATTTTATTAAAGGGGTAGTGATTTAATTGGAAAAATAGCAAATTATTTCATAAACTGTTAAATATTTCATGCAATTTATAATATATATATGTGGGAAGAATCAATCCTCAATTGAGCCGATGATCCCAAAACCATTACACAGTTTGTGGAAGGAAATGTATTTTCTATATTTTGATTGGTATATTGGTTAATATATAACCATGGTAAAAAATTCATTAATAAATATTTAAATTGTTTTTATGGAGTTATTTAGTAAATTATATGGTTTTAATACCCTATCACCCAAAAATATTAAGGTATAAACTATCAAATAGTTAAATGAAACAAATTTTCAATTAGTATTGGGCACCAAAATTGGAAAGATTAGGGTTTGAAACAAGATTATGTATAATGGTTTTATATAAATGATTTTAAAACCAAATCTATAATTACACATTTTGTATTATCCTATGTAAAATACTTTATATTTCTCGTTGAATTCAAAAAAAATAATATTTCTGGGTTCTACTATCATGTAACAAGAATATTTTTTATACTAGAAAAGAAAGTAAATTCAACTTATAGGAGTTATAATAAAGTATAAAAAAATCATCTGAATATTCTAGGATATATTAATAGAAAAAATATCTTTTCATGATATAGGGATTCTCAAAAAATACTACATATTAACTGTTATATTTACTATAAAATAAAATAATTTTTGGGATATTTTAATTTTATATTGTATGAAAAATTAATTATTAATCATGTTGTTCATTTTGGTGTTTTCCATATATCAAATCTGGACTACTAAATACCGTTCATAATAAATGAGAACTAATTAAATCCATTAATATATTTTTCAAATGACCTTCAGCAGGAAGGGGTCTACATTCATGTTGTTGGGTAAATCTAAGCATTAGGTTATGTATTACTAACTTGTTTTTTGGGTTTCTTAAGAAATATAAATTTAATTTTCACAAAAAAAATAATGATACAATGAATAGATTTTAAAAAATATATGTAGGGGGAAGGAAAAACCTATATTAAGTAGATATAATATTTTTTTATCGTTGTTTAATATTTTTAATATTTTAATTCGAATATATTTTTATTAGTTTATCTTATCCTAATTTCTAAATGTTTTGAGCTTAAATCAAATTCCACTTGTGAATAAAAAATTAATTTCAATCTAAATAACCAATTTCTTTCATGGAATTGAACAGAAATGAATTATAAAATGTGATTTATTTTAGCTTCAATTTTTTAGAAATTCATGAAATGAATATAGGATTTCGAATTCTAGGCCATGAATATAGTCCAAATGTGAAAATGAAATACTCATGTGGTATCAAAAATATATTTTTTATATTTAATTCACAATTCCCTCATCTCTTATTTGAATTAAATAATGCTCTATTTGACTATAATTTTTAATTTTTATAAAAAAAATGTGGGATTTGAGGAACATTAAATTGAAATGGTTGAGGTAATTTGTCTAGGATTAAAATAAAACTTTTCACATTATCTTCATTAATTTATATAACCTTTTAATTTTATCATTCATATACCTTAGTATCCATGAAGAACCTTGTTATTTAGCCAGATTACAAGATAGGATACCCTATCAAACATACTATTGATGTTCATTGTATGATCATGTAGAATATTGTATGTGTGTGTGGGGGGGTGTGATGGTTGTCTTGTGGTGTGGTATATCATTTTGAGATTCCTTTTGGGAAAAATAATTTTTTTAGATGAAAAGGTGGTTTTGTTGCTACTACTTATGGGATGATAAATGATAAATCAATTTAAGATTGATTAGTTAAAAATGTTTTAAAAACGAAAGTTGATGGAATGTTTTATAAAGGTGAAATGTGGTATTATAACATCAAATACAGAATATATATCACACCCACAATTTTAAATTCAAAGAGACCTCACTAACTTCAAATGTGAATAAGAGAATGATTTAAAAAGATAAAAAATAAAGTAATATCTATGAATTATATTGAGTGGGTCATTTTATATTCTAAAAATAATGAATGTATATACTATCATTAAGTAATTTTTTATTTTTAGATCTGATTTATTAAAAAATAAAAAAATAATACCATACATGATGGGAAACTAAAATAATTGATTTTCACTTTAAAAATAGACAAACCATATTTTTCTACATCATAATTTTCATCATTTGAAACCCACAAAACATTTATCCTCAAATAAATCTGAAAATACATCCTGCTCAATATATTTATTTTATTAAATATGGTGGAGATATATGAATTTCTCAATCTTATGCTGACCGCTTCATTTATTTAAATGAGAATAATTTTTAAAAAATGTATTATATAAAGACCCGTAAAATTCAAGGGAAATTTTTTCGTAATTTCTTTGGGATTTTACGAGTATGCAGTTTCTGACGCCACCTGATTCCGAGGCCCGGTGTTTCCAGAATTGATTTCCTAAGTTTATCTCTGGTACATTCAGTGAACAAACAAGTGGGTTTTTCTAAATTTTGAAACGGTGCTCGGAATCGAAATCTGAGGGCACCGATGAAGCCGTAGTGCCAGTAATTGCTTAAGAAGACCTTTAATGGATTTTCATTTTCTCGGGAGGAGTTGTTAAAAATTAGGGAATGAAATGATAGGTAAAATAAATTGTGTGAATTTTTTTTATCCATGGTAGTTTAATTCTCTCATGGGAAGTTGTTGTTGGGGCCCACAACCACCCAACATCCCATGTGAGGTTATGAGGGTAGTGGGTCCCACATGATCCCCCATCTTCTCATATTCCCAAACTAATCTAATCTCCCTCTTAAGTGTGTAACCCTTAAAAGATCCCATTAATTTGTGACCTTCCCCCTCCCAACATTTATTCAATGCCAACTCTTTAATTTAATTAAGTGAGTTATGTATTTTGAAATTTGTAATTTTGAAAGGCATAACATTAGAAAATAAAATGAGAGGGACCTTATTTTATTAGGTTGGCTTGTGGTGTAAGGGGATTGGGAGAAGAAAACTCTACGTCTGAAGAACTTCATCTTCCTCATTGTAGAACGCGAAGAACGACGGAGCACCAAGGAGAGATGGAGTGTCGTTCTTTCCTTTCTCCGCAGCCGGTGTGAGACGTCATCCTCTTCTTGGATGCTCTCCAACACTGTCATCGAACCACCACCGTGATGTTGTTTCCTGTGACACTAGCTTCCATGAATCTCTTTGAGGTAGGGGTTAACTTCAAATTTAATCAATTAAATTTTCGCTTTAATTGTCGATGTGATTACTCGTTCTTGGCCGCTTGCTTTTGGTATAACGGGAGGAGGTCAGACCGCACAAACACAGTTGACCCTCCTCCCCATTTTTGTTGTATTTTCATGTCTTGGAATAGAGGATGCACGGTGCAACGACACTGCGCGAAAACGAGGGAACTGCAGCCGGAGCAGGCCGCGACAACGGAGCGCGGCGCCGTCGCGTCGTGCCGGAGAAGCCGAAAGAGGCCGCAACCGAGAGCAGGTTGCGGTGAAGGGGCGCGGCGCCATCGCGCCATCCTAGAGCACTAAGGAGGTCCAAGGGCGGGGCGGGCCGTGGCAGAGAGGCGCGGTGCCATCACGCCGCATCGGATGGAAAAGAGCTACGGCTTATGGCCCCGGCGGTTCTGGGAGGCGGCTAGCTCAGCTGGCCGCCGACACACCCTGGAGGCGGGACCTCTGTGAGTCCCGCATGAACCGAACGACGTGCCATAATGGTCGGCTGCTACCCTGGAAAATCGGGGGTTGAAACCCTCGGTCAACGGACAAGGCAGACCCTGTGGGGTCCACCGTTCGGTTCGAAGGGGGCGGCATTCTCGCCCCTTCTGCGTCCGCTCAGCACGCGTGCGCCCGCACTGAGCCGGATCGGCCGCGCCAGGCCGGACCGCCCACGTCGTGTCGTGCTGCCCGTGCTGGGACGGACGCCCGCGCCAGGCCGGGCGGCGCCGGATAGGCCGGACCCGTGCCAGCCGGGCTAGGCCACGCCCAACAGGGCCGGACCTAGACACGGGTCAGATAGACCCAGTTCGAGCCGACCCAGGGGTATCAGACCGGGTCGGACCGGGCCCGAACCCCCTGTTTTCCAGACAGAACCGTTAAAATGCACATAACATAGGCTACAGATCTCCAATCGATGCACCGTCAGTTGGATAGCCATCCGTGAATTGATACGGTCATTTCGTTATATTACACTCAAGGTTTCACAGAACGTTGGGTATGTCCGAGTTGGTTCGAACAAGAAACTAACCGGGCCCTCGGAGCGGAAACACTTATAACTTGAGCTCCAGTCGTTCGATTGACGTTTCATCGAATTTGTTGGATTCCTCTTAGTGAGACTGTTCTTTTGGCTTACTCTGCTTGAGGTTTGGACATAGTTGGAGTATGGTCGGGTTGGTTTTGACTTAAAAACCAACCGGGCCCCTAGGACGGAAAAGCCAATAACTCTCAGACTGGGTGTTCGATTGACGCGCCGTCTGTCGCGATGAGTTCCTTTTGATGAGACCAAACTTTGAGATACATCAACTTCAGACTTCATGTCAGTTGATGTGTCGACCCCCTTTGCTTGTGGAGCGGACCCTCCAAGAATCGAGCATGCTGTGTGCGGGAACCCTAGAGCAGGCTGCGATTGCGACGACAGTGACGACTGTACTGGGATCCTCCATGGGTTTGGCAGTGACGATGACCATACTATAATCCTCCTTAGGTTCGATGGTAATGACTACTATTCTTGTATCCTATGTGGGTCCAACAGAACTTGATTAGTGTTCTTGTATCCTATGTTGGTCTGGAAGTATTTGACTTTGTACTTGTATCCTACGTGGGTCCGACAGAGTAGCTGGTCTTGTATCCTTTGTGGGTCCAACAGCTTAGTTGGTCTTGTATCCTATGTGGGTCCGACAGCTTAGATGAATCAATGGCTACATCTGATCATCTCTATTGTCTTACAAGGAAGTATACCTGTGTGAGGTGAGTCTTGACTTTCAATCATTATCTTCGATATGATTGACTTGCTTTCCTGTGTGGATTGGGTTGTGATTTCCTATGTGGATTGGGTTGTACTATCCTGTGAGGACTAGATTGAACTTGGGCTCAGATGTTGGAGCCGAATAGGAATTGATGACTTATGTATATGTATGCGCATATACCTAAGTAGGGTTGGTTGTTACTTCGTGATTGTAACTTTCCTTTGTGGTTTATCCTTCGTGGATTCTGAGAGACCACCGGGGGTCTCAGGGTCCCTACTGAGTAGCGTATACTCACCCCTGCACGGGCTATGCCCGCACTACGTTGTGTTGGATGCAGACGATGGACAACACTGATCGTGGTAAGAGCTCGTGGAGCTGGACGGTACCTGGAGGAGGATCTCTAGATGGGACGTACACGGAGCGGAAGGCTGGAGTCGAGGAGAAGAGGAGACTATATGTACCCACCCTTTAGGTGGGATTTATAGAGGACGTCTCAGTGTTGCTGATTTACATTTCTGCCACAGTGCTCTCTTTTCAGTTGTACTTTACTTTCAGTTGGGTTTGTTTTCTTGCCCATTTACTTTCCATCACATACCTTTGTACTCAGTTTACTTAGTGTTTACTTCTGCTTGCATACTCTATGGTGTTTTTTTACTTATATAAAGGAAATTTCTTACCTGATATTGGGATATACGCCTTTGGTGCTAGTCACCAGCCCCTGGCCTATGGAAGGCGGGCTTGTGGTAGTCACAGCACGGGTCCCGTGGACGAGTCGTGACAAATTGGTATCAGAGGAGTTCGGTTCTACCGCAGAACTCGGGACTCTGATCTATCTTCCATGTGAAGCAATAGTGTTAAGGGTATTGAGTGTGGTTATTAGTCCAAGGAGTCCAGTGTTGGTGTGGCAGCCGACGTATCCATATACCAGGACCCTGACATCTTATTTCCGACTCACTGCATGAAAACATTTATTGCATGTGTGATTTGAATGTTTTCTTTGTGATTACTTTGTGTCAGCTCACTAGGTATACTATATTGACCATGGTGCACCTGTTTCCTTTCAGTATGGCCCCATGATGGCAGCCATCTAGGGTTTTCAACTTTGTGCGAGACGACAGCCCACCGACTGACAAGGCCTCGGTGCACGACCCTATTACAGTGGATGAACCGGCGGTACCTCTACCCGCCGAGCCATCGATGCCACCAACCCCCACCGCTGAGGGTGCACATCGCCTTAGTGCACTGCACGAGTTTCAGAATCAGAGACAGCCCAGGTTTTGTGGGGAGACAGACCCTCAGGCATCTGAGGATTGGCTGGAGGCTGTTGTACGAGTCTTCAGGTTAGTTGGGACACTAGTAGACCTCATAGTGATCCTTGCAGTGAGTCTCCTACATGCGGTAGCAGGTAGATGGTGGATGCTGATGCTTCATGTGCACGACGAGGCGTCTATCTTTAGGTCGGACATCGAGAGCCTCTTCTGCTCGATGTTTTTTCCATCCACCCTCTGTGCGGTGCGCATTGATGAGTTACTGCAGCTACGGCTGGCCGTCATGACGGTAGCCCAGTACTCGGCGAGATTTACCGATCACTTGCGCCATTCCACAGACATGGTACAAGACCCATTATTTCGGGCCTGGACCTTCAAGCAGGGACTGAGGCATGAGATCAGGGAATCTATGATCTCCCTCATCATTCTGACGCAGACAAGAGTACTGAAGCGATCCCTTCTCACAGAGAGCTTTCTTGTTGAGCCTACACCAGCAGCGAGACCTACCGCAGGGTGGCATGTAGCTGAGTCTTCTGTAGCTGACAGTCGATGGATTTCAAAGGGGTCCATGTAGACCATACCATCAGGAGGACGACCTCAGGATACTGGCTCAGAGGTGCGGGGCACATGGCACAAAGCCAGCCTTATGAGGAGCAGACAGTACTATGCATGCGGCGGGCAGGGCCACATGGCTCATAACTGTTCGACACGCCATACAGAGGAGCAGCAAACGGTTGAGGGACCACCCAGGCAGAGGCAGAGGTTTGACCATGGCGGTCCACATGGATTAGGAGGATGAGAAAGAGGAGCTGGCCCAGCGGCAGGTGGTGGACGACATTTTGTGGCTCTAGCACCACCACCACTAGGAGGTCCACCCTGACCATAGGGAGCTGGCGGACAGCGGTAGGCTCATCTTCAGGCAGTGGAGGCATATGATGTAAAGACCCAGAAATTTCAAGGAAGTTTTTTTCTTAATTTTTTTTGGAATTTTACAAGAACGCAGTTTCTGATGGCGCCAGATTCTGAGGCCCGGTGTGCCCAGAATTAATTTTTGAAGTTTAGCTCTGGTACGTTCAGTGAACGAACGAGCGGGAATTTCTAACTTTTGAACCGGTGCTCGGAATCGAATTCCGAGGGCACCGATGAAATCGCAGTGCCGATATTTTCTTAGAAATGCCTCTTCCGGAGTTGCGTTTTCTTGTGTGTGGTTTTTAATTTTTGGGCTTTAAGTTAAGAAATAAAATAATGTGGTACGACAAACTTTATTTTATTTCACTTAAATCCACTTAAACCCACTTTAAGCTGCTTAAGCTGAGTTGAAGCGGATAGGGTGGAACCCAAAATATCCTACCCTCTTGGTAGGATATTTGTGAGGTGGGGCCCGCACGAGCCCCTTTGTTTCTTTTCCTTTAAGTAACGCACCCGCAAAAACCCCTCTTTAATGAAAGTCAACCGTGTGTTTTTCTGGTTAAGAAACGCCCAATTAATTGGGCAGTTAAATCGTTATAATTAATTCAACGAATTAATTGTTCGTTTCTTATCTTTTGAATTTCAAAAGCATAGGTCAATAATAAAATAAGGGTTGAACTTATTTTATTTAGTTGGACTTGTGGCATGGAGAGAATTTGGAGGAAAGCATTCTTCTTCGATGTAGAACGCGAAGAACGCGAAGAACGCGAAGAACGCTCCGACCTCTGACGAAGAACGCCAAACCCTCAGAGATTGACGACGCGACGCCGTGTACCGCGACGTCAACGATGCTTCTTCCGCGACGCTCCTTCTGTGATGCTTTCTTATGCGACGATAAAATCCGTGACGAACCCTCGCACGATGACGCTTGAGGTAGGGGATTTTTATTTTGGTGTTTTATTATCTTTTGAGAAATGAACGACGAGCGCGGACCAAACAATTCCAAGTTGATCCACGGATCGTCCGTTCATGCGGATTGATGTTGAGGATTATTATTTAATTTGTTCGTGATTATTACCTTGACGATCTTCATGAAATATGACCTTTTTCTATCAATTAACGAGAGGGGGACGGACCGCACAAACACGGCTGACCCCCCTCCTTATCCTTGTGGGTTTCTTTTGTGGATTGAAACGGGGATGGCGCGGTGCCGTTGCACCACGCGGAACGTGCGGCAAGGAAGGCGCGGTGCCGTCGCGCCGCGTCGTGAAAATGAACAAGGGCGCGACGTCGTCGCTCCGCATCGGAGAATCCCAAAGACATCCGAGGATGGCGTCGGGCCATGGCGAAGGGGCGCGGCGCCATCGTGTCGTGCCGGAGAACCACGAAGACAATGCGTTTTGTTAATTGACGTGCGGATTGTCGGGCGATGACAAACGATGCCGCAAGGTAATTTTTAGGCCTCTACAGTGAAGGTCGGGTCCCAGGTGGACCGTTGGTGAAGACGACAGGAGAAATGGACCACCGAAGCGCGTCCGGTGGTCTGCGGAAGGCGGGGGCGCGCCGCCGGAGGTCTGGCGGCGGTGGTTGCCGCCAGCCTCAATTAGCGGCGAGGGTGGGGGAGCCGCGCACCCCGCCCGCGGCTTCCACGCGGTCGCGCTGGTCGTGCCATGGCTGGCCGGTCGGGCCGGGCCGCACCATCCGGGCCGGGCCAGGCCCAGCCGGGTCGGGTCGACCCGGTTCAGGCCGACCCAGGGGGGTCGGGCCGGGTCGGTCCGGGCCCAGACCCCCCATTTTCGGACCCCTCACGGTCTTTCACCCATATCGTGAGCTTTAGACCTCCGATCGACGCACCGATAGTGGAGATGCGATCCTGGGATCGAGACGGTCGTTTCGGTATATCGTACTCAAGGTTTCGGAATACTTTGGGTTCGGCCGGGTTGGTTCGGATATGAAACCAACCAGGCCCTCGGAGCGGAAACACTTATATCTTGAGCTCCGGACGTCCGATTGACGTGCCGTCGACTTTTTGGGATTCCTCTAAGTGAGACAGAACTTTTGGAACTTTTCTCCCGAGTTTTGGTTGCTTTTGGATAGTGGCCGGGTTGGATTGTACCCGAAATCCAACCGGGCCATTGGAACAGAAAAGCTGTTATCTTTCAGACCAGACGTCCGTTTGACTAACCGTCAGTGGCGTTGGTAATCTCGTGGAGAAACGGTCCCTTTGATTATATCCTGTGAGTGTTCGGTGTACATTTGAGATACGGCTGGGTTGGTTCGCTCACGAAACCAACCAGGCCCCTGGGACGAAAAGGCTAATAACTCACAGACCGGGCGTCCGATTGACGCGCCGTCTGTTGCGTTGAGACCCCTATGACGAGGCGGTCTGTTGAGATACATCTTCGTGGGAATTTGTGTTACTTGGAACATCGACCAGTAGCTCATGGAGCGGACCCTCCCGGAGGTGAGCGTGCGGAGTATGGAGACCGTGTAGCCGACTGAGACCTGACGACTTCTTTTCCGATTCATTTCGGAGTGACTTGCATAGACCAGTGGGAGCACTACTTTGTGAGGTGGCAGACCCACGGCGGAGGAGCACTACTGTGTGAGGTGGCAGACCCGCGGTACTCGATAGGAGGAGTACCTTTGTAGGCTATGAGGGGGAGCACTACTGTGTGAGGTGGCAGATCCATGGCGGGAAGCACTACTGTTTGAGGTGGCAGGCCCGCGGTACTCGACAAGAGGAGTACCTCAACAGTCTTAGGTTGGTGAGCAGTACCTCAGAGTCGTGACAGGACCACTGTACTCTCCAGAGACGGAGCTCTTTAGTAGTTATAGTTTTGATAATGAAAATCCTGGTTTGAGATGAGACTTTTGACCTTTGTGTATACCTCATGATTGAGATGGGTCACTTGATAACTTAGGTATATGTATGGGCATATACCTGGGTAGGGGTTATCCGTTGATTTTGTGATCTTGGTGTTTTTCTCATGATTGAGATGGGTTACTTGATAACATAGGTATATGCATGAGCATATACCTAAGTAGAGGTTATCTGTTGAGATCTTCTTTGAGGTTATCCTTGTTGGTTTTAGTGAGACCTTGAGGGTCTCGGGGTCCCTACTGAGTATTGTTATACCCACCCCTACACGGGATATGCCCGCACCTCGTTGTGTTGGTTGCAGACGACGGGCAGAGCTGACGGAGGCCGAGTGTTCGAGGACTGGACGGTACTCGGAGGTGGACCACTCGACGAGTCAGTATCCCGTGGTGGACGATCCAGGAGCTGCGCTATATGTACCTACCCTTCAGGTAGGATCTGTGGTGGACGATCCATGAGCTATGCTCTCTGTACCTACCTTTCAGGTAGGATCCAAGGAGGACGACCCAGGAGCTGCTTCCTTCCTTCCACCTGTTTGTCTTTTTCTGTTGTACTTTATTTCAGTTGTAACTACACTTTCAGTTGGATTTTTATTCGGGCCCATTTACTTTTCATCACTTTCTTTTTTACGTAGTGTTTTACTTCCGCTTGTACTCTGTGGTGTTTTGTTTACTTTTATAAATGCAATGACTTCCCAGTTTTCGGGATTTACGCCTTTGGTGGTAGTCGCCATCCCCTGTCCTTTGGAAGGCGGGATTGGGGTAGTCACGGCACGGGCCCCGAGGACGAGTCGTGAAAAATTGGTATCAGAGGAGTCAGTTCTACCGCAGAACTTATACTCTGATATTTTTCTTTCTGTGAAGTGATAGTGTTAAGTGTACCGAGTGTGGTTTTCAGTTCAGGGAGTCCAGTGTTGGTGCGGGCAGCCGACGTATCCATACACCAGGACCCTAAAAACTGATTTCCGACTTTGTGCACGAAAACACTGATTGCGTGTGTGTTTCCATAAGTTTTAAATGTCATCTCAAACCAGGTCAGATCACCAGGTATAAATCGTTTGACTGTGTCACATTGATTCTTTCAGGATGCCTCCCCGTGGACGACCAGCTAGAGCCCCGAGAGTGGTACGTACTGACATCCCACTGAGTGACGAGGCCTCAGTACAGGGCCCTATCCCAGTTGAGGCACCAGAGGAGGCACCAGCGGTACTACTACCAGTTGGGCCACCGATGCCATCAGCCCCAGCAGCAGAGGGTGCACGTCGCTTGAGCGCACTGCACAAGTTCCAGCTCCAGAGGCCACCTAGGTTCCAGGGAGGGATGGACCCGCAGGCGGCTGAGGATTGGCTGGAAGCTGTGGTGAGAGTCTTCAGGCTAGCGGGGACGCCAGCAGACTTCATGGTGATCCTTTCTGCCAGCCTTCTTCAGGCAGCAGCCGGTAGATGGTGGAGCCTGATGCTCCAGATACATGACTAGGCGACACTTCTATGGGTAGAATTTGAGAGCTTATTCCGGGCAGAGTTTGTACCAGCCACCCTTCGAGCGGTGCGTATACAGGAGGTACTTCAGCTGCGTCAGGGCAGCATGATAGTGGCGCAGTATTCAGCGAGGTTCACAGACCTCTCGCGCTACTCCACAGATATGGTACGAGACCCGTTCTTCAGGGCCCGAACCTTCGAGTAGGGACTCAGGCGAGAGATTAGAGCTTCTATTGTTTCTCACATCATCCCAACATAGACAGGGGTGTTGGAGTGAGCCCTCTTAGTGGAGATTTTCCTTGCTGAGCATTCTCCAGCATCAGGACCCACAACTAGCCGGAATGCGGCAGAGTCTTCTATAGTAGGCAGTAGACAGATGAAGCAGAGGTCCAAGAGGACCAGACCTACAGGTGGTCGACTGCATGACTCATGGTCGCTAGTACGAGGCACCAAGGGGAGGGATAGAGCCAGACCTTCCATGCAGTGCTACTCCTGTGGCGGGATTGGTCACATGGCACGTGACTGTCCGACCCGCCATGCAGATGACTAGTGGATAAATGAAGAACATCCCAAGAAGATGCCGGGGTTCGATCGAGACGGACCACAAGGAGAGGAAGGCCGAGGGAGAGAAGCTGGCCATGCAGCTGGGGGTGGACGACACTACGAGGTGTTTCCACAACCACCACTAGGAGGTCCACCCCGACCGCAGGGGGTTGGTGGACATGGGAGAGCTCAGCTTCAGGCAGCTGAGGCCTATGATCATGGAGCTCCAGAAGTAGATAGACAGGAGCAGAACTAGTGGATACGTCCCTTGTACTTCTAGTTCCATATTGCTGTTGTATACGTGTCTTTGTACTATGAGATGCAATAATAAAAAGACACTTATCATTGTGATGTTTTTTTCCTATCCTATTGTTTGGTTGATACTGAGAGGTCCCGATTATAACTGTTGACTTGACCCTCACTTTCTAGATTTCTACGGGAGGAGACCCAGTGACCTCACACTGATGCTGACAGTGTGACTCGACCCTTGGAGGCGAGAGTGACGGTTGGATATCTTGGTATTGACGTCGAGGCCTTACGATGTCATCCTTGGTATGTATTAGTATCATTCATGTCATGATTTAATATATTAGGCAATGGGCATGGTTCGTCCAGAGGATGAGACCGAGTTTCTCGTTTCCGCAAAGGAGAAGTTTTAGCACCTCTTTCAGTTCGTAGTCAAAGAAGGTACATATCATCCAGGAGTGGATGAAGACTGCACAGTGCAGTAAGAAACAGGAAACTGGCACCAGTCTTAGAGACTCGGGCATGTTAAATGTTTCAAGAAGTGGAAGCTTTAAAGAGAGATGATTCTGCGAAGCAGCATACATGGAGGCAGAGCTAGGAGAGCAGCATGAGGTGTTGTACATCTTAACATGCTACAACCACCTGCTTTAGTTATTCCTGCCAGGCTCAGGGAGCTGGAGGGCGTGGGAAGAGTGTGGCTGCTTGCGGTCAAGGAGTGTGACCCAATGGCTCTAAAAATGATTCAAGGGACAGTCTGTGTCCACTACTAGCTGTTGTAGTAATAGACGTCGATATGAATCATTCCTTGTTTTCACAAATCTTGTCCCAGACCTAGAGTTTCCGGTAAGCCGTGGACTTGACCCTCATGTCTGGAGATACCATGGGAGAAGACTCGATAATCACACTTACGCCGATGGTGTGGTCAGACCCTCGAGGTGAGAGTTTTGGTTGGAATCTCTTGGTGGCAGCGTCGAGGCCTTACGACGTTGGTTTGAGTATGGACTGGGCAATCACAGTTCATACACAAATTGAAGGTATTAGGCAAAAAGGTTGTGGTTTAACTACGACGTCAGAATGGGTTTTCCCTGGTCGGTGAAAAAGGAAACCCCAGGCAACACAGGATAAACTCATGCTCTGGAGGGTGCGACCGATCACTCTTGAGATGGTCAACCTTACCCTTGTGGCAGTAGTTGTTTTGAGTTTCAGTTCAAACAATAATTGGAGGCCTCATGAGTTCCAGGATAACGATCACGTTCTTATATAGCTCTCACCTCGATGAGGTTTACGGAGATGTGGCCAAGGTGGAAAGTTATCTCCGAGGTTCAACGGACCTTTCTATGTCCTCAGCTGGGTAGGCGGGGTGGTTTACCGCTTGACCCATCTACCTCAGTTGCACCAGGTGCACGAAGACTTCCACGTATCTCCACTGAGGAGGTACGTGCTTGACCCTTCACATATCATCAACCATGGGGAGCTGGACGATTGCGATGGGGTGTCTTTCATGGAGGTTCCAGTGGGGATAGAGGATCGACAGGAGCGGATCCTTCGAGGACGGCCTATTCCTCGAGTTCGCTTTCATGGGCAGTACAGGAACCTCCAGGTAAGCACATGGGAGAGGAGGGCTCAGATGCGTGATCAATACCGCATTTGTGACCCTAGTTTGTGTTGATGCTTTACGGGGACGTAAATCCCTGAGGTGGGAGTAATGTAAAGAACCAGAAATTTCAAAGAAATTTTTTTCTTAATTTTCTTTGAAATTTACAAGAACGCAGTTTCTAACGGCACCTGATTCTGAGGCCCAGTGTGCCTGGAATTAATTTCTGAAGTTTAGCTCAGGTACGTCCAGTGAACGAATGAGTGGGTTTTTCTAACTTTTGAACCGGTGCTCGGAATCGAATTCTGAGGGCACCGATGAAATCGCAACGCCAATATTTTCTTAGAAATGCCTCTTCCGGAGTTGCGTTTGCTCGGGTGTGGTTTTTAATTTTTGGGCTTTAAGTTAAGAAATAAAATAATGTGGTACGAAAAACTTTATTTTATTTCACTTAAAGACGCTAAAATCCACTTTATTCTACTTAAGCTGAGTTGAACCGGATAGGGTGGAACCCAAAATATCCTACCCTCTTGGTAGGATATTTGTGAGGTGGGGCTCGGATGAGCCCCACCGTTTCTTTTCCTCTAAGTAACGCACCTGCAAAAACCCCTCTTTAATGAAAGTCAACCGTGCATTTTTCTGGTTAAGAAACGCCCCAATTAGTTGGGCAGTTAAATCGTTACAAATAATTCAACGAATTAATTGTTCGTTTCTTATCTTTTGAATTTCAAAAGCTTAGCTCAATAATAAAATAATGGTTGAACTTATTTTATTTAGTTGGAATTGTGGCGTGGAGAGAATTTAGAGGAAAGCATTCTTCTTCGACAAAGAACACGAAGAATGCGAAGAACGCGAAGAATGCTCTGACCTCCGATGAAGAATGCCAAACCCTCGGAGATCGACGACATGAAGCTGTGTACCGCGACGTCAACGACGCTTCTTCCACGACGCTCCTTCCGCGACGCTTTCTTTTGCGACGAGAAAATCTGCGACGAACCCTCGCTCGACGACGCTTGAGGTAGGGGATTTTTATTTTGGTGTTCTATTATCTTTTGAGAAAAGAACGACGAGCGCGGACCAACCAATTCCAAGTTGATCCGCGGATCGTCCGTTCATGCAGATTGATGTTGAGGATTATTATTTAATTTGTTCGTGATTATTACCTTGACGATCTTCGTGAAATATGACCTTTTGCTATCAATTAACGACAGGGGGCCGGACCACACAAACACAACCGACCCTCCTCCTTATCCTTGTGGGTTTCTTTTGTGGATTGAAACGGGGATGGCGCGGTGCCGTCGCATCACGCGGAACGTGCGGCAAGGAATGTGTGGCGCCGTCGCGCCGCATCGTGAAAACGAACAAGGGCGTGATGCAGTCGCGCCGCATCGGAGAAACCCAAAGACATCCATGGACGGAGTCGGGCCACGGCGAAGGGGCGCTGCGCCATCACGTCATGCCGAAGAACCACGAAGACGACGTGTTTTGTTAATTGACGTGCGGATTGCCGTTCGACGACAAACGAGGCCACAAGGTAATTTTGAGGCCTCCGCAGTGAAGGTCGGGTCCCAGGAGGACCGTTGGCGAAGACGGTAGGAGAAACGGACCACCGAAGCGCGTCCGGTGGTCCGCGGAAGGCAGTGGCGGCGGCGGTTGCCGCTGGCCCCAATTAGCGGCGAGGGTGGGGGAGTCGCGCACCCCGCCCGTGGCTTCCACTCGGCCGTGCTGGCCGAGCCACGCCGGCCAGGCCGGGCCGGGCCCCACCGGGTCAGGTTGACCCAGTTCGGGTCGACCCATATCGGGCCGACCCAGGGGGGTCGGGCCGGGTCGGTCCGGGCCTAGACCCCCCGTTTTCGGACCCCTCACGGTCTTTCTCCCATATATTGAGCTGTAGAATTTCGATCGACGCACCGTCAGCGGAGATGCGATCCTTGTATTGAGACAGTTGTTTCGGTATATCGTACTCAAGGTTTTGGAATACTTTGGGTTCGGCTGGGTTGGTTCAGATACGAAACCAACAGGGCCCTCAGAGCGGAAACACTTATATCTTGAGCTCCGGACGTTCGATTGACGTGTCGTCGACTTTTTGGGATTCCTCTAAGTGAGAAGGATCTTTTGGAAATCTTCTCCCTTAGTTTTGGTTTCTGTTGGATAATGGCCGGGTTGGATTGTACCCGAAATCCAACCGGACCCTTGGAACGGAAAAGATGTTATCTTTCAGACCAAACGTCCATTTGACGAACCGTCAGCGGCGTTGGTAATATCGTGGAGAATCTGTCACTTTGATTATACCCTATGAGAGTCAGGGTACAACTGAGATACAGCCGGGTTGGTTCGCTCACGAAACCAACCTGGCCCCTAGGATGAAAAGTCTAATAACTTACAGACCGGGCGTCCGATTGACGTGACGTCTATTGCGTTGATACCCTTATGATGAGGCAGTCTGTTGAGATACTTCTTCGTGGGACTTTGTGTGACATGGAGCATCGAACAGTAGCTCATGGAACGGACCCTCCCGGAGGTGAGCGTGCGGAGTACAGAGACCGTGTAGCCGATTGAGACCTGAAGACTGCTTGTCCGATTCGTTTCGGACTGACTTGCATAGCCTAGTGGGGAACACTACTTTGTGAAGTGGCAGACCCACGGCGGAGGAGCACTACTATGTGAGGTGGCAGACCCGCGGTACTCGACAGGAGGAGTACCTCTGTAGGCTATGAGGGAGAGCACTACTGTGTGAGGTGGAAGACCCATGGTGGGAAGCACTACTGTGTGAGGTGGCAGGCCCGCGGTACTTGACAGGAGGAGTACCTCAGCAGTCTTAGGTTGGTGAGTAGTACCTCGGAGTCGTGACAGGACCACTGTACTCTCCAGAGACGGAGCCCTTCAGCAGTTACAGTTTTGATAATGAAAATCCTGGTTTGAGCTGAGACTTTTGACATTTGTGTTTACCTCTTGATTGAGATGGGTCACTTGATAACTTAGGTATATTTATGGGCATATACCGAGGTAGGGGTTATCCGTTGATTACATGATCTTGGTGTTTTCCTCATGATTGAGATGTGTTACTTGATAACTTAGGTATATGCATGAACATATACCTAAGTATAGGTTATCTGTTGAGATCTTCTTTATGGTTATCCTTGTTGGTTTTAGTGAGATCTTGAGGGTCTCAGGGTCCCTACTGAGTATTGTTATACTCACCCCTGCACGGTCTATGCCCACACCTCGTTGTGTTGGTTGCAGGCGATGGGCAGAGCTGACGGAGGCCGAGTGTTCGAGGACTGGACGGTACCCAGAGGTGGACCACTCGACGAGTCAGTATCCCGTGGTGGACGATCCAGGAGCTGCGCTATCTGTATCTACACTTCAGGTAGGATCCGTGGTGGACGATCCAGGAGCTTCGCTATATGTACCTACCTTTCAGGTAGGATCCAAGGAGGACGACCCAAGAGCTGCTTCCTTCCTTCTAGCTGTTTATCTTTTTCTGTTGTACTTTATTTCAGTTGTAACTGTACATTCAGTTGGGTTTGTATTCTGGCCCATTTACTTTTCAGAACTTTCTTTTGTACTTAGTGTTTTACTTCCCCTTGTACTCTGTGGTGTTTTGTTTACTTTTATAAAGGCAATGCCTTCCCAGTTATCGGGATTTACGCCTTTGGTGCTAGTCGCTAGCCCCTGGCCTATGGAAGGCGGGCTTGGGGTAGTCATGGCACGGGCCCCGAGGGCGGGTCCTGACATATGACCACGACACACCAGAGATGATTCTAGGTACAATATGTGTCTACTCCACCACTTCTATAGTTCTTATAGACACAGGAGCAAGTCATTCTTCTATTTCCGCTGCCCTTGTTACGTGCTCAGAGATCCCGATGGAGTCGTTGGCTCGATCCTTACAGCTAGAGACTCATATGGGAGCAGAATCGATGATTACACACTGGTTTCGGTAGTGTGAGTTTACTCTAAGAGGCGAGAGCTTCAGCTATGATCTTCTTGTAGCGGCGTCGAGGCCTTACAGCATCATCTTTGGCATGGATTGGTTATCTACAGTTCATGCTCAGATCAATTGTATTAGGCGCAAGGTGTGGTGTGTTCGCACCGATGGGAGCTGGTTCACCTTCACTATTGAGAAGGGAGTCTTTTCAACGTAGGATGGACTCACATAGAATAGAGTCTAGTCTATCACTCATCAGTTGGCTAGCCTCATCCTTGGAGTAGTTGACGTGAAGAGTCTGAATTTTCCAGTATTGGTGGATCAGTATGCAGACGTTTTTCCTGAAGACCTTCCAGGACTACCTCCTCATAGATAGGTAGACTTCAATATTTACATGTACCCTCGGATAGAACTGATATCTACTCTAGAATATTGGATGGATCCCGCTTAGATTCGAGAGCTACGGGTTCAGCTGGATGACTTACAGGGAAAGGGATTCATCCGACCCAATGTTTCACCCTGGGCTTCCCCAATTTTGTTCGCCAAGAAGGCGGGTGGGAGCTTGCGACTATGTGTCGATTACCATTGCCTAAACTAGGTGACTGTGAAGAACAATTATCTGCTTCCAAGGATTGAATACCTCTTCGATTATCTTAAAGGACCACAGTGGTTCTCGAAGATAGTCCTCAGGTCAGGTTATCATCAGCTAAGAGTCTGGGATGATGATGTGCAGAAGATAGCTTTCAGATGTCGGTATGGCCACTATGAGTTCTTGGTTATGCATTTCGGCGTAGCCAATGATCCAGTAGTGTTCATGAGTCTAATGAACAGGATCTTCCGGCCATACCTCAATTGATTTTTCATGGTCTTCATCAACGACATATTGATTTACTCGACTACTGAGGAGGAGCACGCCTATCACTTGTGGGTTGTACTTGACACACTCCGAGAGCACCGGCTTTATGGTAAGCTCTTGAAGTGTCAGTTCTGGATACGTGAGTTTCACTTCTTGGGACACATCATCTCTGAGGCGGGAGTTTCGGTGGATCCTATGAAGATCGAGGCAATGCTAGCATGGGAGCCACCCAGGAGCCTGATGGAGGTGCGGAGTTTCTTAGGTCTAGCTGGATACTATCAGAGATTTTTGCTAGACTTTTCCAGAGTTGCAGCACCGCTGATAGCTTTGACGAAGAAGGGAAGAACCTTCCTGTGGTCAGATAGATGTCAGCAGGGCTTCTAGGAGCTGAGACAAAGATTCACCAATGCACCCATCTTGAGGCTACCGGAGGAGGGAGTAGGATATGCAATCTACTGTGATGCATCAGGGAACAGAATCGGGTGTGTCCTGATGCAGGAGTGGGCAGTGATCACCTATGGATCATGAATGTTGAGGCAACATGAGCAGAACTATATTACCCATGACCTAGAGTTAGTAGCAGTGGTCTTCGCTCTGAAGATGTGGCAGAACAATCTGATTGGCGAGCGCTTTACAGTCTATTCTGACCACTAGAGTCTCAGGTACATCTTATCACAGAAGGACCTGAACCCGAGACAGTGACGATGGCTCAATTTCATCTTGGACTATGACTTTGAGATAGTCTATACTCTTGGGAAGGGGAACGTAGTGGCAGATTCTCTCAACAGGAGGACGAGAATTCAGCTACTTGGAGTGGCAACAGAGCAGCTAGCTACTTTGCAGATATCCTTTGTGGATAGAGATGGGGAAGCCTTTCTTCAGTCACTCACAGTCACGCCTGCACTTTTTCAGCGGGTCAGAGAGGCACAAAATGGGGATGTTGACTGTGAGATGCATTTTGCACATATTTCCATAGGACATGCACCTAATGGATTCTATTTAGGAGGAGAGCACATCATCCTTTTTAGAGGACATACCATGGTACCAGCTGCATTACATGTGGAGGTGCTGAGAGAGTTTCAGACATACCCTTTATCGGTACATCCAGGAGTGGAGAAGATGTACTAGGATCTCAGATGATAGCACTGGTGGCCTAGTATGAAGAATTTTGTGGTAGAGTTCGTTCCTCGATGCCTCACCTGCTAGCAGGTGAAGGCAGGGCACCAGGTACCAATAGGCTTGGGACAACCCTTGGAGGTCCTGGAGTGGAAGTGGGATGGAATATCTATGGATTTTGTGACTGGACATTCATGTACATCCAGGGGACACGACTCCATTTGGGTGATTGTCGACCGACTCACCAAGTCGGCTCACTTTCTACCCATCAGAGTGCAGGGCTCAGGGGAAAGTTTGGGACGCCTCTAAATTTAGGAGATCGTACGGCTTCATGTTGTTCCATCATCTATCGTCTCCGATTGAGATGATCGCTTTACTTCCCGGCTTTGGAAGGAGTTGCATGAGGCATTCGGGATGCAACTACTCCTGAGCACCGCCTTTCACCCTAAGACGGATGGACAGACGGGGAGGACCATTCAGACTCTCGAGGACATGCTTCATGCCGGTGTCCTAAACTTTTGTCGCAGCTGGGAGGATCACCTACCCATGGTGGAGTTTGCATACAACCACAGCGACCACTCCACCATCGGGATGGCACCATACGAGGCATTGTACGACTGACTTTGTAGATCACCTCTATGCTGGACAGACCCTGGGGAGTCAGCACTTGTGGGACAAAAGATGGTCCAGGCCATGACAGAGAGGGTCTAGGTCATCCAATAGCGGATGAGGAAAGCTCAGAGCCGACAAAAGTCTTATGCTGACAGGAGGCAGAGACCACTAGAGTTCAAGGATGGCAGCCGTGTTTTCATACGGGTCTCACCTCGACGTGGATTACATATATTTGGCTGTGGTGGCAAGTTATCTCCTTGCTTCATCAGACCATTTCAGGTTCTCAGCAGGATAGGTGAGGTGGATTATCCGATGGCTCTACCACCTCAGTTGCACCGGTGCATGACGTCTTCCATGTATCTCAGCTGAGGATACACGTGCATGACCCGATGCATATCATCGACCATGGGGAGCTAGAGATTGATGATGGGGCTACATTTGCGGAGGTCCCGGTGGAGATCGAGGATCGGCAGGAGCCGTTCCTATGTGGACGGTTAATTCCCCTAGTGTGCATCAGATGGCAGCACAGGAACCTCCAGGAGAGCACATGGGAGCGGGAGGCTCATATGCGTGCATAATACCCCCATTTTCTTCCCTAGTTTTCGATGTATCTTTACGGGGACGTAAATCCCTGAGACGGGGGTAATGTAATGACCCGTAAATTTCAAGGGAAATTTTTTCTTATTTTTATTGGGATTTTACGAGTACGCAGTTTCTAACGACACTTGATTCTGAGGCCCGGTGTGCCCGAAATCAATTTCTGAAGTTTATATTAGGTACGTTCAGTGAACGAACAAGTGAGTTTTTCTAACTTTTGAACCGGTGCTCGGAATCGAAATCCGAGGGCATCGATGAAACCGAAGTGCCGGTAATTGCTTAAGAAGACCTTTACTGGAGTTGCATTTTCTCGGGAGGAGTTGTTAAAAATTAGAGAATTAAGTGTTAGGTAAAATAAATTGTGTGAAAATTTATTTTATCCATGGTAGTTTAATTCTTTCATGGGAAGTTGTTGTTGGGGCCCACAACCACCCAACTTCCCATGTGAGGTTATGAGGGTGGTGGGGCCCCGACGAGCCCCTATCTTCTCATATTCCCTAAATCCTCTAATCTCCCTCCTATTTTGTAACCCATAAAACTTCCCATTAATTTTTGACCTTCCCTCTCCACACATTTATTCAATGCCAACTCTTTAATTTATTTAAGTGAGTTATGTATTTTGAAATTTGAAATTTTGGAAGGCATGACTTAAGATAATAAAATGAGAGGGATCTTATTTTATTGGGTTGTCTTGTGGTGTAAGGGGATTGGGAGAAGAAAACTCTAAGTCTGATGAACTTTATATTCCTCGTTGAAGAACGCGAAGAACGCCAAAGCACCAAGGAGAGACGATGTGTCATTCTTTCCCTTCTCCGCAGCCGGTGTGAGACATCATCCTCTTCTTGGATGCTCGCCAATGCCATCTTTGAACCACCCCCACGACGTCGTTTTCTGCGACGCTAGCTTCCGCGAATCTCTTTTAGGTAGGGGTTAAGTTCAAATTTAATCTATTAAATTTTCACTTTAATTGTCGATGTGATTACTTGTTCTTGGCCGCTTTATTTCAGTATAACGGGAGGAGGTCAGACCGCACAAACATGGCCAACCCTCCTACCCATTATTTTTTTATTTTCGTGGCATGGAACAGAGGTGGCACGGTGCAACGGAACCATGTGGAAATGAGGGAACCGTGGCCGGAGCGGGTCGCGGCGATTGAGTGTGGCACCGTCGCGCCGCGCCGGACATGCCGAAAGAGGCCGCGACCGAGAGCGGGCCACGGCGGAGGGGTGAGGCGTCGTCACGCCGCGTTGGACGGCCAAGAGAGGCGGCCCATGGCCGCAGCAGTTCTGGGAGGCGGCCGGTTGAGCCAGCCGCTGGCACACCCTGGAGGCGGGACCTCTCCGGGCCCCGTATGAACCGAACGGCCGGCCATAAAGGTCGGCCGCTACCTTGGAAAACCGAGGGTTGAAACCCCTGGTCAATGGACAGGACTGACCCCATGGGATCCACCATTTGGTTGGAAGGGGTCGGCGCCCTCCCCCCTTCCGCATCCGCTCAGTGCACTGGTGCCCGCTCCGAGCCAGACCGATCGGGCCGAGCCTGACCGCCCGCGCCAGCACGGGACGCCCATGATGGACCTGACCCTCCCGAAGTGCCAGGACGCGCCGATTGGGCCGGACACATGCCATTTGGGCCGGGCCGCGCCCAACTGGGCCGGACCCAGACCTAGGTCCGGTCGATCCAGTTCAGGCCGACCCAGGGGAATTGGGTCGGGTCGGACCAGGCATGAACCCCCTACTTTCCGGACAGAACAGTTCAAACACACATAACACGGGCTACGAACCTCCGATCGGCGCACCGTTAGTTGCATAGAGATCCTTGGATCGAGAAAGTCGTTTCGTTATATTACAATCAAGGTTTTAGAGAACTTTGGATACGGCCAGGATAGTTCGAACATGAAACCAACCGGGCCCTCGGAGCGGAAACACTTATAACTTGAGCTCCAGTCGTCCGATTGACGTGTCATCAAGTTTGTTGGATTCCTCTTACTAAGAAGGTTCTTTTTTATTACTCCTCTTGAGGTTTAGATGAATTTGGAGTACATTCATTTGGGTTTTGACTTGAAACCCAACCGGGCCCCTAGGACGAAAAAGCCAATAACTCTCAGACCGGGCGTCCGATTGAAGCACTGTCTGTCGCGTTGAGTTCCTTTTGACGAGACAGAACATTGGGATACATCAACTCCTTTGTTCGTGTCAGTTGATGTATCAAACCCCTTGGATCATGGAGTGGACACTTCTGAATCAACCATGTTGTGTGCGGGAACCCTAGAGCTGGCTGCGACTGCGACGACGATGAACACTATACTGGGATCCTTCGTGGGTTCAACAGTGACGAAGACCATACTAAATCCTCTGTGGGTTCAATGGCGATGACTAATATTCTTGTATACTATGTGGTTCCAGAAATACTTGACTACTGTTCTTGTATCCTATGTGGGTCCGGTAGTATTTGACTCTGTACTTGTATCATATGTGGGTCCGGCAGAGTAGCTGGTCTTGTATCCTTTGTGGTTCCAACAACATAGCTGGTCTTGTATCCTATGTGGGTCAGATAGCATAGATGAATCAGTGGCTACATCTGATCATCTCTATCATCTTATGAAGAAGTATACCTGTGTGAGCTGAGTCTTGAATTTCAATCATTATCTTCGATATGATTGACTTTCTTTCCTATGTGTATTGGGTTGTATTACCCTGTGAGGACTACATCGAACTTGGGCTCAGATGTTGGAGCTGAACTGGAATTGATGACTTAGGTATATTTATGGGAATATACCTATGTAGGGTTGTTTTTTACTTAGTTATGGTAATTTTCCTTTGTGGTTTATCCTTCGTGGATTCTGGGAGACCGTCGGGGGACTCCGGGTCCCTACTGAGTAGAGTATACTCACCCCTGCACGGGCTATGACTGCACTACATTGTGTTGGATGCAGAAGACAGATAGCGCTGATCGTGGTAAGTGCTCGTGTAGCTGGACGGTACCTGGAGGTGGATCACTGGATGAGACGTACATGGAGCAGACGGCTGGAGCCGAGGAGCAGAGGAGACTATCTGTACCCACCCTTCAGGTGGGATTTCCAGAGGACGGCTCAGTGTTGCTGCTTTACTTTTCTGCTGTTGTACTCTCTATTCAGTTGTACTTTACTTTCAGTTGTGTTTGTATTTTTCCCCATTTACTTTCCAGAACTTACCTTTCTACTCAGATTATTTAGTTTTTACTTCTGCTTGCATACTCTATGGTGTATGTTTACTTACATAATGGAAATTCCTTCCCTGATATCGGGATTTATGCCTTTGGTGCTAGTCGCCAGCCCCTGACCTATAGAAGGCGGGCTTGGGGTTGTCATGGCACGGGTCCCGAGGACGGGTCGGGACATAAAATGTTTGGTGAGGGAAAATCATAATGAAGTAGGAATAAATTTGAATCATAGGATGAAAGAAATGGTAATGGAATGAATTAAAATTATGGGGAATCTATAATTTAGTATATTTATAATGACCCAAAAAAAGTAGTTGAAATAATAATACACTCGATAAAATTCTTAACAAGAAACACTAATCTTTATGCGAATTATCATATATGATAAAAACATTTTTATAACATAGCTCATAAATTATTGGGTATTAATTTGACAAAAACACTTCGTTAATTATATAATAATGGTATTAGTTAATAAAAAGTAATTTATTAATTATTAGGAAAAATTCACAAAAAAATTAGTGAAGGTATTTTATGACTCGAAAAAGCATTTCATCAAATCTCATTTTTATTGGATTTGGTGTGAGAAAAATATAATTAATTTATTAATACTATAGAAAAATTATTTTATAAAATTGAAATAATTTTTGACTTAAATATATCGAAATTATCTTATGTTGAAACTTTTTTATTTTTTTAAATGAATCAATTTTTATTAAATAGTTGAAAATACCTATTTTTCAAATAAGATAATTTATTTTGATTAAATCAAGAAATTAAAAAGTGCCATTATTTTTTTAATATTTTTCTAATGTGAATTATTATAAATTTTATATATTAAAATAATTAATTAGATTTTAATTTTCTGTATTCATGATTTGTATAGGAGTTAATTTTTATGGTAAAAAAATACATTTATCTAAAAACTTTTTTCATTTCATTTTATGAGTGTATATTAAAATTGTTCTATAGAATTTATAAAAATTATTATATAAATACGAATACAATATTTTTAATCACTTGTTTCATATTTTGTAAATATACCACTCTTAATTTTTAGTTTGTATAACATGTAACAGTGGTAAATATTTGTCTCTATAGTAACTGTAAAATGGGTAAAAAAATGGATAAAAATATTAGATAAGGCATTAAAATTTCCCTCACACATGCTTTTTCATATTTTATGAGTGTAGTGTATAATTTTCCTTCCATTTCTAAAAATATATGGTAAATTCATTTCATTCAACATTAATTTTGACCACTATATTATTTTATGAAATCAATAAATAAAAAATATATCTCTATTAACTTTAATATCCATAATTGTTTTCACATAATGAAAAATGAAGACCGTTTTAGATAAAAATAATAATTTTAAAGATTAATTAATTTTTATTATTTTAAATCATATTTTTTTATAAGTTTATGAAATAATTAACTTATATTCTTACACAACATTGACACATTTTTTTGTGAAAAATGTAGATAAATCTTGTATTTTTTAAAAACTTATAAAAATAAAATTTACTAGGATATTTAATGTGCTTCATGAATTTTTGAGACAAATATAAAATATAAAAAAATTAATTGTTTATATTTTAAATTAAATTATTAAATTTTGTTTTTTATGTAAAATTTTGCTAATAGTACTTAAAATGACATTACTAGTAATATTTGATAAAAAATGTTTTATTAATTTATTTAAAAATGAAAAAAATATTTTGAGAAGAAAATGAGGATAATAAGTGATCCAAAACGAAATAACATGGCCATTTATTATCCAGTTGTTTACATATATATAAAATAATTAGCCTTTAACATAAAAAAATTATTAATAAATTTAAGGATAAAATTTATTAACCAATTGTTTAAATAATAAGATAAGTTTTAAAATAAAACCAAAACATATAAAAAGTTTATTGTATCACTATATAATGATATTATATTTCATATCATTGAATAAATTGAATTTCAGAAACTTTTTAAATGGTTTTGGAACACATTATATTATTATATTTCCTATATTTATAAAGATGGCATTTTATAGTAATCAATATTTTATAAAATCATTTAATATTAAAATATATATATATTTTGAAAATATATAGTGATATTTTATAAAATATAAAACATGGTAATTACATGGTCCAATTTACTTTTTATAGTATTTTTATTCTCACTAAGTATTAAAAAAAATTATATCACAACAATTATCAAAGAGGATAAATAAGGGTTAACCTAATATATAAGTGTTAAAACATTACCGAAAGTTATCCAATTTTTATTGTATCAGTGGATTGATTAATATTCTAATATTATATTGGAATTAAATAACTTTGAAACCATTCCTTCATGATAATTAGTTTATATTAATTTACTGCATTAAATATTTCCAATAATGCCCCTCCCATCACATTTTAAAGGGGACTTCTTCTCATCTATTTTCAACACCTTTTGAGAATTATTTCTTAAACAATACCTACCATAACACCATCATAGGTCCCTTAAACATATTCTAGAGATTATATCCATGAAAAATTTCAAACCCTTCAAGCCCTAACGTTTAATAAAAATGTTCTCTCTCAATAAATATAAGGTTAAAATTTCTTTGAAATCATGTCAAACTTGAGGTAAGGGTTTTTCATTTCATGTTCTCTTATATGGGAAAAATGTTATGTTTTTTACATATTATATTTATGAAATTTTTATAAATCCACATTTATATGTTATATCATGATTCACCATATGATCATCACATTTAATATTTTTTTTAATTATTTCATGATGTTCATGATTCAAAATTTACCAATGTTTTAAGGGTTTTATGAAACAATATCTTTGTTTTTTAGGATTTCATAAGATTAGTTTTATTAAAATGACTTTTTATGACTAATATATCAAATAAAAAAATAAATTTCATTCTCCTATTTTTTTTCTAGAGATTATTGTTTTCTTTTCATTTTCCTCTCGTTATGTACACATGAGCCTCGAAGAGCATTTTTAACAGAAAAAACAGTATTTTTCACTGAAATCAGAAATACCATTTCTCCAATATCAATGTTCATGTAATAATGTTTTCAAGAAATATTTTAATATAATCATATGATTTATTAATATTTTTTAAAACCATGATATATTTTCTACATAATATTTTAAGTAGAATATTCATTTCATTTTTAGAACAATGAACTTTTGACTTTTTGTTGAAAATGTTAAATGAATTCTAATATTAACATACACAAGATGAATGAAATTTATCACCTTTATGACCACTAAATACTTTGAAGATTACATTAAATATTTCCTATGTTATTTTAAGAGAAAATTTATTTCTTGATATTTTAGAATTTTTTTTAATTTTTAAATAAGTCATTTTAAATTGATGAAAGGGGTTTCCAAAAGAAATATTCAAGAAACATTTCAAATGATTTTTGATCTATGAGTACATAATTTAATGTTACATATGATATATGAGGTATATGATACAATGATAAAATAATATTCAATTATCTGAATGGAGTATGATTATGATAATTTAAGGATGAATCTTTGAATCTCATTTTTTTCTTAGGGTTAATGATGTTATAAAACCATTTTATTTTCAATGAGTTATTCAATAATGAAATATTTAGGAAACATATATCCTTTTCCTATATTATGATATGATTTCTTTTTCTATGTTATTAAGCAAAATATTAGTATGATTTTAATTATGTTAAGGGTGGACCTAGTATTATATATTCCTCCAATGTATTAGGTAAAGATGGATATCTCTCGAGATAATAAGGAATAGAATAGGGAGTTTACTAGTTAGTAAGGGGCTATGTATGCTATGATAGTTTTTGGGTGTAAACATTGACTGAGGATACAATTTTCATAGATGTGAAACCAATCCACTATATTAGTCTCGTTGGTGATCCTTGATAACTATGAATATTATATTCTTTTTTTATATGTATGCCAAAAACATATATATTATGCAAATATTTTGATCTCATGTATCAATTTATTTGATTTATTTATGATTCATGTCTTATATATCAACAATATTTATTCCATGACTTATGATTATGATCCTGATATATAGGGAATTATTTTCAAGTATTAATATCATTTTATCATAGGTTGATGCTCATAATACGATTATGTAAACATTTAAATGTCACTTTTTCAACCAAAATGGGAATTTGATATCACCATTTATTATTTTTCCTTTCCCCAGGTTATGAAGAATTTCTTTTATTAGGTTATGTATAGAAATATAACTACATGGGGAAGATCATAATGGAAAATTTTGAATATCATTCATAAAATAATATGATTTTGTGTCTAGTATCCAAGACCCTAACCCTTCAATGATCATGCATGGTTAGTAAAGTTATGTTAGTAATATTAATATATTAATATTTAAGAAATATATACTAAAATTATTGGTAAATATAGTTTGTATCAGATGAATGTTTTAGTTAATATTTAGATATCAGTATAAGGTGACTTTAGTGAACCCCCTAGGGATAAGTTTATGTATTGGATAACATCATAATGATTTGGGAAGGTAAATAATATCTTGTTTTCCAAAAAAATGCATCCCTTGAAGGATAATATAGGTAAACATAGTTTTTTTCCAATGCATGTATTGGTAAAAATACAGAAAATATTTTGTTAATGTATATCTTGAGAATAACTCTTGTACCTGATGCATATTCTATTAATACACATTTCGTTTGAAACTCCTAAGGGTATATTCTTCGGTTAATTAATATTTTCATTATAAAAAAATTAGAATGGATTTTAATAGTTGAAGCCCATTAATGAAATATCAGAAATATATGGATTGATAGTTTGAAAATAATGTTTCATTATTTAAAAATTATATAAATTATTTTTATGATTATGTAGTATCCCATTATGATTATTTTTACTCACACTATTATTTTTAGTTTTAGTCGATAATTGGAGCCATAATAAATTTGGATAAAATTGAATGGGATGAACAAAATAATTGTGGTCTTGTTACAAACCAAATGACCCCAGAGCTAGAATTAAAATCATTGTGACTATTCCTAATCATATTTCATGTTATAGTATTAAAAATCTCATATTGTAATAGATTCCAAACATACCAAATAATAGAAAAATGAAGTTTCATGAAGGCCATGTAGAAGTAAGATTGAACTTCATATTTTTCATGAATGTGGGAAGAAACAAAAATGTAAATTTCTTAGAGGAATGAGAATAAGATTTATCAGTGGAAATGAATGGAATAAAGAATGTAATTTATATTGAAAAATAAAGAGTTTGATAGTGGGATATGAATTTAATCGAAAGCTACCATTTATATATCAATGTCTTACATGTGGGGAATAATTTCATTACTAGTTTCATTTTCCTAATCCATGATTTAACTCCTATATTAAGGAGGGTCACATTCTATATCAATAATTTAAATGAAGGGATTGTTGTTCTTACACATTTTTAATCAATAATTATGGTTTAAAAGTATTAAAATAATTATATAATTTCTATATGAATCATGAAACCTCTATATAGTATTCTTGAATAGTTTTCATTAAATAGTTGAAAAAATATGTCGAATGGTACTAATAACAATGAAATGTGATTCAGTGGTAAGGTGATATTTTTGGAGATCATAAGATTGAGGAATAGATGACAATTAATATGTGATTGATGTTGATTTAATAATGTTTTTCCATGGAAAATAGATGATTGTAATTGATGATGTAAATTTAATAATATTGTTAACCTTGAAATATGTTTTTGATTTGATGGAAAATGAATATAGGTCTTCCTTGATTTATTTATTTCATTTTTTTATTTATGTAACATATTAAAAAATCGTTGATTTTATTTCAAGAATAGGAATTGTGTTATTTTTTGACTCATATGTGTTCTCATTTAGGTTATGTATAGATTCATGTTATTATTATGATTTATGAGAATATATGATCTAGGTATTTACGTGTTTGGAATGATAAAATATGAGAAACATTATGTTTTTAAGGATAAATGTTAATAATGATCTTAAAAAAATATTATTAAATCTTCCATCATTTTGGCTTTTGAATTTAAGGTAAAATACTTGTGGAATGGTTTATATTGATATTTGGATAATATTTTAAATAAATTACAGATTAGCATATCATTTACCCCTATTAAACTACATGTTAAAATAATTTTGGTTTTGGTAAATAGCTTGAGATAGACGGATTGTAATTCCTTCTATTCTGGATCATTTTATACAATAAATTTTTATTTTAGTGCTTCATGTATGAAAAAAATTCATCATGAATATCCATTTCTTGGTGTATGGGATTATATAGAAATGTAATTGATCGGAGCGCAAATAATGGATAGCATTGTTCTTATGAAATGGAAGGAAATCGAGTTACTATAATTTCTCTTTTAAACAGCCTTGATAGTAAAATAAATACTCATTTATATGGAAGAAATCATGAAATAGAATGTTTATACTTTTATCATAATTTCCAATGAATTGATGGTATTTTTACCCATCATATATTTATGGGTTTTTTGTCATTATATTTCTAATGAACATGTTTTATTTATCTTTATATTAGTCTTTGATCAATATTTTTATCCTCCATTTCTAAATTTCAACTTATCACCGATGTTCTCCCTATATAGGAACCTGATTGTGTGATATTTTATTTGACCTTTATGTTTCAAAGTTTCCTTTTTAAAGGATGTTTTATTATCCCTCTGTATGATGTGGGTTAACAACACAATTATTTTCAATAATTAAATAATTATTGTCAAAGATAAAATCGTGTCATATAATTTTAATTTAGTGGTCGTGGGGTGTAGTGGGGGATGTATCACACTTAAAATTCAATTAAAAGAATAATAATATTACTCGGTTTCTTAATGCACAACACTAAGCTTTTAGTGAATTATGATACATTATAAATACCTTATTATAACATAGTTGTTGAATTGGTGGGTAATAATTTGGGTTAAACCATTATGAAATAAATGTTTAATGGTCTTACTAAATACAAATTTAATGATTAATGCTGAGGGATAATGCACAAAATATTACGTGAATTCATTTTATGTTTCAAATATACATTTTCTTTGATAATGATTTTATTTCATTTTGTTCATGGAAATAATAATAAATGTCCATCACTTATTTTAATTATATTTTATAAAACTAATTTTTTTTAAATAATTATATAAAAAATAAAATAGGATGATAGTTTGAGTTTTTTCAAATGATTTATTTTTATGTGAATAGTGAAAATGACTAATTTTAAAAATATTATTATTTCATATAATTAAAAAAAGTAAGTGAAATGTAACATTATATATTAAATTTGGTCATAAAGTTAATTTTAATCCTTATAATTCATAATATTCATATTAATTCCATTTTATACAAGATATTCATGATTTTTATATAATTTTATATTTATGTTAAAAAATACATTTTTTTTGTAAAAAAACATTTCCTTTCATTTTATGAAATAATATTAAATTTTATTTCCTCTACATAGATATTGATTTAGGAAAAAATAATGCCATATTTTATATCAATAGATTCATATTTCCTAAATATATCCCTTTTTTATTCATTGTGAATAGTAAACGTGGTCAATATTTGTGAATGTGGTAAGGGTAAAACAGATAAAACATGCAAAAATCAATGGCATAAGGATTTATAATTTATAATGAACTTGAATTTATAATATTGAATGAGTTTAGTTTAGATATTTTTATCCATGTCACAAATATATCGCTATATGGCATAATTATTCTTTTATTTTTTCATTTATATTAATTTATTAAAATAATAAATATGAAATGTCACTGTCAAGACATTAATATAAATAATTTTCTAACATAAGGAAAAACAAATTATAAGTTTTATTACAAATATTAATTTGAAATTTGAATTAAATTTTTTTAATGGTAATTTATTTAAAATTTTTAGTGATCAAATAATTAACTTAAATGCTTACACAATACAGACACAATTCATGTGAAGGAAGTAGAAACAAACAATTAAATAATCTTAAAAGTTCCCAAAAAAATATTATATGGGTATGTTAATGTTTTCCAAAATTATAAAAGATAAATATAAAATATTAGGGATACATGAAATATTTATATTCAAATTCCATTAAATTCATGTTTTTTTAATGTGGAATTATGCTAATAGTTAAAAAATACATTAATAATATTTTATGTCAGAAGTTATTTTGTTAAATTATTTAAAAACCATGAAAATATTAAAAGTGGAAAATTATGATCTTAAATTATCAAAAATTGCATTTCCTTTCCATTTATGATCCAATTTTCTCCATAAAAGTTTGATTATAACTCCTTAACATAAAAAATTTTTAATACCACACTTAAGGGTAAAATGACAGACCAAGGGGTTAAACAAAATGAAAAAATTTAAAATGACACATAAACCTATAAAAATATAAATGGATTATTATATTATGTTTTTATATTTATTAAATTATAATATATTTAAATTTTGAACCATTATACCTGTGATAGACACATTTTATATTATAATAATTCATCAATCTTTAAAAATGACATTAATAATATTTTATAACAAAAAACATTTTGTTAAATGACATAAAGTTCATAAAAATTCTATCATCATCCAAATTTTTGGAATATGGTTGAAAAAATTAAATATGGTCCTTTTTAGGTTTCTTTTTTTTTGTAAAATTTTTCATTTCAAAAAATAAAAAATATTGATATAACATTATTTGTCAAAAGGGTTAACAAAGGGATAAAACTAAGTGACAAGGTTAAAAACATAATCAAAACCAATAAGAAAATATGAAATTAGAGTATATTAACTCATAGTAATCTTATCTTAGAATTATATATATTTAGATACATTTTCATATAAAAGTTAATTTATTTTAATTTAATAATTAAAATAATCCCAATAGTTCCCTATTACATATAAAAGGTGTCACTACCCACCATTACCATGATGAGGGATAGGACAAAAGATTTCCTGACCCTTCCTTCTTCAAGTTAAAGAAGAGTTAATGACCCACGAGACCCGCCTTCAATTAGTCTCAGAGTGGCGACTAGCATCAAGGGTATAGTATGACACACAAGATGGAAGGAATTACCCTTTTTATTTAGTAGGATTGAGTGATTAGACGGTAAATCCCTACTACACCAGTACAAGAGGTAAAAGTGAAGACTAGAGTAATCCATTCCTATATGAATGTCCAAATGTAAATGCTACAAAAGTACAAGAAAACCCCAAAGGAATGTACCAATGAAAATAAAAATAGAAACTGAAACTGTCCCAAGGTCCAAACTTGAACGGGCTTGTATGAACCTCGAAGTCCTCCTGGAAACCTGAAAATAGTTTTACATAAGTAGGGTGAGTATACTGGTATACTCAGTATGGAAAACCAAAAGTACTTGGGCACAACTGAGGAGGAAATATAATGCCCCGTGAGAAAAGGAGATAACCAGAGAACCTAGAAAAGAAACTATCCACCCAAACCTCACCAAGGAACACTCCCCAAATAACACAGGTCATGTAATTTAATAGTAATAACACATCGATGTTTTCATACCCCACACTACTTTCCCACTAGTTATTGATGATATCCTATGTATAAGACATCTCCCTCCATTCTTACTGCAGTTCTCCTGCCACACCCCACCCACACACACCTAGGCTATCACAACCGCACATCACACCCACAAACACCTAGTCCACAACATCTACAACCACACCCACAGACACAGCGGTCAGAATAGCTACCACCATGCCTAAAGACACCTGGGCCCCATCAACTAATTCCATGCCCGAAGATGCCTGGTCCTCATCCTGAAGACACTAGGGAAACCACCTGCCCACACACACCTTGTCCCAGCACAACAACATACCTTCCCCGAAGAATCTTGAGCTATAGTGGATCTCAGGTCATCACAACCTACCTGAAGAGTTTTGGGCTACTTGGGAAATAGAGTAGAAAAGGATCTAATAACCTTCCACTCATAGGAGTGTTGGGAAAAACACCTTCCCCCATGAAATTGGGGTGTTTGGCATGATGTGATCAACATGGGTGGGCTGTTAATAAGAAACATAAAAAAAATATAAATATATGAAAACAATAACTCATCCCAATCCAGGGGTTCCAAAACCAACTCATACACAAACACTATCCTTATTATTCATTCATAAGTAGTACACCACCTATAACCAAGTCACGACTCATTCCTTGAAACAATTCCACATTTTTCAGATTCTTGTTTTCATATTCAATTGATTCCATTTAGATAAATCTTCACTACCAAGTAACTAACATGAATAGCTATAACCCATGGAAGCAAAATTAGCGAAACAACAATTTAAGCATTCACACCTGGTTCTCTTGTAGATTGACAACAACAAAAGAAATCTATGAGATCCCTCAAAGTACTGGAGCCAAACCAAACCCCAACATATAGTCACATATCCATTACCCAACAATTTAACCACAACAAGGGATCCCATTACTATCCGTGTCACCCCATGGGGAACTATCAGAACAACCACACATCCACTAAAATAGATAAAGGAGGGGTTTCCAGATTTTTATTACACTTCTCACTTAATTCCCTATTTTCTATTTAGTTAACCGTGTTGATCACATTAGAATTCATATTCAATGGACATTCATTTTATGAACCAACTTTATGTGACTAACCAATTTCCATGTACAACCATTCAATCATAGGACAATCTAAAAGACAAAGGTTCATTAGTGCACAAAGAAGGACCACCAATGACCATGATTTTCAGTGGACATAAATCCATATAATTCACAACTTATAAGAAATTGAAAAAGATTATAGAAGCCTCATTAAACACACCCCGCGATTCATTAAAAGTCTATTTATTATCTTCATTTAGGTTTGATTTCATCCGTTACATTAGAACCATTAGCATACCTGCCCCCACATGATACAAAATAAAGAGAGGCGAAGGATAAACCCAACCTGGATGATCAACAATCGAAGTTTCTCTCTATGAGCCAAGAACTGGGGATGCGCGACTTCCCTGGGAGGAACTTCGGGGACTCCAAGGGTGGGTAAAAAAGATCCAGCACAAGCGCACCACATGCCTCAGGAATGGGGACTCCAAATGCACAAGGAAACAAAAAGAGACCATCCAAGAAGAAGAATAAGAAAAAGAAGGAAGTCCCATGTGATAAAGAGGTGGGATCCTGTAGTTATGGGATATTGAATTTTGAACGGCTTTAAAAGCGGATTGTGGTCGCACTACGCGGTTGGGTGGTTACACACGATGGAATAAATTTTCATCTAATAATTCCCATTGAATTGGTGTCCATAATAGATGTGAGTTAAAGGGTTTTATTTAAATAGAGGAAAATACCAACCAGGGCAAAACTTGAAAGTACAAGAAAATGGGTGCGACATTGAGGAAAAGCTGCACGTTTTGGTATGTCAAAGGTCACAAGAAACTTGGCAGATTTTGGATATCATTTATGGGCCTTAAAAGGATACTGAAAGGGGTATTAAATAATTTTTAAATCAAAATATAAGTTGTAGGAGTGGAAAAAGTCAGAAACTAGAAAAGGAAACAAGGGTCGGACACCGTTGGGTGAGACACCGTAAGCGGTGCCACATACACGTTTCCACCCTCACGGTGCCACCCTCATGGTTCCACTATTTCAGTGTGCGACAGTGATGGTGTTACTATTACATTGCCTCCGTCATAGTGCCACCATCATGGTGCCACCGTCAGCGGTGCCACTATTTTAGTGGAACCATTTGATGGGATTGACTTTTTGGAAAACTCCTCAATAAGCCATTGACTGGGCCATTACATCATATATATCATGAAGCATTCTCTCCCTTGAGAATTAAAACCAACCCCCCATGGAAAGTGAGGGGTCTGAAAAACCACCTCGAAAGATACCTATTAGGAGTAAACATCATTGACATTTGAGGACACCTCTCCCTCAAGTAACCACACAGACATTCAAGGTTAATATCATCCAGTCATATGGATTTGGGAGTTCCTTCCTCCATGTCAAGATACAATCCTCTTTGGGCAGCACTGACTCACCCGCATGGGTTTAACTGCATTCACATTAATGTTTCTTGATTAGAAATTAGGTACTCCTAATCCCATAGTCAATACTCTTCACACACATTCATAGAATAAGGAAAACAACACATATCATAGCTAAAAATTTTAAGTACTACATCAAAATCAAGTATGAAATAGAACAAAACAAAACTCAAAAAAACTCTGGGTACTGGGCACGCACCTGTGCCTCCCATTATCAGGTACTCTCCTTGAGGCTTCCATTCATCTGTAACACACGAACCAAGGTAATGGTTCATCTTCAAAGAACCCTCTCCTCTCTATCTTCGATCATCACTGACCTCTCTAAGATTGTCGCATCATTCTCGATATCTAGATTTCCCCAGTCAAGGACGTGTGTATCATTATTTAAGTACTGATGGAGAAAATACACATGGAAGACGTCAGGCACTCTTAGTAGCGATAGTGGTAGCACTAGATGATAAGCCACATCTCCAACCTGCCAAAATAGGTCGAAGGGTTCGACGAACCTAGGAGAAATATTAATCCCCCTACTGAACCTCCAATGTCCACGTCAAGGGGAGACCATCAAGAATACACGTTCCCCAACCTCAAACTTCAAGGGTGTCCTCATTATATTAGCATAAGACATATTCCGGTCCTGGGCTGCCTTCATACTTTCTCGTATAAGATAAATCTTGTTCGTCGTGCTCTACACCACTTGCGAGACAAAAACACTTGCATCCCCGACCTCTATCTAGAACACGGGTGAGCAACATGACCTCTCATATAATTCTTCAAACAAAGCCATGACTATAGATTAGTGAAAGCTATTGTTATAGGAAAAATCTACCAGAGGCATGTTTCAAACCCACAATCCCCCAAAGTCCAAAACAAATACCTATAGCATATCCTCCCACTTGTGGATGGTGCGCTCTGTCTACCCATTAGTCGAGGGTGGAAAGGAGTGTGGAGGCATAGCTTGGTGCCAAAATCATGTTGTAATCCTTTGCAAAACCGTGAGGTAAACCGTGTATCCTAATCTGAGACTATCAACCTCTGAACTCCATGAAACTACCCCACCTACTCCACGTACTGATGTGCTAGGGAAACTACCACACTCAACTCTTTGAATTCTATGAAGTGGGCCGATTTAGTCATTCTGTCCACCACTACCCAGATGGAATCAAAACCCCCTTCAACTATGGTTAGTCTAGTGATGAAATCCATCGAGATGTCATCCCACTTTCACTCAGGGACATCTAAATGCTGTAATACACCTCCTAGAATGCGGTGTTCAACCTTCACCTTCTGACACACTAGGAAACTTGCCACAAATTTTTCCACTGCCTATTTCATGCAGGGCCACAAAAACTGCTCCTTCAGTCCCTGGTACATCTTGGAATCTCCTGGGTGCACTGCCAGGGGTGAGTTGTGGAACACACCAAGAACACTCTTACAATTTCTACTGGAGGGAACAATTTCCCTTGAAACATCATCTGATTTCACCCATTTTCTAACAATCCTTCGAGGCATTTCCTTTTATAACATGATCTTGCATCACTTCAGCCTCTGAGTCTCCCCACTAAGACTCATCCACCTACTCGAAAACAAAGGACTGCACTATCATTTGAAACTGACAACCTCTACCATTATCCACCCCTGCATCATGGTGTAGGGAAGACAAATCCTCCATTGCCTTCCAAGAATCTGAAGACTCTAGAAACACATCCTTCAGTGACTTCCTTCTCAAGGCATCCGCAAACATGTTCCACTTTCCTTCAGTATAAGATATTTCGAAGATGTTGTCCTGAAGAAACTCCATCCACCTCCACTGACACGAGTTCATCTCCCACTAGGAGAAGATGTACTTCAAGCTCTTATGATAAATGAAGAACATGAAGATCTCTCTAATGAGGTAGTTCTACCACAAAGTTAGTGAGAACACTACCACTACAAGTTCTATGTAATGGGTGTCATAGTTATGATCATGCAGACATAAATTTCTAGACCCAAAAGAGATCACCCCCACTATTGCATCAGCACGCACCCCAAGCCATGTCCAAAAGCATCACAAAACACCTCAAACACCACTCATTTTTTAGGAAACCTCAGCACTTGGGCCCTAACAAACTTCCAATTCAGATAACTGATGGTCGGATCGCACTGTACACTCCAAATAAAATTCTGGTCCTTCTTGGTCATGGATGACGAAGGTGTCGTAACTCGGGAGAAGTTTGGCACGAACCTTCAGTAGTTACCTGCCTGACCTTGGAGACTATGAACTTCTGCCACATTCTTGGGTTATTCCCATGAAACAATAGCTTCAACCATTGATGGGTCCACCGATATTCCCCGATCGGACACTATGTGTCCAAGGAAGTTCACTTATCGCGTCCATAACATGCACGTGGAAAATTTCCCTTAGATCTGATGTTGTTGGAGGACATCAAAAACCATTCTCAGATGCTCAGTGTGATCCTTCTCTGATCATGAGTAGATCAGGATGTCATCTATAAACATGACTATGAACTGTTCTAGATACTCCCGAATGACAGATTTCATAACCCCCATGAAAACAGTTGGTTCTTTCATAACGCCAAACGACATGACTAGAAACTCAAAGATCCAATATCTGCACCAGAAGGCAGTCTTTGAGATGTCACCCTCCTTCACCCTCCACTGGTTATATCCTAACCAAAAGTAAATCATGGAGAACAATCCCACCCCCATTAATAGGTGAAAAAGGTAATCTATCCTTAGAAGGGGGTAACGGTTCTGTACAATTAACCGATTCATCCTCTGGTAGTCTATGAACAGACTGAGACCACCGTCTTCCATCTTTGAGAACAAGACTGGGTCACCCCAAAGTGACACGCTTGGTTGAACAAAACCCTTATTCATTTGATCATCAATCTGAATTCATAACTCCCACACCTCCAAAGGTTCCATCCAATAAGGAGCCAACAAAATTGGACAAGCACTGGGTTGCAATTCTATCACGAAATGTACATCACGTCGAGGGGGTAGAGTCTCCACTTCTTTAGGGATGCCATTCATGAACTCACTAATGATATCTGGGACTTCCACCATCTCTATATCTTCCGACTCCACTGACAGCTCATCTATTAAGGAAGGGAGGGGCTCCACTCGCCAGCTGCCTTCCTAGAAACCCCATTCTCATGTGAAAGTCACACACTGGACATCCTCATCGGAGAAAATAACACTTGATCAGAAAAGGTTGATAACATTATATATAGAAAACATCCAGTTGATACCGAGTATGACATTATATGGTTGTATCAGCAACATTAGAAGATCCCAGCTAAACTGATGTGGCCCTATCATCCGTCTACACACTCGGAAAACATAAAACAAGTCGGTGTGACCTTCGATTGGCGTAGTCAACACTAGGGGTAAAAGAAGTCACTCATAATTTAAACCTAGAGCATGGTCCAGACCAGGTGC
The DNA here is from genome assembly GCA_963277665.1 of Viscum album. Taxonomy (NCBI): domain Eukaryota; kingdom Viridiplantae; phylum Streptophyta; class Magnoliopsida; order Santalales; family Viscaceae; genus Viscum; species Viscum album. Next base: position 1,279,657,729 of record OY728127.1, read on the forward strand.
AACAACGGAGTTCTAAGATTATGCATCAAACAAGGAATAGGCAAGATTACTAAACAAGAAGATCATACCTGGAAAGACTTTCGGCCCTGCAGAAACTACTGCCTCTAAGACGTGTAACTTCCCACACCCAGCTCCTCTGCCCCTCGACTGACAACCGCCTCCCCGACCATGCCCTAGTTGTGGTCCCTATAGAGCACCCTATGGTTGACCTTCTCACACAAAATCTTCTCTCAGAGGTGCAAGAGATTACTATCCCTACTGCTGCTACTGAGGCAGGTGCTGAACCTTCCTACCCCCCACAGTACTGCACTCAGTCCGGGCATTGATTATAAAGGTGCCCATAGCTACCACAAATGAAGCATCTAGTTCATGGGCCCGAAAGGAAATGGATAGGAATGGGAGATCAAAACTGGAACTACTGGGCCAACTCCCTACTGGCCGAAACCTAAAAGGCCGTGATGTTGGAGGCCTGATGCTGATGATCATTCCCTTTGAAAATTCCAACTGGATCCCCTCTCACAGCATACCACCCAGCGTGTGCATAAATTATTCCACTTCAGACTTCTTCTGGACCTCCAAGTATGTCTATAGGGTGATGGGGGTAATGGCGTATTAAAGACAAAGTTGAAGTGCCTCCTCTAAATGTCTTTCCTAAGACTCCTCATCCAGAAAGGGGTCTGGAGAAAAACGAAGGAGATACTTGAAATTGATCCTCAACTCCCTCACTGACATACTCCCCTACTAAAGGGAGAGTAGCTCCTAATTCTTCTTATCCTTCCTCATGGATGAGAGGAATTCCACTCGGAACTCTCTCTCAAAGCCAGTCCGTGTAACCTAAGCCTCTCTCTTCTCCCCAAGGTAGATAATCCACCACTAATGTGTTTCTACCTGCATCTGGCATACAGCCAGAGGAACCCAATACTCTGTATGATCTTGGATCAAGCTAAAATTTATCACCAGCTCTCCAATCCAACTCTCCCCCTCCATGTTTGAGGTGCTGCCCTCGTACTTCCCAAGGGTCTGCCGCTGAAATGCATGAAGAATCCCCTTCCATTTATCGTCCTCCTCCTCTCTGTAATTCCTCGACCAATCATCCAAGCCGACCTCCTAGGCCTCAATCACCAGCACTACTCGTGGTCATCGTCCATGTTCCATACCTACAAGGTAAATAAGGAATTTCTAAGCCCGAGTAGTGTAGAAGTTTGTTTTTAAGTTTTCATAGACTTATTATTCATTTTAAATCCTAGAAATACCCATGAACCATACGAACACAAGTTATTATGGTGAATTTACCTTTCCTAGGGTCTCTACACTGCAATAATTGTAGCATCACTTGGCCATTCGGTAGGCATAGAGTCCTTGCATCAGATCTTGGGGGGCCCAAAAATCTCATGTCCTAGCCAGTATTCCATGGCCTATTTCACGCACCAAGATTGCCTAACACTACTGCCCTACCATCCCATGAAATCCTTAATATGACTAACTCCAGACTCCATCCTGTCTCTCAACCTTCCTCTGATACCATTTTGTCAAGACCCACCTTCACCAAGATGAGGGAAGGGACAACTGATTTCCAGACCATTCCTTCTTCAAGTTGAAGAAGAGATAATGACCCCCCGAGACCCACCTTTAATAGGTCCTAGAGTGGTGAACATATCCAAGGTTATAAGATCACACACAAGATGAAAGGGTATTTCCGATGCTTTCTCCAGGGTGGGTGCGTCCGTTTGTGGAGGATGTCGGCCCGAATTTTGATTCCCCGCATTCCTGCTTTCCAATGGCAGGAGGTATCTGTTCCTTATTCAGGGACATATTCTACATGATCAAAACCGGATGATGGGATGTCGGTTCCGCCTTTCATTGATTCCTCCTTGGAATTCATAACCTAGTTCGGGTCTCCCTCATAGATATAATATGTTGTTCATGAAACTCTTCCCAGTGCCATGTTTCCATGGACGCTGGTTAATTACGCTGCTTCTGTCAGGACATTCCAAGGGGTCTGGTTAGTACAGCAACCTTTAGTTGGGGGATTAGTCACGTTGAGGCATCATTAACATGTTTGAACACTGGGAAATTGGTGTGTCTGTCTTTTTTCCCTTATTATAGGGCTTCTTGGGGGCGTGAAAGCCTGAGGCATACCACATCGATTGTGGGGAATCATATGCCATAGGCATGTATCTGAGGTTTTCCTCATCTTCCCATGTTTAAAACAGGTTATGCTGCATGTTTAATGTCCAACGGAGACAGATCAGGCTAATCAGAACACTAGATGGAGTGGATCAGACTGAGGAATCCCCCTTGAGGGAACACTGATATCAGAGCCGACCCATGGGCAGCTTCCTGAATGCTATGGGTGGGGGTAATGAGGTGGCCTGATCTCACTGGGATGTGGCAGCCCGGGAATGAATCAGGGTAGATGAAGGAGAATTGCATGGGGTGGAGGTGGAATGAAATGGAGCCGTCGTGGAGATGACGGTGGTGATGGGATTGAGTCTAGAAGATACTTCCTACATATCCCTGTGCAGGGAATCAAAGTCTTCATAGTTCAGAATGGTTATGTGGGGCTTACACTCTAGGCCACCCATGGTGATGGAAGAACTGACGTGAATGCGGTCGGAATGATCAGGTGATCGGAATGAACCTCGTGAGGCTTCCTACGTACCATGCCTTAGCACGGATCAAAGACCTCCTAGTTCAGATTGGACTCTAGAGAACTGACGTGATGATGGACCTTGGTCCAATGGGTGGTGGGCTTGAACCTTGTTTGGTTTCCTACGTACCATGCCTCGACATGGATCAAGGTCCATGTAGTTTGGGAAAAGGAGTTGTTGAACTGACACGAAGGGGTGTCGGAACAACTGGATGATAGGGTTACAATGGATTACCGTTGTGTTGGGATGTGGTTTAACATCATCTGGGGCGGGGGCGTTTCGGAGAAATGACATGGAGAAGGACCTTGACCCATGTGGATGGTGGGATTTCACCTCAGGAAGGCTTCCTATTTACAATGCCTTGACATGGATCAATGACCACGTAGTTCAGATTAGTCACAACGGCATACCGCTAGACTAAAATGTAGTTTAACATCATGCAGGATGAGGGTGGAACCCGATATCAAGAAACGACCGGGCGGTGGGCTTGAAACTCGTGAGGCTTCCTACGTACCATGCCGTAACATGGATCAAAGATCACGTAGTTTATGTATGGATGTGGGTTTCGGTGAACTGATGTGAAGAAGGACCATGGTCCGATGGGTGATGGGGCTTGAACCTTAGGGAGGCTTCTTACGTACCATTCCTTGACATTGATGAAAGTCCTCATAGTTCTGGAAGGTTTTTGTCGGAGAAACGATGTGAAAGTGAACCTGGGGGTCCACTGGTGGTGGGCTTGAACCTCTTGAGTCATCCTACATACCATTCCTTGACATGGATCAAAGTCCATATAGTCCAGGTGTATAGTTTAGCATCATACTGGATGAGTGCATACAGTTTAATGTCATGCTGGATGAGGGCGTTTGGGGCTTATGCTCTGAGGCGACCCAAGGTGTTGGTGAACCGACATGAAGGGGTCAGAACGACCGGGTGGTGGGATTGAACCTCATGGAGGCTTCCTACATACCATGCCTTAGCACAGATCAAAGTCCTCGTAGTTCACTAGAGGTGGGGGTCAGGGTCGGTGATCACTCTAATCTCACGTGAGTCATGCTCGGTGTTAGAAACAAGAGGTTGTAGGGACCTGACGATCATGTCGCGAAGGGTGCATCTGTAGGAAACAAAGAGGTGATTACATTTTAGATGGCCCATGTTGCTGGGACTTACTCCAGGATAGATGCCCAAGGTGCGACAAAGTGCAACAGGTGAGGGGCTTGGGACCAAATAAAGGAGGTTCCTTGTTCCTTATCATGCCCTCCGCTGGCCTTGGGGACCGAATATGAAAGGAGGAGCGGGGGTTCCACCTCCTGGATGGAAAGCTATGGTCTTACACCAAGATGGTTTCCCTTCCCCCATGGGAAAACAACGCTCCGAGAAAGATGATATCATCCCATGTGTGGGGGTGATCCCATCCCCGTGGACATGAGTGGGCATAAAGAATGCCTGATCTGGGGGGGAACCTACGTGTGAGGCATGGGGATAGATCACAGTTTAATGTTATCTGTTGAGGATGAGGTGCTTGGCAGTTTAACATCCTGCAGGTCGGATGAGGTGGGTTCGTTCCACACCCCTATGTCTTATATAATTGTTATCCTCTACCCCATGGGGAAGAGAAGGCATCATCAAGTCCATTTAGGAGGGGGGTCGCAGAACGAACCATCGAGGGGTCCACGTTAGTGTGGCTATGCGAAGAAGAAATAGCTGTTAGTGTGCCTATACGAAGAAGCATTAGGCGAAATGATGCTACGGGTGGTATCGTGCAGGCGAATTTTAAATCACATCATGCAAACCTGGAGGGTCACACAAGATGTGGAATTTCCAAGCAGAGGGGTCCACAGGTAGGGGCCTTTTGGAGCATTATTGCTTTGCGTAGTAGAGGGCACTTGCGAAGGGGGGTGCTTCGCAAAGTGGGGTGCCTTGGCCTTATCATGGGGTGGAGGTCTGATTAGGAGGGGCTTCGCGAAGTGTAATGGTGTTTTTAGAACACTGCCTCGTGAATAATTGGTGCCTCACGAAGCATGGTGTTGTAAAGCTGTGTGCTTCGTGAAGTACAGTGACCCTACCTTGGCATGTGGTTCACGTGTACAGGGTGGATGTTTCGTGAAGCATAAATTCTCCACAACTACCCAGGCACCCATGGGGATCCCCTTCCTTTGCGAATTCCCTTAGGCTTTTCTAAGGCCATACCTCTTGGATGAGGGGCTCAAAACGACACAATGTGGAGGCCTCTCACGAAGCAAAAATACCTCACGGAGCTCATGATTCTTGGAGCAAAGGGTGCTTCGTGATTTGGGAGCTGAGAATCCAAAAGGTCAGATTGTCCACCTTACAGCTCAGAGGGGTCTTGGTATTTATATGAAAGAAGTTCCATGAAGCAGAGCTCACGTGGCGTGAATGGGGCTTTGGTCGCTTCGCGGCAGGTCGTGAACAACAACCCGTTTCGCAGAGAGGTACCGCCACCTCTGCTTCACGGTGGGTTCACGAACGTCAGGGTATTCATGGAGAGGTACCGTCTCCTGTGCTTCACGGCGGCGTCACAAACATCAGGGCGTTCGTAGGGAGGCCCACCTCTAGTGCATCGCGGTGGGTTCGTTGCTTGGGGGGCTTCGCGTCGGGGCTTCGCGAAGTAGGGCCCATGGCCTCTTTTTCTTCTTTCCTTTCTTCAAATATTTTGGCTCCAACAAAGGAATTACCCTTTTTTATTTAGTAGGATTGGGATATAAGATTTTAAATTCCAATAACACCACAACTTGAGGTAAAAGTAAAGCCAAAAGAAAACAATTCCCATATGCATGTCCAAAAGTAAATGCCACAAAATTACTAGAAAACCCCAAAGGAAAGTATCAAAGAAAAGAAAAACAACAACATCAATTGTCCCAAGGTCTGAACTAGTACATTCTTGCACGATACTCGATGTTCTCCTGAAATCCTAAAAACAATTTTACATATGTAGGGTGAGTATACTGGTATACTCAATAGGGAAAACCAAAAGCTCTCATGCACAGGGGGGAAGGTATTCTAATGCCCCGTGAGAAAAAAAACATAACCAGAGCACCTAGCAAGGAAACTATCCTACCAAACATCACCAAGGAATAGTCCACTTGTAACGCAAGAAAATTAATGTAATTGTAATAACACATCGATGTTGGGGTACCCCTCACCAGTTTCCCACTAGTTATTGAAGACATACAACCCATCAGACCTCTCCCACCATTCTTATAGCAGTCCCAATGACACACCCCGCCTGCACACACCTGGGATATCAGAATCACACATCCCACCTATTAAAACCTGGGCCATTACATGAAAAACCATGCCCATAGACACTTGGGTCAGAATAGCTACCACCACGCCCAAAGACGCCTAGGCCCGAACAACTACTGCCATGCCTGAAGAAACTTGGGCCTTATCCAGAAGACACTTGGGAAACCACCAGCCCTAACACACCTGGGCCAACCACCATAGCGTACCTTGCCCAATGAATCTTGGGCTATAATTGACCTCAGGCCATCATTCCTGGCCCGAAGAATCTTGGGCTACTTAGGAAAGGGAGTAGAATAGGAGATAACAACCAGCCACTCATAGGAGTGTCAGAAAAAACACCCTCCCCCATGAAATGGGGGTGTTCGACACGTAATTCTCAACATGGGTAGGGTGTGAATAAGAAACATAAAAACTAAATTATACATATAGGTAAACAAGAACTCTTCCAAACCCAGGGGTTCCAAAAGCAGTGCATACACAAACAAAATCGTTATTATTCATTCATAAGATTCACAACACCCATAACCAAGTCACGAATTATTCCATGAAATTATTCCCCATTTTTCCAATTCTTGTTTTCATATTCATGTTATTACATTTAGATAAATCATAACTAGCAGGCAGCTAACAGTCATAGCCACAAACCAAGGTAGTAAAAACATCAAAGAAACAATTTAATTCTTCACACCCAGTTCTCTTTTAAAGTCACAACAACAAAAGGGATCTGTGGGATCCTTCAAAGTACTGGAACCAAACCAATCCCCATCATATGCGCACAGATCCATAAGCCAACAAGTGAAACACATCAAGGGATCCCATCCCAATCCATGTCACCTCATGAGGAACCAGCATAACAACCACACATCCCCCAAAACAGAGAAAGGAGGGGTTTCTAGATTTTTATCACATTGCTCATTTAATTCCATCTTTTCCGTTCAGTTAACCAGGGTGATCACACATGGATTCTTGTTCACTAGACATTCATTTTTTCTACCAACATTATTTGATTAACAAATTTCCATGTACAACCATTCAATCACAGAACTATCCAGATGACTTTGGTTCATTTGTGCACATAGAAGGACCACAAACAACCATGATTTTCAGTGGACATTAATTTATATAATTCACAACATATATGAAATTTCAAAAGATTACATCAGCATCATTAAATACACCCCACAATTCATTAAAATTATTTTTATTATCTTATTTAAGGATTGATTTCATCCATTCCCATAGAAACATTAGCATACCTGCCCCCACATGATACATAGTTAAGAGGGATGAAGGGAAAACCCTAACTGGGTGATCAATGATCGATGTTTCTCTCCACATGCTAAAAACTATGGATACAAGACATGTAAGGTAGAAACATCAGGGAATCCAAGGGTGGGAAAAAACTATCCATCATAGGCGCACCACTTGCCTCCGGAAGGGGGACTTCAAGTGCACAAGGAAAGATAAAAAGACAAGCCATGAAGAATAAGAAGAAGAATGAATTCTCATGAGATTAAAAGGAAAGATCCTGGTGTTACAGGATATTAAATTTTGAATGAATTTAAAGGGAGATCATGGTTTCACCACGCGGTTTGGTGGTTACACAAGATGGAATAAATTTTCCTTTACTAATTCCCATCGAATAGGTGTCCATAGCTGATATGAGTTAATGGGTTTCCTTTAAATAGAGGAAAATACCAATATAAGGAAACTAGAATGTTTGGGAAAAAAGGTGTGACATAGAGGAAAATCTACACGTTTTGGAAATTCAAGGGTCTCCCAAAACATGGGGGATTTTATATATCATATATGGCCTTAAAAGGCTTCTAAAAGGGGTATTAAATCATTTTTACATCAAAAGATATGTTGCGGGAGCGTAAAAAGTTAGAAATTGAAAAAAGAAACCTGGGTTGGACACCATTTGTTGAGACACCCTAAGTGTTGCCACTGTCATTGTCCAACCCTCACAGTGCCACCTTCACAGTGTCACTCTCACGGTGCCACCGTCACACTGCCACCCCCACTCTATCACCATTTCAGTGTGCGACCATGACGGTGCGACCATTATGGTGCCATCGTCACGGCTCCACCCCCACGATGCCACCTTCACGGAGCCCCTATTTTTGTGGAACCATTTCATGGGACCATGTTTTTGGAAAACACCTCAACAAGCCACTACCCGAGCTGTTACAAAAGGGGACTTCTCCTCCTCCCTTACTAACTCATTTTATGCCTTATACGTCTACCAATCCCATCTATAATACCTTTTTATTTTCCACATCCATAATATAGTGATTCCATTATTTCTAGAAGACCATCCTTTTATGGATTAAGATGTAATAAAAATTATGTTTCTCAAAAAATAGGTGGTTAAAATTGATTTTTATGAAATTCAAACTTGAGGTAAGGGTTTATCATCTCATATTGTATTATTTGGGATATATGATGTCTCATGAACCAATCTTATTTACGATATATTTATAAAATACATTTGACTTGTTATAGAATGATTAAACTTATGATAATGAAATTTAATTTTTAATTTGAAGTTATTCATTCATGGGGTTGAGGAGTCAATGGTTACCAAATCTGTAAGGGTTTAAAGTTACAATCTCATTGTTTGTTGTGATTATTTATGATAAATAATTTTTTTGTCTTATCTCTAAATAATACCTTGAATTTTTTTCTCCTATGTTTATTTCTAAGGAATTTTTTATTACCATTCATTTTCATCTCTATGTACTCAAGACACTGAAATATTCAATTCTATAGAAAATTAACATTATTTATCTCATAAATCAACATTATTTTTCTTCCAATACCCATGTTTTATAAAAAAGTTATCATGAATATTTTAACATTATATAATTATATATTAATTTCAGTTTTACCCGAGATTGTTTTTTACAATACAGTTTAAGCGAAACATTCTTGTCATATTCTAAAAAATGAACTTTTTGACTTTTTACTGAAAATATAAGAGGAATATTTTTTAATGTAAATGTATTGAACAAAATGTCATAATTGCATGAGCGAAAATTTTTCTTAATATTCCATTAGATTTTTAAAATTTTCTTTCATACTAAAACATATTCCCTAATATTTAAGAAATTTTAATAATTTTAAAGAAGTGATTCGAAAATGAAAAGAGTATTTATGTCAAGAAATATTATGGTTTAAGGGATCCTATAAGAAAAAAGTTTCTTTCCCTGGATTCAATTATGTTATGAAACCCACTTATTTTCCATCAGTTTTTATATAATTAAATAATGTAATGGTTTTGAAAACCCATTCCATTTTACATATAATGATATTATTAATATTTTTTGAAATTTTAGAACACATATATAAGACATTCATTATGGTATGGTCGGGTCTATAATTATATAACCCTCCAATGCACTCGGTAAAGATGAATATATCATAAGATTATAAGTATTTTCATAGAGAGGGACTTATTTTAGTAATGGACACTGTGTATTATTAAAGTCATGGATGTGAAACTTGACTAATGGAATGATTTTTTGGGGAGTGAACCAAATCCTCTATGATAGTCTTGGCAGTGATTCTTGAATATTAAGGAAATAATTATCACTTCTTATGTGTATTCCATAAACTTATGTCTTATACCAATGTTGTTATCTAATGGAACATGTTATAAAATTAAATGTTCATTCACATATTATAGAAAACATATATTTATTCCAAGAATCAGGATTATAATCTAGATATGAATTGTATTGTTTTAAAATATTTAGCTCTTTTTTCATGCCCTCATGATAATGTTATTCTTATGTGATGCTTGATATCTCCCTTTTTTACCCTTACTGAGTATATGAGCTGACTCTTTCTTAATTTTACATTCCCTAGGTAATATAGAATTGTATAAAGTAGGGTTTTTCTAAGAATATTTTCAAGAAAAATGCCTTATTTTGTCTCCTATATTCCTTTTTGTTTGGAACATCACAAAATATATTTTTTAATGAATACGTATATTATTTTAATATATAAAGACATTTAGTTTTCAATTCTCAGTAAAAATTTTCATATGGATATGATAATAATTGGTCCCATTTGTATTATAGAAATGATTCCTTATATGATAGTCATTATAACCCCATATAAAATGATTATTATACTCACTTGATAAAATCTGAATATGATTTTCATCAGTCATTCCAATTATATTTATCATTGTACTGATCGATCAAACCATACTGACTAGATAAATCCTATTCAGTATTTTAAATGAAAATCATTGTACTGATTTACAGTTCACTTTTGTATTTTGTCAGATATCCAATATTCAATTTGTACTTACTTAATCATGTTGACTAATTTAAATGAAGATCATTCTATCAATTTATTTTTCACTTTCTGTTTTATTGGATATGCCATATTCTATTCTCATTCAATTTATCGTATCTAGAAGAAAATTTATTATCAAAAAGAAAATTCTTGAATCAAAAAAATTTCATATATTTATTTTTAATATGTGTTATAAAATGATTTTGTTGGTTCAGATACAATATGGAAATTGGAGGGCCACCTATCCAAGTCCTTCTGATATTTCTTGGTGAAATAAAAACATTGGAGGAAAATATGACTATTGGAGGAAATACCTATAAATACCAAGTCATTTCAGTGATCTCAAGCTATAGAATTTTTAATGGAGTGATACTCTATGAGAGCTCCTCGAAAAAATACCTTGTAGGAAATACTTTGAGTTAATTGAGTATTTAAAATCTTCGTTGATATAAATGAAATCATTAATAATGATTGTTTTTATTCATGCAATGATGATCATTAGTGATTATGATTGAGGGATTCTAGGGATATGAAGACAAAGGATTTTATTACTTATTTAATCGAGGGATGTCAGGGATAAGAAGATAGAATTAAGACAATACCCTTATCAAGGTATTAATCTAGTGTGGGTAATGAAAAATTTATTGAATGTATAAATCAAGGGACCTCTATCCTTGTATAAACGATATAATTATCTTTGGGTTAAAAAAATTGTATTCATTATGTTTAATGAATTTCATTTTCCACTACATTGTAATATAAAGTGAATTTCTTTACTTATTCATCATTCTATTCCTTATTCTATTTATCATAACCACTCTAATTACAAAAACTATATAATATTTTAATTATGATTTATTTTTAATACTCTGATTAATATATTTTTTGATAGTGATCATTCTAATACTCAATAACATTTTTCAGTCTATATGATTGAATAAATTTTATTTTTTTAATCTTATTATGGTGACCATTACAATTACTGTCTATTATAGACATAATCTGATTAAATAATTTCTTATAGGTATTCAATTAATTTCAATTATGATATCTATTATACTTATCAAAACTAATAATTTGAAAATATTGTTTTCCATTAGACCCAAGGACTAATCTGATTAATTTTTTAAATATAATTAGAGGTTTTGTGAATTGATTTTTTTTAAATCCTTTTAGTGTTTCCATTCTTGTTTAAAAACAAATATTTTTAAATCTATAACTCACCCCTCCTGTAAATGAGAATCTTCATATACATTTCAACCCAAAACTGGTATCAGATCTTGATTTCACTACCCACTATACTTTCATATTCTTTACTTCTCCTTGTAGTCTTTATTTATTTTATAAAAGTTTGTTTATAAATATTTGATACAATAACATGTACTGTAGAAAAATAATTTTTGTATTGTCCAAAATATGGAAGAAATAAATGTTATATCAATTGTTAATATTAATCCTGCAAGACCATCTATCTCCAATGGGAATTATAATGATTACTGGAGAGAAAAAATGAAGACAATTTTTATGAATACTTTTGTTGGAAAATTTGTTATACTTATTTGATATTTTAAAATACCTGACAACGAAGTCAGAAAATTTACTAATCAAGAAAAGAAAAGAATATCAGAGAAACTCTAAGGAATATAATACATTTCTGTGTCCTATGAATAAGAAAATTTTTATACAAATATCATCCTATGAAGTGGCTAATTTTATTTTGAAGAAGTTGGAGATTTCACATTTTGGTACTTCAAAAATCATTGATAGAAGAATAGATATGCTTAGAGAATATTATAATGGATTTGGTTTTTCCTACGAAGAACCAATAGCTAATGTTCTACAGGGATTATTACTATCTTAACTTAGTTAATGGGATAAAACTATTAGATGATTAAATCAATGTAGATAAAATTATCGAATCATAACTAATGAATGAGAATCAAAGAGAACTGTGATTGGTGAGTCAAGGAATGTTAAAAATGTAACTCTTGATGAAATATTTCGAACTCTATTGAAACATGAAAATAGATTGAAATGAGATTCTAAGAATGAAAATAAGCAGAAATGGAGTGTCGTTTTTACAACGACTTCAAATCAAACAAAACCTAAAATATCTGAGAATGTTATTAAGTCAAATACAAAGAATGGTGTAGTTAAATCAGACTCAAGTGATACTAATCATTCAGAAAATGAGTTATCCAATCCCTCTCGAATGATGAATATGATTTTTAGAAAGAATTATTTTCAATACAGATATAATAAAAATGACAGGATGGATATGAATTATTCAAAAATCACATTTTATGAATGCAGGAAATCATGAAACACTAGACCTAATTGTATGAAACATAAAATTATAGAAATAAAATATATAAATTCTAAAATCAATCTAAAAATATTTTAGATGTCTAATAGAAATAATGTGATGAAGGCAGTGGTGGTGATTATTTATATGATTCTTTAGATAATGAAACTTCCAGAAAAAAGAATATTGGTCTTATTTTTAGAATTACTGTTGAAAATAAATTCTTAATGGAAAATATACACATTGATGAATCAATTAAAAATATGTATGTAAATCATAACTATCGTGATGAAGAAAATTTTAAATCCTAATATGAATAATATTCTTTAGTAGAATATAATACTTTACCTTCTTTCGAATAATTTTCTAGTTTTTCAAAATTAAATGATAATGAAAATTGAAAAATAAAAAATGAAAATAAAATATAAATTCTAGAATACATGTTGTAACCAAATAAGTACTATATCTTTCAATGATCTTAATATAAAAAAATTTTATTCTGAAACCATTTCAAAAAAACATGTGTAAGTAAATTCGGAAAATTATACACTTTATAAGGTTCATAAAAAAAATTTATTCTAAGAAAACGGATTTAGAGACAAAACCCAATTCTAAAAAAATTATTCCAAGGATAAGAATTTAGTCACCAAACTAAAATATGACATTTTATCTCTTAATAATCTCATTTTTTTTCTCTATAGAGTATAGTTTTGATAAGATGTATTCAATAATTTTTGTTTAAAAGAATAGTTCTATTTTTGGTTACTCTCATCCAAAAATATTTTTTAGTAATAAATATTTTGTTCCCAAAGTGCCCAATTCTACACCAAGTTTCTATGTGGTGGGCAATGGAAAATTTTTTTTTACTTGAACAAAATCATTTCATTAGGATTTCAAAAATCACACATTTCAAAACAAATGTGTTTTCCTAAGATTTTATTTTCTAACAATTCCAAATCCAAAAATGTATGGATTCAAAAAACCTAATTTTTTTTTTGGAAAACAAAGAATGTTCCAAATGTAATACATGGTACATGGATATTGGTTATTCTCAGTACATTAATGGTAACAAAAACATCCTTGAAATATTATCAATATCAATGGTGGAAAAGTAATTTTTTTATTGTGCTAGAGAAGTTATTGTTGTTAAAGGTATCATTGTTCTTCTCATAAAATCCTTGATTTCAAATTTTTTGTTTGTTAAAGGTATTCATCAAAACCATATAAGTGTAAGTCAATTATGTGTTGAAGGTTACCATAGTAATTTTTTAGAATGATAAATGTCTAGAAAACAATCAGTGATGAATTCATTTTCTCAAACCGTATTCATGATAATATTTAAAACATAACTTAGAAGACCTTAGGATCCATGACATACCTTGTCTAGTGTAATGAAAGATTAATCTTGGATACAAAAAAAGAATGTTAGGATATTGTAACCACAGAAAAATATGTAAATTGACTATGAAAATACTTTTTAAGAATATAACAGATCATAGATTTGAATCTTCAAAAGTCTGTGAAAATTTACAATATGGAAGGCATCATAATTCCAAATTTAAACCCATAAGATAAGTCTTAACTACTAATGAATTATAGTTAGTATACATGGATCTGTTAGGAACTACACAATCTAGATGTATTGGAGAAAAATATTTTTTTTTAATTTATGATTATAATAGATTTACATCGGTCTATATTCTTGAAATAAAATTTAGTGGATTTTCAAATTTTAAATCAATTACCAAAAAAAGCTAAAAATGAGAAAAATCATCCATTGATAACTATTCATAGTGATCAAGGTGGAGAAATAAAAAATTTAAATTTTGAAACATTTTTTTTGTAATAAATGAATTATTCATAACTTCCTATATCCAAAAACTCCTCAATAAAATGGTCATGTTGAAAGAAGAAAAAAAAAATCTTCAAGATATAACAAGAACAATGTTTGGTGAATACTCTATTGAAAAACATTTTTGGGAAAAATCTGTCAGTACTAATTTCTTTATTATAAATCAAGTTTTAATTTGGTCATTCCTTAATAAAGAACATAATGAGTTATAGTGAGGACAAAAACCAAAAGTTTCATACTTTAGAGTATTTAGATACAAAGTATTCATTTGTAATATAAAAGATAATTTTAACAAATTTGCACCAAAATTTGATGAAGGAATATTTTTAGGGTATTCTACTACCTCTAAGTCATATAGACTTTTAAAAAAAACTCATATACTTTTGAAGAAATATTACATTTCAAATTTGAAAAAATTGATCCTTTTTTTAGAAATGCCCACACTACATTTTATAATTTCTTTTCCAAAAATGACAATGAACCTCTGATAGAAGACTCTTGTAATAATGAAAATACTTGGGAAATTGTTTTTGAAGTATTCAATCTAGAAGGCTTTATACCTAATGAATATGAACTAGTTTTGTAAAACCCATGTCAGTTTCATCTTAGGAATTATCCCAGTCACAATATAATTGGTTATGTATGTAAACCAATTTGAACATGATGTTCCTTCCAAAATGAAGTAGATCATTTTTATTTCCTTTGTATATTCAAACCAAAAACTCTTTATCATGATTTAAGTGATGAAGATTTGATAAATGTAATGCATGATTAACTAAATGAATTCTAAAGGAATAATTTTTAGACTTAGGTTGAAAGATGTAATGAAACATCTATAATTGGGGTAAAATGAGTTTTCTAAAAAAATGTGATGAAATGGAATCATAATTATAAATAATTATAGAATAGTTTATGAAGGATATAATAAATAAGAGGGAACAAATTTTGAAAAAATAATTTGGTAGAAAGACTTGAATGTATTTTAATTCAATTGCATATTGCAACATCATTTAATTTCAAAAAAATTAAAATGGATATGAAGAATGGATTACTTAATGGATAGGTTCATAAGGATTTTTTAGAACAACCTCTTAAATTTGAATATCGAAAACATCCTGAATACGTTTCAAAACTTACCAATGATTTATATGTCCATAGACAAGCCCCTAGAACCTGGTATGTTAGACATAAAATATTTTTTTTGCAAGAAAATTATGTTAATGGGACCGCTAGTCTAACTCCTTTAATAATGATAGAATAAAAAACGTTTTAATTTTTCAATTTTATTTTCATGAAATTATATTCGGATAAACTCATCAATCCAAAATAGATTCTTTTGAGAAAAATATGAAATCCGAGTTAGAAATGAGTATGTTGGGTGAGTTAACATTCATTATTGGCTTTCAAAAATCTAATTAACTAGAATGAAATTAAATATCTCAACATAAGTGTATAAAAAATTTACATAAAAATTATGGATATGATAATACTAACAATATCAGTACTCTAATGAGTACCTCAAAAACAATTGATCCTAATGAAGCTGGGAACAAAGTAGATCAAACATGTTATTGATGTATGATGGAAAGCCAACTATAATTAGTAGCTAGTAATCTGGACTTATGTATTTCAATATGCTTATGTGAATGATATAAACAAAATCCACAATAATCCTATTTAAATGTTGTGAAATAATTTTTTCATTATTGGAATGGTACTATGGATTTGTGACTATTATTTTATTATAGAAATGATTTTGAATTAAAAGGTTTTTGAGATGTTGAATTTGGTGGATATATAATGGATTGTAAATGTGAATCTGAAACTTTTCATTTCATAGGTGATTTACTAGTTTCTTGGTATTGCAAGAAACAACACTCAGTAGCACTTTTCACTTCTGAAGATGAAAATGTGGCAGTCTAAAGTTGGTGTGATAAAGTGTTTTGGATGAAACACACACTCAACAACTATAGAATGAGTTTTACTAACAATCATATACTATGTGATATCACTTGTTAAATTACCCTAAGTAAAAACCCTTCACATCACTCATGTTCAAAATACATAGATACTAGGAAACACTTTCTTAGGGATCACGCAGTTAAAGGATATATCATATTATAATTTTTCAGAATGCAGGAACAACTTGTTGATATATTTAAAA
The DNA here is from genome assembly GCA_963277665.1 of Viscum album. Lineage (NCBI taxonomy): Eukaryota > Viridiplantae > Streptophyta > Magnoliopsida > Santalales > Viscaceae > Viscum > Viscum album. Next base: position 1,279,674,273 of record OY728127.1, read on the forward strand.
ACCATTACATTCAATAGATTTAAATACATTAAACCAAACCTAGGAATGATAACTATAAAGTATTTATTAATATTTTAGTCTCCATTAAACCATATCCTTACATTATGTTACTTATTTTCTTAGGGAGTGTACATATGTTTACTCTTTTTACAATTTTTATTCAACACCACAATTTTTTTCTCACCAGTCATTTTTATCGATGTCAAATTTTAATCGATATCACTTTTTTATAGATGCAACATTTTTATCGATATAATATTTTTTATACATATCAATTTTTTATTAATATCCAATTTTTATCAATATCATATTATTATCCATATCACATTTTTATCGATATCACATTTGTATCAATATCGCATTTTTATCAGTATCACATTTTTATCAGAATCACATTTTTTAGGTATAAATTTTTTAGTGGTATCACATTTTTTTTGGTATCACGTTTTTATAGATATTAAATTTTCATTGGTATAAAATTTTTATCAGTATTGTAATTTTTATTATCAGCCAAAATTTTATCAATACTATGTTTTTTTAAGACCAATCTTTTGAAACCAAAAATATTGTCCTCAAATTTTTAGATGTACAATTTCTTTTACTTATACATTTTTTTAATGAGTCTATATATGTTGGTATTTGTTTTAAAACATTTATTGGATTTATTATGAATATGATAAAAAAATTTAAACCTCAATGGTTCAAATATTTTCTATTTTCAGGTCTCTTTGATCTAATCTGGACCATAGGATTCCAAATATCATTTCTCTTCCGCTATAAATAAGGACCCCCACCCTTTTCGACATTAAACTCATTAGTCTTCATAGAAGATCTCTTCCCCACATCAAATAGCTGAGATCAATAGTTTTCATACCAATTATTTCCTAAAGATCCCATCTCATAATCCTCAACAACTACTCCAAAAAAATGGAACTGAAATATTTTGTCAAGATGATATTCTTTCGAGAAATATTTACTACCATAAAATTCTCTGAAAAATATGATTCTTCTAAGAAATGAATAATTAAATTCCATGGATGGAAATTGGTATGTGTGGAGAATCCCAAAAATAAATTTTTTATCATTGAATATGTGTTAATTCAATGATATATAACTATATAGGTTGATGAGGACAACTTTAATGTGTTTATTCAAATCAATTATTGTAAAATCAATATGTCAGCAAAGTAAAAATAAAAAATTCTAAACATTCCATTCAATGGATATTCATTTTCCCTTAAACAACTTTCAAAATTATATAGGATATTTGGTAATAGAAAAAGTTGAATAATCCCTATTTGAGGTTCATTATGACAAAAGAGGGGTTAATAATTTGTAAGCTATCAATATGTTAATCGCTCTATGGATGCAAGGTTTTCATATTCCATTGAGTGATGGAATAAAAAACATAAATGTATCATATATCATCACTATTGATTATCTTTCCAATATGAGGAAAATAAATTTTATGGGTTACATCTTCCTAACAGCCAGAAACCTCAAATAAAGAGGTATTATGTCCTAGTTGATCATGTTCCCATCTATTCTACGTAAATTCATTCAAGAAATCCTGAATTTTTTCAATATCCCTCATGTTTCAGCACCATGAAATCTAATAATTTCTTGTATTAGTGAGGATAAACTAAGGAGGGTGAATATCCATTTTGATTCATATTCTTTGATGTTTTTTTATGAATGTTGAAGTGGATGATCCAAAAGAAATAGATGCAGAAACACAAGTGCTGATTGATAGAGTAAAGAAACATCTGATACCAATCCAAAACCAAAGAATAAATTATTTATAGTGGAGGAATAGCTAAAAATGGATATATACAGGAGTAAAGAAGGAAAGGAGATCCACAATTTTGGATAAGTCTAGCTAAATCCCTTATGGATCATAATTTAACTGACAAAACACTCGATGGACAATAATATAAAAAGGCACAGAAAAAAAGAAAATCCCATATTTTTTATACTCATACATTGTTGAAGTATGTCTAGAAATATAGTGTATGTGACACAATTAGGGAATCTATTCGAATAAAAAAATTACTCCCTCATTACAAGAAAATGGAAAGAATAAAAAAAGATGGATATGTAATGACACCACTAGAAGTTTTTGGAGAACAAGATTCTGGAGAAGATACTGAGTTACATTAGATTGATGAATACATAGACTCATAAGATGAAAAAATAATAAGAGAATAAAAATATGAAAATGCGAAAAGAGATAATGAATCTATTTGAAACCAATATTTATAATTTTATACAATACTATTCATATCATCAGAAGAAAAATAAAGTAAATTTCCATCCCAAGGAATCAAATCCACGATGAATGTTGATCCGAGAACCGTGCCTATGAAAATGATTCATGGTTTAGATGAAGAATAAAATGAAGAGATATAAAATGAGAATCAAAACATGGAGGATGTGAAATTAGAAAATCATTATAGTGATCTTCTTGACTTAAAGGATAGTACCAATTCTGATCAAACTGTTTTAATCAAAGTAGTTCAATACATTGATCATTCATTAAAAAGGCTATAAAATATCATTCCCTATTTTCCAAAGTGGGATGGAAATATTGATATTATTTCTAATACTAGTCATTAATGATCAGACTCAGAAAAATTGTGGATGGAAATATTCATAAAAATTTAATCCCACTTCCAAGTATTCAATGAATTTTCTGTGGAACATAAGATGTCTTGAAACAATGTTGTTGAGTGGTCACATAATATCAATAGTAATTTCCATCATCATGAGGAAAATATTGAGGATATAAGGATCTGGATAAATGAACTATCATATACCTTCAATAATATGGTATTTGAAACCAATTCAAAAGTGATGGATTTTAAAAAACCCAATTCCTCAAAAGATTATCATCGAAAAAGTTCAATACACTGAAGTATAAAGTTAATGAATTAAAGAATTAAAATATTATCATGAACAGAAGTGTTTAAATATTATAAAAGGTAATCATAGTAAAATACTAAAATTATTAGGCTCAAGAAGAGAGACAAAATGCTCATGTAGAAAATTATTGGAACCTGGATAAAAAGATTAGAAATCAAGATAAATGGTTTTTAGATCAGGAAGAGAAGTTATAAGCCCAGAGGAGCCTTTTGAAATGTTAATAGAATATATAAAAGAACTCAATAATATAAAGACATCTCTATTAGATCTGGTGAAGAAATCCATGAATAAATTAAAGGAGAAGAAATATATTTTTAAACATGTCATTGTATTATGTTTTAAAACCTCAGGGATATTGCCATCACTTTCATTTTATTGAATGTATTCCCTCTATGGATTAATGTTCATTCAAATACTTTTTAGATTCCGAAATCCTTTATATCTTCATATTTTTTGTTTCACTTACCATTTTCAAGAATTAGAATATTTTCACTATTCCTTTTTGTAAATAACAATGGGGGATAATATGTTACAATGGGGTGATTTGTTACAAAGGGGGTTGTTACAAAAGGGGAGAATATTTTACAAAGAGGGATAATGTTTTCTACATGGGTATGAATTATCTAAAAGAGAATAAATTTAGTTAGGGGGTTTATCTTTATAGAATACTATTTTTAGGGATTTTATTATCATAAGGGCGAGGTTATTCATATTCAACATTTATTTAAAATAATTTTAAAATACAAAGGTATATAAGTATAAGTATTATATATATAAAACTTATTTACCATTGTAATTATTTATTTGTTTAACTTGTGGTTTGTTCTTTAAAAAAGGGGGAGATTATTGAGACAAAAGTCATCATTTGCCTCTTCTATTTAATTTTATTTTAGAAATTACAAACACTCTTTTTAAATGAATACACATATTGTTTTAATATATTAAGTAATTTAGTTTTCAATTCTAATTAATATATTTCATTTGGATATGATAATAATCGAACCATTGGTTTTGTATAAATAATCCTTTATATGATTATAATTTTGACTAGAGATATGATCATTAATGTACTCACCAGGTAAAATATCAAAATGATTTTTATTGATCACATCGATTAAATTTTTCTCCGTACTCTTAAATCCAACTGCAATGACCAGATAAATCATATTCACCTTTTTAAATGAAATTCATTACACCAATTTACTGATCACTATTGTTTTTATCACATATGACATATTCTTTTTGTACTAATTTATCATATTCATTATTTTAAATAAAAAATATTTATACCAATTTAATGTTCACTTTTTTATTTTATCAGATATGAATTATTCATTTTATAGTCAAATTATCATATCTGGAAAAGTGTGTTTTATCGAAATGAAAATCATTCAGTCAAAATAATGTTGCTTATTTTTTTTATATGTGTTATAAAATGACTTCGAAGTTTTAATTAAAATATGACTGTTGGAGTTCCACCTTTCCATGTCACTCTAATATTTCATTATGAAATCTGACCATTGGAGGAATATATGCCCATTGAAGCTAACAGCTATAAATAAAAGGTCATATCAACAAGCTCGTGTTGCAGAATTTTTTTAATGATTTGATATTATGTGAGAGCTCTTCCAAATAAATTTACCATGTAAAAACACATAAAAGTTATAGAGTTGTGAATATCTCGTTTTAAATACTTTAAATCTTTAATAATATTTGTTTTTCTTCATGAAACACTGATTTTTGGTGATTAAGATAGGGGGATTCCATGGATAAAAAGATACAGCTTCAGATTGCCTGCATAATCGAGGGTCGTTGAGGATAGGTAGAGAGACTGATGCTGATACTCTTTATGAGCGCTTACCCAAGTGTCAGTAACATACACATTCATGAATGAATAAATCAAGGGACAATTATCCTAGTTTAAAGGATACCCTTCTCTTTGGGATTATAAATTGTATTGATTAAGTTTATTACTTTCCCTTTTTTGGTTCATTGTAATTGAAAGTGAATAGATTACCTTATTCATCTTTTTATTATATATTCTATTTATTATAACCACTCCAATTATGATAAATCCATAATAGTTTGACTAAAATTGTATTTTAACACTCTCATTAAAATATTTTGTGATGATGATCATTCTAATACTCAATTTGGTTATGTATGATTTATGATAGAATCAGTTGTGTTATTTTACTCGGATTATCATAACCATTATGATTACAATCAATTTTACACTTAAATAGATTAAATCATTTATTCTGTAAATACAATAAATTTATATTACGAGTTGTGGAATACTTATCATATCCAATCATATTACGATATTCGTTTTCATTAGACCTAGGGCCCAATATGTGTAATTATTTTAATACAATAAGAGTCTTTGTGAATTGATTTATTTTAAATAATTTTAAACTTTTCTTTTAATTCTTAAAAAAATGTTATTTAATCTACAATTCACCATTCTAATGTCTAAAAATATTCATATAAATTTAGATCCAACAAAGCATAATATATGGTATGATATTTTTTTTAGAGATGTTGAATATCTATCATGATATAAGAAGATTGTGTATCTAGTCTTCAACAACAATAAACATTTATCGATATTTTGTGGTTCATAATGTTATATAATTAATATTACTCTGTTAACATATAATATCCATGTATGAAAAGTGTGAGTAACTATACAATAATTGAAACATGATGAGTTTAAGTAACAAAGTATTATGTTCGGTAAATATCATTGGAATGTAATTTGGATTTTAATTTTAAAATTCATTTTTTTTACAATTTCACAACATTCCAATTTTTATGTTTTGGTTAATTTATTGAGCTTTAATTTCATTAATATTTCCTTATATTAAAATGTTTTAATCTCCAAATTATTTATGTTTTTTTAAATTTAATAATATTTTTGGTATAATAATTTTTTTGGATATTACTGTGAAAATGGCATAATTCTGATGTCTTATATTATCTTTGAAGTATTAAGAGAAATTACATTTGGTTTATATCATTGATAAATTTAAGGATGAAATCATAGTGAAAATATTTTTGGTGATCATGTGGGATTTAAAATCATAATTTTATGGTATTTGTTTTTTTTCTCTATATAGGTGAGGAACATATTCAAAACGGTCACCGCTATGTCATTCTAGAGACTTGTATGACACATTGAGTAGTATAATGGTTTAAAATGGGTAAAAAAAAATTGATGGGTAAGATTATCCATTTTACAATATAATGGTATCTAATATGGGATAAATTAAGGTTATTCCATTCACAATTTAGGGGTATACAACTATTTATGTTGCTTCTTAAATGATATCCATGCACTTCGGTATGGACAAGAGCATGATGTAGCATTAGTGTGCAATAATAATATGGAAATATGAAAACCTCTAATGAAACTTTAATGCATAATATTATGATCCATTTTCATGATTTGGGACAATATTATGGATATAGAAAAATTCCAAATACCTTGGATAAAGGAATTTGATGTGGTGTGTTCAGTATTCCCTACATATGAACACCACATTATGCTGGAAATCTATAGCTAGTAAATTAAATGTATAGTATGATTTGATAATAAAATAAATTTTTCCATGTAATTGGGATGCCATTTATCAATGAAAAAGATAATATGGGATGATTAAGGAATCTTTAAAAAGGAAATGAATATAAATAGGCCCACTAAATTTCAAATATCACATGAAGAGGATTATCTACGCATTAATTGTAATGGATGTCAACCATGAGATCGAGTGAAGGATGATCAATACCGTATTTATATATAACCAATGATAATTGATGTATATTTTTAAATGAAGCTCCTATAAATTGGGAAGATAATTAATATAGTGTGGTATAATGCATCAGAGTTCAGAAAATCAATTGATATTTCGGGAGTGTGGGGTGATACAAGAATTTTTTTGTTTGTTGGAGGGTTTTCGTAATGATAATAAAAATAATAAAGGAGTGAAAAATGGGTTTTCATATTCCTATTTTGGAAAAATATTATGGGTTTATGGGGTAGAGGATATCTATGTACGATATGTTAACATTATATATATCTTAATGTGACTTATTTGTATTTATTTGGAAATTTTATTTATGAGTGAAGAAGTTCTTTGTTCCTTCCTTGAATTTTCATTCCATCCAATTTTTTAATTGTTAATTAAATTTATAAAACTAATGTGAATATTTTATTTATTTGAATTTCTTTTTATATGTCTTTACTTGGATCATAGTGATTTAAATCAGGCATGAATACCCAAATTTAATCATGTTGTAGAGTCACATTCATAATGGGGAAAAAACAATATAAAGTTCTTGGTTTAAATTATACACATATTTAAATTTTCACCAAATTTTATTTGGGTTACTATTGGGATATATAGTTAGATAACTATTTTAGGCAACAATGAATATATTGTTAAAAGGATTATCAATTTGCACTATTGTTTTCTTTAAAATCTATTCCCTCCCACATTTTCAATCTATTTTCAATTTCGATTCATTATTGTTTAAATTGATATTTTTTAGAGAGGTGATATTAATTTTTAACCACATAAAACCAGTACATTTATATTTTCTCTATAAAATTAGAAATACAAAGTGATAGATTAAAACTTATGTATACTAACATCCCTGAGAGACAACCGAGGGGACTAAATGTCAATATTATTTTTGGAGGAAAATTATTTAATTATGGGAAACATGGATGAATCCATTGAAATCCATCATTATGAAAATGATGTGTTCAAATGACTAGGGAGGATTATTTTAATTTAAGGTTCATATATTGATGTTGTATTTTTTTTCAAGAGGCGCAAAATGATTTTAATGTTTTATATGAATCATAATGTATACAACATGAAATTTTATATATTGTTTCATTATCTAACTAGGGATTAATGATTCATAGTATTCGTTACTACATGAGGTTAACAAATATTCTTTTATATGAAGCATCATACTTTTATACCTTACAATTCCTCACCTTGAGGATGATCTAACTAGTCGGTGGTTGGGAAGGTTTAAAATGTGGGGTCTTCCTATTAATTAATGTTGGATATTCCATCACTTTTGAGCTGTATGAACTTTGGGATATTGATTGATACATACTAGGGAAGTGTATAGTCTACTAGGATACATGAAATGTTATAAACTTATCTATTTAGGTTATTGGAATGTGATGTACTTGTTTTCGTATATGAGTTAAATGATATGAACATATTTATATTATACATTTTGTAATGGTAATAATGTTAGGTGAGGTGTTTTTTTGTATAAAATTGACCTAATTTAGTATAATTGGATGGATTTAGGTTTTCAGAGTCAAGGGGAAGGCCTATGTTTTTTAGGGAGGTTGGTCCTTGTGTGGTACATATTTTCTTGATGAAATGGAGCACCAGGAACATGGTGGGATTCTATAAGGTCCTCATGTTTTAGTGAAGGGTTATTTTGTGACATCCTATGACCACCCAGTGAACCTAAAATGGGTATGCGATGAACCTCTAAGTTTTTTTGTTTATTTTAATTTTTATAATTTAATTTTTCATTTTTATTAAAATAATGGAGAAATCATTTGTCTCTCCGGAAATGGGATCCTTACAATACCCCTCTCTCGTTTCTTATTACATCCAACAGTAAAATAATGTTTTTTTTTGAGTTTTCATCATATGGTTTATCCATCAAGATTGTGGTGGTTTGGATAACCCTCAATCCTTTTTCTAATTATTTAATTGTCCTTATATTATTGGATTTAAAAAAATAATTATTTTATAGAGTTTCTTTGGATTTCATATTTCATCGACATGGTATGAAATTACTCCATTTAATCTAATGAGAATGATCCTACCCATAGTAGGTAATATATCCCTAATATTTTCCATGGTATTATGCTTGTATTTCAAGTTACATCTCATGTGTTAAAATTTGTGATATTTTTAGAAATAAATATTATATTTTTAACTTTTTATAGGATACATATAGTTACTATAAGACCACAAAATGTATATAGTGGTCCTTGGAGAGTTTTACTTCAATATCGTAGGAATCAATTACTATGGATTATAAATAAGGAGTTGTGAATATTTATAATTAGGTTGTGAGTGGTGTAATTAGACACAAAATCATTATAGTATTATGATAATTAGGTGATTATGTTCATTGGTATATATTAGGATGACGTGGATTACTAATGATGATGGAGACCAAGGTTCTCTAGGTTCATGGTCGTATGATGATGGTGGTGTCGATCACTATTAGGGAAGAGGAGATTGGATTTTTTGTAGTTGAATGAAGGTACATAAACAATATTTTGTTGATGTAATCCTCCATAGATGTTGTTCCATGAGTTTATATTTTTGATCATTAGAAAAATAGAGGGATTCCCCATATAGTTGACCACAATATTATGGGGTTACTATGATCATCAGTTGTGGGAAAGATGCATGTTTTAAGAGGGTTTACATTAGGGTCATTGAGTCAAATATTGGGATGGTTGATGTGATATAAAAATGGTATTAAAAACTATGGCACAACCATTTAACGAGTGACATGTGTATTGGTGAAGGACTGTAAGAGCCTCCAAATTATTTTCAAATAAAGGTCAAATTATACTATTCGGACAATGGTCAAAGTAAGCGGTGAAGCAAATATTTTTTCTCCTAATCACTATATTACAAGATGAGTTTATTTTATTAGTTATTCCTATTATCATATCATAAGGATCATTTAAATGTATAACTTTATTTTATTAGTAAATATTTTGGTGATATCTGACTGATTTATACTCACACACTGCATGATATCTTAAGAGAAAATATATATTTAATTTATCATGACTTATGAATGGGTAATGGATCTATGAATGAACAATAGTGGATAGTGATTTGGTGGATGTACAAGTAGTATGATAGTGGTTTTTGATGTTAGATCAATTAACTATAAGAGCTAGTTTGAAGACAATATTCTTATCTACTTATGGTGATGATGTGTATATAATGTTAACCCAATCATAGGAATCCTAATACCATTACTATATTTCATTATATATCGAATACAATTTTTTAAATATGGATTCAGGAATGTTTGATTTTTTTTATCCCTTTTAGGTATTGTTTTGAGAATATTGTGTTTTATATGTTGTATATTTGTCTATTTAATGACACTCTCGTACAAGGGTATAAATTATAAACTAAAAATACCTATATTCTCTCTATTTTAACACATAAAATTTTAACAATATGGAAACTATGTTCAATATCATATAAGAGAGGCAACACCATGACTAAAAAAATTATTTTATTAATAAAATAAGATATATATATATATATGGATTCTGGACACATATCTAATATATATATATATATTAATCAATTTTTTAAATTATATTTTCTTTAAATGAAGATAATATCATTTGATGGTAAAAGTGAAATTTTCAATAAAAATATTATTTTTTGCATAATATATTTTTATGTTAATTTACTAAATATATAACAATTTATAAATGTCTAAAATTATACAAAAAGATTATATATATTAAATATGATAAATTAACACTCTTATAAATGTGGTTATTAGGAATGGAATGTTAATAAATTCATTTTATCCATTAAAAATGATTTTTATTATGTTTTCTACCTGGATATTTAAATTACTCTATTAGAAAATTAGAAAATATATTTTATAAAATTAATTGAATTTCATAATAATAAATTTATAGTATTGTTAGATAAAAATTTCTATAGTTTTTAAAAGCTTTTTGTTTCAGTAAATTGTGAAAAATAATGATTTTTATTAAAAAATGTTTTCTTGTTTCAAGAATTCAAAATGTTCCATTTTATTTTAAATGTATAAAAATATATACTAGATCCTAAATATTTATAATAATACAATTATTTTAATTAGAATAAATTTTATTCTTGATTTTGGTAGAAAAACATTATATACATATTTATATAATATTTCTAAAAAAAGGATTTTATTACTTTTTTGTGAAATTAATTTTAAATTAAATTCTTCCACTTCTATGAATTTATTCTGAACAAATGGACATAATATAATGAATCATAATAATTAATATATGTTCAACATATTTTTTCCATTAAGAATAGTAATATTAGTAAATATTTCTCACCACAATAGTAGTAAAAGATGTAATACTGGGTTAAAACTATTGGGTATTGATTTTAAATCTCAATGTCTCTAACCTTTACCATATTGGATTATAATTTTTTAAAAACATGTATGCCTATAGAGTAATATAATTTCTTTAAACTAATTATCTATAATTTTCAGACCTAATATTTATATGTGTAAATATAATTTATATTTTATCTAAATTTTAAACTATTTTTCAATCATCACATTTAACTGCATATTTTGAGGATTCAATTAATTTTTCTCATGATAAAAATTATATAAACACAATTTTTTTATTTCATGAATAAAATATTTAAACCAATTTATTAAAATATTTCAAGGTGAAATTATTTTTACTATTAAATCAGGTATTTTAATAAAAAAATATTTTTCTTGAGTTTTATGTTCTTATATTAGCCGTAATTTCTACCTTCTGTTGAAATTGAATCTGATAAAATGAATTCCATAAAATAATAACCATGACCATATGTTTTTTATAATTAACCTTTTATCTTTTCCATATAATTATATTATCTTGTTAAAAATGTAATGTTTCACAGTAAGGGATAAAAATATTTCAAATCGGTTTATCTAGTAGATTATGCTTAAAATGTATCAAAAAAAACTAAATTTTATTATTAGTGTTTATTTTTACACTATATTGTATTATTATAAAATATTGGGCTCCTTGGTTTTGTATAATATGATTATGATATATACATATATTTTATATAATCTATTAAATGATTCCAAGTGTTTCATTCCCCACACATATAAAAGATCCCTTCCTCTAACATATTCCTTTAACCTATTTATCACTCTAGTACATCGAATAACTAACCAATTATATTACATAAATAACTTTACATTTCCTAGATTCTATGGGCTCATCCAAAAAATCCTAATAGGCTTATATTGAAATCAAAATTGGTTATATGAGTATATGGTATGAGTTCTAACATTTTTATTTCAACATTATTTTTTATTTCACTTCCTTAAAAAATTCTTCAACCATGATGAAATAATTAAATTAGTATCATCCATATGATAAGATATTATTATTATTATTAAATAACCAATAGATATCTCATATTCCATCAATTGGAATGTGAAAGCAACAATTATTTCATATGAAAAAGGTTCTTATGATACTAAATAACTAATAAAAACGTAATTAATCATTAATTGATGAACATATGAAGCTTGATTGTTTAACGAAATGGATTTCTAGTATCAATTTCCCATCTATGTGACTTCAGAAATTTTTACAACATGTTTTATTATTTTTTTCTATATATTAATTCATTGTTTATGATATATATATTTCTCAAAAATCCATTCAAATATATTTTCATCAATTTCATTGGTTCTAAAAGTTTCAAGCTCGATGGGACACTTTTCCATAAATCCCATATTTTAAATAAGTTTCTTCCATATCCATATTCTTCAAATATTTAATATATTAATTTATTGTAACATAAAAGAATTATGAAGGAAATTTCATATCCCTTATTACTTTATTGTGAAGTTAATATAACAAATATATTTTTAATTATTTTATATGGATTTTTTGACCAAAATATTAATGTAATATTCTATATTAATGTATTTTACATCCACAATTTTATCTACATCAATAACTGTTATTTGATGTTTGGTTTCATTTATAATAAACAATGATTTCATCAAAAAAATACATCCATCACTTTGTTAATGGAATTGAAGATTTGAAAAATCATTTTTAAATTAAAGGGATATATCAATATTAGAAAATGTATTTCTTATGGGATCAATTGTATATTATTATGAGTCCAATAATTGAAATTAATGTTTCTATGTGTTTGGTGAATGTTATATCACATGGATATTTTTTATTATTTGGTGATCCTATTATATTATTTCAATTCGTTGGGTAATTATTATGATGTCTAGATAAATATATTGGACGTCGATTATAAGTTTCTTTCATTTGTTAGAGTGATTGTAGGACTGATATGAAAATAATGCCCCATGTTACATACATGGATTTTATATTCTTTTTAATGAGTTTATATTGAAACATATTGATTTTCATATATAATATATTTTTTTATAGTAAACCACAATCCCTTTAAATTTAAACGACATGTTTTTTAAGTAAATTATTTCAAGAATTATCATGTTATATATGAAACCTTGATGATTATTAATTTTCATATATGTTTTAATATGATGTATTGTATGAAAAAAAAAATTAAGTAAAAGTGATTCCATGTGTAAGTATTTTTTTTATCTCAATATTATTTTATTTAAAAAAACTCTCTTTTGTGATCTCATGGTATATATATAGACTAATAGTGTTGTTTTCTTCTATTTACCTTAAGAATATATCTATGGTCATACCATATTTTTAAATTTTAGTCACAGGATTTAAGTATGTTTTGGACAAGTGATGAATATTTAATATAGAAAATAAAATTTGGCAATAGTGATAAAATTATCCATTAAAGTCATTGGTATTGGTATATTAGAATTAATCTTAATTATCGGAAAGTATAAACTAGAAATTACCTTGGGTATGAATGTGATTCATTATTAATATTTGATGTGGTATGATTTGTATGGATTAAATTGGTTAATTTTTATCAGTATCAAAGAAAAAAATTGAACAAATATTTATTTAGCAGTAAATTTGGGAGTTTGAGTATAGAATTGTTACAATTACTATCATATTAGGGTATATAAAATATTAGAGGGTGTTATATTTTCTGTAACTGCCCAACCCCAGAATCCAGAAGTCGGTGCATTATTTTAATACATTAGCATGATCACAAGGAATCAAGTTCCGACTGACCAATTAGTTTAGTAATATTGGAAAAAATACATACTTCTGTTCAACATTACAACTAAAAAAGAAAAACAACTCAAATTTATTCCATTAGAAACATCCAAGAATCCAAGATTATTCTTGAAAGTCACTCATAACTAACTTCTTCATATCCAGGAAAATTTATTCATGAAAAATGTGTGAGCTCAGATGCTCAGTAAGAGTAAGAAATACATTAGAAATTAACCTAAACATTAGGAATTTTGAATAATTGAAAACACATGACTTTACAAATAATAAACATGAACACTTTATGTCAGAAATATTAAGTGACTAAATAATTCCAAAGATAAAACACAGTTATGGGTATTATACTAGTTGAATAACCACATGAAACATCAATATCTAATCACATAATGATGGAATGCATAATGTGAGACATCATAACCACATAGTCAAGGCCTTGTGCCATGACTGGAAATAAGATTTTTTCAATGCCTTGTTCCAAGACACTAGTTTGTCTCAGGAGACCTAACAATGCATCGAGGAGATGTAGCGAGCTCCACCTATTACTTACTAAGTCCAATGCACTCCACATATGAAATGTTTTAAAAATAATCTTGATATGCATACTAAAACAAGCATACGAATTGTCAATACTTTATCCATAAACCATGAATGGTATAAAAATAACACATCCACAATCAAACATAAATCATTAAATAAAATATGAAATATTGTATTAACCTCAATCGAGAATAATTATGGATATTGACAAATATTAAAATAATCATAAAAAATATTTGGGATAATATCTCCCTTTTTCTTGAAAACATTTAAAAGTTCCATTATTTAACAAGAAGCTCTTTAATTTCGATTTTTGAATCAAATTGTCCCATGCCACATTGAACCTTTGAAAAGTAATTTTAATTTTAATACATTAATTTCCATATATATAAATCCTTAAAACCAATTTTAAAACATGGACATTAATGAGAAATATTTATAAGAGTAAATATTTACTACATTTAAAATGAAATATTAGTTAGAGTTACTGACCAAAATAGAGATACTTAAATACAAATAATTAATGAAATAGACTCTTTATAATATCATGAGAATAAAGGGATTAATGATATACTATGTAAAATTACATTATATACACCATATAAAATTTAATTGGTGAATAACCACAAAGAAGTGTCAATGGAATGTAAGTTGAGATGAAATACATTATAAAGACCATATATTTAGGTTAAGGATAAATCAACTAAATAATTATGTGTGGAAATATAATTACACCAAATATGAGTGGATATTCAGTGTAAATAAATCAGAGGACATTCACACATATTCTTTTAAAAACAACACCAATGACTTGGCTGTTTAACTCAATGAATGGAAATTGAGTTAAAATTATTATTATCATGTTCATATTAATGACAGGAGAAAGTATCAATGGAGTGATTATGTGTATCAACAGTATATACACACAAAGTGGAGTGGAAATTACTACATATATAATAAAAAGTTATTCCACACACAATCATGGTGTAAAATAATCAATGAAGTATGCGTAAAGCCCAATGAGTAGAAATTAAAAATTGAAATTCCCTTACTGATTTGGTAACTAATGAAACATACACCCCATGAAAGAAGGATCATAAAATTAATATATAAATACCCAAATATTAATTTATATTACACCAATAATACAATAATTCATAGTACATAATACACCACATGAAATAAATAAGTGGCAAACAATGAAAATCTCACGAAATTAAGAGTGAGGTAAGAAACCCCTTACCTCAAGTTTGACTTGTCTTGTATGTTCCTTGTTCTTCCAAAATAATAAACATAAGTTAACTTATACTTCATTAAGAACATTTATAAATTTTATTATTCCTTTTATATCACTTTTTACCTCTCTATAACAATTCGTTAATTATTTCAGTTCATATTGGATTTTTTATCGATGTTCGGAACTTGAGTAAAAAATGATCTTGTTATAATTACATTTTATCCATTTGGAAAAAATTACATTTTCTACAGAATGAAATACATGACTTAGATATCATATATATACTATATATCCATTATATATATGTATTTATAACAGTAAATAACATATGGAGATAAGAAATGAAATCCACCGTTCATGGAGACGGTAAGCCGTACGTACGCATGAACGGTAATTTCATTTTTGTTTTGTATTTTAATGGAATTAAAACATAATTATACATAGGTATATTATAATTCCATTATAATATTATATATAATATCATTAACTCCATAATTTATACATCCCACAAAATTTATTAATGATTCATATCACTTTGAGGGGGTGGTGGTCCGCACTTCTTCCAATGAAATTATCGCGTTTTACCAATAATGGAAACCATAAAGGTATGATATAAATGGAAAATAGTGAAGAAAAAAGAAAACATAAACATAATATATATGATATATAAATACAGTTCCATATTAATGGCCACCCTGAGATGCAGTAGGAGATAATCGAATAATCATCATTTTGTGAGGCTTTAGTTTGCTAACAACATAAACATTATGATCTTCACACAATAGATGGAGGACTGTGTAAGTGTAGTTTAAATACTTCTCATAAAAACATCCTAGTTTATTTAAGAAACTGGTGTTTTCATGAAAGAATGTAATAAAAAGAGTTTAGGGTGTTGGAGAAGTAAAATAAAAAAAATAAAATAAAAGAATTTAAGAGAAACGATTACCTTTAATTTGGGTAACTTCCTTTGGTATGAACAAAAAAGACTTCTTGAAGTGACTTCTGCCTAATTCAAGGCTTTTAAATGTAAGAGAGGGAGCTTTAGTTTTTATTTAGGTGGGTTTTGGATGATTCATGGGGCTTGAGAGGTGTGTGGAATGGGTTATAAGTGGTGTCCTTTTATAAGGGGGAGCAGGGGCTCTTTAGGAACGTGTGAAAATATTATTTTATTATATAGTAATATTTGGTTTCTAATGGTCCAAAACTAATAAAGTCTAAGATAAGATGACTCTTGGTCGAAATAAAATAATCCAATAAGAATTGTATAGGTATTCGATATTTTTTAATATTAATAATCTTATATATTAAAATCTTTTATTAATTAGGTAAATACTATATCATTAAAGTGTCATAAATAATTTAATTTAACTATTGTCAAACAATTATATACAAAAATAGAATAATTTTGGAAATATTTTTATCTTTCCAATGAATATTTATTGTAAAAAATATGACTTATATAACCCCATGTAAAAATTAATTTACTAAAAGATATTTGTTTTTGTCATTTTTTCCTTTACTTTAAGTTAATTAAAATAAAGTGTCATTATCATTTATAAGTTGCACCATGGGGTCCAGAAATCAACCAATAGATGCCCATGGTCGTCCATGACTCATAAAATAAGGTTAGGACAAGTGTTATGGTAATTTTATATTATTATATTATTCTTTTAATCTTGAATTACCCTATTTAACTTTAACCATGTTAAATAAAAGTCAAAAGATATTATTCACCAAAAATTATTTTCATCTTGTTGAACCACGTCTTACTTATTAATAACAACCATGTATCTCGTATTTTTGAAATTAAATTCACAGAATTTGTAAAATTTCATTTAAATGAAAACATTGGATTTTTAACTACTACATAGTGGTTTCAATATTCATCAAAAATTGAAGTTTTTCAGAAAAATACCTAAAAATCATCCTAAGCTATATTTGATATTCTTAATTAAAAAATGATTTCTATTTTACCAAATTCAAAACATAGATGTTTATTAATTAATTTAAAATTTATTTATGTTGTCAAAACAAATAGTGTGTTTTTAAGAAACAATAACTATCAAAATATAGACACTTGTGTATGTATAATTTCAATGTGAAATTAATTATAATGACCAAAATTGGATTAAAGGGTAAAAATATAAAATAATTACACTTAAAAACCAATCTAAAATATAATCTGACCATATAAATAAATTAGATTAAAAGGAAGTTTTAAATTAAAATATAGTATTTTTTACTATTTATCAAAAATGAATTTTATCAGAAAAATAACAATCATTTACCCAAATTGAATTTTTATGTCCTAATTCTAAATTAAAACTTTATTTTGTAAAATGGAACATATAAAAGTAACCAAAACTTTATTTAACGAGGGTTTTCCATTAAAATTTGGCAAATCAACCTTTTAAAATAATTTATGCTTAAAATTAGATTCATTCCCATTTTAAGACTCTAAAAATTATAAGATAAATGAAAACACATTTAACAAACATGTATAATCATTTTGTAGTTAGTATTTTTCATTCCCGCTATTACAATGTCTAGGAGTAAATTACCATTTAAAATAATAATAATATATTATTAGTGTGCAATGTAAGAATTCAAAGAAACCCATTATTGTGTATCAGGTACGCCATCAAACATAGTGTCCCCTTAAAAGTAGAATTAATATTTAGTTCACAAATATTATTAAATATGAAAAATTTCATGTTCTTTATTTATCTGGGATGTTACATCCTTCCCCCCTTTTGGGAATTGCATCCTCTCAATTTTAAAACTGGTCTTGGAAACTTCATTAAAAATCCCACATCGGAAAAGAGTCAGTAAAACTATCACTTTAAAAGAAAGAAAGAGAAGTAAAAAAGGTCACCCGAGATAACCCATACTAGGATTCCATGTAGGAAGACATGGTTATGGAAGAGAGAAATAACTGTCATTTTCTAATAGAGAGATAGAAAACATGATTACGATAATGTTAACCACCAGAATATCAAAAACATATGATGTTTCAAATAGTCTTTGATTACCCAGTAGGAAAAGTAAACCAACAATGTTTTTTTACGTTCCACTTCATAATTTTGAGGAATTCATTTACTATAGAGAATAAGAAAATAAGGAAATATACTTACCTTCAAGTAGAGTTTCATCCATCAATAATTTTCTACCAAAAACTAATATTTTCTCCACTCAATGAGCATTCAAAAAGAATTGGCCACATAAAAATCACAAGAATCATCTTCTTAAGAATCACATAATCCACAAAAGATGAACTATATATTTATCTTGTCTTAATAAATCAACTAAAACAAAAATGGTTTGTGAGACATCAGATAATACCCAAAAGGACAATCCTATACAAAATGAAAAACTACTCTTAATCTCCAAAATTTGTCAAACAAAACCCAAAGTTCAATATAGACCATTCAATAAACAACTATCCATAAAATTCTTTAAAAGTAATCTAAAATAAGATTGAAACCCAAATATCATAAGGATTTAATTTTATAGTCTTCCAAGATAAATCTTAACATTTTTCTAAAAAAATATCAGTTACTCAAAAAGTCTCATATTGAAAAGTAAATAACCTAATAACATATTTTCCATGATAGGTTAATAATTTTCATAAATAAACCAAATCATCATATGACCACAATAAAAACATAGATTATTCCAAACTAAAATCTTAACCATTATTATACAATTGAAATCCCATAGTATTCTCTCTTTTTTAGGAATATAGTGTTTCCTCAAAAGAGAGAATATCTTCCACATCATCCTTTATCACTTAATCACCAAATAATTTTCTTATACTACGTATATCCATTTGATAAAACATTTGTTTCAAAAATAAACTTATTCTTATTCCATATAATCATTTTACTAAAATAATAAGTCTTAGTAATGAGGGACTTCATGTAGTCCAGTGGTAGGTGATAAATCCCAGTCATAATTTGGTGGTGGGTTTGATTCCCGCAGCTTTGTTCGATGTGATGGGTTGTCAAATAGTCTTTGTGTTGTCCTTTTTCAAAAACTATATAATTTCATATTATTCCCAGAAATGAGATAAAATCCTCAAAAATAACCCTATACTTTATAACCATTAATGTTATCTCATAACTCATATTTTCATCCAAAAAGTAATAACCTATTATTGAAATTCTAGATTGACTAAAACTAGAAAGCATAGTGTGAGTGATGAAATCAATAAGAGAATATCATTAAACCTTGTTTTAAATATAAAACACATTTGGATTATCTAAGGTCATTTATTCTCATATTATTTTAAAATACTTCAAATCAATTTGTAATAAAAATGTGAATTATCCTAATCATTTCCCACAGGTGTGTCATGACCAGAAGTGCAGCAAGGCCCACTGTCGTGTACCAGGTCACCTCGGGTTAAGCCCAAAACTCCTTGTCAGAGTTTTCACTCCTAGGTACATCTGTGCCAGAGCCGCCTCTACCTACTCTTATCCAGACATGGATTTATTTCGTGGAAAATTCAAAAAATCTATACATTACACATATTCTAGGAATTTATTTTATACTAATCCTCAATGTCTATCTTATGTTAATGTTCTCTAATAAGAGTTTATCTAAATCTAGTTTCCACACTTTTTACTAAACGTCCTCTGATACCAACTGTAATGCCTCATCCCCAGAATCTAGAATCCTCTGCATTATTTTAATACATTGGCATGATTACAAGGAATAAAGTCCGAAAGGACTGATTAGTTTAGTAGTCATGGAAACAAAATACTTACTTAAGTTAAACATTAAAACTTAAAAAGAAAAACAACACTAATTTATTCAATTATAAACTTACATACTTCCAAGATTATTCCAGAAAGTCACTCAGAAATAACTTTTTCATATCCTGAGAAAATGAAATATGAAAAAGGGATGAGCTCAGATGCTCAGTAAGAGTAAGCAGTTCAATATAAATTAACATAAAAATTAGTCATGGTGAATAATTTAAAACATGTGACTTCACAAATAATAAAAATATACACTTTATGGATGGAATATGAACTGAGTAAATAATTCCATAATAAAACATAGTTATGGGTGTTCTACTAGTCAAATAACTACATGAAATATCAATATCTAATCTCATAATTATGGAATTCATAATGTAGAGCATCATAACCACATAGTCAAGGCCTTATGCCAAGACTACATGTAAGATGTTATCAAGACCTTGTGTCAAGACACTAGTTTATCTCATTATACCTAACGATGCATCAAGGAGCTATAGCAGGCTCCACCTGTCACATAATAAGTCCTATGCATTCCTCATATAAAAAGTATGAAACATAATCTAGACGTTTGTACTAAAACTAGAATACTAAATGTCAATACATTATCCATAAACCATGAATGGAATAAAAATAGTGCATCCACAGTCAAACATAACTAATTAAATATAATATGAAAGATTTTATTAACCTCAATAGAGAATAATTATGTATATTGACCTAGATGAAAATAATCATCAAAATTATTTGAGAGAAATATCTCCATTTTTCTTAAAAACATTTAAAAGTTTCATTATTTATTAAAAAGCTGTTTAAAATAGATTTTTGAATCAAAGTGTCCCATACCACTTTGAAACATTAAAAATTAATTGTAATTTTAAATCATTAATTTCCATATATATAAATCCTTAAAACCATTTTTAAAACATGGAAATTAATGAAAATGATTTAGAAGAATAAATCATTACAACATTTAAAATTATATTTTAGATACAGTTCCTAACCAAAAGAGAGAAACATGAATACAAATAATTGATGAAATAGACTCTTTATAATATCATGATAATAAATGGATTAATTACATACTATGTAAAAGTACATTATATTCACCATATAAATATTAATTTGCATATACCAACAAAGAAGTATCAATGGAATGTAAATTGGTATGAAATCCCTTATAAAGACCATATCCTTAGGTTAAGGTTAAATCAATGACATAATTATGTGTGGAAAATATAATTATAGACAAAATTATTGGATATTAATAGTAAATAAATCAAAGTACATTCACAAATATTCTTTTAAATACAACACCAATTACTTGGCTATTTAACTCAATGAATGGAATTTGAGTTAAAATTACTCTTATCAAGTTCATATCAATTACTAGAAAAATTATCAATGGAGTGATTATGTGTATCAAAAGTATATCCACAAAATGGGGAATGGAAATTACTACATTGATAATAAATAGTAATTCAACACTTAATCTTGTAGTAAAATAATCAATGAAGTACGTGTAGAGCCCAATGAGTAGAAATTGAAAATTGAAATTCCTTTATCGATTTGGTAACTCATGAAACATACACCCCATGAAAGAAGTATCAAAAAATTAATATGTAAATAACGATAAATTAAATTATATTACACCAGGAAAAAAATCATGGGTAGTAAATAATACATTTCAAGCATTAATTAAGTGTCGAACAATGGAAATCTCATGAAATTAAGAGTGATATAAGAAACCCCTTACCTCAAGTCTAACTTTTCTTGTATGTTCCTTGTTCTTCCTGAATAACAAACGTAAGTTAATTTATAATTTATTATGAAATTTTTTAAAGTTTCGTATTCCTTTTATATCACTTTTTACCTTGTTATAACAATTAGTTAATTATTTGAGTTCATATTGGATTTTTAATCGATATTCGGAACATCTGTCAAAAATGAACTTGTTATAATTACAATTTTTCCATTTGGTCAAATGTCCATTATCTCCAGAGTGATATACATGATTTATATATCATATATATATATATTATATACCCATTATATATGTATTTATAAAAGTACGCAACATTTGGAGATAAGAAATGAAATGTACTGTTCATGGAGATGGTAAGCCGTACGTATGCATGAACGCTACTTTCATTTCCATTTTGTATTTTAGTAGAATTAAAACATAATGATAAATAGGTATATTATAATTCCTGTATAATATCATATATAATTTCATTAACTCCATACATTATACATTCCACACAAGTTATTAACGAGTCATGTCACTTTGAGGGGGTGGTAGTCCGCACTTCCTCAAATTAAATTATCGCATTTTACCCATAATGATAAAAATAATGGTATGATATAAATGGAGAATATAGAAGCAAAAAAGAAAACATAAACATAATATATATCGTATATAAATAAATTTCCATCTTAATATCCACCATGAGAGGTCATTGGAGATAATCGAACAATCATCGTTTCATGAGGTGTTAGTTTTCCAACCACAAAAACATTATGTTCTTCACCCATTAGATAGAGGGATGTGCATGTGTTGTTAGAATATGTCTCATAACCACATAATATTATATTTAGGATACTGTTGTTGTTATAAAATAAAGGAATAAAAAGATTTTAGGGGGTAGGATAAGTAAAATTAAATAAAATAAAAGAAAAATATTTAAGTGAAAATGGTTCCTTTAATTGGGGTAACTTTTTTTGGTTTGAACCAAAAGGAATTATTGATGGGACTTTTACCAAAGGTATGGATTCTAGGTGTAAAAGAGGGATCTTGAGATATTATTTAGGGTAGGGGTTGGATGATCCAAGGGGCTTGAGAGGTGTGTGAAATGGGTTATATGTGGTGTCCTTTTATAAGGGGGAGGAGGGGCTCTTTAGGAAAGTGTGAAAAATATTATTTTGTTATATACTGATATTCGGTTTCTAAATGTCAAAAACTAATTAAAGAAAAATATATGAGGACTCATGGTCGAAATAAAATCATCCAAAAATAATTGTACAGGTTTTGGATATTGTTTTAATATTAATAATATTATTTATTGAAATCATTTATTAATGAGGTAAATAGTACATCATTATTATGTCATAAATAATTTTATTTATTTGATTTCCAAAAATTATAAATAGAATATCATAATATAGGAAATCGTTTTATATTTCCAATGAATATTTATAGTCGAAAATATGACTTATATAACCCCATGAAAAAATTTATTTACTAAAAGATATTTGTTTTGGCCATTTTTTCCTTTACTCTAGGTTAATTAAAATAATGTATCATAATCATTCATAAGTGGATCCATGGGGTCCGAAAATCGACCCAAGGATGGCTATGGTCAGCCATGAATCATCCAATAAGGTTATGACAAGTTTTAAGGTCATTTTGTATTATATAATATTCTTTTTACCTTGAATTACCCTATTTAACTTTACCCGCGTTTAATAGAAGTCAAAAGTTACTATTCACCAAAAATTATTTTCATCTCATTGAACCAAATTGTATATACTAATAACAACCATGTATCTCAGATTTTCTAAATTCAATTCACAGAAGCGTTAAAATTTCATTTAAATGAAAAGGTGGGATTTTTAACTACTACTTAGTGGTTTCACTATTCATAAAAAAAATTGATGTTTTTCATAAAAATACAAAAAATTCATTGTAAGCTATATTTGATATTCTGAATTCAAAAATTATGTATATTTTACCAAATTAAAAACATAGATGTTTCATTAATTAATTTAAAAGTAATTCCCATTGTCAATACAAATAACGTGTTTTTAAGAAACAATAACTATCAAAAGATTGACACTTGTTTGTGTATAAATTCAAATTTAAATTAAATATAATGAACAAAATTGGATTAAAGGGTAAAAATATAATCTAAATAAAATTAAAACCCAATTTAAAATATAACCTCTCCATATAAATAAACTAGAATAAAAGGCAGTTTTGAATTAAAATACAGTATTTTCAACTATTCATCAAAAATGTATTTTATCAAAAAAATACCAACATTTTACCAAAAGTGAATTTTGATGTCCCAATTCTATAGAAGAATTTTATTTTCTCAAATGTAACATATAAAAGTGACCAAAACTATATTTAATGATGGTTTTCCATTAAAAGGAAGTAAATCATCCTTTTAAAGTAAATTAGGCTAAAAATTAGATTCATTCACATTTTAAGCCAATAACTTTTATTAGATAAATGTAAAAACATTTGACAATCATTTATAATCATTTTGTAGTTAGTATTTTTCATTCCCACCATTTCAATGTCTAGGTGTTAACTAAAATATACAATAATAATATTATATTATTAGTGTGCAACGAAAGATTTCAAAGAAACCCATTGTTGCGTATCAGGTATACAATTGAACGTAGTGTCCCATTTAAATTAGAAATAATATTTATTTCAGAAATATTAATAAATATGAAATAATTTCATGTTATTTATTTATCTAGGATATAACATCCTTTCCCCATTTTGATAATTGCGTCCTCATAATTTTAAAACTGGGCTTGGAAACTTCATTAAAAGTCCCACATTGGAAAAGAGTTAGTAAAACTATCACTTTTCATGAAAGAAGAATAAGTACAAAGGTCACCCGGGATAACCCATACTAGGATTACATGTAAGAAAACATGGATATGGAAGAGAGAAAAAATTGTCAAGTTCTGATGTAGAGGTATAGAAAACATGATTAGGAGAAAGTTGACCACCAGAAAATCACAAATTTATGACGTGTTAAACAGTCTTTGATTACCCAGTAGGAAACATAAACCAAAAACGTTTTTGTTTTATGTTCCTTTTCATAATTTTGATGAATTAATTTACTAAATATAATGAGAACAAAATGAAATATAGTTACCTTCAAGTAGATTTTCACCCATCAATAAGTTTCTACAAAAAACTAATATTTTATCCAAATAATGAGCATTCAAAAAGGCTTGGTCACATAAAAATCACAATAATCATCCTCTAGAGAATCACATAATCCACAAAACAAGAATGATATATTTCCCTTGTATTTATACATCAACTAAAACCATAATGTTTAGTTCAACATCAGATAATACCCAAAAAGGACAATTTTTTCAAAATGAAAAACTACCCTTAATCTCCAAAATTTTTCAAACAAAACCCAATGTTCATCAAAGACCATTCAATAAACAACTATCCATAAAATTATTCAAAAGTAATCCAAACTATGATTGAAACCCAAATATCATAAGTATTTAATTACATAGTCTTCGAAGATAAATCATTACGTTTATCTCCAAATAACATCAGTTATTCAAAAAGTCTCATATTGAAAAGTAAATAACCTAATCACATATTCTCTATGACAGGTTGATCATTTCCATAAATAAACCAAATCGTCATATGACCATAATAAAAACATAGATTCTTCCAAACTAAAATCTTAACCATTATTATGCAATTGAAATCCCATAGTATTCTCTCTTCATTAGGCAGATAGTGTTTCCTCAAAAGAGAGAGTATCTTCCACATCAACTGTTATCACGTAATCATAAAATCATTTTCTTATACTAAGTATATCCATTTGATAAAACATAAGTTCCCAAATTCAACATTTTCTTGTTCCATAAAATCATTTTACTAAAATAATAAGTCATACTATATAGGCACTTCATGTAGTCCAGTGGTAGGTGATAAATCCCAATCTCACTTTGGTTGTGGGATTGATTCCCACAGCTTTGTCCGACACAATGGGTTGTCACACAGTCTGCATGTTTTCCTTTTTCAAAAACTATATAATTTTATAATATTCCCAAAAATGAGTTAAAATTCTCAAAAATAACTATATCATATTTTTACCAAAAATGTTATCTCATACCTCGTATTTTCATCCTAAAAGTAATTACCTTTAATTGAACGGCTAGTTTGACTAAAACTAGAAAGCATAGTGTGAGTAATAAAATCATTTTGAGAATATCCTGACACCCTATATTAAATTTGAAACACTTTAACATTAACTAAGGTCATTTATTCTAATCTTATTTTAAAATCCTTTTAATCGGTTTGTAATGAAAATGTGAATTACCCTAAGGATATCCCCCAGGAGTGTCGTAACCAAGAGTGAAGCAAGGCCAATTGTCATGTACCAGGATACCCTGGGTTAATAAAAAAACTCTTTTTCAGAGTTTTCACTCATAGGTACATCTGTGCCAGAGCCGGCTCTACCTGCTCCTATCCAGACAGAGATGTATTTCATGTAAAATACACAAAATCTCTACATTACCGAAATTCTAGTAATTTCTTCTATACTAATCCTCAAAGACTATCTTAGGGTAACGTGCTCTAATTATAGTTTATCTAAATCCAGTTTCAAAGGTTTGTATTGAACATCCTATGATAGCAACTGTAATGCCCTGACCACAGAATCCAGGATCCGGTGCATTATTTTAATACATCGGTATGATTATAAAAAATCAAGTCCTAAAAGACTGATAAATTTAGTAGTCATGGAAAGAAAATATGTACTTAAGTTCAAAATTACAACCTAAAAAAGAAAAACAACATTAATTAATTCAATTATAAACAACCAAGATTCCAAGATTATTTATGCAAGTCACTCATAACTAACTTATCCATATCCTCATAAAATGAAACATGGTAAAAGTTGAGCTCAGATGCTCAGTAAGAGTGAGAAATACAGCGGAAATTAACATAAACATTAGGCATGGTGAATAATTGAAAACACATGACTTTACAAATAATAAACATGAACACATTATGGCAGAAATATGAACTGAGTAAACAATGCCATAATAAAACAGAGTCATGGTTATTTTACTTGTCAAATAAACACTTGAAATATCAATATCTAATCTCATAATGATGGAATGCATAATGCCGGACATCATAACCACATAGTCTAGGCTTTGTTCCAATACTACAAATAAGATTTAGTCAAGGCCTTGTGCCGTGACACTAGTTTTTGTCAGGAGAGCTACCGATGCATCAAGAAGCTGTAGTGGGCTCCACCTATCACATACTAAGTCCAATGCATTCCCCATATGAAAAGTTTGAAACATAATCTAGACATTCTTACTAAAACTAGAAAATGAAATTTCAATACTTTATCCATAAACCATGAATGGTATAAAAATAGCACATCCACAGTCAAACATAACTCATTAAATATAATATGGAGGATTGTATTAACCTCAATCGGGAATAATTAGGGATATTGACATAGATTAAAATAATCATCAAAACTATTTGATTGAAATATCCCCCTTTTTCTTAATAACATTTAAAAGTCTCATTATTTATGAAGAAGCTGTTTAAAGTAGATTTTTTAATAAATGTGTCCCATAAAACTTTTAAACATTGAAAAGTAATATTAATTTTAAAACAATAATGTCCATATATAAAAATACTTAAAACTATTTTTAAAACATGTACATTAATAAGAATAATTTAGAAGAATAAATCATTACAACATTTAAAATGATATTTTAGTTAGAGTTCTTAACCAAAAGAGAGACAATTGCATACAAATTTTTTATGAAATAGACTCTTTATAATATCATGAGAATAAATGGATTCATGATATACCATGTAAAAGTACATTATATACACCATATAAAATTTAATATTCATTTAAAAACAAATAAGTATCAAGGGAATGTAAATTGAGATGAAATCCCTTATAAAGACCACATCCTTAGGTTAAGGATAAATCAATGACATATTTATGTGTGAAAAATATAATTACACCTAATATTATTGGATATTATGTGTAAATCAATCACAGGAAATTCACACATATTCATTTAAATACAATTCCAATGACTTGGCTATTTATCTCAATGGATGGAAATTGAGTTAAAATTGCACTTATCATGTTCAAATCAATGACTTGAGAAATTATCAATGGAGTGATTATTTGTATCAAAATTATATCCAAACCAAGGGGTGTGGAAATTAATACATAAATAATAAATAGTCATTCAACACATAATATTGGAGTATAATATTCAATGATGTATACATATATCCTAAAGAGTAGAAATTGAAAATTGAAATTCCCTTACCCATTTGATAACTCCTGAAACATACAGCCCATGAAAGAAGGATCATAAAATGAAGATGTATATAACCATTAATTAAAGTATATTACACCATTAATACAATCATGGGATGTATATAATACACCAAATTCAATTAATAAGTGGCGAAAATGGAAATCTCATGAAATTAAGAGTGAGATAAGAAACCCCTTACCTCAAGTCTGACTTTTCTTGTATGTTACATTTGCTTCCTGAATAATAAACTTATTTTAATTTCTAAATGATTATGAAATTTTTTTATGCTTATTATTCCTATTATATCACTTATTACCTTGGTATAAAAATTAGTTAATTATTTGACATCATATCGTATTTTTATCAATGTTCCGAACTTGAGTAAAAAATGAACCTGTTATAGTTACAATTTTTCCATTTTTCCAATAGTCCATTATCTATATAATGATAAACATGATTTAGATATAATATATATATTATTTATCCATTATATATATGTATTTATAACAGTACATAATATTTAGAGATAAGAAATTAAATGCACCGTTCATTGAGACAGTATGTCGTACGTACACATGAAAGCTACTTTCATTTCTATTTTTTATTTTAATGGAATTAAAACATAATGAAACATAAGTATATTATAATTCCAGTATTACATCATATATAATATCATTATCTCTTTTCTTTATACATCCCACACAAGTTATTAACAATTCATATCACTTTGATGGGGCAGTAGTCTGCACTTCCTCAAATGAAAATATTACATTTTTTCCCATAATGGAAACCATAAAGGTATGATATAAATGGAAACTACAGAAGAAAAAAAGAAAACATAAACATAATATATATTATATATAAATAAATTACCATAATAATGGCCACCATGAGAGGCGGTATGAGATAATCAAACAATCATCGTTTCGTGAGTCGTTAGTTTTCCCATCACAGAAATATTATGTTTTTTACCCATTAGATGGAGGAGTGTGTAAGTGTAGTTCGAATATTTCTCATAAAAACATCATAGTATATTGAATATACTGGTTTTTTTATAAAATAATTTAATAAAACGAGTTGGGGGGGCTTGGAGAAGTGAAATATAACAAAATAGAAAAATAATTTAAGAGAAACTATTACCTTTAATTTGGGTAACTTCCTTTGGTTTGAACCAAAAGGACTTCATGAAGTGACTTATGCCTAAGTTAAGGATTCTAGGTGTAATAGAGGGAACTTGAGAGATTATTTTGGTAGGTTTTGGACGAGCCAAGGGTCTTGATAGTTGTGTGGAATGGGTTATAAGTGGTGTCCTTTTATAAGGGGGATGAGGGGATCTGTAGGAAAGTGGGAAGATATTATTTTATTATATAGTGATATTCAACTTATAAAGGACCAACACAAATTAAAGTTGAATATAATATGGCTCATGGTTGAAATAAAATCATCCATTAATAATTGGATAGATTTTTGATATTGTTTTAATATTAATAATCTTATTTATTTTAAAATATATTAATGAGGTAAATACTACATCATTATTGTGTCTTAAATAATTTAATTTATATGATGTCCAAAAATTATTAAAAAAATTCCATAATGTAGGAAATCCTTTTATTATTAAAATGAATATTTATAGTCGAAAATAAGACTTATATAGCCCCATATAAAAATTTATTTACTAAAAGATATTTGTTTTTGTCATTTTTGCCTTTACTTTATGTTAATTAAAATAAAGTGTCATTATCATTCATAAGTGGCTCCATGGGGTCCCAAAATAGACCCATGTATGCCCATGGTTGGCCATGACTCATCCAATAAGGTTAGGACAAGAGTTAATTTAATTTTTTGTTATTATAATATTCTTCCTACCTTGAATTACACTATTTACCTTTAACTACGGTAAATAAAAGTCTAAAATTACTATTCACAAAAAATTATTATAATCTCATTGAACCAAATTTTACTTACTAATAACAACCATGTATCTCATATTTTTGAAATTCAATTCACAGAAGTGAAAAAATATCATTCAAATGAAAAAGTCAGATATTTAACTACAACTTAGTGGTTTCACAATTCATCAAAAATTAATGATTTTCAGAAAAATACCAAAAATTCAGCCTAAGATATACTTGATATTCTAAATTCAAAAATTTTGTTTATTTTACCAAATTTAAAACATAGAAGTTGTATTAGTTAATTTAAAATTAATTCCCATTGTCAAAACAAATAGTGTTCTTAAAAAACAATAACTATCAAAAGATTAACACTTGTTTATGTATAATTTCATTGTGAAATTAATTCTAATGACCAACATTGGATTAAAGGGTAAAAATATAATCTAAATACACTTTAAAAAAATTTAAAATATAATCTTTCCATATAAGTAAATTGTATTAAAAGTCATTTTTGAATTAAAATACAATATTTTTCATTATTCATCCAAAATGTATTTTATCAGAAAAATACCAAAATTTTACCCAATGTGAATTTTGATGTCCCAACTATAAAGAATAATTTTATTTTGTCAAATGGAACATATAAAAGTGACCAATACAATATTTAATGAGGGTTTTCCATTAAAAGGTGTTAAATCAATGTTTTAAATTAAATTATTCTTAAAATTAGATTCATTCACATTTTAAGCCTCTATCTTGTATTAGATAAATGTAAAAACATTAATCAAACATGTATAATAATTTTTGTAGTTAGTATTGTTCATTCCCTCCATTACAACAGCTAGGTGTTAAATACCATTTAAAATAATATTATTATATTATTATTGTGCAACGTAAGATTTTAAAGAAACCCATTGTTGCGTATCAGGTACGCAATCGAACATAGTGTCCCCATTAAGGTAGAATTAATATTTAGTTCACAAATATTAATGAATATGAAAAATTTCCTATTTTTTATTTGTCTGGGGTGTTACATCCTTCCCCCCTTTTGGGAATTGCATCCTCAAAATTTTAAAACAAGGCTTGGAAAATTCATTAAAAGTCCTGCTTCAGAAAAGAGTCAGTAAAACTAACAGTTTAAAAAGAAAGAAAGAGAAGTACAAAGGTCACCTGAGATAAGCCATAATAGGATTCCATGTAGGAAACCATGGATGGAAGAGAGAAAAAATGGTCAAGTTCAGATAGAGAGTGATAGAAAACGTGATTAGGAGAAAAGTAACCACCAGAAAATCACAAACTTTTGATGTGTTAAATAGTCTTTGATTACCCGGTAGGAAACGTAAACCAATAACGTTTTTGTTTTATGTTCCTTTTCATAATTTTGTAGAATTTATTTACTACATAGAATAATAACATAAGGAAATATATTTACCTTCAAGTAGAGTTTCATCATTCAATAATTTTCTACCAAGAACTAATATTTTCTCCAAACAATGAGCATTCAAAAAGACATGGCCATATAAAAATCACAATAATCATCTTCTAGATAATCACATAATCCACAAAAGAATAACTATATATTTCCATTGTATTTATACATCAACTAAAATAAAAATGGTTACTGAGACATCAAAAAATACCCAAAAAGGACAATATTTTACAAAATGAATAACTACTCTTAATCTCCAAAATTTGTCAAACAAATCCCAAAGTTCTACAAAGGCCATTAAATAAACAAATATCCAAAAAATTATTCAAAAGTAATCCAAACTATTATTGAAACCCAAATATCATTAGTATTTGATTACATATTCTTCCAAGATAAATCTTATCATTTATCTCTGAAAAACATCAGTTACTCAAAAAAGTCACATATTGAAAAGTAAATAACCTAATCACATATTCTCCATGATAGGTTAATCATTTTCATAAATAAACCAAATCTTCATATGACCACAATAAAAACATATATTCTTCAAAACTAAAATCTTTACCATTATTATACAATTTAAATCACATAGTATTCCCTCTTCCTTAGGTAGATAGTGTTTCCACATAAGAGAGAACGTCTTCCACATCAACCTTTATCACTTAATCACTAAATAATTTTATTATACTTAATATATCCATTTGATAAAACATAATTCACCAAAATCAACTTATTATGGTTCCATAAAATCATTTTACTAGAATAATAATTCATACTAACTAGGGACATCACGTATTCCAGTGGTATGTGATAAATCCCAGTCGTACTTTGGTTGTGGGTTTTATTCTCGTAGCTTTGTCCGAAGCATTGTGTTGTCACATATTCTGCGTGTTGTCTTTCTCAAAAACTATATAATTTAATAATATTCCCAAAAATGAGATAAAATTATAAAAAAAACACGAACATATTTTAACCATAAATGCTATCTCATACCTCGTACTTTCATCCAAAAAGTAATAACCTGTAATTGAACGGCTAGTTTGACTAAAACTAAAGAGCATAGTGTGAGTCATAAAATCATTTAGATAATATCATGACACCTTATTTTAAATCTGAAACACCTTAGTATTAACTAAGGTCATTTATTCTCATCTTATTTTAAAATCCTTTAAATCATATTATAAAGAAAATGTGAAATATCTTAAGAACATCCCTCAGGAGTGTCATAACCAAGAGTGCAGCAAGGCCTGTTGTTGTGTACGGGGATACCCCGAGTTAAGCTTGAAACTCCTTGTCTGATTTTTCACTCCTAAGTACATATGTGCCAGAGCCCCCTCTACCTGATCATATCCAGACACGATTTATTTCTTGGAAAATACAAAAAATCTCTACATTTCAAAAATTCTTGGAATTTCTTCTATATTAATCCTCAAAGTCTATCTTAGAGTTATCTGCTCTAATTAGAGTTATCTAAATCTAGTTTCTAAGGGTTGTACTAAACTTCCTCTATTACCAACTGCAACACCCCGACCCCAGAATCCAGGAGTCGGTTCATTATTTTAATATAATGGCATGATTACAAGGAATTAAGTCTTGAAGGACCGATTAGTTTAGTAATCTTGGAAACAAAATACACACTTTAGTTCAACATTACAATGTAAATAGAAAAACAACACTAATTTATTCAATTAGAAACTTCCAAACTTCAAAGATTATTCTTGCAAGTCACTCATAACTAACATCCTCATATCTTGGGAAAATGAAACATGAAAAAGGGTGAGCTCAGATTCTCAGTAAGAGTAAGCAATACAGTGGAAATTTACATAAAGATTAGGCATGGTGAATAATTAAAAACAGATGACATTACAAATAATAAACATCAACACTTTATGGAAGGAATATGCACTGAGTAAATAATGTCATAATAAAACATAGTCATGGGTATTATACTAGTAGAATAACCACATGAAATATCAATATCTAATCCCATAATGATGGAATGAATAATTTCAGACATCATAACCACATAGTCAAGGCCTTGTGCCAAGACTATAAATAAGATTTGGTCAAGTACTTGTTCCAAGATACTAGTTTGTCTCAGGATAACTTCTGATGCATCGGGGAGCTATAGTGGGATCCACCCGTCACATACTAAGTCCAATTCATTCCTCATATAAAAAGGTTGAAACATAATTTAGACATTCATACTAAAACTAACATACAAAATGTCAATAATTTATACATAAACCATGAATGGTATAAAAATAGCACATCCACAGTCAAAAATAACTCATTAAATAAAATATGGAAGATTGTATTAACCACAATCTTGAATAATTAAGGATATTGGAAAATATGAAAATAATCATCAAAACTATTTGAGAGAAATATCCCCCTTTTTCTTGAAAACATTTAAAAGTATCATTATTTATCAAGAAGCTGTTTAAAGTATATTTTTGAATTAAAGTGTCACATACCTCTTTAAAACATTAAAAAGTAATTTTAATTTTATAACATTCATGACCATATATAAAAATCCATAAAAAATTATAAAAACATGGAAATTAATGAGAAATATTTAGAATAATAAATCATTACAACATTTAAAATGATATTTTAGTTAGAGTTCCTAACCAAAAGAGAGACACTTGAATACACATAATTGATGAAATAGACTCTTTATAATGTCATGAGAATAAATGTATTCCTAATATACTATGTCAAAGTACATTATAAAAACCATATAAAATTGAATTGGCTTATAACAACAATAAAGTATCAATGGAATGTAAATTGATATGAAATCCCTTATAAAGACCAAATCCTTAGGTTAAGGATATATCAACAACATAATTATGTGTGAAAAATATAATTACATCCAAAATTATTGGATATTAAGTGTAAATAAATTATATGACATTCACACATATTATTTTAAATACAACACTAATGACTTGGTTGTTTAGCTCAATGAATGGAAATAGGGTTAAAATTACTCATATCAAGTTCACATCAATGACTTGAGAAATTATCATTGGAGTGATTATGTGTATAAAAAGTATATCCACACAATGGGGAGTGGAAATTACTACCTAGATAATAAATTTTTATTCAACATATATTCTTGGACTAAATTAATCAATGAAGTTTGCGTAGATCCCAATGAGTAGAAATTGAAAATTGAAATTCCTTTACCGATTTGGTAACTCATGAAACATTCACCCAATGAAAGAAGGATCATAAATGAATATGTAAATACCCATAAATTAAATTATATTACACCAATAATACAATAATGGGAAGTACATAATACACCACATGAAATAAATAAGTGGCGAACAATGGAAATCTCACGAAATTAAGAATGAGATAAGAAACCCCTTACCTCAAGTCTGAATTTTCTTGTATGTTCCTTGATATTCATGAATAATAAACATATGTTAATTTATACATGATTAAAAAAATATTTAAAGGTTATTATTCCTTTTATATCACTTATTACCTTTCTATAACAATTAGTTAATTATTTGAGTTCATATTGGATTTTTTATCGATATTCGGAACAAGAGTCAAAAATGAACTTGTTATAATTACAATTTGTTCATTTGGTCAAAAGTCCATTATCTCCATAATGATGTAAATAATTTAGATATCACGTATATATATATATATGTATATATTATATCTCATTTATATATGTATTTATAATAGTTCATAACATTTGGAGATAAAAAATGAAATGCACTGTTCATGGAGACGGTAAGTCATACGTACACATGAACACTACTTTCAATTCCATTTTGTAATTTAATTGAATTAAAACATAATTATACATTGGTATATTATAATTACAGTATAATATCATATATAATGCCATTAAATCCATACTTTATATGTCCGAAACAAGTTATTAATGAGTTATATCACTTTTAGGGGGCGGTAGTCCGCACTTCCTCAAATGAAATTATCGCATTTTACGCATAATGGAAACCATAAAGGTATGATATAATGGAAAATATAGAAGAAAAAAGAAAAAATAAACATAATATATATCTTATATAAATACAGTAACATATTAATGTCCACCCTGATAGGTGGTAGGAGATAATCGAACATTCATCGTTTCGTGAGAAGTTAGTTTTCCAACCACAAAAACATTATGTTCTTCACCCATTAGATGAAGGACTGTGTAAGTGTAGTTTGAATATTTCTCATAACAACATCCTATTATACATAGGATATTGGTGTTGTTATAAAATAATGGAACAAAAAGTGTATAGGTAGGTTGGAGAAGTAAAATAAAACAAAATAAAACAAAAGAAGTTAAGAGGAACTGTTTCCTTTAATTAGGGTAACTACCTTTGGTTTGAAGCAAAATGACTTCTTGAAGTGACTTCTGCCTAAGTTAAGGCTTCTAAGACTAATAGAGAGATATTGAGAGATTTATTGGGCAGGGTTTGGATAATAAAAGGGTATTGATATGGGTTTTTAATGGGTTATAAATGGTGTCCTTTTATAAGGGGGAGGAGGGGCTCTTTAGAAAAGTGTGAAAATATTATTTTATTATATACGAATATTCAGTTTATAAAGGTCCAAAACTAATTAAATTCGATCATAAGATGTAGAATGGTCTAAATAAAATCATCCAGTAAGAATTGGATAGGTTTTGAATATATTTTTAATATTAATAATATTATTTATTTAAATCATTTATTAATGAGTTAAATAATACAATATTATTGTGTCTTAAATAATTTAATTTATTTGATGTCCAAAAATTATAAAATAAATATAAAAATGTAGAAAATATTATTATCTTTTCAATTAATATATATAGTCGAAAATATCACTTATATAACCCCATGTAAAAATTGATTTACTAAAGGATATTTGTTTTTGTCATTTTTGCCTTTACTTTATGTTAATTAAAATAAAGCGTCATTATCATTCATAACTACCTCCATGGGGTCCCAAATCGACCCAAGGATGACCATGGTCAGCCTTGACTCATCAAATAAGGTTAGGACAAGTGTTAATATAATTTTGAATTATTATAATATTCTTTTTACCTTGAATTACCCTATTTTTCATTATCTGCGGTAAATAAAAGTCCAAAGTTACTATTCACACAAAATTATTTTCATCTCATTGAACAACATATTACTTACTAATAACAGCAATGTATCTCTAATTTTCGAAATTCAATTCACAGAAGCGGTAAAATATCATTTAAATGAAAAAGTCAGATTTTTAACTACTACTTAGGGGTTTCACTATTTATCAAAAATTGACGTTTTCAGAAAAATAAAAAAAATCAGACTATGATATATTTGATATTATGAATTAAAAATGATTTCTATTTTTCCAAATTCAAAACAGAGATGTTTTGTTAATTAATTTAAAAATAATTTCCATTGTAAAAACAAATATCGTGTTTTCAAGAAACAATAACTATCAAAAGATTGACACTTTTTTATGTATAATTTCAAAGTGAAATTAATTCTAATTAACGAAATTGGATTAAAGGGTAAAAATATAATCAAAATACATTTCAAAACAAATTTATAATATTATCTAACCATATAAATAAATTATATTAAAAGGCAGGTTTGAATTAAAATACAGTATTTTCCACTATTCATCAAAATTGTATTTTATCAAGAAAAATATCAAAATTTTACCAAAAGAGAATTTTGATGTCCCAATTATAAAGAAGAATTTTATTTTATCAAATGGAACATATAAAAGTAACCAAAACATTATTTAATGATATTTTTCCATTAAAAGGCAGTAATCAACCTTTTAAAGTAAATTATTATTAAAATTAGATTCATTCACATTTTAAGCCTCTAACTTTTATATGATAATTTTAAAAACATTTAAGAAACATATATATTCATTTTTTAGTTATTATTGTTCATTCCCTCCATTACAATGACAAGAATTTTTCTACCATTTAAAATAATAATATTATATTATTTATGTGCAATGTAAGATTTCAAAGAATCCCATTGTTGCGTATCAGGAACGCAATAGAACATAGAGTCCCCTTTAATGTTGAATTAATATTTAGATAAAAAATATAAATAAATATGAAAATTTTCATGTTCTTTATTTATCTGGGATGTTACAACCTTCTCACCTTTTGGGAATTGCGTCCTCATAATTTTAAAACTGGGCTTGGAAACTTCATTAAAAGTCCCACATCAGAAAAGATTCAGTAAAACTATCACTTTAAAAGAAATAAAGAGAATTAAAAAGGTCACCTGGGATAACCCATACTAGGATTCCATGTAGAAAAACATGGATATGGAAGATAGAACAAATGGTCATGTTTTGATGGAGAGTTATAGAAAACATGATTAGAAGAATGTTAACCACCAGAAAATCATAAAAATATGATGTGTTAAACAGTATTTGATTACCCAATAGGAAATGTAAACCATAAACATTTTTGGTTTACATTCCATTTCATAATTTTGATGAATTTATTTTCTACATAGACTAAGAACATAAATAAATATACTTACCTTCATGTAGAGTTTCATCCTTTAATAAGTTTCTACCAAAAACTAATATTTTCTCCAAACAATGAGAATTCAAAAAGTCTTGGTCACATAAAAATAAAAAGATTCATCTTCTAGAGAATCACATAATCGAAAAAAGAAGAAATATATATTTCCCTTATCTTTAGACATCAACTAAAACCAAAATGGTTATTGCAATATTAGATAATACCAAAAAAGGACAATCTTTTAAAAAATGAAAAACTACTCTTAATCTCCAAAAATTTTCAAACAAAACCCAAAGTTCAACAAAGGGAATTCAATAAACAACTATCCATAAAATTCTTCAAAATTAATCCATGCTAATATTGAAACCCAAATATCATAAGAATTTAATTACATATTCTTCCAAGATAAATCATATCATTTATCTCCAAGTAGCATCAGTTACTCAAAACGTCTCATATTGAAAAGTAAATAACCTAATCACATATTCTCCATGATAGGTTAATCATTTTCATAAATAATACAAATAGTCATATGACCACAATAAAAACATATATTATTCCAAAATAAAATCATAACCGTTATTATAAAATTTAAATCTCATATCATTCTCTCTTCCTTAGGAATATACTGTTTACTCAAAAGAGAGAACGTCTTCCACATCAACCTTTATCACTTAATCACAAAATAATTTTCTTAGACTACGTATATCCATTTGATAAAACACAAGTTCCCAAAACAAACTTAATCTTGTTACATAAAATCATTTTACATAAATAATTAGTCTTACTAACCAGGGACTTCATGTAGTTCAGTGGTAGGCGATAAATCCCAGTCGCACTTTTGTTGTGGGTTCGATTCCCACAGCTTTGTCCGACGTGACAGGTTGTCACATAGTCTGTGTGTTGTCCTCTTTCAAAAACTATATAATTTTATAATATTATAAAAAATGTGATAAAATTATCACAAATAACCCTAACATATATTAACCATAAATTTTATCTCATGCCTCGTATTTTCATCCAAAAATTAATAACCAGTAATTGAACAGCTAGTTTGACAAAAACTAGAAATCATAGTGTGAGTCATAAAATCATATAGAGAATATCATGACACCTTATTATAAATCTGAAACACCATAGGATTAACTAAGGTCATTTATTCTCATCTTATTTAAAAATACTTCATATTGTTTTGTAAAGAAAATTTGAATTATTCTATGAAAATCCCCAGGGAGTGTCGTAACCAAGAGTGCAACAAGGCCTGTAGTCGTATACCAAGATACCACGAGTTAAGCCTGAAACTCCTTGTCATATTTTTCACTCGTAGGTACATATATGCGAGAGCTTCCTCTACCTAATCATATCCAGACAGGTATGTATTTCTTGGAAAATACACAAAATCTATACCTTACCAAAATTCTAGGAATTTCTTTTATATTAATCCTTAAAGTCTATCTTAGGGTAATGTGCTCTAATTAGAGTTTATCAAAATCTAGTTTCCAAGGATTGTAATAAACATCCTATCATACCAACTTTAATGCCCCGACCCTAGAATCTGAGAACTGGTGAATTATTTTAATACTTTATAATGATTACAAGGAATCAAGTCCTGAACGACCAATTAATTTAGTAGCCTTGTAAACAAAATAAAAACTTAAGTTCAACATTCTAACATAAAAATAAAAACAACCCTAATTTATAACATTATAAATATCCAAGCTTCGAAGATTATTCATGGAAGTCAGTCATAACTATATTATTCATATCTTGAGAAATTGAAACATGAAAAAGGGTGAGCTCAAATGCTCAGTAAGAGTAACCAATACAACAGAAATTAACATAAACATTAGGCATGGTGAATAATTGAAAACATGTGACTTTACAAATAATAAACATGAACACTTTATGGAAAGAATATGAACTGAGTAAATAATTCCACCATTAAACATAGTCATGGATATTTACTAGTCTAATAACCCCATGAAATATCAATATATAATCTAATAATTATGGAATGCATAATGTCGGACATCATAACCACATAGTCAAGGACTTGTTCCAAGACTTCAAATAAGATTTTTTCAAGGCCTTGTTCCAAGACACTAGTTTGTATCATGAGACCTTTTGATGCATCAAGGAGCTATAGAAGACTCCACCCATCACTTACTAAGTCAAATTCATTTCTCATATGAAAATGTTGAAACATAATCTAGAAATTCGTACTAAAACAAGAAAAAAAAATGTCAATACTTTATCAGTAAACCTTGAATGGTATAAAAATATCACATCCACAGTAAAACATAACTCATTAAATACAATATATAATATTCTATTAACCTAAATAGAGAATAATTAAGGACATTGACATAGTTGAACATAATCATCCAAACTATTTGATGGAAATATCGCCCTTTTTCATTTAAAAATTTAAAAGTCTCATTATTTATCAAGAAGCTGTTTAATGTAGATTTTTAAATCAATGTGTCCCATACCACTTAGAAACATTGAAATGTAATTTGAATTTTTATCATTATTGTCTATATATATAAATCCTTAATACCATTTTTAAAACATGGACATTAATGAGAAATATTTAGAAGAATAAATCATTACAACATTTAGAATGTTTTTTGAGTTAGAGTTCATAACCAAAAGAGATAAACTTGAATAAAAATAATTGATGAAATAGACACTTGAAAATATCATCAGAATAAAGGAATTCATGAAATAATATGTCAATGTAAATTATATACACCATATAAAAGTGAATTGGCATATAACAACAAAGAAGTATCAATGGAATGTAATTTGAGATAAAATCCCTTATAAAGACCATATCCATTGGTTAAGGATAAATCAAAGACATAATTATGTGTGATTGATATAATTACATGAAATATGATTTGATATTTAGTGTTAATAAATCATAGGACATTCACACATTATCTTTTTAATTCAACACCATTGACTTGGCTGTTTAGATCAATGAATGGGAATTGAGTTAAAATTACTCTTATCAAGGTCATATCAATGACTTGAGAAATTATCAATGGAGTGATTATGTGAATCAAAAGTATATGAACACAAATGGGAGTGTAAATTTCTACATAGATAATAAATAGT
This sequence comes from Viscum album, assembly GCA_963277665.1. Lineage (NCBI taxonomy): Eukaryota > Viridiplantae > Streptophyta > Magnoliopsida > Santalales > Viscaceae > Viscum > Viscum album. The sequence goes on from OY728127.1 coordinate 1,279,715,777, forward strand.
GATTCAACACATAATATTGGAGTAAAAAAAATCAATGAAGTATGTGTAGAGAACAATGATTAGAAATTGAAAATTGAAATTCCCTTACCGATTTGGTAACTCATGAAACATACACTCCATGAAATAAGGATCACACAATGAAGATTTAAATTACCATAAATTAATTAATATTACACGAATAATACAGTCATGGGCAGTACATAATACACCACATGCAATAAATAAGTTGTGAACAATGGAAATCTCATGAAATTAAGAGTGAGATAAGAAACCCCTTACCTCAAGTCTAACTTGTCTTGTATATTTCGTGTTCTTACTGAAAAATAATCATAAGTTACTTTCTACTTGATTAAGAACGTTTTTAAAGTTTATTATTCCTTTTATATCACTTATTACCTTGCTATATCAGTTAGTAAATTATTTGAGTTCATATTGAATTTTTTATCGATGTTCGGAACTTGAGTCAAAAATGAATTTGTTATAATTACAATTTTTTCATTTAGTAAAAAGTACAATAACTCCAGAATTATATACATGATTTATATATCATAAATATATTATATATCCAGTATATATGTGTATTTATAATAGTACATAAAATTTGGAGATAATAAAATGAAATGCACCGTTCATGGAGACGGTTAGCCGCACTTATGCATGAACGATACTTTCATTTCCATTTTTATATTTAAAGGAAAATAAAACATAATGATACATAGGTATGTTATAAATCCAGTATAACATAATATATAAAATCATTAACTCCATAATTTATACATCCCACACATGTTATTAATGAGTCATATCGCTTTGATGGGGTGGTAGTCCGCACTTCATCAAATGTAATTATCTCTTTTTACACATAATGGAAACCATAAAGGTATGATATAAATGGAAAAATAGAAGAACAAAGAAAAATAAACATAATATATATTATATATAAATACATTTATGTCTTAATGGACACCATGAGAGGTGGTGGGAGATAATCCAACAATCTTTGTTTCGTGAGGCGTTAGTTTTCCAACCATATAAACATTATGTTCTTCACCCTTTAGATGGAGGATTTTGTAAGTATAGTTAGAATATTTCTCATTAAAACATCATAGTATATTGAGGATACTGGTTTTGTTAGAAAATAATGAAATAAAAAGAATTTACGGGGTTTGGAGAAGTAAAATAAAACAAAATAAATCAAAAGAATTTAAGAGAAACTATTACATTTAATTGGGGTAACATCGTTTGGTTTGAACCAAAAGAACTTCATGAAGTGACTTATGCCTAAGGAAAGTCTTATAGTTGTAATAAAGGGATATTTACCACTTATTTGGGTAGGGGTTGGTCAAACCATGTGGCTTGAGAGGTGTGCGGAATGGGTTGTAAGTGGTGTTCTTTTATAAGGGGGGGAGGGGCTCTTTATGAAAGTGTGAAAATATTATGTTATTATATAGTGATATTGGGTTTCTAAAGATCCAAAAAAAATTAAATTAGAAGATAAGATTTCTCATGGTCCAAATAAAATCATCCAATATAAATTGGACAGGTTTTGTAAATTTTTTTAATATTAATAATCTTATTTATTTAAATCATTTTTTAACGAGGTAAATACTACATTATTATTATGTCTTAAATAATTTAATTTATTTGATGTCAAAAAATTATAAAAAAAATAACATAATTTAGGAAATATATTTATCATTCCAATTAATATTTATAGTCGAAAATATGACTTATATAACCCCATGTAAAAATTCACTTAATAAAAGATATTTGTTTTTGTCATTTTTGCCTTTACATTAATATCGTTAAAATAAATTGTCATTATCATTGATAAGTGGCTCCATGGGGTCCCAAAACTGACCTAAGGATGCCCATGGGCGGCCATGACTCATCCAATAAGGTTAGTACAAGTGTTAAGGAAATTTTGTATTATTATAATATTCTTTTTACCTTGAATTACCCTATTTACCGTTAACCGCGGTAAATAAAAGTCAGAAGTTACTATTCCACAAAAATTATTTTAATCTCATTGAACTACAATTTACTTACTAATAACAACCATGTCTCTCAGATTTTCAAAATTCAATTCACAGAAGTGGTAAAATTTCATTTAAATGAAAAAGATGTATTTTTAACTACTACTTAGTGGTTTCACTATTCATCAAAAATTAATGTTTCTCAGAAAAATACCAAAATTTCACCCTAATATATATATTGATATTCCGAATTAAAAAATTATGTATATTTTACCAAATTCATAACATAGAAGTTGTATTAATTAATTTAAAATTAATTCTCATTGTCAAAATAATTATCGTGTTTTTAAGAAAGAATAACTATCAAAAGATTGACACTATGTATAATTTCAAAGTGAACTTAATTATAATGACCAACATTGGATTAAAGGGTAAAAATATAATCTCATTACACTTCAAACCCAATTTAAAATATAATCTGAACCTATAAAAAAGTAGATTAAAATGAATATTTTAATTAAAATAAAGTATTTTCCACTATTCATCAAAAATTAATTTTATCATAAAAATACCAAAATTTTACCCAAAGTGAATTTTGATGTCCCAATTCTAAAGAAGAATTTTATTTTGTCAAATGGAATATATAAAAGTGGCCAAAACTAGATTTAATTTGGGTTTTCCATTAAAAAGTGATAAATCAACCTTTTAATGCAAATTTTGTTTAAAATTGGATTCATTCACATTTTAAGCCTCAAAAATTCCTTAGATAAATGTAAAAACATTTAAAAAACCTTTATAATCATTTTTAAGTTAGTTTTATTCATTCCCTCCGTTACAACTGCTGTTCGCTAACTACCATTTAAAATAATAATATTATATTATTAGTGTGCCACACAAGATTTCAAAGGAACCAATTGTTGTGTATCGGGTACGCCATCGAACATAGTGTCACCTTTAAAGTAGAATTAATATTTAGTTCACAAATATTAATAAATATGAAAATTTTCACGTTCATTATTTATCTGGGATGTTACATTTTTATGTGATTTTATCTTGAGAGTTATAGATACCATAATTGGTTTATAATTTTATTGTTTATAAAATGATTAAATGAATAGATTACCCTTTATGGTTCTATGTTATAAGTAGTTAATATGATTAATAGTATTTTGAAAAACATTTAAGGTAAGTAAACCCTTGTTTTTACTAAAAATTATATTTGAGTAGTGAAAATTTTATATTGTATACACATAATTATAAAGGTATTGCTATCAATTGGGGTAAATATGAGCATCTATTTTTATATAATTATGGTTAATTTGGATAATAGGGTTATAAAATAATGGGAATTTATTCTTTATCTTGTATCTAAATATGGGATTTAAAAGTGATTTTGTGACTATGTAACTATTATTATTTTTGAAGAAGTTCAATATTTTGTGAACATTATAATATTAAGGTAGTGTGAGAACATATATCCCCTTTTTGTGATGTTTTCAGAATAATTGGACTATTCATTTCTAATTTTAGAGTTATCATGAGGAATGTAAATCCCACACATGATTTGAATTCATGAAATGATTTCAATAGAAATATCAAAGCTCACATTATTGTTTTGGAAAAACTTATTCTTGCAGAAATGTATGTCTCTATGAAATGGGTGAAAAAGTATTCAAATTCCATGGTTGTAAATAATTCATCTTGAAAATCGTGGGCTACTCTTAATGGTGAATAATAATGTGAGAATGAATTACCTTTATCTTCCTAAATCTTTATAATTTTTCTATCCATTTATTCCGTAGTGTAAGAGATGATGTAATTTTGAAAAGTGGGGATGAAATCATTTTATCTTAAAATTACACATCATATTAAGATCATTGTGGAATATTTTTAGGTTTTTTATATCAATATTGGATCTAAAAATCATGAATGTATTATAATATCTCATTATGAAATAAATCATACAACTCTTTCTACTCATGAAGGAAGGTATAGTAATAAAATTCCTCTGAAAACATATATGGATTATGGTGAAGGTATAAATACATAACCTATAGATACCCAAGCTTCCTATATGATTAGTAAAATTCATCATTATATTTATTATAGAATGGTTGAAAAATAAAAAAGGCTCCTCCTCAACCTTATAGATCCTCCAAGTCTTCATCGCCACATAAATTAAGGGATTTTCATGACATTCAATACAAATACTCTATAAATTTCAGTGGAGATGCTAATAATAACACTATGAAATATGATGGGAAATTTATTCATGATTTTATCAAGGATTATTTTTCATATGCACAAAAAAATCTATAGAATGATTGAAATACCATGAATATATCTGATTCTTTTGATAATGATTCCGATACTATTGAAAATAGTTTTGTAGGAGGGTAAAACCTACTACATTGAAAAACATGTAACAATTAGAATACTCCCAAATGTCCAACCTAAATGATTTTTTAATGGATCATACAAAAGGCCTTGGGATCTTGATGTCTGATGGTAGTCCAAAGATGGTTTCAGTGGAAGTCCAATTCCCTATAACTATCAATTATTCAGAGAAAAAGGAATAAGTGAGTTTCTCTTGTCTATATACACAATTAAAGGAAAAAAAATACTATATAATTATTATAATAAATATATTTTCAATATAAAAGAGGTCATGAATATGTTTTTTGGAAGAAAGAAGAAAGGGGTATATTTCTCTAGAGAAATGATTAAATGATAATTCTATTTTGAAATTCTCATGATCAAGAAAACTCAAAAAAAATTAGATCTCTTCATATTTTTATCAATAAAAATAATAATGATCTTATATGATTTTTTTAACCAAAGATAATATTTTAAGAAAATATTGTGTATTTTTATAATAATGGATTCCAATTTTTAAACCCAAATCAGTCAAGTAAATTCATCAATAGACATTTGTCCATTTCTCATTCGAGACTGAGATATTGGGCCATATGTCATTATAGGATGGATTTAAACTTATCTATAAATTATACACATAATATGGTCACTATCATCTATAATTTTATGGGAAAAAAAAATTTCTCTCCATAATTAATTCTTATAATTTATATCATGAAAGAACATGATTATTGAAGAGCATATAAATTTTGATTAACATAATAATTAGATCATGGAATCTTTATAACGTCTTTAATGAAATAATAAATCAATATTAAAGGATAGGCATAGTTAAATATTCTACATAAAATATAGATTTTTGGGAATGTATTGGAAATATCATCATTCATGAAGACAACATGGTGTGTTCCAAATATTGTTTGTACAAAAAGAACCTAAATATGTTGAACAGTAAATTTGTGAGAGTTTGTTTAAATTATGTTTCCCTTGATGTTTTGGCCTCCATTTCCCATACCAATATAAAATTATTTAATTTATATGAAAATCCAATATTGAAAAATCTTGTTATCATGGAATTCAAACCAAATGTTTCATTTATATTCAAAAATTATTGCAACATTCATTCTTATTGTAAAGAAATAACTCAAGAACTTGGAAATATTTAAATTGTATAGATGATTCCTAGGAACTTTTTTAAGCATAATAATCTTTTTAGAAATTGAGTATTTTGGAGTCAATATTTCATTAGTCACATCGATTAAATGAATGCTAATATTGAATCATTGCTTCACATCATTAAAAAGAATGTAACTACTTTTGATATTTCTAGAGGTTTGGGATAGGAAAATGTTATTATTCATGATCTCAACATCCTCTCAAATAAAAAATATTTTATCTAGTCCCAAAATCATATAGATAAATGACATTAGGGGGTTGATTGGAAGAAATTTTTTTGGCTCTATTCATATAATCGGGTAAATCAATACACCCTTGGATATTAATAGTGATAGTGGGGTGTTTTTTGTAACTATAGAGTATTTTTCTCATCATAACTTATTTTAATACAATAACATCATTAGTTGTAAAAAAACTACAACTATAATAATGGGATATATCATTCAAATTATTTTTAATAATTATGATTATTAAAATATTACTGCAATTTCCCTTGAAATTGATATCAATGAGGATACATTTCATCAAAATTTGGGCATCTCTCCAGGATTTGGTTGTTTCACATACTGATTCTTTTAGTCCATTAAGTAGAGTATTAATTGTTATATTTTTTGAATTTTCTGTAATTTATACAATGGTGGTTATCCAAAAAAGTTCATAAAGGTTCAATTTCATTCCCACATTGATAAAGTGGGTATGTGAATTAGATACATTTTCTAGATATGTGGATCTTGTCAACACTATATACAAAACAATTGGAACATTTTTCTTACCTTCTTGATATGATTTTGAACAGGATTGTTTCAGAAAACCAATATTGATTCATTGAAGTTAAAACTATTCAATATGACTTTATCAATTCTCCAAAATTAGTAAACCTTCTTAGTAATTCACCATATGTTTTAATATCACCTTCAATATTGATTTCAAAATAATTTTGATATGTTATATTGGGGTATCATTAGAAAGGTTTTAACCAATTTTGGATTTAATGCGGTATTTATTAAATAGTTTAGAACCATTAAAATATCATACCATTTTTAGTGATTATCATTGTCTCTTGGGATGTCTAATTCACATTCTTTAGATGTGTCAAACAAGGTGATCCTCTCTCCTCCACTGTTGTATATATTACATAAGATTACATAAGAAATATTCTTCTCAACATGGTTAATGACAAAAAAATAAAACACCTCAAATCATCTAGATGACTTCTTTCACCAATTCATTTACTATATAAAAATTATAATATATTATTCACCCAAGGTGAAAATAGAATCATTAATAACATCAATAATTTTCTCCTCAATTCCGAAAATAATTTATTTTAGGAGATAAGTGGGAAAAATCATTCCACTACATTTGAATGAATATTACTCTAGATGTAAAAGTACACATCATAAATGATATAGTAATTATAGAATGTAAACATCCCGTTAAATATCATGTAATCCTTTAGTTCTTTGTAAATCCATTTATCAGTGATGTGTCTCACATTGTGAGAAATATTAGAAATCAGTTGGATTATTGGAAAGTACAAAAATTCCTTCTTTAGAATGTAGTGTCATCCTTTTGAAAGATTTTATTATTTCAAAAAAAAAATTGAAAAATTTTGGTCGATAAATGACTGGATTATCCCATTAGGAACATCTATAAATATATCAGAAAAATTCTATAGTGGATGTATCCTTTAGATAAGACTTGTTACTATCCTATGGAAACAATGTTGCCACCCTATTAACAATGAAGGTATTGGTGTTAAAAATATATTAAACATCAATCAATATTTAAATCAAAATTTAGTGTGGAGGCTCATTAATTTGATTCAAGATGCACATGATATTATAATATCCACATATTTTTATTAGAGATAAAACAAGGAATTTACACTATGGGGCTCCTCTTTATGGTGTTACATCAATTATTCATTCTCAGTTATTATTATAAATTATCACCACATAGAAAAAATAAATTCATTTCTTAATTTCATGTTAGATAACTACATTGGTGCACCTCTTCACAAAAACATTACTTCTCTAGAACCAACACATGACTCATATGTGTTTGTCAAGGAGAAAATGAGAATAACATGGACATTATTCCTTCAAATAATAGGGAAATGGAAATTAATAACAACTTCATTGTTGGAGATGAAATTTTAATCATGGAATATCCAATCAATTGGAGGATCTCATATAGATTATTTTATAGAGAGGTATTTTAGTGGTATATGAACATTTTTATATGATTTTAAGAAAGAGTTGGATCCTCTCATCTAAATTTTCCCTTTCATGGATGGAATTGAATTCCATAAACCCTAATGATTATTATCTTCATTTTTGTGGAATTAATATGTATTTTATATATGACTTATGTAATAAAAACTTGGATTAAATCGATCATATTGACTACATTATAGAAAATCATTACTGATTTTTCTAACCTTATGATTCCCTAAGAATACATCATCATGGAGACCTTAACTGTTTGTATAAATCATTAAATTTACCTATATCTTTTGTTCCTATTCTTGTTTTCTAGCTTTTAAGTTATTCATGTGATATATACCCACAAAAACATATCGGTTCATGATTATATAGCTTTTTTCTAAATTCAACACTCATTTGAGTTATAATTTCTGTAAAAAAAATAATATACTTAAAAATGGATATTGTGATAAATTTAAACCTGATATTTCCATTATTAAGAACTTTGAAATGATAGGTAACAATCATCCTCCTTTTAGAAACTGTTAATTCACATAGAACCACACTTTTCTAAGGTTGATCAAATATAACACATATGGAGCTTTAAGAGTAAATCTAGATCCTTCTAGGTCAGATTTTATTATAACAAATCATAATGGTGACCCCATTTTATGCCTCTATACTCAATGTGGAATCACTATATCTCTTGAAATATAAATTTTGAGTTTAATAAATACAATTTAAATGTAAAAGAAATAATGTTCATTCAGTTTATGGCACGATTATAATTCCACCACTTTTGTGGAAGGTGCTAGAAATGAAACTCTTCAACTCTCATGGACAATGAGTACTAGATGGATCAATTTCATATAATATCTTTCATCCATGAATTTTATCATTACATATATATATATATATATATTGATTTAAAATATTAGGTTTATGGGTTGAAAATAAAGGGGTAACTTCTCTTAAGTTGTCCTACCTCAAAGTTATACCAGATGTTCATTTTCCATTCATGGAAGGTATTATAGTGAAAATTCATATATCATACTTTTTAAGTCTTCTTTTATTCAATTTTTGGGGATTGTTATATGGGGAACATTCTCATTCAAAAAAAGTATTATTAACCTTTTTTATGATATATATTTTTCGACTAAGGTATTTTCAAATGTTAAACACTTGATTAACATGTAATAGATAAATGTATGAGGATTCAATTTATTAATGGAAGGTATGGGACAACCATTATTTTTAAAAGATTCCCACTATATTCAATTTCATACAAGAAACACAACACCATTTTGAAATGAATAATGAAGTGTTATAAGTTAAATATGACAGGTATTAAAATATAGTTGTTTGTAACATAGCCTTCATATATATATACTATATTTATATCTATTAGTTCTTTTTATAAAATTTATTATTTGTGGGATAAAGATAACGTCATTTAGTAATAAAAGAGATATTTTAATTAAAAATATTTTTATCCAAGTAATGTATTTTTATCTTAATAGACTAAATTTCTCAGAATTGATATACGATTCTAAAAAATAATAAGATTAAATATATTCAACGTAATGAATTAACATTATATTAAATATATTTGGAAATTTTTGATAATACTGAAATTTTGTCCTTCAATGATACATTTCCTTCAAAATAATTTTATTACATTTTTTTCATAGAGATTGTAATGATTTTTTTACATTTTAAAAACATTATTTGATAAAATAATTTCATTTTTGAAATAAACATTTCAATATTATATTAGAGTGAATTTTATAATATATTTTAAATAAATTCAATTTTATTTGATAGTCAAAATAAATTTATTTTTATTGAAATCTATATTTTCATTTCAAGCATTCAAAAAGATCCATTTCAGTTTAAATGAATTCAAACTCAAATTCTTCCACTAATATTATTAGAAATCCAATTAATTTCACTAGAATATATTTAAATATTTCTTTTAGTATAATTCTTTTCATACCATGGAAGATATTTTTTATAGAAAAACACTTTTAATATCATTTTACAGTAATATATTTAATTAAATTATACATATAATTTTAATTGAATTTGATAAAATGGATTCATTATTTCGAATGAGAGTAATTATGATAATTTAATAGTTTCAACTAATTATTTGTACATTATAAATAGTATCCATAATAAATAATTGTCACTAGAAAAGGGGTAAAAGCGGTACTATTTGTTTAAAACTATAGGTTAAATCATTAAATTATCTATAAAATATTATTACTCATATTATATTAGTAATTTATTTCCAATATAATTATAATGAGTTATATAATATATGATAAAATATTATTTTTATTTTTTAAAGCCATAATTTACTTTTATAAATATATTTTATATTTATTTAAATTTTTATCTGTTATCTTGGTCATTGAATATAAAGGTATATTTGGAAAATGAAATTCAGTTTTGGGTTGATCATAAAGCATAAAAACATAATAATTTTATAAAATGAAGAGAAAAATTAAGGATACTAATTTATTAATTTATTTCTGGTTGAAAATATTTTTACTCATAAATTATATGTTTTCCTAAAAATTATATTTCATGATTTTTTATGTTCTTATCTTAAAAGTAATTTCTCCCACATATAAAAATTGAATATGATAAAAAAAATTAAATTTTGAATGATAATTAATAATTTATGAAATAATTCTTCATTAATTTTTTGTCATATAGTGATGTAATAATGGTAAAAAATTATGTGATCACAATTAAGGTTAAAATGTATTTAAAGTGTTTTAACGTGGACATAATTCATAATTTTTTTAACGCATTACTAAATATTATTAATTGAGTATATTTATACCCTATAACATATTTTATTTTATTTTTTGGAACCTGTTTCCCTATTGAAATGATTATGATATATATATATACTATTTATGTTTTATGTAATTCCAAGTGTGTATTCCCCCCCCCCCCAAACAAAAGGACACATCCACTCATCTATATGTAAAAAAATTGAGAACTCTAGTTTTAGAAATACATTTCTAACCATCTTCATAAAATCCCATCCAACATCCTAAATTCCATTTTTATCATTAAAAGACCAATACAAGAAGTCATAAGGTGTTTTCCAAATGGGTTATCTAAGAAAAATGTATAGATTCTAGCTGTCTGATTTCAAGTTTATTTCTTATTAAAAAATTTTATAAACTTACTCAACATTGCTTAAATAAAAAAATTAATATCATCTCTATATTTATATCTTATTGTTATAGAATAATCTATATCTATATCATCATTCATCAAACAAGAAATAAAATCATCCCTCATGTGTATGATACACTACTACTTCACAAACCGATATAATTCATTTTTCATCACCACCTCCCAATGAATATTATAATTATGGAATTAGTTTATATAATTTAATTAATTACTTTATTAGAATTTTGGAATTATATAATGATACATACCTTCATTCCCTATTTTTCATTGAATAATTCAAATGTTATTAATGCGCACATACGACTAACGATCTCTATGATTGCAACCCAGCTCATTTTTCATAACCATATTTATTGTTATATTTAAAATTATAATTAATGTATAAAAATGATAATTTTTATAATTATTATAATTTTGTATATAATGTAATAGTGACATCATTTACCACATATATCCCACCAAGTCTGTTTTGGGATGATGATCCAAACATCATAAAATCTTCAGATATAAAATTATTTGATGAAGTAACTAGATAAAAGGTCATCATAAATCTAATAAAAGAGATAATGATAATGGAATGAATAGTATAATGGATATTAATATGTAAAATAACTAATTTAATTTTATTATTCAGTAACTAAAGTATATATTACACTTGGAATTTTTTAAGCTATGAAAATTATACCCTTAATTCCCTTTCATTGAAGTTTAAGATATTTTTAAAACATTATATATTTTTTGGGTTGTATGATAAATCCAAATATATGAATTTTATAATTATTAAGAATCCATTTTTTTTATTTTAATTAATTTTTTATTGGTTAACATTTTATCAGGTCATAAGGGACACATTACTATAAACACCTCAATTTAAATATTTTAATGAATAAATTCTAATAATTTTTCATCTATGTACATATTTTCAAAAAAAATATCATACTATTTTTATTGAAATAATTTAATAATAAAGGTAATTTTATGCCCATTATTAATATTTTTTAATTGTTTTATTATGATATTTTATATATATATTATATAGAATATATTGACAAAAGGAAAATTGATTGTTATATTTTGGTAGATACGACATCAATTGTTTTTACTACCGCCATAAAAATTATTCAATTATTTGTTCCTTCATAATATTTCATGTCTTATTTGAATAAAACCCCTCATGAAATTATTTATGTGTATCTTAGTTTTAATATTTGGGTTTAATAGGAAAAAAATATACTATGTTTTGAAAATGTTTCACTTATCTGTTTAAAAGAAAATATTTATGAGTAAGATAATGAAAATGATTAATTATAGGGGTCTCATTATTTTTGTAGTCCTTTTAAATAATTTATTATAAGTTATTTTTGGTAAAGATATCAAATGATTTGGGTAAAGATTATGTTCATTAGATGTAGGTATGTAAATGTTGAGTCCATTGTCAAGTAGTTCAGTCTTACGAAAACACCATCAATGATCATGGGGCTCATGAACAATATCATTCATGAGTTCCTAGACCGGTTGGTCATCGTGTTCATCGATGACATCCTGATATAATAAATGTCAGAGGAGGATCATGCCATTTATAACAAGACTATCATGGAGGTCCTTCGATGTAACCATCTCTATGGGAAGTTTTCTATGTGTATGTTCTAGACAAGTTATGTTTGCATCCATGGACATGTGTTGTCTCTACAGGGGATAGTATTTCACACATCGATGGTCATGGAAGGTGTTTCTTAGGTATCTTGCAATAATGTGGTGGATGTTCATCGCTTTCTTGGTCTACCAATATATTACCAGATATTCATACCTAATTTATCTTGAGGTGTATTCCATTTCATGGGTTTTTCTAGGAAAGAACTTGCATTTATGTGCTGTGAGAAGTGTGAGTATGCTCTTATCTATCTATGTTGAGGTTTCCCAGTGTTCCATTGCTCCAATTTCTAGAGGAGGGATTGATGTTCATGGTGTTTTATGATGCATCCCACCTAGGATTAAGGTGTGTGTTGATGCAACAGTGTGGAGTGGTTTCTTATGGGTCTTGGATGTTACATCCCCATGAACGTAAATATTTCAACCATAACATGGAGATTGTAGCGGTCATGTTTTTTATGAATTTATGGGGAAATTTCCTCATTGGGGAACACTTGGGGTGTCTTCAAAAATCACAAGATCTAAAAGTATATATTTTCCTAGAAAGATCTAAACATGCAATAGTGGAGGTGGATGGAGCTTATCCATGATTAATATTTTGGGATGTCTTAAAACTCATGTAAGTGAAATATTGTTGCTAATTACTTGAGCAGGAAGTCCTGGAATGAAGTAGTTTTGGAATCAATAGAATCTTGGAATGGAATTAAGGATTTGTCTTCCTTGAACCAAGATGTTGGAATGGTCGGTGGAAGTGGCTATATATTTCAGATGTCAGTGTGGTCTTCTATAGAGGGGAAGGTGGAGAATTCTAAATGGGTAGACATAGAGGCAGAGGTGATGTGTGATCATGTTGACTTGTGTGATTCCCTAAAGGTATGGTCATATGATGGTCTGAACTGGATATAGTTTCATGGGAAGGTATTTGACCCCATGGTGATGCCAGAGGGAGTTCTTCCTGAACTTCATAGCACACCATTAGTGGTTCAACCAATATTTTACATGATGTTATGTGGCTTAAGTGAATATTTTTGGTGTCCGAGTAGGAAGAGGATAGTGTAAGTGTTTTTGGAAATGTTCCTACTATTCCAATAGGTGAAGTCTAAACACGGTGTTCCTAGTTGATTGTTACAGTCCTTGGATGTCTTTGAGTTGATGTGGGAAGAAATCTCAGTTGATTTTTTCATATGACTACCCAGGTCTAATAGAAATTGTTATAATATCTAGGTAGTGGTGGATCATCTAATGAAATTGACTCACTTCTTATTAGTTAAGGAGTTGAGTGTAGTGGAATATTTGTCAAGGAAGAATGTGGACAAGGTGGCGAGGATGTATGGCATTCTGAGATCTATCATCATAGATTGGGACACATGTTTTAACTCACTGTTCTAGAGGGTATTGCAACATGATTTTGGCACTTAGTTATACATCAGAACTACTTTCCATCCTCATACGGACAAGAAGTTAGATCAAACCATAAAAACACTAGATGATATTATGCGGGTGTGTGTTTTGGACTTTGGCTGATCTTGGGTGTGACAATTTCCCATGGTAGAGTTTTCTTACAATAATATCTATCAATTTACCAAAAGAATGGCCCTTTTTGAGGATTTTATGGTGGTCATGTTGTTTACCCCTATGTAGGACTAAGTTTGGGGAATCATCAATCCATGTTCAATATGTAGTGAAGAGAACAATAGAGAAGGATTAGCTAGTTAGTGAGAGGATAAAGGTATAACATGACTAGATGAATTCATATTTCAATATTAATAGGGGGCAATTGGAGTTTGACATTGGAAAAAATGTGTTCTTGAAGGTTTCCCTTCGATGTGGGTAGTAGAGGTTCGGTAAGGGGAGTACACTTTCTACAATGTACATCTGACACATCCAGGTGTTGTGGTGAGTTTGTGAGGTGGCATTCCAGCTAGTATTTCCACTATAGATATTCAAGATCCATGATGTATTCCACATCTCCCAACTTCTTTAATATGTCCATGATGACTCCCATGTCATTTACTATGGAGAGGTGGATATTGTGGATGATGTGATATTCATGGAGCAGCCTATAAAGATTTAGGAATGTCAGGAGAAGGTGACTCCTATGTGTTCCATTGCCTTAGTTTGTGTGTTGTGGAGGAATAGCTAACTAGAGTAGAGTGCTTGGGAGGGAGAATCGCAGATGTGTTCCCAATACGCATAGTTTTTTCACGTCTTTCCTTTCTATTTTTTTCTTTGTGATGTGAACTTTGAACATTGTTTAGATGATGAACTATATTCATTTACTTGTGGTGTGTGTGGTGGAATGTATGAAATTGTCCTGACATGAAAATTAGGGAGGACCTAATTCTTAATCGACACACATTAATTGAGGTGTGATTAAACTCATGAAAGTGATTTTGCACCACCAAAAGCAGGTAGTGTCTTGACATAGAGGAAGGAATTCCATGATTCATGTGATTGGATAGTGTTGTTTTTGTGCTTATGTAGTATTCCATGTGGTCATTTGAGGTAGCAGAGGTGTCGAAGGAGCTATTATTGGCTGGTGAGGATTCACTTCAACACTCATAAAATCATATGGTTGTTTATTGCTTGATAATGGGGTGTCTAAATAGTAGTGTTGTTTCAAATATAGAAATATCCTTTGGAGGTATCTCACATGGTGTTTGTTTGGACCCCTCATTACTTTTGTTTTTGGTTTTGAATTATCAAGGACAATAATAGTTTCTGAGGTATCAGATGTAATGGACCAGACCTCTCTGGTCTATTTCTTTTTTAAAATCCAGTGTTTATGGTATAATGGATGGTCATGATGTCTCATTCCAAGTGTTTTCCATAAAAAAATCCATATTTACAATAGTGAGTCGCATTTTTGGCTCACAATAGTGACTCACAATGGTGAGTCTCATCGGTTATTAACATTGACGAATCATGAAGGTGAATCCCAATGGATTTATAAGTGAGTAGATCACCAATGGTGGATCACTATAGTGGCTTCTAGTAGTGAGTCTCAATGGTGCCTTGCACCGGTGAGTTGGCCAATGGTAGTTGAACGAATTATGACACACTGAATGGTGACTCTCCGAAAAGAGGCTCACCAAAAGATGACTTACAATTGGTAGCTCACACTAGTGACTCAACAAATGGTGAGTCATTTGTATGTTTTTTTTCAATTTTCTAGTTTCTCCCCTCTTACATTTTATTTGATGTAAATTGAGTTTAAAACCCCCTTGGAGAATTTTCGAGTCCTTTTCAATGAATATGAAGTATATCATTAATTTCCTAATTCACTATAGACATTGAAATTGTCAAATCAAATAATATTGATCATGATATGGATTTTATGTCCTTTGATACTATTTCACTTACATTGATATAGGATCAAACTTTTTATAAATATGATACCCTCTCTTCCTTGAACCCTACTATTTCCTCTTGGTGTTACCAAAACAATTTCTTCCCCATGGAGTCACATCTATGTTGTAGTCATCGATTGAGTATTCATTTTTTAGCCTTTCTTGATTCTTGTGAAATCCTCTATTTTGGAGAAATAAGGTATTATTGGTCAGTTGTTCTTCAAGGTAGGGATTCTGTTCATCTCTCCTCTTTTATATATCATTTTGGCAGTGTGTAACAGTGCACCTTGTGATTTAGATACTACTAAAATTTAATTAAGGCTATAATGAAGATATTTGGTCATGTTATTTAGAAATAAATAACGGGGATATGTTGATCAAGAACACAACCATTTCAGTTATGATAACTGGGAATATGATGATTTTTACTATTTTGATATTTTTTGACATCTGGTTGACATTGGGTTGGTTTGGTCTATGCCTTTCTAAAAATCATGGTTGTTGGTGGTCTTTGTAAAGGCCAGGAAATTTCAAGGAAATATTTTTCTTCTTTTCTTTGTAAATTTTTGAGTACGCTGTTTCTAACAGCACCTGATTTTGAGGCCCGGTGTGCACGGAATCAATTTACGAAGTTTGTCTTGGGTACATTTAGTGAACGAACGAGCGGGTTTTTCTATCTTTTCAACCGATGCTCAGAATTGAAATCTGAGGGTACCGACGAACTCTCAACACCAGTATTTTCTTAAGAGGACTTTTACTCTAGGTGCGTTTTCACGAGAGGATAAGTTTAATTTTTGGGGGTTTAAGAAAGAAGTAAATAAAATTGTGTACATTTTTATTTTTTTAACCAAGGAAGATGAAATTCTACCATGGGAAGTTGTTGGTGGGGCCCAAAACCATCTAACTTCCCATGTGTGGTATGTGGAAGGTGGGGGCCACATGGGACCATAAACCCCTTGACCTTCCCCTATCTTCCATAACTTTTTACCCTCATTAATTTGTAACTCCACATTAACTTATATGACACTTCCTCTTCTCTATCTCTTTCACTATAAATTTTTCCAAGACACCATATTTAATTTATGGAACCTACTCAATTAATGAATTAAGTTATTCAAAATTTGAACGGCTTGGAATGTTAATTAAAATAAGGTGGAGTCTTATTTTAATTAGGTTGGAATTTGTTTTGTTGGGAGAAACCTCTTGAGAGACAGAATTGTGAAGGAAGAGGGGTTTTCCTCCTTCGTTGAAGAACCCCAATCCTCTAGCGAAGAACGACGATGCGCACACTATCCTCTTCATAGAACGACAAGAGAGGATAAGTCAATTCTTCTTCTAGTGAACTCCTACGATGACGGAAGCGAAAAACACCAACAAATGTCGTCACTCTCTTTTCTTTCCTCGCAATGCCATTTTCCCGTGACACCCGACGTGCGACTTTTTTTTACCAAGGTAGGGGTTAAATTATTTTATAGCGAATTTAAGATTGTGCTTTGGCGTATTCATATTATTTCAGCAAAATGTTACCGACGTAACAGGAGGAGATCGGACCGCACGAACACGGCTGATTCCCCTCCCCGTTTCCTTGTTTATCAACATTGGCTTCGAAGTGAAGGCGGTGCAGTGTCGTAGCACCACATGGGGATGAATAGAACCGTGGCCAGAGTGGGTCGCGATGGTGGTGAATGGTGCCATCACGCCACGCTGGTGGAGCCGAAGGAACCGCAGCCAGAGCGGGCCGTGGTGGTGGTGGTGCATGGCACCGTCGCGCCGCACCGGAGCACCAAGGGGTCATGGCTGGGGCGGGCTGCAGTGGGGGGCGTGGCACCGTTGCGTCGCCTTAGTCGGACAGGAGCCACAACGGTTTCATAGGAGGAAGCCTGACTTGGCCGGCCACTGGCACACCAGGAGGCGGGAACCCGGGGGTCCCGCGGCAGCCACACCAGCCGACCATAATGGATGGTCGTTTCCGGAAATACATGGGGGGTTGAAACCCCTGGTCAGCCGGCTAGGGCGGACCCCACCAGATGGGGCCACCATTTTAAATCAGATCCCCCCCACTTTTCACCCCATGGCCAACTTCCGAGCCGGGCCGCCCGTGCTGGGTCGGACCGCCCGTGCCGGGTCGGACCGCCAGCGCTGGGCCCGACCACCCATGCCAGGCAGGGCCGCCCACGTCAGCTGGGCCGGGTCGCGCCGGCTGGGCCGGTTCGGGTTGCGCCCAACTGGGCTGGACCCGGTCCCAGCCAACCCAGGGGGTTTTGGGCCGGGTCGGACTGGGCCCAAACCCCCTATTTTCAGGCAGTTTTGTTCCAATGCCTATAACGTGGGATACAGACCTCAGATCGACACACCGTAAGTTGAGTTGGGATCCTTGGATCGATACGGTCGTATTGGTATATTACCCTCATGCTTTTGGTAATGTTTATTTATGGCCGGGTTGGTTCGAACCCGAAACCAGCCAGGTCCTCAAGGCGGAAACTGATATAACATGACCTCCGGACGTCCGATTGGCATGTCGTTGACTTTGTTGGATTCCTTTTGATGAGACGGTTCTTTTGGTATACCTCACTTGAGGTTTGGACCCAATTGGAGTATGGTCAGGTTGGTTCATATACGAAACCAACCGGACCCCCGGGACGAAAAGGCTAATAACTCACAGACTGGGCATCTGATTGACGTGCCGTTTGTTGCGTTGAGATCCCTTTGACGAGGCGGACATTTTTTATACTTTTTTGTAGGAATTTTTGATACTTGGAGTATCGACCAGTGGCTCGTGGAGAGGACCCTCATGGAAACGAGCGTACGGATTGCAGAGTCCTAGTAGCTGTAGACCTGGTGACTACTTGGCCGATTCGAGTCAGAGTAATTTGATTAGCCCAGTGGACGAAGCGCATGGTATTTGGTGGCAGACCCACTGTGGATGGAGCGCCTGGTTGTTGGCAGCAATCTTGCGGTACTCGACAGCAGGAGTACCTTTGACGACTATTAGAGGGACCTCCCGGTATTTATCAGCAGACCCATAACGGTTGGAGTGCCCGGTATTTGGCAGCCGGCCCATGGTACTCGACATGAGGAGTACTTAAGAAGTTTAAGGATAGTGAGTAGTGCCTTAGAATCATGACAGGGCTACTATACTCAACTGAGGAGGAGTTCTCCAGTAGTTGTGGTTTTGATAATGAAATCCTAGTTTGAGATGAGTCATCGACCTCTGTGTTTACCTCATTATTGAGATGTGTTACTTGATAACTTAGGTATATGTATGGGCATATACCTAAGTAGCAGATTTCCATTGATTTCCTGTATGGACTGAGTTGTGTTTTCCCGTGTAGACTGAGTTGTGTTTTCTTGTGTGGACAGGGTTGTACTTGGGCTCGTGAGTTTGAGCTGAACTGGGATTGATGACTTAGGTATATGTATGGGCATATACCTATGTAGAGCTGGTTGACAATACATGTTTGTATCTCTTCTTCGTGGATATCCTTGTTGGATTTAATGAGACCTTGATGGTCTCAGGGTCCCTAATGAGTATCGTTATACTCACCCTTGCACGGGCTATGCCCGCACCTCATTGTGTTGGGTGCAGACAACGAACACCGCTAGTAGAGATCGAGAGTACTAGGACGAGGCAGTACCCAGAGGTGGACCTCACGACGAGGCAGTACCCGGAGGTGGACTTCACGACGAGACGGTACACAGAGGAGGTTGGTGGGCAAGAGCGTTGAGGAGGCTATCTGTACCTACCTTTCAGGTAGGATCTGAGGTGGATGACCCAGGAGCTGCTTCTATTTTCCAACTGTTTGTCCTTTTAGTTGTACATGCGTTTAGTTGTAGCTGTACTTCTTAGTTGGGTTTGTATTCTAGCCCATTTACTTTACAGTACTTTCTTTTGTACTTAGTGTATTACTTCTTCTTGTACTATGGTTGGATGTTTTTATGTTTTATAAAGGCAATGCCTTCCCAGATATCGGGATTTTTGCCTTTGGTGCTAGTCGCCATCCTTTGGCCTATAAAAGGCGGGCTTGGGGTAGTCACGGTCCGGGCCCCGAGGACAGGTCGTGATAGTCTTTGATTTTGCACTGATGATGCTTATGAATACATGTCAGTGATATTCTATATAGCGGCCAAAAATATTGAAATATGGTTAATCTAATACAAAAATTTAAATAAATGTATGCCCTGGGATTGAACCTGTTATGTGATCACCCATAAATTAACAAAGTTAAATTAAAGAATGATTATTGGCTAAATCTGAATACACCTTGGTTTTTTGGTGTGGATGTGTGTTTTTCATGGTTATGTGAATCCTTATGTGTCATGTGGGTTGTTTGGTGATATGTATGGGAGCGTGGCTATATTTATGGGGTGGTGTGTGTGGTGTAGTTTAATATTATGTTGATAGATAGATTGATTATTTAATGTATGAGCTTGTTGTGTGGTACGAAAACAATTGGACTGTGAGTTTGTTGTGTTGCTAGATGCGTTCAGTGTGGTTGTGAGTTTTAGTTGTTCTACATTGGGAGGATTGATTAGGAGGGATATGTTCGAAGAAATATTTGGGTATAGATGGTTTGGGTATTTAGTGGAATAGAATTTAGGAAGGGTGTGTTTTACATTATTCATGTTTCTACAATGTGGTTTATGTTGTGTGTCTTGTTATGTGTGGTTGGTAGATTCTTGGGTAGGTATGGAATGAATATATGTTTTTCAATAAATAACGATAATTGGTTAAATGATTTGGTTGGGAATGTGGATTAATGTTGTGTATGTTTGAGTTGTTGTGCATTAGAGGTAGCAGTAAAGGCGTTTTTGTATGGGTCGGTTGGTTTTTTTGAAAGCCCATATGTTGGGCTGATGATTTGGTGTGTATATATATATACACATGTCTTTCCTTGTGATTTCTATATGCACCCCATCCTAATTGAGCACTACATACCAAACAACTCATTTCTGGGGGAGGGTGCCTTCCCATCATCATAGTGGGAAGCTGGATGGTTGGTTATGGGATTCTCCTTGCTCCCTCTTCTACGAATTGGTATGACCAGAATCTTTGGTCACATAATGGGGGGGGGGGTGGTGAGGTCTAGGTGTTTGCGAGTGGGGTGTTCTTTCACAATTTTCTTTGGGATGAGTTGTGGTCTATTTCTGAGGTGTCCTTATGATGAGGTGTGCTTATGGTGAGGATGTCTGTAGGTGGGATGTGGGGAGCTTCGTATGCCCAGGTTTCAGTACAATCTCATAGGCCCAGTGTGTGGGAATGGTTTTGATATGGTGATTTTGGAAGAGTATGGTTTCATTAGAATGTTCTCTATTAGGGTTGAGAATTTAACCAGTGGGAAGTGGTTCATGGTACCCAAAATTTTGATTTTCTTATATTAATTTACTTTACTTTCATTATTTGGTGGGCATCCAATGGTGATCCTAGTGTGGTTAGTATTTCTTTAGAGGTGTTATTAGTTTCTTCTATTTTTCAAAGGGGATTTAGTATTCTTCACCAACTTTTGCATGAGAGAATTTTTATTTTTTTCAACTAAGATTACATGTATGCTCATCTTACTTATATAAAACTATATTCAGGTTTACAAGAGGATTTCATGAACCATGATGGAACATACTATCTCATTCCATAGGAAAGTTTTCGTGTCACTTCTTATCCAATTTTGGGTATTTTCTTTTGGTGTTTTTTTAACTTTTAGTAGTTTTTTTAAATCATGCATGTGGGTGGGGTTGAATTTCTGTTTATATAATACATTTATTTGTTTTTGATAAAAAATATTATCTCAGGATCTTACTCTATTTAAAAAGGATAATTACACTCATCATATGAGAATATATATTCCTACCCTAGGTGTTAGTCGCTACCTCGATGCCTATTGGAGACGGGACTTAGGGGGGTTATTATCTCTTTTTCATCTTAAAGAGGGAAGTTCATGGAATGTTTCCACCCTTAACTCGTCTTGAAGAAGGAGGTTCATGAAAAATCTCATATTTAGTGTCTTAACAACACTATTATACCTTTTATCTTCTTACATATTAGGGAAATACCCCTATTTCTCGATATTATTGAAACATTCAATCTCTTATCGAAAAAGATCACACTAGTTAAAAAAGATATTCCTTGAAATTACTTGACTAGCCAATAAAATACATCAATCATATCCCATTGGAATACTATGTGTGTTTCCCTATTAACTACACAAGACATCTTAAGGAAATCAGGTCAAAATTCCTCCTATTAACTTTTTCTAAAATTGCTCGACATCACAACTGATGTGTCACCACCAATATTTATAAAAAGCAGTAACACATGGCATATCGAGATCATTAAAGTCATTATCACCAAATTCATACCTTGATTCTGGTGACATCTAAAGGGTAAACCATCTCATGATAAAATATGTCATCATGGTCTAGAACCAACACTAACACTATCTCGATCTAACATCCATGAATCATTAAATACTACACCAAGTATAATTCCCACATATGGATTTCACCAAGATCCATAACTAAACATGTACCTATATTTTTACAGGGATTCTATATAACAACCCTATATTAAAGTAAATATACATTTCATAAGTTTTATATAATACTTAACAAATTATACAAATAGACCATTAAATACTGTTACAGTCTATTTCATTTGGAAACATTGAAACACGAACTCTAGAACATAAATGTTCCACATTATATCCAACATTGTTTTTATTTACTATAACTCTTCTTTAAAACGTCAAAGAGATTACATATCTTCATAACATGGGGAAGGTAACATAAAATGAAGCGAATTTAGACTTACGAATGGTAGAAAAGGGAAATATGTAAGCATAATATTGAGTGTAATGGTATGAGTACATGATAATTATAATAAAATATCATACCCTATATATCAAAGATTGTATATATTAATCATTGAATAAATTATGGAATTACATAAGATGTGAACCATAAATAAATAAAAAGCATAAGAATTGAAATAAAAACATAAGAATTATACATGGAATTGTGGAAGATAGAAAAGTATCTAATATTATTTCAATAGTATTAAAGGCATCATTTCCATGATCATTTTAGTAGTATGTGTTCAATCCCTATACTATCTTGGTAGTCATTGTTCACTCCCATGTCATTCTTAGTAATAATATTTCACTCCTCATACCATCTCGGTAGTCATGATTCACTCCCTTGACCATGTTAATAACCAGTGTTCACTTAAAAAACCATATTAGTCTACATTATGATATATAAGTCATTACAAAATTAATTTGGGGAAGATATAGTTCCCACCCACCTCATAGGGAATACATACATACATGTTCCAAAAAATCATAAAAAGACATATCATAACCCATGAAATGAAACTAGTATCATAAAGATGTAATCATATTATAACTTGTGGAAAATAATAGAGTTTTCATAATAAGTTCATCAATATCATATCTCATGAAATTAAGTGTGTTTTAAATGTATATAACTCTTGAAATGTAAACAAGTTTTAGAAACATGATTTTATCAAAACATTATACATTCATATAAATAAAATGAATGCAAAAAATGAATAATTTCCCTAGAAAGGAATGAGTAACACCAAAGAATGTCTTGTTTTATGGGAAATAATTCTTAAATATTTTTAAAAATATTTCTGGATGGAAATATCCTTTCTACATTGAAAGAGGATTTTGTTAACATAAAAACATTTTAAAAAACGTTTTCATTGAAAAAATATTTGAAAATATATAAATGAATCTTTGAAAACAATAATTATATTAAAAAAAAATTTTACATAAAAATTATCTATATGGATAATTTTTTAAAAAAATTTAAAGCATAGTTTTTTAAATAAAACAAATTTTCATCAAAAGATGAATATTCTATCATGTTTTTCATAAAAGAATTTTACAAAAAAAATTTAATTACCAAAGAGTTTAAAAATGGTACTAATACATGGAGATGCATTAAATAAATAAAGTATAAGGAAACTAATTTGTTTTCTTAAGATATTAATCATAATATTACATCAATTAAATCATAATAATAAATGATCTCGATAGATGATGTGATTTCATAGATAAACTCTTACCACTTGGTAAATTTTTTTCATACACTATATATAAGGGAAATAAGGTACATGAATATGGAACTATCATGAAATAAAATATATATTCCAGATATAACATTTCAAATAAAAGTATATACACCTTTAAAAATAATGTACATGCATAATGAAACATGCGTGTCAAATAAGGTAAATTGAGACAAAAAAGTCTTACTGATTTGGTACAATTTAAACCCTAGACCTCATGAAAGAAAGACCATATAATGGAA
This sequence comes from Viscum album, assembly GCA_963277665.1. Classification (NCBI taxonomy): domain Eukaryota; kingdom Viridiplantae; phylum Streptophyta; class Magnoliopsida; order Santalales; family Viscaceae; genus Viscum; species Viscum album. The sequence goes on from OY728127.1 coordinate 1,279,740,059, forward strand.
ATGTAAATGAAAATAAATTTAATAATAATAATCATTTAATACATTCTTGGATGTGTATTAACCACAAAAAAAAAGTGTGGTGTCTAAGGCATGTACCTCATGGAACTAAAAAGTGAGATGAAATGTCCATTACCTTGTGTTCGGACACTCTTCATACACATACAAGTTTACTATATAAAAAATTTAATTTTATTATTAATCTTGGAAATAATCATATTAATATATCCAATACCATATATGGTTTTATTATGACCTTAATTGACCCACTTGTTAAAAATTTCATGTTAAGGTTTCACTTTGGGTAATATATGCTTTCTTCTTCTCATGTGTTATAATTTGTCATATATTTGGTCATTATAGTTATATCATGATATAAATAATGTTTAAAATGATATAAATATAATATATATTCATTATTTTTGAATTATAATAATCTACATTATATATATGTTTGAAATGGTATGCATTGTTCATGGAGATGGTAATCCATGCATATATATGGACGTTTATTCCATTTTTATTATCATATTTAATGAATGAATGAAAATGTAATAGATATATTTATATAATAAAATTATATTTTAATTATTATGTAATATATATATTATAATTTCACTATACTCACCCTTAATACATTTAATGTAGTGTGTGAACGAACCAAATCACCTTGGGAGGTAGTAGTCCACATTTCCTAAAATAAAATTATCGTATTTACACAAAATGGAATGTATAAAATATGTGTCTAAAAAAATCTAAAGAAGTTTAGAGAAATTATTAATATCATATATATTATATATGAATATATTTTCCATTAAAATTATCACTATTATAGGTTGTAAAGGAAGAATGAAAAATCATCATTTTTTGTGGTGGTTGTTCGCCGTACAGAAAAATAGTATGTTCGCTACCCTGTAGATGGAAGTGTGTGTATGTGTAGGGATAAACATATCATAATTTTTATTAGTATTTTTATGATACTTTTTATTTTTTACAACCATGTAATAATAATATTTTAAGGGTTGGGGATGGAAGATAAAATAATGGAGCTTGAGAAAGAATATTACCTCTTGTTCAGGTAACTCTTTTTGGTTTGCACCAAAGGGCTTACTTGGATTTATATCAACCCAAATATGGGATTCTAGGATTTGGGAAAGTTTTTTGTGATGTTACATGTGTAAATCATTATCAATCCATAGTATCTTGAGATTTTGTGAGGATGTGAGAGGATATAATTCTTTTTTATAGTAGAGGAGGAGTGGCACTTATTTAAATTTTGGGGAAATAAATTCCACCCAACTTTTTTCAATTTCAAGTAGATCTAGTAGTGGACCAAATTTGATAAAAGGGATTATATGGACGAAATATGTCCAACCAATGGATCTTTGACAGGTTTATAGGTTTTTTAGGCCTATAAAATTAATGTTTACTCCCTTATTATGATTAATGTTTCATTTACCATTGTCATTAATTTTATTACATCACTAATCATTTTGGAAAAAAATTAAGTTGAACTTATTATAAATTATAAATTTTTAGGATAACAACTATGAAATCCATTTTTCAAAAATATTATTGCAGAAGCACTAGATTTAAATTTCATCTTATATTCGAGTCTACAATGTGGGTTTCTAATGTGTAAATATTCAAATCTCTATTATGTTTTTATAATCAATTTTGAACTGAAATTGATTACAATGAAAAACATTGGGTTGATTTATAAAAATATGATATAATTAATCTTTTAAACCAATTTAAAATATAATTTGACCTAAAAAATAGTTCAGTTTAAGAGGATGCTTTTAATTAAATTCTAGTATTTTTCACTATTCATCATAAAAATGATTTTACACATTAAAATCCCCATAGTTTGTGATAATAAAATTTTAAAATTATAATATTAAAAATTTATTATTATTTTATCAAATCAAAATTTTAATGTATTTGAAATTAATTTTTTTTTCATAGAAGGACATTTAATGAAGATTATTTGGGAAAATAAAATTTTGAAACATATAAGGACTTCGCAAAAAAATTATATCATTCATCGTCAATATGTATTATTTATATAAAAAAAATTTAAAAAATAATTTAAATGTAGTTATTAATATTTATATTATTATGTTCAGTGTCTAGGTTATAATTATCTCATTTAAATATTTATAATAAATTTTATTTTCGTATAAACTCAATTTTTTGTGAAATGTATGCCAAGTCAGTGTTGTGTGTATCATATTCTAAGTCAATTACATGTCAATGGAATTTATGAATTAGGGAAAAGAAATATATTTATGAAAATTTAATTTAATCAATAATAAATATCTATAAAAACATGGTGCGTTAAATTCCATAAATAATTTGATTCCATTATCTTAATGACATTTGAGAGTCCAAATAACCCTCCAATGACGGGTCCAAAAGTCACATGAACATTCTCAACTATGATTTTCCTTGTAGAAACTTACATCCCACTTCACACCTTAAGAGCATCCATATCATCCATTAAATGATACAGAAATGGATTACAAAAACCCATGCCACATCCATCCTAGACATAATGATGGTCATGGATAAGAACCCACTGATACTCGAGTGATATATAACACCTCCCATCACCCATTCTCACATTCTAATAATGTTTTCCATAGTGAATTCCAAACTATTAATTGAAATTAGGGTAACTAAACTTAAATGGACAATAGTTTACTACACACCCAAAGGCAATATTTAAACCTCTCCTTGATCATAAATCCCAAGGAGTCCATTTATCATCAAATTAAATCTATTTAGATATGTATATTGGTTTGTAGCTGATAATCTCTCAATGTAATCAGGGAAATGACAAGATATGTGACATGAAAACCTCAAAACTAGGAGTAAAATGGATTTTTATCATTAATAATATATATCTCTCCTAGGAAATTATCAAATAAAATATTCTACATTTATCTTAACCAATGCCTAAAACCACATCTCCTGACCATGCGTGTGAAACTAAATTCACAGGTCCATTGCCATACATATATCAATTTATTCTGAATTATCCCTTCTAATAGGTGTATTCATTTATGTTACCATGAAGATCATGGTTACCATGCTTGTAAGAATCACTTATTTGAAATCATCAGTCCTTTTCTCACACCTAGTTGTTCACTAATGTCTAATTTTTAAACCATTACTATGAAAAATAGTTCAAACAAACTTATTATCCTCTATAGGTAATCTATGCCATACCACCAGGTTCAACACATAACTATGTCTCCAATGGGATGTTCATTATAAAGGTTAATATGACTATTCTACATGTAAAATCAGTTTATAACATTCTATGATATTACATGGAGATCCTCTTCAAAATTATTCACCTACCAATGCTATGATTTATTGAATTAGTGCATGTGCCACGATTTATATTCCATGATGAAAGTATAAAACATGCATACAAAATTGGTCAACTGATCTTGGAACCAAAATAACCCTTCCCATTTTATTTAGTTTCTATAGAGAATCCCTCTAGGTAATTTTCAAAAGAAAAGGAACCACCAATATTGAATTCAAAGATTTAGGCACCAACTGTGAAGTGATATAGAAATGGGTGAAAACAAAATAATTCCAAAAATATAAAAATGGAGTCCGAGACAAATCTATTTCACATTATTTCCTTTACAAAAAAAAGTCATCATCCAACTAAGTTGTGAGTAAATTATTGGAAATCCAAGTCCTTACAACTATATCTAATGTTTCTAGCATGATAACCACAATCATTTTATACGAATTAGTTACATGTCTTCTAATACACCTATAGAAACTCTATTAGAATATTTTCTATTGAAATATGTAAGAATGTATTGACCTAAAAGGGCCATAATATATCTTAAATAGTTTAATATAATCACCTACTAAACATTGAGCTATTAGGATGTGATTATTACTGAGCATCTTTACATGAGTGATCAAGAAGAATTGTTAAAATGAAAATTTAAAGATTTAATGGATTACACTTAGTGGTTTTTTGTAAACAATAATACACCCATTTTGGTTAAATCTACAAGAAAACCACTCATATTCCCACGATAATGTGCCATCAACAAATAGTTCTACCAAGATCAACTGGACCAATAAAAATTACTCACTATTCCTAGAAATATATCTAAGGGATCTAGGAATATCTCATATACATGGGTGATACTACATGTATTTCCATTCATTTCTAACATAACGCATCAATTTTTTAATCTCGAGTCATCAATATGTGTTTAATAGGCTCTAATACCTATCCCTTAGGTTTAATAATTAACATTCTAGATGTTAACTAATACCTATTGTCAACATTCTGGTTTACACTCCAAAAACAATTATAATGCTAATATCTACATAATGGATCACGCTATAATAACAATAAATGTTCATTTTAATGAATTAAACCAAAAAATATTCCTGAAAACAATTTATGTAGTTTATGTAAATGGGGGTTCTTGTATCAGTTTACAAGAACAATTATACTATGTACATTGTTTAACTATTTTAATTAATCATTTGGAAAATATATCATAATTTATTTGTTTATTTATACTGTAATCCACCCATATATTTTTCACACCAATTCCCAGTCAAAGAAAATGTTAAATTCCAGTATATATAAGAAAACACCATTGAGTTTTTAGTTGGAATTTTAATTATCTCTTTATAATAATACAACTCAAATGTAGACGTATTGTTTATCAAATTACAAGGACTTGTCAAGTAAGATGTTTTCATATGTTTATATGTAAAACAATATAAGAAGATATATATACTTTGAAAAACCATCAATTATTTTTCACAAACATACCCCAATAGGATCAACCATCCTGGAATATAAATAATAAAGGTGACCTACTAGGGACCCATCATAATAATGTATGTCAAGTTAAGTGAAACCTATAAGAGTATAATTATTAAAATTCCAAAACATCCTTAATGAGATTATCTCATATGAAACATGCCCCAACAGACCTACTTTGGTCTGTACATGGATTTATTGATTTATGTTATAAGAAAGATGCACCAATTATATAGGTATATACCTTTATAAATTTATAATTTTCAAATTTATTTAAATAAAATCACTTTCTATGATAATTACAACATAGTGTGTGTGGGTATATATTTATATATCATGATATTGTTAGATAAATTACCACTCAAATATTATAGTGTTAATTTACTTTATAAGTTATAGTAAGAATTTAAGTATCTACAACTTGTTTGTCGCAATTGTTTTTTGAATATTACAAGACCATAAGAGATGGTTTAACTACATTTCCACCAGTCCCCAATTTAAAAATCACCCATAAACATTAAAAATTGAATATTTTTCTCCCTTTTAATTGACACAATTAATATTTCATCTCACGAAACCAATGGATGGGATTGAAATATATCCAAATCATTTGGTTATATAGAATGTATCAGTCCAGATAAGATAGAAAACACCATTTGGGTTGAGGAAACACTTTTTTTAACTATCCACATCAAAATCAATTTTTTTTATGTTCCAAAACACATTATAGATAATAGTTATCCTCACATACCATTGAAATAAAATAAAACATCACCCAAACAAAAGTTAAAATTTGATGATACATCCAATAAACCAAATTTTAATTTCCAAATCCTCCCAGATGGACCCATTTAAACTTAAACACAATGATCTATGTGATCTCGAACATCACACCTCGATCCACACCCCTGATAGATATCACCTTTATCATCAATGGTCATTTTTGAGAAAGGGAAAACATCCCAAATCATCATCAAAACACCATTGAAGTATAAAAAATCTTTTCCAAACACCACCAACAATATCTCATCATCCTCAAAGACCATCGATGTGTTCCACAAAAACTAGAAATGAAACCCAAAACCATATATAATTGACATCTTCCAGAAAAGGAATCAACAAAAAAAATCTTCACAGTAAAAAAACAACAAACATTCACTAATGGAATATGAAGAAGCACCAAACAAAACCAAAAATTCATAACAACACTATGTTGAATAGGATTATGAAAATAAATCTAATCCATTTTCGAAGGGATTGTTCTTATAGTGCATCTATCCACCAAACCACATACCCAAAACCTCTTTATAACACTACATTTATTCTTCCATTGAGAGTTGCATAGGATAAATAAATGAGAGTCAGGAAAGGGTGGATTAGGGCACCGAATGTCCATCATCAATGAGGCATTAACAATAGCGATAAAAAATTGTAATCAGAATCTGGAAGTTCCAAAAAACCATCAACCACCAATCATAAAAGATGAATTAATAAATAAAATTTAAATATAATAACAATGCCAACCACTAAAACACAATCAATACTTCGTGTGTGGGTTGAACGGACCCAAACATGAATTATTTACCATGTTATGATAAATTCGTAGTCTCCTTTAAATCATAACAAATAAAATAAAAAAATGTAATATAATTATGATGTCATATTGTAATTTCATGAACAATGATCTAATAAAATTATTCCCCAATATGGTTAGGCACATGGCCTCATGAACGATTATCCTATTCCAGAAGATGTCAATTAGAAATAAGGGTCTAATGATTGTATAATGGAGAGACTATTCCATATAGATTGGTTGGAAATATTGCATAATAAATCCTTTAATAAAAAAAGTAGAAAAAATAACTAGACACCAAAAATATGTGAAATAAATGAAGATACATAAACATCCAGATTAATAAATGTATGAGTCAATTTGTACTATAGGAAAGGACATAACATGACTACAGTAGAAAAAGTTAAATAATGAAAAAATAAAACATCATAATGAATTCTAAGTATACGGTCATCTATAACTACTATGATCCTAAATATGGTCATATTCCATAAGAAAATGACACGAAGCATGGGAAGATCCAAATTTGTAACGAAATGGGCTTTTTCAGTATCTTATTTCATTGAAGTCCTAAATTGGGTGATAGATATAATGAAGAAGCCCCCACCAATGGTTTCTAATGAAATACAGCACAAAATATAAAATAATATAGTGTTCATGTGTAATAAGAAAAATAAGGTAATCAAATAAATAAGTCTAATCATGTTAGTCTCAGGTTCCTCAAAGGACACATGACCGACCATAAAAAAATTTCCCTTAGTTGTAATACCTTTGATGATATGTCACTAGATATATATAAGGATATATATAAATGTATATATATATATATATATGAACTATATATATAGTATCATATATATTCATATATATATGTGTGTGTGTGTGTGTGTTTTGTACTTGTCAAGAAATGATTTTGTAACTCAGGCATCCATGTATAATGATAAGAGTCATATTTTAAATAATGGTATCCTTGATCATGTTTAAAATATATAAGAGATCCCAGGCCTGAGTATCACAATTTAAAAGGGATTCCATGCATAAGGGTCATTAATTATAAGGGACACCATAATACTGTATGAAAAATTATAAGGTTCCCCATTCCCAAGAGTCCTAATTTATTATGGAATCCATGCTTGATATCAATGTTTATAAGGGACACCATTCCTGAGTCTCATGAATCATATAGGTCTCCATGAACAAGATGAATAAAAGATTCCATGTCTCTACTAATAAGGGATTCCTTTCTAATAATGATATGGGATTTGTTTCCCATAATGATAAGGGATTCCATGCCCATAAATATTAAGGGATCAAGTTCCCATAAATAGTTAGAGACTCCATTCGTCATTAAATACTTCATTCATAAGATATAAAAAGGGGTGAGTGAGATGGTCTTACCATTCAGTATTTATTTAATCCAGTTTAAAAAATTACTCAAATTCATTAATAAGCAGAAAGGACATGGTATGAACCCATAAAATATATTAAACCAAACACATTTCAAGTATCTCATTTGTTTTAATTATAAATACCTCATACCTAAAATTTGGTTTTCATAGAAACCATAGTCATGTTTATCCTATCATTTCAACATATGGAGTTAATTCTATTAAGCTGGTCCATCCTAATTTTCAAACAAATAAAAAATGAATATGTACCAAAAAGGTCTCACTAAAACATTGTATTAATTATAGAATTTGTATGTTTATGATGAAATCTTAGAAACACATGGAAGGGGTGGTTTAATTTCCAAGAAAGGATAATGAAAAAGTTTTATATAATTTATCTCACCATTCAAGGTGGTTTGGGTTGAGGACTCAATATCCAAACATGTTAAGGTGTATAAGGGAAAATCATGGGAGTGTTTTATGTACTTAATTTAATATATTTCATGTTTAATGATAAACACATGGAACATTTTTATAGTTTCACAATAATAATAATAAATAAATGAAAATTAATTAGGGGGAAGAAGCTAGACCACATAACTTATATTTACGATGATCCTCCCAACCAATATCAGATAATGAGCCGATCTATAATGAGAAAAAATTAGAATAATTATCCAACTCTATGATAATAGGGTGAATTTTCTGAACCAAAGATTTCAACAATGATGTAAGAATAAATAAATAATGCAATAAAGAGGATTTATTGAAATATTGATATACTATAAATGCACCAGGAAATGATTGATTTATGGCATAAACAAGTGAGTTGCATTGAATCCTAGATACATAAAATGGTGTGAGAAAGAGAGAAATCATACCTAGATGTTTTCATAGGGATTCATATTACTAGTATAATATCATATGAAGAAGGATTATATTAGATACATTTATGATATATCACACAACCATGGGTGAAAATAATTCCAAAGGATTATATTAGATACATTTATGATATATCACACAACTATGGGTGAAAGTAATTCCAAATTTTCTTCACAGTTAGAGATGTGTGTTCTTTATTTATTGATTTCAATTCAAAAAACATTCCTCAATATTATTTGAATGGTTTTAGTATTTATTTATACTTCCTTATATTATTGATTTAAAAAAACCAATAATCCATGTCCTAAATAAAACATTACTGTGGACTATAGTAATAGTGATTTAAACCATCAACACATGCAATGTTAGTACAAACATTGGGTAATCTCCCAAAAAGGAATAAAATAGAATCATCAGTTATAGAATTATATAATGATTTTAGTGATTGAATAATTACATTTCATTTTATTTTGATATAATAAATTTTGAAACAATTTTACAATGTAATATTGTAGGAAATAAAATGATTCTCCACCAAATGATGTGATAAATGTGAATGACATGTAAATTTAAGGATCAGAGAAGTTCCCAACTCAATGAAGGTGATATTTATCCCCTAATCCACACATTAAGTGGGACCATGCTACAAAATGTTTTATTTTACAAGTAATGAATTCAAATCACTATACATTTCTACAAATCCAATCACCATTGAATGTTTTCTATCATGGGATTTACCACCAATAAAAAATCTTTTATTCATTATTGAATCATACATAATAGGTTTACACCACTTTATTGGGGGTAATTATTTAACATGACATCACCTAGCTATAGTAGTCTAAGATACACAAAATTATAACCACTCCCTTATAAGTATATCAAAAAATCCCTTGGGAACCCACATATTAACCTATATAGAAACGCATTTACTAATTTAGTGTCCTGATATAGAAGATAATATAACACCATATACCTATCATCATGGTCTACTTAATTAATCTCATATAATATCACCGAAAAAATATCAATAAAAATATATTGGAGGTCGGAACTATTATTAAAATTATTCATATCCCTAAATGAATATTCAATCAAGGAATGCATAAAAACAATCAAAATTAATTTCATAATACCATCAAAATGGAACCATCCGAATGATTATAATCACCTTTATAAGAATATCTAATAAGTATATTCTTCTGAAGGGTTATAAAATTCCAAAATCATGAATTAAATACAATGTCCCCTAAATAAATAGATATATCAATTGGAAGATAATTCTTTCTAATTATACAAAAATGGAAAACTCATATTATAAATCATACATGATATTTATATAAAGGGTCTCCAAATGATATTCAATAATACATCCCTATTATCATTACAAAAATATTGATTTGAGAGGCTACTGAAGGAATTGAGAAGATACACTAGATGATTAGATTCCCCTTTGAGATAATGATCTTTAACAAGAATATATTAGGAGAGTGGTAAAAAAATATTAAAAAATAATTATAATGAAATTATTGTATAATATTGATATATTATAAATGATCCATTTGATAAAGAAATTACACATCTATCCATTTATGATTCAATAAACTATCATAACCACTAATAATCCACTATGATTGGTAAAATATTAAAATATGAATCTTAAAAACCTAATTATATTTTTGGGAAGAATAAATTAAATTACCCTCCCAAATCAAATCAAATGGGAGAAATTATCACATCAATGATAATTGATCCCAAATTAATGAACCCATTAGAAAATTCCACACATAATGTACATACAATGCCTTCGTAATTCCCTATATCACAAGCAGATTAATACTTACATCATGTGTTGGGAGAGGAAGGTTCCACCAACTAACCCAATTCATGTGATTTTATGCACTTAAATACCATATAAAACTAGTAAAAATATTCACTTTCTCCATAAGGATATAAATCGGCATAAATACCAGGGATAAGGAATAAACAGTCATAAAATCAAAATCACAATAAATAAAAATGTTTTTCCCCAATAAAAAAGAAATCAATTTCTCTAAATTTCAATGTGTTGGGCTAATTTTCCTTTAATTTATTGAAAATATTAAATTAAAACCTCCTATTTATGAGAGGGGCCCCCATGTAATTAATAGTAAATATTTTCTTTATAAATTATTGATATTATTTAACAATACTACTCATCATGCTGGAACAATTGTTTCAGACTAGTTTGAATTTTTTAGGGACATTGACCAACGACTCATTCAAATTATTTTAAAGAACGTGTATATTCTTGATTTCCCTTCAACCACTTTATATTATTCAATGTCACTAGTAAATGAACCATAGGTAAAATTTGGGGAATAAATGAAAAAAAAACACCACCTCTTATAGTAAACCACTATTATATCCTCAATGTTAAGACTACGACTCCTACTCAGGTAATCCAGATAAAAAATTACCAAATATTTATAAATTGTGTCTCCCTTTAGAATTTTTTTTATTTTTTAAAAAGAAATATAATTTCACGATGATAGAAATATAAAACAATGGGACTGAATATCATTGAATAAAATGGCATAGAATCCTTCTTAAAACCCCCAAACTCATTAGAAAGATGACTTTTAAAGTATAATAAGCTTCTTGATACAATTTCTCTATATTAGTCATTATCATCTCATTGAGACCCAACACCATAAAATCATTTTCTATTAGAATTTTTTAACCCTGAATGATAAGCCTTTAAACACCCCAACCCTTAACACGAATATTTTATTCATAAGAATTATGGTATGGAAGGATGGTAGGAAATATATCATCAGGAAAATAATCAATTATATTATATGAGAAATTATAAGGAATGATTGGATTAATGTTATAAAAAATAAATGGAACCCGCATTTTTTTCAATTTTTGTCCCACTAAAACCCAACAACAACACAGTATATATTTCAATCCGCTAATTGCACAGAATTCTCAAAGACATTATAAAAATTTCAAAATAATTTTTGAAATAATATCTAAAATATTATTTTGATAAAACAATCATATATAATATCACATATTTTAGACTAATATTTTATACTAATATAGATTGACAATCATATACCTTTATGTGTTATACCTTGGGTCTTTGTGGTATTAATAATGATTATGGATATCCATTTCATAACCATAATAAAATAATTACATTAACAAAATGTAATTTTTACTCAATGTACAAAGGGATTTTAAGTGATAATCATCAAAAATAGATATATATATTCTTATGATCATGCTAATTGAATGTATATAAAAATTTTACATGGATAATCATATATTCTACATAATTAAAATATTAAGTCTAGGATGTATTGAAGAATTAAATTGAGTGTATGTTTACTCACTCATACTCAATTATCAACATAGATAGACATATTATATATATACATCAAAACATATTTATATAATTTGATAATTATGTGAAATAATACTCAACTAATAATGGACATGATTTTATTCCCTATAACTAATTTGGGAGCCAAAATGTGATACCTATTATATAATATTTCAAATCCGATAATGATAAAAAAAAACATCTACACGATCATTAACATACCTTATCACCCCAGATTATCTAAATGATTGTGAATGGAATAAGAAATATATCAATTTATGCGGGTTTAAATATATGTATGAGTGTAATCAAGCTGATCCTATGTGTTACTAAACTGATAGATCAATGAAAATTTTTGATGATCGATAATTTATTTGAACTATTGTGAGTATAAATTTTAAATTTTACTACTGCTGTATTTTTTTGAAATGATTAACTCAATGATGATATATTTTTCTTAATTAATGAAATTAGAACATGTTTTACAAAAATTCAACTTGATCTCAAGCTCAAATATTTTATATATTGAGCTAAAACTCAAGAAAAACTATTTGGTATTTAATTAATATTAATATAAGAATTAACTATAAATAAAAATCATTATGAAAATATAAAAAAAATAAGGAAATTATTTTAACAGACTCCTATAAAAACATTAACCTTTAATAGTAATTCAAATCCACAAAAAAACAACAAAATACCATCAGAAATAATAAAAAACCCTACCACTAACTGAAAAATTATAAAACACTAAACAATATGATTATATGTTTTTAATTGAAACATCATCTTAATGATTTAAATTTACCCCATAAATAAATTTTTTAATAAATTTAATTTTTCTCAACACACTAATAGTAAATTTATATTTTAAAATTAATGTTTTTTATTTTAATATTGGTTTAAAAATGACATTACTACCACGAATGTGGTAAATTTTTTTATCTCTAATTAGACAAAACCGACTTTAACGTCCTGTTTTTTATCAAATAAAACAAAATTTCACTTTATTCATTTTAATAACAAATGAATAAAGTTACACATAACGTAGGTTATATATATACATGTTGTCATATGTATATTCCTTAGTCAGTTATTAAATTAACTGCTATCTTATGTTATTTATTTTTTTCATAAATAATTGTTCAATTAAAAAAACATATGCATGATCAAAAATCAACAATGAAAAATAAAAAAATTATTGTAACCCAATGAAGGAAATAAGAGTTAATGATTTTCATTATTTTCCATTCTAATGGTTGCATCCTCCTACTTTGTTCAAATATTCATTATATTAACATTCATCGTGATAAAAAACCCATGAGGTATTTATAGTATTGAATAGTAGAAATCATTAAGAATATTAATAATTTATTATCTATATAAATGAGTATTTTATATCAATAATAAAATAAAATAGTCAGTAATATATATATATAATTAAAAAATTATAAAAAATAACAAAAATAAGGAATGAGTACCATATAGATAGTAAGGAATAATGGAAATGGATTTGATCAAGAAAGCACATATCTTAAAAATGAGTAATTTTAGAAATATTTATTAAATTGGTTGGAGATATGTACCTCTATATCGGAATTCAGAATTATCTAGTTAATGTTGTGAAATATTGAAAATCAAAAATATAATTCTTAAAAAATTTCACACAAGACTTATCACATCAATTTTTTAAAGCCAATTATATAAATTTTATTTTTATAATTAATTTTTTAAAAAGTTTGATGAAAATTTCCTCATTTGGATTTTTTATGTACGTTATTTAATAATTGGGGTTAAAATATTTTATTACATTTTTATAAAATAAGAAACATCATAATCATGAAATTTTAATCCAATTTTCAACATGTTTTAGTCAATTAAATTCATCAAACACGTATCATCTTAAAAAATATAGAAAAACAAGTATATATTGGAATAAAAATAAATCTCAGTCAAGAGTAGTACATATTCAAAAATATATATAAAAAATTACTTATTAAAATAAATAGAATATTTTAAAAAATAAATATTCTTATGGTTATTCAGAAACTAAGCACATAACAACCTATTTTAAAAAAATAAAAAAGCTCAAAGTATATTGGAAATTTATCACCCATCATACTATTTGAAAAAAATCCATCTATATAGATTATAGGAAAATAGTAAAACATACTATGTTAGATTGGAATCGGAAATAAATGAATCTTTTTATTATAATTATTGTAAAAAGAATCCAAAATTTGAGACAAATTTAGTTCAAAATATTCTATCATTTTGAAAAATGGAAAAGGATTAAAATGTGACATCACATTTAAAAAAACTACATATATCCTAAAAAAAATTTCTGGATATTTGGGTGACCCCTTTTAAAAGTTATGAGTAATGTAAACAAACAAAACATTTTTCTGTTCATTCCTACTAGAATTAGGGGATTCCCAAAAAATTTTAATGTAGTTTTCAAACTTATTAATAATTTTAAACTTTTATATGTAGTTTTAAATATAAGAAGATAAAATATAAAATAATTCTAATTAAAAATACCATATTATGTTTTAAAACATCTAAAATGTCCTTATTTCATTTCTATTTTTCTATATATTTTAATTTTCATAGTTAATTTAATGAATTTCTCAATTTTCAAAAACCAACATTGGAATTATATAGTTTTTGATTTTTTGGGAGAAATGATAATATGAGTTTGAAAAATCAATAAAACTAGTATGAAAATAAATATTAAAAACTATTATAACATGTTCAATTCATTATATGTTACATTTTATCTATATAGAAACAAACAAAAAAATTTGAATGGATTTAAACATTAAAATAGAGTAAAAAACCTATACTGATCTGTTGACACTAGAATATAGACTACCATATGGTAATTATTTAATAAATTGATTTAAGAAATTAAATCAAATATATATAAAAATTTGATGAATTCCAAATGTCATGAAAAATTATAATCTCACACAACCATATTATGGGGGGAAAATGATGAATGAAACATATAGTAAAAAAATTAAAACCAGAAAGAACATTTGATATCAGTTGAATAGAAAAAATATAAAATATAATAAAATTAAATCATGATTAACTCACACAATTTAATTTGTTGATCATTTTAGACATTTCTGTTGAAATGAAATTATTTTATAAATATAACACATACCCATATATATACTAAAGGGACTTCGTTTTCCATTTATGTTGTCACTATGAATAAAATCATAAATAATTAACTATTGATAATAACTAATTATCATGAAAAAAATATGTCCATTGATAAATTAAGAACAAATACCAGTAATTATTAATGGTGATCATGGAATATTATTTGAAATTTTATATGTTTAATGGAATCTCATTTATTTTTATTTATTTTTGTATATACTATAGCATGACATTAAAATTGAAGAAATTTATAATAAAAAAATTAAATAGATATAAAATAAAAAATTTAAATTAAATAAAGATATATTATGTCCACACCATGAATACTAAAATAAGATCCTCCACTAATAAAATCCATAACAATTTGTTAAGAATGTGGGGACTAGTAATGTCAATAACATTATTTCTCCTACTAAATATAACTTCTAAAAACATTCATGACAATAATTGAAATAATATTAGAATCTATCTTAGAAATAATCCAATACATAAGAATATTAAACTTACACCATTATAAAAATTAAATAATCAATAATCCCATTCAAAAATGAAGTTACCCTCTTCTAATTAAATTAAAAATTTTTTGCCCAAAAATATTCTCAATAAACATCAATAAATTAAATAATTTATTCAAACCTAAAGTAGATAGTTGTAATCCAAAAATACTAGAATCAATAACAAGTCTAACTATAATAATTCTCTCAATAGTAACCTTATATAAATTTTAGTGTTACTCAAATATTTCAAAAATAATTTAATGAATCTAAAAAATATGTTCCTTTTGTCCATTTTTATGTTATATTTTTTGAAACAAACCCAACAACCATTATTTTACACATTAGATTTAATATTACAGCAATGGAAATCAACAAATTAGATTCATCACAGAGTTTTTGTAATATATTCATTATCTTCCCAATAATTTTCTAAATAAAATTATAGTTATTTTTTATTATATAAAAAACATATATTCAGTAAGCATAATTAAAAAACAAGTTTGAGGTAAGATAATTAATACAATATATAATCTTTTCAACTATATTAAAAACAAAAAAAATATTACAATCCAATACAACTTTGAACCAATAATATTTACATGGGAATAAATGGAAATGAGAATTTTTTACCTTGAACTATGGAAATTCATCTTCAATTTTTATTATTACTGGAAAATTTTAAATGTTGAGTTTCAACAATTTTTTCATTCTTGAATAAATTTTCTCTGCTTAAGATGAAACTATTCTACTATAATAAATAATAATTTCAATATTTCCTCATTTATTCTAATGATATTAACAATTTCCTAAAAATATTGTGCCACATGATTAGTTATAGAAATATAATCTTGAACCATGATATTTAGGATTTGAGAACAATAACCAATAATAAATATCATCCTGTAGAAAATTAATCATATATTTATTGTTATAGTTTCATTAATAATTCTTAAAAACATCATTTTTTGAATAATTATTCTAGAAAAGTATTCATATTTATTTATGAATTTTCATTATATCATTCATCTGAAAATAAAATCAGCCATATCAGCACTATTATAGAGAGGTGATATAAGATAAAACATAAAATGTGTTTATATGATTTCTAATTGATAACAATAATTTTAGTCTTTGTATCGATGAACTCTATTTTTTTGATTATTTTACTTATATAAGTTATTTCTCAAACTATTATTATCAAATACTATTAATAATACCATATGTTTTAATTTTTTTAACTTATAAATATGCATATAATACTTGTTATTGGTATTATGTGATATTTTCTCCCACTTTGTCATTATGAATCTTTATATCTAGTTCAATCCTTTTTCACCCATATTTTTAAATATATTTTAATGCATGAGTTTCCAATATATAGTTTCATCCCTAATTTTTCACATATCAAACATGTAATATATTAGAGTTATAAATATTTGAGCACAATCATAGATATTAGTGGGATGAATATTTATCCTATGATATTGGTTTTTATAAATTTTTCATTTCAAGAATGGGATAAGTTACTTTCAAAATTTAGTAGTGATATTACATATAATCATATGCAATTTGTTCTTACATTGAATGAATTCAATCTTCTTATAACCTTAAATAAGTCTAACATCTTCAGATTCCAACAAAAAATAGAATTTTTTTTCAATTTTTCCTACTATCATCATTGTCTTCTTCCACAT
The DNA here is from genome assembly GCA_963277665.1 of Viscum album. NCBI lineage: Eukaryota > Viridiplantae > Streptophyta > Magnoliopsida > Santalales > Viscaceae > Viscum > Viscum album. Next base: position 1,279,757,462 of record OY728127.1, read on the forward strand.
CCTATATAAAATAAATATCATCAACAATATATTATTTACTATCTATATGATTATATAACATGTTTGAATTAAAAGTTTAATAAAAATCATCATTTTCTAATGATTATCCCTCATATAGTTATAATTAATGTTCTGAAGCTATAAATTAGTTGTGGTATGGGATTTAGATATTTTTTTAAAATAAACAATCTATTTAGATTCATTATTTTTTCAAGGAAAATTGAATTTAAAATATAAAATTTAAAAAACAATTAAGAATAAAATTATATTCATAAAAAATATACTTAATTATGTATTCTATAAATAAGTAATAAACTTGAAAATTATAATGGAGGAAAATTTTAAATGAGAAATAAAAAATCATCTAAATGAAATAACTATATTTTTAGAATAAAAAAATATAATAAAAAATGTAAATCCAACAAAAACATCCATATTTTTAAAATCATTAATAATAGTTGTTTTGGGAACACTATGAAAAAATGCAGTTTTTTTAATGGAGGAAAAAAATTGTTAGTAATGCTATGTTTCAATACTCATAAATTTATAAACTAATTCAGGGTTAAGGAACATAAAATGGAATTTATAATAAAAATTAATATTATAATACAAATAAATTTTACCAAATAATTTGATTTGTATAATGTAAAATAAAAAAATAGGGAACCATTATTAAATAAGATAATTAATTAAAATAAAGAGATATAAATTAAATCTACATTGGGTTAGGGAGTAATATGATTAATGTAGAAGGGTTTCAATATTTTAAAATAGTTGTGTGGGAATATGAAATAATTATAGGGGGTGTGGCGTGACGAATGATGAATGTAACATATGAGATCAAGATTTCAAACTAGGTAGATGTAGGGGTGGGGTAAGGGTATTCATTACCTGAAATACTGGGGTTAAAGCATATAGAATATGTTATTTGAAAAATGTTTGGGTGGTGGAAGAAGGAGTGAGATTATGGTAGGAAGAGGGAGAGCGGATGGAAATGGGGATGGGAAGTAAAGGCAACTGGAGGTGGTTATATCATTTTCATTTTTCCCCTCTAAGGTTGAAGCAATAAACTCAGTCTCCCCATCGAGGGAAGGAATAGGATATTTCATGGGTGTTTATGGAGTGTGGTAGGGAGAGGTTCAGTGAGTGAGTGGAGAAGAATATTATGGTTAACCTATTTTTATGTTTTAAATATATAATCATATAAGTAAAGAAATAATTTTTCAATGTTTTAATTATATCGGTAATTTAATTTAAAGAAATATCTTCTGTCAATATTAATGTATATATTAATATTATATGTTCTCAAATAATCTCATGATCAACATGATTATGTTATTAAAATACGGAAAATCCATTATATGAATTTCTACAGTAGCTTGAGATTGAGGTAACATTAATTTTGTTTATTGAATATGATTATTTTTTTTGAGTTAAAATGGATGTATTTTAGGAAGACAGAGTGATGGGATCAATAATGGGGGTGGATTAGTGTTGATAAATTTTCCTTCGATTAATACCTTTTTATTTTACCATCTCAATGTTATGTAATTGTATATATCTATCTTATTCTCTCAAATGTATTTTATCCATCTAATGATAATTAGGGATGTAAACAACTTGGAACATAATTTTTTGACAATTCTCTCCAAAAATTAGGTTGACTACATCCTTGTTTCATAGTGGTTTTTATACAACTCACACATAATATTACTTTTATTACTATGATGAATCACATGTAAGGTTGTATCCCTAAACCATTATTTCTAATACTAACCAAGATACATGAAATAATAAATTTTCCATCTTTAGACTCTAGAAACAAATAAGAATTACTATTCCAATAATTAGATATATATTTTTTAACATGATGTTTCATGTGTAGTAACATTTATCTTCTGTAATCTGATAAATATTATCACCTTACTCAAATATTTTAATAATCAAGTCAACCTCCTATAGAAACTTCTAAAACAAATGTTAAGGGTTTCTATCCTAATCCTAAATGATATTTACAAGATAATAAGAAAAAATATGTCCCTATTTTCTAATTCTTCATCCTCAAATCATAAGGAAGGACCTCACACAACAATAATTAAAATTAACTTTTTTGTTTACATAATGGAAATCTACACTGATAGAAGCACTTGGTGTATCTCTATTTTTATTCTTTCCCAAAATCCTTATCAATTATATTCACATAATTATATCCATCCAAACATGATATTTTTTTTAAAAAAATTTTATTAATATTTAGGGATCAAGAGGGTAAAAATTAATGTACCTAGAGAGAATCTCCTCTTGCAAGATCAATATAACCCATATAAATGGAACCTATGATAGTAATGGAAATCAATATACAATCCTAATAATCCATTTAAAAAATAAACACAACATCCTTGTTTATTTCAAAACATGTATGGAGAAATTATTCCTAATGTTTGGTACTGATCTTATATCTTTGAATGTTGGATGAAAAGGACATGGGGTGGGGACTTTACCTTAGAGATAGGTGAATATGATGAAAGTGGTTTTTTCAAGTACAGACAACAATATGATGATAGAATGACATATCTCAATCACATTGAACATTGTTCATGCATCTATGTTGAAGGATTCACCACACCCATATAAATCAATGAAGTCCATAACAGATAATCCCCAACGGTCCCAAAAATCCACACCCCCACATAAAAATAAGGTTACTAGATCAATCAATACTAAGATAATGAAAATTGTTACGATGATTACAATATATCCAATGATCCTATGGAAGTTTCCACTAAATATATTAAGAGGAGGTCCGATGAGATATGATCTTCCTCAAAGAAGGGGTTCTCTCCAACCTTTTCAAAATATCATCTATTTCTAGTACTGTAATTTTGTTCTTAACCACCAGATCAAGCCTTATGCTGAGGTTTCATTAATATAAGGACTTATTCCTCACATAAAAAATTAACCAACAACTAAAACCATGGAGAATCAAACACATTTTAAGTTTATTTCTGTTTCTACCCATTTAATGGAACTCGAGAGACAGAGAAACAACACATTCAAAGTCATAGGATTTTATCCTTGTAAACTTACCAAAACATTAATACACTAATGTCAACCACTATACTTCAATGATATAATGTTGAGATAATTAATTAAAAGTGTTTTTGAAAAAAAGTCTAAAATTTAAGCTTCATATCTTCATTATTAACCTCATATTCAATATTTACAGCATGGTTCCATATTCTGTAGTGTATGAAATTATACATTGAATAGATATACATGAACTTGTGAAGACCAAACTAGCCATATTTATCTTGTTATTGATGTAACACATGTTGATATACATTAAAATAGAAGATCCATGATAATGAGGCCTTGAACACACATATTTCAAAATCATATATCATCCAGATATTGTAAAAAATAACATATTACTGGTCATTCAACATAAATGGAATGAAAGATAAATTATTTCACAATTGATTAAACAATAATATTAGAGTCAGGAACCCTATGAAATAAACTATTACTCCCACTTGATTTTGATTACATAAGTTAATATCTTCCCACCATACTATCCCATGTGAATGATACTGAAGGTAAAATATATTGACTTGGAGGATATTCCATAAACTAGAAACTCCCTCATTCAGAAATCCCATGTCTATTGAATATTTTCTCATGATTAACGTGGATCAATAAGAACAACCTTCTATAACCTCCCATTCCATCTTAATTTTTGAATAATTCATCAATCCCCATACTCTCCTTAGTCTAATACCTCCTTCATATGATAAATTATTCAACTTATCCCCTTAATACGAATTGAATATGCATTCATAATGAGCATCCCAAACTATAGAATACATAATATTTTAAAAGACCCCGAGTACTATAATTGATACAGTATGAATTTCTAGAAAATTAATGGGAACGGATGTTAGAACAAAATTAACAAGCGATATTATTCCTCACAATAATAGGAAGTCGTTCATACAATTTTAATGTGATTTTAAATTCTATCAACTAACCCCTCGAAATGATGGAAAGAAATTATACAAAAATAGATCAAGTATCCCAACTAATCCATTTGAATTTTCCTCTTCTGAATTCTAAATTTTGTCGCAATAATTATACAATGCCTCTACAAACAAATAATAAAAAAAGAAAATCCAAAATTTCTCACAGATTATGTGTTGAACATTGCATCTTAAATATTATTCCCAAATCCTACTGAATACTTCAATGGAACTATATCATATATTAGATAGTAAAACAATATCATCTACAATGATGAGGTAGGATACTCCATTTTAGTGATACATATACTAAAAGGTTACAAAATTGTAATTGTTATGGAATTTATCTATGTATCTACTAACGGTATCCTTCACCAAAATAAAGCCACTAAGGGAAAATTTATCCTGTTACCTAGCCCCCCAAATCAATATAAAGAAGGCACATTTTATCCCTATTTTGGTAATTAAGATCCAAGGGGAGTTTTAACATCTAAAAAGAAGATCATTTAACCAAATAAATAATCCCAATAAAGACATCACTATTAGAATAAATGATTACTAAAAATGATCATATTCATTCTCATGAATGGTTTGATTTAAAAGTTGGAACAATACATCTTCCTAATAATGTTACTAATAATTTCTAATATTATGACTATAAAAATTTGGATAGAAATTCCTTTAATGAAGTCAAGATTCTCCATCGATACCCAATTATTACAGTAAACATAGAGTATCCTACTAATAATGCATGAAATTACAACTTAAGGGATGTTTCTCATTCTAATGGGTTTATAGTTCCTCATCAATGAGGGGTATTTGAATTTCAGAATAAGAAATAGTGTGGTTTTATAGGTCATAGAATGAATTCATATACCCAAAAAGAAGTTATGAATAGCCTCCATGAGATCACCCTTAATAATATCCTAAGAATAAATGGTGAAGGATCTTTAGAAGCCTTCAATACTGGGAGATGTTTCAATATTTAGATAAATGAAATATAATTAAATTTAAATCCCCACTATAATGTTATAAAAAATATTTGGTATTGGTAACCATGTTAGAGATAGTATTAAAGAGATCTACATGGCCCATACGATAAGAATCCTACAAATTATGACAATATCTTTTGAGTATTTGTTAAAAATGTGTATGAGCCATTCTTATCACAACATCATGATAATTATTTGATTAATTTTCATCCATGATTATGTTAAGGCTATGATCCCACTTTTTCACTTTATGTACTCTTCAAAATAAGTGGTGGTTATATCCACTTCATTAATCAATATTGATCTGGACTTTAATGCGAAAACATATCTTGGTGTAGGAGAATATCCACTAGATTCCTCTTTTTGTGGACCAAAATTCTGAACATATCATCATCTCAATCCTCTTTAAGCATAGAATATTCTTGATAAATAGGCACACTTATCAAGTACAGCTATTCAAATCAAGGGGGGTTGATTGTTACTCTATGTTTATAGACCCTGCATAAACATTTTGATATTTTAAAGGAAAAAACCGACAATATTTATTTCCTGGGTATGGGCTAGGCTGTATCAAGAAAATTAGGGTTGCTAGGATTGGAGGTCAACTGATCATAAAAGAGAAACATGAAAACCACCATCTCTTTTGGGTTCCAGAGTAATGTGGACTATAGAGTGATCATAGAGGGTATAAAATAGATGGTAAAACCATTCATTAATATTTTAGGATATGACATGGAGATTATAAAATAAGAGGTCATGATGTGACCAAGTATGACTACATCCATTATAGTTATTGTAATATGAATATTTGTCTACAAAAATCCCTTATCTAGAATCCCATTATGAGACATGATGGAATAAAAATATTCTTTGGACTTCCTAATGTAGGCCCCTCCCCCTTTCTCCTTCAATGAATCCATGATAACATTGTGGTCATCTCCAATGAGCCGAAATTTGTCCCTTATATTGAATGATACAAGGTCATATCATAATGATTCATTATCCAACACATAAATCATGGAATAAAAAAAGATATTAAGAAACAATGAGCTCAAAAAGTGACTATATTGGTGATATAGTGATTGAATCATTCAACATTTTACTCTATAATGTTACTTTTTGTTGAGAAATATATATTTATTAGATAGAGAGTTCACCATACATTTATCCATAAATTTCCATCATGTAATTTAACATAGTAATAAAGGTATAATTCTTCTTAGGTTATAATATTTCCACTAGAGAAACTATATTATTTTGGAACTAATGTGAAATGAAATCAGAGTTAACCTGGTAACCCAGTCGAAGGGAATTCCCAATAATAAAAGTAGTAATCATAGGGGAATAAATTTTCCATTGATGGACATTGTTAAAGATAACCTTATTTGGGATGAATATGAGGAAAACTCACACTTGGTGTGAGAGCTTTTATGGAAACCACTGGTAGGAGAAGAGGATTTACTCTTAACCTGAAAAGGACCATCCAACTTTCAAGGAATTGAGTATGGGTCTGATAACACACTACAAACATTTGAAATGGGGATATAAAAACAACTAGATATACCAGGATCTCTGAACATGGGATAGGAATGAGAAAATTGGGCAAGAGCTACCACCATACCAAAAATAAGGTACTTTCACAACATTGGAGAGGTGATTAGGGGTGGCATTGATAAACCTTCCACAAATCTAGATGACATCATCGACCTGAAAATCACTACTTAATGGAAATCACATTCTGTGAAAGTTGGGGGAGTCTATGATAGAGGATCAATCTCTTGATGATGATAAATTTCAACTCTAGGTGAAGAAAAATGAGTAACAATACTAAAACCCAAGCAGTAGATTTTGAACACGACTAATTAAGGCTATCCAAATCGCTAACCATATGATTTATAGAAACATATATTATAATGGAACAATATAATAGGAGTGAAACCTTGATGGTAAAGTGATTATATATAATATCTAATAATCAGTTACAATAGATCTAGTATTCCAAGGAAAAACTATTTCGATTGGTATAAAAATGTTCTTCCAGCAATATATTTTATCTTAATCCTAATAAAGGATGTGCATAAGACTATTTTTGGGGAGTTTTACATCAACACATAGTCTGGACATAAATGAATATTGAAATAGTGTACATGATATTGCACACTTATGATGGATCAAATATAATAAAAAATTTATTGGGGAAATGAAATGTTTTGGAAGGTGAGTGGATGACATGGTAGATGATCCACACCACCTCATGAGGAGGGTCTTGGCCCGAATGACCCCCTTCAAAAAAATGAAGGTATTGAATTACAAAATTATTATCAATCTACATGGTAACTGATAATATTTTATAAAATATTTCCTTGAGTACAATATTAAAAATAATACCTTTTGATTCAGTATAGATACACTAGCTGGTGTAGGTAACTTCTAATACTAAATGAAATTCGGGAACATCGAAAACAATGGTGTTTCTAAATAAAACATAGACACAAATTTCCACATACAGAAATCCACTATATCCTCAAAATCACCCCTAGAATGTCAAGTGCTATAGAACCCTCTATTAAGGTTGATTTTTCTCCTCCATGGGAACATAGAGAATCTTAAACATAAATTTAGATTGGGTAAAAATAGAGGAGAGAAAAAAATATATATGAGAATAAACACCATTTATAGGAAACCCCATTATATGATAGAGGGACCAATAATGAGAATTAATATTTCCTTTGATGTCCATAATGATGTTGTGGGATGTATCGTAGTAACCAACAACAGCACATGGTTTGCACTTCTATGGTGAGGTGTGATATTCTGTTGATAGGCCTCATATAGTGGTGAGGTTAATCCATGGATCGGTTATGGTGGTGTGGTATGGTTAATTCCTCAGTTGAAAAGTATCTTGGATACATAGTTATTTTTCTTGTGGCGTAGGTCTGGACAACGGTGGGGTGAAATCTTTTATAGAGAACTCATAGCGGCGACAGTTCGTCAATGGCTCAAATATGACAGTTCAGGGTGTTCGTGCTTTTGTAATGAAGGGTGGTTATTCATTTTTGGTGTAGGGTGGTGGGTATTCTACTAATAAGGGTTTTTGTTTTAGTTATTCTGTGGTGAGGTTGGTCATTCCAAACATTCATGTTGTGCTTCGGTAAGGTGAGTTACATGGGTGGTTGGTGTGGTCTCAGTGAGCGATTTTGATGGTGTTGACGGGATTTGAGGAGATTTTTGGAATTCGACATCGTCGTGGTGGCCTAGTTTTAAACCCTCACAGATTCCACTCACTTCCCATGTGCTTTCTTGTTTTCCATCTAGTGTAGGTTCCACTTCATATAAGATCTATCTGATTCATGCCTAGAGTGCCGCTTCTAGTCCAGATTTGTAGGGTTACCCTCTTTGTTGATGCACCATTGGTGTGGTTTTATGGGTCTTAAAGCCACAGGTGGTGTTGGCTTGGCCTCTCACGTCTTGGACCATCTGGCTTCTTCGAGTTTCTCATCTGTGGTTGCGGTTTCTGAGGGAGCCTTTTGGGTTCATTGAGCGATGCTATCCTCTGATGATGGCTCTGGCGTTCGGGATGTATACAATGTCATTGATTATTTTATGGATTCTAAATAATTTATCAGGGTGGATGTATTTCAGGGTGGTTTTCTATTTTTCGATTTGTGATAATGTTAAATGTGCCCCGCATTAAAGGGCCTATGAAACTAGACCTTCTTCTAGTAATCACTCCAGATGAGGTTTAGTTCATGAAGTTTTCACCAGATCATTGCATTTTGGATTTTCATGTTTGAGAGGTTATGATTTTTTTCCTCGATTCCAGGCCTATGAATCTGCATGGGATAGCTTGCTTAGTAGTGATGAGTAGGTGGAAGCTATACTTGACGTTTTTAATGGAGGGGATGACCTTATTTTGTTGTCTTGATCTGTTTGTTGATGTCTTGTGGACTATTGGGGAATAGTTTTGGTCTTTATGTCTTTGATGACATTTTGGGTTCCACCTAACCAATTAAAAGGGGTTTTATGATATAATTAAAAATTAATATTCAATAATTTAATCAGTAATCTGAAAAAATACAACATTTAATTCATCCAAATTCTTTATTATTAATACAAAGTCAATAATTGTCTATTAATTATCAATTGAATATGATAAAATATTTGGAAGATTATTTTTCCGTAAAAAATATTATTAATAATAATTTTATGGAACTTCCAACATATGATCATTTACGCTCCCGTAGATCATGGAGTTCAATTTATTATTCGTTCCACAAAACGAAAATTTTTATCTTCATATGTGTATGGAAAAAAGTAAAATAATGACATTACATAAAGATAATATATTTCACTGTGAAGACTTATTATTATTTACCAAGATAAAACATTGAAATAATTTTCATAAATCAATATTATAATAGTAATAATTAGATTTAAATCTCTAAATAACAGTGAAGGTATCATCTTGATTAGTATTCACCACTTATAATATCCTCATAATTTCTCTTGAAATCTCATATTCATCAAATATATGATTCTAATGTATCACTTGATAGATATTTTAGTCATCCATTTAATCATAAAAACCATTGGGAATATCATACATGAAATATAAATTATATTAAAATCCAATTTTTCCATGTTTCCTTTACTGTATCATAGAATTCATGTATTTTAACAAATTTATTTATTTTACATAAAGAACAAAATATCTTATATTTCGTAACAAAATTCTAAATTACTTTTCAAAAATTCCATCAAAAATCGGATTAATCATGTGGATCACCTTGAAGTATTTTATATATCATGTAAAATATTTCATGTATCATGGAGATTTTTTTTGTCAAATTCCAGTATTATCCCCAAGACATATCGTTTGTATACATTGAATTATAAAACATATCTATTGAAAATACATATATATATAACTATATATATGTTATGTATCATAGTGAAGAACTCCCAATACCATTCCAATTTTTTTTAAACACAATAATAGTATATATACATAAAATATTCATTTTCAATAAATTAGTAACTAGAGAATTTTTGTCATTAATATTTATCCAACTCTACATTACTCCAATCAAACTCATGGAACTTAATCATTTTTAAAATACTTTAAATAATTCTAATATATTCCATAATGATCATAATATTCACTAAGAAGATAATTAAAAGAATTAATCTCAAATATTTCCTCATCAACTTCCATAACCATTTATAATAATAGACATAAGGATGGATATCATAACATTCAACCTCATCCACATGTCAATGGATATATAATAACATATCCAATGCAATCATCATGATCATTTTACAAGAAAATAGTTTTAATGAAGAACCTCAATTAATCAGACCACATTATACACAATGTTATCTATCATGAATCAAATATTAGGGAACTTCTAAATCAATGATACATGGTTTTCTATAATACACTTAACTCAATTTATGTATAATTATTTTCCCAGGTTCGCAAAGCACTAACTTCTTAAAAAAATCAAATGTTCTTGGGTCATTTAGTCTTCTTCCAAAATTATATTCTCTACACATATTGACAATAATATTACTGCAAATAAATATACTTCATCTTAGGGCTCAATAATATTCCCTTTTTATTTTTTTAATACCCATATAGAAAATTTAGGTCATTATGTTTTCGTCAATTTTCATTTTTCCCATATATTGAAAATAAATAAAACGGATGTTACCAAATTATTGAGACATCAATTAATCTATACTATGTGTATGTGATCCATTATTAAGTCATAAATGATGGGTGAAAAATAAACATCCCAACATATATAATTCATAGTAATTTATTTCTGAAATATACATCTCATCTCTCTTGAAGGGAGAGACTCCACTAGGTTTTGTTTTGTGTGACTTTCCTATTAGAGGGTTATGGTTGGGCATCAACATGTTATAATTTTCATTAACCTCTACTGGTATCTATGTAGATGTGAGAATATGTGATGATGTAATTCATAATATTTTTTCAAATGACTCCATGGAATAATGGAATCATTTAGGTGATTGTTGATCATATGATGAAGGAGGATCATTTCATGCTAATTCAAGAGAACCATTCAATGATGAGTTGGGGAAACTATTTATATTGGATATTTTATGCATGAATGCAGTTCCATTGAGCATCATATCTGGCAAGGAAGAAAATTCATTCAATGGTTTTGGAAGGGATTATTTAATGATATGGTAAATTAGCTAATATTGAGTACTATATATCATCCATTATTGATATTTAAAAGAGGAAGATATAAATTTTAGTGGTTATAGTTAAAGAGGAAGATATATATTCACATGGATCATTATGTGGATCTATATATCTAACCATGTCTCTCACTGGTGTATTGGTATGAAGTTGTGTAGGTAGATATTGTGGGGCCAGGTATTATATAGGACATCTAAAAGAGATTTTAGTTGATATATATGTGGTTAGTAACCACTCGGATTAGACAATGATCAAATTACAATAACAGGAGTTCACCTTTGGATTTCATATTTTCTAATTAGTTTTCATGTAGCTGGATCCTTAGATAGGGAATCAATGTTTGAAAAAATAGGAAATTCTTGCACTAAGATTCATTTGGTCACTATGATTATTGAGAGTATCTGAATACAGTTCTACCATTATGATTTTCCACCATGGTAAAGTGGTATGATATATGTGCTTCTTCTCTCTCATATTTATAGGTATATTAATGATCCTAAAAATGTGATCAAATGTGAGGAAATTTACCTAGATCTAGATGTGTTGTTTGTGGATCACCTAGTGATGATTATTGAATAGAGATAGAAATGGTTGGGAAGGAAGATAATTCCACTAGTCTGAGTTATATTGAAGCATTGTGGATTCAGGAGGATACATGGGAGTGCAATTCTGTTGTGTGGCCACAGCTTCTCGAGCTAGATGACCATGACTCCTAGATACACTCTTTAAGGTTGATATGCTATTAGAGAGGATAATTGTAATCCACTAAATATTGAAGGTACATTTGTCTTTAAACTATGATGTACACTAACTTTTGGTCTCCTTTACAGGGGTATTTTATGTTTAATGGGTCTAGTAGTTTTTGTTTAATAGATTGGAGACTTATTCAGTTGTATAATGGTTGAAAAAAGGCCACTAGCTTCATGAGGGAATGCATCATCTAGATGGTAGTTCTAGAAGTCGGATATGTATTTATTATGATCCCACATGCCACCTAATGGGATAATAATTTTGGGTTTCATTAATGGGGTTTTCATCATTTTTCACCATTTTAATATTAGACTAATCCCATCCAAAATTTGATCATAATGCGGGTATAACCTCTTAATGTGATCTACCGTGGTTTCAATTAATCTCTTTATTCTCTTCATAGAATATGGAAGATCTATTTGTGCATGTGCATATTTCCTTTAATATGATTTTATAAGATTTTGTTTGTTTACTTTTATTATGTATTTTAATGATATTGTAATTTATGTCATTTTTTTGTGATTCTTATCATGTTGGAAATATAAGATATTTATCTATATTTTATTAGTTAATGAGGAAGTTTGAAAATGCTTATCTATTTCTCAAAAAAAAATCAATGAAGTTTCTACTATGTTTTCAGAAACTCTACATTTCACTATTTTAAAAACATTTATGTATTTGTTTTACTAAAACATATACATTTGTCAGATTTGAATGAAACTTGATTATATGGAAATATAAAATGTTTATATTTATTTCATTAGTTTATCTCAATGTCGAAAAATATCGTTTCAATGGACTTTTAATTACATGAATTTATGATATGTTGTTTTGTAGTATCCGTTTTTCCAAAATTGTTTTTCTTCTGTTTTTTTAATGATTTAGGGATCTATTGATGTCGGTTTTACTCGATTCTATTTTTTTGGAAAGATAATAAGTTTTCCTACAAATAATTTGTTTTGACTGAAGTCAAGATCTGCTATCAGGAGACCTTAAAAATTCATTGATGTTTGTCAAAACATTCTGTCCAGATTTTTTATCAAAAGTATAGTTCATTTTTATCAAAATTATGGTTCATTATTTTATCAAAAGTATGGTACATTTTTTATCAAATTTATGGTTCATTTTTTATCAAAAGTATGGTTCATTTTCTCTCAAAAGTATGGTTCATTTTTTATCAAAAGTATAATTCATTTTATCTCAAAAGTATGGTTCATTTTTTATCAACAGTATGGTTTATTTTTTATCAAAAGTATGGTTCCTTTTTTATCAAAAGTATGGTTCATTTTTTTTATCAAAAGTATGGTTCATTTTATCTCAAAAGTATGGTTCATTTTTTATCAAAAGTATAGTTCATTTTTTTATCAAAGGTATGGTTTATTTTTTTATCAAAAGAATGGTTCATTTTTTATCAAAATTATGGAAAATTTTTTATCAAAAGTATGGTTCATTTTTTATCAAAAGTATGGTCCATTTTTTATCAAAAGTATGGTTTACTTTTCATACCCTACGTTACTGTTCATACCTTACATTACTGTTCATAACCTACGTTACTGTTCATACCTTAAGTTATTGTTCATACCATACTTTATGTTTCATACCCTACATTATTGTTCATACTTTACATTACTGTTCATAACCTACATTACTATTCATAACCTGCGTCACTATTCATACCCTACATTACTTTACTTCTTGCTCCGAAGTTATTGTTCGCATTGAAGTTATTATTCGTTCCAAAGTTATTATTCGTTCTGAAGATACTGTTCACTCCGATGTTACTGTTCACTCCGAAGTTGTTGCTCACTCCAAAGTTACTGTTCACTCCAAAGTTACTGCTCACTCCGAAGTTACTATTCACTTAGAAGTTACTGTTCTTTCTGAAGATATTATTCATTCCGTGGAATTTTTTAAGAAATTGATTTTCTGAAAATATATGGATTATTTTTTAACGATTTTCTTTTGTAAAATCCTCATTAAATATAAGGATAATAATGAAAGAGGTTTTAATATTTTTGGTGCTATATTGAGAGGGAGTAATTAATAATTGTCTTCAACGTCTTTTACAAATAAATTTGGACATTTTAAGATTGTTTAAATTTAAATGTTTGAATTTAATTCCAGAATCTCCTGCTAGTTTTCAGGAACTGTTTTGACTTCGTTTAAATAATTTTAAATGGATTTAAAATTATGTTTTGAATCATTCAATTCTTTTATTATTCTGTAGATTTTATGGGAAGACTTATTCAAAATATTTTAAATTCCATTATTTGATATTTTATTCTATGTGAATAAAGAAGCAACGGTCCTGCTATTTTCAGGGAGATATTTGTGGGATCTCTTAACTTAATTAATTTTGAATATCCAAAAGAAGCGGAGTTGTTGTACCGGCTAGATATTTTTATTCTCTATATATATAGTTCTCTCTTGTAGGAAATAAAATACAATACAATGAGAAGGTGCTGTGAACTTTGAATCTGCTATTCATTTGCAACGTCTTGTAACACTCTGATTCACCACCAGCTCTGTCTCTCCAGCGCTGAATTAATTCTGCTTCGCCTACGATTTCTTTGATGAGACGTGCTGAACTACACCTCAATAACCAGTACATGTGCTTTAATTTTTATATTCTCTTTCATCTGGTTCTGAGTCTGTAACACTAATTCTCATCTCTCACACGCACTCTATTTTTTCTATTTATTCTTTTGCTCACAAAATCATTTTTTTATTCATTTTTCAGGTTGTGCCCTCGGATTCTAAAGTCAGGATCTTAGGGTTGTGACTCCCTGTATCTGAAGTCAGGAATATTTGGGTTGTGACTCCTAGTATCTAAAGTCAGGTTGTAAGGGTTGTGACTCCACACACAAAAGTCAGTGTTGTGGTTATCCCTCCAGTAGAAAAGGATTTTGTAATTGGGTTATGATTCCCCATTAAAGATCATTTTTAGTGCACCCGTATCTCTCGCCGAGTAGAGAGGTATAAGAGTAGAGTAGGCCCATATTGGACTGAACTACTATAGAAAACATCATTGCATTATTTAATTTTTCCATTGCTAAATAAATTTAATCACTGACTTTGATAATTAATTTATTTGATTAAATTTTTTAATCTGGTCTATTCACCCCCCTCTAGACCATCTGCCATTACCATGTACGACCTAACAATTGGTATCATAGGTTAAACTTCTTAAGAATAGTTTTGATCTATCTATATATTTCATTATACTTGGTTATTCCTTCAGGAATTTATCCAATCATTTATTTTATCTACTTTTATATTTTATTGTGTTATCCTATTACTAGATCTCACAGTCTAAGTATAAGGACCCGCACTTATTTCATACATAATCTTGAATTTAATCAAAAAAACACTTCATTTTACATTGAGGATCTTTTCAAGTTTAGAGATTTAGATAATTAAGACAAAACATTCATAACATTACACATTGTTACATAGTGGATACCATAAAATCAGTTTCCATTATTCTCAGAATATAAAACATTAAAACACAAAACAAGACTCCTTGACAATTTTTCAATATTTAACATGTCTTCCTTCCTTTTATTACTCATCATTAACCTGTGGAAAATCATTTAAAAACTTGGGATGAGCACAGAATCTCAATAAGGTATGAAAAAGAAGGAAAAATCACATTAGTCCATGAATACGCATGACATATGAAAACATTTTAAAAAGACATTCTTTCCACCCATAAAATCTTATTTAGCGTAACATGAGATTTACACAAGATCCACAAAAACATAATTATAATCATAGAGGTATATTGGGGCATTACTTACATAATCTTGTAACCATCTTGGCTACCTTAAAATTTGTAACCCTCACGGCTACCTTACTTTGTGTAACCATCACAGTTACACTTGGAGTAACCATACGGCCGGCCTCCAACTTACTCATACCCAATGCATTGGAGGGAAATATAGGTCCCACCCTTCATTATAATCAATTCCCAATAACAAAAACATAATCATACAACATAAACAATAGCATAAAAACATTGCCTTTGAATGTTATAAAACAGAATTTTAAAAGAGGATTTTAGAAGAAAAGTCCCTTATAAACATCATATACTTGAAGTGAGACTTAATTGAGTGGATGGAATATGTATATAATCTGTAAATACACATAATTAAACATAATATAAACAGAACCCATCACACAAACAATTTAAATATCACATAAATTATAAAGTAGAAGGTTAACCCAAAGAATGGAAATCGGGTTAAGAATTCCCTTACCTTGGGCTTGTCTTACTTCAAAATTGTTTAAACCTACTGTATAATGGTTAAAAGAGTGTTATTAGTATTTTACAGAAACATTTTCTTGTTTATAACATCTTATATGTTCATTTCATAACCTCATTTCACCCCTTATTTGTTAGTATTTTGTTCCTTGCATTATTTTGGGTGAGTTCTTTTGTGATTTTCACAATCGGTTCATGATGAATCGTTCTTGTTGATTGGAAGTGAAACTCCAGAATTGGAATGGAGAAGTATTTACATATTTCCAGTACCATAAATTATACCATTTATCACTTTGATTCTTTATATGATGATGATTTATAAGTTAAAACATTAATTATGTTCGTTTAGATCATTTAAGTGGTTCTTTGCTAATTACAATCTCATTTAGTCTTATAAGTTTGAATCATGAGTACAAAAGAATTCCAGAAACTTATATGATTCATAAAACATATATTATAACCTGGTTCAACCATATAAATGGTTTCATGACCAGACTTGAAAGAATTAATGGAGATTGAAAATACATCGTCCACGATATCGGTAATTCGACACAAATGGACAATGTTTTTTGATTCTTCAAATAAGTGAGAGAGGAGAGGAATAATGATTTTTAATTTTCCATAAACATGAAAACATCCAGAATATACATGATTATGGAGATTTCATGCCTCTTGGATAATAGGGGGTGAAGAACGAAGAGAATGGAATCTTGAAATGAAGAAAACATGAGAAATTTCTTACAAAAATTCGGCAGCCTAACGGTGTCTCTTAAAATTTCATAAAAATAAGATTGATGAGAGGCATGGAATATCTCATCATTCATACAAAATTTGGACAGTAAGGGGAAATATTAAATGAAATATCCCAACAAAAGACAAAGGGAAAGGAAGAGAATAACATAAAATGGAAGGAAAGAATGGAAATGAAAGAGGATGTTTACCTCTTGATCTCTTCTCCTTGAGGTCCTTCTTAAGGGCTTTGATTTTGGTCTTTTGGTGAGACCAGCAGCTCTAGGACGTGGGGAAGAAGATTGGGGAGGGAATTTGGCAGAAATTAGACAATTCTCAAGGCTTGAGAGGTGTGAGAGGAAGAGGGGAGTGAGGGTGATATTTATAGTGGAGGAGGGGAGGTATTTTAGATTATTTTAATTATTATTATAATATTTTTATCAAGACTATGAATAATCTCAAATCTAGTGGCCTTAATTAGTGAAAATATCAAGTGAGTTCGAGGCAAGTGGCCTTTCATCACTTATTATGTCATAAATAGTGCATATTTACCGATAAATTGATTATACGGTATTTTATCGTATTTCACTATTCACCGAAAATTCAAGAGTTTCAGAAAAATACCAAAAATTTACCCCAACCATTTTTCGATGTGTATAATTCAAAAATGAACTCCATTTTTCAAAAATAATTTTCTAAATATTATTAATTTAATTTTTAAATAAGGTCACAGTTTATTCGAAAAATAACAATATTGAAGTGCAATTAGTTTTATGTGACTTTGGAAAATTAATTATGATCCCATTATCCTATTTCCAGGGGAAAATAAAATAATATTATTATTTACTATTCATGATGTCATATTACTATTCATATTACTATTCATAAGGGCATGTTACTATTCACCAAAAAAACAAGTTTGTTCCATCAGACTCTAAATAACATACTGAACACAATTGTAGATGACAGTTTCTTGAAATTCAAAACATAGAAGAAATAAAATTATGTTTAAAGGATACTTATAAATATATACCTTAAACAAAATTTCAAGCATTTTCAATTTATTTTTAGAAAACCTTGGGATGTTACATTATCCCCACCTTCTTGAAATTGCGTCCTCGCAATTTTATTTACTTATTAAACAACTGAGGGTATTTTTTTCCTCATAGAATTTTCAGACTCCCATGTTGCTTCTTCAACCATGTGGTTTCTCCACAAAACCTTTACCTGGTGGATTACCTTATTCCGCAAAACCTGTTCTCTTCGATCAAGAATCTGAACCGGTTTTTCTTCATAAGAAAGGTTCTCTGCTAGCTGAACTTCTTCCGGCCTCAAGACATGTGATGAATCTGGAACATACTTTCTCAACATCGAAACATGAAAAACATTGTGTACCTGAAACAAGCTCGGAGGCAAAGCTACGCGGTACGCAACTGTTCCAACTTTATCCAAGATTTCAAAAGGACCGATGAACCGTGGACTTAGTTTCCCTTTCTTACCGAAACGCATCACACTTTTCCAAGGAGATATTTTAAGGAAAACATGGTCACCTACCTTGAAAGAGAAGTCTTTCCTTATGTTATCTGCATAACTTTTCTGCCTGCTCTGAGCTGTCCTCATGTGTTGCTGGATCATCCTCACCTTCTCAGCCACTTCTTCTACTAATTCTGGCCCCATTAACTTTCTTTCACCGACTTTATCCCAAAACGCAGGAGTCTGACACCGCTTTCCATACAAGGCCTCAAAAGGTGCCATCTGAATACTGGAATGGAAACTGTTATTATAAGAAAAATCAACTAATGAAAGATGTTGATCCCAACTTCCCTGATAGTCCATTGAACAAGATCGAAGCATATCCTCCAAAGTTTGAATTGTGCGTTCTGACTGCCCATCTGATTGAGGATGAAAAGTTGTACTGAAATTCAACTCTGTGCCCAAAGACTTCTGAAGTCCCTTCCAAAATTTAGAAGTGAACCTGGGATCTCGTTCAGACACAATGGAAAGAGGAACTCCATGTAACCTGACAATCTCCTTGAGGTACAATCGAGAAAGCTGATCTAATGTCATTGTATCTCGAATAGAAAGAAAATGAGCAGACTTTGTTAGCTGATCAACAATAACCCATATCGCATTGTTACCTCGAGAAGTCTTTGGTAGTCCCACCACAAAATACATGGTTATATTTTCCCATTTCCATTCTGGCACTGGCAAAGGCTGAAGCATCCCCTTCGGTAACTGCCACTCTACTTTAACCTACTGACATGTCAAACATTTCATTGTAAAATCAGCAATATCTCTTTTCATCCCATTCCACCAGTAATACTCCCGAAGGTCTCTGTACATCTTAGTACTTCTAGGATGAACAGAAAATGGAGAACTATGAGCTTCACACAACAATTCTTTCTTTAGCCGGGAATCACAAGGCACACACAACCTTTTTCCAAACCTTAAAACACAATCTTTATCAAGATTAAATTCTGGAAACTTACCCATTTTAACCAATTATACCTTTTTCTGTAGCTCACGGTCTTCCCTCTGCGCTTTCATAATTCTGTCTGACAACGAAGACTGCACTGAAACCTGAAAAAAAATAGATATATTCCCTGGACCAACAACTTCTAAGCCAAAATTTATCAAATCAATAATCAAGGGATCACGTTCCAAACGTAGCATGGTTAATGATGCATGATTTTTCCGACTTAAGGCATCCGCTACTTTGTTTTCTTTTCCAGGATGGTAATTAATCGTGCAGTCATAATCCTTTATCAGTTCTAGCCATCTTCTCTGCCTCATGTTTAAATCCTTCTGAGTGAATATATACTTAAGACTTTTATGGTCAGTATATATTTGGCATTTGGTTTCTTATAGATGATGCCTCCATATTTTCAAAGAAAAAACCACAGCCACCAATTCCAAATAATGTGTGGGATAATTCAGCTCATGAGGTTTAAGTTGTCTCGAAGAATAGGCAATTACCTGATCATTCTGCATCAAAACACAACCAAGTCCCTTCAAAGAAGCATCACTGTAGATGACAAACTCACCATTCCGGGAAGGTAAGGCCAAAATTGGAGCATTCACCAATCTCTTCTTTAGTTCCTGAAAACAAACATCGCATTCCTCTGTCCAAACAAATTTAACCCCTTTCCGTGTTAACTTAGTTGTTGGTCTAGATAACTGTGCAAATTTCTTAACAAAGCGTCGGTAATAACTTGCTAAGCCCAGAAAACTACGAATCTCTGTATCATTTGTGGGTCTTGGCCATTCGTCAACTACTTTTGTTTGGGCAGGATCAACTGTTATTCCATCCTTATTTACAACGTGCCCAAGAAAAGAAATCTGTTGCAACCAAAAATCACACTTTCTGAATTTTCCATATAGTTTCTTTTCTTTTAATGTTTGTAAAACAACCCTTAGATGTTTTTCATGCTCCTCTTTATTTTTAGAAAAAACCAGAATGTCATCAATTAATACAACCACAAACTTATCCAAGAACTCATGAAATACTCTATTCATAAGATTCATGAATACAGCAGGTGCATTAGTTAACCCAAATGGAATAACAACAAATTCATAATGCCCATATCTAGTACGAAAGGCTGTTTTCGGGATGTCATCCTCCTTCACCTTCAGCTGATGGTATCCGGATCTCAAGTCAATCTTGGAAAAGTACTGAGCTCCCTGGAGCTGATCAAACAAGTCATCAATATGAGGCAAAGGATACTTGTTTTTAACAGTGATGTTATTCAAAGATCAATAATCAATGCAAAGTCCCATGGAACCATCTTTCTTTTTAACAAACAAAACAAGGGCTCCCCATGGTGAAGTACTGGGATGAATGAAGCCTTTGACAAGCAAATCTTGCAACTGATTTTTCAATTCAAGAAGTTCTATTGGAGCCATACGATATGGCGGTTTTGAAATTGGATTATCATCAGGAACTAAGTCAATTGTGAATTCGACTTCTTGTTTAGGTATGACACTGGGTAACTCCTCAAGAAAAACATCAAGGTATTCATTTACCACTGGCACATCATTAATTTGAATAGTTCCGTTGTTTTCAACAATATGAGCCCGATAACTTTCATTTCCATCTTTCAGTAGTTTCTCAGCTTCTTGATATGTTATCAATTGTATGGGTTCATTCTTGTATACAAACTGAAACTCTTTCTAAAAAACAACTTCTTTAGCTCTACAGTCAATCTTAGCATAATAATCAGAAAGCCAGTCCATCCCCAGAATAACTTCAAACTCGACTGAGGGTAAAACAACAAGGTTTGCAGGTAAAGTCATTCCACATACCACAATAGAAATATTATTATAATTCCTCTTTGCTATAACATTTCCCCCTGGTGTTTTAATAACAAGTTCGGGTATCATTTGTTGAGGTGATATTGCCAATTTACTAGAAAATTCCTCAGAGATGAAGGAATGTGTAGACCCCGTATCAAACAAAACTTTAGCAAAATCTGAGTGAACAAACAAAGTACCTGATACAACTTCATTGGATGGCCCAACATCTGCTGACGTAGTCGCAAAGGATCTCACTACACCTTTCTGCTTGTAGTCTGGCTTCTTTGCATCATTTGGATCCCTCTTTGGACAGGCATTTGCATAGTGACCCATCTCACCACATTTAAAAAAATTTACAGTTTGCTTATCAAGATTAGTCTTTGGATCATTTTCATTGCAATCTCGGGCCATATGTCCAAACTTACCACATTTAAAACACTTCCCAGTTTTGATAAGACATTCCCCAGGGTGCTTCTTGCCACACTTTTCACAAACTGGAAACTGTATTTTCTTACCATCAGATTTCCTTGGTTGATTCTTACCCATTGCTTTCCAATTGGACCTCTTCTTCTCTTTGTTTCCAAATTGCATGTGATCGTCAGCAAACTCCATCTCTACCATATCAGCACATCGGACAAGTTTCTCGTAACTTTTGAATTCACGGGAGGCCAACGCCCTTCGATACCTTGGCTTCAATCCTAAGTAAAAGCGGTTGATTTTTCTATCGAGATCCAGAATAAGATTTGGAGCATACCTCGCCAGTCGGGTGAAGTTCGCCTCATACATAGCCACTGAATCTTCCTCCTTTTGTTTCAGTTCAAGGAATTGTTTCTCAATTATAAGTCGCACCACCTTAGGAAAATATTTTTCAAGAAAAATACTTTTAAACTCATCCCATACTAAGGCATCAAAATCCTCTCTACCCCTGATATTCCTTACCATTGACCACCACTGATCAGCTTCCCCTTCAAAATGATAAATGGCAAGACTTAACTTTTGATTGTCTGAGCATCCCATAACATCAAATATCTTTTCAAGGGCTTTAATCCATCCTTCTGCTGCCACTGGGTCAGAAGATCCATTGAATGCATGAGGATGTTGTCTCATAAAATGTTCCACCACTATCATGTTCTGTTGGGGTACCTCTATTTGTCCTCTTTCATGGATGCCACCACCATTTATTGCCTGCGTTAGCTGAGCCATTACTGTCACAAACTGCTCTGTTCCAATCCCTACCATTCCAGGCTGTTGATCAGGAAGGATGTCATTCTGTCGGTGCCTATCCTCTTCAGCATCCATGTTCCTTCTGCGGACAACCATTCTAAACAAAAATTTCTTAGATGAAGCAACATGGTAGTCTTTAAATGATATAACAAATTAAACATAGGGTGAGAATTATTTATGGTATTCTATTAGCATCACCTTAACCCCTAAAGTTTTCTAAACCATCCTCTGATACCAACTATAAGGACCCGCACTTATTTCACACATAATCTTGAACTTAATCAAAAAAACACTTCATTTTACATTGAGGATCTTTTCAAGTTTAGAGCTTTAGAGAATTAATACAAAACATTCATAACATTACACATTGTTACATAGTGGATACCATAAAATCAGTTTCCATTATCCTCAGAATATAAAACATTGAAACACAAAACAAGACTCCTTGACAATTCTTCAATATTTAACATGTATTCCTTCCTTGTATTACTCATCATTAACCTGTGGAAAATCATTTAAAAACTTGGGATGAGCACAAAATCTCAGTAAGGTATGAAAAAGAAGGAAATATCACATTAGTCCATGAATACGCATGACGTATGAAAACATTTTCAAAAGACGTGCTTTCCACCCATAAAATATTACTTAGCGTAACATGAGATTTACACAAGATCCACACAAACATAATTATAATCATAGAGGTATATTGGGGCATTACTTACATAATCTTGTAACCATCTTGGCTACCTTAAAATTTGTAACCCTCACGGCTACCTTACTTTGTGTAACCATCACAGTTACACTTGGAGTAACCATACGGCCGACCTCCAACCTACTCATACCCAATGCATTGGAGGGAAATATAGGTCCCACCCTTCATCATAAACAATTCCCAATAACAAAAACATAATCATACAACATAAACAATAGCATAAAAACATTTCCTTTGAATCTTATAAAACAGAATTTTAAAAGAGGATTTTAGAAGAAAAGTCCCTTATAAACATCATATACATGAAGTGAGACTTAATTGAGTAGATGGAATATGTATATACTCTGTAAATACACATAATTAAACATAATATAAACAGAACCCATCACACAAACAATTTAAATATCACAAAAATTATAAAGTAGAAGGTTAACCCAAAGAATGGAAATCGGGTTAAGAATTCCCTTACCTTGGGCTTGTCTTACTTCAAAATTGTTTAAACCACCTGTATAATGGTTAAAAGAGTGTTATTAGTATTTTAAAGAAACATGTTCATGTTTATAACATCTTATATGGTCATTTCATAACCTCATTTCACCCCTTATTTGTTAGTATTTTGTTCCTTGCATTATTTTGGGTGAGTTCTTTTGTGATTTTCACAATCGGTTCATGATGAATCGTTCTTGTTGATTGGAAGTGAAACTCCATAATTGGAATGGAGTAGTATTTAAATATTTCCAGTACCATAAATTATACCATTTATCACTTTGATGCTTTATATAATGATTATTTATAAGTTAAAACATTAATTATGTTCGTTTAGATCATTTAAGTGGTTCTTTGCTAATTACAGTCTCATTTAGTCTTATAAGTTTGAATCATGAGTAAAAAAGAATTCCAGAACCTTATATGATTCATAAAACATATATTATAACCTGGTTCAACCATATAAATGGTTTCATGACCAGACTAGAAAGAATTAATGGAGATTGAAAATACATCGTCCACGATATCGGTAATTCGACACAAATGGACAATGTTTTTTGATTCTTCAAATAAGTGAGAGAGGAGAGGAATAATGATTTGTAATTTTCCATAAACATGAAAACATCCAGAATATACATGATTCTGGAGATTTCATGCCTCTTGGATAAGAGGGGGTGAAGAACGAAGAGAAGGGAATCTTGAAATGAAGAAAACATGAGAAATTTCGTACAAAAATTTGGCAGCCTAACGACGTCTCTTAAAATTTCATAAAAATAATATTGATGAGAGGAATGGAATATCTCATCATTCATACAAAATTTGGACAGTAAGGGGAAATATTAAATGAAATATCCCAACAAAAGACAAAGGGAAAGGAAGAGAATAACATAAAATGGAAGGAAAGAATGGAAATGAAAGAGGATGTTTACCTCTTGATCTCTTCTCCTTGAGATCCTTCTTAAGGGCTTTGATTTTGGTCTTTTGGTCATACCAGCAGCTCTAGGACGTGGGGAAGAAGATTGGGGAGGGAATTTGGCAGAAATTAGACAATGCTCAAGGTTTGAGAGGTGTGAGAGGAAGAGGGGAGTGAGGGTGATATTTATAGTGGAGGGGGGGAGGTATTTTAGATTATTTTAATTATTATTATAATATTTTTATCAAGACTATGAATAATCTCAAATCAAGTGGCCTTAATTAGTGAAAATATCAAGTGAGTTCGAGGCAAGTGGCCTTTCATCACTTATGATGTCATAAATAGTGCATATTTACCGATAAATTCATTATACGGTATTTTATCGTATTTCACTATTCACCGAAAATTCAAGAGTTTTAGAAAAATACCAAAAATTTACCCCAACCATTTTTCGATGTGTAGAATTCAAAAATGAACTCAATTTTTCAAAAATAATTTTCTAAATATTATTAATTTAATTTTTAAATAAGGTCACAGTTAATTCGAAAAATAACAATATTGAAGTGCAATTAGTTTTATGTGACTTTGGAAAATTAATTATAATCCCATTATCCTATTGCCATGGGAAAATAAAATAATATTATTATTTACTATTCATGAGGTCATATTACTATTCATATTACTATTCATATTACTATTCATAAGGGCATGTTACTATTCACAAAAAAAACAAGTTTGTTCCATTAGACTCTAAATAACATACTGAACACAATTGTAGATGACAGTTTCTTGAAATTCAAAACATAGAAGAAATAAAATTATGTTTAAAGGATACTTATAAATATATACCTTAAACAAAATTTCAAGCATTTTCAATTTATTTTTAGAAAACCTTGGGATGTTACACTAAGGATAAAGATCTTATAAGATGGCAGGATTAAACCCGAATGATGCTTGGATTCCTCAGAAGCCACCACATTTTGATGGAAATGATTATGGATACTGGAGATCCCGAATGGAGGCATACCTCAAAAAGTTGAGCATTGAGAACTGGCCTATCATGTCAAAACAATACACACTACCTGAAGATGATCCAGATACTCTTAGAGAAATTTATGCTACTAGATATGTCTTAAATTACAAAGTCGTTATTATTTTATATTGTTATATTAACAGAAGTGTTTTTAGTCATGTTTCTTCATGCAAGACAGATCATGAGATTTGGAAGATTTTGCAAGTTACTCACCTTGGCTCTGACAAATTGATCCGAACCAAACTTGGAATGGTTCATGCGGAGTATCATGACTTCAAGATGGGTAAAGATGAAACTGTAAATCAAATATTCCATAGATTCACAAGCATTGTGAATGGAATTAATTCACTTGGAGAATATATGGAAAATCCTATACTTGTTGAATGATTCCTATGAGCATTACCAAAGAAATGGCACATAAAAAAGGTTGACATTGATGAAGGCCGTAACTTCAAAGAGTACACACTTGATGAACTGATTGGATCACTACTCCAATATGAACTGGAACTGAAGAACATAGCAGATGAGGATACAACAAAAAGAAAAGGTGTAGCTTTTAAGTTTATAAATGTTATGTCTAATAATTTTTTTGATTCTGATGTATAGGATATTGAAAAGGAAGACATGGCTCTGATTGTAACTGGAGTCTAAAAAATAATGAAAAAGAAAGGTTTCGAAAACCAGTTTTGTAGAAATCCTCAAAAATAAATATTTAAGGGAGATAAAAAGGGTGATACAAATTACAATGCTTCAGATGTATCTTGTGATGAGTGCAGGAAGAAAGGTCATATCAAACCTGATTTCCCTAAACTAAAGAATAAAATCAAATACAAAAATAAGGATAGAAAGGCATTGGTAACCATATGGAGTTATATGAAGAATCAAATTCTAGTAAACAAGCTGGAAATGACAAAGAATCTGCTAACTTGTGTTTCATGGCATCACTAGATAAGTTTTGTAATTCTATTTATTATTATGAATGTTCTGATTCTGAATATGAATCTTAAAACCCCAATGTTTTTGAATTAAATAAAGAAATTGAAATATTAAGAAAATATATTGTCAAAGCTGCTGATTTATATAATAAACATAAATAAGATAATGAAAAACTTATTTCTGAAAATAAAGTAATTTTTCAAGAAAATAAAAGGTTAATAAACACTGGTTCTGCTTCTCATTCAACAGTTTATGATAATTTGAAAATTGCTCAAGATCTGAATGAGAAATTTAAAAAGAATGTTGAATGTCTTAACCAAAATTTATCTGCATTTATTCATGGTCGTGAAAAATATCATGAGATGATGTCTTTGACTAAAACTGATAAAAATAAATATGGTTTTGGTTATGATAAAATATTACCTCAAATGTATAAAACTTGTTTTGTTAAAAGTAAAAAATGGTTGTACTTCAACTGTTACTTGTTTTAAATGTGGCATGAATGGTCACTATGCCAATGATTGTTCACTTAGATTTAAACAATCTTTGGTATTTACAAAAACTAATATTTCTAAATCCTTGTTATTGAGAGTACCTTACAATACATGTTAAAATTATGTATGGGTACCTAAAAATTTTATATGATGAAGGTTTAAAACATAATTTAATTAGTATATAACAATTATGTGATGATGGAATGGAAGTTAAATTTCAAAATAATAAATTTTTAGTTTTTAAAGATGATTCTTTATTATTTTATGATAATCGAAAAGATAATATTTATACTGTTGATTTTGCTAAACTAACTATTCATCATGTAAAGTGTTTGAATATTGTACAGAATGACTGCATCCTTTGGCACCGACGTTTAGGTCATGTTAATCTCAAAATGTTACATAAGCTCTCAAAGCATGAGAATGTTTTACAACCTCCTTCTTTGAAGAAAAAACAACTTCATGTTTGTGACGCCTGAATTAAAGGGAAGCAACACAAAATTTCCTTTAGAACTATCAATCAGATAAGTACTATTAACCCTTTACAATTAGTAAATCTTGATTTATTTGGCCCAAATCAAATTTCTAGCCTTGGTGGAAAGAAATATGCTTTAGTTATTGTTGATGATTATAGTAGATTTACTTGGGTATATTTTCTAGCTCATAAAAATGATACTTTCTCTAAATTTACTACCTTCTCTAAATTAGTTCAAAATGAAAAAGGTTGTATGATTATTTCTATTCGTAGTGATAAAGGAGGTGAATTTCATAATTTAGATTTTAAAAAATTCTGTGAAATAATGGATATTTTCATAATATCTCTACTCCTAGAACACCACAACAAAATGGTGTTGTAGAACGGAAATATAGAACTCTTATTGAAATGGCTCGAACTATGTTAAGTGAATATAATCTGCCTATATATGTTTGGGATGAGGCTTTTTTTTGCATTTTATATTTCAAATAGAATTCTTATTATACCTTTGTAAAAGAAAACTCTATATGAATTATTCAAAAATAAAAATCCTAAAGTTGGTTATTTTAGTGTTCTTGGATGCACCGTTTTTATTTCAAATTCAAAGGATAATTTAGATAAATTTGATGCTAAAAGTGATGAAGGTATTTTTCATGGATATTCTAATAACAGTAAAGATTGTAGTCTTTATAATAAAAGAACGATGGTTATTGAAGTGTCTGTTCGTGTTATGTTTGATGAAAATAATGTTAAATTAAATTCTGATTCTATTGTTATTGATGATGAGTTTAGAAATTTTAATTTTGGTGAAGATATTCCTCAAGATAATAGTGAATTAATTGAGGGAGATCATACTCCTTGTCAACCTAATCCAAGATCACGGAAGATTCACAAAGATCATCCTGTTGAAAATGTAATTTGCAAAGTTGATTCTGGTGTCAAAACCAGAAACTCTATTTTAAATTATGGTGCCCATTCTGCTTTTATTCCTGATTTTGTTCCTGTTAATATTAATGATGCTTTAAAAGATGAAAACTAGATTGTTTCTATGAAAGATGAATTAAATCAGTTTGTTAGAAATAACTTTTTTACTTTATTAGAATTTCCTAAAGATAAGCAGGTAATTGGAACTAAGTGGATCTTTAGAAACAAGCAGGATGAATCTGGACATATTTTCAAAAACAAAGCCCGACATGTTGCTCAAGGACACTCTCAAGAAGAAGTTATAAAATTTGAAGATTCATTTGCACCTATTTCCAGGTTAAGTCAATTCGAATTTTGTTAGCTTTTGCATTTTTTCAAGGTTTTTAATTATATCAAATGGATGTAAAATAGAGCTTTCATGAATTGTTTTATTACTGAAGAATTTTATGCTTCTCAACCCCCTGGTTTCAAAAATTAATAATTTCCCAAGCATGTTTTTAAATTATCTAATGCTTTATACGGTTTCAAACAAGCACCTCGTGCTTGGTATGAAAGAATTTCTTTATTTTTATTAAAAAATGGATTCATGAAAGGCAATGTTGATCCCACTCTTTTTAATAAAATATCTTCTAATGATTTTTTAATTGTTCGAATTTATGTTGATGATATTGTTTTTGGAAAATCTAGTGACATAGTTTGTAATGATTTTTCTTTATTGATGTCTTCTGAATTTGACATGAGATTAATGGGAGAATTAAAGTTCTTTCTTGGACTTCAAATTTCTCAAAGGAAAGATGGAATTTTTCTTAATAAATCTATGTATGTTAAAGATTTAGTTAAACGATTTGTTCTTGATTCCTCTAAATCCATGAAAACATCTATGGGTACTAATTTTAAATTAAATAGTGATACATCTGGTAAATCTGTTGATTTAATAGTTTATAGAGGTATGATAGGTAGCATGTTATATTTAACAGCATCTAGACCTGATATCATTTTTAGTGTTTGTTTATGTGATAGATTTCAAGTTGATCCTAATGAAATTCATATTAAAGATGTTAAAAGAATAATTAGATATGTTAAAGGAACTGTTGATTCTGGTTTATTTTATCCAAAATATAACTGTTTTGATTTAACATCTTATTCTGATTCTGATTTTGGAGGCTGTAGAATTGACTGAAAAATTACATCAGGTATGTGTCATTTTTTGGGAAAATGTTTAATATCTTGGTCATCTAAGAAACAATTATCTGTTGCTTTATCTACTACAAGAGATGAGTAAATCTATACTGCTTGTAGTTGTGCTCAAAGTTTATGGATTAAGTATACATTATGTGATTTTGGTGTTTATCTTGATAAAAAACCTTTTTATTGTGATAATGCATCTGCAGTTTCTATTTCTAAAAACCCAATACAACATACTAGAACAAAACATATTGATCTTAGATTTCATTTCATTCGAGATCATGTGAGTAAGGGTGATATTGTTTTAGAATTTATCCCTTCTGAAAATCAGCTTGCAGATATTTTTACAATGCTTTTAGACTCTGCTCAGTTTGATAAAATTAAATTCTCTCTTGGTTTGTTGGAAATTTAATTTTTATTTACCGCATTTGTTTAGGGGGGGCATGTTTTCACTTTTTGTTTATTTACAAAAAGAAGGAGATGTTTTGGAGATATGTTTTGGTGAGAAATAGTTTGGTTTTAATCATTTTAAAAATTAATTTTTGGTTTAAATGTTTTGGTTTTTTAATTAAACAAAAATTGGGAGATTGTTTGTGCATGTGCATATTTCCTTTAATTTGATTTCATATGATTTTGTTTGATTACTTTCATTATGTATTTTGATGATATCTTAATTTATGTTATTTGGATTTTTGTGATTCTTATCACGTTTGAAATATAAGATATTTATCTATATTTTATTAGTTAATGAGGAAGTTTGAAAATGCTTATCCATTTCTCAAAAAAAATCAACGATGTTGCTACTATGTTTTTAGAAACTCTACATTTCACTATTTTCAAAACATTTAAGTATTTATTTTATTGAAACATCTACAGTTGTCCAATTTTCATGAATCTTTATTCTATGGAAAGATAAAATGTTTTTCTTGATTTCATTAGTTTACATCAAAGTCTAAAAATATCGTTCGAATGGACTTTTAATTATATGAAGTTATGATATGCTGTTTTGTAGTAGTAGTTTTTCCAGAATTGTTTTGCTTCTATTTTTTAATGATTTAGGGATCTGTTGATGTCGGTGTTAGTTGATTCTATTTTTTTGGAAAGATAATAATTTTTTCTACAAATAATTAGTTCTGACCGAAGTCAGAATATTCTATCAGAAGCCTTTAAAAATTCGTTGAAGTTTATCAAAACATTTTGTCCATATTTTTTATCAAAGTATGGTTTATTTGTTATCAAAAGTACGGTTCATTTTTTTTATCAAAAGTATGGTTAATTTTTTATCAAAAGTATGGTTCATTTTTTATCAAAAGTATGGGTCATTTTATCTCAAAAGTATGGTTCATTTTTTCTCAAAATTATTGTTCATTTTATCTCAAAATTTTGGTTCATTTTTTTATCAAAAGTATGGTTCTTTTTTTATCAAAAGTATGGTGAATTTTTTATCAAAATTATGGTTCATTTTTTTATCAAAAGTATGGTTCATTTTATCTGAAAAGTATTGTTCATTTTTATCAATAGTATGGTTCATTTGTTTATCAAAATTATGGTTCATTTTTTATCAAATGTATGGCTCATTTTTTATCAAAAGTATGGTTCATTTTTTATCAAAAGTATTGTTCATTTTTTATCAAAAGTATGGTTCATTTTTTATCAAAAGTATTGTTCATTTTTTATCAAAAGTATGGTTTACTGTTCATGCCCTATGTTACTGTTCATACCCTACAGTACTGTTCATAAATTACGTTACTGTTCATACCTTACTTTATTGTTCATACCCAACATTACTGTTCATACCATACATTACTGTTCATACCCTACGTGACTATTCATACCCTATGTTATTATCCATACCCTACATTACTTATTGCTTGCTCCGAAGTTATTGTTCACTTTAAAGTTATTATTTGTTTCGATGTTACTGTTCACTCCGAAGTTACTGTTCACTCTGAAGTTATTGTTCACTCCGAAGTTACTAATCACTCTGAAGTTACTGTTCACTCCGAAGATACTATTCACATTGAAGTTATTGTTCATTCCGAAGTTATTGTTCATTCCATGGATTTTTTTTAAAAAAAAATCTGCAAATATATGGATTATTTTTTAACAATTTATTTTTAAAATTATCATTAAATATAAGGATAATAATGAAAGAGTTTTTAATGTTTTTGGTGCTATATTGAGGGAGAGAAATTAATAACATTCTTCAACATCTATTAGAAATAAATTTAGACGTTTCAAGATTGTTTAAATTTAAATGTTTAAATTTAATTCCAGAATATGCTGCTAGTTTTCAGGAAATGTTTTGACTTATTATAAATCATTTTAAATGGATTTAAAATTCTGTTTTGAATCTGAAGTTCCCAGATCAGTGTGAATCACTGAGAGGGGGAGGGAGTGAATCAGTGATCCCTTAAAACTTTTTACTAATTGATTCTTTATCAATTAAACCTCTATGGCTGGTTAAAGCCTCGATCTACTCTTCTTGTATCTCTCAACCTTTCCCGGATAATGCAGTAATGAAAAGGCACAGGACACAAGGATTTACAAGGTTCGGCACCAAAGGCCTACATCCTTGCCATGCACTCCCAGCATGGATTCTCCCATTATAACTTGTTTGAATTACAATGGTTGATACAGCTTCCCACCGTATCTCTCCTAAGTCCCACAGGAGGGTCTTTATACTGCGTCCCACAGTGTTACCAGAGTCCCACTGGCCTGCTCCAGAATCCCACTGGAGACTTCCTCCACCCTGAGTCTCACAGGGGTCTTCTCCTGGCTGCTCGAGTCACACGAGTAGCTCTTCTTCTTGTTCAGCTCTTCAAGTATCTTCAGCAGCCTGGGATAAAGACTGCTGGCCTTGCTCTGTACCTCTGATCACTTGTGATGATCAGGTCTTCTCGTCTTGCTCAGGCTTTATCTCCTTCTTCTAAGGATGACCTGGCTTCTCTCCAATTACTGAATACTCAGACAAATGATGTCTTTAGCTTCAGTCTGGTCCAGTCTCAGTTCACCTCAACTTCATGCACTGAGTGCATGGAAACTCTTCATCTTCATGCACTGATAGCATGGGTTCTCAATATCTTCAAGAACTGTTGTTCCTGGACTTCTCAAAATATTCTTCAAGAACTTTCAGTCTTGGTCAACTCAAACGCACACCACTGATTTAAGCATGTTCAGTGTGCGCGTGCATGCATGCATGCATGCACTTTCCCTTTCCTCTTCTTGGTGCAGTAGACCCACAAAGGTTATAATCCTTTAAGCACACACCTTCTCTCTTCCTTCACACACTTTGTTCTTATTGGTTACACACTTAAATGTGTGTTCTACTTTAGTGTGAGGTATCCTTCTTCTTCTCCTTCTTAGTGTGTACACACCACTTAGGCACACACTAAGGTTCGGCCTCTTTGCTCTTTGCACACACTTCTTTCACTTTTTGCACACAAGTGAGCTTGGCCTCTTCTTCTTGCACATAAATGGCTACGGCCAATCTTCTTGTTCACTATGCACACACACTGTCCACGGTGATGGTGTTTTCTCCTTTTAGCACACACACACTTGGTGTGTAATTCTCATCACCCGAATCTCCTACTGCTCATATGAAGGCGCGCAAGTGCTTGATGAGCCGTGACCTCCTCTTCTTCAACACTGCCGCGCAAGCTCAAGGGAGCAAGGCGCGCAAGGCAGCCGTGCAAAGCTCTTTAGCCGCAGTCGTGCAAGGTACCAAGGGTTCAAGGGCACAAGGGCCGCACAAACACCTCCTGCCGCGCAAGTCCGCGGGCAGAGAAGGTAATGGCCTTGAGCACGCAAGTGTGCGGCTCGGCTCCATCCTGTCGCACAAGGGAGGCGCGCAGGGACCTCCTCTTCTCTTCTTTCGCGCATGGAGTGCGCAAAAGGAACCTCACGGAGCCTCTGATGGCTCCGGGCTTCACTGCCGCGCAGGGAGCGCGCAGGGCTTCAACTTCGCGAGGCACAGAGTGCTTCTCACGGGACTTCTCTCTTCAGAGGATCAGCAAACATCTTCATGCCTCGGGTGCTCCTTTTATAGGCAGAGGAATCCTCAAAACATCGGTGGGATACAATCTTTGAATCCCCGAAGTTTTCGGGTATTTCAAGATTCTGAGAATCTTGTTTTTCTTTTTATTTCACGCGGGTTCTTTCATTTTTCTTTCCTCCTCGTGCATGCGATTTATAACGCATGCACGGCCTCTGTTTAAACCCAATCCATGCAAAGGCACGAACGCACACAAGGCCTCGCACCTTCGGTTTGCTTCGGCCTTCTTCGAAATTTTCCATACGTTACATGCATGTATATTTTTATACATGAATCTGTTCAGTGTGGCCAGACGAACTCCATGGACGTCTTAGATCCTTCAGAGGTGGCCGGGAGCTCGAAAACTATGCTCGGGGAGCCACTGGTTCAGCGGGGGACGTCGGGTGGCACGGGGTGTCCTCGGCTCGAGCTCGAGGTGGAAGATGAGCCACGGCCGTTGGATCAGGCGTTTGAATATCCTCGGACGGCCTGGATCAGATCGCCTCGCCGCGGATCAGATGTGCGGCCGAGATCTGGCGCGCGATCGATCGTGCGGCCAGGATCGCTCCGCGGAAATTTTTCTGCGTCCCACATCGAAACCTCTCGCGGTTTATCCGCGCTTTATCAATATGTTGCTTCCATCCAACGCTCAGTTGCACTTCTCCCCTCTCGGTGCCGCCCCGCACCGAGTTCTCTTAGCGGGCGCGCTCTTGCGCCCACCTCTGCCACTCGGGCGCGCCACTGGCGCCCACTATGCACACAGGGGCGCGCTATGCGCCCACCATGCGCTCCTCCGGGCGTGCCCCAGCGCCTCTACGGTGTCTTGGGTGCGCCCTGCCGCCCTGGGCTCGCCCCACGGGTTCCCCCTTGGGCGTGGTGCCTTAGGCCCACATGTGCCTTGGGGTTGAACCCTCAAGGTGTCCACGGGCTGGCCAATTTTTTGGCTAAGTAAATGTAAAGACATTGTTAAAAACAAAGTTCTCCTCCATATAAAACATGCCAAGTGCCAAGTACCACTTCTCTAAGCCATCATCCTCATTTCTCCTTCTTCCTCTCTTCTTCTTCTTTTGAAATTCCTCCATTATCCTCAACATGTATTCATCACTTAGGAATGGAATTCCAAACGGATTCTTCTTAATCTTCTTTATCTCCTCTTCCATATGTGTTCAATACTTAGGAGGGACTTCTTCAACTGAATCTCATGAATCACACATGTTCTTCAACATTATTCATTGATCTAATCAGAGATCAATTGGATCTTCTTCTGATTCATATGCACTAAGTGATAGTGCATGGACTCTTCAGCTCAATTCATCCACTTAGGACTTGTGGATGGATCTTCTTCATCTCCTCATGAATTGTCAATACAATGCATGGTCTTTAAACATGTTGTGACTTTGTATCCAGTTGATACAAGTTCTATGAACTTAAAGATCAGCTCAACAATCGTCAGATTTCCATGGAGAATGTTTCAACCACAATTTCCAATACCACTTAGTGAATCTCCTAAGTGACATGCATCTTAGTACCATGGCCATTCTCCTTCACCACCATCACCATCACATCCTTTGACATTCACATCTTGACTCCTTGACATCCATTCATTCCAAGACAACTTCATGCCTTATTGACAACAAATGCAACACAATGCACTTCAATCTCCCCCTTTGTATTTGTTGTCAATACACTTCTTCAGCACATATGAATGGGTCAATATGTGTGCCAATATTTTCTCCCCCTTATTGGCAATCAAATGCAAAGGTGTGGTGTGGTTCTCTTCCACAATATCTCTTCCTCCCTTCGAATAGCATCTTCTTGAAAAACACTAGGAGAGGGATGATGTCACATGTTCTTCTTTAGCAAAGAACCTTTAGTAGATCAACTCTAAGTCTACTTGGGCTAACCCGGTGTAGAAAACAAGAGTGATGTAACCAAGTGACTCAATGCTATCCATCATTCACTGTACATGTGAGATCATGCTCCAGGGGTTTGAAATTTTCAGATATTCAATGAATTTGCTAAATCCTGCACAACTTCACAAAACTCATTAGAAAGTTCAGGTGCAAAGATAAAGCTCCCCCTTTCATCTACTTTCTCAAGATGATATTAATTTTAGAACATCATCTTCTTCTGATTTGCTCCCCCTCAAGGGGTGCACTCCATTTTTTCTAAACCATCCTCCAGTTGAGAATGATCATCATCTTCAATTCCCTGCAATGTCAGCACATGTAAATACCAGAAGTATAAGGGAATAAGATGGAACCTCCTTGGTTCATCAATGTGAACAACAAGGTTGAGAAGATTCTCTCAACCGAGATGTCCCATTTTCACCAGTCTTCACACTTGCACATTTGATCTTCATTGATGATTGTGCTGGTGTGGATCTCAATTCATCTTCATGTGAAATATTCTTCTTCCCTTTTTCCTTAGCAATTGCCAGAACTTCATCTTCAGCTCTTTGTAGATCTTTGGCAAGTTGCAACTGATTTGGCCATATGACTAGTAAGTCACTTGGAAGTGTGGCCTCAGTTCTGGATATTCCACATGGTTCTTTTGATGCTGTCAAGCTACCTTTCTTAGGCAACTTGTTTTCAATCAATCCCTTCTGCTTCTTCTGGATTGATTGTCTGTTTGAGTCCAGTGTGCCTCTATTGAATTTCATGGCTTCTTTACAAAGATCCATGATATGTCCTTTCTTTCCACAGTAGAAGCATTTCTTCTTGGTGGTCCTTCTGGATGCATCACCCTTCTTGGATTTAGACTCCAAGGTCTTCTCTTCCTTTTTCAACATCTTCTTGGGAGCTTTTTCAGCTTTCTTCTTCTTGCTTCCCAAGGATTCCTTTTTAGCCAGGTTCAGTGATCTTCTCTTCTTTTCATCTTTGGATACAGTTGGAGATTGACATGTATCATTTTGACCACTTTTGCAAACATCCCAGATGTTGTCAAGCAATCCAAATCTGTTAGCAGTAAACAGATGTCTCTGGACCTGTGGATGCTGCTTCTTTTCTTCTGGCTTTCTCCCCCTAGGCATGGGCTTCCTCTGTGCTTTGGCATTCAGTGGATTGTACCAACAATCCTTTGCACAATGCCCATAGTTGTTACAACACCAACATTGACCCACAAATCTTGACCTCTTGTGTACTTCTGATTGCTGGGTACTTTTCTTGACAAGTTGTGTTGTTTCAGGAGAGCCCTGCTTCTTCACTGTCTTCATCCATACTTGTTTGGATTCATTCTTCCATCCTGCACTTTTAGTAGAAACACTTTTAGAAGCATCAGTACAAGATGGTATGGATGGTACCTTCTTTCTAGAAGATGTTGCACTTTTATTAGAGGATGTCTTTCTCTTAGAATCATCCTTCTCAAAGCACACTTGAGTAGCAACATTTCTTCTTACAGTTGTCTGGGAGGCTTTGGCTTTGGGTGATTTCTGATTTTTCAATATCACATCTAATTCTAAGCATTTCATGTTAAGGGAGTTCTTCTCATCCTCAACAGTTCTTAGCTTTCCTTCCCAATTCTCCACCAGTTGTTTCAACTGGTCTTCATGCACCTTCTGTAATTCAAGCAATGAGTTGTCAAGCTCCTTAACCCTTTTTACTTTGTCTTCTAGTTGAGCATCTCTGACAACCATTGATACTCTATGCCTCTTCTCCAGTGCATGGTAAACATCTTTGATCATTATCTTAAATAATTCATTCTTAGAAAGGCTTCTTTGCAATTCTTCAGCAGTGTCTTCATATCTTTCATTGCAAAGAGATACTGTTTCATCTTTGGCATTTACCTGCTTTCTGAGAGTGTTGGTTATGCCAACCCTTTTAGCCAATTGATCTTCCATTTCATTGGCTTCTTCTTCTAACTGTGATTTTTCTTCATGAAGATCATGGATTCCTGTAGCTATACACTTTGCCACTTCCATGGGAACTGTCTTCTGAAGATATTTGAGTGCACTCTGAAGATCATTCATTGTTTCAACTTCATCAAAGCTAGGACAGGCTTTCTTCATCTTCTTGGCCTGTTTCTTCTTTCTATTTTTCTGAGTCTTGGCAGATATCTCCATTTGAGGCTGGTCGCTCGTTTCCTCAAATCTGCACTTCATAAAGACTCTCTTGGATCTTTTAGAGGTAACCTCCCTCTGATACCAATTGAAGTGCCCAGATCAGTGTGAATCACTAAGAGGGGGAGGGGGTGAATCAGTGATCCCTTAAAACTTTTTACTAATTGATTCTTTATCAATTAAACCTCTATGGCTGGTTAAAGCCTCGATCTACTCTTCTTGTATCTCTCAACCTTTCCCGGATAATGCAGTAATGAAAAGGCACAGGACACAAGGATTTACAAGGTTCGGCACCAAAGGCCTACATCCTTGCCATGCACTCCCAGCATGGATTCTCCCATTATAACTTGTTTGAATTACAATGGTTGATACAGATTCCCACCGTATCTCTCCTGATTCCCACAGGAGGGTCTTTATACTGCGTCCCACAGTGTTACCAGAGTCCCACTGGCCTACTCCAGAATCCCACTGGAGACTTCCTCCACCCTGAGTCTCACAGGGGTCTTCTCCTGGCTGCTCGAGTCACACGAGTAGCTCTTCTTCTTGTTCAGCTCTTCAAGTATCTTCAGCAGCCTGGGATAAAGACTGCTGGCCTTGCTCTGTACCTCTGATCACTTGTGATGATCAGGTCTTCTCGTCTTGCTCAGGCTTTATCTCCTTCTTCTAAGGATGACCTGGCTTCTCTCCAATTACTGAATACTCAGACAAATGATGTCTTTAGATTCAGTCTGGTCCAGTCTCAGTTCACCTCAACTTCATGCACTGAGTGCATGGAAACTCTTCATCTTCATGCACTGATAGCATGGGTTCTCAATATCTTCAAGAACTGTTGTTCCTAGACTTCTCAAAATATTCTTCAAGAACTTTCAGTCTTGGTCAACTCAAACGCACACCACTGATTTAAGCTTGTTCAGTGTGCACGTGCATGCATGCATGC
Organism: Viscum album; assembly: GCA_963277665.1. Taxonomy (NCBI): domain Eukaryota; kingdom Viridiplantae; phylum Streptophyta; class Magnoliopsida; order Santalales; family Viscaceae; genus Viscum; species Viscum album. Next base: position 1,279,796,153 of record OY728127.1, read on the forward strand.
ATGCACTTTCCCTTTCCTCTTCTTGGTGCAGTAGACCCACAAAGGGTATAATCCTTTAAGCACACACCTTCTCTCTTCCTACACACACTTTGTTCTTATTGGTTACACACTTAAATGTGTGTTCTACTTTAGTGTGAGGTATCCTTCTTCTTCTCCTTCTTAGTGTGTACACACCACTTAGGCACACACTAAGGTTCGGCCTCTTTGCTCTTTGCACACACTTCTTTCACTTTTTGCACACAAGTGAGCTTGGCCTCTTCTTCTTGCACATAAATGGCTACGGCCAATCTTCTTGTTCACTATGCACACACACTGTCCACGGCGATGGTGTTTTCTCCTTTTAGCACACACACACTTGGTGTGTAATTCTCATCACCCGAATCTTCTACTGCTCATATGAAGGCGCGCAAGTGCTTGATGAGCCGTGACCTCCTCTTCTTCAACACTACCGCGCAAGCTCAAGGGAGCAAGGCACGCAAGGCAGCCGTGCAAAGCTCTTTAGCCGCAGTCGTGCAAGGTACCAAGGGTGCAAGGGCACAAGGGCCGCGCAAACACCTCCTGCCGCGCAAGTCCGCGGGCAGAGAAGGTAATGGCCTTGAGCGCGCTAGTGTGCGGCTCGGCTCCTTCCTGTCGCACAAGGGAGGCGCGCAGGGACCTCCTCTTCTCTTCTTTCGCGCATGGAGTGCGCAAAAGGAACCTCACGGAGCCTCTGATGGCTCCAGGCTTCACTGTCGCGCAGGGAGCACGCAGGGCTTCAACTTCGCGAGGCACAGAGTGCTTCTCACGGGACTTCTCTCTTCAGAGGATCAGCAAACATCTTCATGCCTCGGGTGCTCCTTTTATAGGCAGAGGAATCCTCAAAACATCCGCGGGATACAATCTTTGAATCCCCGAAGTTTTCTGGTATTTCAAGATTCTGAGAATCTTGTTTTTCTTTTTATTTCACGCGGGTTCTTTCATTTTTCTTTCCTCCTCGTGCATGTGATTTATAACGCATGCACGGCCTCTGTTTAAACCCAATCCATGCAAAGGCACGAACCCACACAAGGCCTCGCACCTTCGGTTTGCTTCAGACTTCTTCGAAATTTTCCATACGTTACATGCATGTATATTTTTATACATGAATCTGTTCAGTGTGGCCAGATGAACTCCATGGACGTCTTAGATCCTTCAGAGGTGGCCGGGAGCTCGAAAACTATGCTCGGGGAGCCACTGGTTCAGCGGGGGACGTCGGGTGGCACGGGGTGTCCTCGTCTCGAGCTCGAGGTGAAAGACGTGCCACGGCCGTTGGATCAGGCGTTTGAATATCCTCGGACGGCCTGGATCAGATCGCCTCGTCACGGATCAGATGTGCGGCCGAGATCTGGCGCGCGATCGATCGTGCGGCCAGGATCGCTCCGCGGAAATTTTTCCGCGTCCCACATCGAAACCTCTCGCGGTTTATCCGCGCTTTATCAATATGCCGCTGCCATCCAACGCTCAGTTGCACTTCTCCCCTCTCGGTGCCGCCCCGCACCGAGTCCTCTTAGCGGGCGCGCTCTTGCACCCACCTCTGCCACTCGGGCGCGCCACTGGCGCCCACTATGCACACACGGGCGCGCTATGCGCCCACCATGCGCTCCTCCGGGCGTGCCCCAGCGCCTCTGCGGTGTCTTGGGTGCGCCCTGCCACCCTGGGCTCGCCCCACGGGTTCCCCCTTGGGCGTGGCGCCTTAGGCCCACATGTGCCTTGGGGTTGAACCCTCAAGGTGTCCACGGGCTGGCCAATTTTTTGGCTAAGTAAATGTAAAGACTTTGTTAAAAACAAAGTTCTCCTCCATATAAAACATGCCATGTGCCAAGTGCCACTTCTCTAAGACATCTTCCTCATTTCTCCTTCTTCCTCTCTTCTTCTTCATTTGAAATTCCTCCATTATCCTCAACATGTATTCATCACTTAGGAATGGAATTCCAAACGGATTCTTCTTAATCTTCTTTATCTCCTCTTCCATATGTGTTCAATACTTAGGAGGGACTTCTTCAACTGAATCTCATGAATCACACATGTTCTTCAACATTCTTCATTGATCTAATCAGAGATCAATTGGATCTTCTTCTGATTCATATGCACTAAGTGATAGTGCATGGACTCTTCAGCTCACTTCATCCACTTAGGACTTGTGGATGGATCTTCTTCATCTCCTCATGCATTGTCAATACAATGCATGGTCTTTAAACATGTTGTGACTTTGTATCCAGTTGATACAAGTTCTATGAACTTAAAGATCAGCTCAACAATCGTCATATTTCCATGGAGAATGTTTCAACCACAATTTCCAATACCACTTAGTGAATCTCCTAAGTGACATGCATCTTAGTACCATGGACATTCTCCTTCACCACCATCACCATCACATCCTTTTACATTCACATCTTGACTCCTTGACATCCATTCATTCCAAGACAACGTCATGCCTTATTGACAACAAATGCAACACAATGCACTTCAGAATCGTTCAATGATTTTATTATTCTATAGATTTTATTGGAAGACTTATACAAAATATTTTGAATTCCTCTATTTGATATTTTATTCTACAAGAATAAAGAAGAAATGGTTCTTCTATTTTCAGGGAGAAATTTATGGGACCTCTAAACATAATTAATTTTGAATATCCTATGGAAGTGGAGTTGCTGCACCTGCTAGATATTTTTATTCTATATATATATATATAGTTCTCTCTTGTAAGAAATACAAGACAATACAAAGAGTAGGGGCTGTGAACTTTGAATCTGCTGTGCATTTTCAACGTTCTGTGACACTTTGCTTCACCACATGCTCAGTCTCTCAAGTGCTGAATTAATTCTGCTTTGACTACAATTTCTTTGACAAGACTTTCTGAACTAAACCTCAAGAACCAGTACCTATGCTTTAATATTTATATTCTCTTTCATCTGGTTCTGTGTCTCTAACACTACTTATCATCTGTCACACACACTCTATGTTTTCTGTTAATGCTTTTTCACAAAAAAGTATTATTTTTTATTCCTTTTCTCGGGTTGTGACTCTCGAATTCTAAATTCAGGATCTTAGGGTTGTGACTCGATGTATCTAAAGTCAAGACTGTTTCGTTTGTGACTCCCAATATCTAAAGTCAGGTTGTAAGGGTTGTGACTCCCCACACAAAAGTCAGTGTCGTGGTTATCCCTCCACTAGAAAAGGATTTTGTAATTGGGTTATGATTCCCCTTTAAATATCATTTTTATTGCACACGTATCTCTCGCCTAGTAAAGAGGTATAAGAGTAGAGTAGGCCCACTTTAGACTGAACTACTATAAAAAAAATCCGTGTGTTATTTAATTTTTCTGCTGATGATTAAATTTAATCATTAACATTGATAATTAATTTATTTGATTAAATTTTTTAATTTGGTCTATTCACCCCCCCCCCCTCTAGACCATCTTCCATTACCCTGTCTGATCTAACTAGATCATATTTATATGGGTCCTCAATTGGGTTTATATTGATCAATTATGTGAATAATAATTTGACTTTATTTGGAGATGATCATATATATATGAGATATTGTCTATATATATGGATTTCAAATATGATCTGATGGAGATCTCATGATTTATTGTTATATAGTCACTAGATCACGCAATTGGAAACCACAATTTTACTAATCCTAGAACTACTGTTGATGGGGAATCCTCTTTATTATGTTTTTTTAGATTCTATCTCTTATAATTACCTTATCATATGTTAATAAATCCATAGACACATTGATGAATGATTAATTCTTTTTTTAGTGAACGGTGGTGCATATGTGTGATTTGGATGTCTTTCATTAAGGAATCATAGATTTCAACTTCATTATAGTAATGGTTGGAAGTCCATACCATCGTGGATCCTTTCATGGTTTTTTTGTCATGTTCTTCTTGTGTAAATTCTTATATTATAAAACCTCACATGATAGGATTATTGGATGTGTATAGGGTGGGTTGTGAGGTCATACTTGATTATGGAATCTTATTCCTTATTATATCATTTATTACTTCTGTAATATTTCATAGACTGTAGTTTTTTTTAAATATTATATTCCATTCTATATTATGCCTTATATGTTATTTTTACATATCTTGTGGAATATTCACTAAATGTTTTGGTAGTATGGTGGTCCTAACAAATCTAATCATCTCCTTAGGGTGGGAGCATGGAGGACATTACAAATTTTTTGATTTTATACGTATGATAATTCCCATATGATATTGGAAAAATTTATCTATTTGTACAACTCTACTCCATTGTAAGATTGTTCATTTATAATCGTATAAACTACTATTGGGTTTCTTCCATGCATATGAATGAAAGATCAATGTCTCACTGTCACAAGCATCTATACCTTCACTAATCAGTATATAAGCATGAAAAATTTCTATAACTTGTTATTTAAAGGTGGAGGGAGTTCCTTAGCATGATTTAAGTGATGCAAATAACTATATATGACACTCTTTTAACAAGTAACTGTATCCAATATGACTAGGGCTTGAGTAATCCTACTTAGAACATGTTATCTTGGTAGATTATGGATTATATACTTACATACACATTAACTTTTCCATCATTTCATACACTTATATATTTTCGTGAACATATGTTTAGGATACAATGGTGTTTTTGTAATAGGTTATGTTCATAGCCTAAATGAGAATCTTAGTTTTCATTGATACATAATGGTAAAGGATTCGTAGAAGTATAAATTAATTATGGATAGTTATTGGGGAGGTTTGAGTAGTGAGGTATAAGTGGTACTAGGATAGACTTAGGGTGGTGCTAAATGTGCACCCCACTTTTACTATTTTACTTTTTAGTATTTTAATAATTTTTTAACATCCACACTAGAATTTTGTTAGAATATACTTACATAATCTGAATTGATATTTTTAATTCATTTATTTCTAATACCATATTACTATGATGTTTATCTGGATTATATTTTTGATAGTCATTATCTAGTGATTGATATGGTTATTGATGGTGTCATCCCCATATGTAACATTAAGCCCTATCCATGAGTTACAGTCATATTTCTTGTGCACAAATGAACATGATATTATGTGGAACTCAAGCTCATACATTGTGTCTCATGACTGGGTGTTACAATAAAACTTTTTCATTTTTTATTTGTTATCCAAATTTACTTCTACTTATAAAAAATCTAGAAACATGATCATAAATTCTTAAGGTACATGCAATGAATTCTGGGTTCTTACATATGTTATCCTACAAATTCATTACACCAATGACCTCATCTTGTGTCCATTAAAACTAACATCCTCATTTTATTGTTATAATCCCATGGGGTGAATTTTTCTTCAAAAATGGAATAATATCCTTCCACTTGGATTAAAATTCTTCTTGGTCCCCTTGGGTGACCTCAATTAAATATATTTCATTTTAATAAATAACTAACATTAATTTATTTTTTATTTTTCATCGACATTTTGGTATTATCATCTCAATTTATTTGTTTCATGATTTGTTGATTTAAGAAAAAAGCTTTCCACTTTGAAAACATTGATGGAAAATATCATATAGATTCTCCATTTTATTCAATTTCATTTAGAGGAAAATATACTATTACAATTCTCTTGTGTTCATTACATCAACATAAATTTTCATTATGGAGAATTTATCTTTCATTATCTTCCACGGAGGTACAAATTTTGACAATATTCATCTATCTTAAAAAATAATATTCCATAAAACCCACAATGAAAAACAAATCTTGTTTCCCAACATTTACAATAATTATATAAAGTATTGACACATAGTTATTTCCATTTATTTTTAACTTATTTTTTATCATCCATTAAAGATCTGAAATTTATAGACTTACTCACAAAATATATAAATTAATTTTTGGGTTTTCTCTATTTTTACCCATTATGGTTTTTCTAGAATTTAAATTCAATTTAGAACAACACTTGTAAATTGATTTAGTGAAAATAGCATATTCTAGAAAAAATAGTGCCTTATCCCTTGGGATTACGAGAGATTTTATATTGGATGATCCCTCCTCTTGTTTTACTTCTATATTTTCTATTTCAAATTCAAACTGAAGACACTTCATACTAAGAATATTGTATTCACCCTCTACTAACATCATTTTATCTTCACATACCTCTGGATTTTATCAATGTCCTTATCATGTTGTTGATGAATTTTTCTAATCACTTGATACAAATTATCAAGATCCATTATCTTTTCCAATTTAATCTTCGGTAATTATTTGTAACATTGATGATATACTTTTTTTCAATGTAAGGAACATTTTCACACGTACTTTAATGGAATATTAGTTTTTGTGGTGTCTCATGAGAAACTCATTTTATAATGACATTAAAATAACTATCATTAATATGTTAAAATAAATTTTATAATTGACATTATTCATGTGATTTTTACATGAAAATAGGTTTTGGTCCATCACATCCTCTTTTATTTCAGTACCTTCATCATGTTGGTAAATCTTCTCCTACATGTATCCAATAGACTCCCAAATATATGAAATAACATATCTATGATATCTAATCAAAGATTCCATCAAAAACAAACATGAATAATTAAATGATTTATCATATGATTCTATAGATATGTTATGTTCAACACATTTACATTATCAATCAAACAAAAATTATGGATAATAATATTCAGTTACATTTAATTCATCTAAAATGTGTGAATCACTAATGGAATAATTGTTTTTCATATTCTCAATTATATATTTTCAACCAATTTGGAAATGATTGATTTCATGTTTTTTATTGACACTTAGTTTCATCAATGGATAGAAACAATTATGTAGAACTATTCTAAGAAGTCAAATCCTTGAATAAAACTAAAAAATTGGGGAAAAAAGTCTCCTCCACATTGGAGCTGTGTACAGCATCGTTGCACCATGAGGCCATGAAACACCCCATGTTTTGAACCAAAATCAGTCTAGTTTTATGGGCCATTACAACACCCCATACCTACACATACCACCTGCATGCAAAGATCCTTCAACAATGGTCTCCTTTTTTCCTATAAATAAGATCATTGGCCTCCCTATTTGGAAATAGAAAAATTCATAGATATCCTATGAGATCATGTCATGCAACCCCTTTGATTAGGTACACCAAAAAACACTCAGTTAATTATATAATTTCTAAGACATGAGATGATTAAAGGGTGGATGTTTGGATCAAGGAGAAATCATGTGTAAAACATAAGTAAAATATACATGAACTCATCCTTCCCTAGTGGACAAAGTCATTTACAAGCTACTTTCCTTGTTAATGTACTGACACTATATCCATTCAATGATGCTTGAGGATACCCATAAGGCATAAACAATGAATTCCCAATAATTATGTGTGATTTTGTCCATTTATATGTATATTCAGTCCTCTATAGGTTCTGTGTGTGGCCTCACACATAGTGTCTTTGCCCTAGATTTGTTTTCCATACCTACATCCCATACCAGTGTAATCCACCTTGGCAATGCAGCTTCTCAAATAGCATTTAACCGCTCTTCTATGATATTCATGGAAGATCTTACCCTTTATTGGATCCCTTTAGTGAAAGGGACAAAATTGAAACCACCATTGAGGCCTCCTAACTTATATAATCATGGAAAGAGATGCATCATCATGTCCCTTGATCGAGTTTAAATACATAGAGTCAAAGGTTCCCCACACTTCTCTAGTTTGTTGTTTAGGGTTGTCAGAGTCCATGTGAGTCTAAATCATGAAATTCACCAATACCCTAGCCTAAAGATGGTGTTAATGTTTTCCTTGTTTTTATAGAAAAAGGTATGGATTTTTTCAACCCCTTCTCATCTCTGAGACCCAGAGCCTCAGTTCGGTAGCAGAGAGGGAAAGGAAGACACTTTGATCTCCTTTCACATCGAATAATATCATCCAATCTTACTAAAAAATCAATTTCAGGGTATCCTCTAAAGTAATCCCCTTTCCATTCTTTTATGATGTTGTAGTCTAGCTATTATCTACCTCCAGGACACTACAGTGTCCTGCATTCTTCACCTTCATTCCTTCCTTGTAAAATGAATATAGGGAAGGCTTGTTGCCTTAGTAACATTTACCATAACCATAGAAATAAACAGGTTGGTCAATATTCATGATTATCCTATGTATGAAAACAAAATAGATGATGGGAAGAAACAATTCTATCCCCTCTCCCATTGGTCATTATCTCCATGTCCACCAGAATAAGAAATTGGAATGGGTAGTCTTCATATCTATTTCTACAACTTGTTTCTCACACTTATCATGAATCACATGGGCTTAGAGTTTAGTAATGTTCACAAAATCTCAAAAACCCTAAATCACCATGGTAATCCTTTATAGGATTAGGCCTCAACTTCTAAACAACAAGCACTCACATTAGTTCTCTAAAAATGATATATGGGACACCAACTCATTGGTCGAGGTCAAATAAGCATCTATATAAGTATAAGTTCAAATTACCCCCATGAAATCATTCATAGGATTAAGTACCAACACTATCCTCTAAAAGGGTCATATACCCCTATGGTACATTCTTTCAGAGGGGACCCATAGGTGAGGATATTCATAATAAAAATACATGGGTTTTGATTCATTTTTCAAGGATACGCAGGAAGCCCTTTCATGGGTCTAATAATAACATAAATACAACTCATGTCTCCCTAGATGATAATACTCTGTAGTTCCCCACTATGTGTCTTAGAAACTAGAATCATCCAAAAAGTAACCATATATAGCGACCCAAAATTTTAATACATTACTATTAAATCATTTAAAAGAAAAAAACATAATATTATGACACATAGAGGATCCAACGGTTTAGTGTCTTGGGAAAACTAGGACTATATATAACAATTACAACATCGAGCATAAACTTTTTTGTTCATTTCTTCCTCTCTATCTTCTTATTGGCATTTGACCTCTCCTTAGTACATGTAGCCACCAGAAGATATATATAAAAAGAGGTGATCTAGAAGCCCAATAAGAGGATAAATAAAAACAATATAGCCTGAGGTGATAATATTCATAACATAGGCAAAGAATCATGAACATGATAAGAAGCATTAATAAGAGACTTGAAATGTGGCAATGCATAAATATGAAACATCATGTCTTAGAGGTTAACTTCCACACATGCTTTTGAACAAAGATATAATCATTTTCACACATAATTTCACTATTACACATGAGATTCTTCACTTTAACCAATGCATTGGAGTGCGGTATAATTCCGGGTGCACCAGTCACATTTAAACATTCATATTGCGATATATAATTCCTGGTGCACCCATCACATCATAACATTATCTTTTACCATGCATTCCACAATGAACATATAACATAAATGATCATAATTAACCCATGTAAATTAATGATTTTTATCTCATAAGAACACATTCACAAACATTGGGTTCCCAAAAGAATGAGGGAAGAACATCCATGTAACAAGAACTGTCAATCTTGAATGAGAAGTAAAAGGTGTGTTCTTGAAAGAAGAGTTCTTTTGGAAAACATTTGGGTTTTCATAAATACCAGTTAAAAACATGTATATCCCATAAAAGGAAATGAAATCATGAAAAAAATATTTTTAAGGATTAACCATATCAAAAAACAAGTGAAAGAGGGAGAACCCAAAGGATGAAAGTTGGGTTCAAGAATTTCCCCTTATCTTGTATCTGAACTCTTTCTTCTCTTTAATGTCCTACATAATGACATTATATTCATTAATTAAAATTAAATAAGATTTTATACCCTAATAGGGGTAATTTTGGTTTAATTATGTTATTTTAGGGGCCTTTTAATGAGTTATAGAGCCTATAAAGATTGTGTGGGATTGTTCGCTTTTATGGTTTTCTTGAGAGCATCACATGTATTCATGAATTGAAGTTTGTGTAGAACATGGGTAAAAATTCAAAACATATATTACATGTTATTAATGATATTAAATAAGTTAAAATGATATTAATTTTAATTACATTTTATATCATGTGGATAAATCTTTATATAGGAATTTAATGATGATCGTTTGGGTTAATTTGGGCGGTTTTTCGACCACAACGAACTTGTTTTCTTTACTAATATAGTAATATGTACATAAGTTAGTTCTGGAACATAAAATAGGATATAAAACATATATAATATTCTGTTTCAACCGTAAAAAAGGTTTCATGACCAGATATGTAGGTAGTAATGGAAAAAGAAAACATGTCGTTCTTGAATGTGATGGATTTACACCTTAGGAACAATGTTTTCTATTATAAAATAAAAGGAAGAGGAAAAGGGGGATGGATGGTACAATATACCATTAGTGTCATAAAATTACATTATATTAATGATACTAGAGTTAAAAAATCATTATTATATAGATATGTTGGGAAATAATAAGAAAAGGACTTGAAATTGAAAAGGATTAAAGGAAAGAGGAAGAGAAATTACCTTGAATACTCCCCTTGAGATCCTCATTAAAGGGCCTAATCTTGGTCTTTTGATGAGACCAGAAGATCTTGGAAGTAGGGGAGTGGATAGGGAAGATTATTGTTTAGATTTTACCCAATTATTGAAGCTTGAGAGGTGTGGTTTGGCAAGGGGAGGGGAGGGGTTATTTATACATGAGGGGGGAGGTGTTTTTAGTATAAAATATTAAATAAAATAATATATCAAAAGTTAGAATTGTAATAGTAGTTTTTGACCTCCTAAATCATATATTAATATAATATATTCCGTTTTGGGCTTAAATAATCTTTGTAATTTGAAATTCATTAATTTATTAAAAGGAAAGTGGAAGAAAGAGAGAAAGACACCTTAAGAAATCACCTTTTGACTTCAGGATATTGGAAAGTTCTTTTTAGGTTTGAAAATTGATTTTATTGTATTTTAAGGAACAATTTATGAAATTTAATGTAATTTATCTGAACCTAAATACTATAATGTTAATTTCATCATTACATCATTAATTATGCAATTTACGATACATTGATTATGCGAAAAACTGTATTTTTACTATTCACCTAATAATTGAAGTATTTTAGAAAAATCCCAAAATTTTACCCTAACCATTTCTCAACGTGTAAAATCCAAAAATGATGTTCAATTTTCAAAAATAATTTTCTAAATATGATTAATTTAATATTTAATTAAAATCACAATTTACTTGAAAAAATACAGTTTTTAAAATTACAACTGAATTTATAATGCTTTAAAAAATTACGTAGGGTTTTATAAAATTATATAAAAACAACAAGAAATAGATTTTCTAATTTATGAACGCATTTTAAGAAAATAAATTTATTTTTAAATTAATTTATTAGTTATAATTATTTATTTATAACTTACAAAAATTCCAAAACATTTTCTATTGTCAAATTGTCACTCTCTAAGATGCCTAAATTTTATTTAGTTATTCATGGTAAGGTTACTCTTATTTGGAAAATTTACTATTAATAAGGGTTGTACAACTATTCATAAGGGTGGGTTACTATTCACAAGGGTAGGTTACTGTTCACAAAAATTAAGTCTTCCTTATTGGACCGCAAATATCATCTTGAACACAACAATGTATGTCAGATTATCAAAATTCCAAACACTGTAGTGACAAAAATATTTTTAGAGGCCACTTAGCACTTAGTGGTTCATTATGTTGTGTTTTCATGAGATTTTATGACATTTTATTATGAAGTTAATTTCCGTTGAAATACTTTGGGTCATTACATTCTTCCCCCCTATTGAAATTTCACCCTCGAAATTTCACTTGTCACAAAGAGGTGAGGGTACTTCTTCTTCATCACCTCCTATGGTTCCCAAGTATCTTCTTCAAAATTATAGTTCCTCCACAACAATTTTACAAGTAGATTTGTATTGATACGTATAACCTTATCTATCTGGTCTAGAATCTCTACTGGATTCTCCTCATAAGAGAGATAATCTTCCAATTGTACCACCTATGAGTTTAGTACATGTGAGGGATCTTGTATGTACTTCCTCAAGAGTGATATGTGATAAAAATCATGAACTTGGGCCATATTCAGTGGAAGTGAAAGCCGGTAGGCCATAGATCCTATACATTCAAGGATTTCAAAGGGGCCAATGTAACTTGGGCTTAACTTTCCTTTCTTCCCAAATCGCATGACTCTCTTCCATGGTGACATTTGAAGGAAGAATTTATCTCCAACGTCGAACTCCAAATCCCTTCGATGGTTTTCGGCATAACTCTTTTTAGGACATTGAGCAACTTTGATGTGTTTCTAGATGACTTGAATCGTCACTGCCATCTCTTCCACAAGATCAGGTCCAAGTATCTGTCTTTCTCCAACTTCATCCCAACAGGTTGGAGTTCTACGTCGCTTTCCATACAGAGCTGCATATGGAGCCATAGGAATACTCGAGTGGAAGCTATTGTTGTATGAGAACTCAACCAATGGGAGATATTGATCCCATCCACCTTCAAATTCTTGTGATCAGGCTCGTAGCATATCATCAAGCATCTGAATAGTCCTTTTAGATTGGCCATTGGTTTCGGGGGGATAGGTTGTGCTGAAATTTAATTCATTACTCAAACCATGTTGAAGGCTCCTCCAGAATTTATATGTGAATCTTAGATCATGGTCAGTGAAAATTGATATTGGAACACCATGCAGTCTCACCACTTCCTTCACATACATCTTTTCAAGTTGTTCAAGTGAGATATCTTCCCAAATAGCGATACAATGGGAAGTCCTGGTGAGTCGATCAACCACAACCCATATCACATTATTTCCCTTTGACATCTTCAGGATACCTATGACAAAGTCCATAGTAACATTTTTCCATTTCCACATGGGTATTGGCAATGGTTTTATCAACCCTTTGGACTTTGTCTACTCTGCATTTACTTGCTGGCATACCAAACACCTTGAGATATATTCTGCGATCTCCTTTTTCATGTTATCCCACCAGAAGTGTTCTCTGAGATCATGGTATATCTTAGTTATACTAGGATGGATATAGAATGTTGAGATATGTGCATTGTCTAATAGATCCTTCTTTATCCTAGGTGATGAAGGCACACACAGCTGCGTTCCAAACCAAATCACACAATCATCGTCAGTATGGAACTCATGTCGCTTCCCTTCCTTTACCGCATTCACCCTATTTTTTATCTCCACATCATCCCTTTTTTCTTCTTTAATCATCCCTTGGATGGATAGTTTCAAAATCATTTGGGAAAGGTAGGGTGTATCCCCTGCCCTTATGATTTCAAAATCCATGCTTTGCATATCCAAGAAGATAGGGTCTTTCTCAATCCATAACATGGATAAAGTAGTAGGTTCTTTTCTGCTTAGAGCATTAGATACCTTGTTCGCCATTCAAGGATGGTTGTGAACAAAGTAATCGTAATCACTGATTATCTCTATCCATATCCTTTGACCCATGTTGAGTTCCTTTTTTGTGAATTTATACTTTAGGCACTTGTGGTCGATGTATGTGTCACACTTCTCCCCATAAAGGTAGTGCCACCAGATTTTCAAGGAAAAAATCATAGCTACAAGCTCTAGATCATGCATCAAGTAGTTTTTCTCATTTATCTTCAACTATCATGAGGAATAGGCTATCACATTATCATTTTTCATGAGTACGCAACCCAAGCCTTTCTTTGAAGAATTACTATATATCGAAAAACATTCTCCACTTTTCGATAGTGTGAGTATAGGTGCATTGATCAGCCTTCTCTTTAACTCCTTGAAGCTTCCCTCACATTCTTCTATACAGACATACATTACCCCTTTCCTTGTTAACTTACTTAGTGGTCTTTAAAATCATGAGATGATTCTCAAAAAACGTCGGTAGTACCCATCTAATCCAATAAAACTAAAGATTTTAGTGACACTAGAGGGCATGGGCCATTCCTCAATTGCATTTGTTTTTGAAGGATCCACATAAATTCCCTAACTTGTGATCACATGTCCCAATAACATGAATTTCTTCATCTAAAAGTCACAGTTTCTGAACTTGACATACTACTTCTCCTCCCTCAGTGTTGCCAACACAAGTCTTAGATGTTCCTCATGTTCCACCTTTTTCAGGGAGTAGATGTGAATATCATCGATAAAAACTACCACAAATTAGTCAAATTAATGTCTAAAGAGTCTATTGATCAAATAAATAAAGATTTCAGGGGAATTAGTAAGTCTTAAGGGAATCACTAGAAACTCATATTGTCCATACCTTGTACAGAAGGCAGCCTTCGGAATATCTTCCTTCTTCACCATTAGTTGATGATATCCAGAACGAAGATCCACCTTTGAAATGTATTTAGCTCCTCTTAACTGATAGAAAAAGTCGTAAATCCTTGAAAGAGGATACTTGTTCTTTATGGTGATCTTATTGAATTCCAGATAGTCTATACACAGCCGCATTGTTACATAATTCTTCTTTACAAAGAGCACCGGCGCACCCCAAGGTGATGCACTAGGGCATATGAACCCTTGTGTCCAGATTTCTCTTACAGATGTTTCTTTAACTCCTCCAGTTTAATAGGATCCATCCTATAGGGACACTTTGATATAGGAGTAACTCCAGATATGATTTCTATTGAGAAATCTACCTCACAATCCGGGGGAATTCCATGTAACTCTTCAGGAAATACATCATTGTATTCCCTCATGATGTGCATTTTGGTAAGGTTGGAACCTTCCTTGGAATCAACCATTTGGGTGATGTATGCTTCTTCATTGGGAATCAACACCAACAACATGGATGGATTTTTCAAATGAGATTCCTGATCTTCCTTGTATTTGTAAAGGATCATGGTATTTTTTTGGAATATGAAAAGATATTTCGTTTTCCCAATAGTTGATATGTGCTCTATATAATGAGATCCAATCCATTCCCATTATAGAATTTAATTCTACCGAGGGAAGTATTACGAGATTCTCTGGAAGAATCTTCGCAGATACATCAATAGGAGAAGATTCAAATACTTGGGTTGCAATGATTTCACCACATGGTGTTTTTATAGATATCTCTACTTCAAGGTTTCAGGGCTTTGATTCTATAGTTCTAGGAAACTTTCAAGATATAAAGGAATGTGTAGAACTAAAATCAAATAAGACTTTCTCTATTCTTGAGTGAATAGGATGTGTACCTTGTATGACATCATTATCTTGCCCCACTTCTGCAGTAGTGATGGCATAATCATTTTCGTGTTCCTTTGTCTTTGGTGGCTACTGATATTGATTACCCTCTAGAACTTGAGGTTTAGTGCACAGGCTTCCATAGTGCCCTAGCTCCCTACAGTTGTAGAATTGAACCATGAATGGTTTTCTCCTTTATTCTGCCACATTCTCTTACCTTTTTAGGTCTTTCCAACACTCTTGAGAATGTTTTCCTTCATTCCCACACATGAATCATTTCCTCATCCCTTTTAGGCAGTTCCCATGGTGAAACTTCCCACATTTTTGGCATGTGGGTTGTTTATTTTTCTTCCCTCCTTTATCCTTAGATCCACCGGCTTGAAACTCCTTCTTTCATTTCTTATCACCATAGCCATGGGACCATTCTTCAAACTCCATATCCACTTTGAGAGCACACAGAAAAACTTCTTGATAACTCCCAAAGCCTCAAATTTCAAGAGACTTTCAAAGGAGTGGTTTTAATCCACTAAAGAATATATCAATTTTTCTATCGTTATTGATAACAAAACCTGAAGCATACCAAGAAAGCCTTGTGAAATTTTCTTTGTAGGTTGTGACAAATTCTGCATATTTTTTCTTCAACTCTATGAATTCACTCTCTATATTCTTAAGAAGAGTTCTTGGGAAATACTTATTAAGAAACATAATATTATTGTCTTCCCATTCAATCTCTTCAATTTCCTCCCTTATCTTGGTGTTCCTAATAAAAGCCCATCATTGATCAGCCTCTCCATCTAGACGATAAACGGCTAGTGTCACCTTCTCCATCTCAATACAACGAAGAACAAAAAAGATCATCTCCATGGAGTTGAACCACTGTTCCGCAACTCGTGGTCCAGAATATCCACTAAAAGTCGGTGGTTATTGCGGTATAAAACATTCGATAGCAAGTTTCTCCCTCTTTGGTGAAGGAGGATGTTCCCCATTATTATGGTTATTGTTCATAACCAGAGATAATTGGGTAAGCATCGCCATAATTATTTCAACTCCACCTCCCGAATTATTGGGGATTTTGTTCGGGCAATCTCTACATTGGCCCTCACAAGAGTTGTTGGCCTGGTTTCTCCTGGTTCCCAACATTTATCTAAAATAGAAATGGTTAGATCAAAACAGAAGTCAACAAGTCGTGAATAACTTATTCATTTGTAAAATCTATAATAAAATCATAACATAAGGGATCCCTATGTAAGGAGTCTTATGTTCATACTTGTACTTAGTCTCATGCTAGATGTTTTCTCTATGGTTCACTAATCTGAATTCCCAAATTAACTAAAACTTTCCTCTAATACAAACTATAGAGACCCAAAATTTTAATAAATTACTATTACATCATTTTAAATATAGGCAACATAATTTTATGACACATAGAGGATCCAACAGTTTTGTGTCTTGGGAAAACTAGGACCATATATGACAATTACAACATCGAGCATGAACATTTTTGTTCATATCTTCTTCTCCAGCTTCTTATTGTCATTTGACCTCCCATTAATACATGTATCCACCTGAGGATATACATCAAAAGAGGTGATCTAGAATCCTAGTAAGCAGTTAGATAAGAACAATATAGCATGGGTGAGCATATTTATAACTTAGGAAAATAATCATGAACATGAGAGGAATCATTATTAAGAGACTTGAGGCAATGCATAAAAATGAAACAACATGTATTAGTGGTTAACTGCCACACATTCTTGTGAAAAAATATAGAATTATGTTCACACATCATTTCACATTTACTCATGAGATTCATCACTTTACCCAATGCATTAGAGCACTGTCTAATTCCGGGCACACCCATCACATTTAAACATTCATATTCCACTATTTAATTCCGGGCGCACCCGTCACATCATAAAATTATCATTTATAATGAATGACACAATGAACATATAACAAAAATGAAAACAAAATATTCATGAAAAGTAATGGGTTTCATCTCATAATAACACATTGATAAACATTGGGTTCCCAAAAGAATGCGGTAAAAATATACATTTTACAAGAATCGTTAATCTTGAATGAGAAGTAAAAGGTGTGTTCTTGAAAGAAGATTTCTTCTGGAAAAAATTTTGTTTTTCACAAATACTAGCGACAAACAATTATATCCCAGAAAAGGAAATACAGTGATGAAAAAATTATTTTTAAGGAGTAACCATATCAAAAATGGGTGAAAGAGTGAGAACCCAAAGGATGAAATTTGGGTTCGAGAATTTCTCCTTATCTTGTATCTGAACTCATTCTTCTATTTAATGTGATGTATAATGAAATTATATTCATTAATTATAAATTAAAGAACCTTTTATACCTTAATAGGGAAAACTTTGGTTTCATTATTTTATTTTATGGGTCTTCTATGAGTTATAGAGTTCAAAAACATGGTTCGGGATTGTTCGTTTTTATGGTTTTCTTGAGAGTTTCACATGTATTCAGGAATTGATGTTTGTGTAGAAAATTGGAAACATCCATAAAATATATTAAATGTTTTTAATTATATTCCAGAATATAAAATTATCTTAATATGAATTACATTTTATACCATGTGGATGAATGATTACATAGGAATTTAATAATGATCGTGTGGGTTAATTTTGGCGGTTTTTCGACCACAATGAACTTGTTTTGATTACTCATCTTGTACTATGTACATAAGTTAGTTCCAGAACATAAAATAGGAAATTAAACATATATAATATTCTATTTCAACCATAAAATTGGTTTCATGACTAGATATGTAGGTAAAAATGGAAAAAGAAAACATGTTTCTCTTAAAGGTGATGGATTAACACCTTACGAACAACATTTTCTTGTATAAAATAAAAGGAAGAGGAGAAGGGGGTTGGATGTTATAATATCCCATTAGTATCATAAAATTAATTTATATGTATGATTATGGAGTTACCATACCATTTGGACATAGATATGTTGGGAGAGAATAATAAAAGTATTTGAAATTGAAACGGAATTAAAGGAAAGAGGAAGAGAAATTACCTTGAATCCTCTTATTGAGATCCTCCTTAAGGGTCCTAAGCTTGGTCTGTTGATGGGACCATAAGCTCTTGGACATGTGGGAGGGGCTAGATAATATGCCTGGGTAGAGTTTAGATAATTCTTGAAGCTTGAGAGGTGTGGTTTGACAAGGGGAGGGGGAGGGGTTATTTATACAAGAAGAGGGAGGTGTTTTTAGTATAAAATATTAAATAAAATAATATATCAAATGTTAGACTTGTAATAGTAGTTTTTTGACATCTTAAATAATATATTAATAAAATATAATTCTTTTTTGGCTTTAAATAATCTTTATAATTAGAATTCATTAATTTATTTAAATAAAAGTGAAAGAAAGAGAGAAAGACACTTTAAGAAATCACCTTTTGACTTTAGGCTTTTGAAAAGTTCATTTTAATTTTGAAAATTGAGTTTATTGTATTATAAGGAACCATTTATGAAATTTAATATAAATTTACCGAACCTAATGTTATAGAATTTTTATTTCATCATTACATCATTAATAATGCAATTTAGGATACACTGATTATGCGAAAAACTGTATTTTTACTATTCACCCGAAAATTGAAGTATTTAAGAAAAATCCCAAAATTTCACTATAACCTTTTTTTGATGTGTAGAATACAAAAATTAAGTTCATTTTTCAAAAATAATTTTATATATATTATTAATTTAATATTTAATTAAAATCAAAATTTAATTGAAAAATACAATTTTTAAAATTAAAACTGATTTTATAATACTGTAAAATTACATAGGGTCTTATAAATGTATATAAAAACTAGGAGAAATAGATTTTATTATTTATGAAAAAAATTTAAGAAAATAAATTTTATTTTAAATTAATTAATTGATTAAAATTAATTATTTATAACTTACAAAAATACCAAAATGTTTACTATGGGAAAATTGTCACATTCTAAGATGCCTAAATTTTATTTAGTTATTCATGGGTAAGGTTACTCTTATTTGGACGATGTAATATTCATAAGGGTTGTACTAATATTCAAAAGGGTACGTTACTATTAATATGGGTAGGCAACTATTCACCAAAAATTATTTTTTTCTTATTGGACTGCAAAAATCATCTTGAACACAACCGTGTATGTCAAATTTTCAAAATTCCAAACACAGAAGTGCAAAACATATGTTTAAAGGTCACTTATCACTTAGTGGTTCATTATGTTGTGTTTTCATGTGATATTATGACATATTTTTAAGAAGGTAATTTCCGTTGAAATACTTTGGGTCGTTACACCAAAGAATATATACGCCATACATCTAAGGGTACCATTAATGGAATTCATTAAATAAATATATATTCTTCCCATTAATGGAGATCCTCATATACATACATATTATTCAAATACTCCAAGAATTACAATATTTGATTACTAATTAAAGGTCTATTCACATTGTACTTGGGATTTGAAAAAATATTCTTGATTATGTCTTAAATCTATAAGAGTGTCCCAGTCTATGCAATAATTTCCCCCAAAAGGGTGTGATGAGCTAGACCTCCCATCCACTCGACCGATGAGAGTTCATTAGAATCATCAGCCAAAACCATGATGAGGGCCAACCTTTGGGAAGTAGGTCCTCATGGATATAGTCCCATTGGTTGTTTCCAAATACATATAGGAAAAAATTTGATGAACTTGGTGAGAATACATGACTCAGATGATAATGTCACCAATCTTTTAGGCCCCCCTTCAATCTCAAATGAGTGAGGGACTAGATTAATAATCAATTATGCATGTATTCATCTAAATTAGATGATTCATTGATAAGTGTTTTCTTTTTACTAATTATTTTTGTACACCCTTCCATGAAATCCAATAAATCCAATGACTTCCTCCAAGCTGTCACTAACCAATGAATTTGACACCACTAATGTTGGGTCATCATCATAGTAGAGGACACCATCGCCAACCCAACATCTTCAACATTGGGTCACAATTGTTCTCGTTTAGGAATACCACCATAACAATAAAATCTTGACCCATGAGGCCACTCAAAAGGTCATTCAGCATATGATTCCTCATTTGATGTAAAAAAATAATGATTGACTGCCCAGATGAACGCGACATCGATTTCCATAATTAATTGTGTTGGGAGATTGTTTTGAAATGTGACAACAATTTACACATATAACTATTGGAGGTGGATCAGAAGGCTGTTTGAGGCATATTCTTTAATACACTAGGTTCCTTGCAAGAGGACCCTGTAAACATTAACCACCACCATTGTCACACAACAGTGAACCCTCAATATAATGATGGGGTTGTCCTTGACCCTGGTTATCTTGACCTGGGATCAAATGATGGCCAACTAGGGTTAGAGACTATCATATATGGAGATGTTCTGTACCCATATCTCATATGGATAAGGCCACCAAAAAAATATAGTGGGAATTTTTTGATGGGAACATACACCTTCTTTCCCTAATTAAACCATCCAGCAGACTCCACTGGTCGTGCCCATGAAAGCATGTCATTCAGATCCGGTGGCCCACCATGAGGAGAAACATAAACATTTTAATTACCATCAAACCTACTGGAAGACACATCTAGTATAATTTGGTGAATCCCTTCAACATGTTTCTAAGGAATGTCACATCCAGGTGTGCACACCTGTTTGTAGTCATCAGTCATACCAGTACTCACATCTGGTAGTAGTTGAATAAGTAAGTTGGAAGGTCCCTATAACAAATGAGGACCATACCCAACTCTCTTTACATGAATGTGAGTACTGTCAGCATCCACTAGAATAAAACTTATGATAGTAGGAGTAATATACACCTAATTTAGATATAGAATGTGGTTATATACTCATTCTAATCACTGAAGTCACCACGCACATCCAGAAAGTGGTGAAAGGGTAGACATAAATCCATACCCATATCCTAAAAAACTATAAAAGTATCATTACGGTAAATATAGTAGTTCCCAAAGTTAAGACACAAACATTTGTCCCCTTGAATGGGGTGATTAATCAACCAATCATCATGGAGTATACATATACCTATTCTCCCATCCAGTAGTGTCATCATGGGAAAAATCCCCAATGCTATATAGATATCTGGGCAAGGAATATATACCCATCCCAATTCGAGGAAACTTCCCCATATCAGTGGCTTCTCCATGGATGGAACAATTACCATCCCATGAAAACAAATTCCCCTAGAATTTTGATCTAGTCACTCAGAAGAAGTCATATGAAAAGAAGCCTCACCAAATTTGATTGGAATCTAAAGATCGTATATATGATTCTTCTTTCTTTAATTATGAATTTTGTGAATCCCTTAGGAACTTATCTATGGAAGGTCATGATACTACATTCCAACTACCAAGACATTGGAGTAGTAACAGTAATTCTAGAGGACCAAATTAGGCACTTGTACATGAAATCATGCTTTATGGATATGATATAATCTATCTCGAGATCCCATATCTAGATGAAAATCATGTAAAAACTTTTCATGAATAGAAGACAAAAAAAATATGGTTTTCATTCCCTTTCTGGAAGCTACCACTATATTCCACCCTATGGGAATATTCTCTACCAAATTTATCTACACATGAGTGATTCATACTTTCAAGAAGATCCCCTTGGAAATGTAGTGACAAGAAAACCCTCTAATTGTGAGGAACTTGAGAAGTAATGGAAAATAATGTCTGATGAATTGTTATAGGAAAGTAAATAACATTCTCAACAGAAAGACTACTTGAACAGAAAATCATTCCCTGAATCACCCTCGGATTTCTTGTATTTCAACATGATAGAGGCAATATACACCAATTCTACCATTTTTGATTAAGAAGTAGGAAACATTCTTCTCTGATCAGACCTAGAAAATTAATGTCTACAAAAATATGGGGAAGACATACTAAGTATGTGAAAACATTTATCTAATTATTCCATTGAAATCATGTATTGGAATCCATAAAACTCTTATTATATTATTCTAGAGGCATTGTTGGATTATTTTGAACATGACATCTGCCTCAACATAAGGAATACTCTCCATCACCCGATGGTCTGAGAATTTCCTTATGAGGAATACCAAGAAAACATAATGGTAGTGGAAGGGTTTCATTTCCAAATTGGCTTGTCTACCCTCCTTTCTATGCAATAACCAAAAAAGGGTAAGTAGTAGAGAGCCCTTCAGCATGAATGCCTTAGCACAGTTAGAAGAATCTTATAGATAGTCACAAATTACCCATCCATTGCTTTCATTAGAGGATGGGGTGAACATAGAAAATCTCACTTTACTTCACACCCCAATGAGAAATTTATTTCAGATATCATTTCATTAATTCTCATAGCATTAGGACGACATTAGAAAATAGAGTCTCTTTATGACCAAGGATAAGCTATTAAGTAATAGGCCTCAACGCAATCTCCCTTGCATTTGTTCTTAAAAGAGTATGCTATTGAGGAAATGTTATAAGAGGCATTTAGGAATGTTCAGCCAGCCTCCCTTTGAGAGGAGTATTTCTATCGAATATCAGGTATGTAAATGATACCTAATGGTTTAAGGAGTTGAGTTATACAAGTGCCTACAAAATGATCCTTCTAGCCAATGTACAAACAAGACTATGTAAAATCTAAAATTGATCTACTGTACTGGCAACTACAGTAGTTCATAAGCTTCCCTAGCCCACACAGCTATGGTATTTTCAATAAATTCTTTGTGACTAGTCAACTATATCTAAATAGTGGTGGAATCAAAATATAAACTGCCCTAGGACTCAAGCCTAGGTGATTTTTATCCTCAATGACCTCCTACCCAGGGGAAATCATATTTCCTCTGATTAAGGGAAAATAACCAAACTAAATCCTCAATTTTATTCAATAATATTGATTAAAATCCCTCATTGGGGGTGTGCATGAACACACTATATGGAGACTCCCTTCATGTTACAAACTATTAAAAAACTCCACGTGAGTCAGAAAGGGGAGGGCAATGAATTTCATGTATTTTATATCTAAATTTTTAGAAAATTATATGGGACTAGTTCGAGACAATGTAATGAGATGGAACATGATTCCAAGGACTGAGGTTCTTGAAATAAATTTTCAAACTATTTTTAT
This sequence comes from Viscum album, assembly GCA_963277665.1. Classification (NCBI taxonomy): domain Eukaryota; kingdom Viridiplantae; phylum Streptophyta; class Magnoliopsida; order Santalales; family Viscaceae; genus Viscum; species Viscum album. The sequence continues at coordinate 1,279,819,479 of OY728127.1, forward strand.
ATTTATTAAAAATAGAACACATGTACTAGTTTTGTAACTTTAAAATGTGTTCCTATAACTGAAATAAAAGGGCACCATTATGATCAGAGAAGCGTGTTTACCTTAGTTGAGGCCTAACATCAGCCGAAGTGAGTCATATAAAATGTAAATTAATGGAAATTTTAACAGAAAAATAAAATATATGTAAAAAGTTATTTTATTTTATTTCTTCAACATTTCATAGCAACTCAATATCACTGCGATGCGGGGAAGAAGCAACAATGCAACACAACATCTTGGCAACACTAAAATGCATACTAAAAGATGAAATGTGTTAACTTGTTTCCTCCATTAATCATAGGTAGGGACCAGCATTAAAAATCATAATGCTTGATAATTTCGCTAAAAACCTAGGAAGCTCTCTCATAAAGACAACATTTTAGAGATCAGATCTCATATCGAACACCGACGAATGACAGATCAATTATGTTCATGGATGAATCACCATGAAAAAATAATTTTATCCACCAAGTGATCCTTTTTCATGGTAGGGGGTTTATTTCAATGTTTTTATTTCCCCATTCTTGATTCCAATGAATAACGCAGACCAATCCATGAATAGGTTGATCTGTGGTTCGAATGTTCTTGTGGGATGTTTATAATATGGTATTAAATGGAATATGTTAGATTATTATTCGTCTACATAGTCCTACTAACATGAATTTCACAAGTCCGACATGGAAATTACCATTTTTTATTCAATGGGTGATCTTTTTCTTATTTCTCTTCCTCATTATTCTGTTCTTTGTCAGAGGACCCTCGTGTTTGTGGAGTGTTTTTACAGATGGTTTAGAATGTTATCAGACACCTAGATTGACGCGGAGAAGATTTGGAATACATGAAAGTGAAGGTGAAGACTAGATTGTTGAAATGGAGTTAACGATTCAATGAACGGACCACCACGGAAATGGCGACGTCCTGCATATGGGGAATCTACCACTACCAGGGGTGGTGGCTCTAACAGTGGTATGAGGTGGCACAACCATACGATGGGAGGAACTTATGGAATATCAGTCATGGGAGGTGGAAAGGGCCATCAACTCGATGGTCGATGGTGGCCATGACCAGACGTTGTAGGAGGTCACGTCATGCGGCTGAGGGACTTGGTCCAGCTAGACCATGGGTCGGTCACGTGGGGGACCACTGTGTTGAATGTGGAGTCTACTCTATGTTGATCCAATGTGGATGTGGCACTGGCCACATCCAGTGGACCAAGCCACTCCACAACAAGCAGACCATGCGGGCCATCTTGGCCAGGGGGGACGGGATGGAGCGAGGTGGTCCAAATAGGAAGCATGTTGGGCCCATCTAGGATAGGCCATGCCCAGCGATATGGGTTGTGCTTGGCAGGTTGGGTCAAAACCAATGGGTCTTTGCGTGTTTGGTGGGACAAGGGGTGGTCGGGTTTGGTCAGTTCGACCAGGTCGGACCAGATCCAGACCCCACCATCCCCTTTTTAAATAAATTCCTTTAACTCTCAAATAATATGTATATTTGATAAACCATTTGTGGTGTTGGGACCCTCATGATGAGGTTTTCCTTTTCAAATACTCTATGTGACCTTTTTTGGAGGTTTTCATATGACTTATTGGCTCTGGGTGTACATGATTGTAGAAAAAGTGTGCTAATGACATAATCATGTGACCGGTTGTGGAAAGGGCACAGAGTTGGTATTCTACGAAGACACAGAGTTGGTATCCTATGAATGCATGGAGTTGGTCTGTAGTGAGGGTGTATAGTTGGTATCATGTGAACATGCAGAACTGGTCTCAAGTGAATATACGGAGTTGGTCTCTTACCATGGTTTGATGTTGGTCTCTAGTGAGGGCGTGGAGTTGTCCACCTGCGAAGATGGGAAGTTGGTCTCCCACGTGGGTGCGGAGTAGGTCTCCAGTGGAGACCGTATATATCAATGGATTTTCATATTTCTAGAATTTCTTATTATAATTATATTTTTATGATATGACTCTAGTGACCCTATTGAATGTTCTTATTCGAGGTTACACTTCATATACCTCTTTGTTACTCTTCCTTGTGTCTTACTTTGTGACATACCTTTTTGGTTATGGTCCCTACTGTTTATTGTTTTAATCACCCCTAAATAGGATTTTCCCTCACAGGTCATGTCTTGTGAAAAGGATCGAGAACTTTGACGAAGCCCATGCTAGGCCGGAGAAAGGTTGTGCTTCAATGAGGCATGACAGATGGGGTACACTTCAGGGAAATTCAGATAGATTACTATTCCTACCCTTTAGGTATGTTTTTCTACAGATGCAATCTAGGTTCTTGTACTTTTCTATTTCATCTAAGATTTTGTTCTATCCCATTTACATTACTATTTTATATTATTACTGATAGTAGTAGTCTTATTGGAATGAATACTAGTTTAATCCGCATTTTTAGTTTATTAATTTTTCTTGTATATTGGTGTGTGTGTGTGTGTGTTGGTATGTAGGAAAATTACTCCTCTTGGTGGGATATGACTACTCAGTGCTAGTCACCTGCCCCTGGCCTATGGGAAGTGGGCTTGGGGTGGTCACAGCATGAGCCCCAAGGGACAGGTTGTGACAGAGTGGCATCATTGGACGGTTAGTTTTACATTGGTTTTGGTGAAAAAATGTTAAGTGTTTCTAGTTCAGCGTTCAGGATAGAGAACATAGTGTTGGTGTGGAAAGAAATGTATCCATACACCAGGTCCTTGAATTATTCTTTCTAACTCTTTACATTAAAACACTAGTTTCATGTGAAATAAAGTGTTCATGCATCATATAGGAATTGAGTGTCTTCTCATGTACTTCTTGAGTAAGAGACATATCTCTTGGTATACTCCATTAAACGTGGTACATCTTGTTCAGTTTCAGGATTTTTCCCCACAGGAATCGATCCAGGATTCCAGAGCATGACCATGAAGATGGTCCTCTAAGAACGAGGCATCAGTGTAGGGACCGTTTCCAAATATAGAACCTCCTAAGGTGTACCAATGATACCACAACCCAGAAAGTAGTTGTTCCTATTAGTGTTACCGGTAATGTATGCACCCAGGCTCAGTATGTTTCATGAGTTTCAGTGATAGCGGCCTACAATGTTCCCAGGTGAGATAGATCCTTAGCTATTTGAATATTGGTTGGAGGTGGTTAGGTGAATTTTCCACTTAGTGAGGACCCAATATTAACCAGATGGGATTCTTAGCCAAGAGTCTTCTATAGGGCTCATCAAGGAGATGGTGGATCTTGATGATCCATATGCACTACGAGGAAACCTTCTCCAGGACATACTTTGAGAGTCGCTTCATCGAGAAGTTATTTATAGTGAGGTTATACTCTTTTCACATACATGAGCTATTACATCTATAGAAGGGAAGTCGGATGGTGGTAGAGTGCTCAATGATATTCACATATCATTATAGATACACTGTAGATATGGTGAGGGACCCACTCTTTAGGGCCTGTACATTTGTGAAGGGACTATGGCAAGATAATAGGGTGTTTATGATATCTATTATCATCACTATTCCTGATGGGGTGATATAGAGTGCTCTACTGTTAGAGAGATTTCATCCAGATCAAACACTGGTGGTGGGAGCTACCATCGAGTGTCGTGTTGCTCGGTCTTGGGTAGCAGGTACTCAATGGCTAATGTATGGGTCCAAGAGGACCAGATGGACACTTGGATGACACCGAGACATGGTATTAGTGGTGTATAGATTTTAGGTACGATCATGTTGGTAAAGAGAAGGGTTGTGATACACGTACGACGATCGGGGGAATATGGAAAGAGATTGTCCAACCAGCTGTACCACTAACTAGGAGATGGTCAAGGGATTGCTGAGGCAATGATGGAGGAAAGAATAGGGCAGTATTCTTTCCATTATATGTGATAGTGGGGCAGGATTAGTGCAAGGAGGTTGATGAAGGTTTGAGGCACTACCACCACAACCCACAGATTGTCCACCACAAGCCCACGGAGGAGGTGTATAGTGGTGATGCCAGCTCCAGGTGATGGAGGCTTACGATCCTGAGAATATCATGATTATTAGAGGTAAGATATATGTTTTTTCCACCCATGATGCTATTTTTATAGACATGGGTACAATTCAATCTTTTATTTCCATGACCCTTGTTCGATACATGATGATTCTAGTGGAACCGCTGACTCCATCCCTATATTTAGAGACTTCTACATGAGGATATTTGATTATCATACACTGATGCCAACAATGTGACCTTACACATGGGGGTGAGTATTTTGGTTGGGATATCTGGTTGAAAACATCCGGACCTTATGATGTCAATCTGGTTATGTATTAGTTATCCATAGTACATGCTTAGATTGAAGGTTTTAGGTGCACAGTGTAGTGTGTCAATAGAGATGGGACAAGATTTTCCATTATATGTGAAAAGGAAACTAGAATAGTTATAGATGGACAATCACATAGGAGGGTTCATCTAATCACACATTAGTTGGAAAGCATGACCTTAGGTCATGTGGATGAGATGGGCCCTCACTTTTCAATAGTTATGGATGAGTACGAAGACATCTTTCCTGAAGATGTTCTAGGACTACCTCCTCTCAGAGAGGTATAATAATACATTTAGCTACACCCAGGATGTAATAGATATCAACTCTAGCATATCCAATGTATCCCATGGTGCTTCATGAGTTGATGATATAGTTGGAGGACTTGTAGTGTAAGGGCTTCATGGGACCCAGTATTTCACCGTGGGCAGCCCCTATTTTGTTTTCCAAGAAGGACGATAGGAACATGAGGTTATGTGTGTACTTATGGTTCCTAAATTAAGTAATTAAGAAGAATAACTATCCACTACTATGTATTTATGACCACTTCAATTAGTTGAAGGCGTCAAGATGGTTCTGGATGATAGACCTCAGATCAGGCTATTAGCTGCTTCAGGTGCAGGTTGATAACATTCTAAATATGGCTTTCAGTTGTCACTATGTCCACTACGAGTACATAGTGATTTTTTTTTCATGACTAATTCCATAGAATTGTTCATGGGAATCATGGATAAGATCTTAAATCCTTACATATAATAGTGTGGATTGGTCATTATTTATGGAATCCTAATGTACTCGGCTTCTGTGGAAGAACATGTGATACACTTGATGATGGTCCTAAACTTAATATGAGAGCACCAACATTATGAGAATCTCTGGAAGTGTCAGTTCTAGATATGAGAGGTAGAGTTTCTAGGACATATCATTTAATATTCTAGATTTGTAGTAGATCTAGAAAAGGTAGAGGCGGTGCTTTCTTGGGAGCCACCCAAGAGCATGACTAAGGTGCAATGTTTCTTTCAGTTTTCTTGGTACTATCAGATATTTGTGCTTGACTATTCCAGACTAGAATCACTTATGATAACCTTGACATGAAATTTTGAAAATATCATATTGATGGAGAAGTTCCATATGATATTTTTGCAGCCGAGGTAGTGTTTGAAAAGTGCATCCATCATGAGATTTCAAGAGGATGGTGTCTGGTATGTGGTGTCCTATGTTGCATCAGTTACCAGGCGTGGTTGTGTCCTGATGTAGGGGATATATGTGATTTCATACAGTTCATAGAATTTGAGACCAAACAGTTATAACTATGCAACCCATGATCTGGATTTGGATGTTCTAGTATTTGCATTGAATATGTGGTGACACAACCTTATGGGTGATCAGTTTATCATCTACTCATACCACAAAATTCTATGTTATATTTTTTATAAGAAGAATTAAAACCTAATAAAGTGGTGTCAAATAGATTTACCCTAGTACTATTACTTTCTTATAGTATATACATCTATGAGGGGGAATGTGGTGTAAGATTCTATCAAGTGAAGATCAAGTTCACAACTTCTGAATGGGGGATCAAAGCAGTTGGCTTCATTGAAGATATCATTCATAGATGGGGATGGAGCAGTTTATCTTTGGTCGATGGTATTTACGCTTACACTCTTAAAATGATTTAGAGAGGCACAACTCATAGATACTAGCTATAAGACTATACATTCTCAGATGTCCACAAGGCATTCCCTGAGGGATATTCGAAGGGTGGGGAGAACATAGTCCTTTTCATAGGATGTACAATTTTAATAGCGGTGTTGTTGGATGATGTGTTGAGGGAATTCCATACACCTCCATTGGTGGTACATACAGGTTTGGAAAAGTTGTAACCTGACCTCCGACATTAGTTTCTATGGTCGATGATGAAGAAGGAAGTTATAGAGTTTGTCTCTAGATGCCTCACCTCTCAATAACTGAATCCTATGCATGAGGTTCTAGCACGTTTGACTCAACCCCTTGAGGTTCCATAGTATAAGTGGGATGAAATATATATGGATTTTGTAATGGTATTTCCATGTACATCTAGGGGTACGATACCATATGGGTGATCATTGACCTGCTCCCAATGTTGTCCAACATCATTGGGATTTGGCAACATGGTTTGGTAGAAAACTTGGGACGCCTCTAAGTATAAAATATAGTTCAAATCAATGACTTCCCATCTACCATAGTCTCAAATCATGACACGTAGTTTACATACTAGTTGTGTATGGGATTGAAGGAGGAATTTGGGACTTCTCTGCGCTTGAGCCCAGCTCTCAACCTGTAGATAGACGGCTATATGTATCAGACCATTTAAGTCCTAGAAAACATGCTATGGGATTGTATCCTTGATTTTCTCCACAGTTGAGAGGATTACATAACTCTAGAAGATTTTATATAGAAAAAAAATCTATCACACCACCATTAGTATGGAACCATTCATGTCCTTGTACGGGTGACCCTGCATGTCGCCGCTTTTCTGTACTGACCTCGGAGAGTTGTCACTCATGTGCCTGGAGTTGGTACATGCTACTATAGAGAAATTGTAGGTCATCCAAAAGTAGATGAAGACTGAATATATCCATCTAGAGTTATATAATGATATGTAAATAAGGCCCTTGTAGTTCGAGTAGGTAGATCATATAGTCCCTTGGGTCTCTTCTAGATGTATGATATTGTGAATTGGTTGGGGCAACAACTTCTCTCTGAGGTTCATCAGACATTATTTGATACTACATAGAGTGGGTCAGGTAGCATACCACTTGGTTCTACCTTCAATGTTAGAGAGGGTGCAATATGTCTTCAATTTATATCATTAGAGGAGATTCGTACATAACCCATTACAAATCATTGACTAGTCCTAGATGGATGTTGATGATGGGGAAACTTTTGCATAGTTCCTGGTATAGATAGAGGATCGATATGAGAGTACTCTATATGGGTGATCGATTAATCCAGTGAATGTTTAGTGGTAGCATACAAATCATTACGAGAGAACATGGGACTAGGAGTCTCTGATTCATGCCTTATATCCCCATTTGTTTTTAGCCCTTATTTTTGATTTCAGGGACGTAAATCCCAAAGTTGGGTATAATGTAATGTCCTAAATATTCCATATAATTTTTTTCAAAATTATATGGGATTATTTTGAGATCATGTGCTAAGATGGAATGTGATTTCAGGGCTTGTGGTGCCCGAATTAATTTTTGAATTTTTTTATTTTTATTAAAAATAACACACTTTTATGGTTTTAGTAACTTCTAAATGGGTACCCATATTGGAAATCAGAGGGAACTGTTGAGCTTAGAGAAGTAATTTTATATTAGGAATGGAATAACATCAACTGATGCGGATTAGGTGCAAAAGATAATTATTGGATCTTTTATGAGAAAAATAAAATTTACTATAAAATTTTATTTTATTTTATTTCTTCAACTTTTCCTAACAGATCTGCATCACTGCGATGCAGCGACTTAGTGGTGCTGAAATGAAACATCATGGAATCACTGAAATTCATTTAAAATTATGAAACACATTAACATGTTTCCTCTATTAATCAAAGGTAGGTATAGACATTAGGATTCATAATGCGATAGAATTTATCTAGAATCCTTGGAAGCTATCTCACAATGATGACCCGTTAGAGATCATAGCATAGATAGAACACCAATGAATGATGGATCGAGGAAATTTATAGAAGAAACAAAATCATTGATGAATTATATACTCCGACTGAACTTATTTTCTTATAAGGTTTTTATTTCACATTATTTCTTTCCTAGTTATTGATCCCAATGATGAATTCGGACTAACCCACATATAGGTCGATTTGAAATTCGATTGTTCTTTCTGGATGGATAAACTGTGGGATTAAAATGAATACATTTGATGATTATCCTTTTTCGTAATCCTACTAACATGAATGGAAAATGTAATACAAGAATAAGGACATGGTCTATTCTAAGTGTGATCTTTTCTATATCTCTCATCCCCACTTGGGCATTCATTGTGGGTAGACCCTAATGGTCTTGGAGTGTTTAGCGGGTGGTTCTAAACATGGTCGGACCCCATAGTGGTGCCAAAAAGATTTGGAACACACAAAATTGAAGGTGATGTCTGACGGTTTTCAATTATGTTCCATGTTCGAATAACAGTCCTCTATAGAGATAGTGGTAGTCCATAGAAAAAGGAGACACCACCACCAGTGGTGCGTGATGACGCCGATTTTGGTACGTGGTGGCGTGGCCCCCTTATAGGACGATCTTGCGGTGCAGTAGCCGTGAGCGGCAGACAGGGTCTCCAGCTCGACTGTAGGAGGTCGTGTCATGATAGAGATGGTCATTGTCTAGTTTGATCGTGGGGTAGTCATATGGTGGACCGCCATGTGGAATGTGGTAGCTGCCCGTGTTAACCAGGTGGGGATGTGTAACTGACCATGTCTAGTGAACCGTGGCTATGCACACCACAAAGAACAGGCGGGCTGGGCAGGAGCGAGGCGGGCTGGACTGGTAGCTAGGCGAGCCGGTAGTGGTCTGGGCCCAGTCAGTCGGGTTGAACCCGGTGGGTCAGGTGGGACCCAACATGGGGTCACGTAGCACCCTAGTCAAATCGGGTCAAACATGATCCTAATCAGGCCAGTACGACAACATGGGTCCAGATCCAGACCCAACTAGTACCTTTTTACATAAATACCCTTATCTAAAAAACTGTAAGACTATTTCATGAGTAATTTACAATGATGGGATCCTTGAGACGAGGAGGTCCTTTTTGGATACTATATCGTACATTTCATGGAGGTTTCCATAAGACCTATTGGACTGAGGAGTAGGTGCTTCTTCAATGAGCTCAGTAAAAATGAAATCCTATGACTAGATGTGGAAAGGGAACAAAGTTGGTGTTCTTGCGAATATGTGGAGATGGTATCCAAAGAAGATGTGGAGTATTTCATTAGAGAGGTCACACATTTGGTGTCCCTTGATGGCACAGTGTTGGTGTCCTATGAGGACATGGAGTTGGTCTCTAGTGGGGGTGCAGAGTTGATCTACTACAAAGATGAGGAGTTTGTCTACTACGAGGGTGAAGAGTATGTCTCCTATGGAGACAAAAAGTCTCGATGGATTTGGATATGTCTATACTATCTTAGTATATGTATCCTGATACGATATGACTCTAGTGTCTCTCTTGATTTTACTTCCTAGAGGGTACACTTCGTGTTACTCTTTGGTAGTCTGCCTTGTGTGTTTCTTTGTAATTTACCTTTGTGGTTTTGGGTCCCTACTAAATATTGTTTTACTCATATATACACTAGTTTCACATAAATGTGTAATGACTTGTGATGAAAATTTACATATTTATGGAGTCCTTGGTGGACCGGATATAGGAGGTTATTCAGGGAGGCCCGACATATGTAGTACGCTTCAGCCACATCCATACAACATACTCTACCTACCCATTAGGAAGGTTTTCCTATAGAAAATATCTAGGAGCATGAACTTTTCTATTTAAGTTGGGATTTTATTCTATCCCATTTAATTTATAGTTTTGTGCTATCAATCTAATTGGTGGTCTTAGTGGCATGCATACAGGTTTACTCTGTGTTTTTAGCTCAGTACTTTTTCATGGAGAAAGGTGCATGTATACATGTAGTTATGAAAATGAATCCCCTTTGGGGTATATTCCTTTTACGTTCTAGTCACCATCCCCTAACCTATGAGGGGTAGATATGGTGTATTCACAACATGGGAACTAGGATATAGGTCATGATAGACAAGGCCACATTGAGGGAATTGAAAGAAACAATCCTACAAAGACATTAACTGAATGTCTGCAATTGGCTTTGCATCAGGTAATGTTGTCAACGCTACCCCTGCAGACACTGAAAAGCATAAAGCTAGTTTGTAGGAGGATCCATACGAAGAATTAGTTATCTAGGATGAGGTCCATAGTGAACCAATTGATGTTGGTGTGCATACCTGAAAAGGAACTATTTCCCTGAATTTGGACACTCCCTCAGAAAATCCACCATTACCCCCTCAAAAGGAACTTAATATGTGTAATGGTAAAATAATTCCTCACCTCCCATATAGAAAGGATTGACCCCCTTCCCTAAAAAAATATTTCTCAACATAAGGAGGAATTGATGGATTTGAAAAGACTCAATGCAGAGATACTTTATAGTTGTCTTATTTCGGAATATAATCTGTATCTAGGCCATAAAATCCTTCCATCAGATGTTGTACCTCAATAGAGAGTGTTTATTAAAAAATATTGAACCAGTACGGAACATTCACCCAATGTGAACTATCATGGAGCAGGATATTTGGATTCCAAAGTTGTAGATCAGGAGTTACTACTTTGGGGGGTGAAACCAGAACTGGTTCTTGTACATCATTACCAGCCTCTCCATATAGGCTCCCACAATAATTCAAACCAGTACCTCCACTAATGGCCATGCCAATAGCCACACCTTGTCAAGCCCTAGCTATGGCACATGCTCAGGTACCGACACAACCCGTCCCTCCCCAAATACATTTGAACAAAATTTAGGGATTAACAACTCAATTTAAAGTAATATAGGAATAAAGTGAACCTATATATTGTGAGAAGAAGCCTTAGACAAAGTGGGTATATCCAACTCCACCGCAAAAAATTTTTTCAATACCACATTTTTTATATTAACTTGTTTGTGATACCTAAAAGATAACATGACATATTTCATATCCTGATGAGACCCCATGATGGGGGCCCATGAAAAATGAGAGTTATTTAAAAACTAGTTATTTTTGTAATAATTATTGGGAATAGCTTTGGTATGGTACATCAGATTAGCATCTCTGTAAATTATTAGATGGGAGAAACCCCAAAAGAAGTTCACATTCTAATTCACCTCAATGATACCAAATATGAATGACCACATCCTCCCAAATAATATGTATTGAGAGAATGAAAGAGTCTCCTACTTCATTTCTTAGTGGAAATTATTGAAATATTCTTTAAAACATATGATCCCTCAATATGAATCGTTACCCATTTGAATAGAAAATATTCTGATGAGTAGGGAATGATTCTTATCGCTATAAAATAGACTGGTCAGTTTCAAGACCTTAATTTTATTTCTCAACATGTGTATGATTCCATTATAGAGAACAAATTTAAGTCCTGGGTAATTCAACTCACCCACGGAAGGAAGACTGGGTGGGTAGTGGTCGTACTGGTTAAACTCCAACAGTCCCATGTACCCACTCCCACTCTAAATCTTATGCCCTATCAAGTATATCCTATTCCTCAATGAAAATAGAAACATCCACCTATTCAATATTATCAATGGGAGAAAAGAAGAAACCATTTTTTTGATATTAAGAACAAGGACAGTTATTTTGGAAAAAACAAAGTCCCCAGTTACTTAATATAAACACTATAAAATAACATAATCATGTTACCAATTCCAAGGAAACCATTTAATGATGGGGAAAACTATCTACTAAACTATATCCCATTTCATTAAGCTTTGGGAAATAACATCAAAAATTGTTTTTCATCAACAAAATATTACATAGCATGGTGTATTAAAATAATATGAACCTAAAATATTGACTTACTTAAGTGTCTTTTGATTCTTTCATTTTCCCAGAGGATGACTGTGAATGGAAAGACACTAACAAAAAATGAATGAAGAAACTCATCAATTGGATGGTGAGGAAGGCGATTATTCAAACTCATGTTATCCTTAGGACATAGATGAAATATACATAGGATAATTCCACCACTTCCACTTAAACATGGATGACATCATTAGTGACTCGGCCCTCTAAAATCCAATCACCCAAAATGTTATTGGGCCTAGATATTATGAAACACACAATAGAGGATGATCTATTTACCAAAAAAAATTCATATATGACTCTGGAAAACATCATTCCTACTATTTCAAGAAGATTGTCTCTTCCCCGCCAAATGACATAAAAAGATCCAATCCAGCAAGTAGAATCCTCACCAAATGAATATTTGATCTTCATATCCTTTAATGGTTCTAATATAATGGATCCATTTTCATGTGAGGAGTGTGATTATGAATAAAAACTACCTATGGTCAACTAGGGAACAAAGGAAAGAGGTTATTGATGTCGAGGACATATGGGAAGATATGGTCATTCCATGAGTCAATAATCCAATAGTTTCCATTATAAAAAATTCTATGTAGCTAAAACTCATGGGAAGGACCTCTAACATGCTCAATAGAAACAAAAAAAGGTTCCCTAAATGTTTTTGTATCTACCCTAACATGACAACCTTTGAAAACGGATTGGGGGGTAAGTAATCACCTAACAAAATTCTATTTATGGGTAGACCTATCCAACCTCATCTGTCAAAAATGGAACCATCCTCACTTCCCATTAAAATGACTAACCCATCCATATCCGGTATATAATCTCTAAAAGATCATGTAGGATAAAACTCCCATGTTGGGAAATATAGTATTCTATAACAAAAAAATATGACGTTATGAAGAAGTTATCCATGTTAATGGACATGTTTTCAATCCTATATGACTTGAGTCTTTCAAAATGCCTCTATGAATAACTTATAGAGGATTTTTCAAGCCATCAAATGTTTGAGGTTGATGTAGCTGATGCTGAGGTTTAATGAATAGAGATTTATCCCCCATAGTGACACATGATAATCTATTTTATAGATCAGGATGAGGATGATTTCACATAATGGAATTATAGACCCTTTTATATATCCAATGAGATAAACAACATCATTATCTAGTGATCCATTATTGAAAAAATCATAGGATTCCACCTCATCACAATCTAGACACTTCGTAAGTTGGGCTTCAATGATTCTCACTTTTCTCCTCCACCATGATGTTATAGGTTTATGAAAAGAATCAGAAAAAACCAATTGGAATAATTATAATTAGAACTCATTTTAAGGATCTTTTGTTTGATTCATAGTTCACAATGGTTAGATAAGATACTGCCTTCAATTTTTTCTAAGGAAGGCCTTGGATACATCAACAAGTAGTTATACCCTCATCATACCACCATTACCTCAAATATTTTTTTAATGGTCAAATATGGACATTTAATGGTGATGAATCTCCTTTCATATCTTGTGAATCGATGTATATTGATGTGTGATTTTATCAAAATGAGGTAAAATAATCCATTAAATGCGATGTTTCATGCATAAATTCCCCAAATGGCCTGAGGAAAAATAATGAAAATCCTTTCAAACTGATCCACATTGAGTATGTGTTTCCCATCATTCATGTGGAATGAGTGGGCCCAAATTCAAACTTACACCTAAAGGCACCTATTTTTTTTATTGTGACGACTGCTCACAAAATCAATAGAGATACTGATATCCCTCTACGAAATGATGAAATCCCAAATGAAAATGTCTATGTTCCATTCCATGAAGTTCAACATACTCTTTCTCTTCTTGCTAGGCTATAATGGGTTAACATATTAGTAAGAGGTAATGAGGATAATAATTATCAATCCCTTTCTTCTCCTTTACAACTTTGGGAAGGTCTCACATCATCATGTGAGCCAATTATTATAGCTTTGTCTTCTAAATACCTTTGTATTGATTCCTCCTTTAATTTCGGGAATCTTGCTCCACCGCCCACTCCTTGGATAGATTTAGAAGTGGTAAATCATGGTGAAGAGGATGTGAAATAAGGATAAGACCTCAGATACACCACATTAACATTTTAAAAAGGTTTCCCCACTACTATGGAGGATCTCATGGAAATAAACCTAAGTATATATAAAGATCCAAGGCCACCTTTGATCAGTGTAGTCATGAATTATGAAGAGAAAGTGGTGTATTATTATTTATTGGAATGGAACATGGACATATTTTCATCGAATTATATAGAGATTATAGTCCATGATAATGAGGTGACCACCCATCATTTCGGTATTCCCTAAAATTAATAGGGATGCAATAAGGCATCCAAATGAACACATTTAACTCATGACTCCAAAATTGTGGTCGACGTAGACAATCTAATCAAAGAAAACATCATTTAAAAAGTGTAATAACCAAAATGGATTTCCAATATCATCCTAAAAAATAATAATACTGTTAAATTCAGTGTTTCTGTCTACTTCATAGATCTCAAATAGCACTGTATGAAGATGACTTCCAAGTCCGAATCATAGAACTCCTGATCAATGTGATAGCTTTTTATCAAGCACTCTCTTTCATAAATGGACATTTAGGGTAAAAAAAAATTTTAATGTCCCTAGAGGATGAAGGATCCACTTATTTCATATCCCCATAGGGAATATTCTTCTATCAGGGATTCCATTAGGCTTGAAGGATGTAGGTGGAAAATACCAATTTGTTAGGCATCACATCTTGAAACGTTTGATGCTGTAGTTTATTGAATACTAGATTAATGATATAGAGGTTAAGTATAATAATCATTATAATCATCTAGTGGACATGCAAACCATCATTAAGAAATTGTGACAACATTGTATGAAGATGAAACCCTTAAAATGTTCTTTTGGGGTAAAATCAATGAAGTTCCTTAGCTTTTCCAAGCGTTATCATTGCATCGATATTGATCCTGAGAAGATAGAATACATCTTTAGCATGACCCCCATCAAAACCTAAAATAATTGAGAGGATATAAAGGACACATGGAATATATTTTTAACATCATAGGTATTCTTTCAGGGAAATGTCGTCCATTCCGAAAATTTATTAAAAAAGTGGTGAAATATCAGTGGACTAATGACTATTAGGAGGAATTTGAAAATATCATGATGTAACTATTAACCCCAATGGTGTTAATGCCTCTTGTAAAAGGAATTTCAAACATTAATTATGTGATAGCCCTAGATAAATCACTGAGTTATTTCCTCACAAATAATAATGATGTCCGTCCTAAAAATAGCCTATATTATCTCAATCAAACCATACTTGTTGCTGATACTCATTATTTTGATATAGTGAAAATATTTCCGGCATTAATAATTATGGTAAAAAACTAAGACACTATCTAAAACATCATGATGTTCAACTGATATCTCACTTCCATCTACTAATATATATCCTCTTCCATCTTATGTTGACCAGAAATTTGGCATGGTGGGATGTTGTTATACTATTGTCTGATATACAGTTTTTGATATTTAAAGCAGTAAAAGGATAGGTCATATAAAATTTAATTACAGAATATCCATATGAAGAATTAATGTCTTCTAATACTGAATTTATAGATGATTAGGTGTTATCAATTCAAGATGGCCCCAAAATATGGGAGATGTATTGTAACAGTGCATCCTGGAGTCCAACAGGGAAGATAATGGAAGGCCCAAACTCAATAAAATCAGGATAGACATTATGATTATTTCTTGAGAGAAAACTATCCTACATTATTCTTTAATTATATTATAATTATTCATAAATAAATAGGTGGAATATCCGGAACTCGTCATAGGCTTAGAACTTGCACACAAAGTAGTAGTAGACCACTTTAAGGTGAAAGGAAAAATTGAGTTGGTGATCTATCAAATCAGTGAGGTTTTGTCCATTAGAAAAGAGGATTTAATTCAACCATGTGACTATGTCAAAGGTTTGATGACATAATTACACTCAAATCTAAATTTAATTCATACCTAGTGATCATAGAATTCCCTGGTTGGTGTGCTGGTTAATGTAGCTAATGCGTTGTAACATCCAAATTAGGATGAAATAGTAATTACGATAGCTCATCTCCAAATGCTCTCATCCTATTTAAAAATTATAATAAAAAAATTAATGATGTTATTCACATCCTAGAGTCATATCCATCCACCTTTTGGATGATTATAATCATGGACTTTGTTCAATATGGAATTCTCCCACCAGATATATCTGTAAAAGAACAAATATGGTAGAGAGCATCAAATTTTACTCTTTATGATGGCCCAAATTGCTAGAGAGTACTTTAAAAATGATGATTGATGGAATTATCATCAGGTTTATTCATGGGGAAGAGACTACTTACATCATGAAATAAGTACACACAAGAGACTATGGTGCCCACTAGTCAGGATATAAGCTCTTCATCTACATCTGGAGGATGGGGTACTATTGGACTAATAGGACAATGTATTTGTATTGACCAATGATTTACATACATGGAAATTACATTAATTTTGAATAATATAGAAGATATTACCAAAATTCACACCCAAAGACTATATTAGTTTATTTTATTTGGAAATTGGGAACACATTCTACTAATTTGGTAAAAGATCTTTTGAATATCCCATAAGGATCTTCTACTTTATTTCTCTTAACTAAAACCATTATATATTTTTGTCTGAGTAGGATACTCATGATGGAGGTGAATTGAGTTCAAATAAAAAAGTTCTGTTAAATTAGTTATTTAAAAGATTCCCCAATTTACAAAAAAATGGCACATTTAACCAAAGTAGTATATTTATAAATGTTTTTAATGTTTGATTAATTTCTGAAAAGTTTGATTAATTCTATGTTAAAACAATTTGAAATATTTATTTATCTTTTTAATGTCATTTAACAAATTGATACTAGTTATAAAACCTATGTATGAATAAAAATCCAAGTATGATTGATATTTTTATATGAAATATAAAAATAGAAAAAGGAAAATTTGAAAACAATGAAAAATTAAACAAGAGGTTCAATATCAACCAGAAAACTAGTCTTCTTCACTTGTTGATCACCTACCAATGATTAGTTTATATAAAATTACATTATCCTCAGCCTGGATTGGGGTACACAATTTCATATAAGCTATCCTGGTCTACTAGAACTCTACCACAATTATTCTTGTGAACAAAAATAACCAGGACACATAAGGACCACTTCAATAATTATACATGGGAGTAAAATTGTGTGGTAAAAAGACTAAGTGTGGATATCTAGCATACTACATCTTAGTTCATTATATAGTGTGTTTTTTGATATAGAAACCTACAGTGATGGACATGTGATAAGAATACACAAAAAATTGGAAATAATAAAATTTGGATTAGAATTCTCTGAGTGTTGTGCTATGTAGTTTTGGACTACTTGGATATAATATGTGTGAAGCTTGAGTCCACTTCTAGAAACAGATAGAAAAATAGAGTGTCGTGAATACTCTATGTTTTGGTTTATAGTGATGTAATATTCTCCTTGATGACCCTCTTCACAAAGGATTTTTTCTTGTAGGGATTTTGTTACTTTGGTTATCATAAATCCTTCCTTTCTCAAAGCAAGCATAATGATTGTTATTCTCTATCATGCTACTTTACTGCTTGGTCTGGTGTTTTTCAAACTACTCACACATACCTTTTTCTTCTCATATGTTTTAATTTTTTTCTATAATGGTGGATAATAGGAATACTCTAGATGTTTTATAGTACCTCATACCTCTAACATAATAGTTAATTATGTCTACAAAAATTCATAGAAGCAATCATTAGCATTAATTAAACCAATATGATCATTACAGAAAAGTTATATATTAAGAGTCGAGAAATTTTTTCCAAGTGTTGAATGGGGGTCATATTATCAGTAGGTCACATTGTTAGTAAGTCATCCTCTCATTAGGTTAGTGAATCAGTATGTCAGACAGTCGGTGACATACACTATCTGCATCATAGATTTCATAGTGACTAATATTTTTAGTCAGTTGTTTTTTCAGTATGTTAGACTATCGATGAATCATACTTGTATTGTTGGCTCAACCTATCGGTAGTTTGAAGTGTATGTGAGTCATTTCTGCCAACATCTCAGTAGTCAATAGTTCATACGCATAGAAATTATGATTCACAATGTTTTTAGATCAAGTATCTATTGGTAGGTAATGTCATTAGTATCTTAGAACTCTATTGGTACGACATGGTGTTAGTATGTTCAGTTTCAGTAGCTCATCCTTTGTCAAACTTCTTTGTATGTGCTATCAGCAGTTCATTTGTTAGTAGGATGGATAATGGTGAGTCATACATATCCATTTTTGTTTGTCTATTTTTACTATAATATAAACATTACTAGAATACAGTGAACATTTCGAAAATCATAGTTAAACATATTTGAACTTAATAAAACATAACTAAACAAGATTTGACCCGATTTTTTAATAATAAAACTATAGAGGTCAAACAATCACACCCATTTTTTATGATAAAAAATCATGGAATAATAAAGCACAATCAGTTTATTCAAATTAACATTTCTTCTTACTATCTCCCCATTTACTGATTTAATCATAAAAATGATTTTTAATTTAAAAAATGTTCTCCTCCATTCATATTTCCTTATGAAAAGATTTTAAAATTCCAATAAAATAATCCCAAAATCTTCCCTGTATTTTGGGACTATCAAAAATGGTAAAGGTATCAAGGAAAAAATCAATGAACAAGTGAATTATGCATAACACAAGTTAACAGATGAAAAAATATTGTATTTCTTAAGAAATTGAGATTGAATTGGATAATAACTAAAATAAAATATATCAGCAGTGCATCACTATTAAAAAATCATCCAAATACTTCTCAAAGTCCACCACCAATTTTCCCTTAGTTGAAGAAGATGTGGTAGAAGAAGTAGGTGAAGAGGTAGTGGTTGGAGGTGCATAGTGGATACAAGGAGGAGGTAGAGGCACTCTAGTAAAAACAGATGGGGTCCAGGATTGGGCTAGAAGAGGCAGGAGTGCTAGTGAGATCCCAATAAATGAATAGTCTTATTTTTCTAGAAGCTTGAGAAGGAGTCATAGTTGAATATAACATGCATACATAACAAGAGGAAGTAGGTTTCAAAGATGGTCTTAGAGGAGAGGTTGTTGGTATAACAACGAACTTAATTTAGACATGCTGATAAGTCCATAGAATGTTGATAATATCAATAATATGATTCCCACCATAATATATTTCCTTGGTGAAATCTTTCTTTTATTCCATGAACAATGCCAGAATAGGTTTATAATGCTACAACTACTTAACCTGATCTCTAAAGTCATTTTTCACTGGAGGAATTCAAATATCTTCCACAAGTTACATGAAATGACTGTCTAGTTGATGATTTGTATATATCCACTTAAATAAAATCCACCTTTGTGGTGATCTCATCCTTTTAATTCACAATTACTTTGGAATATAATCTTATAATATCATGGACGTGGTCACTATTCTGTATAATTTCTCCATGGATCACATGATTAGAATAACTTATAAAAGTTCTCAACACGTCTCTAATTAATTATCTAACAACATCAGTATCAGATACCTAACCATCATAAGAAGATGTAGAGGCTTCTTTACATGCATCTTGCACAATAGATTATAGAATTTTTAAGTCCTACGATGGAGGATGATGAGTTGAATCACTCTATAAAGAGTTTTAATAAGTGGTACCTATGCCACAATCCAATGAATTTCTCTATATAGAGGTCATTTCATCCACCTTAGGCATTAAACTAGCCAAATCCATAGATATTTTCTTATTTTCATCATAAATATCATTGGTTTTTGAAAAATCAGTAATCATTTAGGATGAATCCTCAATACATTGTACCATTTTAAGGTCTACATAGAGTTAATAGTTAAGGAATTTATGGCTGAAATCGTAGCAGTCAGCTTCGTACTCATTTTTTCATTATAAAAAACAACACCTTCTGTAAGGGAGATCAACCTTGGCTCTACTTGAGATGCCACTATCTCAGTCAATATGAAAACAACTCTCTTACATAGAGTAGAAACAGAAGTTGGTTGAGTTTTATATAAAGTTCCCACTATAGATCATAAATCATCCTTAAACATTTCAAAATCATATTTGGTAACATAGTCACCTAGAACTAAAATAATTAATGGTGCATGAGCAAATGAAACCACTGGAGGTGGTGAAAGATGCAATGTTTGATCTTCTACCACAGATCCCTAGGAGTAACTTTCTCAACAACTACTCCCCTTGGAACAACTATACTATCATCATCATCTGAACCTGAATAATATAAAGTGAGATAAATTTAGAAAGAATGTCCTTCCAACTCAGAAAAAACTGTAGCATAAAAGGGAGTGAGTGTATCAATTTTCACTTTCTTTGACTAATTATCCCCCTCAATTGGAACTTTCCTTCTAGAATAAACGTTCTCTTGTACTATAGATATTGGGGATACTAATTTTTCTGAAACATCCTTTATTACAACAACATCCTCTACACTTCCTTTAATTGGAACAACTTATAATGATTTGGAAGGCTCTACAACAGGTTCTTTCTCAAAAAATAGGAGAAAAAGAAGGGATATCAATCACAACAAATATTCCATGATCATTAATAGGACAATAACCATATTATAATTAACTTCCTTCTCTACATTATTCTTCAGTTTCATTCTATTCAACATCAAGTTTGGCATCAAATTTCTCATTAATTTCATTATCACACCCATTTTCTTCTTCTGTGTCAGTTTCATCATCACTGCAAATTTCTTCTTCCTCATCAGAACATCCAGATCAATTTTCATATGCTACACTGGTTGTTTACTCAATCTCATCATCATCATACTCTACTATAATAGGTTCTTGGGAATATAATTTGATAGATGGACTAGTAGGTCCAAAATTCATCCCAGTTGGGCAATTAGCAATTTCAGGATAACTATTGTGATCTATTGAAGATTAATCTCTTTAAGATTCTTCATCCACGACCTCTTTTGAAAATACAACAACATCATCTAGTCCAAGAACAATATCAACAACATCATTATTATTTGAGGGATGGTTAATTGGGTTAAAGTTATCATAAATATTTTCATCATCTTTCACCCATTCCCTTCTCTAGGGATTCCTGTTTATCCTCATCCATTTGAAAATTTTAGTTGTGATGTAAAAACCACCACAATCCACACAAAAAATACCATTATCACCAAATACTCATTTTTATTTCTACAATGATGAAAATGTAATGGGATGAAACAATGAATTAGTTTTGAAAAAAATCTTTATTATTTCAATTATATTGGACATTAAATACCTACACAGATTCACCATATTTCCTTTTGTGACAAATAAATTAGATAGACATCTATACATGTGAGTGAGGAAAATTCCCCCTTCCAAGGATATAACTAGTGAAGGAAGAATATGAGAAATAGCATGCTCTAACCATAAAGATCGTTATAAATGGACCTTGTATTCTCTCGATTCCATGTCAGCTCAGACAAAGCATCTTCAAAGTAGAATATTTCACTTTTTGGGGGTTCACGTATCTAATACTCAGTATAAATTCCATCATTTTGTACTTATAAGAATTTATCACAATGATTAGATGAAAAATATATTCTTCTTCCATCCACTATCATCTTTATCCAAGACATCATAAATCCTTCTAATAGAAACTTAGATTTTATGATTAAATCATCAACCAGTCTTGGGTATAATGGTCTTTCATGACTAGAGAACCACTCTAACCATCCTTGGGTGTTCCAAAAATATTATATGAAATACTTTCTTGTTAACAGCCATTCTGACTAAAATTTTGTCTCACACATCACAATGTTGTTCCCAAGTTCCGGATGAATGAGTATAGACATTTTATACTCTCATTTTTTCTGTTCTCCACTTGAAACTCATCTAGAGAACCTTTAGAGACATGTTTTTCATTAAAAATTTTGAGGGTTCTGTTGAAGGTACTACTGTGAAATGTTTAAAGGAAAAGAGAGAATAGGGTAAGAGTACAAGAGTGGAAGTACGAGGGTGAGAATTTAGTTGGATTGACTCTGTTTTATCATTTATGGATTTAAAAATCTTAATTTGAGTAATCTATGTAATCTCCAAATTAAATAAGTGAAACATATTCGTTTTTTAATTTTAGAGAAGAATTAAAAAGTATGAAATTGATATAGTCGGTGAGTTATACAAGTGATACATCATCAGTGATTCATCAATGGTGAGTCATCAATGGTGACTTTACAACAGCGAGTCATTAATAGTTAGTCATCAATTGTGAGTCATCAACAGCAAGTCATCAACGAAGATACATCAATGGAGAGTCTCTCAAGTCAGATCATTCCAAGATCATGTTTTATGTAATTTATTATCTCATTATTTAATGGGTTAGTAAATATATCATCCATATAACATTCCTTTTTATTGAATTGAAGAGTTATATAACCTTTTTGATAATGATTACTTAAAAATTTATGTCTCGTGTCAATATTTTTTATTCTAGAATGATAAATTGTATTATTTGATATATTTATCGCACTTGTATTATCACAATATTTAGGGACTTTCCAAAATTATGAGTCATACTATAATAAACAACGTTTAATACAAAAAAAATCTATGCAGAACAACTAGGAGTAGAAATGTATTTAGCTTCAACAGTAGATAATGCAACAAATTTTTTCTTTTTGCTACACCATGATATTAGTGACCTACATAAAAGGTGACATGTTCTATAATGGATTTTTCTATCAACCTTACAATGAATAAAATCAACATATAATTTGGTAAATAAATCAAATGATTTTCCTCGAGGGTAAAACAATCATATGTTGGTTTTTTACATGAGGTATTTCTCATTTAATTGAATGTAATTATGATTCTAGGGGATTTAATTGAAAATGTGTACACATACACACACTAAAACTTATGTTAGGTTGGTTAACAGTCAATTAAAGAGTACATCCAATCATACCTTTGTAATTGGATTGATCAACATATTTTCCTTTTTCATCAAGTTCTGATTTATAGGTGGTACTCTCAGGAGTATCACTACTTTTATTTTCATCCAAACCAAAAAAAATTAAAATATCTTTTGTATAGTTACATTGATTTAGAATTATACCTTCTATATTTTTAAAATTTTTAAGTCCAAGAAAGTATTTTTCTTCTCTGACTAAACTCATTTTAAACTAATTTTCCATGATTTTTGAAAAATCAATACATAAATAATTTTTAAAAGATACAAAAATTATATAATATACATATATTTATAATATTTAATCATTTTTATGAATTATTTTTATGAAAAAAGTAGGATCACATATACCTTTTGTGAAAACATTCGAAATAAGAAAATTGTTGAGCATATCATACCATGCTCTTGGAGTCTGTTTTAAAAAATACAAATCCTTTGTTAATTTAAAAACAAAATTTGGATAAAAAAATATTTTTTAAAACTAAGGGTTTGTTCAACAATAACATCATCAATTATATATCCATTTAAGAATTCACTCTTCACGTAAATTTGATAATTATTGGAATTCAAATGTGTTGCATAGGATAGTAGGATTATAATGGCTTCCTATCTAGATACAGCTGAAAGGGTTCCATCATAGTCAATTAATTCTTCTTGAATATATGTGTGTGCAACCAGTCTTGCATTATTTAATACAATTATGCTATATTCATCCACTTTGATTATAAATACCCATTTAGCACCTATAGTCAATGTATCTTTGGGTCTATCCATTATCATGAAAAGTTTATTTCTCTTAAACTCATTTATTGCTTCTTATATATCAATTGCACAAAATTCATCATTGATTTCAACAAATATGTTCTTTAGTTCAATAAGTGACAAAAAGACATGAGGTGAAACATGAGTTCTTAAGGAGGCACAGGTTTGGGTTCCCTTATCTCTTTCTCCAACTACAATATCTAAGATATGGTTCATATGAATTCTAACATATCTAGAAATCAATGGGAAGGTTATTTCTAGTTCATTTATAGGTACTAGTTCACTATGATTAGAGTATATTGATTTTCTAGAAATGGAGTATTTTTCATCTTTCTTAAAACAATAGTTAGATGATATAGAATTTACATCTATGTTGGAAGGATCTTCCTCAATATTTTATAGGGAGGTTTTTTATTCATATGGATCCGTTTCTTCAAATTTATCATTTAAAAATTCTTTCATACATTTTGTTATTTTAGGAAAAACTCTATAGGATTTTCAAGAGTTATAATAACCTATAAATATTCCCTCATCTATTTTGGATTAAAAATTTCAGTAAATGTATTTAGTATTTAGATTATAAACATAGAAACAAAAAACTTTGATTTAACTATCCTTGGGTTTTCAATTGATTCACAACTCATAAGGAATTTTCCTCAATATTGGTCTTTTTAAGTCTCTACTAATTATATAACAATCTATATTGACATCTTAATCCCAAAATTTAAAAAGATAAACTATATCTAATAAGAATTTTCTGAGTTATATCTTGTAAGGTTTGATTTCTTCTATCTATAACCCCATTCGTCTAGGGTGTCTCAGAGCATAGAAGTTGTGACTATAGAAATTATTTGAGAAAAAAATTTAAATATTCAATTTTTAACACATAGGCATGTCCACTTCTTAGAGATTTTATCCAAATTCCACATATGTTCCCTGGATATATAGCATTCTAGGTAAAAATAAGTGAATTCTCCACTATTTTGAACCAAAACGAATGTCCATTTATACCTAGATAATTAATCTATAATAACATAGACATATTGATTCCCATTAATACTTGAAACTCATGAAGGTATAAAAAAATCCATGTGGACCAACTCAATAGGTTTAGAACTATAATCATCTTTCATTCTTTTTTAAGGAGATTTTGTGGTTTTTTCCCTTTTGATACGGGTTACATACTTTAATTTCTAGAAATTATAGTTTGGGTATATCCTTAACTAACCCTTTCCTTGTAATATTTTTATGTGAGTGAGTGTTGTAGTGGCCTAATCTATAATTAGAAATCTAGTATTCCCTATGAAGGGTTCTTAAGTAGGAGACATTTTGAAAAATTATTGAATCCAAATTAATAGTTTAGACATTTTCATTCTTAATGCGGAAAAGTCTAAATCATTTTTTGAATTAAAAACATTGAAATATTATTTTTCAAATTTAACATGAAAACCATCATCACATTATTGAGATATTCTAAGTAGATTATAATTTAATCCATCAAAAAATGTACTTAGGAAATTAAAATTGAATTGGTGTTACCAATGTAGACAATGCCAATGATTTTTACTTTTTTATTTTCACCAAAGGTGAAATGACCACCACCTATCATGATAAGGTTCTTGAAGCATAAATATTCTCTTATAACATGTCTTGAACATCCAATGTCCATTCACCATATACTACTAAATGATATCCCAAAAAAACATTCCTATAAAAAATATTAGACAATAAAATATTTTGGTTCCAAGATTTGGTTTAGTCCCGTAACATTAGTAATAAATGATTTTGGAACCCACATTTTTTTCATGTGTTTCTTATAAAGAGTTTTTAATGATTTGAAAAAATAAACATTATTTCGTCTACGAAAACAAAAAGCAGTAAAAGAATATATATCACTAAAACTAGAATAAAATTAATCACCATTAAGAATAAAATTGATTTTCCATATTTTGATAAAAAATTAGTTTTAGATATATTCTTTATCCAGGTTGGTATCCATTTATAGTTGTATATTTTGGTGAAATCTATTTTCCAATTATATGAAAATATATATCTTGAAAATTTTAAAATATTTATAAATCCTTCTTTAATTTTTCATTATATAGTTTGAGTTCATTGTTTTATTTATTTAATTGAAAATATTTTTATTTCTCTACAGTAATATTGGATTTAATAGTAGAGGTAAGAGGATGTTGTTTCACTAAAACATTATATTTATCATTCAACTCATTACATGTCTCCACTAGTATTATAAAATAATATAATTTGTTATGTTTTCAGAATCATATTAATCTCTAGAATAATAATATCTATGTATAAGATATTTCATTGTTTCCTTAAATATATATTCCATAAAACATATATTGGCTCTATTATCATTCTAATCATGTGAGTATGCATATTCACTACAGATATAATCAAAATTAAACCAACTATCCTTCATTGACTTATTATTTTTCATATACATGTACTCATATTTTTTTTGAATTTTAATTTAGGGTAGTCAGCAATTACATGTCCCCTTCTCTTGTATTCATAACAAACTATCTCATTGGTATTTTTATTTCTTTTCTAGACTCTCTTAAAATTAACCTCGTTTTCATAATTTCCTTTATACATGGGCTTCCTAAAGAACTTATTCCTTCTATAAAATTTCATAAATTTTTTGGTTATTTGAGAAATTTCTTCATATCTATCTGTTGATAAGTTTTCATCACGTGAATTCTCAGTTTCAACTTGAACTTTTTATTTCTTCTAAGATATACTGGATTTTAAATAAAAATATTTCCTTTTGGATTCTACTTCTTATCATCCATTGACTTTCATTTCATCTTTATAAATCATCATCCCACCTATCAGCTCCTTTATAGGTAAAGTACAGATGTCACAATATTCCCTTATTGACACTGATTTTTCTCTCCACATTGTTGGTAAAAAACTAATTAGTCACATGATGTGTTCCTTGGGTTCAACATGCATTCCATGAGAGATCATTATATTAAAAACCTCATTAAACCTGGGGTATATGTTATAAATGGGTTCTTTAGGATTCATCTTAATGTTAATTTCTTTAACAGTATATGTGTTAAGAATCATTTCTTTAACATTATTGATTCCTTCATATGAAACAACTAATGTATCCCAAATTTCAATAGAATATTTTCAAAAATACATTCTATTAAATTCATCATCACATAAAGCATTATAAAATGAATTAATAAATTTAAAATTATTATTATAAAGATCTTTTGTTGCTTCACTCTATGTATTTCTTTCATTATCTGGTATTTCATAATTTTCACATATTATAGTCCAAATATCAAAACATGTAATTTCTAAATGAATTTTCATATTAATTTTCCATTGTGCTTAATTGGATCCATTGAAATGTGGATGTTTGTTGGAAGCAACACCATCCTGTCTATTATCCATAATATAGAATAAATAATTATTTTTTAAAGAACTAAAAATATAGAACTAATAGAAATTTAAAGATCATTAAAACACAACTAAATCAATGTTGAAATGATATGAAAAATAATTAAACAATAAAAAATATTTAATTTCATTGATACCAAATGTTTTTCAGATTTGGATACTCAAGAGGGAGGATAATTGAGTTCCTTTAAAAAATATCATTTAAAAATGTTATTTAAAAGATTCCCCAATTTAAAAAAAATGTGGCCAAATTATCCAAAGTATGGGATTTATAAATGTTTTGATAGTTTGATTAATTTATAAATAGATTGATTAATTCATGGTAAAAACAATTTGAATGATTTATTTAACTTTTTAATGTAATTTAATAAATAAAAAATAGTTATAATCACTATTTATCATTAAAAATAATATTAAAATTGATTTTTCTGTAAGAAATAAAAAAATAAAAAAAATTGGAAAGTATAGAAGAATAAAACAATAGGTTCAGTCTCAAGTTGTTAGCTAGTCCTCTTTACATAGTGATTGCCTTATACTAAGTAGTTTATAAAAAAGAACTCAAATCACACCCTGGATTAGGGTTCACAACTTCATAAATCTATCAAGGTCTACTAGACCTATACCATAGTTATTCATGGGAAAAACAACCATGCCACATATGGATCTCTTTCACAATTATACATGGGAGTAAAATGGTGTTGTAAAATGAGTGACTGATGATATCTTATAGCTTCCATCTTATCTCATTAAGCAATATGTATTTGTGAAACAGATATGCATACTTCTCAAAACATGATAAAAATACACAAAAGAGAATAAATTATATTATAGGGTTTAAATGTCATCAATGTTGTTCTAGGTAGTTTTGGACTTTGTAGATATAACAGAAGTGAATATTGAGTCCACTTCTGGAAATAGACACCAAAACCGAGTGTCGTGGATACTCTGTGCTCTGGTTTCTAGTGAGGTGAGATTCTCCTCAAATATCCTCTTCACTAAGGATTTTCACTGCATGTGTGTTAGCCCATTTATTCTCAGCAAATCTATCCTTGTTCACAGCAAGTAGGTTGAGTTTCCTTATATGTCATCAATCTTTACTGCATGGTATGGTAATTTTAAATCTTCTCACAAACAGCTTTTTCTACTTAAATGTTTTCCTTTTTTATGCTACATGGGATTATTATAAGATTATTTTGGATGATTTCTTGAACCATGTACATATGAAATTAATGATAATGATTTCTCCAAGAAGTCATAAAAATAATCAGTAGAATTAGATACACAATTATGATTATTAATCAAAAGTTTGAGTTTAAGAGTTATGAAATTTTTTCTAAGCGTTGAAAGGTGGATAATTCTGTCAGTAGGTCACACTGTCAGTAAGTCATCGTATTGATAGGTAAACACATCGGTATGTCAAACTATTGATGACATGCACAATATATATCTCATATTTATTTGGTGAATCATATTGTATGTGAGTTGTTCTGTCATAAATTCAGACTATTGGTGACACATACTTGTGTCAGTGGTTCATCTTTCGATAGGTTGATAGATCATTGTGTCGTTTCTGTCAGCAACTCAACTGTCACTATTTCATAATTAGTGAAATTTTGAGTCACATTATCAGTATCTCATGTCTTTGTGGATAGGTTATGTTTTAAGTATCGTAGACATCTACTGGTAATACATGGTATCATTAGGTTGAGTGTCAGTAGCTCATCCTTTGTAAAAATGATGAGTATGTGCTATCGGTAGGTCAAGTTTCAGTATTTTTTCTAATGATGAATCATACATAACCATTTGTGGTTGTCTGTATGTCTTATAATGTAAACATTAACAGAATAAATTTAACTTATATAAAATCACATTTAAAAATGTTTGAACATAAATAATCATAACTAAATAGGATTTTACATGATTTGTAATAATTAAAACTAGAGAGGTCCAACATATATATCTTACGGAAAAGAATATACATGAAAAGGGTTAGATCAAATGATCATTAAGGCTATGAATTGAAAATATCATTAAATATTTAAAAATAATAATGTAAAAACATGAACATAGTGTTTTAAAACAATACCACATTTATCATGTATCAGAAACCTGATTCCCAAAATAAATCTTGGAAGTTCATAAGATATAAATCATAATGAAATCATGAAAAATGGGAAAATAGAAATATCATAAAACATAGAATTATGGTAAACATATAATCAGATAAAATCATTTCTATATTATCCATGGCTCATTTCAAATACCATCATAGTGGAAAATGTCGATTATTAAACTATGTTCACTCCTCATTCCCACCTTGTATTAATCAAAATGATTTAATATACATTCTAGTCAAATCTATCTCATGTGATATAAATCATTATCCAATGAATTATATGGAGATATATGTTCCACCCATCACATAATTAAATCATTCACATGTGATCTACAAAAAATAAATCCTTCATCATTACATAACCCAAGGAATAAAATGGGCAACTTAAACATCGTTCCATCATTACATAATCAATGTAAAACAAATGGATTCTATAATTAGCATTCCATCATATATATTATTAAACCATATGAATAATAGGGATATTATATTCTAAGCATATAAATATTAAATAATTTCCTGTTATATGGATAATAATTGGGATAAAACACTTGAAATTAATTATTGAGGAAAATATCCTTTTTTTCTACAAAAAAAGTTTTATTTTCTCAAAAATCCATGAAATTTTTCAAGAAAAAAATTTGTGTGAACATAATCTGGAAATCGTTAAAAGAATGATTCATGTAAATAATTTTTTATGAATTCATAATAATCCATTCATACCATATATGTTAAAATAATAAATTCATCTCAAACTTTTGTCAGATGATCATAAATCACCTTGTACCAAAAATGAAAAAAGATTCCTTTAAAGTCGTTAAATAAAAAATCACCAATGGGTAAGATTTAAATTAAATTTTTTTATAAGGATAGAAACAATATTTTGGAAAAAATATTTAGTAAACATTGGCATTAATTTTAAATATACTGTAGTAAATACTTATGTATAAACAATCTGAGATAATAATGATATAGAAAAAATTATCCCTTACCATAGGTTTGATATCATTTTTATGTATCTA
This sequence comes from Viscum album, assembly GCA_963277665.1. NCBI lineage: Eukaryota > Viridiplantae > Streptophyta > Magnoliopsida > Santalales > Viscaceae > Viscum > Viscum album. The sequence continues at coordinate 1,279,849,869 of OY728127.1, forward strand.
AACCTCCTCTATAATGATTTAAATTATGTTGTTTAGTTTTTATAGATTCATAGTAAATTTTATATTATCAAATTTCATCATATTATCATCCATTTGTTGGTAACATTTCATTGATACTTGTTATTCAGGTATTAACAACTTTATGTTTTTATGAATGTTTTGCCGAATAAGTTCTATTTATCATTATTAGGTCATATTTTTATGATAAAAAATGATACTAAAATAATATATAGCATATTGATTCATTTTTTACATTTATATAATCATTATTTATGTATATCATGTTGAATGAATCGCATTGCACTCTCGAGATGGTAGGAGGTATGTACACACAAGCGACGATATCATTCCGATAATTATTAAATGGTGGGGATGTGGATGGTATATATGTGCTTCTAAAATCCATATCAGGTTATAATAATAATATATATTTATTATTTATTCCATTATATCCATCCATGTAAGGAGGTGATGAAAATCTTACAAAAAAACGTTGAGAAAGTAAGCTGAACATGTGCACATGTGGTAATTTTGTTTTTAATAGGATGGATAGAAGACGGAATGTGGTTGTTCCATATACATAATAACATTTAATGGTATAATTTAAACTATATATATTACTTTATAATGGAAAATCACATCAATAGGATCTAGAAGATGAGAAAATTAGAATGAATCAGTATAGGAGTTTACCTCTCCTTCGACAATCTCCCTCAAGATATCCTTTTAATGGCACTAGGGTTGGTCTTTTGAGATGAGCGGAATCACATTAATTTTAATAGGAATTTTTATAAGGAAAATTATTAGGTTTTGGATGAGTATTAAGGATAAATGTGAATTGAATAAAAGATGGAGGTGCTTCTCTTTTATAATTGAGGTGCGGGGCACCATTGGAATCTCCAAATATTTTAATTTATAATAAAATCAAATCCCAACAAAAACCCTCAAAAATATATTATTTTCTAATATAAGATGATATAATGTTGTTATCCCATCAAAAATAATTTTTATTCTTGTAATAATTTCATTTTGTACCATATCATTTCAATTGACCATTAGTTATTCAATATTAACTTTATCTTGGGTAACAAATTATTCAATATTAAAATAGTGTACTTTTTAAATGATTGAAGTCACATTAACCATAAAAGAATATATTAGACCATATTAGACAATATAATAATTATTATATATTTTTAGAAAAAAATTATTATTTTTAAATAATTTAATAATACTTAATTTTGATAAACAATCAATAGTTTCAATTTTGACACTATTAAATTTATTTGTTTTTCAAAATAACAAGATAAGATTGTATCCATCAAAAAAATATTTTATTACATCCATAATGGGTGAGGGTCATATATAAAATCCATTTTACATATTAATTAGCTCAAATTATATTTATTTTAATATTTTAAAAACACCTATTTTATATTTCCCTTAATAAAATAATTACAACATCAGTTTTGTTTAATTATTTAATACATATATTTTTTGAAAAACAATTAAAAATAAAATACTATGAAGAAGATAAATATAATAGATTTTAGAATAATACTTTTAGTCGAATATATCTTCCATTAAATCCGTCATCAAAAATTTTATACATATTATAATATGAATGTGACATGTTTAACATCACTTTAATTAATATAAATAAGTTCCATAATATCTACTATAGGAATCCAAATTGTCAATAACTCTAATATTGGAGGATTATGGTTGATGTTTACTCTAAAAAAATGATTTTTTAAAACCTTTTTTGTCTTTTAATGGTAATTATAAATTTAATATAAATTATTTTATTAATTTTTCATGAATAAAATTATTTTTCTATCATCAATATATAAACCATTATTGTAATTATTTATTTCCTAAAAATTATAAAAAATTACAATGATAAATAAATACCTTTTAGATTTCAAATTGGACTTCATAAATGAATTTATCTTCTATAAAACCTTATATTAAAAATGATTTTTTATTTAAAACAATAATGTAAAATATTTAAATTTTCATTAAATAAAAATATTATAAATACCTTAATATCTACAAAAGGCCCAAAAATGTCAAAAAAAATTAAATTATTTTAATATGTTTATTAAGTTAAAAATGATCAATTATTTGTGTTTATACCACTGAATTTTCCTTATGTGGGCACATAATAGATTTTATATATAAAGAGAATGATACTTTGTGTCTTTCTTTATATAAATATTATTTAATCCATATTCATGGACCGATGTCCATTATATGAAATAATTTGGATTTCTAAGTGTTAAGAGGCTAATTAAATCAATAAAATAAATGTGTTAATTTTTTTTGGTCATTTTATAGTCCTTATAATTTTATTTTTGACTTAAATTACCTAATTTAACCTTTACCATGGATTTTTCTTACCATATTTACTATACCTATTTGTCAAAAAAGGGACCTACGTACCAAATTTGGACCTTCTGATTTCAAATTCCAAATTCAATTTTCAAAATTCAAAACAACAAAGTTATAGAATTTAATTTTAAAGAAAAATTTTAAAATTTCATGAAAAGTATTATGTTTTGGAAAAATATACTATTAAAACAGAAAATATTATTATAATAAAATCATGTATAAAATCATTCCAGAAAATAGAATTTTTCTATTATAGATTAAAATGAACTAATTAAAATTTATACTAATCTAGAACATAATTTGAATTTTTAAACCCATAAAAGAAAATTCAAATTATAATAAAGAATGTGCATTTCACAATTTTTCTAAAAAATGAAACTTATATGAAAAATACAAAAAATTTCAATAAAATTACATTTTTATACACATATTGAAAAGAAGTTTATTTTCCAAAATATAATATAAAAAGTGTCAAAATATAGATTTTAAATATGTACGCCATCAAAAGGCAAGAAACATTCATTTAAAAAAATACTTCTTTTATCTGAAAAATTAAATTTATTCTTATATCATGTATATAAGTATTATAAGATGAATTATAAACAATATATTAAACATATTACATTTATATTTCAACAATAAAATACCTAAATAGTGATTTTATATTTTATAAACTCACTTATTTTCATTGAAATTTTCTTTTAAACGAAATTAAATATTGATCATACCCTCCATTATAATGACTAGGATATAAAGTAACATAATAATATATAGTTGTTTACATAAACTCATTTATTCTTGAAATGAATTATATCATATGAACATGAAATTTAATGTAACTAAATCCAAGCATATTATTGCATATACCGCAAGCTAAGATGGTGTTGTGTAAAGAGCTACCTTATCTTGGTGAAGAGTACAACAGAATACATAAAATTAATTAAAAAAGAAAATCAATCAAATAAAAAATCTTGGTTTGTTACATTTTACCCCCCTTAAAATGAATCTCTACCTCAAAAATAATTGGGTTCATAAAAAAATTTATACTTTATAGTATATTTTGTAGAAAAAGACATTGTAAAATGAATAATAAAATGTATTGACATTGAATTTTCCTTGTAGGACTTTGGAATACTTTTAAAAATATTTCTAGAGATAGGTACTGAGAGCACATGGGATTCTAAGGCCCGATGTGACCAGAATTAATATTATAAAAATATTGGGTATATTTTATACTATGCATGTGAAAGAAACATGATATATCTCAAATGGTAACTTGGATCAGAAATCATTTTCCATGGATGAGTCCAGAGAATAAAATTTTCCCTAGGCAGCACATATGTTTGGTCGTCTTGGGACTTCTGTAGAAAAATCAACTGATTGAGAAATCCTAAGTAAAATAATTAAATAAAATTATTTTATCTCTGATGTCAAACCAAATAGCATTTGAACGGGTCCTTGGATTTAAAATTCATGCCATTATTGAGTTCCTAAGGGGTTGTTTAACCAATGTGTGATATAATGTTAGAGGATATGGGAGGTATGGAGTCTTCAACCACTGTCGTTTTCCTACAAATAGGAATTTAAGGAAATGAATAAGGGTTTTGGATAGTTTCATCTAATGTATGAAAAGGATACATCATGTACTTCAAATGATGATTTGATGCCTGATGAATCATGATGATACTTCACATATTAGTAGATCATATCTCAGTGAATGCAGGGATAAAACCATACTCTATGTAGGATTCCTCATTCAAATTCATAATTTTTTGATAGATTTTTGTTGTTGGAATTTCTTCATTATCATTTTTTCTACGTTGACTATCAACGGCCACACTAACATTTCCATAGAATGATTAGAGGTTGGATCTCTCGTTCATTGTGTTCTCCATCAGTTCCTTGCATTCTTCTTTGATTAAATTTTAGACACCTTGCAACTCTCTATGATCTTTGAGGGAATCATTGTTTTTTGAAGGTCATGATTCATGAATTCTAGATCTCAGTCAGTTTTGAGTTTCAAGTGCCAGAGGAGACACAACAATGGGCATAAGTGGAGAATTATTTTCACTATGCTAAAACGTCGATGGGTCATCGAGAGGAGGTTGTGTCTATGAATATCATGTCGCAAGGATCATCAATATAGTATGATAATATTTTTCAGGGATAAAATGAATATTCTATGGAATGTATAAGGATAAGGAAATGTGGGTCCAGCGAAGGCATGGCAACGGCAGCTGGTAGCGATGATCCATAAGGTGGGGCTGAGTTGTGGTGGATCTACTACTGGTGGCCAGAGAAGGGGTTGGTGGTGGAAGTTAGTCACGCTGGGAGGGAACTTTTTGAGATCTCCATGGGAGTTCCAAAACATGGGGTGGTGTGGAGCACTAGAAAATGGAGGTGGCAGGCTGGGCCAGGAGTGGGCCGTAGGCTCTGGTCATTGGATGGGGCTCTGGGCCAATGAGATAGGTTTTCCTAGGCAGAGCGGACCGACTGGAGCGAGCTGTTCTAGTGGTAATGGGATGGGTCTAGCCATGGGACTTCAATCCCCAGTATCTTTTAAAATGGATGTCTATTTTATGTGTCTTTTATGGAAATCTAACCCTAAATTTACAACGGGCATTTTCAGTCTGGTTTGATAACTTTATGTTTCAGTATCGTGGCTTGGCGGCATGAAACATATAATAATAATAATAATATTATTATTAATATTATTTCTAGATTCTTGTGTCGGATGTATCCCCCACAAATAATGTCCAATCGATGTGCTGCCAGTGGGGTCATGACCCAAAAATGAGGTGGTCATTTCAAGACTGATTTCAAAGGCTTAAAACTAAATCGACAAATTGGCCGGATGAAGCCTATTTCAGGCGTGTTTTAGTGAAATGTGATTTTTTCACTAAGTTTATACTTTGTATCAATGAATAAGCAATCCCATGTTTGTTTCCAAAAGGATCAGAATAGATCAATCCATATGATGTGTTTCATGATCGATGCATGGGCCCCACAAGGCATTGTTCGTGTATGACGTTGAGATATGCATCTTTTTACTGAGTATCATATTTAGGTGATTGAATTGTTGATCCTATTCATTTTTTTTCATGTATTGTGATGGTTTGATCAATTTCCTTATCTCGTTATATATTAGGTGGAAATTTAGTGTGTTATGTTTTTCCATTTCGGACCAACAACTAGTATCGTACGCTCGTCAACCGTTCGTATGAATGTTCCATGTACTCTAGGAGTGCAGTGGCATGCATAGGGGTACTAGGGAAATACTTAGTACTATATTATAGAAAGTTACATGTCTAGGAGATAATGCATGGTCACACATCATGTGGGCCCATTGATCATTGTGTACCACTTTATGAATCTTCTATCTCTCACATCTCCTACTTCTGAACTCAAATTTTTTCCCATGAGAAGCATATATTGAGTGTTTTTCTATATAGAACAAGATGGAACCATCTATAGGGGATATAAATATATTATGAATGAAGATCCGAGCATGAATTCTTATTGAGGTGATGCTTGTTGATGGTTTTGATCAGAAAGATTTATCAAATACTTCTAAGTGGAACCCCCCCCCCTATAGGGATGGGTGTGGATCCTCGATAATATGAGTGTGGAATAAGAGCTAGGAAGAGGTGTGATTCATGTATAGTTAATTCTAATTATAATCCCCTGTATGCACAAGGTCATGGGTCCTCAATGATTTTGATTGGAATCCCAATAACACACTAGGGAGTGGGACCCCTATAGTTTCTTCTGAGTGGAATCCCCCTAATTCATTAGGGTGCAGGTTTTTGATGCCATAGGGGGGAATCAACATGACATACTGGGGCATGGATCCCCTACTACTACTACTAGAGTGGAATCCCCTATCACATTATGAACCAAGAAATCAACTTTGATCATTCACCTTTTTATTATGTGATTTAGTGACGAGACTTGATTTGACCTACCATTAGACTCATGAGTATGAGGGGAACTTTTACATCAATGATGTTTCCTTGTGATGTGACCTAAAACTATGAGGGTGAGATAGTGCAGCACAATGTGAATAGTTTCATGGTGTGGCTCTTGAGACACTTTGACTTTCATGTTCAGAACAGACATGAGGGATGTTGGGAATCATTGATGGATATTTATGTAACTTTTGGTGACTATTTTCCTGGGCTGAGCCATGAGATCGAGATCCCCTTACTCTCATTCAATGGTTTATTTGACTGATTATATATATATATATATTCTATTTTATAACCCAGACCTTGGGTTTTGGTTACTCACCTTCTAGGATAGGCAATGATGTAGGGGATATGCCTCGTGCTTTCCATGTATATCCATTCAGGTTTGGATGAGTTTACTCGCCTAATATATCAAGAAAAGACTCGATGAGAAGTTAATACTCTCAAATCTCTATCTCCTTGGGTTTGGACGATCTTACTTCACTCTCTTGTTGGCTTGAGCTATACTCTTTTATTGTACCTTTCTCTATCCATTAATTTCGTCTTCTATTGTATCTCTTACTGCTCCCTCTTCATCTTTTTCGGGCGTCCTACTGAATATATTTATACTCACCCCTACATGGGCTTTTCGCACATGTGTCATGACATATACAGATGATAAACTTGTTGATCGTGACTTCAAAGAATTTTATTGATATAGGGTTCTTGGACCAAATATGGTGGCCATAGCTTGGGATTTGTGAGTCGAGCTATCTTGGTTTTTTTTTGTTACTTCTAGTTTGTGGAACATTTCTGGATGGGTGTGTATAATTACCTTTTCCTTTAATTTTACTTTACATCACATGTATGTATACTAAATAGATGTCGATTCACATTTTTGGTTTATTTATAAAGGTTTTTTTATTTTTTCATATTCCTCTATAATTTTTCATTAATTTGCCGATGTACACGTGTACACGTTAATAGACAATGGCCTACCTGAGTTTTTTGTGCCTTCAGTGAAATTTTCCACCCCTAGCCTATGGAGTCGGGATTGGGGTTGATGCAACTAAATCCCTAACATGGATCAGGTCTTGATAATTTGGTATAAGAGAAAGATTATTCTTTGGGATATTGTTCATAAATTTACCCCATCAAAAGATTGGCCAGGATTACGTAAACATCATCAACATATCTCGAGTCCAGCTTTCCGGCCAGTGAGTCTAGTGATTATACAGAGGATGACATAGCCATTCACCTTGACCTTGATTATCCACTTATATACATGCTATAATAAGATGCTTATTGTTGGAAATAATGGTATATGAATCATCTAGGGTTGAGTCATTGACTATCCTTCTTAAGACATCTCCCCATCGTTGTTTATATATATATATATATATTATCATTTTATTGTGGTACTCCATGATATATGTGGGATGAATCTGCAATTACATATTGTTATAATAACATCTTTGGTTCATGATAATGGCCATGTGCGTGATGAGGCCTCAGTACATGATCCATCATGTGATACCCTTCCTCTGGGAGGGATGGTTGTATCACCTCAACCTATCGAGAATAAGTAAGTCTCAAAAGAGCAGGCTGAGGATGTTTTTTGGCTAATTCCATTCTGTGAGTTCCATTTTTAGAAACTGATGAGGTTCTGTGGTGATCCAAATCCTTAGGTAGTAGAGTATTGGATTGAGTGGGTGGTCCACCACTTCAGGATTTTTCTGAAACTGATGGATTCAATGTCAGCTTTGGAATCCAGTCTCTCCATGGATTATTTTGTCATTGGTGGAGTCTAGTTTCTCATATGCATGATGAGGTGGTACCCTCATGTTATTACCTCTAGCAGTTGTTCTGTGAGTAGTATTACCCCTCCTGATTACACTCCATTCAGATTCGGTAGCTTAGGGAGCTTCAGTAGGGAGGGATAAAAGTGGTAGAGTATGAGGCAAGGTTTACAGACATGTCCCTGTACTTTCATGAAACGAACCATTATGGATTTTTATGATTGTGGATCATTGAGCAGGGACTCCGTAGGGAGACCCGTTCAGCATAGTACACCTATGCATCCACACCAATATGGGGTGTGGGAGCAAGCACTGGTGACATGTAATGGCCCTTAAATTTCATGGAAATTTTTTTCATAATTTATTTTGGATTTTACGAGTATGCAGTTTCTTAAGGCACTTGATTTTGAGTCCTGGTGTTCCCAGAATCAATTTCTTTAGTTTAGCTTAGGTACATTCAGTGAACAAATGAGCGGGTTTTCCTAACTTTTGAACCATTTTTCGGAATCGAAATCTGAGGGCACAGATGAAACCGCAGCACCGGTAATTGCTTAGGAAGACCTTCTCTGGAGTTGTGTTTGCTCATGAGGTGTTGTTAAATAAATGGGTTAACTAAAGAGTGAAATAAAATTTGCGCTACAATTTTATTTCTATTCTATGTAATTATAACCTATGTGTGGAATTTGGGGTGGGAGCCACTACATAATAACTCCACATGGTAGGAAATTACTGAGGTGGGTCCCACACGAGCCCCACCCCATCAATTCCTCTAACCACTCTTAATGTTGGAAACCCCCCTTTATTTTGTAACCCACCCACTCTCCCTATTTAATTGCATGTCAACTCTCGTATTAAATTGATTGATTAAAGTTATTAAATTAATTTAATTTTGAGTTTGAGTTTTTCAAGTTTTGAAAATGCATGGCATGTGTTAATAAAATAAGGAAGCCCTTATTTTATTTTGGGGTTGTTTAGTTGTGGGAGGATATTGGGAGAGAATACTAAAAGTCTTGAGGATCTTCATCTTATTCATTGTAGAACGCGAAGAATGTCAAGACCTCGACGAAGAACGTCGTCACAGAAAGGAGAGATCGACGAGCCATCTCTTCTTCTCTCTGCAGCCGGTGTGTGACGACATTCCTTTCTTGGACACACACCATTCCATATTCTCTCCATGTCAAAGAAAGGGAGACATCGCTTCCTCCTTGGACGTTCTCCATCAACATATATGGAGCTTCATCCAGCGACACCGTTTTCTGTGATGCTAGCTTCCACGAACTTCTTCGAGGTAGGGATTGTTTTTACGTTCAGAATTAATTGACGTACTCTATTAATTCGTTGGCCGCCTGTTATAAAAATAATGGAGGAGGTCGGACCGCATGAACACGGCTAAACTTCCTCCCCTTTTTGTTGAATATCTTGTGGTTTGGAATGGAGGCGGCGCGGTGAAACGGCACCGCGCGGGAAAAAGGTGAATCGCGATGAAGGTGCGCCGCGCTGGAGAAGCTGAAGGAAGTCACTGCCAAGAATGGGTCATGGCAGAGGGGTGTGGTGCCGTCACACCGCGCCAGAGCACCATGGTGGGTGACGGCCGGGGCGGGCTGCGACGGAGGGGCGCGGTGCCATCTCGCCACGCTGGTCGGACAAGGGCCGCGGCCTAAGGTCATGGCGGTGCAGAGAAGGGCAGCCAGACCTCCGGTGTTGGCGCTTCAAGGGGACGGGACTAGCAGGTACCATAGCAGCAATCAGCCGACCATTACGGTTGGACGGATTCCGGAAGTCCAGGGGTTGTAACCCCCAGTAGGTGCCATAGGCCCCCCCTCAAATGGGCCATTTTCTTCAATCAAGGGGGGCAGTGCCCCCCCTTCCACACCGCTCGGTCACGGACCGAGCGCCCAGCCGAGCTAGGACACCCTTGCTGTGTCGGGCTTCCCGCGCTGGATCGGGCCACCCGAGCTGGGTCGGGCCGCCCGTGTTGGGTCGGGCTATGCCCGCTGGGTCGGGCCACCCGCGCTGGGTCGGACCGCCCTCGCTAGGATAGGTCGCCCGCGTTGGGCCACACCGCTCGCACTGGGCCGGGTCATTCCCAAGTAGGTCGGACCCAGACCCGGGTCGGGTTGTCAGTTGTGATGTGATCCTTTTATCAAGACGGTCGTTTCGGTATATTACACTCAAGGTTTAAGCGAACATGGGTATGAACGGGTTGGTTTGAACAGGAAAACATCTGGGCCCTCAGAGCAGAAATGCTTATAATTTGAGCTCCAGATGCTCGATTTACATGAAGTCGACTTTGTTGGATGCGTATTAGTGAGATGGTTCTTTTGGATTACTCCACTCGAGGTTTGGACAGGGTTGGAGTATGACCGGGTTGGTTTTGACTTAAAAAACCAACTGGGTCCTTGGGATGAAAAGGCCAATAACTCTCAGACCGGGCGTCCGATTGACACAACGCCTGTCACGTTGAGTTATTTTTGATGAGACGGAACTTTAGGATATATCAACTCCGGACTTCATGTCAGTTTATGTATCTACCCCCTCGGCTCATGTAGCGGACCCTCCCGGTATCGAGCATACTGTGTGTGGGAACCCTAGAGCTAGCTGCGACTGTGATGACGATAACGACTATACTGGGATCCTATGTGGGTTCGGCAGCGACGACGACCGTAATGAAATCTTCCATGGGATCAACGGTGATGACTACTATTCTTGTATCCAATGTGGGTCTGGTAGTACTTGACTACTTTTCTTGTATCCTGTGTGGTTCCGGCAGTATTTGACTCTGTACTTGTATCCTACGTGGGTCTGGCAGAGTAGCTGGTCTTGTATCCTTTGTGGGTCTGACAGCTTAGCTGGTCTTGTATCATGTATGAGTTTGATAGCTTAGATGAATCAGTAGCTACATCTGATCATCTCTATCACCTTAGGAAGAAGTATACCTATGTGAGATGAGTCTTGCAATTCAATTAATATCTTCGATATGATTGACTTGCTTTCCTGTGTGGATTGGGTTGTGCTTTCCTATGTGGAATGAGTTGTACTATCCTGTGTGGACTACATAAAACATGGGCTTGGATGATGGATTCAAACTGGAAATTGATGACTTAGGTATAGGTATGGGAATATACCTAAGTAGAGTTTTTTGTTACTTTGTGATCGTATCATTCCTTTGAGTTTTATCTTTTGTGTATTCCGGGAGACCTTCATGGGTATCGGGGTCCTACTGAGTAGCGTATACTCAGTCCTGCATGGGCTATGCCCACACTAAGTTGTGTTGGATGTAGACGATGGAAAACGCTGATCGAGGTAGGAGCTCGTGGAGCTGGACGGTACCGGGTGGTGGATCACTGGACGAGACATACACGAAGGGGAAAGCTGGAGCCAAGGAGTTGAGGAGACTATCTGTACCCACCCATCAAGTCGGAATTCCAGAGGACGGCTCGGTGTTTCTGCTTTACATTTTTGCTGTTGTACTCTCTTTTCAGTTGTAATTTACTTTCAGTTGGGTTTGTATACTAGTCCATTTACTTTTTAGCACTTACTATTGTACTCAGTTTACTTAGTGATTACTTATTCTTGCATACTTTGTAGTGTTTTGTTTTCTTAAATAAGGGAAATGAATTCCCTTATATCGGGATTTACGACTTTGGTTCTAGTCGCCAGCCCCTGGCCTATGGAAAACGGGCTTGGGGTAGTCACGACACGTGTCCCGGGGATGGTTCGTGACAAATTGGTATCAAAGGATTTTGGTTCTACCGTAGAACTCAGGACTCTGATCTTTCTTCTATGTGAAGCAATAGTGTTAAGGGTATTGAGTTTGGTTATTAGTCCAGGGAGTCCAATGTTGGTGCAGCGGCCGACGTATCCATACACCAGAACCCTGACTTTAGATTTCCGACTCAGTGCATGAAAAAATTGATTGGATGTGTGTTTCAAAAGTTTTCTTTGTGATTACTTTGTGTCAGCTCAGCAGGTATACTGTATTGACCATGGAGCACTTATAACTTTTCTAGATGTCCCCACGATGGTATCCAACATGGGTTCCGAGCTTTGTACGAGACGATAGCCCACCGAGCGATGAGGCCTCGGTGTAGGGCCCTTTTACAGCGGAGGCACCAACATTACCTCTTCCCGCCGAGCCACCGATGCCACCAGCCCTAGCCGTTGAGAGTGCACGTCACCTTAGTGAACTGCACGAGTTTCAGCATCGGAGACCGCCCAGGTTCCATGGGGAGATGGACCCTCAGGCAGCCGAGGATTGGCTGGAGGCTGTTGTTCGAGTTTTTTGGTTAGTAGGGACACCGGCTGACCTCATGGTGATCCTTTCAGCAATTCTTCTGCACATCGCAGTAGGAAAATGGTGGAGCCTGATGCTCCAGGTGCTCGACGAGGCATCTCTCCTTTGGTCGGACTTCTAGATCCTCTTTCGTTCGGAGTTCATTCCAGCCACCCTCCATGTGGTGCACATTCAGGAGTTACTGAAACTGCGGTAGGGTTGCATGACGGTAGCCCATTACATGGCGAGATTTACCGATCTCTTGCACTATTCCACATACATGGTGTGGGACCCATTCTTTTGGGCCCGGACCATCGAGCAGAGAATTAGGCATGAGATCTGGGCTTCAATAATCTCTCTCAGTATTCTGATGTAGGCAGGAGTACTGGAACGATCCCTTCTTATAGAGAGCTTTCTTACTGAGCCTACGCCAGCAGCGAGACCTACCACAGGGTGGCACGTAGCAGAGTCTTCTGCAGCTGGCAGTCGACGGATGACACATGGGTCCAAGAAGACCAAACCATTTGGTGGAAGACCTCAGGATACTGGATTGGAGGTGCAGGACTCATGCAGTAGAGCCAGCCTTTCGAAAAGCAGACAGTGCTATGCATGCGGTGGGTAGGGCCACATGGCTCGTGACTGCCCGACCCGGCATGCAGAGGAGTAGCAGATGGTTGAGGGACCACCCAGGCAGAGGTAGAGGTTCGACCGTGGAAGTCCGTAGGGAGCAGGAGGACGAGGCAGAGGAGCTGGCCGAGCAGCACGTGGTGGGCGACGCATTGAGGCTCTACCACCACCAACACCGGGAGGTCCACCCCGACCACAGGGAGATAGCGGGAAGAGGCATGCTCAGCTTCAGGCAGCAGAGGCCTATGACCACGGCGCACCAGAGATGATTAAAGGTACTATTTGTGTCAACTATACCCTTGCTTCAGTTCTTATATACATAGGGGTGAGTTATTATTTCATTGTCGCTTCCCTTGTTCGGAGCTCGAAGATTCTGATGGAGTCGTTGGCTCGATCCTTACGGCTAGAGACTCCTATGGGATCAGACTCAATGATTAAGCACTGGTGCCGGTAGTGCAGGCATACTCTAGGAGGCAAGAAATTTAGCTGGGATCTTCTTGTAGCAGCATCGAGGCCTTACGACATCATCTTGGGCATGTATTGGTTATCTACAGTCCATCCTTAGATCGACTGTATTAGGCGCAAGGTGCGGTGTGTCTGCACCGATGCGAGCAGGTTCACCATCACCGGCGAGAAGGTAACCTTTGCAGCGCAAGATGGACTCACACAGAAGAGAGGACAGATGATCACTCATCAGTTGGCTAGCCTCATCCTAGGAGCAGTGGACGTACTAAGTCCGAGTTTTCCTGTAGTGGTGGATCAGTATGCAAACGTTTTTTCTGATGACGATCCAGGACTACCACCTCACAGAGAGGTAGACTTCTATACTGACCTATACCCTGGGACAACCCCAATATCTACTCCAGCATATCATATGGCTTTCGCTGAGCTTCGAGAGATATGGGTACATCGGGAGGACTTGCAGGGAAAGGGATTCATCTGACCCAGTGTTTCACCATGGCCTTCCCCGATTTTGTTCGCCAAGAAGGCAGACGGGAGCTTGCGACTGTGTGTCGATTACCATCACCTAAACCAGGTGACCGTGAGGAATAAGTATCTGCTACCGAGGTTTGATGACCTCTTCGATAAACTCAAGGGAGCATGGTGGTTCACGAAGATAGACCTCTGGTCAGGCTATCATCAGCTTAGAGTTTGAGATGAGGATGTGCAAAAAAAGGCCTTCAGATGTCGGTATGGACACTATGAGTTCTTGGTTATGCCTTTAGGCGTAACCAACACTCCAGCAGTGTTCATGCGTCTCATGAATAGGATCTTTCAGCCTTACTGAGATCGATTTTCCGTAGTCTTTATCGACGACATATTGATTTACTCGACTACTGAGGAGGAGAAAGCCTACCACTTGCGGGTTGTACTGGACACACTCCGAGAGCACCAACTTTATGGTAAGATCTCGAAGTGTTAGTTCTGGATATGTGAGGTCCACATCTTGGGACACGTCATCTCTGAGGCGGGAGTTGAGGTGGATCCTACGAAGATCGAGGCAGTGCTAGCTTGGGAGCCACCCAGGAACGTGACAGAGGTGCAGAGTTTCTTGGGTCTAGCTGGTTACTATCGGAAGTTTGTGCCATACTTCTCTAGGGTTGCAACACCACTTTCAGCTTTGATGAAGAATGGGAAACCCTTCGTGTGGTCAGACAGAAGTCAGCAGAGCTTCTAGGAGCTGAGACAAAGATTGACCAGCGCACCCATCTTGAGGCTACCGGAGGAGGGAGTAGGGTATGTAGACTACTGCGATGCATTAAGGACTGGACTCGGGTGTGTCCGGATGTAGGAGCAAGCAATGATCATCTATGGATCATGACAGTTGAGGATGCACGAGCAGAACTACACTACCCATGACCTAGAGTTAGCAGTAGTGGTCTTCGCTCTAAAGATGTGGAAGCACTATCTGATGGGAGAGCGCTTTATAGTCTATTCTGACCACCAGAGTATCAGGTACATCTTCTTGCAGAAGGACCTGAACACGAGACAGCAGCGATGGCTCGAGTTTCTCAAGGACAATGACTTTGAGATAGTCTATACTCCTGGAAAGGGGAACATAGTAGCTGATGCTCTCAACAGGAGGACAGACATTCATCTTTTTGGAGAGGTGATAGAACAGATACCCAATTTTCAGATATCCTTCGTGGATAGAGGTAGGGTGGCCTTCCTTATTTCGCTCACATTCACACCTCCACTTCATTAGCGGGTCAGAGAGGCACAACGTGGTGATGTTGAATGTGAGACGCGGTGTACACATATTTCCATAGGACAGGCACCTGATGGTTTCTCTATAGGAGGAGAGCACGTTGTCCTTTTCAGAGGACGTACCATGGTACCTGATGCATTATAGGAGGAGGTGCTGAGAGAGTTTCACACTTCCCCTTTTTCAGTACATCCTGGGGTGGCGAAGATGTACCAGGATCTAAAACGACAGCACTGGTGGCCGGGTATAAAGAAGGCTGTTTCAGAGTTCGTTTCTCGATGTCTCACCTGCCAGCAAGTGAAGGCAGAGCACCAGGTACCAGGAGGCTTGGTAAATCCCGTGGAGGTCCCGGAGTGTAAGTGGGATGACATATCTATGGATTTCGTGAATGGACATCCACGTACTTCCAGAGGTCACGACTCCAGTTGGGTGATTGCTGACCGACTCACCAAGTCGGACCATTTTTTACCCATCAGAGAGAGGGCTCAGAAGAGTTCTTGGGATGCCTCTATGTTTAGGAAATTGTACGGATTCGTGGTGTTCCATCATCTATCCTCTTCGATCGAGATTCTCACATTACTTCCCGGATTTGGAAGGGGTTGTTAGAGGCATTCGGGATGCAGCTACGTCTAAGCACCGCCTTTCACCCTCAGACGGATGGTCAGATGGAGAGGACCATTCATACTCTTGAGGACATGCTCCGTGCATGTGTCCTCAACTTTGGTCATAGCTGGGAGGATCATCTACCCTTGGTGGAGTTTACGTACAACAACAGCTACCACTCCACCATCGGGATGGAACCATACGATGCATTGTATGGCCGAACTTGTAGATCACCTCTGTGCTGGACTATCCCTAGGGAGTCAGCACTTGTGGGACCAATGATGGTCCATGCCATGACAGAGAAGGTTCGGGTCATCCAGGAGCGGATGAGGATAGCTCAGATCTGACAGTAGTGTTATGTTGACAAGGAGCGAAGACCACTAGAGTTCGAGGATGGAGACCATGTTTTCTTATGGGTCTCACCTCGACGTGGATTACGGAGATTTGGTCGGGGCGGCAAGCTATCTCCGCGCTTTATCAGACCATTCCAGGTTCTCAGCCGGACAGGTGAGGTGGCTTATCACCTAGCTCTACCACCTCAGTTACACTGGGTACACGACGTCTTCCACATATCTTAGCTGAGTAGATACATGCATGACCCGACACATATTATCGACCATGGGGAGCTGGACAATGATGACGGGGCGACTTTTACCGAGGTCCCAATGGAGATTGAGGATCGATAGGAGTGGGTCCTATGTGGGCGGTCAATTCCTCTAGTGCGCATCAAGTGGTAGCACAAGAACCTCCAGGAGAGCACTTGGTAGCGGGAGGCTAAGATGTGTGCTCAGTATCCTCTTTTATTTCCCTAGTTTTCGATGTATCTTTACGGGGACGTAAATCCCTGAGGTGAGAGTAATGTGAAGTCCCGTAATTTTAAAGGAAAATTTTTTCTTAATTTCTTTAGGATTTTACGAGTACAGAGTTTCTGACGGCACTTGATTCCGAGGCCCGGTGTGCTGGGAATCAATTTCCCAAGTTTAGCTCAGGTATGTTCAGTGAACGAACGAGTGGGTTTTCCTAACATTTGAACCGGTGCTCAAAATCGAAATCTGAGGGGGCCAATGAAACCGCAGCACTAGAAATTTCTTAGGAAGACCTTCTGTGGAGTTGCGTTTTCTCTGGAGGTGTTGTTAAATAAATGGGTTAACTGAAGAGTGAAATAAAATTTATGCTACAATTTTATTTCTATTCTAAGTAATTATAACCGATGTGTGGAAGTTGGGGTGGGACCCACTACATCCTAACTCCACTTGGTAGGATATTAGTGAGGTGGGGACCACACAAGCCCCACACCTTCAATTCCTCTAACCTCTCTTAAAGTTGGAAAACCCCCCTTTATTTTGTAATTCACCCACTCTTCCTCTTTAATTGCATGTGAACTCTCACATTAAATTGATTGATTAAAGTTATTCAATTAATTTAATTTTGAGTTTGAGTTTTTGATGTTTTGAGAACGCATGGCATGTGTTAATAAAATAAGGAAGCACTTTATCTTGAAATAACATCATTCACTCATAAGTTCACTTAACAAAAATGTGAATTCTAGAATCACATAATCTAAAAATATTATAATCTTCTCTATAAATAATATTAATCACAATAAATCGATAAAAAATGAAATATTCTTATGAAATATAATTCAACATTTATTTCTCAAATAAAATCCCTTATTAGATAAAAATATTTCTATTTCATTTAATTATATAATGATCATAATTTATTAAACATCTTCAAAAGTAAATTTAATCACTTATTCATGAAATTAATTTTTAATCTCGTGGAAATATTTAATGAATTTCATAAGTTCACAAAATTAAATAACCCTTTTATCCTAATTAACTATAATTAACTCAATATGAAACATCATATTATATATTAAGGCTACTAGTACCTTTAAAATTTTTTCCAAAAAATATAAATATAATATTATTTAAATACAATTTAAACTTTAATAAATTTTAAATTAAGGATTATATATTACTCAAAAAATCCATAAATGTATCCCATAAAACAAAATTTAAAAAATGGAATCAATGTATTTAAAATGATTATCATCCTTATATTACCATAATTCTCAATAAAATATAATTTTTTATGGTAATATAGTACTTTCATATTATGATAAAAATTAAACTTCAGGATCCACAATAGTATCTATAATTCATAAATTATTCTCATTTTATAAGTTCTGATTCTTTAATGTTATATAAACCATTGCAATGATATCAACTATAATGGCTCATAAATTCAATAACCAATAATTATGGGATTAATATATTAAATATAATTTTATTATATTCTCATGAAATTTTAGGTTTATATTTAGATAATTAAGAAAATAAACTTATTTATCAAACCCTTAAAAAAATATTTTACAATTTAACACAATATAATTTTTTAAGAGGTTAGGGACAAATCCAAATTAGTGAGTTAAATCAAATACCACTTTCAAACTTTGTAGAGGGAAACCCATTACATAACCCATAGGTCCAAGACATAGTTGTATGAATTCAAGGACTGAAATCCCAATTTTTTTGGCCCAAAGGGCCCTTCGATAAACTCTACCACTTTACCCTATGCGTTGGAAGGCTATATAAAGGGCATCCATCATTCGTCATATTTTGGGTTCAACCATCAGTTATATAAACCATTCATGAAACATAGCATAAATAAAACACCTCTTTCATTTTAACCATAAGACAAATTTTATGTGGTATTCAATCTCAGAATCAATAATACCTTCATTCATCCCATCAAAATGAGAACACATTTCCCTTTTCGCAAAAAATGTTTTACAAAACTAAAAATTTCTCAAATATTCAGAAAATTATTATTTTCAAATTAAAAATTGAAAAATATAAAATATACTTAAAATTATTGATCTGTTATGATACTGTAAAAATAAATTAATTTTATAATCATGAAAACAAATATTCTATTCACACTTTGGTAAAGAATGTTGAAAATGAATCATAAGGTAAATAATCAAATGATTCCTTTTAATTCATTTTAAATAAATAATAACGAGTTAAAATCAACCATGAAAAAAAAATTAAATATAAATTAGAACATTCCTAAAACCATTTAAAATATCCTTTACATGGAAAGAATAAAATTTGGAAGGAAAATATTATTATAGAATTTTTAATGAAAATTAACTTACCTCGAGTCCTGACATGTTTTATTTTTTATGCATAAATTCTATAGAAGTAAAAATATAATAGTTTTATTATTTTATTGGAAACATTTATTTGTTAATTCAATTTTAGCCATTCCTATCATTATTATATTTTTTATTTACTAATTTAGTTAAGTTCACGTCAGGTGTTCTGAGGACGTTCAGTTCAAATGTCCCAAATGACTTTAGTATTTTGACTATAGTCAATGGTATCATGGTCCCATAGTCTATAGATTCTTAATGAATATAAATTTTATAAATTTATTTTTTTCAACCATCCTTTGAGGGTCGACTAAAACAATGAATCACATTTCCTCATGGAAGAGATTTTCTATAAATATATACGAGCGATGATATCATTTCTAAATATAATAAAGTGTAAGAAGGTGATTAATATAACATCACTATATATTCCTCTTTATGATATAAATATTATATATATATATTCATTTGATGAATAATTTTTACCCTCCATTTTAATCAGTGATTTAAAATGAAACATGTTTCTTAAAGTATGATGTAGTCAACACGTACGAGTGAGTAATGTATTCATTTCTTATAGGATGGAAAAAGAGATTAAAACTGGTTGTTTCCTAAAAATAATAAATTTTTTGTATTTTTAAGATATTTATGTTTGTATATCAGCATATTTGTAGATGATTCAGAAGAGTTGTAAGTCGAAATTAATAGGAAAACTCTTGGTTTAGAGATATAATACTTCATTCAGAAACCTAATTTTTCATATACTATAAATCTTATAAGTTTTTATATTGGTGAGAAAGAAGCATCTATTAAATAGGATGGAAGATTGTGTGGGGATTTTGGTAGGTATTTTAGATCAGAATTTCTCAAGAGGTGTGAGGAATAGATGATAGTATGTTACCTTTTATATGTTATGTAAGTGTAAGTATTATAAATAAATGAAATATTAATATATAGTAGGAATGTAAATCTTGTAAAATAGGTCTAATAAATAATATATTCAAATATATGGATTTTATTATCAGCATAAATTCTACAATGAAAATTTAACCATTTTTTAGGATAATTCTAAATATTATATTTTAGTTTAACCCCATCGTTTTCCATCCTTAAAATTAACCATTATACAAAATTTCTAAATCATTATTGGTAATGAAGGTAAATTCAAAATCAATTAATGGAACATAATCAAAATAGTCAGGATAAGCATTAAAATTTCCAATCAATTTTATTTAAAATTTTTTTTATGTTTTTATAAATAATTAAGAATAATTATTAATCATTAAATTCAATTTAAAGTCATTTTCCTAATTTTTAATAAAATTTGACATAAAATACAATAAAATTTTCTAAAAGGTGAGCTTTAAGGAACTTTTAATTGAAAAAAAAGCAAAAAAAACAAAGCAAAATGAGAGTAGTTGTTCCTTTCACACAAAGCAGTGGCCCTCCTCACAAGAGACCAATTTCTTTCTAATCTTATCAGAATTCTTTCGCTCTGTATCTTGCAAGGAACCCCAATCAATCATATGTCCTCGCCCTCATCCACAACCCTTGGTGTGAAGCAGTTCATGATTTCTGGCTTGTTGAGTAATACCATCGATGTTTATGTCATCTGAATCTAAATCCACCAAATGTGTTTCTTTTTTCATTGAGAATGGATCTACTTGTCCACATCCTAGTCCATGACTGCTATGAAGTCATCCTCTTTACTATGATTTAATATATTTCCAAGATCTATCACAATCATCTCCATCTTTTTCTAGAACATAGATCACCACTGGTGTCTCCTCTATCATCTGCCGAGGGACAGGCAGTGTTGATGGGGGTTGCATCAAGGCAGCATGTTATGAATTCCTTAAAATATGAGCTGCACCAACCGGAATATTTCTTACAACAGTATTAATACATTTAAATGTGTTAGAAGTGGTAAAAATCACCTATGAACATGGCTACAGATTAGTCCTTCTAGGTAATGGAACCTAAGGCAAGATGAGAACAGAATTTCCATGATCATTAGCTAGAGGTTGGATCTTTTTTTAGGGAACTTCATTAGGTTCTTCAGAATGTACATCATTTTTTAAAATATCAATAGAGTGATGTTCTGACATTGGGTATATAAGCCTTTTACCAGCGCCTTTATCGACATCATATTATGTAGCAGAGACATGTGAATCATCTTTACCCGCAATAGATACACTATGTTCGCTTCCAAAGTCGGGGTGTTGTGTTGTGACTTGAACAGTGAGACCCACAGTTTCCAGATCCTGAGTGTGATTCTCAGTAACCTGGGATCACCATCCCTTCCTTTTTGAACAATTTCATCGCATGACTAAGTGTCATGTTGGTGAAAAATCTTGTGAGGTTGCACATACATATCAGGGGAATTTAATTTATCATCCATTGTATTGACATCACAATGTCCAGTAATATGAGGATATGGTTTTACCATCTCATGGTTACTTCCCAAAGCAATATGGGGATCCAAATTAAAAGGTTTTGAAATCTTATGAGTAGTATTTTCAGTAGCTAAAGCATCCCTAGTACTCCCTGCTATTTGGGTAATTTCAGAGGAACCAGTAATCTGAGAGTGTTTATTTTTGAAGCAAGAACTAATGTCATGCCCACGTAAATTGCAGAAAGCACAAATAATAGATCTCTTACAGTTTGGGAATTCATGTACTACAGTCTTACAGTATGAACAAAACTAGGGAATTATTTCATATTCAATTTTCAGTTCAAGTTCATCTACATCAGTAGAGAGATAAACCAAGTTTATAAATAGAGAACAAATATCGACTTCAACTAAGAATCTAGCATAGTGTACATATCTAGCGCTGTCAGTTTCATTATCCAGTTAAATTGGTACTCCTAAGGCCAAGGAAATGTCATATAATATTTGAGGGTACCAAAGTATCCTGTTTAATTCATATACCTTCACACAATATTGAACCTAATTATTACCTACTTTAAAGGGATTGAACTTTCAGTCCCATTCTTGGATGTGCAGTGCTCTCAATTTGAAGGAAATTGCTCCATAACCCCATGCTCTCTACTTGAGTCCTTCAGAGGGAAATAGGATGTGGTAAAATCATTTCCCTAAAGCGGCACACTTCCTTGATGAGAATCCATATATTTCTGACATTCATTTTGTATGTTTATCGAGCTCCCATGGCATAGAGCCTCTCAGAAAGATGAGACGAGCAATAATAAAGTGTTCCCAAATATCGAGTCATTATCATATTGCATCCATATGAGATTTGATGTGATCAATTGAACCCTTCTTATGGATTCAAGAATAATACCCTTTGAAAGAAGAAAAAAATTCGATTTTGGGAACTGACCTAATTTAGATTAGAATCCAAGGGTCCTCGATTCATGATCACTAGCTTAGTTGTCTGCTTGTGAGAGTCAAAATATCCTCAAACTATAAATTCTACCATGGATTGTGGAGGAGAAAGGAGAATCCTTAATCTCCATTTCTAAGAGCCGAGAGAAGCTCTGTGCCACTCTCCCTAATTTCCATCCTTCTATGATAACAAATTATTAATGTTCATTTTGAGTAAATACAATAAAATGATAATAGAAAATGATTATAAAACTATAAAACCTAATTCAAAAATTATAATTAAGATATATATTTATGTACCTCCTATATTATTTCAAAACATTTTTCTTTTAAAGTTTTTATAATAATTTTCTTACATTTAAACTACTCACTCAAGTAGTGCATCAATACTGCATAAGCGCTCAAGGTAAATATAAAACTAACTAAAATTTAAAATAACTTAATTTGATGAGGGAAATTTATTCATATTCATGAAATCCATTAATATCTATTTTCAATGTATTTTAATTTTTATGAAAACATATTAGAGATAATAAATAAACAGAGTGGGATTTTGTACATTTTGATTACTACAGATAATATAAAATTCATTATCAAATAAAAATACTAGATAATTTACATGTTAAGAAAATAAGTAAATATAGTTTGAGATCCACTGAAATGATAGGAATTAAGGTAAGGATATTACCTTATCGCTTATTTTTAACCAAAATTAACATATTTTATGCCCTTACCTTTGTGACAGCATTCGAACATAGGTTATTATTCAAAATGACCAAAATTAAAATGACCCCACAACTGAATTTAAAAATATAAATTCAAAATAAGAAATACATTTTTCAATATCAAATATATATTTGTGGAAAAGTATCATTTCTATACAAAAACAAGTCAGAGTAAAACCTTTTTTTAAAATCATGTTTTTAATTATTAAATAGAACTTATACCCAAAATATTATATAATTTTTGTCACAATGGAATTAGTTAGTTTATTTTAAATAATGGGGTTAATATGTTTATTAAAATATAAATCCAAAATATAATAAGGATTTTAAACTAATTGATTTGCATAGAATAAACGAATGTTTTGTAACATACGACATTTCTCACTATCCACTCAAATATCAATATTTTAAAAATATTATGAAAATATTATATTACGATTATTTCTAAATGACTATATTAAAATTTATTTCCATTTTATAAAATAAAATTTATAATAGTGTAAGAAATTAATTTAAATATTCACAGACAAAATTAAATAAAAATATCTTTTTAAGAAAATATATTTTTGATGAAAAAAATGATATTATTCACATTCCATGCCTAATAATAATAATATGAATAAACCTCAATTATATTTATTGTATATATGACCTACTAATTTCATTAGAATCATATAATATATAGTCAATAAAAAACTATTATGATAAAAATACATTTCACACATAATAAAGTCTAATGAAAATAACTCTTTTCCCTTCAATAGGTTTTATCATAATTTATAAAATATTAATACTCAATTTATTTAAAATAATTCATTTTATTATGAAATAACGTGTAACTAAATTACATTATATGGTTACTCTTTTTCATACCTTCTAATCTAACAACTTTGTTATAACAATCATATTTAAACAATAATATTCTTATATTATATATTGGTTAATTTAATCTTACAGTTACATGTGGTACCTCTAAGAAAATATGGTAATTAATTAAAATAATATCAAAATAGTCCAAGATTGTTAAAATTATTTATTATTTTGAAATTATTAAATCAATTTATTATTATGGAAAATTATTTTTTATGAGTTATAGGCACTTACATTAAATTTAACATCAATAAATATAAGAAAATTAATTAGATAAAATTATTTGAATATTTTTAATTAGCTTGATCATGTTATTTAACATTGTAAATTTCATTTTTATATCATAAAAATTGGTTACCGAGAATACTGTTAATTATCACAATATATTAAAAGGGTTATTTTAGTGGTGTTTTAACAAATATTCTGTAATTTTTTAGAATCTAAATTAATTTTATCTAATTAAAATTTTTATTATAATGCGAGGATTAATAAAATAAATATATATATATATTCAATAATTATTAATAAATAGTAAATAATAAAAAGAACAAAAAATATTTGAAAAACATCATTCTCTCATAATATCATTTTTCATTATATTTTATGAATCAATTTAAAATATTAATTCATATGTTTTCAAATATTAATTTTAAAAAATATCTTTTTTTGTATAAATTCTGAAAATATTATCTTCGGATGTTTTTTTGGGGAAAATATTTATTTTTAGATGATTAGTATATAATATTATTTTTAGAATCACAATTACATTAGTGAAATAAATATGATATAAGAATGAATTAAAATTTTATGATTCTTTTTTTATGAACAAATATATTTTTTTATTATTAAATAATTTCATTTAAAAATAATTTTTTTTTATTTTTGAACCCTTATTTGACGTTTTTGAACATATTTTATATTTTTTCAGGAGAAATTTTATTAATGTGTTATAAAAATCTGATTTTAAAATAAATTTTTATCATTTTTATATACTATCTATAGTAAAAATCATTATATTTTTCATATAATGAGGTAAAAAATATGTAAATTTTCTATTTTATATTTAGGTATGCAAATAAAATAATTACAAAGAAATTAGTTACTATGCTAAAATAAAAAAAATTGTGAAAGAGTAAAATTAGAAGGTAAATGGCATATAACATTTTTGAATAATTTCCCAATAGGAAGGTGTAATTATTTGTTCAACTTGAGGTTATCTCATATCCATTATTTCTCACTTTATAAGCCATTTTCATTTGATATTCTTCCTCTTATTGCAAAAAATCCACTCCTCTCACTTATAAAAGGAGATATTCAAAATCCCACAAATCTTCACGAAATAATGTCATTAGTTAAATAAAAAAATTCCAAAATGAATCGTCAAAAATACTATCCACACACATGAGGATTTGGTCACCTCAAAATACCACCCTCAACGCTTTAATGAAATTTTTGAAGGAGTTATTGAAATGATTAATGTAGAAATTCAAAAATAAACAATTTCTGGTTTCGTTTACAGAATCCTTCTTATTATAACCCATATTATATTATATAATATTAAAATAAATAACATTAGTATAATTTTAATAATTATTTTTTATTCTATTTATAAAAAAATCATTATCTACTATCCTCCAATATCCATAGAAGAAATGAAAACTTTATCAATACACATGTTTGTAAAACTACCTCAATGAGCTATGTATTTAATTTTTTATCACCTCTATAAAAGAATGGTTAAAAGGGTATTTAATGAATAAATATTATATTTTTAACATGGTTAGAGTTTTGAAAAAATAAATAAATTTTTAACTTTTTTGTTATAAGGAAAATGAAATCATCTCTTGTTTGAATGTGTGGACTACCGCCTTTATGGAGTGGAGGGTTATATTTTTCATCACAACCCTACATTGATTATTCTAAAAATGTATTTTATTAATTTTTTTTTATAAAATGATTTAGGCTCTTTAAAGGTTATAATAATATTCAATGTAAAATTATTATAATAACTTTTTATCATAAAAAAATTATTGAAATGATATTTTCACTGATTCATTATTCAAAAATCATTAGTATAAATCACATGGAATAAAATTAAATTATTGTAAATGATTATAAATCATATATTATAATTTCCTGAATATTATCAAAATTATTAATATGGTATCAATAATTGATAATCGATATTGAGGTTTTCAAATCGTGCATGAAACAATCGAAATCTTTAACATTTGATGATGAAAATTTAATATAACTATGTCACAAAGTGATACTAACTAATTATAAATAAGTATTTTATAGGGTAATAATTATGAACAATTTTATTAAATATGTTATTATGATTTTTATGCTAATTATATAGGTGGTTAAAGAAAATTTATGAATTTTAGGAGTAAAAGTTATGGGTTTTCTTAAAAATATTCCATCAATGAGGCATGTTTCATATTATGTTATTGTTTTTATATATGTTGAATTTAATAAAATATCGTTTTCTATTCTTATTTTTTTAATTTTTTTAATGGGATTTATAATTCCTTTCACAAATTCCTCCATCGAAATCTTTTGACTTATATTTCTTTAATACATATTCCTTATTCAACACATGTTCTATTTTCTATGAATTATATAATACCTTATTAATTTTTTATGATTGCATTCATGTTATTAAATAGATTTTAAAATCCATTACTAGTTACATTTTCAATAGTTTTTAGACTCTAGAGTTACTAAATTCATAAGGTATTTTCTTGACATAACTTCTCTTCTAATATCAAAATTATTTCACTTTAAAAATTGTTTTATAATATTATTTTATTCTATCCTATATTGATATTATATTAACTATCCACATTGTTATTTAGAATTTCATTTTCACATCAAATGCATCTTCTTTGATGGATTTATTTCTTAAGAAAATTTAATGATGTTAAAAATAATTGTCATCCTCTCCAAATAAGCTCCTAATCGTCTATATCAATGTTTTAAATTCCCTAAAATGGTATAATTTTACTATTTTTAAATTCAAATATGTATTATTTATAATGATATTAAAATTTCTCTTTACTTATTTTTAAATGGGATACATATCAAATTTTGTATGATGTGGGCTTCAAAATTTATAGTCTCAAAAATTAATATTTTTTTCCTTCCAAGACCCCCTTTTTTATCTTCCAATCCAAATCTACCATATAAAATCATTATATATTTTTTAAGGCTTATTTAGTTATATTTATTTACAAAAATTATTTTAAAATCAATTAATGTCAACATCCGAAAATAATCTTGTTATGGTTACTCATCACCTATTTTTTCAATAAATTTTAAAATGTTTTATGAAACTAATAATTAGTATTTTACTTATTTTTTCCAAATTATATCTAATGAATCTATATCTTATGGGGTAATTTTTTATGAATCAACCACTAAATCACCCGATGATATAATTATTTTGAGGGATTAAACATTTTTAACAACTAATCAAATTCATAATGTCATTTTATGAGATACCATTTGGAAATGTTACAGAACCCATTTTAAATTTAATTGGTTCCATATAATATGATTAATGATTTGTTATATTTGGAAAAAATATGTAAGTATGATTAATATCTGATGGGTCGGGTCCTATATACCCCTCTATTTGTTATGGTTTTAAATCCTATGATATAATGATGTTGACCATGGACACAATGTGGTCAACTCTGTTTGCAGGATTATGTGTTAAAATGATGAATATTGCTATATTCGCAAGAATGAGTTTCATGAACCCCTCCCTCTAATGAAAACCATCTTGGGATAGAAATTAATTAATTGGGATAATGTCCCCCTCCGTCCCACCTCCAGTTGGGTTCAGGTTACATACTAGCACCAAGGTTACAAATATATCAAAATATAAGAGACATTACCATTTATAAAAAAAGATTAATAGATAGGATGTATCAACCATAATCAAATCCATATCATATATAAAATAAATCCAAACCAACCCATAATCCATTTAAAAATCAGAACTGATACATATAAAATTACCAAATGCAATCCCAATAGAATAAATGATATGGAAGTGAAATAGGAAAATATCCAAAATTATGAACTATTACGTCTAGCATAGTCCACAAAATAATCCTCAAAAACTGAAAAATGTATTCATATATGTAGGTTGATCATAAAGGTATACTCTATAGGAAAAGGAAATTTTATCCTGGATATGTTAAAATATCCTACTAATGAACTCATGTAAAAGTAGTAGAACCAAATAGCACCTAAACTAGTATATTAACTACCCCAACATCACCAAGGAATGATCAAAAAATATTGAAAGTCAGTTAAGGAAATACATATAAAGCACATTAATGATTTGGTTCCCCACAACACTTCCCACTTATTATCCTGCTCACACCCTAACTGAAAATGTACTAGAGTTTCAACCTCTTCCACAAGCTCCCACATGACAACCAACCTGTACACACCTGGGCCCCAAAGCTAGTCCAATCACCTAGGAAAATTAATATGTACACATCCTACCCACACAAACCTATGAAACAAACCACATCACATCCCTCCTAAAAACACATGGGCCATAAATCACATCACATATCATTCTGAAGACACTTAGGAAAGCACAATATATCACATATCATCCTAACGACACCTAAGAAAGCAAAATATATCACACCTGATCCCAAACACACTTGGGAAATAAAAAAACATCACATCTCATCCTGATGAAACATGGGAGAGAACTAACCACCCGCTGAAACCTAGGCTTCACAAACAACAACAGAACCTGGCTAGGGATTCTTGGTTTTTCACCTACTAGAAGAGGGAGTAGGGAAGTGTGGGTGGCCATCCATCCATTCTCTGACTAGGATGTTTGAGAAAGACACCCTCCTTATGATGATGGGTGTGTTCAGCAAATAGTTCTCAACAAAGGTGGGTTTTGTATATAAACCACAATAACATATAGTATGTACACATATATAGTTACAAAATACAAGCTATTTGTACATATTTATAACAACAAATAACCATATCAAAAAATCCACACATTTTCTGCCACAAATAAATGAATAAATATACACAAACATAACACAAACATCAATTATTTTTCAATATTTAAGCCATATTACAGAGTCTCAATTTTATCAAAAATTTCCACTTCATCAAACCCTTTGATTTATGAAATAAATATTCATTACAAAAAACATTTCATTGAAAAAGAAATATTATTTCATATATCAAATCCATCTAATTATACACAAACATTAACATGTTAATAAACATGTCCCATCATTAATTTCCTCATTAAACATGACCATTGAAAATTATTTACATATAGTATTTATTACATTAATAATTGGGTTGATATGATAGAACCAACCACATAGAATAAGAAAAACTCCCAACATGTAGATCACAATCCATAAGATGCATTATAATTTTAATCCTCATTTTGATTCTTAACAAATTTTAAAAATATAAAATAATCAAATATTAAAAATAGAATGGTACATTAAATTTCATCCAATTTTAATTATTTCATTAGTTGATCACATTCCACATTTCATTTCTGAAAAACGCTTTTTTACCAAATTATTATGATGAATGGATATTCCATTTTTTTTCTATACATCCCAAAAAATTGGAATTAATTCACACAATATAAAAAACATCACACCGATATATTCACCACAAAAAACCGCAATAATATCTTACAAACATTATCACCACTTTACAACCACATCCCCTTTTTGAATGCTCACTCACATCCACACCATAACCATTATACAACCTCATTTTACCATTACAATAATCAAAGATAAACTTCACAACGACATCTCATCCACTTCCCCCACAGACTTCACAACATAGATACTACATATTACATTAAAACACATACACACAAACCACAACAAATCAACAAATCCTATCATATATCACATCACAAACTCCATTTTATATTTAAAAGGAAAGGGGAACTTATTCAATTTAACTTATTTATTCACGGGTGTTATCACAGAAACTGTATAATCTTGGGGAATCCATTTATATTTACCAAATCTATATAGTTAACCAATTTTTTCATAAGTGGTGTCAAAAACCTAATAACATGCATGAATTCAAAAACCCATCAACTAGTGAACAATAAGGACCCCCAATGAACATGGTTTTCAGTGGGTAATTATCCCATAAAATTCATAATATTGATCAAAATATTAAAAATACTCCAGAATCATACATCACATTCCTCATCCCATTTAATTCAATGAAAACTGATTCATTATCATTCGTAATCAAGTTATAAAAATTTTCATATGATTTAAAAATAGTAGAACCAACCCACATGATACAAATTAAGATAAATAAAGGTACCCTATACATATATGAACAAGCCTTTATCACAAATTTGTTGCACCAATGTAGAAGCACACGTAAAGTAAGGAATACTCCTAGAAAATCAAAAACCAAAAAACTACAGCTCGATCCCACAACTCCCCAAGGAATAAGGGTTTAGGGAATTATATACCTGGGTAGGAAAATAAATAAAAACTAATGGGAATGGATATATCAGCATCGAAATGATCTAAATAGGGAAGCAGTGTATATATGTTTTAGATTTTCCATTAAAGGAGGGTCTTGTTAGGATAATGTGTTTTAAGAGAGTAAACACCTTATGATCCTTAAGAAAACTAAATATAGGATTTATGTATTTTAATTTATCCCAAATACATTCAAACAAGGATTTAACATTGTTTTACATTAAGTAGAATTTCAAAGGGGTGAAACTGGAAAAACTAAACAATTTAAAAAACACTTGGAATGACTCACCATTACAATAGTCCCCATTCCAAGTCACCGGTATGAGACACCATTGGATGTCACCATTGGAGATCTACCATTTTATGAGTCACTGTATGGTAATGTACTATTAGGTGAGGTACAATTCAACAAGTCACCATTGGATGACTAACTATTCAGCAAGTAACCATTTGGTGAGTCACCATTTGATGAGTCACCATTCAGTGAATCACTATTCAGAGCCACCATCAATAGTCATTGTTTAGAGCCACCATTCTGATTCACCATATAGAGTAAACATTTGGAGTCACCATTTGGTGTCACCATTACAAACTCACCACTCTGACTAACTAGTCCAGAATCCCTATTATGACTCACCGTTTGGATGATCTACCATTGGAAGACTAGAAATATGTAGAACGCTTGAAATGAGTCACCATTGGAATGACTCAAATTCCTTAAAAACAACTCAAGACACCCTTGAAAAACCTAAAAATAGATTTATCACAAATTAATGTACTAAATTTTTTTTTCATTCCATTAGATACCTATAAAATGATTCTATCTGTACATAATTCAAAAAAACCCCTAAAAAGATGGAAGGGGTCTGAAAACCCATTCCATGAGATACATCTCAAGCTTCTTGATATATTTTGAACACAAAACCTTCTATGGATAAAATTTCAAATATACCCAATACATTCAACACAATATCCCAGGGGAGATACGCCCAAATGAGGACACAGTACTCATAGACAGATATAAGAAGTCCAGAATGAAATATATAAAAATCAAATAGTAATATTAAAAAAATGAAAGGAACACGTCCAAAAACAATTTCCTCATACTGTTTTTAACAAAATGATTATATTTTATATAAGAGAAAACATTTTATACCATTATATTCAATTAATTAACTTAGACATTCCATTATATGAATAACTATATGTTCATTATCCTCAATTTCCAACCATAGAAATTATATTAAAAATATTTAAAACATATCCTTCTTATGATATCATGAATAAAACATATTATCATGTTTGATTAAGAATTTATTTAAAAAAATTAGATATTCTATTTTATAAATTTCATTAATTAATATTGGTGAAAGAGCATAAAAGCTACAGATGATTTTTTAAATGATCTATTCTTTTCTAGATATGTATCTCATAATTTTTTTGGACATTCTATGTTCATGAAAACATGCTCATTAAAACATTACCCTAAAGGATTTTGTATTTAAAACATATTTATTAGACTCCAAAAACCACTTTGATTCAAAACCCACAATTAAATCCTTTTTATATCATGGTATTTACCAAAATACTATTTTTGAAATCACTTTTCAATTGTTTTTAAACCACCTTTTCTCCCACATTATTCCAAGACAATTAAATAAAAATGGAGGGTTTCATGCTTTTACAAATTTATTCTATTCTACTAATAGAACACAGTCACTCTCTTTACCATGTTAATATTAACACAAATTAAATTAAAATTTATAAAACACAAATTAACATATTTAATGCATTAGTAATATGACATGAGTTTCTAAATCACCTTTTATAAGCCTAAAATTGTACCACTTTTTTCATCAAGGCATCAATTACCTGGAACATTCTTATGCAGAAACAACAAGAGGTTCAACATTTCATGATTTTATTTTTTAGAGGTGAATGTCATTACTTGACATAGTTTCAAATTTCATTCCTCCACCAACATGACAACACATATTAATATTGATAGAGTTAAAAAAATTATACAAATCAAAATAAATCATCTGCTACACCAAAATATTTTCTTCTTTGGGTGGAATTGACTCACCCTCACGGTTCTAAAACATGTCGTAATATAACACGTCAGGGTGCAGGAATCAATTTCCCCTTCATCATATGTTTGAGGTCATAACAATGTTATTAACACAAAATCAATTTTATGAAACCCAAAAAACAATATTGTAGTCTAATATACATATAAATTTCTTTATAAAAATAATTTGGCATGGGATTGAAGCCCATCTATATTAGTTTTGTTATATTGAAAATGACCAGTTATTTTTTTTAAGAAATTAATTTTTTAACCATTCTATGATAGATGAGGGACTCTATCAATATAATCACAACAGAACACAACACATCAAAAGTCATTTTACCACAATAACCACACATCTCTCCATGCACACATCACCTCCACTACACAACACAACCATGGGCCCAAACTCACCAACCAACAAAAAAGCTCACTAGAGATTTTAAACAACTACATTAACAAACCACTTTACCAGGAACAAGAAACCACTCCCTTTCACATAACCACCCTCCACTTCATCATACACACTACCCAAAGAAACTATCACAACTACCATCACACAAAAATCCCTATGAACATAAATCAAGTAATTACCTCTCCCATGTCAATATATTATCACCTTTTGGTGGCACTGTCTCACCCTCCTTGTTTTAATCACGTTAATGTATAACGCGTCTCACATAGGGATTGGGATTTCTCAAAATTGTGTATGTGAAGGTTTTTTAAACCACATTTTCCCCAAGGATTCAGAATAAGAAAAAAATACACATTTCCACAACACATATCATTATCTAGAACTACTTAGAGTCTTTCATTATTTAATCTCACTCTTTTACATGGTACATTTACACAATTTTAAATTTTCCTTATGGAACTAGTTCATTATCAATAAATAAATGGTTATCAATTTAATAAATGGAAAGTTATGAATTTAGTCATATCAAGGGTCCCATTGTCTATAACAACCAGAACACAATGAGGTTTCTGATAACTACTATTTTCATTGGGGAATATCAACACATCAATGAAAAAATAAAAATGAAACCATAGACAAAACTCAACATTTAGAGTTTATTTATTCTGAAACATCATGCATTGGATTTAAATAGCTCTATGATGCACTTAAGTTAAAGTAAAAATTGAAAAAATGTTATATCATACACCATGTTTAATAAATTTAAAAAATAAATTATAGTTTCATATTAATATCATGGAAATACACATCCAATATCATTTGAAAAATTCTACATGCTATGTTCTTGTGTTCAATTCAAATAATTCATTTCTTAAACAACATACAATCATAATAATCAAATAAAATAGACTTTATGATAATTAAATTATAACTAAAAAATTTTGTCACTATATTTTATTTTTATCATGCCTAATTACTCTATTACATACACATGATTCTTGTTGGATCATTAAAATAAAACTTTCTTTCTAACAATGAAATTAAAACTAAATGATATGTGTTGCAATATTTTATTATTTATCATGCTCAGGATAAAGATTATTTAATCATTTCATAGTTAGACAAAATGTCCATTTAAAATAAAATAAGGATAACATGATTCTACATACATTTTTAAATGTAACTTAATAAACATGATACATGTTAAGGATTCTCGTAATAAAATTTCCCCATCTACCATATAAATTATTTCAAATTTAGGTATTCATCCCATAACAAAATATATAAGACTTTACATTTGAATCAAGGTTATTTCAGAACTAAATTTATTTATCAAATATAAAAATAATAAGTTTAGTAATTTAAATAGTTTTATTTCTTAAAAATTACAACAACATGTGATTATGATAAGTAAAAAAGTTGAAAAAATTCATGGGATATTAAGTCTCATATAATTTAGAATAGTTCTTGTTGGGACCAAGTTGGATGGAGAAAGAAGTTTGAGGAGTTAGCGTTTGCAGAGTCTTGTCTTTTTTTTTTGTCAAAGAAGATGAATCAATTTACTTTGTAAAGGACTTAAAACCAGACGATGCTTTGCTGATTTGTATTTCAGAAATATTATAATTTAGGAGAATATGTGATGAATGACTTATAAAGGAAAGGGAGAGAAATGGTGAATCCAATCATATATAGTTTTAATTGGAAAGAATGATGCTGCTGGAAGATGGGATATTTCAGTACTTCCCATTGAAACTCTGACGATGCTGAAGCTAATCTATCAGAGGATATATATCATGATAGTGGAGTTTGTGATGAAAGCCGAATAATGGTATGGGAATCAGTGAAGAGAAAAATGAAAAAGCAGTGGACAATCTGGGGGCGTGAAAGATTGAAGAAGGTTTAGAATTTGCTGTGTAAGGCATGATTTAAGTTCAGAACATCGAATAACAGCAAAGGCATGTAGTGCGTGGAAAATTAGATAGGTTGCGCCAAAAAATAAAGCCATGAGGTGCGTGAAATATTGGAGCATTTTGTGAAATTTTAAGTTCCATGAAATAGTTTTTATGCGAATGAAAGAGGTTTTACGTGCGGATTTGTGTTTTTCACACGGGGTCAAAAATGCCTATAAATATGAGGTAAACCCCTCTCATTTGTTAATGCTCCACACTGAAAAAAAATCCTGAGCTCTGGTGCGTGTAAAATAATATGCTAAGTGAATTTCGCGAAAATAAAGGATTTAGTGAAAAAAAGGAGAGTTACACGTAAAGAGAAATAGTTGCGTGGAAAAAAGAGAAGTTGCACGAAAAGAGAAAAGGTTGCGCGAAAAAATGGAGTTTCACGAAAAAGTTTTTCACGCCAAAAGTAAATTTTTACGCACAAGGCATTGGAATTGCGTGCAAGATATTCTAAAGGCTGTGTAAAAAATTTGGGTTCTTCTCACATATTCAGTTGTGCGTATGGGAGTTCTTACCTGCTTCTGGGTAGGAAAGTTAAGATCTATACTTTAGAGAATACAACTGTTCCATTGAAGCAAAGCACTGAAAATAATGTAATTCCCTATTTGTGGTAAGAGGGTGCACATGCGCTTGGAGATTGTTTTCCAAGTGATACATGAGTGTAAAGGTATATCATACTCATTGTATTCCATATCAATGGATTTTTTTCTAGTGGATTATGTGGTACTGGATTATTTCGGTACGATACCAAAGATGTAGCTACTATTGATGAGTAGTGAACCTTGTAAATCTTTTGTTCCTGTTGTTGTGTGAGTTCAACATAGAAGAAAATCTTTAACAGGAGGCGAATATTGTTTTAATTCTATGGAAATTTAAAAAGAAAAATATATTACTGATTCACCCCCTCCCCCTCTTAGTGATACCTGGATCCTGCCTGGGAACTTCAGTTCAATGCCTGATTTCATAAATAATCTATTTTATCATGCAATTGTGAATTCTAATTCTTGGCATCATGATTTATATGGGTTCTTAAAATTAAAAAAAAATTGATCGAAAAAATATACACTAAACATGATTATCTAACAATTTTAAACATGGGGAAAACCATATGGAATATGATACATTTATAAAAAAGGAGGAAAATAAAATTTCTTATGAATCATGCATTCATAGGAAAGGAAACAACACATTTAACCCTAAATAATAATTCAAATAAACAATTAAGTCCTATTGACCATCATATTACTCTTTCATGTGGTTAAACAAGTAATTTAGAATACAATTTATGAATTTTATTGTAAAAAATTATGGTAAAGTTTATAGAAACACAAATAAAATTTAATGATTTACTTAATTAATTTTAACATACCTGTAATACACAGTTCAAATTAGAACACAAGTCATTATGATCCATGTACCTATCCTAAGGTATCTACCCCGCCAATGGTGTATCCTCACTTGGTCGTTCAGTATGCTTAGATTCCTTACTTCGGATCTCGGGGGGTCCCTAAAATCCAAATTTCTAGACGATCTTCTTTGGCCTATGTCACGCACCATGATCACTTGATGTTGTTTCCCTACCTACCAATGCAATCCTCAGTGTGCCTCACTCAATAATGCATCATATATCCCAACCACTGCGCTCTGATACCATTCTATCATGACCCCCTCCCTCCAGAGATACCCCTCATGTGCTCACAATGACGAAAAAGTAGATAATAACCCCCAATTCCCATATATAGTAGGCCCCAGGTTGACGACTAGCACCAAGGGTACACATATCTCACAATATGGGAGGTGATACCATTTATATGAAACAAATATTGGGAGATAGAATGTATCAACCATAAAAAAATCAATTAAATATATAAAAAATATCTAAACCTCCCCACAATGCATGTATAAAATTAATCTAATACATATAAATGTCTCCAAATGAAAGCCCAAAATAATAAAAGCTAAAGCAGTGACATAGAAATATATCCAAAAGTACCATCTAGAAATAGCCGACATGGTCCATATAATCCTCTAGGAAACCTAAAAACAGTTTTCAAATATGTAGGGTGAGCATAGAAGATACTCAGTCGGAAAACAAAAGTATCTCATGTACATGTGAAAAGAGAATACTAAGGAACCCGTGTGAAAGTAGTAAATCTAAATAGAATCTAAACATGTGTACTAACTATCCCAACCTCCTCAAGTCAGGATAAAAAAATAACGCTTGTGAATTAAGTTTATATATATATATATATATATATATATAATTCACATTGATTATTGGGTTCCCTACACCACATCCCATTGGTTATCCAGCTCACACCTTAACAGTGAATGTCCAGGTGCTTCTATCTATTCCCCAAGCTCCCACATCCCAAACGTCAAACACATACCAAGGAATCACATCTAGTCATGTATCCTAGGAAACAATATATCAATACATCCTTCCCAAACACACATGGGCCCCAAACAACATCACATCCTGTCTGCAAACACCTGGTCCAAAAAAACAGATCACATCTCGTTCTGAAGAAACTTAGGAAAGAACAACATATCACATCTCATCTCAAAGAAACCTGGGAAAGAACAATATATCACATCTCCTCCTAAAGACTACTGATAAATCCCAACCACGTCACATATCATCTCAAAGTCTCATGGGAGATCACAACCCACACGCAAAAACCAGGGACTCACAAACCACCCCACAACCTACCTGAAGAATTGTTGACTACCACCACTAGCAAGAGGGGGAAGGGAAGAGCGGGTGACTAGCCATCCCTCCTCCCACCATGATGTTTTTAAAAAACACCACCTAAGTATGTGGGTGTTTGGAACATAGTTCTCAATGAGGGTGGAGTGCATATAAAAATAACAAGAACATATAGTATATATACATATAGAGTTACAATATAAAAGACTATCTTATGGGTTAATAACAAGAACTAACAATCTAATAGAATCCACACAATCGATGTCACCTCTAGATTTTTAAAAACACAAAAAATAGAACACAAGCCACAATTATTTTTCCAACATTAAGCCATGTCATAGCATCTCTTTTTACCAACAATTTCAAATTCATCAGCTACTTTTAATTGTTAATTCAATATTCATTAGAAACCCCATTTCATTTTGAAATAATAATTATTTCATATTTCCAACCCATTTGTTTATACATAATAATCAGGAAGTTAATCAACATTTTCCATCATCAATTTACTCATTAAACATACCAATTAGAAATTATTAACATAGAATATTATTTCCAATAATAATGGTTAGATATGACAGAACCAACCACATGGTATAAGAACAACCCCATAAAAGAAGAACACAATACATAAGCCACATTATACCTTTAATCGACATTTGGATGAAAAAAATATATTAATAATATTGAATAATCCCGTATTAAAAACACATTGGTGCATTAAATTCTAACTTGTTACCATCCATTAAATTTTTTCTCACATTCCACCTTCCATTTATGATAAACTGTTTATTCCAAATTCTTTCAAAGAATGGATATTCCATTTTAGTTCCATCCTTCCCAATAAGCTGGAATTAATTCACACATTACAAAACCCAAGATAGATAAAGATGCACCACACAAAAATCCACTACTCTCTTACCAACATCATCACAAATTTTCTGTGACATACCCTTTTTTCAGCCTTTTTTCACTTCCACACCATAACCACTATATTGCATCATTGTACAATTAAAATAATCAAAACCCCACATAAAAACCAAATCTCATCCACTTCCTCCACACACATCACAACCCAGCTACTGTACATTACATCAAACCCATACACACAAAGAAACAAATTCCACACATCATAGTATATATCATAGCACAACACATTTTCATATTTTTAAGGAAGGGGGAATTTATTCAATTTCACTTTATTATTTAAGGGTGTTATCACATAAACTATATAATCTATGGGAATCAATTTATTTTTACCAAATGTACGTTATTAAACAATTATATAATAAGTTGCATCAACATCTGCAGAACATGAATGCATTCAGTAACCCATAAACTAGTGAAAAAAGAACCTCTAATAGAAATGATTTTTAGTGGGTAATTATCACATACAATTCATAATATTAATCAAAATATCAATAAAGTATTGGTATTATACATCATATTCCACCATCTAATTTAATTAAATGAAAACTCATTCATTGTCACTCATAATCTTGTTACGACGATGTTCACAAGAATTAAAAATATTAAACCCATCTTGCATGATATATATAAGAAAAAATGAATACAAAAACCTAGTTGGAAGAAGAATCTTTTTTGTAGATTTTTTTCACTAAAGTAGGGGAACACGTATAGCAAGGAGTTCTCTACGAAAAACACAAGAAAAAAAAATAGTCTGATGGAAAACATTCTCAAGGAAGAAAGTTTTGGTGAATATCATGCCAGAAGAAAAAATAAATAAGAACAAATGGGAAAGGAAATCATAGCCTCATATAGATCTAAAAATAGAAATGATTTTGATATGTTTTAGATTTACCATTTTTGGTGGATCTAGTAAATATATTGTTTTTTGAGTGAGTAAAAGCCATAGATCCTTGGGAAAATAAAATATTGGATTGATGGACTTTAAATTGGCCTCAAATACTATCAAATAAGACTTTACAGGGTTTTATGTTATAGAAAATATCAAAGAGGTGAAACTAGAAAAACAAAAAAACTAGAATAACTATTGGAATGACTCACTATTAAATAAGTCATTGTTGTGAGTCACCAGTCTGAGACACCACTGGAAGTTACCATTGGTGAGACACCATTGGTGAGTCACCATTTGGTTTTCTACCTTTAGGTGAGTTACTGTTTGACGAGTCACGGTTGGATGGCTAACCGTTCAGTGAGTCATTGTTCAGTGAGTCACTATTAGACGAGTCACCGTTTAGGGAGTCACCATTAAAATTCTATCAATAGGGGTCACCATTTGGATCTACTATTCAGAGGCACCATTAAGAATAACTGTTTAGAGTCACTATTCAGTGTCACTATTTGGAGTCACCATTCAGAGCTACTAGTCCTGACTAACTGTTCTGAATCACCGGTCCTGACTCACCATTGTGACTCTTCATTGGGATGAGCTATTATTGAAAAACATGAAATTTTTAAAACAGTTGAAATGTGTCACCAATGGATTGACCCGAATTCCCTAATAATAACTCTAACCACCCATGAAATCCTAAAACACCAGATTTCACACAATGTAACAGAGAGTAATGTCTGGTCCATTACATTGTGTGTATGAAAATGAGGTAAGATATGTTCAAAATATTTACTGTGGACATGTTGTGGCTATCTATTTTAACAATTTTTTTACTTATTTTGATTATTATTTAACCAAGTTCATTATATTCCTCTATCATGTTCCATGAGTCATGTATATTGTATCATGATTCCACACCATTATTAC
This sequence comes from Viscum album, assembly GCA_963277665.1. Lineage (NCBI taxonomy): Eukaryota > Viridiplantae > Streptophyta > Magnoliopsida > Santalales > Viscaceae > Viscum > Viscum album. The sequence goes on from OY728127.1 coordinate 1,279,890,255, forward strand.
TTGGTATATCTTTGACCATTTGATATTACATCTATCTTCATTACACATTATGAACATATCTTATTTTTCAATATTCTTTTAATAATATATTTCTCCCATCATCATGTTTTCTCATATTCTTATTATCTAAACATTGATAATAAATATATATGTATTTTCCTTACTGAGCATTTGATCTCTCCCTTTCCAATGATTTCATTCACCAAATTATTAAGTTGAGTATAACTATTGAGATTTCTATAAGAGAGTCTAGGGTTTAAATATTATGGAGAAATGTTCACAAGTACATTAAAATAAGATACATATAAAGAATGTCCAAAAAACTAAAGCTATTTTTCTTGGGATGATGATATTATTGGTCAGATGAAATTTTCAATTTAAGGAAATAACGTAAACTAAATATATTATTATCTTCAACCGCATTAATTGGTATCAAATCTAGTTTGTAAAAAACATTGTACAAGACTCAGGAGTGTACTTCTAGGTCATCTTAGTGTGGAACACAATACATTTTGGTTATTTCATGGGAATTTCATTATAGTATGGTAATTATTATCTTAAAATGTACCATACACTATAGCTACAATTATCTATTAAAATAACCATGTGATGATGATTATAATGAGTTTAATTAATAACATGAATTTTTATATTTTAAACATTCATCATTAGGATATAATCCAAATGTTAGAAAAGTTTAAACATTCATGAATTTTGTGAAGAAATAATTTAATATAAATTGAATTTTTTTAGTTACATTAATTTTTATATAAGTGGATTCATCCTTGGGATGTGTTTTTCATTCTATAACTCATCAATGTTGAAATAATCTAGCTTTTTATTCTATCTATTCAAAAAAACAAGGATTCGGTAGACCATGAATAGATATAGATTTGTCCAATGCAACATGGGATTACATTGATCTTAGGATACCTCTAGAGGAAAAAGTATTTTTGGTTCCTCTTAGTAATCATGATTCAATTCTTGTGAAAATATTCAACTAAACAGATCAATAAGGTTAAGTGTAAATAATCCTTCTTCTATATTTATATTTACTAAATATGTGTAGATATATTATATATTTATTCATTTTTTGGATTTATTATTACCCAAAATTTTATATGTTATAAAAACCTTTGAAACCTAATAGTGGTATTAGAGAAAATATATCAATATTTGGTATGAATTCTGCATAAATGATGAAATCTAGAAAAAGACCTTTTCTAGTTATCGCAACATAACAAAACCTAAAACCCCTCTTTTTTTCATCATAATATAAGAACATGACATATTTATTATCAAAAAGTTAGTTTTCATTTTTAATATCAATATATTATTACATATTGTGGAAAATTGGTTTTACATGGAATTGAAAAAATATCATAGAATGAAATGCATTGAAAGACACGGCTCAACATCATTGTTCAGAGGTATTCATGCTATAATTTCCCCACCTAGTCAACTATCCATGGAATAGACAAACTCTTTTTAACATATATAGTCCTACCATAAGTAGTATACATATCATATAATCTATGTGTATAAAATAATATGTCAAGTGATCATATGTATGATTCACAACATAAATATTGGTAGATCATTAGATATGAATACTTGAAAAATAAACAACATGAGATATGAAATCATAACATTGGAATTAAACATGTAACTTTTGGAAGACACCTATGTATATAAAATAATATGTCAAGGCTACCTAAAAAGACCCTCAAAACCTATTAGTCTTGGGATAATAGCCCTTCTTCTTACTTAGGGATTGGGATTTACTCTAATATACCCTCTTGTTTCAGGATTATTTTTCCCTTCTATTAACAATCTCGGTTTGATCATTGTATTATCACCTAGGTACCCTCTTGTTTCAGGCTTGGGATTCCCTCTTGTGTACCCTATTGATCTTGTAATACATTTAAAATTACATAATGAATTTGAGGGAGATATATGTCCACAAATTTCATAATGAAATATTACATTTGTGTTCCAAAGGAACATAAATATATTATGATATCTTTATACAGGTATTGAAATGTGCTTTATAAACAATATGAAATCATAACATATCCCATGGAATGGAAATGGGTTTCACAATTATCATTACATTGAAAAAATTAACCATTTATAGAATGACTAAGAATTGAAACATTAAATCATGTCCCTAGTAAAACATTAATAACCTCAAACAATGTTATCATAGAAGGAAAATAATTTTGAGATAACTATTGAAAGTAATTATTGAGGAATATATCATTTCTACTTTAAAAAAAATTACATGAAATGCCATGAAATTTTTAATGATAACATTTTCTTTAAAATTAACCCTATAAGATTATAAGGGAAAATTTAAGGTAATAAATCCTCATGAAATCATAAAAATACATTAATATTTTATAAGTTAAAAAAAATTATTCTCATCCTTTTTTTTGGAAAATTCGAGGAGTACACCATTAGGAAAATAAAAAAAGACACCATTAAAATCCTTAAATAAAAACTCATCCATGAATAAAAATTAAATTAACGTATTTTAGAAGAATAATAAAAATAACATGGAAAACAATTTTAAGAAAAATTTACAATGTTGATAAATATAAACCAATAAATACTTACTTATAAACAATCTTCAAAATAAATAAGATTGTGAAATTTACCATTTTCATTGAAAATTGCTTTAAAAGTTATAAATGAAGATTTGAAAAACAATTTAAAACATAAAACATTTCTTTAGAATTTTTTCCCATGAAAAATATATTGATATATCATTTTAAAAACATTCCCTTGAGAAAATAATCTTCAATCATTTCTATATGTCTCATACCAATTTAAAACATTTGAATCCTAATCTCTATGAAATAATAACATTAAAAAACATAAAATATCATGTAAACAAGGAAATTAATGATATAATATGTAAAATTATATTATATAAAACTTAAAAAATAACATTGGTTCATAATAAAACATGTGACTTATGTAAGGAAATTTGAGACAAAACTACCGTACTCATTTGGTAACTTTTGAACTGTAAACCCACATGCAATAGTTATCATCAAATAGATATTGTTATACGTATAAAATATGGTATAAAATATATATAATACATTCATGTGAATTTTTGACACTTCAAAAAATAATAAAGTGGTGATTAAGGCATGAATCTAACAAAAATTAAAAGAGAGATGGAATTCCCATACCTTATGTCTGACTTCCTTCAAACATGTCCCAATATCCTCTTGAATATCACCAGCATAAGAGACTCTTGAGGAACTTGGATCTTAGTCATTTGGTCAGGGTATAATAACCTTTTCATGAGAGTTTGGAGGATGGTTTTGGGAAGATATTTGATGAGGTATGAGGCTTTTTGGGTCAAAATGGGGTGGTGAGTGGTGGTATTTATATTTGAGGATGGGTTGGAACATGTGATTAAATAATCAATAAAAATTCATTTAAAGACATACATTTTGAGGTGGAATTAAATTCAAAAATTAGTATGGAAATTAATATTTTTTATTATTAAAAGGGTTGAGCCTCAACACAATCAACCTTTATATGTTGCATTTTTTAGGTATTTTTGGCCTTCACCCTATTAACATTAACATGTTTCATTTTTTACCTATACAATGTTAAATAATTTTTTTACCGTGAAAAATTTATTATAACTAAAAATGAATTTGAACATACTTTCTAATTTATAACTTGATATTAGAATAATTGAATTGATTTCACCTAATTCAATTCACTTATTTGTAAAAATTATATATAAATTTAATCCCATATACTGCACAAAAAAATGTGTTTTTAAAGTGAAACGATCGAAAGATTAAAATATTTTTATATTTAATTTTAGAGTGAAATTAATCTCATACCTAAATTGGTTTTATTGATGTATAATTTTACTAATTATACATTGAAATAATTTTATGTTATAATTTTATATATGTATATAAAGTAGATGAAAATGTAGTTTTGATCTAAAATGGAGTAATTTTCACTATACGTCCAAAAATGATATTTCTCATTAAAATATCTGAAATTCATCCAAAGAAAATTTTCTTTTACCACTTTAATATTATTATTTTATTTTTTTCTATAATAATTATAAGAGTATCAAAATTTATATTTAAATTTGGTTATCATTAAAAGGAGGTAAAATTACCATTTTGAACAATATAGGGTTTTATAGATAAAATTGGGATTCATATTATATCAGGCCTACAAAATATATAGGATAAATATAAAAAACTATTATATTGGATATATAAAATATATATTTTATTATTATAATTAACTAAATTTAATAAATTCAATTAATTTGGCCAAAATGACTTTGGGGGTATAAAATTGTCTTATTTATAATCAAATGGTACATATATATATTCTAATTAATTGGTAACCAACAAATTCATCTTATAACCCCTATATTTTAATAATTTATTTAATACAATTAATAAATTCTAATTTAATGGATATTCTATATTTTAATACATTATGTAACAATATTTTAATAATATAATGTTGTTCCATAAAATAATGACTTCAATATAACATAAGATATCAAAAGAACTAGACATTGTGTATAATACAAGATAAGAATTGTTTTTTATACCACATGATAATTTTAGTGTTGAATTTACTAAAAACGTGACATGTGTTGTGTATAATGAATTCCAAACATGGTGTTTTCTTTGTACAACAATATCTATTTTCACAGTAGTATGAAATGAAAAATATCAAAAAGATTAAATTAATTCAAAGAAAATATTATCTCACAAAATCTCTGGGTGTTAAATTCTACCCCAAGTAAAATGAATTTATCCCTTTAAATTCATTGGATCATCAAATGTTTAATACATGAAAGTTTCTTTCTTGGAAACAGAAATAAAAACTGAATAAAAAAACATTAATTTTATAATTGTAAAGTTGGAAAATAAAATTTTCCCAAAGTAAAGTATAATAAGTTTTATATATAGGAGAACATAGGTTATTATTTGGTCATGGAGGTAAAGATTCAATAATCATAAATATTTATAAATATCATTGACCACAATAAATTGGGTGACCCATAGAAAGTTAACAACTACAAAACCTTCAACTAAAAAAGAACGAGTTCATTAATATCATAAGAATGATGATAAAGGGGAATTTTTTTATGTCAATACCCTATATATAAAGTTTAATAATATTCATTAATATATATATATATATGGTTTCAGGAAAAAATCGTTAACTTTTTGTTCCTTTATCAATTTCCACTTCATCTATTATTCCAAAAATTAAAGTTTAAATTTTTTTTCTTGATGTGTTAGTAGATAATGAGAACTATAAATATAATGATAGTTTATTCAATCTATAATTATATAAATAAAATGTTTAGCATATATTTTCAAATATACATAAATAAGAAAATGGAGATATAATAATTTAATCTCTAAATAGTCATCATATATTTGTCATAAACCATTCCCTAATTTGTTAACCTAATAATCCTTCCCTGAGATAAAAATCCATAACATTATAATGAAGTTTAATAAATCATTTCAACATTTATCTCCCACATATCATATGGTAGATTTGGCATTTCACATTCAAAACTTGTGAATACCATCATCAGGTATTCTATTGAGTCATAATAATAATTTGAATTACCATACGTCCTTATTGAAAAAATAAATGTTTCCTTATTACAATGTATATTTTATATATTCCTTATGTTCTAAAAATTTGTAAAATTCATGCATGATAGAAAAACCCACTTGTTAAAAAGTCAATAAATAACAATTATTATACAATTTACTTATTCATATCCAATATATTTTTATCCAAAAATAATTATCTTAACATAAAGAACATATTAACGGTTATCTTACCTTTGTCAAAACTTCATCTTTCCATAAAATTACTTTTTATATCTATTACAAAAATTCAACATAAAATTTTCAATACCAAGAAAATAAAACAAACTAAATAATAATTGTGTATTTCACCATTAATATAACATAATAGTTGAACAAAATAAATAAAATCATTTACTATATCACTTATCCCTTAAGAAATTAAAAAGGATAACCCATACTATTACTTAATACCTAATTTCATTCACATTTCACCTCTATTCTCATCATCAATAACAATATAACCATTTTATGTACCACTTTTCTCAATATTGTCATGTGATTTCCATATAGGATATAGATTTTCATAATTTCCATTCTTTCCACATCTGAAAATTCCTCAATTGATAGTATATTAGGTATTCCAATATTCACATTCATTTCGATAAAAAACCTTCAATTTTACAATGTAGTTAGTTTATTTTTTATGTATTTTCCATAGTCAAAATATATACTTATTCCTCTAACACATTCACCTAGGTGATTCATTCCACATTATTGACATAAAAGAAACCAAATATTATTTCTTTCGTGGTCACCATTACCCGATCTCTCATCAAACTCCTTACATTCCTTGTTTGGCGAGTTAGAGAGTTTGTTAAGGTAAATGTTGTTTATCTTGTTCCATGATAACTGACTATGCATGATCACAACATCATTTACTCTTTTAACCATCCCATTTTACATCTCATAAAAAAAATTCTATCACATTCATTGTTAACATAGTTTCTTCTTCTTCCCACCATTGACTAAATTCATAAATCATAGAGTAAAAAAAATTATCATATTGGAAACCTCATAATCATAAAAACAGTAACTTATACTATGTATAAATAATGAAACATATTTTTAAATCTATGATACCTTAGACTTATCCCTTGATATATTCCAAGAAGAATACTAATAAATATCACAATGGATATTAGTATGTTTTTTCATCCTAATATCCAATGGTTGACAAAAAATCACTTTAATACCAACTATAATGACCCTATCGTGATTTACATGGACATTACATCACATTTCTATTTTACTTAATACATTATATAAACAGATTCTAAAAGACCATATTATTTAAGTACCATTAAAAACATGTAACACAAACATCTAGTCTAGTGGAAGATCTTCAATTTTTCACAAAAATATCAATACCTTCATTACTCTAAGTTAAATTACTTCCTTGCAACTTGGGGACAGAAAACATGGAAAATGAGGGAGATCAGATACTCCATAAAGGTAGACAAGGAAGATATGCAGGAATAATAAGAACATATGGGTATGAAATTGTGCTTGAAACATTTGAATTTCATACACTGCATATCAAATGATATTATAAATGAGTCATGGAAAAAATATAGGAAGTTCATAAGACTTTAATGATATGGAAATAAAGATCATGTTCCATGAAAGCATAACATAGGAATAAAACATAGAACTAGTGGAAGACACATAATCATTTAGAATCATATTTCAAGGATACCTACAAATAAATTCACAACATGTAGGTCTTGGTATAATAACCTGTATAACTTATTCAAGATCTAGATTTCCTACCGTATAAACTCTTTTTTTGGATTTATGAAGTCCACTTGTTCACCCTGATGTTTCAGTTATAGGATTCTCTTCTGTGCACCCTCTTGTTTTGGTCTTGGGATACCCACCAGTGCACCCTCTTGTTTTAGGCTTGGGATAACCTCTTGTTTACCCTATTAGGCTCATAAATCATTTATCATTAACCAATTAATTATAAGGATATATAGGTCCACCCATCTCATATTGAAATCACACTTATTTTTTCCACAAGAACATATATCATTTCTTTTATCTTAACCAATGGAATGAAAGGGGTTTTATACGTATCATGAAATAATAAAATAACTAACATAAAAGAAATTGGTTTCATAAATATAATTCCATTATAAACATAACAATTTATATAATCAATAATAATGAAAAAATTGATTAATATCAACAATAAAAAAATAAATAACCACAAATAATGTTTTCTTAGATATAAAAAAATATATATTAGTGTTAAGAACAATTCTTGATGAAAATATCATTTCTTCTTTGAAATTTGTTTTATTTCAAATAATGAGCAATGTTAAACGAAAAAAATTTCATTTAAAATAACCTTATAAGATTGTGAATAAAGATTCAAGGAAATAAAGTGTCATGAAATCATATGAGTTCATTCATGTTGTATTTTAAATAATATTATTCTCGCACTATTACAGGAGAAGTCAAAAAGAACATTATTAAGAAAATGAGAAAATATTCCATTCAAATGTTATAATAAAAACTCATCCATTGGTAAAAATGATTTTAATTTTTTTTTACAATAATAGTAAAAAGATCGTGGAAATTATTCTTAAGAAACATAGACATGGATGATAAATATTACATGGTAAATACATAGGTATAAACAATATCATAAATTAATGATATTGTGAAATTACCCCTTATTTAATTGAAAATAGTATTAAAAACATATAAATGAAAATTTTAAATACAAATTAAAATATAAAACATTTATTTAGAATTATTTTCCTTGAAATTGAGATTAATATGTCATTTTAAAAACATTTATCAAACATAATAATCTTGAAACATTTCTATGTTTCCCATACCACTTTGAAGAATTTGTATCACAATCAAAATGAAATAGTAACATTAATAAAAGAACAAAATACCATAAAAATAAGGATATTACTAATATAATATGTCAAATAGAAATATATACATATCGTTTGTGAACATAGGTTCATAACAAAAACATGTCTCTCAAAGAACTATAATTGGGACAATACCATCTTACTAATTTGGTAACTTTTGAACCATAAAACCCCATGAAATATAGATCATCATATAGATATGTAAATACCCATAAATTAGGGAATATAAGTCCTATAATACATTCTTACGAATTATTTAAACCAAAAAAAAAAAGGAAATTACTGGTGATTAAGTCATGTGAGTCTCAGAAATAAAAAGTGAGATGAAATTCCTTGACCTTATGTTCGACTTCATTAAAACGTGTTCAAACATCTTGTTAAATGTCACTTCCTTGAGAGACCCTTGAATAACATGGGTTATTTTATTTTGGTGAAACAATATGAACTTGGTTGTGGTGGTAGAGATTATGATTTTTTTGGGTAGATATTTCAGGAGCTATAAGTCCATGTGTGTCGAAATGGGGTGGTGAGGGTGGTATTTATACCTTAGCTGAGGTAGGATTAAGTTATTAAATAATTAATATTTTAAATTTAAATCCATCCATTTTGAGTTGGAATTAAATTAAATAACTTTTTATGGAAATTAATATTGTTTATATTGTTTAACATCGAACCACACATAATCCAACCTTTAAATGCCTGTTTTTTCAGTTTTTTTACTCGTTACCCTTTTAGCTTTAACTGGTATAATTTTTTACCTACACTATAGAAAATAATATTTTTTCTCCTAGAATATTTTTTATATCGAAAAATGAAATTGAACATAAAACATAATTGACACCTTGTGATTCCAAAATTAGAATCCATTTTACATAATTCAAATCACAAAATTTGAAAATTTATATTTAAAATTAAACCCATAGACAAAACAAAAAAGTATTTTTTATTAATATGAAAACTCAAATGTGTAAAATGTTTTTATATCTAATTTCATCGGTAAATTTATTCTAATGACCTAAATTGATTTAATTTATTTAAAATGGAACAAATTATATTGTAAAATAAATTTAAAATATAATTTATCTTTATAAATAATGTTGATGAAAAAAAAAATCTGATCTAAAATAAAGTATCTTTCACTATTCATCCACAAATGACTTTTTGAGAACTACAAGGAGATTTAACCATAGTAGAGACTAAAATGGATTGCAGGAATGAGAGGGTATGGAACCTTCCATCAGGACAAGCCTATGCACGCACGGGAATGCCTAAATGAATAGCCATTTGAAGGTGGAGAGCTGATTTCACGATGAAGATGCTGGGGAGAGGCAGTTCCAAGTAGTTAATATGGGTTGTAAGTAAGGTTTCAATCCTATGGGAAATTAATTCATCTAAGGCCTACGGGCCATGTAATAATTAACCCTAAGGGCCTTGTAAGGGTTCCACCTCACCCCTTGAAAGGTGGATTATCAAAAATCAATAAAAAATGAACGCTTTCGGGCCATTGGAGGTGCAATATACCCAAAATTCATCCAAAGAAACACTTTATATACCAATTTAAAATAAGACTATTATTTTTCCATATAAAAATACTAAATGTGTCAAAAATTAAATTTAAAATTGGGTTTCCATTAAAAGGTGGTAAAATTACCCTTTTGAAAATAGAGGGTATTATGGGTAAAAGTTTGTTTGTTATTATCATATGCCTATAAAATCTATTGGATTAATGTCAAAAAACAATTTATATAATATATAACATATATATTTTCTTAATATCTTTCAAAAATTCTAATTAATTCAAATTATTAAGTAAAAATAAAATTGGGATCACCAAATTATTTTATTTTTAATCAAATGGTATATATATATTTATTTTGAAATAATTGGTCACCAACGAATTCATGTTATAAATCATAAATCTTGATAATTTAGTTAATACTATTAATAATTTATAATTTAATGGATTTTTTATATATTAATATATTAAATAAAAATATTTTACTAATATAATATTGTTTGCTAAACACAATCTTGTGTGTAACACATGCCATCGAAAGGACTAGACATTTTGTGTAACACAATCAAAGAATAGTGTTGTGTATACCATAAGCTAATCTTAGTGTTTCATATAGTGCACACTTGAATTGGTGTTTTGTAATATGTAATAATAACATGTTATTTTTTGTATAAATAATGTTATTTTCAGTATTGTGTGAAATGCAACATGTTGAAAGGATTAAAATAATTAAAAAAATATTTTATAGAATCTTAGAATGTTAGAGAAACTCTACATTTCATGTTAGTATTATTATGTAAAATACACTTGAACCCAATATCTCACACTCCATTGGGAACATACCCCATGTTTCTAACATGGTTAGTGTGCATCGAGTCTATTTAGAATTTTATTTCTTCCAACTATATCAATGAATCCGAATTCTCAATGGTTTATTGTTACGAAATTTTTTTCCCATATATTAACATGACTTCATTAAATTTTTCCATAAGAAATATATATTTATTAGGCTCCATAAAAATAATTTTAGGCCTTCTTTTTTCTTATGTATCCTGAGTTATTTTTTCTTTCACAACCGCAATTAGAACATGATAACTTTCAATTTTAAGAAAAATTTCTATTTATTTGTTCTGAACATCACCAAGATTAACATTAATCAAACTGGAAATTTATTTTATACATTACCGTAAAAGGAATACAATGATTTTGGACAAAAAACAATGTTTATAATTGGATTACCTAAATTACATCTCTTGTATTCTTTGGGATAACCAACAACTAAGAATTGTTTTGATTTGAGTTTTGTTTTTTAAAAATCCAAACACTGTAAATAGTGAGAAAAACCTAAAATCCACATAAAAAAAAATTGGGAGGAATAATATTCCATATATATTATGGAATAATTATGATTTCATTAGATTTAATACAACTATGTAGGAATGAAAAAATTTCATACCACATCCCCATAATTTCATAATAAGGATACAAATCCTCTTCGTTGACTGACATAAGTCCAATAAGGTAATATTCATAATCTTAGATACACCATTCTATTATGGTGTTCTAGGAATATTGAGTCATGAAATATTTCTACAATCCCTTATATTATCTATAAATTCCTACGTCATGATCCAACCTGGGTCGACCCAAAATTAGTCACCCGAGTCAGCCCATGACAAGGCACGAGAGGCATTCTCGATCATCCTAGGCTGGTGACAAGCTACAAGGGAATTAACATAGTATCAATGGGAAAAAAATTCTCCTAATATAAATAAATAGAAGCAGTGGAATAATAATAAATAATCCACAAAAATAAATAAACTAAACAGAACACTACGTAAGAACTAAAAATCAAACTAATTGTACCCGATGTCCACTAAAACTCCACATGACCCCATGGGTCACATTCCAATCCCAAGACTCAAAATCACCCATGATGATCGAGATAGCTAAAACATGCACCTGTGAATAAAAAAATATTGAAGTATAGGTGTGAGTAATAAAACTCATTAGGTGTTCCCAAGTAAGCTACTCCTGAATGAATTTCCTATAAACAAAAGAATCATCAATTTCAAGTTTTAATTATAATATATCAATGTATGTTTTTATTAACATTTTAATTGAAAAAATTTTACCAAACAATAACTTTATTTTTTTTCAAGAATAAATTATTTTCATTAGTTTTAATGCCATTTTAAATTAGGAAAGTGGTTTTTACATTTTTAGATTTGTACAGAGAGAATAAAACACTTTCATTTGGAAACCATTTTCATAAAACTACCTAAAACCAGCTCACTGTATTCAAAGAAAAACAATGTAAAAAATGTACAATCATAAGTACACAACAAGGGAAATGTAGATACACATAAAATCATAATATTCATCACTATGAGAAATAGAAATCCAAAAATACATGGGTCAAACCTAGGAGATCGTGAACAATCCAGAATGAACTATACGTGTGACTCATCCTAAAATCATGACTACTCTTGATGACATCGTAATTCCCAAATGTTTGGTGTTTCCCTACCTTTCCTAACCGAGAGACCCAATCCCCTGGTAGAGAAAAGTTAGTACTATGTTCCATTAGCCTGTGTGTAATACAAACTATTACAGAATTTTTTCACAGAAAACTCACTTATTATGTTGGGTTCCCATGTCAACACCTCTAGAAAAATGTGTGAGGCAACAGATTCCAATCGTCCATCAAATCACATGAATAAATATATTAATAATTCAGACATCAAGCATCACCCGATCCACCACATGGAAAATCATCTTCCCATGTTATCCATTCAAACACAAGGGATCCACTTGGAATGGGCCTCCCACCACATTAAATGTAACCAAATAAAGAGCATTATCCATGATGAGTTTTCCACACAAGCATTTATTTTCAAAGTTATAAATGGTCCTTGAACACCCATCGAGAAACCACCCCTTTAAAAAAACATAACCTTTGCATCACAACTAAAACCATTTTCAAACATCCAAATTCTGCCCACTTTTATCAAGATCCAAATGAGCCTTAAACAAACTTTTAACACTAAATCATTTCCAAAAAAAGAAACACACACCATTACATTGAAAACCAAACAAACCTCAATTCATAACACTAAATTAGATGTGAATTTATAATGGCCAAAGGGGAATTTCATCAAACACTTAGTAACAACATTTAATAAAACAAATTCATGCAATTCAAATAAAAAGGGTCATAATTTATTTCACAGAAATATATTATTCTAAAATCTCCAAATTACTAATAATAATTAAATAAAAGTGATAAAAACTAGATATCAATAATTCATTAATTTATTGGCTAATATATGGTGAAACCTACCTCAAAAGGGAGTGGACCAAGGTGAACAATTCTGCACCCAATGACTTTGATGAAGATCCCCCTATAACTATTCAAACATACACTCAAATATATATACCCTCCAATCCAATACACATATTCCCCGTTCCATGAGGGATATGTTCAAGGAGGATTTATATATATAGAGATATACATACCAATGTATATTTTTACAACCCGTCAAGGAGATACTGGAAAATATAATTAACTTATAAGAAACCCACATATAAAAATAATATCATTTCCAAAACTATCATACCATTATCTATGAATTCACAACTCATTCTAAAAGTGCACAAAAGGCCAACATACCAATTATAATCAATTATTTCCATTTTACTCACACAAAAAAACCTACTTCAAATGATTTTACCATCACTTACACGATTTATAAACCCCCTTTGAAAAACACAAGAAAAACATGAAATTTTCCAACCAATTCCATATAAATACCTTTTTTCTAAATCCAACCACCACCTGAAATCATTTCCAAGACATTCCTTTATGATAAAAAATCAACAATTAATATGTAAAAATACACAACAAGGCCTATATTCCCATAATACATAATTCTTAAATAGAAAATCATTTAAAAAATTACGCACATCTAGTGCCTTTGAATATATAATTCATACTTTTCAAATAAGTCATAAAACAATTTTCAAGAAACATTACAATTCAATATGCACAAGACATAGCCATTTATTTTGAAAAACACATTTCTAACTCATAAACAGTTTAAAACATAAAAAATCACACATTGCACTACCCAAATAAAATTTAGAACAAATTAAATTAAACAAATAAGATGGAAAAAGAAATAAACTTCAAAAGGCACTGGATGAAGAAGAATGGATTGAAACACTTAGAATTTGCCAGTGGATGATGAATCCCATATGAGGAAGACCTGGGAGTCCTAGAACAGACCCCAAAAATGGAATAAATCTCCAAAACCCAGTCAACCCATGAAGTAGGGTTCATCCGAGACAAAAACCGAAGGATATTACCTATTAAATGAGGCATCGGTGAGGTCGTACAAGGGAGATGAGGCCGCCAGAGATAGATATTGTGGAGAGTAATATTCCCCATGAAGAGGGATCGAGGTTGGAGGTCCAGGGGGGGTCAGCGTCACATGACTAGAAATAGTGGAGGGGGGATCATCATCCCCAGGATAGGGAAAAAGGGAGAAGGCAATGCACAATGGGGGAATAGGTTATATTAGGTTCTTTTTTTCTCATAATTCAATTTATTTATTTTAAAAAACTTCAAAATGAATAAAATTTAATGGATACACAAAAATAAATAAAATACCTACAAAGTGTTGGGCCGGGGTGTGACAATTCTCCCAAACATTACACTTTCTACACCCAAAAATTTCAAAGATATTTAGTTGATCAAAACAAAAGAAAATATGATTTAAAACGAAGGAAAAACCCTAAAAATAAAATACCAAAGAACCAACACTCACTTTAATTCAGAGACTAGTATGGATTCCCAAAAAGAAACTACAAGACCACCCTCAAAAGAAGCCACACATCCAAGGAATACATCACACAAGACCAAAATGCTAGAAAAAACAATGAAGAGATTAAGAATAAGAGACTCACCATTTTCTATAAAAAATCCAATAGGGAACACCCCAAACCCTAGCACAAAAACCATTGAAGAAACCAGTCATGAGTTGTTCGGGATCTCTACAAGCATCCATTACATGACCCACTATCCATGCCAACCAAATACTACGGTCATGGTAGAGTGGAGATAAATTAAGTAAATGCTAAATCAAGATCACCTGGAATATTGATTCATCATGAAATGACCTCATGGGGTTCTCCCCGCTATATTAGGACTCCAGAAAAACATTGATTTCACAAGCTTGAATAATTATTGAATCTTATCAAAAATGAGGAAACCCAAAGAAACGAAACATGGGACAACAGAAACCACCACTACACATCAAAAAAATTAAAACACTTAAATTAAATTCAAGTTAAAAAAATTTAAAAAATTACATAAAATATCATTCTTCACATCTAAATGAATAAAATAGCACAGATTACTTCAATTACAACAAAAAGTGTATTTTTAACCAAATACAAGCTTATGATTGAGCTTGTGTCAGTGCTTTTATCATTCAATTGAGTAGGAAGGTCCCCTATTTGATTATATCTAGACCCATGTCACTTATAGGAACCACCCTATAAAAATCATTGCAAATGACCTAAATGCACACAAATACTAAAGATCTTACTAGCTTTGTGACATGAAAACTTCTTATTCCCTATCTTCCCACACTTAAAACACAAACAGTACTTCCTCTGGGATAAATATAGTGAGGTGGAAAACAATGTCCATTTTGAGCCTCTTCTCAACTGGCCATATGCTACTAAATTGGATTCAACTTGAATAGCTTTCCTCATGAATTATTCATAATCATCAAGGAATGAAGGCACTACTTTGAGGAATTCTAATCGAAGACCCCTTTAAAATAATATAGCTTTCAATAATTTATCCCAGGAAAGGTTTGGGATATATTAAACCAACTCATTGAAGTCCATAAAATACTCCAACACTACTGAATTTATATGTTTGAGACAATATAACCTTGAAACCATAAGTGTCTTCACATCATCATAAAAGTATTGTTGGATGAACAAGCCTTTATTGAATTCCCACGAGAATTTACTCAGCGGTTTGGCCTGAAGAATGTATATAACCCATTCCTAAATTAGTCCTTCCAACATGAAGGTGTCAAGATTATTCTTGTGAAAATCAGTATATTCAAACCAAACATACATCTCCATGATATTTTGCATACATTCCTCAACTTTCCCAGGATCCGACTACCAAATGAAATGAAGAGGGTTTGACTCTCGGAACCTCTGGACGAACTCTTGATATTGAGAACCACCCAGATCCATATCCAAAATTGAAAAACCAGATGTATAAATCATGGATTGATCAACTGAAAGGCATGCGGTGAAATAACTACCTACAGATGCTTCTAAGAATCCCTTAGAACTCTGTGTGGACGAAACCATAAAATAGGGATGATGAAACCAAATCAAAAAATATCATAAATCAAAATTCCACATTTCATTTTAAAATCAAAAATCCAAACTCCAAACATGATTTTAATCACACCTCCAACACACCAAATCCAAATTCCAAAAATAAGGACACCAAAAAAGGGAAACAACACACTTGCAATCATTTTAAAAAATTGAAAACCCCCTTTATTAAGAACATTTCCAGAAATGGTAACAATCCTTATGAACCAATCACCCACTATTGGTATTCCATTCAGCTTCACATACAAACACTCTTGGGATAGCTCAAGTACTAACCCATACATACCAATATCCATCAACTCACCACATACATACATTCATATTCATATATGTGAGGACTCATAGAAATATCAGGAGTCAGATAAAAGAAACATTATCACTTTCAAAACCAATTAAAAAATACCAAAACCATTTTTAATACCACACATCATCATCAAAGAAAAACATTTTCAAACTCCAAATTCATTATCCAGTTTCTCATTTCTAAAAATCCTTGAGAATCCTCCAATATATTTTCCAAAATAACACCCATTTTCAAAAAAAACCTGTTTCACACTAAAAAAATATTAAATGTTTATTTTTGGTAATGCCATTTTTGACCAACAAAACATCATATTTTCAAACCAAACATCATTTTAAAATATAAACAAGACACCCCAAAACCATCACAACGAACATTAAGTACGAACTAATGAAACTGACTATTCAGCGGGTCAAATATATCAAAATATAAAAAGGACCCATAACAACTCACCAGGGGAAAATAGCGTCGATGGGTGACTTGGACATATGGTTGGCCAGTATAAGATAATAAAACAACTGTCACAGAGAATCTTTTGGAACCACATCCCCAGATCCACATGGCTTACCAGGCCCTACGAGCTCCCTAAGACAATCGGCCCGAATCTTGTTTCATTTCCCAATATACCAAGAATTCCACAAGAAGAAAATGATCCAATAAAACAATACATCCCATGGTAACTCAAAGTTCGGCCGAGAAAGTGTTGTCCAAACACTCCCTAGAACCTACACCCTAAGCTCCGACAATCCTACTCCATATACCTTGGCAACCCAAATAAAAAAGGGTTATTTGAATGCTAGGCCCTCTAAAGAACCTATGTTGTGATGCCATTTTGTCACAAACCATCCAGGGTCAATCCTGAACCGGTCCCCCGAGTCAGCCCATGACAAGGCCCAAGATGCATTACCTATCCTCCCAAGCTAGCGACAAGTGCAAATAAAATCAATAGAGTGACTATGGAAATTATTTCACCCAATATAATTAATAGATGTAGTGTAATAATAATAGAACATCCCCAAAAATAATAAAATTGTATAAAACTATGATCCCAAGACTCAACATCACCCATGGTATTCAAGATCAGTCTGAATCGTTCACCTATGACTAATAAGTGGAATGAAGTATAGGATTGAATATTAAAACATAGTATATGTGCTTAAGTATTATACTCTGGAATTCATTTCCATTAAACAAAATAATCATCAATTTATGGTTTGAACTATATTATATAAAAGTAATTTTTTCTAAATATTTTACTTAAAAACAAAGTACAAACCATTTCCATTATTTATATTCAAAATGAAATTCATTTCATCAGTGTTAATAAAATTTTAAAAAGGAAAGTGGTTTTCAAATTTTCTAATTTGTACATTTAGAATAAAACACTTTCATTTGGAAACAAATTTAATAAATCTACTTAAAACTAGCTCAACACATTCCTATAAAAAAATACACAAAAATGAAAAATTGTAAGTACACATTAAGGGAAATGTAGATACACATACAATAATTATATACATCACTACGAGAAAAAGAAAGCCAAATAAGCATGGGTAGAACCTTGGAGCTCGTGAAAAATACAGAACATATTATACATGAGACTCATCTTGAAGACATGCCACTCTAGACGATGTTATTACACCCAAATGAAAGTTGTTTCTCTACCTATCCTATCCATGGGGCCAAATCCCTAGCAGAGAAAAGTCCATACTAAGGGTCACTTACTAGTTAATAATCTAAACTAGTGCAACAATCGTTCACAGAAAACTCAATTACTATGCTAGGTTCCCATGTCAACACGTGTAACAAAAATGTGATCCAACCAATTCCAACCGAGCATCAAATCATATACATAAATATAATAATTATATAGATAACTGGAATCAACTGAGTCACTACATGGAACAGCTTCTTGGATATTTGACAATTCAAACATAAGAAATCCACATAGCATTGTCCTCCTGCCACATTCAATGTAACCAAAGAAAGATAATTATCCATAAAGAGTTTTCCACACAACCATTTATTTTTAAAGTTACTAACGGGCCATAAACACCCTTCATGAAACCATAGTTTTTTTAAAGAAACTAACACCTTTGCATCACAACTAAAACCATTTTCAAAAATCCTAACGCACCCCACATCTATAATGATCCAAAAGGGACTTAAAATCATTTAACACAAAATAATTTCCAAATTAAGCAACACAATCCATTACTTTGATAACCAGATGACCTTGGAAACCCATTTAAGAAACACAATTCACCACTTTAAATCCAATGTTCATTTATAAGGGAAAAAGGGTCATTTCATCAAACACTTAATAATCACATTTAATAAAACAACTTCAGGAAATTCAAATTGAAAGGGTCATTCATTATTTCACAACAATAAATTATTCTAAAATCCCCAAATTACTAACAAGAATTAAATAAAAGTGAGAAAAACAAGAAGTCAATAATTATTTAATTTTAATTCTAATGCATAGGGAAACCTACCTCAAAAATTGAGTATACCAAAACTTGGTTCCTATTATTTAATAATTCAAACCTCACACTAAAAGTGCTCAAAAGGCCTACATGCCAATACATATTGATTATTTCCATTTTACTCACACAAAAACCCCATTTCCCATTCTTTAATCATCACGTACATAATTTATAAAATCACCTTTGACAAACACATGAAAAACACACAGTTCTCAACCATTTCCAGGGAAATCCCATTTTATAAATACATCCACCACCAAAAATCATTTCCAAAACATGCCTTTTATGATTTATCAATCTATAATTGATACGTAAATACACACTATAAGGTATATATGAAAACAATAATCTATTATTTAATAAAAACTCATTTCAAACAAATACTCACCTCGTGTTCCTTTGAAAATATAATTTGCACAATGAAAATAATGCACAAAACACTTTTTAGAAAACATGACAAAAAAATATGCACAACACATAGCCATTTATTTTTCAAAAACCCTTTTCTAACCCATAAACAGGTTAAAACATTAACAAATCACACTTTTCAAAACCTAAATAAAATTTAAAACACATTGAAATTAACTAAAAAATTAATATGGTAAAATCAATCAACCTCAAACGATGGTGGATGAACCAAAATGGATCGAAATGCTTCACCTTTTGGGGCGGATGATGAAACATGCATGAGGATGGCCCAAGAGTCCAAGATCACACCCTAAAAATGGAATAACTAACCAAAACACAATTAAACCATAACCTAGGGTCTAGCAGATAAAAACAACTAAGGATATTACATGTCAAATAAGGCATCAGTGAGGTTGTGCAAGGGAGAGGAGGTCACCAGATGGAGAGGTCATGGAGATTGAGGTTCTCCCGGAGGGGGGAGTGAGGTTGGATGTCTAGAAGGGGGGGGGGGCAGTGTCACATGACTGGAGGATGGGGATGGGGTTCAGTGTTTCAAGGAAAGGGGGAAAGGGGGAAGGTGACATGTAATGGAGTGAATATGATAGATTAAGTTCTTTTTCATTTTATTTTTATCATAATCAAATTGATTTAATTATTTTAAAAAATAAAATGCAAAAATGAATAAAATTAAATGGAAAATAAAAAATAAATAAAATAACAGTGAAGTGTCGGGCCAGGGTGTGACATCCTATATCGTGTATTTTCAACCCTAATCTAATCAATTAATCAAATTAATTTTTTCCAAACAATTTTGGACATCACTTTTTAACACCGTACTTTTTTCAAATATCATAAAATTTTGTTTCATAAGAAATACATAACAATATCAACTAAAATAATTATATAAGGTTTCAAATTACATATATCAACTACATTCTGGAGTACTCATTAGTTTTCATACATCACTACACATAAGATATAGTTTTCCACTATCTATTTTATATTTTATAAATAACGTTTCTTTGATTATATATCATATTGATAAATATAATAAGTATCGAATTACTCATAATTGAATGAGTAAGAAATAAATCTCTATAGATGGTTTGGAAGGAAATATCCTTTGTATTTATAATGAAACATTTCCAATGATATGTGTTGTTATAATTAATCATAGCCTTCTTATCTTGAATTTTGAGTATTATATTATCCAGGTTCACAATTCATTTACCATTTAACATGATTCCAATTCAATAAATCATTATGAATATATTTATGACTGGACTTTTTTATTTAATAATGAATGAAAAAAATTCTTTCAATGCCCCACCATTTCTAGACTGCATCCCAGTGTCTAGCTTGGGGGTGTCACATGACCCTAGGTTGAACTCCTTATGTGATAAGGGTTTCAGAATATCTCCAAAGGTCTATGGAGTAACCATGTGTAGAATATACTATTCAATCAGTGTTAAAAAATATTTTTCATAACAAAACATCTACCAAAATAAAAATTAGAGTATGTAAAAAAAATTAATAAGAATAATGATATATAATAAATTATATGAATACAATCATACATCCCAAACTTTTTTCCCATTGGTTTGATCACATATACTTGTGATAAAAGGAAATAAATTAAAGTATGATCTACTATGATCATCATGTTTCCTCAAATCCCAATACCCAGAAATAATTTAAAGTATCTTATATAGTCATAAAACATTTATCCCCTACCCTAGATGAATCTATGATTAATGGGGTCTACTGGGGTGGAATGGTAACTATTTTTTTCTTGAAAATGATTTCAAACAAATCCCAGTAGGGAAACACCAATGAAAACCCTAAATCAATAGGTAATGAAATTTATGTGTGTTGTTATATAGTTAAAATAAATAATAACATTACATAATAAATTATATAAAATAAAATTCGTAAATCCTAAGGTTTTAAGGTGACACTTGAAGTCAAATATATATACTTAATCCCCTTGAAAATTTCTTTGAATATATCTAATAACGTCATGGGGATACTTTTCCTACCCTTGAATTTGATGAATATATATAAATGTAAATGCAATCAAATAGGGGGAATAGAATCACAAAAAAATTAATATCATACATAGAACTTTCATTTGGAATAACATCCCCACCTTGTGTGTCATGTATCATGTGATAAGATAATTAAAACCACACAATAAAATTTAATTTATCACACTCAAAGTAAAATCATTTGATCCCTTAATATCTCATATCAAACGTTGGGATGAATGGAAGACCCCCCCCCCGAGAATGTTATATATCACACTTAAGGGTAATAAATCCATCCCAAAAACATATTATATATAATTATAGGGGGTGGAAGCATACTAGTTGAAAATATCTCATATCACACAGTGAGGAGAAACATTGACCAACCTAAAATATCATGTATATCCTCTGCGTGAAGTGATGGATTTCCAAGGAAATATATCATGAAACACACCAAAGTCTAGCACTGCCCAGTTAATATATCATAAAGGGGAATGAATCCAACACCATAAGATCTCATATATCATCTAAATGGGAATAATTATTTCTTTGGAATATCTCATCAACTAGAATATATTTCACATCATAGTATCTTATATATCATATCATCAGAGGTTGTAGTCTACCTGATAAAATCTCATATAATTATCATTATATGAGATAACTATTAATCAAAACCCATTACACATATTCTATATTTTTAACTCAAGAACACAACCACTACTCATCCTTTCATGCATAAGGGATATCACTACTAGTCTCTCTATGCTGGCCTTCCCTAGGGTCTTCATGAGTTAAGGGGACCCACTAAGGTCCCCTAGGTCATTACATAGCCTATAAAACCAATATGTTATATTATATCTCTTACCTAGGTTTATGGATGATTCATTTTACTTATAGGTAATAACATCCCTTAACATCATCATGATCATATTGCTTGCCCACTAGCCTTTTACAAATTTCCAAAGTAACATCTCTCTTGAATGGTAAAATAAATCACTTCTCTCCTCCATGTTTTCCTATGTCATTCATCTTATTACCAATCAATGCATAATACTACATAGGTTACACCCACATGGGTTCTTAGTTACTAATGGTGGAGGAATAATCCATATTTATCTTGTCAACTAGCTTGAAGTCTGTGAGGTATCTCATAGTTCCATCATGGCTTCGTCAGGCCAATCCTTCTTAGTCCCACACTCTAACCTACAAGAAGGTGTCTAATTCATCCTATACCAAGTGTAATTATGTTAATTAGTTGATTATACACCGATTTATGAGATACATACTTTAAGTAATATATTTATGATAAAATCCTAGAGCATCAGTAACTGAGGAACTAGGCATGTGTCTTGGGCCTATCATGGACCAATACATATTCAATATCTTAATGAAAATTAAGGGAGATAAATTAATGGATGATATCTTAAAAGTGGTGAGACTACATGTCACGTGATATATAAAGAAATACACTTACAAAGTTAGATGTTTAATGGAAAATCTATCTTAATACAATGTTTCCCCTTTTAAGTACACTTGAACATCACTTATTATGCTCATCTAATCCCTCATAAGTTTTCATAATAAACTAAGTTCATATCCCAATATATAAAATTCAATTTAAATAATTATAAAAATTATTAATCGATTTTAAATTTTTTTAAATTAATATTAAATTCAAAAAAACTCACCCAATGTCATAATATAGTTTAAAAAAACTAAAAGGGGTGATTTCCACCCCAAAAACATAGCTAGACCTATTCTATATAAAATAACCAATTTGATTACCTTATTTAGTGTTCAATTTCAACTATTTTCCATAAAAAGCATAAAATAAATATTGAACATTCCTCTAAAAAATTAGGGTCAAATATGTGTGATAATCATCCTAGCACATTCTCCCTCTTTGTTTAGAAAATCCCCATAAACCTCTCCATATTCAACTATGATCTAGTGGAATCGGCAATTAATAATGATCATGAATTGCATTAAAATTTATGGTGATGAATATCACCCATAACAATTGAGGAAGAAGGAATATCATTTATCAAATTGATGAAAAATTAATTCCAATAACTCCCTATCATAATGTGATATTATGCGAGTAATAGTAGGGGGGACTAGTTGAAATCCCCCCTCCCCCATGGATTACTTTCAACTAAGAACACAAGGGAGCTAACTAGTAAATCACTACTCTACCACTAATAAAAAACAGTGTTAGGGCCTAGTCATGGAATGATCCTCCGGAGTCACTACATGACATAACCAAAGTAGATGGATCGACAAAACTTACATCACTGGTCATAGTGTATTCTCTATGGGTCATTATATATATTTCTTGGGAAATGAATTTCACCATCAACAATCCAATATTGAGATTCCCTCCTTCTTTATCATGGTGTTATTCCCCCTATAATTGAACCACAATTGAGGAACCTAACCCTTAGGGTGAAAAAGAACTCTTGGATAATAACATGATTTCATGGGATCCACTCTATTAATTTGATGGCCCATGCTTTACTCTTGTAATGTGTCCTTTGTGTACCCCACCAAGATGAAGCCACTACAGATATTCAAAAGGGCATGAAGTAAATCCTACCTAAAAATGAAACATGGTTGGATCATCACATACCTACTCCATTGATCAATTGATCACCTGATACCCCTCTTAGGCATTGATCCATGTCTAAAAGCATCTTTTTATAATGATCAAACTCTTTGAATATTGATTCAAATCCTCTTTTTTTGAAACTTCCCCCACTCTAGGATCGTATATCAAATTTCATTTGAATTCCACATCCCTTAATTACCTAAAGGATTAAAATCTATCTTCTGTAAAACTATACATCACCAAATATTAATCATGGGTCTTGAACTATCTTTACAAACCTACCTCAGTCATCAATTCATGATTGAATCATTGCATTCCATTATAAAACGATTCATGATCATCTATTACATAGCTTAAAACACAAAGGAGCATCATTCTCCAAGACCTGATCCACCCACTCTTTCATTTTCCCATTCCTATATGGTGATCACCACACATGCCTATCTCAATTCACAAAATCGGCATTGATCAATTCATCCATAGGCTTACAGTTCTCCCCACCATAAATATCACCACACAATAGTTGATTCCTATGAATTGTTAACCTCGCCATGGGGATAAATTTCTAACACACCATTTTACTGCACTAAAAACATACCTAGTGTGATTTCTATCCCATCACATATAATTTTTAAAAAACACAATTCAATCCCCCTTTTTCTAACCATTCCAAAAAATGCTGGTATACACTAGCCACCATTCTATAATTTCTTTCCCCAAATGATGATCCCTAAATTCTTGGAGTCCTTTTGAGGTCAATCAAATATATACAGTAATGACTAAAGGGAAAAATAATCATGATTCTATGATAAGATAACTGTCTTCCCCAATTGAATGAAAAATTGAATTTATGCACTCTTGGATGATGTAAAACCTATATCATGCAAGATTATAATGCATAGACTATACCTTATGCTATATATGGATAAAAAATATATTATTTCATAAGGAAAAAATAACATTTTATATATCTAGAAAATCAAATCCCTGTAATATATATAACATTTAACTAACCATATCATCAGTATAATTACTATATCCACATGAGGGTCATTCCTTAGTGAATGATACGATACACCCAACCATAGGAGTAACATCATTTTCCCCAGGACTAAAAAACAATAAACTCTAAATCTCACACACTATCAATTTCCATATGAAATAAATTGATGTGACTATCCAACTAATACTCAAGAACTAACTTGAAACATTAATCACTACCCATTCTTGGATCAGTAGGAATGTCATCCTTAGTATCACCTGAAATTTCATCTCTAATGAGGGCCACATATTCCAACAGCTAATGGTTAGATCCACACTACATTAATTTCCTTACAACACCCTTTAAAAAAACCTCATCCTCTCAAATAATACAATATCATGAAGATACCTATCATTCCCATTCAACACCCCTGGCCACCATTCTTAAATATGTCTCACTGACTACATTAGTTTAGGGCTCCCAACTAGACGAATAGTCACACCTATACCCTAATCATATCCCATGTGAGATTTCATTACTTACACTAATAAGAACCCTTAATAATCTTCCATTACATTGTAACTAAATGGACTTTTCTATAGTCATTGACATTTTGGGTTCTTAGAACCCTTTTATCACTAATCGATGCACTCCCAAATGCGTTTTGTGAATACCCAGCACATACAGTCCCTCACACAGCTTGGGTTTTTCTAAAGGGTTATTCCAAATCTTACTCTCCTCTTCCAGAGTAGAATTATATCCAAGCACAACATCATAGGTTCTCAATCACTATTAATATGGGTCTTATCTATCCCCAACGAGTATATTCTCTTATACCACATGATAACATAATATTATTCATGCTCGTATGAGTTTTCATGTCATAGAACATAGGATCACATACCTAATACACTGACCAAGATTTTCTCTTATATATTTATTTTCTATCCATCATAAACATGTTAATTAATTTAAATAGGTCTATCTTTTAAACAATTTCTAGTCCTTGCATTGGATCACCCACCATTTTTTCATTATTATGAAATCTCAATCATCAACCTATGATATACCAATTCTATATCTAACAATATTGAATCATGGCCCATAATGTAATCAAGATAAAATTAAGAAATGAATATGTAAATGCATCAAACTAATCATTCCCTATATAACTAAACCTTTATTCTAGACAACCTCAAGTACTTTACTTCATAAAATCCCAATGCATCTCTATACACATACCATGTTTTTGAATTCATCTATAGGGAGGTGATATCAAATGAAATGCATATTCCCATTCTTAAATTATATAATCTACTGATCAATAATTTATAACCCCTCCGTTTTGTTACCCATATATACCACATCACAAATTGATTATAGTAGGGAAATTATATTTCTACTTAACCATATAACTTTTCACACTAATATTTGGAATAGTATCTTCAAATAACTAAGATATCCCACGTATAAAATAAATTTTTTCTTGTAAAATTTATCACTCAATGGTTTAAATATTTTCCCCCACATCAAATTTCCCAATGAAACTCTTCTGCCAAAACACCCACTACCATGTTTTCACACACACACACACACACACATATATATCCACATAGCATCACATAATGAGTCAACAACATGCTAATCCACTAATTCTAACTAAGAATATACATATTAGACTAAATCCTCAAGGATTAAAACCACATCCATGCATATAATGACATTTTTATGATAATTTATAAAATATATTTCTATAATCGTATAGTTTAGTTATATAGAATTCCACCAAGATGTTATACATGAAAACACCATAAATTTTTTTGATATCATTCAATTTAACTAAACTAGTATCACCAATTACCCATATGGGGATCATCATTAAGGCATCCAAATCATGCACCAACCCACTTAGGGATATTATAAAACCCTTACATTGATGGTCTATATAGTCATTATAGGATAATGTCTTTTTATAGGATCTACATAACCTATCATTATATGAATTGCACTATGGTTTAGTTGAGAATAATTCGAACAAAAAAACATATCAAAAACAATATATGATTTATTTTTAATAATTTAATCAAATAATCCCTCATCATTAGTGATATAAACCACAAAAGAGAATATAAATTTATTGTGAGCCCCACCTTCAAAAAATGATTATTATAAATATGACACTTTCTAATGGGGTTATTTTTTAAACCATAAATCTCAATCTCAATAATAGTCATCGTATTTGTATAAACATATCTAAAGTAATAATGATACCAAGGAAGAAAATCCCATAATCTAAATAACTAAGACATTCTACCAAAAAAGATATTTTTGATACAACATAATTATGTCCATAAAATGATATTAAATATCCTTAATTCCATTCAACCATATACTGAATAAGTAATACAAAAAAAATTATTCTATGATACCACTTTTTAAAACCCTACTATCCCTAGAAAATATCCAATTTTTTGGGTAGGGTGTGTCCATTTACCTCAAGTGCACCACCTCGTATTCTTGAGGCTCTGAAATAGTAGTAAGGGGATAAGGTATAACTCATGATTGACAATACCCTCATATCAGAGTATACAACAACTAAATTAACCATGAATTTTCCATAATAATATGATTACTCAAAAACATATAAATAGGAATCATTCTATATAAGATGAAATGTGAATGAAAACAACCATACATCCCAAACAGATCATCCAGTAGGACAATAACATATTCAATTGAATAAGAGAAATAAAAACAAAGATGATCTACTACCAAACCAAGGCCTCATCTCATAAAAATTTCTTTCCATCATCAGATATTTCCTTCATGAACCACTTATCCTTTTCCCAACCTATACATGTGAACAAATTTTTATACTTATGTACAAATATTCCATGGCCTCCTGAGCACGGTATAAGTAAAACAAAGTTGGGAACCTCTGATAGCATCCCTAACATATGAAATAATGTAGTGTATATTCAATTTTATTTTCATAATATTAATGAACAAATAAAAATTAATTATTCATAAATTATATACCATCAATCCTTGAGATATAAAGTGACACTAGAGGTTTACCCTATTAACTTCAACTAGTGTAAAATTTCATTACACGTTTCATATGACATTGGGTCATACTAGTTCCACCTTGAAATATAATGAATATGTATATAACTGAATATGATCACTTAGGTGGGAGGGAGGTTTCCCACATGTGTCATCTCATATATACAACACTCGCAAGGGACCACATATGAAATATATTTTATAATGGTTATTGGTGAATTGGACCATTTGTAAACATATTATATATATCTCTTTGTAGAAAATTTGGACCACATGGAAATATATTATATCACACATCTGGGAAAAAGTTAAGAAAACCCACAATCTAATATATTTTACATAGGGGAAATGTTTTCAACTAAGATTCATTCCATATATTATGTACCCAAAAAATATAGTTTATAAATTGACTCAAGATAAATAGAATATAAATAGTTCATTAATTTCGTGCGTTAAATAACACATGTCACAAATAGTGACACAATGTAATGGCCAAAATGTTTACTGTCATGAAGATTAGCTGAATAAAAAAATAATTTTTCAAAAATGTTAATCTATATTCCTTAATCATGCTTTGATAAAACCTTTATTCATCTCACATTTTTTAATAATCTTCAAAAAAATGGGGTTGGAAACATAAGAAAGGGGTGATTTCAAACACTTAGTCATAAAAAACCATATCATAATGTATCTCATCATAAACATGAATGAGAGTGTGAGGATGATATAAATATATGAATTTAATGTCATACTGCCACATATAATAATCCAAAATCCTAGAAGAGAAACAAATGATCTGAGAATTTCCATTATAAATTCATAAAAGTTATGAATTATGCTGAAATACATATTAGTAATCATAAAATAAGTGTGCATGATATAAAATTTCATAATACATCCAAAATAATGTGTATTCATGAAAACATGAAATATGACTAAAATAAACATAATATTTGAAATTTTTCATAAATTGTAAAATAATTTAGTAATTTAGTACAACCATAAGAATAAGAAACCATTGTTAGAAAACGCACTATTCCCACACGTATGTAATGAATCGTTTTTTGTTCATGTGTTAAATTTCTAGAAACGCCATTATACCCATACCTCTATGAAGAAACTCCTTTTTCCCATGGAAAAAATTTAAAATGATATATAAATGTAAAATAATGAATTTTAGAGAGATACATAAACTTACTCTTAATCGTATATACATACACATATATATGACACTTAAAATATTCCAAAGTCAATTATTAAAGTAGTATTGGAAAAGAATAGATTAATTAATCCTTTCATAAACATAAGGAATAATATGTAACTATAAATCACATCATCTAAAATGAATCACATAAAAATAAAATAAATATGGTGGTTTAAATATCACTTTATGAGTGATAAACCTTTTTGGAAAATTTTATGTGAAATAACATTAGATTTCAAAAACAAGTTATTTAGCATTTTTATAAAATAAGAAGTTTAAGTTACTTTAAAAAAATATGAAGGAATATATAAGACATAAAAAGTGTAATTATAAATAGTTCCAACTATAGGATCATTTAAAATAAAATTATGCTAATAAATTTAATGGTAAATAAGAAAAAAGAAATACCTTCATTAATTAATATGTCATTTTAATGAAAAACAAACATTCAAGAAACATTGAAATAAATTCATTTCATAAAACAGTGTAGAGAATGTGTGTGGAATATAAAAGAAAACCTGTATTGTATTTTATTTAAAGAAAACACTTTTGATAGCATGTATATTGACATGGAAGAAAATATTAATTTGTATGAATGAGAGGTATTCATACTGACTCTATAAATTTTATTTGGAAATAATTTTATAAAAGATAAAGTTATTGATGATTAAAATTAATATTCATGTATAATAATAGGAAATACCATATAAAATATGATATTGAAATGATTAAATATAATATAAGATTATAATCAAGTCAACAATACTAATACCCAATTAATTGATAATTTAGTTGATAAAACCCCTATGGAAATAAAGAAGATTGAATCAAAAGATCATGAGAGAAAGATCATAAAATGGACACTAATATCTCCTCGAATGGAATATATTCCCATATATTAAATTAATATTTTTGTTAATACATAATATGAATGAAATTGTGGTCAAAAATATCCAACATGTCCCATGGAGTTGAAAATGAGACAATGAAACAATGATTTTGAATTCTTTATTAGTTGAAAACATTTCTATCCTCCATTATAAAACTACAAATTTGTTATAAAATAACATTATGACTATATTCATACATAAAATAATGTAATAATTTAATTTATAATAATTATATACTTGTATATCAGTTTGTTTTTACCAGCTATCCCACATTGGGTGTTTACATTTTTATTTGATTCATATGAGCAGTGCTTGTATTAATTATTCATAAAAATTTAATCTTTTAAAAGTAATTAAATTAACTTTTCTGGATGATATATAATAATATATAACGTTTTAAATTTCACTATTATTCTTTTAGTCTTAATCTATCTATATAAAATCGATACCAAGATGTTTTCATGATTCTTGATGAATAAAATGTGTATTCTTAATTTATGATTATAATTACAATGTTTCAATTAAAAACCATTTATTAATAATAATTAAAATATTCATATAATATTATAAATATAATTAGGATCCTATATTTATACCTAATAAAAATTCATGGAATTTTTCATGCAAAAGTTTAAACCAACTCAAACATGAACACGCCTTGATTAATGGATGACTATTTGGATGTTAAGTTGTAATATCACTACAAATTAATAATAACATTAATATTTAATTTCTATTAGTGTGATATATTAAAATTAAACATAACTTTATGAATATTTTATGGGTAAAAAATAATTAAATAGTGTGAATATAATATATTTCCCTGTCTGTTTCCTTTGTTAAGAAAGTTAATTTTATAATGATTTTTTTATCATTTATATTATTAATTTGTTATTGAATCTATTTTACCTAAAACATATTCATATAATAAAGATCATTTTATATAGTTAAACTATTTTTAGAATCACCCATGATTTTTTGTAAGTAAAATAAAAGAATACATTGATGTATGGAGGCAGTAGTCCGAACATATGAATGTGTTATTCTTGCGTTTCTATAGAATATAAAAAGGTAGAATATGAATATTTATCTCAAACATATAAAAGTGAAATATATATACCAATGTTATTTTTTAAATTACACTTTTATACTATCCATGTTAACAGGGTAAGGTAAATTAGACACATTTTTTCATAGAAGCTGTAGTCTATACACAAACACATGATTCAAATTTTCTTCTTTAGAGAGAAGGGAAAAGTGGTCATATCTTGGCGCATAATTATAATAACATAAAATTCTTATAAATATATTTATATTATCATTTAAATATTTTTTAATGTAATTTCTGGAATTCTAGGCACACATAACGAAATTTAAATTTGGAAGGAGTGGATAGAACTTTATACATCAATTTTTGGATTATCTTATTAGAAAAGGGATTATTTCCTTGGGGGATGGACTTTTGAGAAGACCAAATCTAGTCTATGGTATCTAGGAATATGTATCAGATTTTTTTGTATTTTTTGGAAAAAATAAGGTTGTTTTTTGTGAGGATATTTTATGAGATGACTAAGACTTTTTTAAGTTAAAAAGGGACATTTTTTTAAAATAAACAAACTATTTGGTAATGGGATATAAGTATCAGGGAATTTTGCTCCAAAATATATATATAAGGGGGATAAAAAGTTATAAGGTCAATCATGGCCTCAATAAAACATTTTGAAACATGATTTAAAAATACTATTGGTCATTTACTCTTAGATTATTACTTTTAACATTTTATCATTTACCATGGAAACTTGTTTTCACCTATGGATTGTTATCCATTATTCCTAAAAATAAAATGGAAGGTATTAAATAATTTATACCTAATAATTAAAAATTTAAATAAATTTTATTTAGTAAAATTTATTATGTTGATAAAAATTAACTTTAAAACTAGATATATAATTAGTTTAGAACAATTATTTCAAAAATATATATAATATATTATATAAACAATCAAATATGGGTTTGTAAATTAAAATCATATTTTTTAAAATTATATATTCACCTAAAAATCCATATTTTATCTTAGGAAATGACATAATGAGTTTAAAATTGTATCATATAAATAAATAATCCAATAAAAGTAAAGTTATTTGTAATAATGGTATATATCACTACTCACGTAAATATAAACCATTTTAAAAAACTCCTAAAAATTTTATCATAAACTAATATCAATCATGATGAATAAAAAACGATGTAACATTTTTTCAAATTCAAATCCTAAATTTTATTTATTTTTTATTATTTAACAACCAAAAATATAGAGACACTCTTTTTACTAGAAAAGATCATTTTTTATTAACTGTTCATATTCATATAAATTATTTATTAACATATTGTTAATATTTATTTTTATTATTCAAAAAATGTAAGCTTCTTTCCTTGAATCCCAATTTCAAAAAAAATTATTTATTAATTTGAATTGAGTAAAAAATGTCATTTTGAAAGTTATGAAAATTCATAATATATATATATAATTATTTTATTACATTTTTAGATAATAATATTTTCTAATGACATAATAATTTAAGACCACCCCAAAATAAAAAACAATTAGAAAATTTCTCGTAGAAATTTCAGTGGTGGATCACTTGGAATAGATCACGCAAAAATCACCAATTGTCAGAAATTATACTCTTAGTTGTTTTTATTGGGCTTTAATAAATCTAGTTTATCTTGTTATTGTTCCATGGAAAACCTATTATAATTTGGATCCCCTGTGAGTTTCAAAAAATTCCCTTTGAAAGGAATAATTCCACATTTATATTTCATTTCTTTTTACTTCACTTATTGATTTTATGATACGATTACATCAATTTTCACCAGATAATTTAACATATGTATTTTATCTAACATATTTAATTTTAGAAATATATAAATAAATTTTTGTTTTAGGTAATTATTATATGTAAAATATTCTATTTGATATAATGTATTTTTATGGATAATTATTTGTTATATCTCTTGTTGTGACATTATTCCCCATTTTAGGGTCCTGAAAATCTACAAAAGAGATTCTACACAATTCGTCCCAATGAGTTGGGGGAAAGAATGGAGAAAACTAAAAGGATGTACAAGACGAATTGGTCCGCAGACCGGTCCCATGAAAATGCTACGCGATCAGTTCCGCGAAGCACCCCCTCCGTAGACCGCTATCGTTCGCGGAATGAAGGCAGAGATCCTCCGCGGGCGCGAAGCAGGACAGGTGCCGACCCGGGTCACCATCACAAACCCCCCCCCCCCCAGCCATGAACTGCGTCGCCCAGCCCGGTCCGCATCCGCTATCATTCGTGGAATGGAGGTGGAACCCTCTGCGGCCACGAAGCACCCCCCGAGCTCGATTGGTTCGCGGGGGAGATGCGCTCATCGCCACCGGCGAGTCGCAGATTGACCGAGTCATCTGTAAACTGGATTTTTGGTCATGGGCCTCCACAAAAGGTTCTCCATGACCATAGATACATCCTCTTCCCCACTATATAAAAGGAGATAGAGGGGGAGAGAAAGAGGACTCGGAGGAGATCGATCAAATTCGGGTGGAAGGATTTCGAAGGAAGGATCTTAGGATTTCGTAAATAGAGAAGTTCACGTTCGCGGCCCAATCATGTATGAAACTGGGAACTAATTAAAAAGGAACTGGAAAACACATAATAACTTGGTGATCTGTGAAATTAAAATAAAAATAAAATGAAGACCGTGAACCATGGCCCCTCCGTGGATGCACTCCCTGCGGACCAGGGAGTTTATGCCCATTTTCCAATCTGTCGCACCGCGTAGCACCCTCCTACGAGGGCTAAGCCCCAACCAACGAACCCCATAATTCCACCGCCCTCATCTGCCACTGCTCGAATGGATCCATCCGCGTACCAACATGGTATGCGGTCTGAACCCGAAGCCGCAAACCACCCTGGTTCGCGGGATGCCCACCAGTCCGAGGACCACCCTGGTTCGCGGACGGCCTCTCCAACCGTGTATCACCTTCCTACATGAAGGGTGACATCACCCATACACTCGTGTAGCCTGACAAATCCTTTAGAGTTCCTATTCCCTGATCCAAATCAAATCATTCCAATTCAGCCTGATTTTTCACGACTCCCTTATTGGCCTACTTATCGGCCTCGAGCCGAGGCCTCCACCAGAGTTTTCGGACCCGTGTGGTGTAACCTTTTGGCTCATCAGCGTGCCATTTTCAGTTCACATACCCACGGTAAGCAGGGGAGAAGGGGTTTCCCAGACCCTTGGGTGGATTCCCGAATCATTCCTGGGTTCACATTCCCACGGAAATGTGGGGTTTGAGCCCGGGAGTTCCCTTTCTGCCCCTCCACTTGTTAGGGCTCCACGGGGGCATTAAAATACCCATCGTAAGGAAGCCCTCATGAAATTATGTACTTCCCCCAGAAACAACAGAAGAGATGGTCACAGAGCACCCCTTTCCCTCTCCCACTACGCTTTGTCACCCCGGGCATCCGCCTTGGAGTAATCCCCAACATTATGGGCCGCTTCATGCGTAAGAACCACTCCACTTCTCATGGATGCACCTTCCGCGACGTGATCATCTGGTCTGTGCTTCATCTTGTTTCTCCCACCGAGTATGACTCACGTGGGCTTTGAGTAATCATCGACCATGACATCCTCCCATAGGCCTCCGGAGAGTGTAATCCCCAATCCAGCATCGTGGGCCACCTCAGAGATTATGATCCACTAATGTGAACTACAAGGACTTTGATTTCCCACCACAGGGATATGTAGGAAGCCACCAAGTGGTTCAAGCCCTATCACCATTGGACCCCACAGGTTCCACTTTTACATCGGTTCTCCGACACCCCAACCCAGACTATGTGAACAGTGATCGTTGTGTTCTAGGTAGGGTACCTAGGAAGCCTCCCTGAGGTTTAAGCCCCAAAACCGGTCAATCATACTATATTTATGTCGGTTCACCGCATAACTCCTAGTGCCTCCTCAGTGATTCCAGACTCCTCAAGGTCATTAATCCAACGAGGGATGGTAAACCTCAGATATAAATGATTCCAAACCCCTACATTCAGCTGACCGTTTCCAACCAGGGTTAATCCGTGGATACTATGCTTTTGTATAAACCAAAGATTCGTGAACATATAAACATGTCTTAAAACTATAAAAGAGTCACGAAACATGCAATAACTTCCACCCAAAAGGGTAAGATGAGCCTGACTTCCCGTCCTCTCAACCAATGTGAGTTCTTAAGTATTGTTGGTCAAACCACCAAGCAAATTCCAACCTTTGGAATGCAGGTCCATGAATTACTGGATATGGAACCATTGGGCATTTCGAGGTGGAAAATGGTTCACCCGATATGAGTGATTTAGTAGAACCCATCCTTCTCTAATCAAATTTTCGTTAGCGCACGTTTCTTCTCCATGACGCCATCGTGCTATCTTTACCTGCCTGATCTTGTGTGCCAGCATTTGGGGGTGAACTGGGTTTGGTGCTGAGTTCTCTTGTGAATAAATACCCTCTGGGGAGGCAGGAAAAGATTGATGATTGGCCTCTCTTAGGTGAGAGGACTATTTTATGATCTCGGTGGTGTGATTCAGGTGATCTTGAATGGCTTGTTCCCATCGGGCATGATGCTTCTGGGACTTACTCAAGTCCTGACTCTGATGGTTGTGTTGCCTTTCACAAAAAGAGAGACCACTCAATTGTCATCATGATGTGATGACGTTGCAAGACACCATGCCGAAAAGGTTCTTCTAGCCGGGGAGAGGAGTGAAATGCAAAGCTCCATGTTCCCCCCATCCCCTGATATGGACTCCCATCGGAGCATCACCGATGAGGCGGCGTAGTTGGTGCATCACACGGAGGCATTCTAGCTCCATGTTTCCTTTGTTCTTCTTGGGTCGCTGTTTCCACGTCGAAGGAAGAGCCTCCAGGTCGATGTGACGAACAAGGTCTTCTATGGTATTGACGTGGTCTACATACCCATAATAGGGTAAAAAGATAGATTTTAGCCAGTGGAGGGTTGTCCATATATTGTAGCAGATGTCATGCACACATTCTTTTGAAAAACCTCTGGGTATGTTGAATGGAGAGGTGGTCGTAGGCGAGAACATAACTGGTATATCATCCCTATCTAGTCGTTTCCTCTGGTGAAACATGTCGGCATACTCCTCTGCTAGTGACTCTTCTACCTGATCATCACAACTGAGACGCTTGCCGATAGTGTGGACGGAGGCAGTGGGACTTGTAGGTGCTGAATCATCATGTGGGTGATTATGATGTGGTTTAGAAGATGAATGTGGCCTCAAAATGTCCCTCGATTGAAGAAGGATGTTGTTGGTGACAAACTGGGAATCTAACATGCTTGATCCCGTATTTTTGAGTGCCTCGACATACGAGGGATTTCATGTGCTTGTTTTTCAGGGGGAGGACCTTCCTATCGATATGATATGTCATTACGGGGAGGACATCTCAATGGAGGCCACAATGGCGAGGACTATCATCACTACTGGATGCCTCACTGCATAGTAGACTTTTGCAGTGCATACCCTGGGGAGGACCTCCAAGGAGTGTCGTAGTGAGGGGAGGACCTTCTGGCAGTATAACTTTGTTATGGGGAGGACCTTCGCAACCACTTCCATCATGGTGAGGATGACCATCATGGTTTGACGTTCAATGTGTATCCTAGGGAGGACCTTGAAGACACACTGCGACAAGGGGGGGGGCTTCTTGTTTCTTAGGGCCACTATGGGTAGGACCTTCGCAATGGTGGCCGTGGTGGAGAGGTCTACCTTCACAGTTGCTGCAATGGAGAGGACTACCATTACAGCTGTCATAGGGAGAATATATATAGGGTACCCCCTAGGTAGGTCCTTCAGAATGTACCACAACTAAGGGAGGGCCATCTAATTGCTTGACATCTCTACGAGGAAGACCTTAATTATCAGGGTGGCACTGACTACCACTGTGATCTGATTCCTGGCTTCACGGAGTGTCGTTGTAACGTAACCCCTGGGGAGGACCTTCTGGGTAGGCCCCAATAATGGGAGGGCCTTCTTGTCGTGATGAGACTTCACTGCGGGGAGGGCTTCCGCAGTTGTGACTATAATAGCGGGGACTACTATCATAATCTATGGTCCCACTGCATGTAGAGTGTTTATAGCGTATACAATGAGGAGGACCTTCAGGGTGGACCACAGTAAGTGGAGGGACTTCTTGCTTCTCAATCTTCTGGTCACTTGGAGGGTTTCCGTGACTCGCATCAAAAGAATAGATCTCGTGATCGATCGTTATATGCCTGCGGGGGAGGCCCCCGTGGGTGCTCTTAGGAGGACCTTCAAAGCTGCTGGTAGCAACATTATGGGGAGGACCTTCACAAATTCTACCACTACTCCCATAATATGGTAATTTGTGGGTATGGTTCTGATCCCACAATGTGTGGTTAGTGGCATTAGGAACCCCAGCTTCTAGTAGAGATGATTCATGGACCCGCTCTTTATTTTCGGGCAGCCTTCGGTGTGTTCGGGACGCTTTCTGGCGGGAAGCAGGGACCTTCAAATTTTGAAAACAGCCTTCAACTTTGGTCCCTCTCTAATTTGGTCTCGTGATGCTGTTGGGGTACACCGATGTACATATTGACTTTTATCAGGGACATATGCCTACTCTGGAGCATCCACCGTGATGGACGGGTGTCCCCCAACTGGAACGAGTGAAGCTACTCGATTCGGTTTCCCTTGTGTCGTAGAATATAGCCGGCGACCCTCCTGGGTGGGAGCAGGGATATAGATCTTCTCTGAGGCAGTTAACTCATATCTTAGATAAGTCGCCTCAATTCGGGAGACGGGCTCACGGGCCCAAATCCTTGATGTTTCTGCTGATGCAATTACATTCTGGAAAGACTGTAAGATATGATCTAGGATTGAAACCTGCTCCTCCATCTTTTCCAGGATACGTAGAGAGGCATATTTGGCTAGAAAGAGTATGAATACCCATTCCGGTATCGGAGTAGGAATATCCTGCTCTGGTTCTCCGGTGGTCAGTGGGTACTGACAATTCTCCTATGTCGGGGTAGGTGAAAGAATCTACCCCTGGGCCGGGATATGCCAACTTGTCTCTCAGTTTTCCGCCACATCGGGATGGAAAAATTTGCTTGTATCCTCAGGGAGCTGGCACTGCATGTGTTGGTTTCCCACCGTATCGAGTCAGTGGCCTTTTTTGGTAGGGAGACGTGCGTGCCTATGAGTTTCCGCCAAATCTGGGTGGCGGGCTTTGTTGATCGCCACCATATCAGGATGGCAGGTGTCAAGAGGACCTGCTAGGAGCTGGTCTTTAAGATGTTGGGTCGCCACCATGTCAGTTTGGTGGGCTTCACGGCTGTGGGCAGGGAGATGTGCCTGCCGAGTAGGTGACGTCCTGCGTGAGCGATGGGCATGGTGGTACTCGGTGTGTATGTGTTCCTGCTCATATGATGCCACCATGTCTGGGTGGTGGGCATTGGATCGAACATGTATATGTTCCTACTCGTGATACGTCTCCATGACTAGGCAGCGGAGCTCGTCCTCAGGAACCAGGGTGATAACTGGTCCTGGGTTGTATGTTTTCCACCCTCGTCGGGCGGTTCGAGGGGCCGGAGCTCGGGGAGCGTGGGCCTGGGTCCTCGTGGTGATGTCCTCCTTGGTGAGAGGATATTGGGTCATGGCATAACAACGACGAAGTCTTCCGGTGAGGGCATTGGAGAGGAACCCCCATTCATCAGGGATGAGGTCCTCATCGCCGACCTCATCCGCCACCATAAGATAAGGGAGGTACACGTTGTCTCGTTCTGGGGATAGACTCTTGAAACGGTTGGAGACCAAAGCATTGGATGTTTGGATCTACCTTTGCAGCCACTTCTAGGCAGGTGACCAGTGAGTCCTGGCGGATTGGAGGGTGTGCGTGACCGCCTCCACTGCCGGGAGAGTACCATTCACGTGGTACTCACAGATCAACAGATTTGAGACCCAGCGTTGAAGGCTCTGGGTAAGTGACGAGGTCCTTCATTGGGGAGGACGTCCGGTCATTGTATTGTTGGAAACACGTTCCTAGGAGTTCCTTCATGACGCCATTGGATCGAAGGGAGTTTTGTGTGGTACATGTAAAACATTTTAACAAATACAAACAACAAACCCACAAAAGCATCATCTCATGATCCCATGCATAATTAATGACCTTGTTTGGACCTCCTCTTGAGTATAAAGGGGTGCAGAGTGGAATTAGGTTAAATCTTTTATTCTTGGGTAAAGATTCACGTCGGGTTCACCATTTTTTGTCTCGCAGTGCACAACGGGGTCGTGGGGAAGAAATGTGTGCTATCCGACAGTTGATTAGAGAAGGTTGGGTTCAATGTAATCACTCATATTGGGTGAATCGTTTTCCACATTGAAACACCCAAAGGATCCATATCTAGTAATACATGGACCTGATTTCCAAAGGCATGGGTTTTCTAGGTGGTTTGACCAACAATACTTAAGAACTCACATTGGTCGAGAGGATGGAAAGTCCGGCTCATCGCACCCTTTTTGGGGGAAATTATTTCATGTTATGGGACTCTCTTATATATTTAAGACATGTTAATATGTTCGCGAATCATTTGTTTATACCCAAGCATTGTATCCACCAATTAACCCTGGTTGGCAATGGTCAGCTGGACACAGGGGTTCGGAACCATTTATACCCCAGGTTTACCATCCCTCATTTGATTAATGAACCCAAGGAGTCTGGACTCATTAAGGGGGAACTAGGAGTGGTGCGGTGAACTGACGTAACAATAGTTGGATCGACCAGTTGTTGGGCTTGAACCTCAGAGAGGCTTCCTACGTACCTTTCCTAGAAGACAGGGATCAAGGTCCACGTAGTTCGGGATGAGGTGTTGGAGAACCGACGTGAATGTGGACCCGGGGGTTCGATGATGATCGGGCATGAACCTCTTGGAGGCTTACTATGTATCCCTGTGGTGGGGAATCAATGTCCTTGTAGTTCTCATTAGTGGGGCTTACGCTCTGATGTGGCCCACGGTGTTGGATTGGGGATTACACTCTGAGGAGGCC
The DNA here is from genome assembly GCA_963277665.1 of Viscum album. NCBI lineage: Eukaryota > Viridiplantae > Streptophyta > Magnoliopsida > Santalales > Viscaceae > Viscum > Viscum album. Next base: position 1,279,930,865 of record OY728127.1, read on the forward strand.
AATGGGAGGATGTCATGGTTGATTCTTACTCTAAGCCCACATGAGTCTTGCTTGGTGTGAGAAACAAGAGGCAGCAGGGACTAGACAATCACGTCACAAATGGTGCGTCTGTGAGAAGTGGAGTGGGGCTTATGTATGGAGCGGCCCATAAGTTCGAGGCTTACTCTAAGGTGGATGCCCCGGGTGGCAAAGCACAGCGGGAGAGGGAAAGGGGTCCTCCTGTGCTCATCTCCTCAATTGTTTCTGGGGGAAGTACAGAAGTGCATGAGGGCTTCCTTAATATGGTTATTTTACTACCCCCAATGAGCCCTAACATGTGGAAGGGCAGAAAGGGAACTCTCGGGCTTGGACCCCGCATTACCATGGGAATGTGAACCTAGGAATGCTTTGGGAATCCACCCAATGTTCTGGTCAACCCCTTCTCCCCTGCTTACCGTGGGTATGTGAACTCAAAACGGCATGCTAGTGTGCCTGAAGGTTACACCACACGGGTCTAACGGCTTAGGTGTAGGCCTCGGCTCGGGGCTGATGAGTAGGACAATAAGGGAGTCACAATGGATCAGGAAAGATTGGAAGGATTTGTTCTGGCACGGGGCATGGGAACTCTGAAGGATTTGGTGGGCCACACTGGTGTATGGGTGATGGCGCCCTTCACGTAGGAAGGTGTTATGTGACTGGAGAGGTCGTCCATGAACTGGGGTGGTCTGCGGACTGGTGGGCATCCCGTGAACCAAGGTGGTTTGCGGCTTCAGATTCTGCCCGAGTACCAGGGTGGTTCGTGGATGGATCCATGCGAGCAATGGCGGATGAGGGTGGTGTCGATAGGGGGTTCATCAGTCGGGGTATCGCCTGCGTAGGCGGGGGCTACACGGTGTGACAGATTGTAAAAGGGGCATAAACTCCATGGTCCGCGGGGAGTGCATCTGCGGAGGGGCCATGATTCACGATCTTATTTTCTTTCTTATTTTATGTTTGTGGTTCACCAAGTTATTATGCGTTTTCATGTTCCTTATTAATTCGTTCCCAGGTTCATACCTGCTTGGTTCGTGAACTGGAAATTCACTATTTGGAAAATCCTAAGCTCCATCCTTTAAATCCTTCCACCCAAATCTCATTGATCTCCTATGAATCCCCTTTCTCTCCCCCCACTATATTCTTTTATAGAGTGCGGGAAAGGTTGTATCAGTGGTCGTGCAGCACCGTTTGTGGAGGCCCATGACCTAAAACCCGGTTTACAGATGACTCGGTCAATCTGTGACACATGGGGGGAATTGAGTGAATCTCCCCCATGAACCAAACAAGCTTGAGGGGTGCTTCGCAGACGTGGAGGGTTATGCCTCCATTCCGCAAACAATAGAGGATGCGGACTGGGCCGGTCGATGCATTTTAGGGCTGGGGGCAGTTCGTGACGGTGAACCAAGTCCGCACCTATCCTGTCGCGCGCCTGCGGAGGATCTTCGCCTTCATTCTTCGAATGACAGCAGTCCGCGAAGGGGGTGCTTCACGGAATCGTTCGCGTAGAATTTTAATGGGACTGGTCTGCAGACCGGTTCAGCTTGTACATCCTTTTAGTTTTCTCCATTCTTTCCCCCAACTCCTTGGGGGGATTGGGTAAAATCTCTTTTGCGGATTTTTCCGGACCCTACAAATGCGCCCCATCGGAATGGGGTCCGTTCGGAATGAAGAGGAGGCCATTCTGATGCAGAGTGGTCCAGAAACATGGATGGTTTGCGGTAGAGTGGTGGACCTAGATGGGGACCATGCCAATAAATACAGGGGCCCTTACTTTGTCTTTTATCGGATCCTTCGCGAAACCAGAGCCTTCTCGCTTTTTGTCTCCACATGCTCATCCCTTTGCAAAATGCCTCATTCACGAACCAGCCACAAATTTCTGTGAACCATTCCTCCTTAATGGTCTCCTTCACCCGCAAACCAATTTCCAACTGCAAACCAAAACGTTTAATTAATTAAAAAGTAAGTCACGACGGGCGGTGGAGGAATTCGCTTCGTGGTTTTGATGCTTCGTGGAATGAGATCTTGCTGACTTTAAAAATTTCCTATGTCCTCCGAACTTAATTATTTAATTCTGGGATTAGGATTCCGAGAAGCAACATGGTTCATAGTTTCATGGCCAATTCTCCATGGGTCTATTCCGCGTAGGGTTAGTTCACAGGATGCGGTCATCGTGAACCAACTTTTGAGGTCGGCTTGTAGACCTCGTCATGATGGCTTCTTGATTCCTTTGCCATATGCTGGGTATTTTGTCTAGTTTTATTATTATGAACTAACCATTTAATAATCTTCATAATGTAGGGAGAAAACATGTTTCCCCCTCACCCTGCACCTAGACCTGCCACAGAGCCTCTCCTAATTTGCGATCAACGCCTAAAGGATGTGTTCGGCTCTGTTAAGGATGGAATCCACCACTCCCCACTGTGATCCTTCCTTGTTGATCTGCTCTCCGATTCACAGCAGGAGTACCCCTTTTCCAATATCCTTCCTACCTATAGGTTCGTTTTACTATATGATACGTCGATTCTATTTCCATCTCATGACAACAATCCTGGAGCATGGATATTTACTACCACTATCCCTCGATTTGTGATATCCACCAGAGGGCGGCCTACCCCAAGGGACATAGCTACTATATATATGTTGAATCACCTTCCTGTGTCCCCGACCGGAGAACAATGTCAGCAAGAAGGGGAAATTCACTATTACTAGAGCATTACCTGCAATGCCATGGTAAATGACCAGCATGGCTGGTCAGCGAGCCAATACCTTCGGCCTGGAGGGGAATTTAAGTCATTAGATTGGGGGTGCCCCTTCTGGGTTCACCAGAGATGTGTAGAGTTTGAGGCAGAGTTGTGAGCCATATGCTTATATAAAGCTGCCTGGGTGTCCCAAACCTATACCCATCGACCTCAATCCCTCGCCAGGAAACTTATGATCCGTTGGCATCTGGACACCAACACATTTCACCTGGTCCATTGTGAGCTGGGTATTAGTCTTTGGGACGTCTTTCATATTTCTGGTGTCCCTATTGTTGGGGGTATATACAATGAATTCCTGCCTCTTTTTGTGTGGGACAACAAAGAGAGGACTTCCCCACTAGTGAAGCAACATATTGACTTGGCCCAGAAGCATTCAAAGGATATGTATCTGAAACAGATTGTCCCATATCGTGAATGGGTCAAGGCATTTTCTAGAGAGATCAAGTCAGTGGATCTCCGATACAGGCCCATGACCTGCCCTACGATGGAGTCCCGAAAATATAGGGGTAGCTATTGGCTGATCCTGGAGCAAGGCCAACTCAACGACTAGGGCTGGGAGTTTGTCCCAGATGTCGATCGTTTGCTTCATCTGGCGGCTTTTCAGTCCATGTTCTTAAGCGGCTAGCTATTGCCCGTACGTGAGGCTGGTGGCGTGCGGGTCTCTACTTTTTTCATGGAATCATAGCTGGCTACCGGCAACATTATCAACTTAGTCATCCTAGTATTGGCTAGGATTTATAGGTTTCTCTGCAATATTAGCGATGGAAGTCGGCCAAACCGGGTAGCAGGACCTTTTCATATAATCTAGGGATGGTTGGGGGTGCATATCAAGAACTGCTATACTTTCATCAACCTCTTTCAGATTTCAGGCACCACATTCTGGCCTTAGTTGCTACTGACCAGTGGGGTTATGCCCGAATAGTGGGATACCCAAGAGAAGGATGGTCAATAGATGGTTCAGAATATGCGTCTGTTGTCGAGCCGGATCTCGTGTTATGATAATTTCAACATCCATCCATATCCCTTCCAAGCTAGTGCAATTAGGAATACCAAATCAGATGAGTTTGGTAAGTAGTGCTACCTATTTTCTCTCCGAGAGGGCATTATAGTGGCCCTTATCGGTGGGGAATTGGTCTTTGAGGGGTACGCGGCTTGCCGATTCTGACGCCCATTTGGCTGCATCAAGGAATTGTGTCCTTTCGCACTCAATGGTGCTTGTGAGAACCGCCATTAAATGGTGGTTATGAAACTGTGGTTAATGTTTACCTGAGAAGATACTGGTTGCGAGGTTATGACTTCCGCACATTCAAACTCCACACCCTTCTTATCCAAGAGTTACACCGACTCCTGGGAGCAATCATACACAAATGGCCAGCTAGGGCTATGTGTGCCTACCATCTTAAGTCCTAATCCATCGAAGGGAAAGAGGAAACGAAAGGGGGATGGTGCTTCAACTAGGCCGGTCAAGGTTCTTCGCTACCCTGCCAGTCCCGTGATTCTGGGGAAGGTTTTAACAGATAGAGGTGTATCCTCACATGCCCTCTAAGCCGCCTGGAGAGGGTCGGTTATCCCTATTGATACTGCCTTCCCGAAAGCCTGGGGCCAATGGGATGAATTCAAAGCCCGATCATCCATTCACAACTAGTACCCATGTTCTCTATGGAAGTATCTTCAGGAATCAGATGTGGCATTTGATGGGCTCGGTTACAAATCTACTCCCGTTGATATTCTTTATGATGTGGACCCAGAGAGATCCGATCAGTATCTCTGGGGCCTCGAGGCCAACATTCATGCACGTCAGGGTTATGCAGTGTCGACTCATTGAGTACAGGCCATGCTGCAGTCGGCGACTAAAGAGGAGGAGGAAGAGAGTGATCACTCCTCAGGGGGCAGTGATCTTGGTGGCTCCCCCACAGTGGCTAAAGCAAGGAAATTCTCCCCCTTACCCATGACGTCCCACCCGCAGGTAGCTCCGGAAAGTTCCAGGGTGGCGGTGAGATATAGAAAACAAACACAGTCATTGGCGCCCCCACCAGCCCCTACTGCTGCCCGGCCCTCTCAGGTTGATCCTCCCCGACTAGTTGTTCCTATTACAGCTAAATTTCTAGAGGCTTGGAGGATCTGGGATGACCTGAGGGTCAGTGGCTCGGATGAAGAGGTTTGGGAGTTTCTCTAAATGGGACCTCTTGAGCTTCTGGGTATTGGGATGATCTTCACTCTCCCCTACATGCTGCTGGAAGAGGATCTGGATGAAATAGTCACCTCGTTAAAGGAGATAGATGCATAAGTTCATTCACTCCAGAACCAGCTTTATGGGTCTACACAAGAGTCCATGATGATAAGTCATCCTGAATGGTTCGATCCCGAAGAAGAGGTCAACTTGTTCATCCATTCTGGATTTCCCTCCTCCATTATTGTGAAGGTTCTAAAGTATCTTCCCTGTATGCAGGGTTCCGAAGAGTCCCAGGTGGTAGTTCCATCCCCAGAGTATACTCCCCATGGTATTGCAGTAGGTGAACATGCTCTTTCATCTACGAGGATCATCGAGGAGGGGTCTCTTGGTGCAGTTGAGCTCATCGAAGCAACCATTGTGGACCCAGCTAGGGTCTTTCCTCCTCTAGCTCCTCCCAGTGTTCTGAGCGAAGAACCATCCCCTGGGAAGATCCAGAGACAGAAACATGCATCTCGTTTTTCGAATAGAGTCAGACAAGGGATGTTTTGTAATTATGACTTCTTGTTTCCTCGATTGCTGACTCATATATTCTGACTCTTCCAGTTATTAACTATTTTGGTGCATGGTGTAGGGCCACACACAGATCCGGTCGTGGTGACCCCTGAGATCGTATCTTCTTCCCCTTATCTTCAGAGGGATCACCTACAGCCACACCAGGGCGTGATGAGATGGTGGGAACTATAGGAGGGACTAGTGATATGGATGCTTTCCTCCTGCTTTCATTGATTAGAGATATGTTAGAGGAGGAACAGCTGGAAGTCTAGACTACCGCTGACCATGTGGCCTTTATAATCCCAGGGGAGGATGGGGAGCCCATTATTACTGAAGATATCCCAAATCCGATGGGGCTAGCTTCCTCAGACCCAATGGATCCCGTGGATATGGAGGAAGAGCTTGTCGCGAGACGAATCATCAGAAACCCAGAGTAGGCCATTATTTTATTTATTGGGGGAGTGATTTCACTTGGCATGATCTCCATAGCAGACTGTTTGGGGACAGCTTTTGGGGGCTGCTGGCCTTGGAAATGGCCTTATGTCCAAGACACCTCTGGGGGTTCTCAGAACTCCCTTGCATCTAGAAGATGTTGTGTCTTCCTCGGGTGGCCACGGAGGCACATAGCTTAAGGATATCGACGTCTTGATGACCAGGCGTAAGTTTCTCAATCTCTTCCCACTGATCCTTTCCTATTCCCTTTTCTTATTAGTTATTCTTATCTGTCTTGTCAAATCCTATGCTTTAGGACCATGACCTTCGGTATTAGCAATTGTGCCGTCAGATCTGATCGTGCCTGTGACCACAACCGTTGGGGGCGAAGTTGCTGTGGTTCCAAGGATTGTGGGTGAAGCCACACCTGGTCCCTCCTTGGTGACATTCATCCATGAATACATATCTTCATCTGAAAGAGACTCTGATCCATATCACCTAGTCCATTCCAGTCTTCGACCTTCTTGCTAAAGGGCTTGAGAGAGAATTTGGAGGATGATTTCCTAGATTCCCTTGGCTAAGACGCCGACCAAATTACAGAAGTTGCACAATCTATTTGTGCTGTTGGGATTTGACACCTTTGACTACCATGGTATTTATGACATAGTCAAGAAGGTGGTCGCTGATCGGGAAATACTGGGCAGTAATGAATATCTCCTTTCTGCTGCTCAATCTGAAGATTACCTTTCCACAACCCAACAAATTTTCTTAACAGAGGGCCATGATCATGTCGGGGTAGTTGCGAGACTCCAGGGAGAAGTCATTGAGTAGCGTTCATTCCTGGAGGTGCTGAGGAAGGAGATACAGCAGCTGCAACAGGAAGAGGATAATGTTGCCGCCACAATTGAAGACAGGGAGCGGCAGATGGAAGATGAGATGAGGGCGAGCTCAAAGGCGGCCCAGGAGGCTGAAGCGTTGCGGGCTGCTGCAGAAGCTTAGACAGCCTTACTATATAATCTCTGTCAAACAATCGACGATTCTCATCAGTTCTGGATACAACATTGTGAATCCACCGAAAACCACTTGTAATGACCATTCATGCCAGAGGAGGCTCTGGATTGTGGATGCCCTTCTTACCAACCTTGTTATGGAACAAAGAAATGTTTTCCTTAGTTCTCTGGCTGTCCTATCTTATGGAAGGAATTATTTTTCATGATTACTGTATATGATAACTCACTGAACTTAGAATAACCAGAGTTGGGGACCATTAACAAAAATAAAAAAATCAAATGAGCTCTAACTTTTTCCTGGATCATGGGATCCAGCGAGCGTGGATTGACTATTGCTAGGGTTTTGTAGAAAAAAACCACAAACTTTGTGTCTTCTTTTAATGCCCTAATTTTACCCGGGCCCATTTGATGTGGGCCCAGTGGGTAAGGCCTGACTTTTTTTAGGTCGCCCTTTTCGGGTTTTCAGCCTAACAGGATTTGTGACTCTTTCGTGGGCAGTTTAAAGTCCCACCGTCAAGACAATCATTACTGATTTTTATGTCAAAAATATTTGACCAAATATGGTGGGGTGACGGACCTAATGTGGTTTGGTTGATTAAAAAATGACTCGATATCTTTCAGATGCATGTGGATGGAGTGTGTTTAGATCAAAATGACGTGCAGGGCATGTCTCAAGGCATGGGAGCCATATCGGCATATAGAGGTAGGAAGAACATCATCTAAAGAAATATTTCCTTTGGTAGACGCACCATGGGCTATCAATATGCATAGCCGCTGAGGGAATGTTATGAATAATCGTGCAAAGGTGTCCTTAAGTCAATGAATCTCCATTTATGATGGCCATAAGACATCATGAATGTCTGTCTTATGGAAACCACCATGGGTGGCTTGGAGAACTATGAAAACCACCAGGGGTGGATTGGAAAGGGTATGTGACATCTGAAAGGTTTTGAGAACATCTATATCAATTAGGAGTGTGGAAGTAAGGTTCATGTCTTACGCATTTATCTAGTGTAAGGAACAGTCAGAGCTTGGCACAGTTTAATGTCATGCAGCTGGGACATTCTCTAGAATGGAATGGATTCTCCTGATCCTCAGTAATCTCATTAGATACATTTGATATTATTAATATTTTCATGACTTATTATATTCCCCCTTTACTTATTTTATATGAAATGTGCATAATTTGTATGAAATATTAATGTTTTAATATAAAGTATAATATTTGAGCATTTTTAGAAGTAGTCAAGTTGAGTCAGTTTAATGTTTTAATTATAACTATCACTATACTGATCCAAATTGTATGGTTCTTGTTTTTTATGATTCTCCTTTCAATATAAAACATTTCATTAGAAGGCACCATGATCCAATTATGCCATTTGAAGGGTCATATGGTCCTCACAAACAAGACCAAAGAACCTGTGAACAAACTGGACCAGCCTTGAAGATTTATTTACTGGGATCAATACAGAAGTCCAAAAACCTTAACTCTCCACCGTAATTCGGGGGACACTACATGTCATCTTGGATAAAAATTTCATGGCCCAAATCCAAGTACAAGGGGCCCAAATAAATATTTGAAGTCCAGTCCACCATTCTGGCCGAGAATGAACATCAGTATAGTATTAATGACATATCTCCTGCTGTAATCATCCAAGAGAGCTGAGATTTTGTAGTGTGAAAGAGAAGATGTAGGCTGCCGACTTTTTTAAAGAAACCATTCGGATTTGAAGGCATCTTAACATTCAAAAACCCTTTCACATTATGGACTTCAAAACGACTGGATTGAAATGGACAGTTTAAGTTTGTTTATTCAACCGGCCATAACCGTTTATCCTTACCTCAAAATGACTCCAAATTTTGAGAGTAGTCGGACAACATTATTTTATACAACTTTGAAGAAGGAGATATTTGATGATTCGGCTGTCTGAATTTCCAAATTGGCGATGCAAGTGGAGGGACAGATTGGGAATGCAAACAGTCCACTCCTTGGGCTATAAAAACTCTCCCCTTCTCTCCTTGAGAGGGGTTGGCATTTCAGAAGAGAGGAGATCATATTGGCACGAACAAAGCTTTTAAAAAGGCTTGGGAGGACCTGCCATACTCAAGTTTACACTTGAGGGACCTTTCCTCCTCTCTTTCTTTTCACTTACTTTTGTGTTCTTCATTTTTTTAATTTTGTAAGTCCTTTATTTTGTAATTCTGTTTTAATGAAAGTTTATTCTTCAATATCTCTTATTCTCATCCACCTTCTGTAGTATAATATTCATGGTCTTAAAATAGTTTGAATCATTTTAAATTACAGTACCTTATCTTGCTTCCTCATTCAATTGAAATTCCATTTTTGATTCTCAAAATATTTCGTGTGTGTGTTCGGCACACTACTCTTATCTTGTCCCTTCCTTTTTCTTCTCTTTATAATTCATCACCATAAACATATATTACCAGATAAATAAACATCATAATGGCTGAGTAAATATCTCATTGGGGTGAGTTATAATTTAGGTATGTTAAGTGATTGAGAGCTTCTGCTCGATGAGTATTCTTTGAATTAACATTGTGTATGTTGGACTTAACATGTCATGGATTAATGACGTGTTTTGTTTAACATGTGGTTTCCATGGATTATTGGAACCATAAATACACAACCATAAATATGATCTGATTGAGATTATAACCTTAAGTTAAGTTAAGTCTTGGTTTAAAGGCTTAACACTTAAGAATTCTAATCAACATCATCTTGTGTCATGGGTGTTAATTTTAATGCAATATAAAGCAAAGCTCAAGGATATCACAAGCTTAACTAACCTAATGATGAACTCACACCAATCTTTATCAACTTGTTAAATTAAAAATCATTCATTAAACATTTCAATTAAGCTCTGCAAACAAACCCCCCCAATCAAAATACAATCAACTAAAAACAATCGACTATTACGAAGTACCATCGTCGAGGATTCGACCCGAGTGCTGCTATACACATTAGCAGAGCACCGGAACTTTGACCAGTCGATAGACGACAATCGGCCGCGCACTTTCAAATGGCGCCGTTGCCGGGGATGGTGCTTTAAGTAGTCATTAGTTTCTGGTTATTGTCAAAAAACCAAAAAAACAAAAAATTAAAAAAAAAATTGAAAAAAAACACAAAGAAAAACCCGTCTTCCTCTTAAAAATCATAAACTGAAAAAATACAAAGAAAAACTCGTCTTCCTATTTCTTCAAAAATCTCTCTGAATTCCCCGTAGCCTTCCAAACAATCCCTCGGATTTGTTTGACCCTGAAATTGAGCGAACACTTCGCCAACTTAGGAGGAACATAAGAGATACTCAAATAATTCAAGAACCAGTCCTCATCCAACCAGTTGAAATTGAAGTGGCCAATCCTAGGGAACAAACCCTAAAAGAACTTGCTACCCATGATATGAATTACCAACCTCTTGGTATTCAATATCCAAACATTGAAGCTGACTTCGAACTCGAATCGGGTTTGATTCATCTTCTCCCTCATTTTCACGGGCTAGCCGGTGAGGATCCACATCTTCACCTTAAAGAGTTCCAAGTAGTATGCTCTACCATGAAGCCTCAAGGGGTTTATGAAGAACAAATCAAGCTTAGAACTTTCCCCTTTTCCCTAGCGGATGCTGCCAAGACTTGGCTCTACTACCTCCCACCTGGTTCCATAAACTCATGGGTTGACATGAAGAGACTTTTCCTTGAGAAATTCTTTCCCGCTTCCCGAACAGCTTCTATCCGAAAGGAAATAAGCGGCATCCGTCAATTCCCTAATGAATCACTCCATGAGTATTGGAAGAGGTTCAAAAAGCTTGTGGAAACTTGTCCACACCATCAAATCCCTGACCAACTCCTGATCCAATACTTCTATGAGGGGTTATTGGCTATGGAGCGAACTCTCATTGATGCCGCAAGTGGCGGTGCTCTTGTTGACAAAACTCCTGCAGCTGCAAGAGATCTCATAAGTAACATGGCTGCAAACACGCAGCAATTCCATACTCGAGCACATGCTCAAGTGAAACAAGACCAATAGAATCAATCCATAGAGCCCAACAAGATGAATGAGTGGATGAGTGAACTTACAAGTCTTGTGCGTCAACTAGCGGTGGCTACCAAAGCCCCACCCTCATCTTCTCCACAGTCACTATTCCCTGGACCTATCATGAATTGTGGAATCTGCAACTCTCCATCTCATCCGACTGACACAAGTCCACAACTTCAAGATGATCCATCTGATTCATCTGGTCTAATGGAGCTCAATGCGGCATATGCTCAGCGAAACTTCAACCCTCAACAATCAGGTCAGTTTGTTAGAAACTTCAACCAACCCCACTCTGAGCCCTTCTCTTCTACCTTTAACCCACCTCTGAGGTATGGTAATCCCATTTCTCATCCTCCTCAGTTCCCTCATCAAAATCCAAATCAGTTCCAATATGGTCAAAGTGGTGGTAACATCCATCAACCTTATCCTTTTGTTCCTCAACCCCAAAGGAACAATCCTCCTCTTGGATTCCACTATCCTAATGAGCCTTCCCAATTCCCCACCCAATACAATCTCTTTCCCAAGAACCAAAATCAAGGCCAACCCAATTTGGGACAAGCCTCTTCTTCTAAACAACCATGGGAAAGTGCTGTAGAGGATCTTTCTTCCTTCACCCGTTCTAGCCTCAAGAACATTGAAACCCAAATAGGTCAACTTGCATCCCACCTGAGCCAGCAACAACCATCCAATTCATCCCAACTCCCAGCTCAACCATTACCCAACCCTAAGGCTAATGTAAGTGCGATTGCACTTAGATCGGGAAAGCAAATTGCTATGCCCCATGCTGATTGCTCTACCTCCCCTTTCGATGTTGATCTAGAAAATGAAAAGAACAAAAAGATGGAAAAGGAACTTGAATCCACTCTTTCACCTCCTTCCATTCCTCTAAGGAACCCAATTCCTTTTCCTCAAGCCATCTCCAAGCCTAAGAAGTCCTTTGAACCTGATCCTGAAATGCTTGACATGTTTAGACGTGTTGAAGTGAACATCCCCCTCTTAGATGCCATCAAACAAATCCATATGTATGCCATGTTTCTTAAGGAATTGTGCACCCATAAGAGGAAACTTAGGAAAATTGAAAATGTTTCAACCCAACAGTCCATTCCCATGAAGTGCAAAGATCCAGGGACCTTCACGGTTCCATGTCAAATAGGGAGTTCCATCTTTGATGATGCACTCATAGACCTTGGAGCCTCAATAAATGTCATGCCCAAATCCATTTTCTCCAACCTCTGTCTAGGTCCCTTGCACCCAACGGGTGTTGTCATTCAATTAGGAAATCGAAGCACTACCAGTCCTGAGGGGATAATTGAGGATGTTCTTGTTCGGGTCAATGATCTTATCTTCCCAGCTGATTTCTATGTCCTTGACATGGAAGGTGAGACGACCTCTTCTCGATCTCCCCTAATTCTAGGAAGACCATTCCTCATGACTGAGAGAACCAAGATTGATGTCCATTCAGGCATCTTATCCATGGAATTTGGTGACCAACTGGTCAAGTTCAACATTTTCCAAGCCATGCGATACCCATCTGAGGATCACTCTGCATTCTCAATCCATGCTTTTGAGGACACTTCTAAGATTCAATCGAACCCCAATCCACCATGTTCTTCATGTTCTAATGATAAAGGATCTTGTGAAATCTGCACCATGATTAACAAAGTCATAAATGGTGAAGTTGATGTGGACCTCTCATTCATAGACTCCATCAATCTAAAGGAACTTGAAAACTCTCTTGAATCCCACATCAACTCTGATCTCTACTGCCCCACCTTGGACAGTGTTGAGGAAAATGATCCAAACCCATCTAGAATCCCTTATCCTACTCCTAACTTGTCTAGCTCTCCAATTAAGGCTGAAACTGATCTAAAACCACTTACTTCACACCTCAAGTATGCATTCCTTTTCCATGATCCCTCCTACCCTGTCATTATCTCTGCTTCACTTTCTGAAACTGAGGAGTCCCAACTTGTTCAAGTGTTAGAGGAAAACAAAAATGCCTTAGGTTGGACCCTAGAGGATATTCCAGGAATCAACCCTGCCCTTTGCATGCATCACATCCATCTAGAGGAATCATCCAAACCAATTAGGCAACCTCAAAGAAGACTCAATCCACTCATACTTGAGGTAGTTAGGGAAGAGATTACCAAGCTTCTTCAAGCTGGTATTATCTACCCAATTTCTGATAGTGAATGGGTTAGTCCAATTCAAGTCGTTCCTAAGAAGGGTGGGATAAAAATTGTCACAAATGAACATGGAGAAGTGGTCACAACTCGAGTGAAAAACAAATGGCGTGTGTGCATCGATTATCGCAAATTGAATGCTGAAACACGAAAAGATCACTACCCACTTCCTTTCCTTGACCAAATGCTTGAGAGATTGGACGGAAAGTCACAATATTGCTTTCTTGATGGTTACACCGGCTACTTCCAAATTCCAATCGCACCTCAAGACCAAGAAAAGACCACATTCACTTGCCCTTTTGGAACTTATGCCTATAGGCGAATGCCTTTTGGCCTTTGTAATGCTCCTGCAACATTCCAGCGGTGTATGATGAGTATATTTTCTGAATTCATTTAGAATTGCATGGAGGTCTTCATGGATGACTTTACCATTTATGGCGAGTCATTTGAATCTTGCTTACATTCACTATCTTTGGTCCTTCAAAAGTGTGTCAAGTGCAACCTTGTGCTGAATTTTGAAAAATGTCACTTCATGGTGTCAAATGGGATTGTTCTAGGGCACATAATTTCTCAAGAGGGTGTCCAAGTTGATCCAGCCAAAATTGAGGTGATCCAATCACTTCCTGAACCCAAATCAGTTCGAGACATTCGGTCCTTCCTTGGTCATGCCGGTTTCTATCGGCGATTCATTCAGAACTTCAGCAAGATTTCCCTCCCACTTACTCGTTTACTTCAAAATGATGTCACATTCAATTTTGATGAGGCTTGCAAGAGATACTTCATTGAACTCAAATATTCTCTCACATCTGCTCCAATAATCCAACCCCCAGATTGGTCCTTACCATTTGAATTGATGTGTGATTCTTCTGATAGGGCCATTGAGGTTGTTCTTGGTCAAAGAAGAGAAAACATTCCTCATGTCATCTTTTATGCCTCAAAAACATTGGATGAAACTCAATCACACTACACTGTGACTGAAAAAGAACTTTTAGCTGTGGTTTTTGCCTTGAATAAATTCCGGCCCTATCTCTTAGGTGCCAAAATCATCATCTTCACGGACCACTCAGTATTAAAGTTCTTACTTAAGAAAAGTGATTCCAAACCAAGGCTAATAAGATGGATTTTAATGCTCCAGGAGTTTGAACTTGTGATAAAAGATAAACCTGGAAAAGAAAACCCTGTGGCTGACCACCTGAGTAGAATTTCTAATTCTTCTCATTCTGAAATAATTGATCCTGTATTTCCAACTGAACACCTCTCATCTCTCACTCCAAAGTTACCATGGTATGCCCCAATTGTCAATTACTTGGTTTCTGGTGTTTTCCCTGAATATTTTTCAAAAGAAAAAAAAAAGAAAAGATGAAAAGTGATTCAAAGCATTATTTTTGGGAAGATAATAAACTTTGGAAAACTGGGGATGACATGGTAATTAGGATATGTGTTGATGAAACTGAACAGTCCTCCATCTTGGAATTCTTCCACTCAATGCCTGGAGGTGGCCACTTTGGACCACAAAGGACTTCTCGAAAGGTCCTAGATTCTATATTCTTTTGGCCTTCACTCTTCAAGGACTCACACGAATTCTTTCAATCATGTCCTACTTGCCAAAAGTATGGCACAATTTCGAAAAGAAACGAAATGCCTCAAAATCCATTAATCTTCTGTGAGCGTTTCGATGTTTGGGGAATCGATTTCATGGGACCTTTTCCCCCTACCAAGGGATTATCCTAAATTCTCTTTTCTGTTGACTATGTTTCTAGGTGGGTCGAGGCCAAACCCACTAGGAAAGATGATGCTCAAACTGTGAGTGAGTTCCTCAAAACCCATATCTTCCATCGATTCGGAACACCACGTGCTTTGATAAGTGACTTAGGAACTCATTTCTGTAATAGAACCATGGAGTCACTTTTTAAAAATAATGGGGTTGTACATAAAACATCCACTACATATCAACCTCAAGAAAATGGAATGGCTGAACTTTCTAACAGAGAAGTGAAAAGAGTGCTTGAAATAATTGTTAAGCCCACAAGAAAAGACTGGCCCGATAGACTTGGTGAAGCACTTTGGGCCTATCGAACAGCCTATAAGACACCCATTGGGATGTCTCCATTTAGGCTAGTCTTTGGTAAATCCTGTCATTTACCAGTTGAAATCCAACATAAGTCATTTTGGGCTATCAAAACATGTAATTTTGATTGTGAAAAATCTGGTGAAGAATGATTGTTGCAGTTGACTGAATTGGAGGAGCTTCGACTCGATTCGTATGAGAACTCCATTCTCTACAAAGAAAAGGCAAAGTCACTCCATGACAAGAACATTCTTCGAAAGGTATTTCATGAAGGTGAAAAGGTAATGCTCTTCAATTCTCGATTTCGACTTCACCCAGGTAAGCTCAATTCTCGTTGGGATGGACCTTTTATTATTACTAATGTTTACCCATTTGGTGAAGTGCAAGTCCAAGACCCTTCTTCAAAAAGAACATTCACGGTAAATGGACACCGGTTAAAGCATCACCATGAGAGGCCATTCACTTCAGGTTCCACATCGACTTCCATTGACCCACCACTAGGTGGAAACGGCGACCCACCAAATCCAAACCAGGGGGCACCTCTTTCCCTTTAACTCTCTCTCTCCTCAATCTCTCTTCCCTCTCTTCTTCTCTCTATTTCTTCTTCTTCCTCTCTCCCTCTCATTTTTTTTACAACATTCTTCCACAACCTTTTTTATATTTTCTTTTTTGTGTGGATGTGTCATTAAAAATATAAAAAATATAAAAAAAATTTAATTAAAAAAAATGAAAATTAAAAAAAAGTGTGTCATAATTACTCATCATCCAATATTGAAATTATGTCCAACCATTTTGGGGAGTCAAAAGGCTCGTTTTAAACTCAAATATATTGAATTTTTATCTCAAACTTGGGTAAACAATTTTGTGTCAATAACAAACATTTTGAATGAACAATTTTTGGTGGAAAATGATTCTCCCCTACCGTGAGGAATAACATTAGCCTTCATTCCAAGGTCATATATGGCCATTTTTTCATTGTGTGTCTTCACCACTGATTGTGAGTCTTGATTTTGTGGACCTTCGAGCTGAATTTCCATCTTTCGTGTGCATTAATATGATAGAGGAATTTTCTAAGCCACATGAGAATCAGAATAGCCAAATAGCCTCCTGTTACCCTTACATTGATCCTACTTTTGAAATACCCTTTGAGCCTATGAAAACCTTTCTTTTGATAGCCACCTTACAAGCCTAATACCTTGTCCCACCCAACATCTTCATGGATTTTCATTGTACAATTTATTGAAATTTAAGTGTGGGGGGAATGGACTTCATTTTTGGGCGTACATTCATTGATTTCCAATGTGTCATCATATGCTTGAGGGAAAGCATCCATTCAAGTGTGGGGGAGAGGTTGTAATTATGTGAGCTTTGGGGTGTATATGTGTAATTGTCATTTGTACAAAAGTCATTGAAAAGTGTTCAAAAAAATGAAAAACATTATATTAAAAAAAATGAAAAAAAAGGAATGGGTTGTGTCTTGGGTGGGTCAAAAATCATTCATCATCAACCTTTGATCGTGTTATAACTACTAAAATTATTTCCATGAGAAGATCAAACATGGGTTGGGAGATGACTGTGAGACTTGTTTCAAGCACAACTTTCGAAAAAAAATCAAAAAAAGAAAAAAAAAGAACACTTGAATCATCTTGTATTGTGTCATTATTGGAAGTCTTCCATGTTGTACATATTCCATCATCTTACCCTATTCCATTTTCTATCTCCATCACTTTTCATTCATCACATGTTCATGCCCTTGTAAATATGTGTTTCTATTTCCTTTCAAATCAAATTTCAAAAAAAAATGTGCATTGATTTTTCCATGTTGGTGTTTTTAACCCCTCTTTTCCTTTGGACATTATATACCTACCGTCCCATAGCCACTGAAAAACCCCTTAAAAGACCTCTTGATTCTTGTACACATTGGATTTGGGAATGGAAGCTGAGAGCTCTTACAAACTCTTGATTTTCACTTTTTGTTGGTGAATGAGTGAACCTCCTAAAATAAATTTTTATCATCTTGAGAGGAGTAAGTTTTTAGTGCCTACATTTTCCAATTCAAACCTTGAACATGAAAAAATGAATTGTTTATAATTCATTATTGTGAACCAAATTTGTGATGGAATTCAATATGGATGAGTGAAATAGTGTAAACCTCCCCTGATTGGAGAAAACAAAATTTTAATATTTGTTGGTGAGTGAAAATGATTTTGCGATGTTTTTATATTTGTTGCACATGAGTACACGTGAAAATCTAAGTGTGGGGGAGTTGATGTTATTAATATTTTCATGACTTATTATATTCACCCTTTACTTATTTTAAATGAAATGTGCATAATTTGTATGAAATATTAATGTTTTAATATTAAGTATAATATTTGAGCATTTTTAGAAGTAGTCAAATTGAGTCAGTTTAATGTTTTAATTATAAATATCACTATACTGATCCAAATTGTGTGGTTCTTGTTTTTTAGGATTCTCCATTCAATATACAACATTTTATTAGAAGGCACCATGATCCAATTATGCCATTTTAAGGGTCATATGGTCCTCACAAACAAGACCAAAGAACCTGTGAAGAAACTGGACCAGCCTTGAAGATTTATTTACTGGGATCAATAAAGAAGTCCAAAAACCTTAAATCTCCACCATAATTCGGGGGACACTACATGTCATCTTGGATAAAAATTTCATGGCCCAAATCCAAGTACAAGGGGCCAAAATAAATCTTTGAAGTCCAGTCCACCATTCTGGCCGAGAATGAAAATCAGTATAGTATTCATGACATATCTCCTGATGTAATCATCCAAGCGAGCTGAGATTTTTCAGTCTGAAATATGATATGTAGGAGGCCGACTTTGGTAAAGAAACCATTCATATTTGAAGGCATCTTAATATTCAAAAACCCTTTCACATTATGGACTTCAAAACGACTGGATTGAAATGGACAGTTTAAGTTTGTTTATTCAACCGGCCATAACTTTTTATCCTTACGTCCAAATGACTCCAACTGTTGAGGGTAGTCGGAAAAAATTATTGTCTACAACTTTTAAGAAGGAGATATTTGAAGAGTCGGCTGTATGAATTGCCAAATTGGCGATGCAAGTGGAGGGACAGATTGGGAATGCAAACAGTCCACTCCTTGGGCTATAAAAACTCTCCCCTTCTCTCCTTGAGAGGGGTTGGAATTTCAGAAGAGAGGAGATCATATTGGCACGACCAAAGCTTTGCCAAAGGCTTGGAAGGACCTGCCATACTCATGTTTACACTTGAGGGACCTTTCCTCCTCTCTTTCTTTTCACTTACTTTTGTGTTCTTCATTTTTGTAATTTTGTAAGTCCTTTATTTTGTAATTCTGTTTTAATGAAACTTTCTTCTTCAATATCTCTTATTATCCTCCACCTTCTGTAGTATAATATTAATGTTCTTAAAATAGTTTTAATCATTTTAAATTACAGTACCTTATCTTGCTTCCTCATTCAATCGAAATTCCATTTTTGATTCTCAAAATATTTCGTGTGTGTGTTCGGCACACTACTCTTATCTTGTCCCTTTATTTTTATTCTCTTTATAATTCATCACCATAAACATATATTACCAGATTAATAAACATCATAATGGCTGAGTAAATCTCTCATTGGGGTGAGTTATAATTTAGGTATGTTAAGTGATTGAGAGCTTCTGCTCGATGGATATTCTTTGAATTAACATTGTGTATGTTGGACTTAACATGTCATGGATTAATGACTTGTTTTGTTTAACATGTGGTTTCCATGGATTATTGGAACCATAAATACACAACCATAAATAAGATCTGATTGAGATTATAACCTTAAGTTAAGTTAAGTCTTGGTTTAAAGTCTTAACACTTAAGAATTCTAATCAACATCATCTTGTGTCATGGGTGTTAATTTAAATGCAATATAAAGAAAAGCTCAAGGATATCACAAGCTTAACTAACCTAATGATGAACTCACCCCAATCTTTATCAACTTGTTAAATTAAACATCATTCATTAAAAATTTCAATTAAGCTCTGCAAACAAACCCCCCCAATCAAAATACAATCAACTAAAAACAATCGACTATTACGAAGTACCATCGCCGAGGATTCGACCCGAGTGCTGCTATACACATTAGCAGAGCACCGGAACTTTGACCGGTCGATAGGAGAAAATCGGCCGCGCACTTTCAACGTTCCACCATATTCAGGAAGGGTTGTGAAAGAGGCTGGTAAACTGTATCTCAGAGGGTTTCCAAATCCCAGGATTCACAAAGGGGCTCGGGGGCCAAGACGCATATGGAGAGAAGCATTGCCTAAGGAAATCATGCCTCTGGTAGAGGGTCTAGGGGCTATCAATATGCAGAGTCACTGAGGGCATGGTATGAATAGTCAGGAAAAGGTGTCCTTGGGTCATTGATTTTGTTCTCCCGATAGATGAGAAACTTCAGGGAAGTTGATATTCAGAACCACCAAGGGTGGCTTATGAGAGTTCAACTTTTTCTGAGTAAATAGTATGGTTTATGAGGAGAGGGTTCCTGGATACGGGAGAAGCTTCTAGGATAAATATCATGAGAATGGGTGAATTTATTCCTACTCACACTGGTGTGAGATGGTGGTTTGTGCATGTCTGACCCGTGCTCTGAGGGACAGAGAAAAGTATATGTTACTTACTGAACCCATGACGTGTTTGATCGTGCAGTTTAACGTCATGTGATAAAGACGAGGAGCATTATTCCAAGATGATGTGAAATTTAACGTCATGCAGCGAGGACATGGAGCATTTTTAAAGAATGTTGTGAAGTTTTTCATCGTGCAACGAGGACGGGGGGAATTTTTAAACCAGTGAAAATGATTGTAGTTGAAGGCATTTCCAAGGATGGTTAATGCTTGGTCTTTGCAGTTGAATGCCAAGAAACCAAGATGTTCCGTGCAGTTTAACATCATGCGGTAAGGATGAAGTTGCAAAGGCCGCTCTTGATCAAAATGTAACTGGGATAGAACATCTCAGCATTCCCAAGATGTGGAGAGGGTTTGATTGGTATAAATCATGGTTCTCGGGATTCTTGGATAAGGAGAAATGATATGGGGGCTCTGAGGTCGATAAGCGTATGGAGCTAGGAAAAGTGTCGCCTGTGGAAATCGTGCCTTTGGTAGATGGGCCAGCGGCTATAAATATGCAGAGCCGCTAAGGGCATGGTATTCATAGTCATGAAAATGTGTCCACGGTTCGATAACTTTCTACTTCTGATGGCTGTGAATGATTATGAGGATCTGCAATTTCCCGGGCCATGAAGTTTGTCATTTGGTAAGAAAATGTCTAGACATGTCATGCATACTCGGCCCTGGTTGCTGTTAAATATTAGAGAGATCCCTGTGATGATTTGTTTTGTGCGTGGGGGTGTACCTTTACTCTATGCAGTTTAACATCATGCGGTAAGGATGAAGTTCTCCTAGTTTAGCGGTCATAGATCTCGGACCACTAGGTGACTATTTTTGCAGTCACTCAAAGGATAACTGAGTTAACATGCTCAAATATACTCTGAATAGGGAGGAGGATGAAGGTTTTAAATTGCAACTCTGAGGTTTCCAGGACCAGGAGATGGGATGTGGGGGCTATGAGGCCGATAAGCATATGGTGCTAGGAAGAGTGTCACCAGAGGAAATGTTGCCTTTGGTAAATGGGCCAGGGGCTATCAATATGAAAAGCCGCTGAGGGCATGGTATTCATAGTCATGCAAAGGTGTCCTCGGGTTGATAACTTTACACATCCGATGGACATGAATGATTATGAAAATCTGAGATTTCTTATAGTACAGACTTCGGTATGTGCGGATAATGGTGTCCGAGCATACAAGAAACATATTTACAGTAATTGTCTGTTGATTCAAAGTAGACTAGTCTCATCTTGATGTTCGTAGATATAGTTCATCATGAAAACCACAGGCGGATACATAGGCTAACCAGGTAGGGATACTCTGGCGACGTTTGGATTTGAAAAGGTGACGAACTTGTAAATCACTACGCCATAAATTTCTTGATCAGGAAGTATGGTACAGGGGCTCTGATGCCAGTAAGCGTACGGAGCTAGGAAGAGTGTTGCCTATGGAAATCTTGCCTTTGTTAGATGGGCTAGGGGATATCAATATGTCGAGCCACTGAGGGCATGGTATGCATAGTCATGCAAAGGTGTCCACGGGTTGATGAATTTCCACTTCTAATTTCCAAGAATGGTTATGAAGATCCATAATTGTCTGAAACGTGGAGTTTGATGTAAGGGGGGGATGCATCCAAATGCTCAAGGAGTATTTCCATCTCATTTATCCATATATAATATTTGGTTCTCTTTGAAATTAGTGCAGTTTAACGCCATGCGGTGAGGACTCAGTCTGTGCAGTTTAACATCTTGCGGTGAGGAAGAAAAAAAAACACACCATGCAGGTCTGGTCCATACACGGGGGAAAGGGGAATTTTTAAATTTCATTATCCATGAAGTTTAACTTCATGCGTTAAGGAAGCAAAAATACACCTCGATCAGGTCTAGTCCATACTCGGGGGAAAGGGGGAATTTTTTAAATCTTATTATCTGTGCAGTTTAACGTCTTTTGGTAAGGATGAGGAGTACACCCTATGTCGGTCCGATCCGTATAAGGGGGAAAGGGAATTTTTTTCTTATCCATGCAGTTTAACGTCATGCGGTTAGGATGAAGACTACACCTCGTGCAGGTCTGGTCCATACACGGGGAAAGGGGCATTTTTAACTTCTTATCCGTGCAGTTTAACGTCATGCGGTGAGGATGAAATAAAATAATCCCTGTGCAGGTCTGGTCCATACACGAGGGAAAGGGAATTTTCAATTTTTCTTGGGTATGGCTGAGCTAGGGTGAGGGACCCTGGAGTCACTATGTATCCTATGAGGGTAGAAATCTATCCCCAGGTAGTTCCCTGAAGTCTGTGTAGTTTAACATCATGTCGTAAGGACGAGGAGTAAACCCCATGTCGGTCTGGTCCATATACGGGGGAAAGGGATTTTTTTTCTTATCCATGTAGTTTAACATTGTGCGATGAGAACGAAGAATACACCCCGTGCGTGACTGGTCCATACACGGGGGAAGATGCATTTTTAACTTCTTATCCATGCATTTTAACATCATGTGGTGAGGAAAAAATAAAATACACCCCGTGCAGGTTTGGTCCATACATGGGGGAAAGGGAATTTTCAATTTCTACTTGGGGATGGCTGAGTCAGGGTGAGGGACCCTGGCATCACTACGTATCTTACGAGGGCAGAAATCCAGCCCCAGATAGTTCCCTGAATACACCCCGTGCAGGTCTGGTCCATACATGAGGGAAAATGGAACTTTTTATTGAATGGTTGGCCCATGATACAGCATCCAGGGGTCACTACGTATCCCGCAAGTGTATGAATCAATAATTACATAGTTCTTTTGGTGAATACCCCCCATGCAGGCATAGTCCATACATGGGGGAAGGGAGGATTTTTAAATTCTTATCCGTGCAGTTTAACGTCATGTGGGATGGATGAGGAATACACCCCGTGGAGGGCTGGTCTGTACACGGGGGAAGGGGAATTTTTTAAATTTTCATTTGGGGATGGCTGGGTCAGGATGGGGAACCTTGGAATCGCTATGTATCCTGCAAAGTTAGGAATCAATCCATACTTAGTTCTCTGAAATAAGTACACCCCATACAGGGCTGGTCTGTACACGAGGGAAAGGGACATTGTTGACTTTTATTTTATTCCATTTGGGAGTGGCTAGGCCAGGATATGGGATCCCAGTGTCGCTATGTATCCAGAGAAGGCAGGAATCAAGCTGTATGTAGTTCTCTACTAAATACACCCCGTGCAGGCCTGGTCCGTACCCGGGGGAAGGGGGCATTTTTAACTCTTATTTGAGGGTGGCTAGGCCAGGACGGGAAACCCTGGCATCGCTACGTATCCTGCAATGGAAGGAATCAAGCCGTGTGTAATTCTCTGATATTCGTACCGTTTAACGTCATGCGGTAATGATGAAGAACACACCCCATGTAGGTCTGGTCTATACATGGGGGGGGGGGAATTTCTCTTTCCTTCTTTTTTTATTCAGGTGTGGCTGGGCCAGGACGGGGGGTCTAGGCGTCACTACATTTCCTGCGAAAGAAGGAATCTAGTCATACGTAGTTCTCTGAAATCAGTTCAGTTTAGATTCATGCAGTGAGGATGATGAATACTATTGGTTTCTATGTGAAATACTTATTCAAGAATCTCATATTTGTAGGAGCGGTGGTGAATTGCTCGTCCATGGATATCAGGGTGTATGCTCCGTTGGAGTAGACCTTGTGTATAACATATGGTCCCTCCTACTTGGTCTCCAGATTTGGAGGTCTCCTTATGGGTATCATTGTTTTCCAGAGGACCAATACTAATTCTCCTTCCAAGAAAGACCAAAGACAGACCTTTTTATTGAAGGCTCTTGCAATCTAGTTCTGGTATACTTTCAGATGGTGCAAAGTGTGTAGCAACTTCTTGTCTAGATGTTCCAATTCAACTAGACAGTTTTCTAATTTCACATCGTTGGATAATTGATCACAAATGGCAATGCGGAGCGAGGGTAATTGGAGTTCAATGGGTAGGACCACTTCTGGTCAGTAGAACAATGAGTCGGAGTGGCCTGAGTAGTGGTGTCAATTGTGGTTCGGTAAGCCCACAATTCATGAAGGAGTTTATCCATCCATGACTTCTTGTCTTTGTCCACCATTTTCTGGATAATTTTGGATAGGGTCTTGTTGAAATCCTCTACTTGTCCATTGGCTACCGCATGGTAGCGGGATGAGTGGTTAGCCTTGATAACATATTCCTGGTATAGTTTCTCCAATTTAACAGAGCATAATTTGGTTTCGTTATCTGTCAGTATGGTATGAGGGACACCAAATATGGTGGTGATATTTGTTTTCAAAAAGGTGACAATGATTCTTGCCCCGACTTCCTTAAGGGGTACAACTTCTTCCCATTTGAGAAAAAGTCAGTTTCTGTGAGGATATACTTTAGCTGTTTGGCTGTGGCGGGGGGATATGGTCCCACGATGTCCATTCCCCAGAAGTCAAATGGCTAGGAGTAATTGTCATGATGAATCAACTCTAGGGGTTGGTGTATGAAGTTGGCATGGATTTGTCATGAGTGGCATTTTGCGGTAAAGTGCTTGCAATATCGTGTCGTTGTGGGCCAATAGTACCCGAGTCTTTGAACTTGATAG
Source organism: Viscum album (assembly GCA_963277665.1). Taxonomy (NCBI): domain Eukaryota; kingdom Viridiplantae; phylum Streptophyta; class Magnoliopsida; order Santalales; family Viscaceae; genus Viscum; species Viscum album. The sequence goes on from OY728127.1 coordinate 1,279,955,361, forward strand.
GAATGCTTGGACCCCAGCTAATGTGCCCCACATACCTCGACATGCACTTCAGTCATGAAGACAGTGGTTTCTTTTCCATCAATGCATCTGAGGAGGATTCCAACAAGGCCTCATTTTCAGAGGACCTCTTGATGGCCCGTGTTTCCATATAGGACGAAGTTGAATTCCCTTCTATGTATTTTCTCTCATTCAGTCCTGTCTGATGGAAGTTCTCCCCATTGAAGATTGTTTACAATGGGGGTCATCCAGCCAGTGGTAGGAGCATATGGCTCGGGAACCAAACTGATTTCATTTATTTCATTCATCTTAGTACGGACAATCAAAAAGACCATTCAATGATGAGCAATATTGATGATTGTTTCATCCCGATCTGGGTCAGCCAGGTTTGTTTCCGCGTTGTCCAATGCATTGGCCTGGGCATTCTGGGACCGGGGAATATAGGTCAATGTTGGTTTTGTATAGAATTCCACCATTAACCCTCAGACATGGTCAAACGGGGGAATCAACTCCTCTTTTTTGATAGCATAGTCACTATTTACTTCCTTGATAACCAGTTCCGGGTCATATTTTGCCTTAAGGTGTTGTACTTGTGCCTGGAGTGCGAGTTACAGTCCTGCAATTAGGGTTTGATCATCTTCATCACTGTTCGTACATCCTTCTAACAGGAGGAATGAATATGGAAAGAATTCCTTTCCCAGAGACATGAGTATTATCCCCAAACCCACCTTGTTAAATTTGGGGTCTTCCATCCTTTTCCTGGTTGGGCTTCGGGATGCGCTGTCGAAGTACATCTCCCATGTTGGGATATCCCCTTGAACCGAGAAGATGTCTTCATCAGGTAGCTCGATGTATGGTGCAGTAGTCCCCATTGAAGGGTTCTTTTCCAGAAAATCTGCTAACGTCTGGCCTTTCACAGATTTCTGAGGAACAAACCGAATGTCAAACTGTTGCAGGATGACTTCCCATCAGGATAGGCGCACGGTCATCATCGGGCGACTGAGGATGTACTTGAGCGGGTTATTACATGAGAACAAATAGACTTCATGATGCTGCAGATAAGGTCTCAACTTCTGAACTATGAATACTAGGCCCAAATTACTCTTATCGATGTTTGAGTATTGATTATCGACATCAATCATGGTTCGGCTGAGGTAATAGAGACTGTTTTCACTAGCGATGTTGTTCCCTTGTGCGAGGAAGGATCCCAGTGACCGCTCTAGGGCTGTTATGTATAGAATGAGAGCTCTTCCTTCAACCAGGGGCATGAGCACTAGTGGGATTAATAGGTACCTCTTTAGGCTATCAAATGCCTCTTGGCAGTCATATGTCCCTTCGTATGTGACTCCCTTCTTCATTAACCTGGTAAAGGGAAAATATTTGCCTACCAAGTGGGCTATGTACCACGTGATATAGGCCAAGTGTCCTTGGAATGCTCTCAACTCAGTGAGATTTTGGGGAGGCGCCAGACCAAGTATATCATTTTTCTTTTCAAGGTCGACTTCGATACCGCGATGGCGTACAACAAAGCCAAGGAATTTCCCAGAGGTAACCCCGAAGGCACACTTTAAGGGGTTCATCTTTAGGCTATGCTTTCGTTTTTTGTTGAAGATGGACTCATGGTCGGAAAGGTGATTTGTGCACTGTTCGGATTTTACCACCAAGTCATCTACGTAATATTCGATGAATTTCCCCTGGAATGTCTTCACGATATGATGCATGGCGCATTGATATATGGCACCCACGTTCTTGAGACCAAAGGGAATGACCCTGTAACATAATATTCATTGAGGGGCTGTGAAGGCAGTGGATTCTTCATCTTCTCTGGCCATCCTGATTTTATTATACCCGAAATAGCCATCCATGAATGATAGAGCCTCATACCCAGACGTCGCATCGATTAATAACTCGATGATCGGGACCCGGAAATCATCTTTTAGACAATTCTGGTTGAGATATCTGAAATCTATACAGACGCAGATTTGTCCGCTCATCTTCTTTGACGGGGATGATGTTGGCTAACCAGATGGGGTACTCAACCTACCGAATGAAGCCTTTTATAATGAGATTATTGACTTTAGCCTCTATTTTAGTAGCATGTGAGGGGTTTTGCCTTCTAGCGGCCTTCTTATAGCCCCGGTGATCTTCTGGCAGACACAAGTGATGTGTCGCCACTTCGGGATCAAGTCCTGGAATTTCTATGTAATTCCAGGAAAATACATCTCGATGTTGCGTCAAGAAGCAGGTATACACCTCATGCTCCTCGGGAGACATGGATGTACTAATGAGGGTGGGCCTCGGGTCTTCTTCGGTACCCAGAATTATTTCCCGGAGCTCTTCCACCATGGTGGAAATACCTTCCTCAAATGCGGGAAGTGCATCCCTGAGATCTTCTTCCTCTTCTTCTCCCAAATCCTCATCTTCTTGATCTGACGGGGGGAGAGCTCCCAGCCCAGGTTCTTCAGAGTCCGGAGGCAAGGCATTATGGGTGTCCTTGCTCATGTCTTTACCCCCAAATTGAGGGTTGGAAGATGTTCCTGCATTGTCACGCTCGGCCGTTGTGGCTGAAGTCATGAAGACAGATGATTGTTTGTCTGAACATGAACCCCTGCTCTCGATATGGTTGATGGGAAGTACATAGTCTCTGCCAAGCTACCTGAGGGGATCAACGAGAACCATTTCTAGGCCATTTGGAGTGGGGATACAGTCAACACCATCGACCTAAGGCTTCTTCTTCTTTTACTCATAGAACCCGACATCAATGTAGTGTGACTCAGAGAGATCGAAATGGGCCTTGTCAGTGTGCAATGTCCCACTTTTCCCAATGACATAGTACTTAATGAACTGGTGGTAGGATTAAATAATGGCCACCTTCTTATGGAGCCATGGCCTTCCCAACAGGGCATTTAATGTTGTGTTCTTCCTGACCACCAAGAATTCTGAATTGGCCACAAGGTCACCAAAATGAGTCTTTAGCTTGATTTGTCCCATTGGCTTCTGCTTACTCTTGTCGTAACATAATAGAGAGGTGGCTGAGGGTACTAGGTCATCCTCTATATATCCCATCTTACAGAGTGTCCATAGGGGAAGGAGGTTAACACCAGATTAGTTTTCGATAAAGACTTTACGGATCTCAACATCACTCAGTGTGCCAGAAACATACAATGGTTTGATATGGCCCTGCATGACGAGATCTTCATCTTGATCGGTGAAGGAAATCACCGCATTGCATTCAGATGAGCCAGTATCTATCCGGTAAATCTCGGCAGAAGCTACCTCAGCTTGAAACTCCTGGGGGTTGAGCAAGGCATCAATAAGTTCCTCCCTAAGGTCGGTTGACAAACTCAGGGCATCCAGGATGGAAAGTTTGGCTGTTACTGATGCCATCTGCTTAAGGATGTCGTCTTTTTTCTCCAACGACTGATGTTTCTCCGCTAGTGGGAGATTTATAGGAGGTGGCTTGGGAGTTGGAGTATTTGATGAGGAGGGACCCGCTGCGGGGTCAGATGTCGATGATGTTCCCACGTTCTGAGGACTCAGCCTGGCTGGTCTGTTTGTGCACACTAGGCGGCTATATGCTTGTTCCTCCTCTGATGCGTATCGCAGAATAATAGGGCCAGAGTGGAAGCTTGTGGAAGTGGGGGAATATTCATTCTCTTGTTGATTCCATTGAAGGGCTCTCCCACGGGTCTCCGTGATATTGACGGTTTGGGCCGAGGTCCAACCGTAGGGTTGGTTTCAGCCGCAACTGTGCCTCCCTTGGTATCCCCTACCTCTGCAATTCCTCCTCCCAGCCCCTTTTGTTGGGTACTCGGGTTCATAACCATACCCTTATTTACAGGACGATTCCATAAGATGGATGATGTTAATGGAACCAAATATTAGCTCGTCATCCTCTGACAGGTCAACCTGGTCGATTTCCCCTGATTGTGTCGTTTGGTGGGTCAGTTCTCATGGCACCATGTTTGGGGGCATGAAATATGAAAACGTCAGGGATAACTTTGGCCTTGTTACAGATTTCTCCTCTTGTGCTTGTCTCCTCCCTTTTTGATTATGCCTGGATGACCAGCTCTTGGAGGGTAGTGAGGCCGATACTGTCGATTGTACGACATCAGGGGCTGTTGTCCACAACATTGGCTACTATAGCTGAGCTCGGAGTATACCCTGGGCACGGTTGATAGTCTTCTATGTTATCAAGTTATGAAATTTATGCCCCTTTTCTGGTGACTTCCTGCCACCCCTCCACTTTTTCGGAGTCAGTTGTAGAAATATCCGTCACGTGCACTAGGGGTGGTCCTTCTTCGACCTGCCTAGAGTCTACCATCCTTTTAGGAGGACTTTAAAGATGAATAATTCCCAAATATTGTTTCCCAACATTCAATGTTATGAATAGTAGTCGGGTATGTCATCGCGGCCTACTTCTTCAAGTTTCCTCGGCTCCGAGAGGTGGAGGAAGTTGCAATTCATGGAGACGATGAAGTAGCAGCAGACTTGGTCCTCTCAGAACGAGTATAAATTGTGTATTCGTTCCTCATATTGGTTCCTCTTTGATCCTCTCTGATCTTCCTGCTTAGGCAGAGGCGACCGCTGATATATAGGGGGCCCTTGACGATTTGGTGGAGGCCTAAGTGGTGGAGCGGGCACAGGGGCTGGCTTGAGCATAAAGGAGGACGCTTCAACTCTGGATGCTCTCTTTGTGGGAGCCTGCAAGGCTATTTGGGACTTCAAATTGGTCAGCTGTAGGGAGTCCTCAATTCTGTGGGCATTGGCTAAGAGATGGCAGAAGCCAGTGGTTCACTCCACTGGTAGGAGAAGTGTTTACAACTCATCTCGAAGATTATCGATGCATAAAACCAGCAACTTGTCTTGGGTCATTGGAATGTTTAGAGAGTAGGTCATAGCTTTCCATCTAGCAATGAAATCTCAGACCCTCTCGTTCTGCCTCTGCTTATAGTTCATGAGGTCGCTGACTGTTTTCTTTGGAAACATTGAGCTGAAGTGGAATAAGAAACGGTGCCGAAGGTATTCCCTATTTTTTATTGACTAGGCTGGTAGACTCGTATACCAGACGAAGGCGGATCCTTGCAAGGTCCGCATGAAGCATCTAATATTCACTGCTTCTTGTTCCTACTGTGTTCCTATCATGGGGTCGCAATAGGATGTGTATTGCATCAAATGTTGTTCCGAGTCACCTGATCCATTGAAAATAGGGAATACATGGCTCCCAAAATTGGGTGGGGGAGGCGTGTTACACACCCAATATGGGTATGGCTTTCGCTATGGCTGTATCAGAGCGTGTTGACCTTCCATTTCTTCCAATCGAGTTGTCAGTTCCTCGATGGTGTTGGTGAGACCCTGGTTTACATCCTGTTGGGCCCAGTCTTGGGAAGGTGAAGCATGAGGCATTTCTTGAGGATCCAGCTCATTTGGAACCAAGGGTGCATATGCCGTTCGGGACACCCTCATAGGGTTCGGGAATACTCGCTCCGGTTGCTTCCTGAGTGGAGGGAAGTCTTAGTATTCACACGAATCTATGTTTAGGTAGTTGGACGGACCGGGCACCTCTTTGGGTGGGGTAAACCTAGGTCCTTGAGGTTTACATACTGAGAGTTTATGATGTGGCTCCTCTTGGGATGCGCTTTTAATTAGACAGTTCCTCTAGAGAAGCTTGGCATTATACCACCTTAATTCTTTCATTTCCTCTTCCTGTCGATTGAACCTCTCTTCGAGTGTGAGTGGCTCATTTTTATCAATAGAATGGGACGGGTTAAGGGTAACTGGTCCTTTTTTCTTATCCTTGTTGGAAGCTCGTGGGGTATGCGGAGGGAGGTTAGCTGAAGGGGCGTCCATATTTATAGTGGCCCTCTGGTTTTGGGTGTGCACACCTGGTGGTTCGTTTTGAGTCACAGCCTGACCAGAACCATCATCTCCCGATCCATCTGGATTTGCACCATCTTCAGTATTACCCGTGTGGTTAACCTCTATGGTGTTGATGGATGCATATCACGGGGCGGAGAAGATTTCATCTTTAAAATAGGATGAGGATCTCTTGCGTCTTTGGTTGTCCTTCCTTTTCACATCCCGGGATTTCCCTTGGACTCCTTGATGAATGGTGATGCAGAGTGTTCTTTGATGCAACCTTACGGTATGCCTCCCTCTTGGAGGGGATGATTATTCAAATGACGGGATAGGATGGGAACCTCCTCTTCTAATTGTCCTCCCTATATGAGAGAATACTGACTCTCATGGGGTACGTTGTTGTTGAGGGGGTAAAAATTCCCCGATCCCCGAGGGCTAGGGTTGGCTCTATTCCCTGGACGTTGAGTCTCTTCACGATTGTATGGGCCTTAAGGGGGCATTTGTTTTTAAAAATACCACAGCCCTGTAGGGTGGGGTTTACCCTAGATTGTGTTAATGGATGCTGGTATCACTACATGCCTGATCTTGGGTGCCCCCTTTCGGGGGTGAACTGGGTTTGGTGCCGAGTTCTTCTGAGAATCAATCCCTTATGGGGAGGCAGTCAAAGATTGCTGATTGTCCTCTCTTAGGCAAGAGGCCGGTTGTATGCTCTTAGTGGCATGATTAAGGAGATCGTGATTGGCTTGTTCCCATCAGGCCTGACACTTCTAGGACTTACTCAAGGCCTGGCTCTGTTGGGTGTGTTGCCTTTCATGAATAGAGGGACCACTCGATTGTCGTCTTGATGTGATGACGTTGCAAGACACCATGCGGAACGGGTTCTTCTAGGTGGGGAGATGAGTGAAATGAGAAGCTTAATGTTCCCCTCATCCCCTGATATGGACTCTCATCGGAGCATCACCAATGATGTGGCACAGCTGGTGCAGCACACAGAGTCAGGCTATCTACATGTTTCCTTTGTGCCTCTCGGGTCGTTGTTGCCGTGCCGAAGGAAGAACCTCCAGGTCAATGTGAAGCAGGTGGTCTTCTATGGTATTTATGTGGTCTACATACCCGTCGTAGGGTAGGAAGCTTGATTTCAGCCGATGGAGGGTTGTCCATATATTGTAGCGGATGTCATGCACACTTTCTTTTGACAATCCTCTTGGTATCCCTAATTGAGAGGTGTTCGTATGCCAGAAAATAACTTGTATATCATCCCTAGCTTGTCGTTTCCTGCTGTGAAATATCTCGGCATAATCCTCCGCTAGTGACTCCTATACCTGATCGGCCTAACTAAGACGCCCATTGATAGTCTAGTTAGAGGTAGTGGGACTGGTAGGTGCTGAATCATCATGTGGGTGATTCTGAGGTGGTTCAAAAGATGAACTTTTCCCTAGAATGTCCCTCGATTGAAGAAGGATGTCACTGGCGACTAACTGGGAATCTGACATGCTTGATCCCGTCCTTCTGAGTGCCTCATCATATGAGGTCTTTCTTGTTCTTGGTTTGGAAGGGGGAGGACCTTCCTATTGATATGATATGTCATTGTAGGGAGGACCCTCACAATAGTGACCACAATGGATAGGACTACAATCACTGCTGGATGCCTCACCTCATAGAGGACTTTTGCAGTGCATACCCTAGGGAGGACCTCCAAGGAGTGTTGCAGTGAGGGGATGACCTTCTGGTTGCGTAACGTTGTTATGGGGAGGAACTTCGCAACCACTGCCATCGGGGTGAGGATGACCATCATGGTTTGATGTTCGATGTGAATCCTGGGGAGGACCTTAAAGACACACTACGACCAGGGGTGGGCGTTCTTGTTGCTTGGGGCCACTACGGGGAGGAACTTCGCAGTCATGTCCTTGGTGGTGGGAACTACCATCACAACTACTACAATGGAAAGGACTACCATTACAGCTGCCACAGGGAGAATATATGTGGGGTACACCCTAGGGATGGCCTTCAGAATGTACCACAATGAGAGGAGGGCCTTCTCGTTGTTGGATGTCTCTACGGGGAGGACCTCCATTATCAGTGGGGCGAGGACTACCACCATGATCTGATGCCTGGCTATGCGGAGTTTTGATGCAACATAACCCATAGGGAGGACCTTTAGGGTAGGCCACAGCAAGGGGAGGTCCTTCTTGTCATGATGAGATTTCACTGTAGGGAGCGCCTCTACAGTTGCGACTATGATAGCGGGGAATACTATCATAATCTATGGTCCCAGTGCATGGACAATGCTTGTAGTATATACCCAGGGGAGGACCTTCGGGGTGGACTGCAGCAGGTGGAGGGCCTTCTTATTTCTCGATATTCTAGTCACGTGGAGGTTTTCCATGACTCGCATCAAAAGAGGAGCTCTAGTGATCGATCATTATATGCCTGCGGGGGAGGCCCTTATGGGTGCTCTGGGGAGGACCTTCAGAGCTGCTAGAAGCGACATTGTAGGGAGGTCCTTTGCAACTGATACTGCCACTCCCATAATATGGTAATGGGTGGGTATGTTTCTGAGCCTGTAATGTGTGATTACTGGCATTGGGAACCCCAGCTTCCATCAGAGCAAGGTCATGGACCCGCTTTTTATTTTCTGGCTACCTTTGACGCATTCGGGGCACTTTCTGGCAGGCAGCAGGGACCGTCTGCTATTGAAAATGGCCTTCACCATTGGTTCCATGTCTAATTGGGTTATGTGATGCTTCCAGGGTACACTGACAAATATCTTGACTTTTTGCAGGGATAAATGCCTGCTCTGGAGCATCCACCGTGATGGACGGGTGTCCTCTATCTAGAACGAGTGAAGCTGGTCAATCAGGTTGCCCTTGCATTGTGGAATATAGCTAGAAACCCTACATGGCGGGATCAGGGATACATATCTGCTCTGAGGTGGCTATCTCATCTCATAGATAAGTCTTCTCAATTGGGGAGACGTGCTCACGGGCCCGAATCCTTGTTGTTTCTCCTGATGCAATTACATTTTGGAAAGTCTGCAAGATATGATTTGGGATCGATACCTGGTCCTCCATCATTTCCAGGATATGTAGAGAGATATATTTGGCTGGAACGTGTATGAAGGCCCATTCTGGTATTGGAGTAGGAATAACCAACTCCCGTTCTCCAGTGGTCAGTGGGTACTGAAAATTCTCCAGTGTCAGGGCAGGTGAATGAATATGACCCCGGTTGGGATATGCCATCTTATCTCTCTATTTTCCACCACATCCAGATGGCGGACATTTCTTTCATCCACATGGAGATGGTTCTGCATGTATTGGTTTCCCCCCGTATCGAGTCGGTGGCCTTTTTTTGGCAGGGAGACGTGCCAACCTATGAGTTTCCCCCACATCTGGGTGGTGGGCTTTGTTAATCTCCACCATATCAGGATGGCATGCGTCAAGAGGAACTGCTAGGAGCTAGTCCGACAGACGTTGGGTCTCCGCCACGTCGGGTTGCTGGGCTTCATGACCCTAGGTAGGGAGAGGTGCCTGGTGAGTAGGTGACATCCTGCATGAGTGAAGGGCTTGATGGATCTCGACGGGGATGTGCGCCTGCTCGTATGATGTCTCCATGTCTGGGTGGCGGGCTTTGAAGCGAACATGTGTAACTTCTTGCTCGTGATACGTCTTCACGGCTGGGCAGTGGAGCTCGTCCTAAGGGACCAGGGTGATAATCGGTCCCTGGTTGTACGTAATCTGCCCCCGTCGGGCGGTCTGAGGGGTCGGAGCTTGAGGAGCATGGGCCTAGGTCCTCTGGATGATGTCCTCCCTGGCGAGAGGATATTGGGTCGCGGCTTAACCGTTATGACATCTTCCGGCAGGGGCCTTGGAGAGGAACCCCCGTTCATCAAGGATGAGGTCCTCAGCATCGACCTCATCCACCACCCTAAGATAAGGGAGGTACACATTGTCTCGTTTTGGGGATAGACTCCCGAAACGGGTGGAGACAGCAATAGGGGATGTCTGGATATGCCTTTGCAGCCGCTGCTGGGCAGGCGACCAGCGAGTCTTGGTGGATTGGAGGGCGTGCATGGCCGCCTCCATCATTAGGAGAGTACTATTCAAGTGTTACTCCCAGATCAACGCATCTGAGACCCAGCGTTGAAGGTGCTGGGTAGGCTACGGGGTCCTCCGTTAGTGAGGATGTCCGGTCATTATATTGTTGGAAACACATGCCTGTGAGTTACTTCATGATGCCATTGGATCTAAGGGTGTTTTTTGTGGTACCTTTAAATTTTTTTATCAAATGCAAATAGAAAACTCGTCAAAGCAGCATCTCATGATCCCATGCGTAATTAATGACCTTGATTGGCCCTCCTTCTGAGTATAAAGGGGGCGCATTGTGAAATTAGGTTAGATCTGTCATACTTGGTTAAAGATTCACATCGGTTTCACCATTTTTTGTCTCACGGCGCATGACGGGGTCATGGGGAAGAAACATATGTTACCCGACAACAGATTATAGAAGGTTGGGTTCCAGTTAATCACTCATATCGGGTGCATTGTTTTCCACCTCGAAATGCCCAATGGTTCCATATCAAGTAATACATAGACCTGCTTTTCAAATTAGGATTCTTCTAGGTGGTTTGACCAACAATACTTACGAACTCACATTGTTCAAGGGGATTGGAAGTTGGGCTCGTCAGACCCTTTTGGGGGGAAATTATTGCTTGTTCCAGGACTCTCTTATAGATTTAAGACATATTCATATGTTTTCGAATCTTTGTTTTATACCAAAGAATAGTATCCATTGATTAACCTTGGTTGGAAATGTTCAGAGGGACGTAGGGGATCGGAATCATTAATAGCCAAGGTTTACCATCCATCGTTGGATTAATGACCACGAGGAGTCTGGACTCATTGAGGCGACACTAGGAGTGGTGTGGTCAAAACAACGTAAAGATAGTCGGATCGACCGGTTGTTGGGCTTGAACCTCAGGAAGGCTTCCTACGTACCTTGCCTAGAAGACAAGGATAAAAGTCCACATAGTTTGGGTTGAGGTGTCAGAGAACCAACTTGAATGTGGACCTGGGGGTCCAATGGTGATCGGGTGTGATCCTATTGGAGGCTTCTTACATATCCTCATGGTGGGGAATCAGATTCCTTGTGTTTTTCATTATTGTGGCTTACGCTCTAAGGCAGCCGATGGTGCTAGATTTGGGATGACACTCTGAGGAGGCCCACATGAGGATGTCATGGTCTATGCTTACTCTAATCCCACGTGAGTCATGCTCGGTGTGAGAAACAAGAGGGAGTTTGGACCAGACGATCACATCATGAAAGGTGTTTCCATGAGAAGTGGAGTGGGGATTACGCATGGAGCGGCTCATAAGGTCTGGGCTTACTTCAAGGTGGATTCCCAAGGTGACAAAGAGCATCAGGAGAGGGAAAGGGGTTCTCTTGTGCCCATCTCCTCTCTTGTTTCTGGGGTAAGTACAGAAGTGCATGAGGGATTCCTTCCGGTGGGTATTTTACTACCCCCAAGGAGCCCTAACAAGTGGAGGGGCATAAAGGGAACTCCAGGGCTTGGACCCCGTATTACCGTGGGATTGTGAACCCAAGAATGATTCGGGAATCTTCCCAAGTGTCGGGGAAAGCCCTTTTCCCCTGCTTACCATGGGTATGTGAACTCAAAATGGCACATTGATGTGCCTGAAGGTTACACCACACGGGTCTGGCGGCTTTGGTGGAGGCCTTGGCTCAGGGCCGATGAGTAGGCCAATAAGCGAGTCGTAGAGGATCAGGCCGGATTAGAAGGATTTGAACTGGCTATGGGAATGGGAACTCCGGAGGATTTGGAGGGCCACATGGGTGTATGGGTGATGGCACCCTTCGTGTATGAATGTGCTACATGGCTGGAGAGGCCGTCCGCGAACCGGGGTGGTCCGCAGACTGGTGGGCATCCCGCGAACCAGGGTGGTTCGCGGCTTCGGGCTCGGCCTGCGTACTAGGGTGGTTCGTGGACGGATCCATGCGAGCAGTGGCGGCCGAGGGCGGCGCCGATAGGGGGTTCGTGGGTCGGGGCTTCTCCCACATAGGAGGGTGATACGCGGTGCGATGGATTGGAAAAAGGGAATAAACTCCCTTGTCCGTGGGGAGTGCATCCACGGAGGGGCCATGGTTCACGATATTCTTTTCTTTGTTATTTTATGTTCGTGGTTCACCATGTTATTATGCGTTTTCCTGTTCCTTATTAATTTGTTCCTAGTCTCATACATTCTTGGTTCAAGAACTGGAACTTCGCTCTTTGCGAAATCCTAAGATCATTCCTTCGAAATCCTTCCACCCAAATCTGATCAATCTCCTCTAAATCCCCTTTCTCTACCCCCTCTATCTCCATTTATAGATTGGTGAAAAGGATGTATCTGTGGTCATGCGGCACCTTTTGCGGAGGCCCATGACTGAAAACCTAGTTTATGGATGACTCTGTCAATCCGTGACTTGCGGGGGGCATTGAGCGCATATCCCCCACGAACCAAATGAGCTTAGGGGGTGCTTTGAGACCGCAGAGGGTTCTGCCTCCATTCCGTGAACGATAGCAGATGTAGACCAGGACGGTCGACACAGTTCGCAGCTAGGGGCAGTTCGTGACAATGAACCAGGTTGGTGCATGTCCTGCTTCGCACCCGCGGATGATCTCTGCCTTCATTCTATGAATGACAACAGTCTATGGAGGGGGTGATTCATGGAACTGGTCACGTAGCATTTACATGGGACCGTTATGCGGATCGGTTCATCTTGTACATCCTTTGAGTTTTCTCCATTCCTTCCCCCAACTCTTCCGGGGGAATTGGGTAGAATCTCTTTTGTGGATTTTTCAGGAACCTACACCCATATATAAATTGTATCTTGAAAATTTGAATTATAAATTACTAATGTTGTTAGATAAGGGAATATATAATATGACTTCTGATTTAATTTTATAATGAGGTATCAATCATATATATTCACCTGTAATAAGAAAAAGAATAATATTTTGTTTCTTCCAAACCATTTCAGTTCAATACCTCTCAGGGTTTTGTGTGAAGACCTAATTTATTTTCCTTGAGTTCAAATTCATAATTTATGTGAACAACTATCATATATTATTTATCGATAGTGAAATATTATTCCTTATTTTTCTTAATAGAAATTCCACACACACCTATTTTTTGTCCCACATTCATCTTCAACATGGTGTTACTAATGATAAGATGATTTTGAATGATGAATTTGATGAAGAACAATTCTTATCTTGATAAGGATAATTGAGATCTGTGTTTAAACCCTGAAAAAACCTTTCTCAAGGAACCTCATCTTTTACACAAGCTTAAATACCCACTATATTATCCCATGATTATATCAATAACCTAAACCTATAACCACCCATAGAATTTTCCTTTTGTTGTACCCATCCTTGAACAACACCATCTGTGAAGACCTATAAACTAAGGATTATCAGGGGATGGTTTCCCTAATATGTTTGACCCAAGAGGCTATTCATGTTCCCACATGGGGAATTACTTGGCTCGAAATTTTTTCTATACACGATGCATGGGACCATGTACTATAGGTAAATAAACCACATTATAGAGATTCTTTTAGGCTTGAGGGAACTAGGGGTCCTACTTACCACCTATCAATAATGTCCTATTATAGTGGTGGTGGGGATTATATTCTATAGCCAACATTGTAATGGTGCATTAAATATATATAGAAACACTAGGACATACATGAAATAGTGATGAATTTACGATAATGACAATGATTATCTGTCGCTATCTTCTACTAGTATTTTGACGTTAATAACTCTCTATGATGGCATCTTATTATTATCTATAAACCACTATTTTTTATTATAATTAAGATGATGAAAGAAATCATACAATGACCAATTAATATGGAATATGTAATTAAGTAGTTAATCTATTACCATAATCTAATCAAACCCATATTCAGGAACCATATAATGGTTAATATGCCCATAAAAACAAAAACAAAATGAAACATTCATATAATTATATATTTTATTTGATAAAACAAAATTATGGGAGGTGAAAAAAAATAAAGGAAATTTAGATTTTATATAATAACTCTATCATATTAATAATTATAATGTGAAAGATAAAGATATAACAATCCATCTCATTTGTTGTCATTGAAAATGATCCACCATGTTCCCTTGGTTATGGTATCTGTTTACCCCCATCATCTTTATCATCCTTCATGCTTGCACATTGACTTAGATAATATAAATTTATTCTATAAATAATGTTTTTGATCATTAGTGGTTATTTTGGATGCTCATTTTACAATCCCATCTTGCTAACCAAATCCTGATTTTCCTATGATTGTTTTATGTCTGATAAAACCATTTTACAAAAGTAAATAATATCCCATTACCCATGAAGAAATTACCATGGTACTTCGTTGACTGTTCATTCTTTCATCATATTCACTACTTAAATTCCCCGGATTCTCCATCCTTCTATTCTTAGGGTGAAACATGACTTCAAAAATGGTTATATTATCAATCATATTTATTTATTGTTGGTTGATATAAAATACTATATTTTATTACCGATATCCCTTTCTAAGGTATTGATAATTGAGATGTTCATGACATTGTTCCTCACAAAATTTTTTATCTTGGTTCCGTCTCGTTATGGTCATCAACAAAACCCAAGATGGTCAACATGAGTCATGAAAATTTAACATCATAAAAGAATTATTATCACCAATAAAAAAAGGTTTCAATAATAAAACATTTTACCCTTTCACATCGTCACATTATCTTGTAATTCATTTATTTTTATCAATAAAAATCTCATTTTAACCTAGGATTACTTATTTTGTCTTATCTTATATTTCTCAGCCTAATCCCTCAATGTAACTAGGAAATAAATCCCAAATAGTTTTTTATAATGGTTATATAATCAACTAGATAAAATCTCCTGGGAGTGTCAAATCATGCGTACATTTTGGCCTCTTTTCCAAGCACTAGGTAGTTATTGAGTTAATAACCAACATGCCCTTTTCAATGTAACTACCCCAATGTAAATCAGTTCTATATAATTCATCCATGGGTAGCAACTAATAATGGATGTATTTCTAGTAAAACCGTCTACTCAAGACATTAGTAATATTTTATCATGTGATCCTATATATAGACTCGTCTCTAGGGTTTTCACAAAGTTCCTATAACCATAACACCAAAGTTTAGTAGAATAATCCCCAACAATAACTAAACAATTTTTTTTGATATCATAAAATGTGACTGATGAAAAGTACATAAATAATACATTAATTTCATCTTTGAGATAGTAAATCTCATAGATAATGGAACTACCTAATGTCCAAAAGTTATATCTTCTTAATGATTGGGTATATTAAAAACATATATTAAAACACATGAAAACTACATTACTTAATATCAATACTATTGAAATTTTTGAAAAATAATATGTTATAAACATCTTCATACCTAGGGATATGGAAACATAAGAATCTATTATTCTCATTTTCTGAGTATGATGAAAAAAATTCATAATCAATTAAATCATAAAAAGTAAAAGGACCATATTGAATACATAAAAATATTAATAATGGATTATAAAACTGTTGATGGCCACCATAAAATATTCTATAACAACATTATACAATAAAAAAATAAAAAAAATGTATAAAATTCAAAACATTTCTCAAAATACATATCAACAATAATAAAATATATGATCATGAAATAAAAGAGATGAATACATTAAAAACTATATTTATTCATTAATAAATTTTATTTAATTGAAATTACAATGATATTTGAAATATTGAATATGTTTATAAACAACTTTGGATTGTGGAATAAACATAGTAATAGGAAAACCATTTTGATGAACAACATTATGTCCAAACCTATATGAAAAAAATATTTATGATCATGCATAAAAATGTGATAAAACCCATTAATAAAACACATGTGTGAAAAACTCATTACATAAATAATTGACTTTGTGATGAGAATTAAAAATTACTAATGAAATCAAGCGCGATATATGATCCAAACCTCCATAATCCATTCACTTGTGAGCCACTTAAAATAAAAAATATTAATTTCAAAAGGAACCCATGGAAAAATTATGGGTTTCATATATTTCTCAAAAACATATGAAATTATAAAATTAAGGAATCATAGGATATTAAAAAATTTATCTTCATTATAAAATTATATCACAATAATAAATAATGGATTATAAAAAATCACTTACAAAGAGACAAGCATGGGAGGAAAGTTAATTATAAAAACATAAATTTTAAAAAAACAATATAATAATTATTATAAAATATGATTTAAAAATTAAATCCAAAATAAATTTATAAGGGTAATTGAATAATTAAAAAATATTATAAGTAGTAACATATAAATTATTCTTGAATGGAAACTCAAATAAAGAAAATATATATGAATTGTTAAATAATGAATTGGAAGCCTTCATTATGATTTTTCGGTTATTTTAACGAAAACCCACATCAAATATATAGTTATACAATTTAATATAATAAAATATATTAGTTAATATAAGTGGAATATAATGTAAGAATTGTATGGATTTCATTAAACATAACACTTTTGATAGGTAAAACATGGTTGTGGGAGACAATATTTATTAATACGAATGGGTGTTATTCTTTCCAATGGTATAATTATAATTTAGAATGAATTTTTAACAGGTATTGGTTATTAATAATGATATTTGATTTCCCAAAAAAATAAGAGGAAAAAACATAAAAAATAGTGTAATTGTTAGATCAAAAAAAATGAATACTATATCAAAGTATATAAGTCTATGAAAAAATGAATGGGAAATTGAGTCAATAAAATCCTTATAGTGTTGGTCATGAAATAATAAAAATATATTGTGATTAATATCATAAAATAGATATTAAAATCTCATTAAATAGAATATATTATATTTTGTGAAATAAATTGGTTTGTAAATACACCATAAAAATTTAATTATGGAGCATAATATTAAACTTATCCAATGGGATTAAAAATTAAATAAAAAACACTTACCTTAAATTCATAGTTTGTTGATAAAACACTGACATCTTGTAAAATAATAATAAATATTCTAATTAATAATTTAAAAACCATGAAAATAGATAACACCTTTTATAATTTTAATTTATAATCATTATCTAATTGTATATTTTTTAATTTTTACTTACATTCCCATATTGGGTGTTTGAAGTTTTACTTGCTTCATTGGAGAAATGTTTGAATTCATTATTCATTAAACTATAATATTTAACATGTAAATAAAGTCACTATTATAAATTATTTATAATGATTTATATTTTTTTATTTACATTAATGTGTTTTTTAGTTTTTATCCTTGAAGATGAAACCATAACAAAAATAATTTTGTGATTCAGGATAAAAAAATAATGTTTTCTTTATTAACGAGTTTAATAGTAATTTTACAACTAAATAACAAATAAAAATTCATTATTTAAATAATTTTTCATATTATATCATTAAGTATGTTCCCATAGTAATCAATGATATATATTCATAGTGTTGTTCAATTGGTTGGTTAAACCAACCCAAACATGAATATTCCATGATTAGAGGATGATTATGTGTTAGTTTGGTTTTAATATACTTATTCTTGATGCATAATGATAATAATTAGTGTTTCTTAGATTTATAAATTGTAATTATAAATAACATGGAGAATAATTGATGGGTACAAAATAATTACATAATATGAAAAAAAATTAACTTTTTTCTTGATTAGGATGGTTATTTTTACAACAATTGTTTATCATTGGTATTATTAATAGGAAATTAAAGGCGTATTACAAAAAATATCCAAAAAATAATATTTATCCTTTAATAAAATTATTATAACTAGACACAAAAGGATGAAATTAAAATAGTATGCATATTTCCATGGACATGATAGTCTGTGCATACTCATGAAGGAAAATGAAACATAATTATTCATAGATATAGTAGTCCGCACACATGAATGATTCGTTGTTTTTTTATTAATGGAAAAGGGAAATGTGGTTAATGGTTATATAATAATCATAATTAAAAAAATTTATATTAATGATATCATAGTTATAGTTTTCAAATTACATACATAAATTTTATGATGCACATGTTCAAATATAGGAACAGAAATGAGGAAGGAGAAGTTAGAATTTTATACCAAACTTCTTGGATTCTTTCCACTACAATAAGAATAATCCATTGAGTAAGGGTATGATTAGTTGGTTAAAAACGTTTGAATGTATCTAGGAATATGTAGCAGAGGTTATAAAAAAATTCACCTGACTAAAAGTGTGGTGGTGTGATTGTAAATGAGAAGATGGGTGGACCTTTTTATAAGTGAAAATGAAGATAATTTTCTAAATACCCAAACAAAATAAATAACTTGATGTAAATAAAAATAAAATTGACTTCATAATTGATAAAAAAAATTGATATGAGACATTATGGATTTGATAAATTCCCCAACCACACATTCCCACACACATTTTAAACATGTTTGAGGTAATACACACATTTATTTTATACAGTTCACATTTTAGATATTAATATGTCGACTAGTTTTTAACAGAGGTAACATATAAATTATGCCAAGAAAATAAAGTGGTCCACATTAAATAATACGGACCAATTGATTATATATTATATTTCTATTTCAATTTCTAAAATTCTTATATGTGATAAAAATTAATTTTAAAATACATTATGTAAAATGTATAAAATTATTTTAAATATATATATATCTTTAGTTATAAATAGTAAAATATGAGTTTGTAAATTAGAACCAAAATTATAAAAATTATTATTTCACTTATAAAGTCATATTTTGTCTTATAAACTGGTTTTAGGAGTTTTAATTTTTTCTCATAGACAAAAAATTTCATACAAGTCATGTTTTATTTAAACCTATATTTTTCATAATCCAAAAGAATAATATTCCTTTTAAAAAAATAAATAAAATCATCTAAAAATTATATTTAAATGATAAATAAATTTTTTATATTTCATGTAAATTTTTTTATTTTTTTATTTTATTATAGAACATTAATGATAGATAATCGATTTTATTAATTAAAAATGAAATTTTCTTTCTTAGATATTACTTTAGTATTAAATTAATAATTATCATACTGTTGATATATATTTTTATTATAAAATAAATGAAAAATTATTCCCTTATGATAAAATAAAAAATTTCTAAGGAATACATTTTTTATAATAATGTGAATTGAAAAAATATGACATTTCAAAAACAATAAACAGTCATGATATGTCTATACATATAAATACTTTATCACATGATTATTATTCACAATTTTGAACTACATAACCCCTTATGACCTATACATAATACCTAATTATTAGATAATATATTATTTCAATTTGGGGGAAGTGGTTCAGTTAGCTTCGATCTTGTAGAAATATCCACAGTCTGGAAAAATCCTATATACTTTTTTTATTAAACATTAATTTATTGAGTTTGGATTGGGATTATTCTAGGGGTAAAACCTTGTGAATCTACCTCACTTTTTCATTCAAACAAATGGGCTTCCAAAGTATTACTTATACATCTAGATTCAGTTTCCCCTCACATTATTTATTGATTTTGTAATATGGTTACATCGATTTATAAGACCTAATTTAAGGACTATATTATAATGATCATATTTAATATTAAACAAAATTCATTATTCATTATTTTAGTTTGGTGTAGTGTGTGAAAAAATGATATTAGATATATTATTTATTTATGGAGAATAAGCATTGATGTCTCAGGTAGTCAAAATCCCAACCAAATAAATTTCGTCCTCAAAATTATAATTAGTAGTTATTAATGAAGAAAGATAATGGATTATATAAGATGTCTCAACATTTATTTATCTAAGGATTTATGAATACAAATATTCGATGATAATAAGAATAATATCAATATTGTTTTTATTTAGAAAAATTTGTGTTATGTACCTCTACTAGTTTAGTGTTATGACGAATTTGTTTCCATTATGACAATAGTCAAACCAGTAGTGATAGATTATCATTAATTGAATTGTGGTAATGATGTGTGATTATAACATTTCCTAATAGAAACTTTAATAATACTAATATTTCAATACCTATGAATTTTCAACAAGGAAGTGATGGAAGGATTCTGAAGTCAAATGATGAAGAATTTGTGTCCTCCTTATAAAGACGGATGATACCCATGTTCAGACCCCTCCAAACACTTTTTAGTGAAGATGCATCGAGTGAACCATGTTCCCTATCAATATTTTTTTTTTCTTACATCTTCTATCTCAATAGATATCCACCCTTATTACCATCCACTAGATAGAACAATAATTTCATTTTCAATAACACGAATACCTACTAGATAGGGGTCAGTGGGGGTGATATATTCCCTTCCACATAAACACTATGTGGATCTTCATGTTCCCAAATAGTACATTCTATAACCTGGTCTATTTTATACACACATAGCATGGGCTCATAGACATTTAGGAATTATACCTGATTCTCAAGCTACTCTATGCCTCGAGGTCACTAGGGGTCATTATTTTTCACCTAACCACATTGTATTATATCATTAGTGTCAGTGTTGGGATTGTTTCATTCTACATCAACAATTCATATGGTGCTTTCAAACTCTATAGTAACATCAGGACAAACATGTGGTGGTGATGCATTGATATATGTTGGGGAAAATTATATTTTTCTATTTTCTCCTTCTTTAGTGATGTTACGAACTCTCTATGGTGTCTAATAATTGTTTTCTCAACCTCCATAAATTTATTATCCAAAAATTATTTTTTGTAGATAATAATTACATGATCAATGAATATAGAATATATATTAAAATATTTATTTCATCACCTTAATCATGAAAAATACATCTAAATGGCCAATAAAATGATTTGTATTCCCATACACATAGAGATCAAAAGAAAACCATATTAAAAATATATTTTTTATTTGATAAAAATCAAGGTTTTACACTTAGAAAAAATCACAAAATTAAAGAGTGGGACGAACAAATATTATATGGTCACAATTATGATATTTAGGAATTTTTTATCATAATCTATATCATTATTAGTCAATTAATATGATAGGCCTTGTTACCTTGGTATGGGATGTCATTCACATAGATAATTCTTATAATAATTTTTATTATGACACTGGCATGGATAATGTCCATATTTTCCATACTAAAGGAATTGGACCATTAATAGTGCATTAAGAATGAAAAATTTTCCCTCCCAGCATTTTAACAAACCTTTTTATTTTCCTATGATAGTTTGATTCTGGATGACCCTGTATTTAATTACAAAACCATATTCCAGTATCTTTGATGCAATTCCCTTAGGGATTAATTCCCCATTTTTGGAATATAAATTATTGAATACTCATTATTTATTTATATTCATTGCCAAAATTTTCATGATCCTCCATACTTCTCTAATTTTTTCAACATTTTATTTTAATTATTCTTATATTTTTTATCATTTTCATAGAAAGTGGGTTTGGAATAGTCATTGAATTTCTCAGTCTATTTCCTATTATAAGAGGTTGATCATTGAGATTGTGACTTTATTTCCCCCCACACTGACTAATATGTTTGTTCCTTCTAGTTATAGAAATAAATAAATGAATGGTGTGGACATGGGTGACACAAGTTTAACAACATAGGGGAATTATCAAAGCCACTGTCATAAAACATTTTTAACATTAAAACTTCTCACACTTATGCATCATCACAATAACATATAATTCCTTTAGTTGTACCTATATCAATCTCAATTAAAACTATAATAATTTTATTCTAGTTATATTATAAATCAAAAACTAATCACTCAATGTTACTAGGAAATCAATTTAACACCCCTTGTATTGTGAGTTTTATTCTTTTATAGCTCCTCTTATACACAATAGAGAGTTTTAATGAACAATGATATATTATTTATAATATAATTTACACATGACTATTATAACATATCCATTAAAATTTATAGTATGTATTAGAATAAATAATGTATAATAAATAATTAATATTATTTTATATGAGGGAAAAATATTAATCATAATTATATAATTGTTTGTAAATTATTTATATGCCTTGAAAATACATTTTTCTCAAAAAAAATGTTTTTATTCATATAAAAATCATTTAAGTATTGTTTTACATATATATATTCATAAAAAACTCCATTTTTAAAATATAAACATCAAAATTTCATTTAATAAAATTTTGGATAATTTTTTGAAATGATTAATTTATCATTAAATAGTAAAAAAATAATGATTTTTTTAAAAGAGTCTTTTTAATAGCATTTTCATGATCCATTTTATTTTAAGAAAATTTTAAAAAAAAATATTTAAAAACTATATTTAAACATTGAATTTAGTACATTTTAATAAATTTCATATTGAATTTTGATCTTGAAACTTTCTCCACTTATGAAAAAAAAATTGTTGGAAAACCGCTTAGGTTTCTCATCTATGAGATTAATTTAAAAATAAATTCTAGAAATTATATGAATTAAATTTAGAAAAAATAATTCCATAATTGGAATCATCATAATTAATATTAGTTAAAAAATGTACTAAATATATGTGCATCATAATTTGTAAAAAAAGTAAAACTTAATTATGATAATTAATGCCAAATTGGTGTTTTTCACATTACATATGCATGTGTTAACATTAATTTTTCACACACTTAGAGATTTTATCAGATATATTTTAATTATTACATAGAATAAATGGGTAGATATTATCTAATAAATTTAATTCTATTTTAATTATTTATGGTTAAATAACCTAGTTAAATAAATAAAAAATAAGTTTCCATTTTGAAAACTAAAATGGTAAAAGAAATTAAACATAGAGTATAAGGAATAAAATGTTTAAAACATGTGTTTTTTGTGTTGGATGTGTGGGTAAACCATATTTTCTATCTTATCCATTATTTATAAATATCATGTTATATTATTGTCATAGGGACTTCCTAACATTTTATAGTTATTTATATTTTTAAAAATGCCACTCATCCCCAATTATAAAAGAAAACACCCCTGCACTTCCTCACAATCAGTTTGTGTCAAAAAACCATACAGAAATATCCCCTAAAAAGATCTTTCAATAATTCTAGATAAATATTCTTTCCAAAATTACTTACCTTATGGTCCTGAAGAATATATCCAAATAAGGTTTCCGTAAGAAAAAGTGATTATGTTCACTATGCTCTTTCATTTTTACTTATTCTATTACCTCCATAATTAATTTCATAATTATTACAATATAATAGAACCAATATATAATATATAATTAGATTTTATTGTTTTTATTATATAACCAATGTCCATATCTTATTTTATCAAATAGGAAAAAAAACTATCGATCATGTGTAAGGTGGACTACCTTCTCGTGAATCGATGTAATCTATTTTCCATCACCAACTCTCAAGGCTGGATATAATGATGGTATAGAGTATATTATATATATATATATATATATATTATTTATGATATTATTATACATATATAATTATAATATCGCAACTTTGTGAAAAAATTCTCAAGGTAACATTGTTGTGTTTTTGGTTTGATTGGGTTTTTTACAAACTTGGATAAAGATTTCAGTTGTGGAGACCCAATGTGACTATTGACATGGTATGTTAAAAATGATTGATGTAGAAGATATGGAAAATATAGGATTATTAAATAAAACTACATGTAAATGACTTCAACATTTACTAATGTTACCCAAACTCTAAGGGTCTAAAAATTAGAGGAAGGAACATGTTTCACAAAAGATGGATTTTCAGGGCTTCATTATAAAGTATGGTAAAATAATGTAATTTGTGAAATATTTGTGTTTCATTAATGTGTGGGTTAATAAATATTTGTTGTTTCCTTAAAATAAGTATAACTAATGTTTTATGAGGTGAAAAGGAAACATGGTATGTTATATTATTATGATAAATTTCATGAAATGGAAATTCTCCATGAAGATTCATGATGAAACAATGTTTGATGAACAAGAATAAAGAAATTCATGAAAATTTGATGGGGAGAATGAAATATTAAAATATTTTAGAAAAATATATAAATATTCATATATACTTTCATTTAAAGATATGAATACATAAAAACTGTTCAAAGGCTCTAAATTTATGAATGAATTTCAGTAATGATTTCTTTGCATGAGGGATTCACAAGAATAAAAGTTTCAAAAAGGAAGGATGTTTCATGATTGAAAATTTTCACAAACAGTTCTAAGATTCAAGAATGCGTTGAAAGTTTCATGAATGATTTTTTGCTTTATCAATAGTAAAGGTTTCATGATGGTTGGAAAATTTTCATTAATGATTTACATGTTTCTCAATAATGGAGAATAGTGTTTCATGAAATAGAATCTTAAACAAATTAGATGGTATTTTCTAGTAATTTTGTGTTAATATTTTATTCAAAAACTGGATGAAATTAAATCATATTAAGACACCAAATGATTTATAAAAATATTGATTACAGTAATTAAATGAAAAAATATTATGATGGAACATGAGAACACATCACTTGATGGAGCAGGGAGCTTCCAAATTATGATTGGTTGTAAACTAGGATACTGAGTCAACTCCTAAAATTTTATAAATAATAATGGATTATTAGATTTGGTATAGGTACACATTGTCAATTTTTTCTTCTTTTATATAGATTAGAACAGTTGAACCAAATAATATGATGTTCCTTATTCATCGATTCATTTCTGTTTATACCTTTCTATGGTAAATACAGAGAATAGTTTTCATTTAATAACGAACCAATATCCAATGAGATAGTAGTTTTAATATATAATATGATAATTCACCCACACTCTTTGGGTATTTAACCAAGTTTATATAAGAATTGGTATCAAAGTGATAGGATAAAATCATTGCTTCTCTCTTAGAGGTTTGAATAGATGTTTTAAATTAGAAAGGGATTACAATTTTTGATGGAAACAATTTTTATTTGTCCAAGAATAGAATATAGTACTATATTAAATCATTAGTTATTTTAGTATTTACTTCTCTTATGTATTGTTTCTCAACTGGTGTGTATAGTCAAGTTTTATGACAAGTATACTTAAGATAATTGGATGATGAATTCGAAGGAATCAATACCATAAAATGAGCTTTATATAACACAATCCACACGAACGTGATGTTTTTTGTCAATAAATTACATGTGTGAAAATATTCTAAATATCATTTAAGGTGATTTAATATTAGGATAAGAAAACTTATAGGTTCAGTGGAACAAATATGGGGACATAAAAATTCACCCCAATGAGTCTGTGGATTCATTGTTTGATTGGTTGAATTTTCTTGTGAAAGACTCATGTTGTCTCAATGAAATTATTTGTGATGAAAATTTTCCTAAGTAAATAAATATAATACTTCAACCTATTTACAATAATAACGTTTATCTACTAGAAGTTGAAGATGTAATGGGGATGACAGTTGACATTTTTTACAATACTTTAATCACATATGAGATAAGAAATGGTAATAATGATTCTATAGAAAAAGAGAATTCCAAAGTTGTAGAATTAAAGGACATAAAGAATATCACTATTGATGAATTCCAAGAAGAAGAAGAGATCGATGGGTTCATCTCACTCCTTTACAAAAATATACAATGAGGAAAATGGAATTTGAAAGGAAATTATCCAATCACACAATATTGATACGGAAAGGATGTATAACTTACATCATGGTTTCCCATGAAATTTTGAGATGATGATCAATATTTAATCAATATTCAAAAAAAGAAATATTTATACAATGTTGAAGCTAAGAATAATTTTAAAAAAAATTCCTTCAAAAATAAGAATCATTATTTTTACAATAAAAAAAATTTCCAGAAAATTTATATTGAAAATATGGGTAATAGAAAAGATCTAGGAGAGTTTTATGTGGTTAAATTTCGAGATAGATCCCATATAATGGTATAAATTGAAAAATATGAAGTAGTATTAAAAGTAATTATATATCTCCTAGAAGATTTAGAGGCTTATTTTGAGGAGATAAAAGTCTGGAGAGAAACAATAATGAAAACAAAGAGAATGCTTCTTGATTCTCAACCTTATATAGAGAAATAGGGGAAAGATAAGTCTAAGGTGGAAGAAGAAATTGATTAGCTTAAGTCATTAATTCTAGAGAACTTAAAATTTTGTTTTGATTATAAGCTCAATGTTGAATAATTGAAAAGTATGATCTACGGTTTTCTAATCATAGCAAAATTTCAAATTAATCATTGTAAATAACTTGAAGAAGATGTGGTCAACCTTATTATAAAATTACAATATTTGGAGAGACTCTTAACTCCAAATTGGATGTTAGTAAAAAAGAAATCTCAAGTGATAACCTATATGAAAGTGGAACATAGAGGTCCAATAATACAAAACTAACTATCGTATCCAGAAGAAAAGAGTGGAATGGAGTATGATCAAAAATAGATATTTGTAATGATTTATGTTTGACAAAAATATACCACTATAATTTTAATGATTAATTTAATTATGAATCAGAATAATAAAATTCAATAATTCTAGGGGATACCGGTGGTTCAATAATGATTTATATAAATAACACTTATATTTTGTGTTATTTTTCTATAAATATGGGACATTCCAAAAAGTTATATTCAATAAAAAAAGGTACTGATGTGAAAATGTGTATGAAAAGTTTCCATATGGGGTTCAATATTCCATGAAATATTATAATGGTCATTGTTTTTATTGTGGAGGATTTGGATACATGACCTGGTATTGATCATCAATAATGAAGATGAATATATCAAAGCATACAAAAAATTTTGTAAGTAATAGCTGAAATAATCATAAGGTGAGAGGATAACTGTAAATCAATTTGTAGTTATACAAGTAGAATTTTGTACATCATACTTTAAAGAAAATAAATAATATTATTCCACCAAATGTATGACGTCAATATTGTTGATCAAAAAGAAAATATCTAAGCATGAGGTGGATGTAATGAATCCCATGAATGCATAATATCGGGCTACCGTATGAATCCTTGAATATGGATTCACATCCCAAATGATAGAAATAAGGATATTGTTACAAACATAAAATATGAAAAGGATGGTTTTTAAAATTTTAGAAATTATGGAATAAATATTATTGGCCATGGAATATGTATATGTTTGGGAGGAGATATGAGAATCAATGATGTATTAGTTTATAGCAGTCTCAATCACAACATTCTAAATGTTTTTTAATTGTGGTAATTGGGTCATTATAGAAGCCTTATGAAAAATTTGGGTATTTTCATGGGAAAATATGGAACAATTGTTTTATAGGTAAATTACATGAAGGGGATTCCCTATAATGTTAGTAGAGAAGAAGATATGTGCATTATATCTAGAGAGGAAGAAAGTAGGTTGTGGAATGATTGGCTTGGCCATCTATGCCCACAATCCATGGTTGATCTATTCAAATTTGATTCACCCTGATATCTCTATAATTTATCATCTGATCATAATAATATTTGTGATACTTTTCAATAAGGGGTGATAATCAAAAATTACATATAAGTAAAAAAGTAAAAAATTCAAATGAGTTCTTGAATTTTCATATGATGATGTGTGTAGACCTATCTTACCAATATCCATATACAGAAAGAGATATT
Organism: Viscum album; assembly: GCA_963277665.1. Classification (NCBI taxonomy): domain Eukaryota; kingdom Viridiplantae; phylum Streptophyta; class Magnoliopsida; order Santalales; family Viscaceae; genus Viscum; species Viscum album. Next base: position 1,279,982,987 of record OY728127.1, read on the forward strand.
ATTCTCTTCACATTGATGAATTCAGCAGGATGTAATGGATATTTTTCATTTCCCACATGTTTAGAAAATAGAATTACACAAAAAAATAAAAGGCAGCTGGAAGGATTCTTGGACAGAATATTCTTGTGTTTCATACTGATAATGGTATATATTTCAGAATAGAAAAGTGAAGGATTATATTGGGAAACATAGGAAATAACATCATGTTTTTACAATGATAATTCATCCACAAAATAGAGTGGTTTAAAGGATAAACCATATTATAAACAACATTCCTAGAAAAAATCATAATAAATGGACCCAGAAGAGAAATTTTAGAGGAAAGCTGTCTTGTTATAGGTAAAGATAACCAATAGTAATTTCTTGTGTATAAAATAAAAAATAACTCATTACAAGCTATTATATAAATATAATAAAACATTGAAATACATTTAAATATTTTTATGTAAGTGTTTTATTCTAAATAAGTATAAACACAGAATAAAATTAATTTCCTGCAGATGATGGGATATTTCTTAGATATTTTGAAAAAATAAAATCATATATATTATTTAACAAGAAGCTATGAAAATTGGTTTAATGAAATGATGTAATTATAGTAGATAATAAAAAAATCTATATCAATTTATTGAACTATTATCTAATTATAGTGATTAGGAGGTAAGAAACTCATGGGTAGTAGAAGATGCATATTTAGATTCAGAAGATGATACCAGTGATGAGAAAGAGTAATTTGAATCTATATCTACATGGATGCTGAATATTGTAGTTGAAATTGATCGAGAAACACCATTTGAGATTAGGAATTTCTATTTCAAAGGTGGAGAATGAAGTCCTTAAAATTTACATTCTTCCTATCTAACGTAGAGCCTAAATGTTTTTATGAATAATCTTGAGAGGTAAAATGGGATCATGCTATGAATGAAGAGATTCAAAAAATTGAGAGGAATAAAACATGGTAGAATATTTCATTACCAACATATAAGAGTTTCATCATGACCAAATGGGCCTTCAGGGATAAATTAAATGAATATTTATTAAAAATTAAAATAAACAATGACGAGTGATCAAGGGAATCTCCCAGATTGAGGGAATCAATGTTAATGAGGAGATTTTACTCTATTTATGGATTGAAACTATTTGACAATTCATAATCATAATAGTGAAACAAATTTTAAATGCTTTCTAGATAGAAATCAATTTATATTTTCTAAATAGGGCTCTAGAAGAATAATTTTATATTGATTACCCAAATGGTTTTCTCATTCATGAATACAAGAATAATGTTTTTCAGAAAACTAAGGTGATATATAGGTTGAAACAAGAACCAAGAGCATGGTATTCACGACATGATATATTTTGTATGAAAATTTATTTTTAATGTTGAGGAGTTGATTATATTCTCTTTTATGACAATGAATTTAATCAATTTATTAAGGGGTTGGAGTATGTCAATGATATACTATTTAGTGTGTTAAATCGAGGGAACTTAAAACATTTCCCAAAATTCTAGAAAAGTAAGTTTGAAATATCAATGATTAGTGAATATACATTTTTCTTTTGTTTAAATGGGACACAGAGAAGGAATGGAAAATTTATTTATCTAACCAAATATTCCAAGGAGTTTCATTAATGATTTGGAATGGGAAATTCCAAGGAAATGATGAGTCCAATGTCTACACTAATGACACTATCATTATATGGTGAAGGTAAAAAGGTTAATATAAAATAATACATGAACCTTATTGGAATTATATTGGACATAACAACGATAGGATCATATCTTGATTTTTACACATTCCCAGTAGCATGGTTTCGAATAAATCCCAATGAAATTCAGCTACTTATAGTAAAAGGTATACTTTGGTATATTAAGGGAACATTGGATTTTGGTTTTCTATACAATGAAAAATCTAAGAAAAATTTATTTATCAATACAAATGTAGATTTTTTGGGTTTAGTATATGATTGAAAATCATCATCAGATGGTTCATTCTATCTTTTAGTAATTTTTAATTAATTTATAAGAGAGAAACTAGATTTCATTTCATTAATCACCGTAGAAGCTAAATATATTATGACCACCAATTATTGAACATGGTTAACGAGATAAAAATAAAAACTTGATGATATGGGAGTGGAAGTGCAACCTCTAATTATAATCAATTGTAATAATTCAAGTACTATAAATTTCCTCAAAAATCCAGACCATCACTCATAGAAAAATCCCATTGAAAACAAGTATCATTTTATCATGGAGAAAAAGGATTATGGTCTTTTAAAGTTTTAGTTTGTTCCTACAGAACATTAAGTTATAGATATTTTGATAAATTCCTACCCCAAAAAATAGTTTGAATGTATTAAACTAGATCTTAGAGTTCATTTTACTCCTCACATTTGAATTAGAGTGGATTTAGTACATCCTATCCCCAAGGTATATTTTATTTTTACCTTCTATGCTTACATGGGTTCCTTACAATGTTAATTCCACAATGGAGTGATCATTAGTGTCCTTGATAAAGACATAGAAAATATCTTGTTCACGAAATGAGGATAAGCTGATAAGAAGAGAAAAAATGTATAAGGTATTTTAAATATGATGATGATAAAGGTGATTAATCAAATGTTATATATCATGATAAATGGGGTTCATGATGAAAGAAGTTGATCATTTTATGAATGAAGCGATTCATTGATAACATTTATATCCTAGTCTTATTTATCATGTTATGAATAGATAATATGGTCTTATATTGTGGGATTATTAAATATTCAATCACCATCTATAATCACAAGATGAAAATTTTGGTAGAAGAGGGAATAATCCTTAAGGAGTTATGAAAGCGGGTTGAGTTTTCAACAAACTGAAAAGGGGATATTTTGGGAAAAAATCATTTAAGGTAATAATGTATTTTTTTAGTTGATTGAGTTTATTTAAAAAATATTCAACAATGTTATTTGCAAGGATCCAACATGATTTTTTACTTGTTATGTAGACAATCAATCAAGACTAAGGTATGAAATCTCTTGTAGTGGTGTATAAAATTACATGTATAAGGAGGATTTCAATGGAAACCTCATAAAAGTATATAAAAGTAATGGGATTCTTCAAAGTTTTTTGTTTTGTAATTTTTTTGATTCATGAATATTTTCAGTTTCATGGAAGTATCGTTTTTTAAAAATTGGATGAGTTTTGATGGGAAGATTGAATGTTTTCCATTTTTGACAAGATTCACAATAAAAAAATTCCCTGACTTTTCATGAACAAATGGAGTTTTGTGAAAAAGAGTATGGAGTTTCATTAAAATTTTATGGTTAAAAAATAAAATTAAGAAATTGGAAGAAACATCTATAAATAGTTGGCTACCCCACTCATTTAATGCGATTAATCATTAATTAAAATGAAAATTCTCTAAACTCGGGATTGAGTTTCACAAAATATTTCTTTACATAAAGGATTCAGAAGAATATTTGATAAAAAAATAAAATTTTTTATAAAATAGAAATCTTCATGAATAGTTTAAATTTTTTTGAAAGCATAAAATTGTTCACAAAATGTTTTTATTTTAATGAAAGGACATTATTCAAAATGTATTTCAATGTTTCGTGAATGAATTTTTAGTTTCATGAATGTTTAGTAAGGGGTTTCATGATGGTGAATCTTACATGACTCAGAAGGGATATTCCAATAATTATATGGTAATTTATTATTCATTAGGTAGGTGATGATGTAACATTATGCCCCAAATTATGTGTAAAAAATATTGAGTCATGTGATTTAAAGAAAAATCCTTTGAAGGACTAGTAAGACCACTTCTGTTGAGAGAGCAGTGAGCCTTCCAATTGTGATTTGTTTGTCAAATAAGAGATATAGTTAATCTTCTATGAACATTGTAAATATATTTTTTCTTTGGGGTATTTTTTTCATATTTACATTTCCATTTTATTCTCATTTTATGTATCTCATTGTGGCTGAACCAAGTAAAATTGTTGTGTCTTATACATGCTTTCATTTCTGCTTATATAGTTCTATGGTAATGGGAGAGAAGAGAGTTTTCATTAAGGATGAGAAAATATCTAAAGTGGAATTGGTTTTAATCTATACTATGGTAATTCACCCCACCACTCTTATGTTATTTATCCCAGTTAAGATAACAAACATATACCTTAATAATTCTAATTCCGTCAGAATATGGTAACACCATTCTTGTTTATGATGGACTACTATACATTATGGAGTGACGGGATTCATTTTTCACTCTAAATATACAAGGAAGGTAATTAAGATAGATTTAATGAACATATTTACTTTATTTGGAATAATAATGACTCTAGAAATTTAAATAAGTATTTAAATTTCATTTCTTTCCTATGTTAAGAAAATGGAAACAATGTTCAAGAATACGTAGGACCTACCATCACAATGAACATTGTAATTCATTTTCTATCTATAACTTTTATGGATTAATTTAAATACATATATAGTTAATATAAATGATAATTATTTAATTATTATAATTATAAATTTTATGTATCCAATAACAATGTAAATGGACCAAAAACACCAATCCAAAACAAACACAAGAAACAAATAGGTTATTACTCGAAAGGTGATTTTAAAAAGGAATTGGTAAAAAATGGGTAATAAAAGTACATAGGTAATTCATATATGGTTTGATACATATAATTATTGGCCAATAAGTGACTTATAAATAACATATATATTTTTATATATTATATTCAAACAAGTTAGGAGTTAGTATATACTAAACATAATAGATTTTCATCTCATATTTATCTACATAAGCCACTTCAACTATTTACTACTGGTTTTTGTGTGTATATACCGACCATGAAATTATTTTATAATACCAATTATGACATATATGTTTATTTAAATTTCTATCTATCATTATTTTATTAATGGTGATTATTATTAAAAAATTACCATTGTGGTAATGGTTTTTTGTTTATAATCTCATTGTTAATTAGGATTGTTTGTGATTATGCTTCTAAGGGTGAAAGTTATGATATACCACTTAAGATACACATTATACTTCTTATATAATGTTTTTGTATGTTGTATACATTTTTTTCATTTTCCCATTTTTAGTGAAAAAAATATCCCAAAATTACTTTTAATGAAAAATCAACATTATTTCTCTCTTTAACAAATTTTTTTTTTCATCAATGTATGCGTTTTATATAAATTATTTATAGACTTTCTTAATTTTCCAAAAATATTAATAAATATTATTGTAACAAAATATTTCATTTTTGTAATGTCGTTTTAATTTAATCATCCTTTTATATTTTTGGATCAAAATATTTTTTCGAAATCTGTTCCTCTTCCGTATGTTTAGTTATAATGAAAAGATGGTAATTATTGAAACTTGTTTCTATTCAATAGATTATTCCAATATGAAATGTTTATGAAACCCATTTATTATCATAGGTTGTAATATTATAAATTTATAATGGTCTTGTGGAACACATGTATATTATTTTCAGTATGTTATGTTAGGGTCCCCTATCTAACTCAAATAAATTTGGAAGAGGTTCATATTACAGGACATAAATAGGTCCAAATTTGGGACTGAACCCTATTCAGTGAGGGAATTCATCCACTTTGATAGTATTGAGAGTGAAAAATCACTACTATGAATGTTTGGGGACTAAAACAATTATACTATGGTAGCCTAGGAAATGATCCTTGACCACTATGAAAAATATTATCTATGTTGATGTGTATACCTCAATTCTATATCTTATGAAAATGTTATGATTTCATATATTATGTTAATATATATCATTAGGATTAATATATCAGAACCTACTATGAATTTTCAAATGACTCGATTTCATGATATGTGATATGAAGGGTATGGTTTTAAACAATTATTAGAATGTTCTCAAACCCTTATTCATTTTTAATATTGATATATCCCTTATTTTTATGTAATCCTCATATGAGGTCAAAATTTCCTATATATCCTTTCCCAAAGATATAAAGAAATGTATTTTGTATTATTTTTATAAGGAGGGTTCCATTTTTGAATAACCTTGTGGGAGATAATGTAGTTCACATATGAACCAGTTGTTGATGTGTCTATGTTTCCAGAGGGACTAGCACTAAATGATTCTGGTGTGGATCATTATTTCAATTAAAGAATATTCATTTCATTTTATATGATATCTTTGTATGAAGATAATTGGATTCTATAGTCAGTTTCATTGAAATTATATTTAATTTTATGAATCTAGTTTGAGAAAATATTAGTGATATCCCTAATGAAAATTTTTTGGATATATATTAGTATAGGACAATATTTTTTAATTTTTGTGGAGGATAGAGTTATTGGTTTCCAAGAAAATAAATCCTAGAATGGGTACTATAAGGATATGTGGTTATAGAATGGGTGTAACTAGGAGTTATAATTATAAAAAAGGTGTATTGGGATTTGACTTGATTTTCACACGGTGCATGAAAATGGACCTTGCTGTACACCTAGTTTGACACTCTATAGTATTATGTATTTGGAGTTTCACAAACAATTTATAAACCTTCATTTAGGTTTAGGAAGATAATGACCATTAATTACCTATGTTAAAAAGAAGGTTTAATAGTTTTAAAATAAGGTTTTATTATTTTCACACACTATAAATTATTTTTCAAGATTATACAATCTACTACTATGATTATTATTGGTAAATGTATGTTTTTTTGTTTTATTCAATGGATGGATCCCAAAGGAATTATATTAGTTATGAGTTAAACATAAAATTCAATGATTTTCCTCTTGATTATATGTTATTGGATATATAATTTAAAATATCATTTCTATGGTTACAAAAAATTCTAAATCATAGAATGAAATTCAGATTCCAAATGTGGAATGGAGGAAAAAAACATTATATTGAGTCCTCCTTGAGGAAATATCCACATTCATTTAGCTGGTCTATTGATCCACAAGTTGTAGAGGAATGGGAATGTAAAATTGAAAATATATTTTACATTGTTCAATGTTTGGAACATGAATAATTAATCTTATAAGTCTATCATTTGAAAGTAAAATAAGATAAATGGTGGAAATTATCAAAAATATGTTGAAAAGAAAATAAATGTATTCCATGGAGTGAGATGACACCAAGATATTATATCCCGAAGAATAGTTTCTTCATATTCTTTTCACAAAAATGATGATGAAATTCCTTAATCTCAAGATGATGTAATATGAATATGTTAGTACATTTGAAGTAAATTTTAAAATAGTTTTGAGGTATTCCTGTGGTATTATCATTTAACATAAAAGTACGATTGATTGATTATTTAATTACATAAAATGAAGTCATTTAAGGGAATTATACATAAGGGACAATAGTATCTATGAATAAATCATTTCATTTTTTCTCATGGTGGAAATGGAGATTGTAGTTTCTAATATATATAATCATTTTGATAAAAAAAGATAGTGGAAATTCAAAGTAAAATAATAAGATCATAGAGTAAAGAAGATGAGAAACCATTTATGATTAAAGTATATAAGGAAATATGGAAAAACATCTTCTGGGGACTGGTAACTATTTTATTATTCTAAATTTAGGCCATTAAGAAATTTATTGTTGTAGTGACGAACAAAAATATAGGTAATGATGTGAGTAAAGATAGAGCTATATAGAGAGAACCACCCACCATCTAGTGTTTCAATTCCAAGGTGTATAGGAATTATTCAAACTGCTATCCAAAACTAATGGTCAATGATGATGATCGACATCCTCATTCTCATAAGCCAAGAGTCAAAGGGAAATATCATTTCATTACTATTTTTGATGAGTGGTGAAAAAAATGTGGTGAAAGGTATACATACCATTTACTACAGATCTTCTAAATTCTTATTTTAACCTTGATCTACCCTTTATTTTTTATATGAATAATTTCATAAAGCTAAAAAAATACCTAATTATTAGATATTCAATTTGTATTGGAAACCCCTAATTGTATGATAATTAGATCCCAAGTCTATGATTCTTCTCTAGTTGACGTCTATGGGAATGTGCTTCCTTCAAATCAAATTATTCTACCTACAATTGAATTTGATGCTATCATAGTCATGGATTGGGTTTCTCTATATAAATACCACAAAAAAGTTTTAAAGAAGGGAAGTTGGTTTTGATATTCCATGACAACCTATGATTTTATATCAATGTGATGAAAATTATGATCTTTTGATGGAAATCCATTACATTTAATTTTCCATGACCCATTTTTAAAATGGGTGATTATCTCAGTTGGTCAGTGATAAACTCAAAATTGACGATATTCCTATTATCTAGGAGTTTTTTTAATGTTTTTTTGGATGATTTACATATAAATCAATCGAATTTTGAACTTATGTTCTCAATGTAATGCATATTTGGTTATATACATATTTCATACAATCCATAGAGAATAACCCTGATTGAATTGTAAGAATTATATAAAAAACACCAAGATAATCTTGATAAGGGATCAATTTAGTAATGTGGGTCCCCTTGGGGTGAACCTGTCCTTTTTATTAAGAATATATACGAATCAACTAGACTGCGCATTGATTATCAAGAACATAACATGATCACAACCAAGAACAAGTATCATGTACCCCATAATGATGATTTTTTTGGCCAACTATATAGAGATCAACACAATTTCATAATTTTATATCTTTATTGATATCATAAATTTATGGTTAGGATGGTGGATACAGAGAATAAATCATTCCATTTAAGGTATATACACTATGAATATATAATGTCTCCATTTTTTCTTAATAATTCCCCAATTATCTTATTAGATTTAATGAATAGAGTCTTCAGAGAATAAATTGCACAATTTTTTGTAGTCTTTATAGAAGATATTATTATATATTTTAATTAAACGATATATCATGAAGATCATTTTGAAATTATTATGAAGACACTAAGAATGAATAAAATGTATGTAAATTTTAAAAAATGTATTTTTTTGATGAGAAAATGCTTAATTTATTGTTTATATAATATCATGTGATTGTATATTAGTGCATCCATAAAAGATAGTGTTAATCACATATTTCCCCAGACAAACCAATATGACCGATATACACAGTTATAATGGTTTTGAAAGATTTAATCAATGATTTGTCGTGAATTTCATTCAATTATCTATTAAACTAACCAAGTAATCTTAGAAGGGATCTATGTTCCTCTCGATGGAAGAATGTGATAAAAAATTTAAGGAACTACTGAGAAGATTTGTCAATGAAACTACACATACAATACCTTATAGTTGAGAAGGGGTTATAATATATAGTTATTTCTTGAATAAAAGACTATGATGGATATTTATGTATTATTATATGGAGATATATTACTCCTTATGAAAAATTAATGTTCAATATAAAAATTACCCAACAAATTATTTGGAGTTAGATGTGTCGTATTTTTCATTAAAGATATAGTTGAGCTATATTTATGGAGAAATATTTGATATGTATGCTCATCATAAGAGTTTAAGGTGTATATTCACACAGAATGAGTTAAAAATGTGCTTGAGAAGATGTTTAGAGCTGATTAATGATTATGACAACTCAATAAATAACCACCCTTAGAAATCAACAAAGGTGTCAATGCTTTGAGTCAAAATATTGATTATATATTATATATTTTTTTGTTCATAAAAGATCTAATTTTTCTTAATTTTGAAATTATAAATTTAGAAATCATGAAGGAAGATTATGAATTATATATTTCTCGAATAAGTTGTATATATCAAACCAAGTGAAGATTAAAGAGGCTCAAAAGGAAGATGTAGGGTTTGAGAAGAAGGTGGGAAATGATCCAAATATTAGAATTTAATATGATGGAAGGATAAGTTTATAGAGCTATATATGTGTCACTTATATAAAACATTTATAGAAGGAGAAGCCAGTACAAGTTCATAGTTCTTCACTCACTATTAATCATGAATGTAAAAATATGTATAGAGCTTTGAACGAGTATTTTTGGTGTGAAAAAATGTATATATATATTGAAAAGTTTGTAAATTAGTTCTTAATATTTTAATATGGTATGAATGAGATAAAAAATTTATAAGGGGATGTTACAACCATTACTAATTCTATAATTGAAATGGGAAATCATCAGTACATATTTTTTCAACGGAATCCCCAAAACATTTAAAGGGAATAATGATACATGGGTTATAGTTCATCACCTTAAAAATTTAGAACACTTAATCACTATTATAGAGGTTTTATATGTGGATCATATTTCCATAATATAAATTAAGGATTTTGAAACTTGTAATTGATTACCACATTTTATAATAACCAATTAGGATCCAAGGATTACCTTGATGTTATAGTGAAGCCTTAAATTGGATCTTGATATAGAATTGAGTTTCAACACTACGAATCATCCCAAGATAAATGGTTAGTCTAATAGAAACAATCAAACCCTAAATGATTTGATTATATATTTTTATATGATTTTAACAGTTTTTTGGGTTACATAACATCCTCTATGTGAGTTTTTATACAACAATAGCTTTCATATAAGCATTAATATGGAACTTTATGAATCCTTGAATTTATAGAACTATAGAAATAAAAAATTTTGGGAAGTATTTGGAGAATTAAATATATTGGGACCTAATCTAAAAGAATAAATGGGAGATGAGTTTAGATCCATTCAGTAAAACATAAGAAATACACAATTTGATGGAAATGTTATGCTAGTAATAATCGATGTTATCTATAGTTTAAAGTTAGTGAGAAGTTTTTTCAAATAATTTATTCATGTAATTATGTTGTCCGATTAAATCATAAAGGAATTATATTCCTTAGGTATATTTTCCCTTTCATGATTCTCTATTGAGTAGGTGTGGTTTCTTATTAGTTGGTGCTTCTGTCAAACCTCACTCATGTTTGCGATGTGTTCCATGATTCACTCATGAAGAATTATATACCTAACCATTCACAATAACTAATATATGAAGGCTAAAAAATGGATCAATTTCATTCTTAGGATAAAGAAATAGTAGAGATTTTTCATCATAGAACGATTGTGATACGAAGGAAGAACACTCACAAGGTTAATGATTTATAGAGAAACCACCAATTTAAAGAATCTAATGGGAAACCGGTGATATTATGAGGGAGAAGAATCCCCATTATTAAAATTAGGTTGAATAATTTTGAGGGAAATATAATTTAATTGGTTTATAATGTAATATACTTAGTTATTATGAATTTTATCTTTGACAGGTTATATGACACACAATACTGATTTTTAAGGACCTACGTTATATTATTAATATTATTTTTCAAACCTCTCTATTATAACTATTACATTAAAATAAAATGAATGAATACTAAAAATAAAATAAAATTTTATTACACTTAAATTACATAAATAAATCAAATGGTAAAAATTATTTTTTTTGTAAAGACAATATATTCATTGAAAATATCATTTTCCCAAGACATGTTTTTATTTAATTTTTTGAAGAGAGAGTAAAAGTATTTATTTCAATTTTAAAAAAATTATTTAAATAAACAAATATCATTTTTTAAATATATATTTCAAAAACAAATTTTATTTAATTTTTAATATTTTTTTGAAACGGATTATTTTTTGTGTAATAGTAAAAGAATATTTAATATAATAAAAAATACCCTTTTCATTTTATGCATTTATTGGATCCATATTATTTTAATATAGTTTTAAATTTAAATTTACATCAATTATATATATATATATATATATATTATTCCAATATTGGTTATTGTTATCCATTTAATATTTAATATTTATATTAAAACATTCTACACATGTAAAAATATTTTATTTGGAAACCCACTTTTTCATCACATATGCATAATTAGTTTTAAATTAAATTGTTTCAATTATGTTAAATTATGTTGGTAAAATAGATTAAATATTTAAATTAATTGTAATAACCATTTTTATGATTGTGTTACTTAAATTTAGTTCATAATTAATTGTTGAAACACTAAAAATAAATTTAGAGTGTTAAGGTAAAAACATGGTTTTGTGGGTTACATGAGAAGGTGTTGAAATTAATTTTAATTACATATAATATTTATATTTTATAAAATGGAATTAATATTAATAATCAATAGTTACATAGTATCTACTAAATCTAATTTTTTTATTCTTATGGGATAAATAACGAAGGTAAATAAACAAACTACTTATACCATGGTTAAAACTGAAATTGAAAAATGTTAACTTAATGACTTACTAATAACTTATTCCAAACATGTAATTTTTGTAATGAAGGTGTGGGTAAACAATATATTCAATAAATTCCATTATTTATCAATTTTTAGGATATTTGGGTGAGATTTACATCGCATTATTGAATAGCATTGGTTATTTACAAAAATACCACTCATCGTCAATTATAAAAGGTCACTTACTTCCCGCACTTGTTCCCACCTCATAATCGATTTATATCATCCAAAACCAGAAACTAAATCGCCTCAAAATACTTATACACGTTATAAATCTGAATTTATTACAAAAAGGCCAATCCTAGGGTCCTTGAAAAGAGATCCAGAGGGGGTTTCTCTAAGGGAGTTAATTATCTTGACTAAGTTCTTTCTTTTTTAATTATTTAATTACCACCATAATTCATGTCCTATAAAATAAAATATAATCCCAATAGTTCCAAAAATATATTAATATGTAACTATGATTATTTCATAACCAATATATATATCTTCCTGCATCAAATTGGAATCTAATGAAACAATCATGTGTGTGACAGACAACCACCTCACAAACTAATGTAATTCATTTTCCATCACAACCTCTCAAGGTTGGATATAAAGAAGGATTTCATGTATATATATATATATATAATTAATTAAATTATTTTAATTTCTGAATTATAATATCATATATAACCAAATAATTGCCATTCAGTGGGAATACTATAATTCTTTCTGGTGTATGGTGGACTACAACCTTACAAAGCAATGTGATTCATTTTTGACTTGTTATTTTCAAGGAAGAAAATAAGGATATATTTAACTAATATTGGTGATATATATGATATCATAATGATTATTTAACGTTTCACCAAAATTTACATTTTTTCCACTGTATCCATCATGAAAATGGAAACAACGTTTATTCGTACGAATGACAAAACACTCCAAAAACGGCATAATTTATTATCTATCAATAAATTATATGGATTAATATAAATAAATTTATAATGAATATATATTATATGTATATAATTTTTGAAATTATTTATATGATTTACCTATGATGAATGTAAAATATCATAATATACCAAACCAAAACATTCAATAAAATGAACTATTTATTACATAAAATGTGGTTTTAACAGGGAATAATTAATAGAATAGAAATAAAAGTTCATATGTAAAAAATATATGGTATGATATATGTTAGTGTAATCCTTTAATATATTTATTATAAACCTATAACAATTATAATGGATTTTTGAATGATTTTGGTCTAATTTGAGACTTAAAGTAAGGGATTTCCATCTCACCTTTATCTCTATAAGGAAGATTCCATATTCTCCACTTGTTATTTTTGGTAGTTTATGTACATCCCATAATGGACTTTTTTGACTATTATGATGAATTTTTATAGGATTTAAATATACATGTATGTTTCTTTCTACCACAAATATTATGAATCAGAAGATACAAATGTGGTAAAGTTTTCTAAGTTACAATATCATTGTTTATCATTATTGTCATAATTATTCTTCAAATGAGGAAATATTATTATATCTCTCTCATGATACTAATATATTATATTATACACTATATATTTTTGGAAAATACAAGTTTTTATTCCATTTTCCTCTCTTTTAGAACAAAATATAATCAGTAAATATTTTTTAAAAGAATCAACTTTATTTCCATATTCTATCAAAATAATTTTTCTTCCATGTCCATGTTTTACAAAAAATAATTTTAAAAAAAGTTTTTATCATTATATAATTAATGTTAACAATAAATTTTAACCATTTTATTAAATATTTCATTATTTTTTCAAATGATTTTCTTTTTAATTTTATCGAAAATGTGAAAGAAATCTATGTTTTCTCATGTATAACATGAACAATATTATTTTCCATCATAATCCTCAGTGGTTTAAATAATTCTTTATGTGATGAATTATTTTAAATAATAAATTTATTTATTTAATATTTAATAAATTTTAGATTTTAATGACTAATAAAAATCGGAATGGATTTATTCCTCCTCAAAGGTTCCTTGAGATCATTTAATATAATTTTCTATAGCATATGAAATCATTTGATGTTACTTATACTTGTTTGGAGATATGATACAATGATACCATATTATTTTTTCTATGGATTAGCTGTGTCTATGATGATAATATTTTTATGAAACTCGTTCCTTTTACATTGTTTGTTCAATGATAAAAAAACTAAATGGTTATGAAACCTGTTTCTTTTCGATAGGTTATGACATAATGAAATGTCTATAAATACCATTTATTATCATTGGTTATAATATGATGAATGTTTTATGTTATTATTTATGACATAAGTATAATTTTCCATAGTTGATGGGTGGGACCTTTGTCTCCCCATAATTCTTGGGGTCAAAATTGATATCTCGCGGGATAAAAATGAATATAATAGGGAGTGAACCTAGCTTAGTAAGGTACTTTTTACACTATGATCAAATTTGAAGTGAACTGTGACAACCATAATGGTTTGGGAGTGAACCCATTCCACAATATAATATATAGAATGATCCATTAATAATAGGTAAATTATTTTCTATGCATATATGTATACCTAAAATATATGTATTATGCCAATGTTATTCTCTAATGGATTATATTATCTGATTCCATTCTTATTCGTGTATTATGAACTACCATGAGTTATTACATGACTCAATTTTATGATCTATGATTTGCATGGTATGGTTTTTAAATGTTATTTTCATGACCTCAAACTGTTTTCCTCATGTTACATTGATATCTCTCTTATTTACCCTTAATGAGAATTTGAGATCACCATTTCATATTCTTTAATTAACTAGGTTATTATGAAAGCTATTATGTATGATATGTTTAAGGAGTGTGATAGTTATGATGAAATAAGATGGAGATATTTTATTTTACCAATGAATCGGTATTTTATGTATCCATGTTTCCAAAGGAATTCGACCAAAATGATTACAACATAGATTTTTAAATTATGTAATGAATATTCATCTGTTAAGATGAGTAATATATTTATGAAATTATTAGGTTTCTATAATAATTAATTCATGGTAGTCCATAATGTTCACATTATCAACCAAATCATATCCACTGGGAGTGTCAAAACATTTGTACAGTGAGCCTACATTGCCTTGTACTAGGTGATGATTGAGTTAATAAAAAACATGTCCATTTTAGTTGTAAAACCCTTAGGTAAATATATTATAGATACTTCAATATATTTTATTATCCTGATGGGTATTTCATTCAAGGAAAACAAAATATTCAATATTTTAAAAATATTTCATGTTATCTTCATTTAACTATACTCAACTACCGGATTTTCACAATGTTTTTACAACCCTAAAACTAAAGTATACTATAATAATATCTAAATATAACTATTAATTTCCACTAATACCAAATAATGTTTTCCATGCTAAATTTAACATATATAATATATTAATTTCATTTTTATATGTTATATCTGCAAACATTTAATAAACCTGGGGACTAAATGTCTTAGTGTCATGATGATTAGCAACATAAAAAAAATAATTTTGGAGCACTTTCGAATAATACTTTATAATCATGATCATATAATACATTTTACAAATCCCACATATTAAAATAATTTTCAAATCCTCATGGATTGATAAAAAAGAAAGGGGTGATCTAAGATGATCATTAATGGAAAACATGTCATATTGTGTCATATAATAAAAATGAAGGGGTTCATTAGAATGATTTAAAAAACATAATAAAAAATAATAAGTCCATATAAGAAAATAATAAAACATGATATAATATCATAATATTATTCCACGATTTTTCAACATTAGTAAATTTTTTTACATGGATAAAGTTACTTATGTATAATCATGAAACAACTAACCAATATATAAGAGTGCAGAATACATTAAAAATATTACATGATAATGAAAACAAGGAATATAATTTAAATATGGATCATCTTGTAAATGTGGGATAACATAATAAAAAACTTATAAATGTGTTCGAAAAGTAATAATAGGAAAAACTTTATTGTAAATCCATTTATTCCCAATCCTATGTGGAGAAACTCTATATATTCATTCCTAAATTTGGAGAAAACTTATAATTGTAATACTAATTTTTTAAAAATACTCATTATTTCAATTAATGAATATATCATGAGATATAAACATAAATATCACATCATGAGAGATAAACCATGGAGGAAATAAATATTTTAATGTATAAAATCTTTACAAAAATTCATATGAATTATTATAAAACATGAAGTGAAAATTACCATAAAAATATCTAATAAGTAAAATAAAATAAAAAAAAATTATTATAAATGTTTCCAATAATGTGTATGTGAAAAGAAACAAAAAATAATAATAAATCCAATGTGGTAAATAATGAAATAAAATACCATTAATAATATTTTAATTCTATTTGAAAGAAAAACCAAGACCAAAGAAGAACTGAACTACATTTATTTAATAAAATAGTTTATTGAAATTCTGAGAAATATAAGTGAATAACAGTATTTGGATTTCATAAAATAAATGAATTTTGATATGAAAAAGATTGTCAGGGAGAAATTCGCTAATCATTTTTTTGGTATTTTTGAATCACTTTTTTGTTATGTGAGAATAAAACTTGTAAAACAAGATGAGGAAGCATGCCCAAGAGAACTAACAATTATAAACACAATACATACCAAACCAAACAAACAAGAACACAAATAACAGATGAAAAAACATGATAGAAGCAAATATGAATAAAAACCTTCAAATGAGGGTCACTAATATTGAGGGATTCATCACCAATACTCTGGAATGAGGAAGCACGAGACCACCGAGCCTCCATGGATTATGCAACCAAACAAAGAGGCAGCTGAAAAGGTTAACCTTCACCAAATCCATCAAAACCATCCAAAACATCATCATATTCATTGAGCCTGACCAAATTGGGTTCTTTCATGAAGGGGGTGATTAAATTCCATAGGAAACCTTGAAAAATAAAAAAAAATCCAAGTACAGAAACATTGACAATTGTCAGTGCCACTAACTGGAACCCAGTAGAACTGACATCAGTTGTATATACGCCTGTGATCATGGACCATGGATTCCCATGAACACACAAGGTGTGAATTATATGAATCAATGGACTCTAAATCGATGTCAAAATGGATGAGAGATATGAACACTGGTAGAATAGAGAATCACCATTGGCTATGGGTGAGTCCGGAAGGGAAACACCAGTATGGGAGCAGGAGGTCGTGGGTCACCTTTTAAAGGATCATCTGGGAGATCCGAAGGGAGGCACATGAGACAACTCGCAATATCCTCATAGGGGGGGGATCTAGGTGTGACGAAAAACAGTGGCACTCCATCTATTTACTATAGTGGTCTCTGGATAGTAAGATCTGGTATGGGAATGTTGGATTTGGGAGGTCCTGTGAACATCAGTGCTTAAGTTGTTGATGACATTAGCCCCGTAGCAGTGGATATGTACAGTGGTGCAGGGCATGTCACTTCCGAACATCACATTTGTTCAGATACTACAACTCGATGGAAAGTTAGACCAAAGAAAGATGAGTTGGGACAATGGGAGAGTCAGGGAATAATTTCTTCATTAGAAATAATGGTAGTTCTTCTTTCCAAGAAAAAGAATTTAATTCTAAAAAAAGCTTATCAAAGAAGTGGTAATTAATTAGAATAAATAAATTATCAAGAGAATAATAGTATAAATCATAGAATATTGGTGGATCACATAAAACCTTTGAGTTTATATTTCGTTAAGAATGATTATGACATAATGAACTTTACATTGATATAGTTAAACACTTATATGATTGGAAATAAATGAATCAAAGGATATTGAGAGGAAGAACATAAAAGGGAAAGTAAAATATCAGGAAATGGAATATATTTTAACATGTAAAATAATTTGGGTAGTGAATACACCATATAAATAAATTATTGAACACAAAATAAAACCATTCCCAAGGAGTTGAAATTGAGAGAAAGTAACCGATAACTTGAATTATCTCATAGTTGTATGCTTAATGACATGCTATGTGACCAAAATAATTATCTTAATATATAATTTTATAACCATATTCATATATAACATAATTTGTAATTTTAATTTATAATAATTTTATTCATCTATATTAGTTAGTTTTTACCTAACTTCCCACATCAGGTGTTTATATTTTTACTACTTTCATAGAGGTAGTGTCCATATTAATTCATTTTATAAAGTTAATAACTATAAATAAATTAAACTTAATATTAAGGAATATTTAAAATAATTTATGATGTTTTATATTGTTTTCTTCAGTTTCTTAGTCTTTATCAGTGAAGATGTAATCGATACAAATTATTTTTTGGGGGATTATTGAATAAAAAATGGGTTTTCTAAGTTAATGAGATTAATAATAATTTTACCATTATTTAACCATTATATAATAATTATTTAAATATTTATATAATATTATACATTTAATAATGTTTCGGTAGTCATCAATCATATAAATTAAAATCATTGGAAAATTAGGTTGTTAAAACGATTCAAACAAGTACATTACACTATTAATGGATGACTATGTGTACATAATATCATTATAAAATAATCATATTTTTAATATTTTAGTGTTTTTTAATGAAATATATTAAAATTATAAACAATTATGTAAATAAGTGATGTTGGTGTATTTCAATGCACTTATACACATCAAATTTTATATTTTGTTCTCATTTAATTATTAAAAAAATTATATTAATTAATAACAAACAATTATTGTTTTTTTGTATAAATTGATAAAATTTAATTTTTCTATGAAAAAATGTATTTTATATATTAGTTTTTGTCTTGTTGGATGATTTTTATTTAATTAACTTATTCTATTTAATGTTTTTATATTAATTCTTTTATTTATCTAAATTCAAATTGTTTATTCTCTCTCTTTTAATTCATTCATTATTTAATTTTCCTTTCAAAATATCTATTTAATTTATTTTTTTATTTAATTAATTGTTTTTTAATTAATTCATTTGTTTTTCTGTAGTCATAATTTAAATAATTCATTATTTTAATTCTTAAATTAATAATTTTTAAATTTTTAATTTTATTAGGTCAATTGTTTTTAAAAATTATTTAATATTTGAAAGTCTTTTTTGTTAAAAGTAGATTGTTGTTCATAGTTAACAAATTTAGTTATTTTACTTTTTTTCAAATACCAGTACATAATTATTTAATTTCATTATTTTTTTATTATAATTCATTTTTCCTAATAAATAATTTTCAATGTTCTTCATTTATATAATTTATTTTTTTCATTCTTCTGTTTTTTAATTAATTAAATTTGTTGTTTTAATATTTTAAATTTATTAATACATGAAGTTTTATTAGATTATGTTTATTTATAATGAATTTAATCTATTTTTGTTTTAATTTTATTCCTTCATTCTAACTAGTTTAAATTATTTTTTATTCATGTGTTGTTATAGCCAGTCAAACACCCACCGCCAGGTCCCAAACTCGCAACCAGGTGAGTCACCATTAGACCCACATGTGAATCCCAATCCACCGCCAGCCTCCTCAAATTTTAGAAAACTCCAAATTTACACACAGGTTTCCACTACTAATAGTTTCTACCATCCATCAGTGGTTTCATACCAAGAATTTTCAATCGCTTTTCCCAAAAAATATCCCCCACTATAACCCGTCAAGCCACTATTATCTTCCACACTTCTTCATCCAAGTAGCTGGTGACACCTATGATTCCCTGTTTCCCACCACCCACTGATACCATCCCTTACTCACCGATGCATCTAGACCTTCCACCACACTCTCCTCTTGATCCATCACCTTTTTTATCATCACACTACGCAATGGTGACTCACACAATCACCAATACCCTCCTCCCATGCTCCATCCATAATCCATTTCCTTTTGAAACCATTAGTTAGTAGTATAAAAAACCCCAAGATCGAATAAAGAGTAATTAATGGATTAAAAAGGAAAAATTATAATTAAATATTCAAATTACCCAAAATCTAAAACCCTTCTACCCACCAAATCAGATCACAACTAGACCCCACCACCAGATAAATCGACCATCATTGCTTCATTGGAGTACCACTTCCCTTCATCCGCACCTCCTTATCGGAGAACTCCATCATGACCATCCTCCATTTCCTCTATTGAATACGCATGTTTCCGTTGAAGGAACTACTAGTGCTCACCAGATCTGGTTATATCTGAACCCCGTCATCATTTCACCCTTTTATTATCCCTGCTACATGATAGAGTTTCCCTTCACTTCTTTTCACAAACCCCTCTCTACCACTGTGATTTTTCCTTTATGAACCCTCTACCAAAAGTCCAACAACCCCTTTTCCCATCCTTCTCTATGAACCAACCTACCCCCCCCCCCCCAATTCTTCCTGAAGCTCCTCAACACCCACACCCTCCCCCTTTGTTAATATTTTTAATTTATTTTATATATAATTATATATAATTACATATAATAATATATAATAATATATAATAAATAATATACAGTAAATATATATATATAATAA
The DNA here is from genome assembly GCA_963277665.1 of Viscum album. Classification (NCBI taxonomy): domain Eukaryota; kingdom Viridiplantae; phylum Streptophyta; class Magnoliopsida; order Santalales; family Viscaceae; genus Viscum; species Viscum album. The sequence goes on from OY728127.1 coordinate 1,280,003,845, forward strand.
TAATAATAAATATAATAATAGTAATAAATATAATAATAATACTAAAGTAAATATTAAATATATTTTTTATATTTAAATTTATAAAAAATTGTGTTTATATATTATTAAATTATATAATATATTTAGAAACTTATAAATATAATTGTAATTTCCTATATGAATATATTTCTAATATTATAAATAATATTATTAGGTTTTTATTAATATATTAATAGGTATTGTTTTTTTTGTAAATAGATTATTATGTTTTATAATAAATATAATTTATATTTTAATGCAAATATAATCGATATTATATTTAAAATATAATATAATTATATATCATTTAGGTATTTCTAACTACATTATTCTTTTTATGATTTTATTTTTTATTGCTTTAGGAAAGATTGTGGTGCATGATGTAGGAACATTCTATTCTGGGATATTCTGCATTGGTGAATAATAGAGAAGAAGAGACACTATGAAAGTTCCATGGGGAGGATTTATAATTGATACAAAATAATTGAAAATGAATCGTGATGAAGAATAGAAGAATCTAGAAAAAAAAGAGTCACCAAGTGAGAGATAGTAGATCGTCATCTGTTACCATGTCGCTCACTCTGGAGAACAAAAAATGAGGCACTTCTAAACCACCACTTCCAGAAGGAGACATACTAGGGAAATTCAATGTATCATCTGAACACTTCACCATTCCCATTGTTAGAGTAAACCATTCAATAGACTATTGTATCAGGAGAATAAGACGTCATAGTATTTTGGAGATCAAGTAGGGATAGAGAACACTCCTCTCCCCATTCTTCTATTTCCTATTTTATACACTATGAGCTCACCTATATTTAAATTTGTTAATATGTCGAACTTAATCATTATCCTTTGATATCTCCTTCAAGAGAATGGGTTGAGTTGGTTTTTTTAATTCATTTGGTCATGCATATTTACTCTACCATATTTCCTCTCTCTCTCTCTCTCTCATTCGGACAATCAATTTCTTTTAAAAAAACTTAAATCGGTGAAAACATGTCTGGATTAGATTTAAATTAAAATTTTGTTTAATCTAAGGATTTTACTAAATGGTAAATTTAGCTTAAGAGATAGGGGTTCACTTGGTTAAAACAAAAATTTCAACTCATTGACTTCTGAATTTTTTCCAATTGATAAATGAATGATCCCCAAATCTAATAAAGTGTCGGGTTTATTCATTTAGAAGTAGACAGAATAAAAAATCAGGTCAAATTCCTTGAATCAGGTCCATATGTTTAACTTATAATGGATGAACAATATAAATTCATTATGTAAACATACCAACAGATTTTCCACTTATCATCAATCCATTTTTTCAAATTTAATGTTTTTTTCCTATCTATCTTTATTGTTTACGTGCTTATAGTCTCTTTCAAAATCACAATGTCACTCACTTCACAATTTCATTACCATCATAATCTAATTATATTTTTTTTATAATATTATTTCTATTTTTTTTCACTGTCTCAACTTAATCATTACCTTTCGTGTGATACCCTTCTTATGACTTAACTAGTTATAATTAGGTTTTATACATTTACTCCATCATCGCTCACTGTGATGATATTTTCCACTCTCATGCTACATTGTCTTCTAGTTTCTTTGATCCTTTCCAGGTCAGTTGGGTGAGGTGGATTTTGTGGTGGCTTTGGGATGTGTTTGTGCAAGTGTGTGGGTGTTCTAGGAGGCATGACTATAGTTGTCTTCTCCCTTTTCTTTCTTAATTCGGTGCTGGTTAGAGATTTTTGTTGATTCTGTGCAAGGTGATTTTGGTTCTTCTTTGGCATAGACATCCGTGGTGCTATGTGTTTTTACCAGTATGTGGGATCTTCTTCCGAAGTTGTGGTATAGCAAGGGTGATGTTTCTTCTGTCATGGAGGTACTGTTTCCGGCCCACAACATGTAACTATGTTAAGGTGGTAACAAGAGGGGTGTTCATGTTGGTTTCACGGTTCAAGGTTCCTGTTGCTTTCAAGGATTGATGTTCTGCTTTCTGAGGCGGTGCGTTTATTCTCTATTTGAAAGTTTCAATTTGAATTTTGAATCTTCATAGGGGTTTCATGGTTCGATGCTTTGTATTTTTGCTGGGTTCGAGGCTGTTCCCTTGTCTTGTCATATGTATGAACTGTGGCTTCTGCTATTGGGATGGTTTTCTATGATTGAATTTTAATGTGAGGTTCCCACTTGTCCAAAAAGTGGTTTATTCTAAAAATAAAAAAATGGATTTGGAGGTTTTATATAATTAAATTCTTTCAATCTCATTGAATGTGCCATCAAATTCTAGCATCATTGCGAGTAAAGGTGCATGTGACCAAAGGATATAAAAAATATACCAAAAATCACATAAAAATTAGAAAACGATCAAAATTTATTTTGAAATAAAAAAAATTATTGAAAATCCAAAAATACAAAAAAAAACATTCAAAAAAAGGTCAAATTTTTCCCCAAATTCCAAAAAACTCTATTCAACATGATCCTGTAAACAATCTACATCTATGTATAATTCCATAAGGCATATGTTTCCTAAAATTGAAATTTAACTCAGGTACATGAAGTATAATAAGGAGAATGTAGAAATGGAATAAAATAAAGAAGTTTAGAACCATAACATTAACAACCCACCAAATAAAAATATAATCCCACAGGGTAATGAAATAGTGGAAAGGTAGACTGGGAGAATTTTTAGTACTAGTTGTTTCTAACAACCCATCAACCATTAGGCTCTCATATAGGTCCCAAAACTATAGAATCAAATAATCAATATTGTCTAAACATTTAACCTCCAGTGGATTTCTTTGTAAATACTCCCTTGACTTCTTTTGTGATTTCTGTTGTAGTTTATAATAGCTTCTATTGAGAGGAAATAGTTAGGAAGAACTAAATATGAGTGTGTTCCATTTTCACCTCAAGGGAATGGCCAGTTCTTCATGTCAACTATTAGAGGTGGAAATATTTCTCACCTGGGTTCTTGTGTAAAATTATTTCACCATGAAATTATACCATAGGATAATAACTTCTTTTATTAGGAAAATCATTGGGTTATTTCTAGATGAGTGATAACTATTCCATGAACCTCGGGATAGATTAATGGGATTGCATAGAAAGTGTCCAAACCTCTAGTTCACTCCTCAATTACTCATGTACACCTTCTATAACATCTATATCCCTTACCACTAGAATTTGGTGGACCAATCTCTTGGAGATGATTTTAGTGATTGGAATTATGAGAAGTTTAAACAAATATTTAACACTTTGGAACATTATACACAAAAAATTTTCTATGACATGAATCATAGTGGGAAAGAAAACCACCCCTATTCCACAAGATTAATCCAAATATATTGGGGTTTTGAATGATAACACCTATTTTACATTATGGGAGAAAAACTAACACTATGGCGTGTTTGGCCACTCAGAAACCTACTACTAAAATTTTGATATTTCCACCCATAATAATTGTGAAGGCTAATTTTGTAGGATATGGTCATAGGATGAATCCTAGGGATTAACATTTTTTAACACCTAAAATCAGGGGTGTAGGAACTAAACAAAACTATCATGGAGGGAGTAGGGATTACTACTTCCAACTTCCCCTCTTGGTTTTTATCTACCACCAAGAAAGTAGTTCTAACCACAACCCAGGGGTGAATCATCAAGTTCACAATATGAATTGAGAGGAATAATCCAACAATTTATAAGAATATTTGATGAAAAAAATACTAAAAATGATGTTTACAAAGTCCAATTGGATTCAAGGAGGAAAATTTTGGAAATTCAAATTGGAAATTGGCTAGAGATGTTAACATTAGAAACAATGGTAAGATCTCAAGTACTATTGAAGGAAAACCTAAAGAAAATACCATGGTTTTGACCACTAGAAGTGGTTTTTAAACACACTAAGATCCTAGAAAATAATAACAATTTATAAAAAATAAAAACCTGGATGAATCAAAATATTCAAAACTATAAATTTCTAAAAGTATAAAATTATACAACAGTACTAGAAATCCTTAGGTATATAATTTTCTTGTAGAAAACCAAAAATAAAATGAATTTAAAACCCTAATATATAATGGAAAAAAATCATGATGATGAATATTAAGTGATGCACAAAAGTGTTAAAAATATCCTATAATTATTTTCCACAAATATCAAAAAACAAAACCCATGATTCTAACATTCTAAAATTTCTAAAAGTGGTTAAAATATATTACATTCACATTCCATTACATGAGGATTTGATTAAAATCCCATCATATTTAAAATCCCTGTAGAAAATTTTGTAAAAAATGTCCCTAGAAAAACTTTCCACTTATATTCTAATATGGGACTATAGTGTTGTGTTGCAGAAATTGATAACTTCAAAACTTTATGATCCATGTAGATTTATTATCCTTTTCAAATTTTGAGATAGAGTCGACATGTTTAGTTGTTTTTGTGATCTAGGAGATAACATAAATCTAATCCCATTGTCTCTTTTTTAACAATTGATATTAATAGTCCCCCAACCCACCATTATTGTCTTATAACATGCTGATTGATCAACTACTCACCATGTGGGTAGGGTAGATGACTGGCATTTAGGAGAAGTGAGAATCTTTCTTCTTGCTGACATTCTAATTCTGAATATATATTGTGACCATGAGGCACCTATCATCCATGGTAGGCCCTTCCTGGATACATGGGGAGCTATCATAGAAGTCTCAAAGGGTATGTTAATTTTCAACAAAGGAAAAATAAGAATTCAATTTTTCCACGAAAATTAAATAACCCACCGAACCAATAATTCTAGATTATGAGTTTCTAGTAGTGAAGGTTATGTTTATGCAGATGAAGAGGAATTTTTTAGGATGTTCGAAGAGATTAATTATGAACATGAGATCTATATTACATCATGAATGAGGGTTTTCTCCCATAATGTGAAGGAACTTATTGATGATTTTGAGAGAGAGTATCTGGAACATCCTTATGATATTTCTTTGGAACATATTCTGATTCAAAAATAAGAGTTTAAATGGGAGGATTTTTTTTTTGAAAGTAACAATGATGTGGAGGAATCATTCTTCATTTCTTTCTTCAAGATGCATCATGTATAACTTGGTCAACCCAAGCCCATGTGTCTTACCTCTAGTCAATAACCTCTCATTATTGATCTCAAATGCACCCTATCCCTCTAAAATATTATTTTTTAATAGAGTAATCAACACTATATGTGATCGTCAAATCTAAGCTAAAGGTAAGTCAAAGGAAAACCTGTTGAGATTTTTTAGGACGTACAAGTTGGTATTTGGCTAGAAAATTTCTAAAATGTAGGGTATAATTCCATCATTTTTATTTCCACAAATCCAAATGGAGCCATAGTGTAAAAAAATAATGGATCACTATAGGATTTTTTTCCAATTTGTGAGAGTCTTTGGTTAAGTCTTGTACAAATAGTACCCAAAAAAAGAGTTTTCACTATGTTTAAAAATGGTAAAAATGAGTAAATAAAAAAAAATAAACTTTAAATAAATTGATGGTATTTATATATTGTTTAAATATTAATGATTCCATAGTGAAATATCATTTAACATTTCCATTTGGGAAAATTTATATAAGGTTTTGTAGGAAATAAATTTTTCTTTATTCATGATTGATAATCATATTATTACCAATATTGAAATTCTCTTATAAAACATTAGAAGTCCACATTCACTTTCCTATTTGGGACATTGGACTACTAGAAGATTCTTTTTGGATTTTGTAGTCAACCAGACACATTTTACAGATGCATGGTGTAAATTTTCTAAGACATGATTTAATGGAAAACTGATGTTTTTATTATTGATTTTTCATTTTTGGGAATAAATTTTGTTATCTTTATGAATAACTAGAACTTATGTAGGAAATAATTCAAGAGATAATTCATATTCTCAACTATGAATAATCGATGTCCATGTCTATTGATGGGATTTTTTTAGGACAAAAAGTGTATATTAAGGGGATAGAGGTTGATAATGCTAATGTTGAGGTTATCCAAAAGGTTCCTCCAACTATGAATGTAAATGTGATAAGTAGTTTCTTGGGATGTTTTTGACTTTACAAGAGGTTCATTAAATATTTTTCTATGATAAAAATGCCACTATTCTTAATTCTGGTTAAGTTCACTCCCGTTTTTATGAGAAATTCATAGAGTGATTTAACTTTCTTTTGGATAAACTAACTACATCATTTGTAATCACTACCCCAGACATTAATCTCCATTTTTAGATAATATTTGATTCAAGTTATCTAGATAGAGTTGAAATTTTTGGATATAGAAAATTTATGATTCTATATTACATTAACTATAACCAAAAGTAGCTTGATGGTTCTTATAATAACTATTCCACAACTAAAAATAAACCAATTTATAAGATGTTTTCCTTAAAAAAATTTATACCGCACTTGATTGAGTCCAACATTATAATTTTCCCTCACCATGAACACCTCAATTAATTTCTATCTATGAAATATTCTTAACCTATGATCTTGAGGTGGACATTATAGAAGCAATATCTTGATCGAATTAATAATGATAAGAAGGGGGATGAAATTTTTTGGGAATGTCACTTTTCTAGGATACCCATTACCCAATCTTAGGATCCAATAGAGATAAATTTATCATTTCTATATGAAAAATTATTTACTAATTATGTGCCGTAGTTTTCTTTTTTTCAGACTTTTCCAATTTCCTAGTTGTTGGTTTCATTCCCATTGAACTCTCATAAAACCAAAGGAAGAGTTTTATATTTGTGATGAAATTCTATTTATGGGATAACCAAAAACAGTTATTGGGATGATCTGATTGTATTTTGAAATGATGTGTTAATGGTGAGTAAATGTTGTCCATACCTGAAAAATCTTATTCATTAGCTTGAGCTGGCCCCCATGGAGAGATGACTAATCATAAATTTTAGTAAGTAGGTCTATATTGTACAACGTGATTCATAGATTGTCTGAGTTTTTTTACTATCTTGGGCTAGTGTTAGATTCTTGAAATTTTTTGAAGAAGGCAAATCTGCCTCAAATTTTAATTCTTTAGGATGATGTTTTTTATATATACGGCTTGGATTTCTTGGGACCGTTCATGTCCTCTAATAGGAATGAGTATATTGTAGTTACTATTGATTATGTGTCCACATGTTATGAGATAGTTTCTCTCCTCCTCAATCATTCCACCAGTGTGGTGAAGTTTATCAAGAAAAACATTTTTCCATGTTTAGAGTGCATAGAGCTTTCATTAATGATATTGGAACTCCATTAAAGAATTAACTTATAATAAATTTGATAAAAATGTGTGGATGAACTCACAAAAAAATATAAACTACCTCCCATGGTATAGTGGTAAGAAATATGTGTTAAAAATAATCAAGAAGAATTTTGAGAATTCAATTTATAGCTCTAGAAAATATTCGATACTGAATTTGGATGAGGCTTCATAGTCCTACAAAACTACATATAAGACTCCCATATAGAGGTCTCCTTAGATGGTCCTCATTCATAAAACATGTTGCCTTCTTGTGGAATTTTATCAAAAGAAATATTAGGAAATTAAGTCCTTGAACATTGACATCATATGTGGGGGTGAGAGAAGGTTTTTAGAGAGTGAGTTAGAAGGAGGAAATTAGGAGGGAATAATACAAGAATGATATAATATAAAAATAGATAGAAAAACATTTTCTAGAATCAATAATTCAATGTAATGATTTCAAGGTTGGTCAGTAGGACCTACACTTCAATTCTAGACTAAATAATTTTCTAGGTAAGTTGAAGACCAAGTGGTTAGGACCCTTCACTATTTTGAAAGTTCTCATTAATTGAGTTGTGTAATTAGTTGTTGAGGAAATAAGACCATTCTTGGTCAATGGTCAAAGTATCAAAAACTGCATTAAAGGAAATCAAAAGGTCTTGTATTCCATTTATTTACTGGAATAATGATTCTATGTCATATCTAAATGTGATATATTAACTCCATGTTCTATGGGAACTAACCCATGGTTTTAAAAAAAATTATTATTTCCCTTTTTCTATATAGATAACTCCTACTAATGTTTGATACTCCATTCATTTCATTTCATGATTTTCTGATGTTGTCTCATGCCTTACTACTGCTGGATTGTTAATACTTCTAGAAACCCAACAATGGAAAACAAGGGGAGAAATCCACTACATAATATGGATAAAAAATCATCTACTAATAATTGGATGAATTATTTTTTTAAAATTTTAAACTCTAGATTCTTATAATTATTTTCTTAACATGTAGTAAATAGAGTGGAACAAACAAATAACTTCATATGGTGCTAAAAAAGTAGATATTTTGAATGAAAAATACTTGTAAAATCTCCCATATTCAGCGAAGCATTGTTCTATTTTCCAATTTTTATTTTCTTCTAACACTTTGTTTCCTGCTGCCTCTTTCAATGTGTGGGGAAGTCACATATGTTTCTTTATGAAATAGTGAAATTTTTATTCCTTCTTGGGTGTGAGTTAATAAAATTATTGTGAGTTGAAAATTTTAATAAACAACATTTTCAAAATAGTTTTTTCCTTTACTTTGACTTTAATTCTGATTCAGGTCATCTATTTTAGTCACCCTTCTACATTTTTAACTGAATTATCAAAATTATTATATAATTAATTTCTAAAACATGGATTATTTTTTCAAAAATTTACTTATTACTAGTGGTGTCTCATGGGGTTTCTATTTTGTATTTATTTTTTCTTTGTTATTTTTTCATTTTATATAGAAAACCGAAATTTGAACTTCACTACAACCCCTTAAAAAATATTATCTTATGAGATGACCATATATTTTTAACTAAACTATCTACCATTTTAGGAGTCAAAATTTTGGAAAGTTATTGGTTTTATGTGTGGGGTAGAGGGTTCTTTCTATGATATTGTGGTGAAATTCTGGGCAGGCCAATTCGGTTCTTGATTTTTATTCAAAACAATATGTTAATATTTTGAGTTCATTCGTTTTTTTTAAATTCATTCATAATATAAGGGGTATGTTGGATTATATTTACATATTAATTCTATAATAACTATTTGATAAATACTTTCATTTTTTAGGGGATTCACTAGAGTCTGAAGCCTTTGATGATGTATGATTACTTGATTGAGTAACATATTGCTTCTATGGATTTTATGTTTAGTAACTAAGAAAGAGTGTGATATTGGATTTATATTTTTTGAATTAAGATCATAACATAATGAAACATGAAATTTAAACTGGATACAAGGGGTCTCACCTGTTAATAAATAATCACCATAAGGAACCAACTAAAATTGTAATCTCAGATGTAATTTGAAATTGGAGTAAAATATGAAAATGGGATCCCATGATAAAAATATGATTCTCTCGGAACTGCATGAATGTTTTATCTATATATACATATCAAATAATGGCATATTCATAGTGTTTTTAATAACATACATGGATAGAGAAAATAAAAAAAAATTAACAATGTGACTAGTAGTAAAAATTCATTTTATTAAGGTGAGGTGAATTTTTATCCCACATGAATATGGTGACAATTGACATGTTTGAAGACCACATAAGATGTATCAATAATGTGATTCAAATCCAATAACTTTTTTTCAAGTATATTTCCTTCCAACAGAAAATAGAATATCATTAATGTTTTGGGAATTAAGGAAGGGTCCTTCCAATTCATCTATCTTAGTGCTCCCATTTTTTAGGGAAACCCCAAATCTAGTTACTTTTCTACCATTATTGACAAAATTCACTACAAAATATCCTCATGGAAAGTTAAATCCATCTCCACGGTTGGAAGGATCTTTTTAGTCAAATATGTTATGGTTTCCATAATGGTTTATTCCATGATGGTTTATAGATGTCATGTTAGTCTTTTAAAGAGAATTAACATTTCCATTAAAAAAATTTGTAGAGTGAAGTACTCATTAAAAGAAATGGTTGAATGTTCCATGGTCTACCTATCACAAGACATTGGATAGAGGTTGTATCAGTATCAAAAGTCTCAAAATATTCATTGATGCCTTGTAGGCAAGACTTAATTGGAATATTCATCATAATAAATCTTCCACCCTTGCTTTCTTAAAAAATCACTTCATTGATAAACTAAAAAATGAAACATAAATTATATTAGTAATATCATATTGACATTGATCAGCATTTATTTTTCCAACATCATGTCCAACTCTAGATGGATGGTGATAAAATACACTACCTTGAACTTATTTCTTGAAAACAAGAATATTGGTCCTCTCATCTCTTTGATTTCCTCCACCCAATATCCTAAACACACTACTATTACCATTAATGATTTGTTAATCTCTCAATGATCCAATTTACCTGACAATATTAAGCAGGTCATTGAAAACTATACCCTTTCCACCATTGATGATTTGTTAATTTGGGAACCTACTCTTAATGGAATTATTAACTCAAAAACAATCATGACAATATTCATTGTAACTTTGAGAATAATCATAGATGGATTTAAAAACATAATAAATTGTGATTAAATTCCTTTTGATTCACTCTTTTTTTGAATATTTCATACAAAAGGGTCCCAAACATACACTTGAATTTAAAATTTTAGGAGCCATATTTTCTCTAAATTTCATCTTTGTTACCAACATTGAGAAAACATTAATCACATGTTTATTTCTTATGCAACAGACACTGCCCTTTGGAATTGTGTATTTGAAATTTTTGTGTGTATTTGGATTATTAATGACTCTATTAACTATCATCTGCAGCATTGTGTGGATATTACATCCTCATATAAAATAAATAATCTCTTCAAAACTTCTATAGATGAGATACTTCGTGTGATCTCGTATGACAAAAATACTCATAATAATTACAAATAGTCTTTTATTATGAATGCACGTAAGATGAGAATCATTGTTTCAAGTTGGGAAGACTCATCGATTTAGATATATCTTTGAAACAACACTGTTAAAGACATTGGGATTCTCTGGTGTCTTCAGTTAAAGGGAATTTATCCCCATCCTAGACACATTTTTGATGTTTTTAACATGTTATGTCCCCATGATGGATTAAAGTTAATGATAACGGTGCTTCTAAAGGCAACCAAGACCCATCGAGTTGTGGTGATATCTATAGAATCCATTATGGGTACACTCTAGGGTGATTCTGTGGCAGTTGTGGAGTTGCCTCATCTCTGGAAGCTAAAATGGTGAGTGTTATTCATACGATCTCAATTGAAAAGAATCAGGGATAAAACAATCATTGGATATAAAATTATTCAATGACCATTGTGAAGGCTATTTGGAATGGTGTACTGCACCTTACATGGCTGCTCACTTCACATTAGTTGGAATTTCTATATTTTCTCGTGGCTACAATCTAAATTTTCACTCATAATAATTTTCAAGCAAACAAGGTAGTGGGTGGCATCGATAATATGGGAGTTAACCATGACATCACCTAGTAGAATAATCTCCCTTTTGATTTAAATTATCTTTATGATATAGACTACAAAAAAATCTATCCTTCAAACTCATGTAATTATTTTCTATAATAATATTTTTGTTTTTTACATTGACCAGAACACTGCCGTTTAAAAAAAATCCCAACTATTTTAAAAAGAAAAAAAATAATACATTTTTTTGATGAAAAATAAACATTTAATTGTGGTGGAGTATGATCTATATGTTTTTCAGTGTAGTTTTCTACTTCATATTTTATATTTTATTCTCCTTTTGTTATTACAATATTTCATTTTATCTAATAATTTTCAATTGTTGTCTTTTTTATATCAAATTTATTAAATTTACATTTTTCTGGAATCATTTATGTTATTTATTATTCTTTATCAGTTTGAATAATTTAAGTGAAAATAATTTATTCTGTTCTAATATTTTCAATCTATTATTTTGTTTTTTAAAATTACAGTTTTTCATTCTATTTATTTTAATTCATTAATTTTTTCATTTTGATTTAGAAATAACTATATAATTTATTCTTTTTTTAATTAGTTAATTATGTAATTAATTATTTCTTTATTCTATAATAATTTTAATAATTCATAATTTTTATTATTATATTTCTAATTTTTTATTTTAATTGGATTTATTTTGATGGTTTTTTATAATAATATTTAATTTTTGAATATCTTTTTCTGTCCAAAGTCATTTTTGTTCACACATAATAATTTTAGGTATTTTTATTTATTTAAAATATATTTTTTTTAAATATTTTATTTCATTATTTATTTAATTCTCTTTCTTTTTTCAAAAAAATAATTTTCAATGCTAATCATTTAAATAAATTACCTTTTTCATTATTCTATTTTCTAATTAATAATTTTTTTGTTTTGATATTCTTAATTTATTATAACATGTAATTGAAATTGTCTATGTTTATTTATAATTAATTTATTTTTTTAATTATATTCATTAATTATAACTTATTTAATTTATTTTTTTAGATGTCGGTGCAGGCAATCAAACACCCACTTCCATGCTCTGAACAATCACCAGATGTGTCACCGTTGGACCCAACGGTGACTACCAACCTTTGGCTAGCCTCCCTGAAATCTAGTAAACTCAAAATTTATCTACTATTGACCAATACCAATAGTTGATGCCACCCAATGGTGGGTTCTTACCTACTGTTGTCCCCCCTTTTGAAAAAAAATATCCCCCACAATTCCCCATCAAGCCTTTGTTATTATACACAACCAATGTTCCATCCAAGCCAATAGTGACTCCTCTGAGTCACAATTCCCCACTACCCACCGCTGTCATCTCTTATCAACATTTTTATCTCCACCTTTCATTACTCTAACTTCTTGAACCATCTCATATCTCACTGTCACACCATTAAAATGTGACTCGAACAACCATTGTTTCCCTCCTCCCTTTCTCCCACCACTAGTCAGTGCCATCTGACGCCATCGGTAACCAGAAAATAAAGAATCAAGATTGTAACAAGAATCAATCATCCATTAAAGAACAATAATCCTAATTTAAGATTCAAATTAACCCAAATAAGAAAAAATTATTCCAATCATACCTAATTACAGCCAGACCCATCTCTATAGAAATAGTCCACCACCACTTGATCTGAGCACCACCACACATGAGTTACTCCTTGCTAGATAACCCTTTAATGACCCAATTCCCTTGCTTATATTGAAGCCACCGACATTCTTTGAAGAAACTGCTGAGCTGGATGTGTTTGGTCTTAGCCAAACCCCATCCTCCTTGCAACCTTTTTCAATCAACTACTATATGGTAGAGTAGTCCCTCATCAGTGATGCTGAAACCCTCTACCATATTGAGCCATAAATTTCCAAACCCTGTACAACAAGGTTATAGACCCCTTCCCTTAGACTTATTCACAAACCGAACCCTCCCCCTTCTGCCTGAAGCCGCTCGACACCCCATCCCTCCCCCTTTATAATTATTTTTCTTGTATTTTAGATATAATTATATATAATCACATATAACAAAATATAATATATACTAAAATATATATAATAATAATAATGATAAATAATAATAATAAATTATATATAAATAATATTGGGTATATTTATGTTTATATATATATTTGATAATTAATATATTTATAGAAGTATAAATCTAATAGTAAATATATATAGAAATTTTATAATAATTTTATTAATAGTATTAAGAGTTTTTATAAATATATTAATAATTATTATTATTTATCTAAATTATTTTATATATTTTATAATTAAAATAATATATATCACTACTATAGATATGGAAATTAACAGCGTGCAAAATAACCTTTAACTATTCTACAAAATCGTTTTAAATTTCATCAATGATAAAATGGGTCCTTTATCTTTGATAAAAAATAATGATAAAGGACCCCCTTTATCAGCAACTTTCTAGATCTGATAAAGGCCCCCTTTATCAACCCTATTTTTAGTTCAGGTAAGAGATAAATTTATTACTGTCTTTTTATCACTAAAAAGGAGGTATTTATTAGTTCAAAAAATAGTACTGATAACGAGATAGTTACCTGTAATGTGAGTTTTATATATATCACACCCAACCTGTAATTTAAACACATACAACAGCACACTCAACCTGTAATTTAAACACAACACCCGCAATAAATATCTGTAATTTCAAAATTACACTAGAGGAAAACCTCATATATAAATTTATATGACAAGAGGAATACAAAACTATCCACCACGGTTTATAAATAAATAAACACTATTATTTACATTTTAAACAATATGTTTTATATAATTACCTTTACTATTCTCCAAAAAAACATTATAAGACATTAATATTTCATTTTTTGATGCTCGTGCTCCCCTCTGAAAAATATCCACTCAGGTAATCAGTTTGTGAACAAATAATCTCAACATGAGAAAAAGATTCCACATATATAAGAAATAAAATATTATGTTATTAATAGTAAAAAAGAAATAAATTAATCATTAATATGAAAGAACACATTTAAAAAATGACAATATTTAATAAAAATGACATATTTGGAGTTATACCGATCACATAGTGCATCCTTTTTAGTTGGGGTTGATTCCTACATGTTACAAATGTGTTATAGATCGTTGTCCTAAAATATCAAAATAATCATAATGTGTTTTCTCAGTTTTTAGTATGTCACTTCTTCTTTTAAGAAAATTAATGTCAATTTTAAATAATGACACATTGGTAGTTATACTAGCCACACTGTATATCGTATTAGGGTGCGGCTGATTCCTACCTATCAAAAATTGTTGACTGATTTTTTTCTTATAGTATCAAAACAATCCAAATTAATTATATTGGTTTTATGTATGTTAGTTGTTCTTGGTTTAATAAAATATCAATTCAAACTGAAAACATGTATTTTGAGTCATAGCAGTCGCATCTTGTATTGGTTTGATGTGTTACTGCTTTATACACATCATAGAAGACTTATGAATAATTATCTTAAATTATAAATACAATCGGAGTACATTTTTTTCATTAAGTGACATTTTTTAACTAAAATGTCTATTTTAAACTGATAATGCACAGTTTTCGTCATACTAGTCACATTGTGCATCGGATTGGGGTGTGGTTGACTCCTACATGTCAAAAATGACATACGGATCATTTTCCAAATGTATCAAAACAATCCTAATTTGTTTTCTTTGATTTCATTCTTTCACTTGTTGTTTTTACATAAATTAATGTAAATTTTGAATAAAAAGAGACACTTTGAGTTCTACCATCCACACCGTGTGGCGTATTGAGCTGCGGCTAATTCGTACACATCAAAAATGAAAAATAGATCATTTTCAAAATATATCAAAAGAATTCAAAAAAAAAATCTTAGTTTTTATTATGTAACTTATTGTTTTTACTTCAATTAATGTCAATTTTAAATAAAAAGGAATCTTTGAGTTCTAATAGACACATCATGTGTCATATTTAGGTTTGAATGATCCTTACATGTCACAAATGGCTAATAGATCATTTTCCTAAAATATCAAAACAATCCGAATATTTTTGCATTGTTTTCAGTATATCACTTTTTTTACATAAATTAATGTCAATATTAAATAAAAAGAAACACTTTGAGTTGAAATATCTATATTGTGCATCATATTGAGGTTTTTCTGACTCTTACACATCACAAATTACTCCTGGATCATTTACCTAAAATATCAAAAGAATCCAGATGTATTTTCTCAGTTTCAAGTACATCACTTATTGTTTTTACTTATATTAATGTCAAATTTATATAAAAATAGACACTTTGAGTTGTATTGGCCACACCATGAATTGTATTGAGGTTTAGATGATACCTACATGTCACATATGACTAATAGATAATTTTCCCAAAATATCAAAAAAATATTAATGTTTTTGTTTGGTTTCAGTATGTCACATGTTTTTATGTAAATTAATTTTAAATTTAAATAAAAAGAGATACATTGAGTTGTACTGGACACATTGTATGTCGGATTAAGGTGTGTTTTACTCCTACTTGTCACAAATGAGTTGTTGATCTTTTTTCTCAATATCAAATCAAACAAAAGTCATTTTTTCAGTTTTCATTATGTCACCTGTAGTTTTTACTTATATTATTGTCAATTTTAAATTAAAAGAAACACTTTGGATTCTACTAAACTCGTCATGTGTTTTATTGTGGTGTCGATGATCCTTACATGTCACAAATAACTTATAGATCATTTTCCAAAAATAAAAAAACAATCCAACTGTGTTTTCTTGGTGTTCATTATGTCACTAGTTTTCAAATAAATTAATATCAATTTTAAATAAAAAGATACTCTTTGAGTTGTACTGGAAACATCATGCATCAGATTGAGGTGTGGCTGACTCCTACATGTGAAAAATTACAAATGGATCGTTTTTATAAAGTATCAGAAGAATCTGAATTTTTTTCGGTTTTCATTATGTCACTTGTTGTTTTTACTTAAATTAATGTCAATTTTAAATAAAAAGAGACACTTTGAGTTCTACTGGACACACTGTGTGTCATATTGAGGTGAAGATGATCTGTACACATCAAAAATTACTAATATATCATTTCCATAAAATATGAAAATCATCAGAATATGTTTTCTCAGTTTTCAGCATGTCACATTTTTTTTAAAATTAAACTAATGCAAATTTTAAATAAAAAGAGACTTTGAGTTGTACCAGAATTCTTATACATAATTTATAAAACCATTTTTAATAACATGTGGATGTGAAACATAATAAAAGGTGATCGTAGATGTTAAATTAGTAATAAAATGGAGATATCAATGATCATATAAGGATTACATGAGCATAAAGATGTTAGAAGGTTATATTAACATTAGAAATTCATACCATGTATATGGAATTCACATCATCATGCTATTTTCATACATTCTTATGTAAGGGTATCTTCCATTTTTCTTTTTATTGCATATAGTTCATATTGTGAATATGAGTCTTTTTGACACTCATAGTAGTACTGGAAAAATATAAATACACAAATAATTAATAAATATTTTAAATGAAATAGAAGTTATCTTTGAAAATTCCTCTTTAGGGATGCTGGTTTGTTCATGTAATATGATCTATCTCATATATTTACAAACATAATAACCAAAATCTATTCCAATTATTTGATTCTGACACTGCCAAAATTTTGATGACAATATGTATTTTGTTTTGATATGTGTTTGGATAGTAAAATCTTAATATATATTCCATAATAATTATCCAATCATAGTAATTGTCTTCTTTATTATCCTTATCCCCAAACCTCATTCCTTTGTCTAGATAACAATGATGCACCACCCTATCAAAAAAAATCCACATTAAAATATATCATAAATTATTTTACATGATGTTTAGTTCTAAACACATTGGATGTAGTGTATTAAAAATCGATAAACACAATTATGTATGGATGTCTTATTGGATATCCATGCAATGAATCTTGGAAATAAATATTTTGATTATCTAAATTCACTACAATGAGCATCCAAAGCAACCTAAAAACACATAAAGGAATAATT
Organism: Viscum album; assembly: GCA_963277665.1. Lineage (NCBI taxonomy): Eukaryota > Viridiplantae > Streptophyta > Magnoliopsida > Santalales > Viscaceae > Viscum > Viscum album. The sequence goes on from OY728127.1 coordinate 1,280,021,400, forward strand.
TATAAATAAAATAAAAATAAAATTTATATTATTAAATTGTATATTCTTACCCATGCATCGTTGGTATTAAATTGAATCTCTCATACAAAAATTTTCATTCAAAGTATTTGATTAGACCTTCACTATTACATCCTTTTTTGGGTTCTATTTTGACTTCTGATGTTGAGGTGACATAAGGATTAATGTGTTCAAAATTTTCCCCATGGGAAAATCCCGTCAATTTTTTTTCATATATACTCATGCCAAAAATATGTAATTTATTTATTCATAATTAACATAGTATATCAGCTATATGAAAATGAAATCATGGGAACATACCTCATGTATACATTTACCATAGAGCTGCTTAGCCAGTCATAGTTGAGGATTTCAGTTACACTCTCAAGAAAAATTAATTCTTGATCTTTATCTCCATAAATATTTTAATCAACTTCAACTATGTGGTTTCCACCAGCTTTTACCATTGTATACAGGTGAGTCTTGAATGATAGTAAATGTTAACATAGAACAGGTGAGGTAATTTTACATTCAGTACATCATTTTGATCATCTGGTAAATCCTTTAGATGGTTTGGAGATGGTCTTTAATTTCACCATATTCTCTTTTTCAACCTGTAATATCTTTCATTGGTTCATAACTTTTTCATTAAATTTTAAATTTATAGAATGAAAAGTTAATTGGAAATGAATACCTCCTTGTAAACATGCTTTTTTACAATATGGGTTGTCCATGAGATGAATGTTCCAATAGCCTTTTTAACTCTATTAATATCAACCTCTTGAATTGGCATAGGTAGTTATGTGATCAGATCATGGTCTAAGTTGATCAACACTCACACATGACCTATTGGAAGTGGTCTACTGTATATGATGCCCCTTTGAATATTGAAGATCATTTACCTCTCCATGAGGTGATCAGTTGGTGTTTCAAGATATATATCATAGTCATTATCAACATATAGAATATAAATATAGGAAAGGTATTAGTTTCTTCCTGGTTCAAATTTCACAGAAACATTTATTTAAACATTATTTCCTCTTATAAGAAATCCCTTTGACGGTAATAGCTACCTCTATAACTAGTGAGGGTGGGTTGGGATCTTCACAGGGTGGTTTTTCATGATTTGTTTCTTCTCATTGCCCATCCATCATTAATATTTCCATCATATCTCTATGATATTGGAATTTTCCTTCAAGGGTAGATATTTTTTTCTCATCTGATTTAATAATTCACTCTAATCAACCTCTTTTTTCTCAAAATATGTTTGGGGTGTCACCCCAAAACCCACACCTCTAACATTGTCATATTGTTTTGGATGCTTCAAGACCACTGATGGTTTGTGTTCATATGTAATAATCGTTATTGATTCTTGTGATTATTTCGAACCGAATATATAAGGAAATAAGAGATCATTGTTACATAATTATGATGTATAGAAAAAATTATTATGTAATACATACACATGATTCCCACACATTTTGTGTTTTCCCATATATTAGTACATCTTTTTTATTTAAATGTGACTCCTCTCATAGCACAATCTATAAGATGCAAGTGTATTTGGATTTCGAGTAATTAATCTTCATAAAATAATGGAACATAATGATGGTGTTGTTTCATGTCACATAAAATTACTACGGTAGATATAAAATACGTACTAATTTTTGTCATGTGAAGAATACCCCATACTTGCTTTACGATAGAGGTATGATGATTTTTCTTCTCATTCCTTATTTTCAAAACACAGTTGTTGTTTCATAAAAAAAATTGGAAACCAAAGTGATGAATACATGCATCGTCAAACAATGTATTAATGTCCACATTGTACCTGAAAAGACACATCTGTAGGATAGCCAGTAAACACAGCCCACACTTCTTGGGTTATTAGTTTCACATAGATAAGTGGTGGTCATGGGTTTATATTCTCTTCAATATCTTTAAAATGAAGTCTTGTTAGAATTATGCATATCCCTCTATGAATCATTCTAGGAAGCATTAATACATTCATCTTGGGGGAGTCATCTACTATAAATTAACTCTATAAAAGATAATGAAGAGTAATTTAATGTTTCAATATATTATTTTTTATAAAATAAATTATATCATAATTTTAAAATAATCCCCTCCTAGATAATTGTATTAATCCAAGTCACAATATGATTCTATGATTCTACATCAATCGTCATGTGTTGTCGAGTGATGATTCCAATATAACTGTTGAACATGGCCTTGTTGGGCTTAACATTATGACCTCAAGCATTCTGTCCAACCTCGTATTTTATTCCTTTGGCTTTCTCCTTAATGATTTTTTCTAACACCATAAAACTACAGTGGTATTTTTTCTGTCATGTTATTCCTTTTTCACCAACCATTTCCCTAAAAGCAACATCGTCAATATGTTCCTTCGAAGTGGTGGCCTCAGCAAGTGAAGATAGTTGTTATACCTCTGCACAACGAGCAGTAACAGGTTGATAGGACTACTATTCCTTTGGATTAAGAGAACTACCACATTCAGAAGTTCACTCCTCTACAATATGAGTAGAAATAGGTGGAGAGACATGATCTTCCTCAGGAATGGGAGAACCAAAACATATAGAAGGTTGCTCCTCTACACTGTGAGAAACAAAAGGTTGAGAGACATGTTGTTCTTCAAGATTGGGGGCACCATAATTTAAAGAATTAATTATCAATAGAAGAGGATTAACATTTAATTAAGAGATCATAAATGCCGAAAAAAATAGAATAACATGATATAACCTGATATATATTTTGAAAAAAATATAACATGTTTATTGAAATATTTTTTTATTTTCTAAAGTCGGAAGGGATTGACCCCTCTATCAATGATCCAAATCCCTTCATTGTGGTCTCCTATACATTACAAAATGACTTCTATATTTGGATCATTGCGAAATGAATATGAATTCCCAATGAAAGGGGCATCCTTAGTAGAATTTTGATCTAACCCTTCAGTTGTTTTGGTCGATAATATTACAATTGACCACTATCAACTTGCGGGATTTGTATCATAAAATATTTGTACTGCATGTGATTCCATTATGAATAGTTCTTCATTGTACACTTCCTTACAGAAATCAGCTTTCATGAATCCCAATTCATCTATTTTAACAACAATCCTATTTTCAACCAACATGCATTGAAAAATAATAACTTTTAATTTTAAAAAATATAAATATGATATTTTTTGATGATGAAAAAGTATGAAATATTCATGTAAATTGTATTTCTTTCCTTAGTACAAGAAACATACATCACTTCAGCCATGAGTGTAACTCCACTATTTTTCATGGTATTATCATCATCATACTCATTTATATAGAAAATATAACCATTAATTACATAACCTTTGTATGATAATATATATACCCATGGTACTCCATCTAGCCATCAAATTTGTTTTAAAAATGAATCTATATTTTCATATGACTCCTTTAAAATATGGTTCAAAAACCATCCTCTAAACTGTTGATTATGTGTACTTGATATCCATCTTTAATCCCTTAATGTATTCAGATGCCTAATAATTTCACTATGGGTTTTGACATTTGGGGAAACCTCTAAAATATTATGAAAAACGTAAAAGTGTGCCTAATATTGATCTATAATATTGATTATGACAACATCTATTCTATAAATTATTTCACCCACAAGCCGCCCAGTTTGTTGATATTTTGGTAGACCAATGCTTTCCACACTGGATAGGTATTTGGTATAGAATTCAATAAATTTCTCAAAAATATATCACTCTGCAAAAAACCCTCTGTCTGATGTTGATTTTTGACATACCCTTTCAAAATATTCATATATTGTTCAATGGGGTACATCCATCTATAGTTTACAAAACCACATAATTGAATCTCTCTCACCAAGTGAACTATCAAATGAACCATAATATCAAAGAATTTTTCTGGGAAGAACATTTCTATTTCACATAATATGATGGAAATTTCTATTTAATTACAAAAAAAATTAACTGGGTATATAACTTTACAACATATATCATTGAAGAAGAAATAGAGTTTAGCTAATGTATGGTCATAATTCTTGGGAAAAGTGTAACATAAATATATAGGAATAAGATCTTGTATCAAAAAATGGAAGTCATATGATTTCATAACATTTAAATTTAAATAGGTCATTAACATGACATTCATGATATAGGATTAATTCCCCTCTAAAAAATTTATATCAATCAAGATGATGGAAAACTGGTATATCTCCATCCGGGAAAGTGTGTCTATAGCTGGAGGAAAAAAATTCTATTTTCACCCTTCCCTGGTTCCTATATTTCTCGTATTCCCATGTCAACCATGTCAGACCTAGACTTAATTACATCCTTTCTTTTCACGGCTGCATTAAGAAACTTCTTGATGACACTATCACATAAATTTTTTTCAACATGAAAAATATTAAGAAATTGTCGGACGTATAGAAAATTCTAGTACGGTAATTAAAAAACAAATCTCTTATTCTAATTGGTTTTTGTATGGTTTTTCGAAAATAGTTTACCCAAATCAGTGTCCACATATTTTTCATTCTCAAACAGTTGATCACCTATTAGTGGAGATGGTGTTGTATGTTCTTCTAAACATCCATCAAATGTTGTTTCCAAGATCGATACTTATGTTATTAGGTTAGAAATTTGTGATGTTCTAGAAACATGGTTCTCAATTAATACTTTTACCTAATTGAATTTGAACCTTGTTCGCAGATAATAAAACCATCAGATCCTTTAATTCTATATCCTAACAAATTTCCCTAAGCATGAAATTCATTTATTGTCCCGTAAAACGTGGATTTCAACGTGGAATCTTTATTTTCTTTAAGTATCGTACTATATAAAACCTGAATCCTGTAATAATTTCCAATCCTCGTTCAATGGATCCAAATAATCATCAATATCATTACCCAGTTGTTTTTTCCTAATATATGAATATATAAAAATATGTGATTTTTTCATGTATAACCACGATGGCAAGTCATAATTTACCAACATATCTAGCCATGTATGGTGAGTGTTGTACTGAAACCCAAACGGATTCACTCTGTCTATAGATAATGAAAGATAAAGTTTTCTCGTATCGTTTCCAATGTCAGGACACTCATGATAAATTCTCTTCTACTAAGGATAATCTATAAGGTGATGTAATTTCTCATCATTATTTATTTTATCTACATGCCACATAAATTTCCATGCAGTATCCTCACATCCATATATGTTCCTATACCATGGAATGATTGGAAAGTACCATAAAACATTTATAGGACAATATTCATCTTTATTGTATCCAGAAGCACCATAATTTGGGAATTCTCTAAGTGATTTGTTGTCATTGTGAGCTAATATGCAGTCATTTGGACCGGCATGTATTCTTTCAGAGATCATACCCATTAAACGTAGCATTCATTTCACATTGTATGTTTAGCTCGGGAGCTCATTATCTTTAAGGAACATTTCATTCAAGAGAGAAAGTAATTCTGTAAAACTGGTGTCACTCAATCCATTGAAAACATCAAATTATATAGCTTCAGTACGGAAAAAAATACTGTATATTTAGTGAAACCACCATACAATGTCATCTTTTCACAACATATTTACTACTCAAACAAGTTTTTGCAAACACAAAGTTCATCTTCAACAATCCTTATCATTTCCTCAATACAATCTTTATCATCACTCACATCTATAGTCATTTCATTGATCTAATATTATTCATTTTCCACTATTTTAATCAAATTAGATGATACATAAAACACAATGTTATACCACCAACTTGATACAATCTCCTTTTACCCATTTTTATTCCAACATTTATAACATCGGACAATTTCATGACAAATAAACTGTTCCTCCAACTCCCCTAGACTAAATTGTCTTGAATAAAAATAGTGTAAACACGGACAAAGGATTTGAGAAGCATCATATGCATGATATTTTCAAACTTGATTAATTCTTTCACTTTATCTTCATACACTTCTGTCAAATTATTGGAATCCATCCATTATTTATTAATTTCCATCATATTTGATTTAGTGATATTGTTATAAAACAAATTAAATACAAAAAAAATGATATAAAATTTAATCAAGGATAAATAAGAATCTATAATTTAAGTTTCTTTTTCAATTTATTTATCGAATCACAATTGAGATTCCATTTAAAAATCCAACCATTTACACAAATTCATCTATAAAATAGCAAACCCATTTCAAAATAAACGAATCATTTTCAAACACTCATTCTCAAAAACCCAATTGATTTTTTTGAATGCAGTTAAGGAATCTTCATAACCCAACAATATTAATCATTTATAATTAATGGAAACCCTAATTATTTTAAAAAGTTTGAGGTAAAACTTCAGACACCCATTGTTAAAATGAAACAAGTGTCACTAACACTTGACATGAAACCTATGTTCATACCACCTTTTAAAATAATTTTAACGATGTTTAAAAACAAGGTATGTTGACCACATATATTTTTTAAAGAAACATTTCAAAAAACATGAATCATTTTAAAATATTTGGTTACGAATTTTCAAAAATTCATAAATTCCATGGGAGGAACTATACAAATGATACATGAATAAAAAAATAACTTGCATTTTATAAATTATAAATATTTAAAAGGTTTATCATGACTCTAATGAATAAATATAATTATTCATGTATTTTACTCTCATAATACAATTGAAGAGCGAATAAGTGATAGATAAAAACAAAAGTGTCACTTGACAATGATACTTTTGACCACAGAGTCATATATTATCAATGTGGGTCACTATATTCTACTAGATGCTTTAATCATGTACTATCTAATCTTGATCCTTCCAGTATGGTAAATTAGAAAAAATGTTCCCCTTATTGAGGGAATACATTAAGTCATTGTTAAAGGACAAGAGGTTATCACACATTATCCCCTATTGGTGGTTCATTTCAATTTGTGATTAAACATATTTGAAACAACTATTTTACTATTTTACAATAACACCTCATGGAAAGAACCACTATTTCCAAATCTAGGAGAAGATTTTGGATGTTTCTCGTGTGCTTTCATAACTTTCTGGACCCATAAGAAACCACGTGACCATCATGGACTATAAATGTTCAAATCCCAACTATTAATACATCACAACATATGTTATAATCATTACCAAACACATTTATGGTTAAGGTTAGTTTTTTCATCAATATCTCATTTAGATCATAGAAGGGTCTCTCATGAACAACTGAGAAATGGAACATTACCAAATTCTTGGTTAAGGCCTTCTTAGCACTTCCAATCTGGAAGAATCCCAGTTTACCCTCTAGTAATAAAATAGAACCCCTAATAAAATTAGCATAATAATATTCTCACTTCTTGTTCCGAAGATTATTGTACAATTATTTTTCTTCGCAATGATTATTTGAAAACAACTCTAGCATATGTTTCATATGCATGTTGTCCCACATTCTTATAGTTAGTATGATATGTTCAACCTATTTCACTGAATTCTATAATTTCATAGAAGTATTTCCATTGAACACGTGGACATTCTAACACCTGTATCATGTCCAGCTAAAACCATTCAATTTTGATGAATAGTTAATGTCACCCTTACATTTCAATGAATGAATCATACATTAAAAAAAATTCAATTCAATGATTAGAATACCTTGACAAATCACCATTAAAACCCCCATGTTTAAAAAACCACAACTTCAATTAATAATTTTTGTACTACATACTATTAAACCATCCACATCAGAAAATCATTTCTTTCATAATTACCACATCTATATGATATTTCACTATATACATCCTATATAAATAAAATGAGGCTATGTCATGGAGCCTCTCGTTGTGGTTGAATTAATAAAAAAATTTAACGATTCACATCCAAAATATTTTTCATGCTTGAATACTACTTTATGGAGACTATAATATCATACATTAAAATAACTATGGCACTAAACTAATAGATGATATGATTTTCCATAGTCTATTTTCTAAAATCTTAAAAAAGGTTTTTTTAATGACATTACAATGACATGTAATTCAAAAATCCTTAACTAAACTCATATTAGTAACCTCTATAATCAAAGTGATGATAGTATCATTATAGGTCTCAAGATAATTCTTAACTCTCCAAAAATCATTCATGAAGTTTCCAATATAATGTACCCAAATACTCTAGATTATTAAAAGAAAATTTCATAAATAAAATCTCTTTTAGGTACCTTTGATGGATGAATCAACCTAAATTCTAGGACATAGAATCGTTTCTATAATAGAAACACCATACAAACAAAATAACACAATTTTAGATTTTACGAAGCATCTCTTATTCAATTCTTCTTGTTAATTAATGGTTATCATAGAAGTTGTATCATCATGGGGAATTCATTCATCATCCAAGTATATGTAAATTACTAATTGAAATAATCAAATTTTCAACAAGAACCATCCAACTTGCAATTCAATTATTGTGAAAATAAGGACCACTAATAGCCACAATTTTTAGCGAGGTGTTTAGCCTGTACAATTCACAACATCACCATCAATATCAAATTGTATTAACATGCGAACAAACCCAATTTCACATTTATATTTAATTATCCAATTCTTATCTTTGATTAGTGTGGAAAAACTATAAACTGTTTGAAAGTATGTGTAGATCCATTCAACGTGATACAAAAACAATGAGAAACCAAGGAGAATCCATATATCAATGAACCTTTTCACCACATCTGTGTACCACAGGTAAAAGTAGGATACCCACACATGGCAACCACACTAGTAGAAATGTGTGCCAATCTATTCTGCACTAGAATATAATCATAACATTGAATAAATAAGAAACTCAAGAGAAACCGTAATGTAGTTGAAAATTCTAGGGAAAGAACAATAGGAAACAAGTGAGAAAGAGAAGAAGAATGAATACGAAGGTGTGGTTTAGCATGCAGAAGAGGTGTATTTATGGTGTAGGAGAGAAACGTGGTGGAGAAATCCTTCAGTGGAGGAGAGACGTGCAACATAGGAGACGCGTGCAGCAGAGGAGGGTCACGTGGTGGAGGAGTCCTCTAGTGGAGGAGAGGTGTGTGGTGGAGTAGAGTTGTGCGGCAGATGAGAGGAGCGTGGTGCCGTCAAGGCGTGCAGTGATGGTGGGGTCATTGTGGAGGGATTCATGGCATGAGAGTATCTATTGGAGATGAGGAGGAGGATGAGGAGGCTTCGGCGGTGGCGGCGTCGGCAGGATTTGGCTTCCGCGAGAGCTTGAGGGGTGTGAGGAATGGGGAAAAAGTTAGGGTTCCTTTATAAAGCTTAGTGAAACATTTATCAACGATAGATAAAAAACACTGATAAAGGTATGTTTTATCAATACTAAAATAGAAATCAGTGATAAAATATAACTATACGAGATCTTTTTTATCACTAATATTGATATTCCTTTATCAGTGCTAAAAATGTGTTTATAAAAGGATACTTTATAGTCACTGTATTTTTATAATTGATAAAGAAAACTTTTATCAATGCTTCTAGCACTGATAATGTCCTATCATTATCAACACTGATAAATATATGACATTAATAATTTATTTATATTGTTATATATATTTATAAAATTATATATGTGATAATTATTTATTATTCCATTGTAATTATAACTATAAATAAATAAATATATTTATATTTATAAATTAATAATTAGACTAATTATAAAATTATAAGAAGTACACTTATTATATTTATAATCATATAAATATATTTTATAAATATATTAATTATATACATTGATAAGATTATTGATATATATAACAATATTCCTTCAAATTATATAATTATCTATATGACTATATATTTATTTATAATTGTAAATATAAATGAATATATATATATATATATTTAAATAATTATAAATTTATAATAAATTTATATTTATAATATTTATAATTTTATTCTGATTTTATAATTATTTAAATATGTCTGTATATATTTTCAACTATAAATATAAATATTTGTATTTATTTATCAATATTTCTATATATTTATAAATATATATATTTAATTATAAATAAAATTATATATGACAATAATAAATATATTTTTTATAAATTAATAATCATTTTAATATATATATTTATATCTTTATATTTGTAATGAATTAATATATAAATATTTTTTTGTAATTAAAAATTATAATAAATAAATATTAATTTATAGTGGCAATTATATATATAGATATATGTAATTTTAAAATTATAAGAAATATATTTACAATTATATATATTTATATATAATATATTAATTATAATTTTATAATTATTTAAATATATCTTCATTTATTTAGAATTATACTTATAACTATTTTTATTTATTTATAAATTTTCATATATATAAATATATATAATTAACATATTTACTATAATTATTTAATTCTTTAAATATATCTATATTTATAAAGGAATTATAGATATAAGTATTCGTATTTATTTATAAATATTTTTATATATTTATAAATAGATTCATTTAATTATATATTTATTAGTTTATAAGTAGAATAGTAAATATATTTATTATAAATTTATATTTAATTACATATATATATATATATAATTAAAAAAATTATATATCTATTTTTATATATTTTTATATAACTATAAATATATTTATACATATATATATGTATATTTAAAATTATAACACAGATATTTATTTTAATTTTATAATTATTTAAATATATATTGTTATAATTATAATTAAAATTAAATATATTTAAAAATTATTTATATATAATTAAAATTTAATAATTATATATATAATAAATATATTTTTTATTTTAATATATTTAATGGAATTTTATAAATATTTTTTGAAAACCAAATAGTATATATGGGTAACATGAATTAATCATATGCCTTGTAAAATATAAATAATAAAAAACGATTCATCGATGGAAAACATGAACAATAAGAAGGGTGTAATGTATAAATGAACATTTCATGATGATACATAATATATATGCATGCATGATCAATATATTTATTTACCAAATTCATTAGAAACAAATATATATTTAATAATTATAATATAAATATATATATATTAAAATTATTTATATATATTAATAATAAATAAAAATATATATTAAATATATTAAATATAACAAATATATGAAATCTAATAAATCTAATGAATAAAATGAATAATAAATTTATTTAATCTATTTAATCTAATTAATCTAATTAATCTAAGTATTTTAATTAATATAATTAATTAATCTTCTAAATATAATAAATATAAATCGAATCAATCTATTATAAATATAATAAATATAACAAATATAATAAATATATTTATCATTTAATGAAATTTATTATAATCGTATAATTATTCAAATGTATATATATTTAATTATAATATTAGAAATACTTTTCTAACAAAATTAAATATATATATATATATATATATGAATTATTAAAAATATATATATTAATTATAAACATGCATTTTTATTTAATGTATACAAAAAAAATTAATATAAAAATAATAATTTTATATAAATTACTATTCAAAACTTTTATCAGCACTAAATATAGAATTAATAAATGTACCCTTTATTTGTGCTAATATAATCACGAATAATGTAGTACTAATAAAGGTTATATTTATTATCTCTTTTAGCTAGCATTGATAACCCCCCCCCCCCCACCCCCATCAGCACTTTCTATTTAGTGCTGATAAAATGAGGTGCTTCCCTTTCCCCATTTTGTGGTATCATATTTTAATGTGAATAAAATAGTAATTTCATTTATAATATAATATAATTATGTAACATTTATTTATTTCTAACTTCTTGTTTCTTTTTTATTTTCATTATTATTTATTCATGGTGGGATCATGGTGCATTGAACGAGAACATTATGCTTAGGGAATATCTACTTCAATGACCAACAGATAGGAATAGACATTTTGAATGTGCCACATGAAGGTGAGAGAAATGATCCAATAGAGATGACAAAGACTTGTCATCAAGGATAAAAGAATCCCAAAGTTGTGGGAGGCCACCAAGGTAAAGGTATGAGATCACCATCTGGTTCCCTTCCCTCACTCTAGAGATCTACCAGGGAGGAACATACATACCAACACTTCCTAGAGGGTAAATTCTGGGGAATTCTACATCTCATCCAACCACTTCACCATCCCCAGGTCAAGAGTACACCATTCCATAAACCATTGCAATAGGAGATGTGACATTTATGAATTCTGGAGATCAAGTAGAATGACAAAACATTCTTCTCTATTTCCTTATATTTTCATGTTTTTTACAGCATGAACTCATCTATTTCTGAATTTGTTAATCCACTAAACTTAATCATGATTCTCAGATTATCTCCTTTGGGGGAATATGATGCGATGGTTTTTTTCATTCATGCATGTTTATTCTACTTGTTTTCTTCTCCCCCACCCTCTCATTCTGAATAGTCATTTTTTATAAAACATCATGAATACTGGAAAATTGATCTTGATCGAATCTAAATTCATGTTGTAATTAATATGATTATTTTTCTAAATGGTGAATCAATATTGAGATAGAGAGATGTGTATTCTGTTAAACTAGCATTTTTGACTCAATGGAATCTATTTTTTTCCTAATTGGTGATGGACTGATTCTTATAGTTGATAAATTATATTGTTTATTCTATCATCATTTTTCCGGATGATAAATCTAGTAAGATTCCTTAAATCATATCTATATTTTTAAATTATAATGAATCAAAAAGATAAATTCATTACGGAAACCGACTGGCCAATTTCCCCCTTATCATCAATTAATTGTATAATACTACCATGGTTTTTTACTACCTGTCTTTCATATCTTCACACTTGTTATCTCTCTGACAATCATAATTTGACTCACTTCAAATTTTTAACACCATCATCTACTATAGATCTTTGTTTTTGTATTTTGTTTTTTTTTTGTTCAATTGAACAACTCATCCCATCCCAGTGGTTTGATACCCTTGTTACCACTGAACTAGTAGTAATTAGGATTTATAAAAAAAATCATGGTCAATGAATAATTCATTAATAACTTTTGATTATGAATTAATTACACAGAATTTATAAATTTTCATTCCTACTTATATTCATTGTTTATGATGGTTTATTTTATAATGATGGGTTTTCATCCATATTTTTGATAGTTAATTAAATTTGGGTTACTAGGGTTTCATTAATATCATAAAATTATTATTTATTCCATGAAACAATTCATAGTACCATCCTTTAAATGATGAAATGAGAAATTGAAAATAGTAAACCATGGGGGTGGTAGTCCGCACATATAGAAGGGTGATAAATTTATTTCCAAATTAAAAAATAAAGGAACAATATGGTTATTTATTTATAAGACTATAAAAAATTACATATATATAATATTTATTTTTTAAATTCCCCCTTTATACTATAGTTTTTGGTGATTAGAGAAAAAAACATGTTTTTTCGGTGGTAGTCCACCCAAATGAACGAGTCATGTTTTCTTCTTTCATTATATAATAGAGAAAGGTGGTTTATTATTTTACCGTCATTATAATAACATAATAGTAACATAATTATGATTTGTTAATAATTTTATGATGGTCTAATCAATTTTTTGGATGAATAAGTTCACTTGATGAAATTAAAATGATGATGGAGAGATTATAAGTTTACAATTTCCTTCCTCGATTATCTTCTTTGTAAATGGATTAATCCTTTTGGGGATGATATTTTGGGTTGGAAAATAACCCATGAAGTTTTCTATGAATGTTTAGGAGAGTTTTATGAGTATTTTTTAAATTATAAGGGGGTTTTAGTGTGAGGGAAGTGACTATAAGAGTTCATAATTTTTAGGTGAAAAGGGGTGAAATTTTTTTAAATACCCAAAAATCAGCAATAATGAAATTTATCTTTCAATTAATGTGCAAAAAATAGATTAAAATTAATAAGGTAAGTGATAAGGTCTATCAGGTACCTAACAACACATTCCAATAGAAGTAAGTTTGAGATCTTCCATTTTTTTCATTTTAATTTTACCAATTTAGATTTTTCCATGGTAACCGGTTTCTAATTAAGGAAACTCATCCTTAATTCCAAAAAATAAAATAGTCCTCATGAAATAAATTGTAACAACTAATTCCTTGTTTTAAATAAATTACTTTTTATTCAATTGTTAAATATGATAAGATATAATTTTAATATAATAAATGTATAATGTATAATTATTTTATAATATAACTTATGATCTAAAATGTCAAATATTTGTTTGTAGATTTAAAATAAACCGTTTTAAAATTATAAATTCCCATAGAAAATATATATATTTTTTATAAAAAGTTTCTATGAGTTTCAAATTCAAACGTATATACTAATAATGTAATTAAAGTTAGGTCATTTTAAAAATTGATATTTTTCACTATTCTCCTAAATATCAATATTTTTAGAAAACCCAAAAAAATATATTAAACTTATATTGAGATGATTAATCAAATAATAATGTTAATGTTTTAAAATTAACATCAAAAAATTTAAATTTTTATTTTTATTTAAAAACACAAAATATAGAGAAGAAATTTTTTTGTAGGAAAATGAATCTTTTTATATTAACTATTGTTTTTTCTATAAAATACTAATTTTTTACTATTAATGTATCTTGTTATTATTCATTCATTATAAAATTATTTCATTGGAATATAATCCCTATTTAAGAAACTAATTTTTTTAATCATAATTTTAATTGAGAAGAAATAGACTTTTCAAAATAGTTAAAAATTCTTGATATATATAAACATATAAATATTTGATTACATTTTGATGTAATCTGAATTTATACATAAATTACCCCTTATAACATAAATTTAATTACTAATCATCATATAATCTCTTGGTGATGTTTCTAGTGGATGTTTAGATAGTATGGTTATTGTAATAATCCACATAAATTTGAACATCTCCCATATATTGTTTTGATTAAATCATATTTGATCAAGTAAAGTTCTAGCATGGTTCTGGGAAAACCATAGTGAATCTACCTATCATAAGAATTTTTACAATTGGAATTCATAAGTTATAATTCTATACTCATATTCCATTTTTTTACATTTTTTTCGATATGGTTACTTCAATTTATAACAGCTAATTTAATGACTATATTTTAGCTATCATTGTTAATATTCAAAATATATCAATGTTTTTCATTCTAGTTTTGAATAATATATGAAATAATCCCTTAAATATATCATTTATTTATATATAATATTCTATGAAATCTCAATTTGTTATATTCTCACCAATTAAATATGTTCAGTCCTCATAACATTAATTATTTATTACTAACAAATTTATCATAGAGAAACTGTAAGATGAAACATTATTTAATTTTATAATGATATATCATACACATATATTCAGTTATAATAAGAACAATCTAAATAATACTTTTATTAATAACCATTTGTGTTAAATACCTCTCATGGTTTGGTGTTATGACATATTTTTTTTACTTGGCTTCATAATAATACTTTTTGTGATAGATTATCATAAAATGTGTTGATACCATGAAAGGTTATTTCCTATTTTTAGGAAATATATTTCACATACACCTATCTCTCATCCCTTATGATTCATTAACATTGTGGTAAATGAGAGGAGCTGAGTTTGTACATTTAAATCAAATAAGAATTCCTCTCCTCCTCATAAGGATCATCAAAATCTTTGTTTAGAAACCTCATAACCCTTTTAAGATTAGCCTCCTATAATGCACTAACTTAGTTCCACTTCAGCTTATCCATTTCTTGTGTGACCATCCTAAAAAAATAACCAAACATCTTTTCATCCACTTGTTATAATAGTCATTACACAACCTTCTAAAAAATTACCTCCTTAATATGAGTTATCTGTTTATGGTAGACCCACCATATCAAATTTGGGTGGATCTTTATATTCCCAAATAAGGCCTTATATGATTCGAATTTTCTTCCACACATGAAACATGATCTTATGTACTTTTAATTGTTATACAAATTTTTTTAGCTCCTCCTAGCCTTAAGGTCACTAGAAGGCCTCATTTTTTCCCTAACCACAGTGTACTGTTGAACTTGTGGTATGAAAGACGGGTTTTATTCTACATCTACCATGGGTATTGTAACACCCCA
This sequence comes from Viscum album, assembly GCA_963277665.1. Classification (NCBI taxonomy): domain Eukaryota; kingdom Viridiplantae; phylum Streptophyta; class Magnoliopsida; order Santalales; family Viscaceae; genus Viscum; species Viscum album. Next base: position 1,280,037,597 of record OY728127.1, read on the forward strand.
GGTAAATAAAGAATATGACATTTTCATATTTATCTATATTTTTGAATAAAATATTAAAATTACTTTAAAGGGAATTCTATGCTCGAGGGCGTACCCAATACACATCAACGAGTTTCTTTGAAATCTTACATTGCACACTAATAATAAAATAATATTATTTTAAAAGTTAGTTAACACCTAGCCATTGTAATGGAAGGAATTACCGGAACTAACTAAAAAATCATTATATATGTTTGTCAAATATTTTTACTTTTATCCAATAAATGTTGCAGGCTTAAAATGCAAATAAATCCAATTTTAAGCATAAATCATCTAATATTCTTTAAATGGTCGATTAACCTCCTTTTGATGGAGAACCATTTTTAAATATACTTTTGAAAATTTAATATGTTGTATTTGAAAAAACAAAATCTTTCTTTAGAATCTGGACATCAAAATTTACTTTTTGTAAAATTTTGTTATTTTTCCGATAAAGATCATTTTTATTGAAAATGTTGCATTTTGATTCAAACCCTATTTTTAATCTGATTTATTTATATGGATATATTATATTTTTAATTTATATTAGAGTGTATTTAGAATATATTCTTAACATTTAATTTAATGGTTCTCATTGGAAAAAATTTCACATTGAAATTGGACTTAAACTAGTGTCAATCTTTTAATAGATATTGTTTCTTAAAAACACGCTATTTGTTTTGACAGCGGGAATTAATTATTAAATTAATTTATGCAACATATATGTTTTGAATTTTTTAAAATAGGCATCATTTTTGAATTCAGAATATCAAATATAGCTTCGGGTTAATTTTTGGTATTTTTCTGAAAAACTTCAATTTTTTATGAATAGTGAAACCACTAAGTAGTAGTTTAAAAACTGATTTTTCGTTTAAATGAAACTTTACCACATATTTCATTTGAATTTAAAAAATCCGACATACATGGTTTTCATTAGTATGTAAAATGTGGTTCAATGGGAATAAAATTATTTTTTGGTGAATAGTAACTTTTATGTTTTTAATCGCGATTAGAGGTAATTAGTGTAATTTAAGGTTAAAATAATGTTTTAATAATATGAAATGACCTAGAAACATGTCCTAACCTCATTGGATGTGTCATGGACGTCCAAGAAAATCCATGGGTCACCTTGGGGACCCCATGGAGCCACTTTGGTTGGAAAATGACATAAATAACTTTTTATTTAAAGATAAAATAAAAATGACAGAAGCATGAGTTGTTTTACTAAAAAAATTAACTGGGGTAATACAAGTCATATTATTTACTATAAATATTCATTATAAATCTAAAAAGATTTCCTACATTATGATATTTTTTTATAATTTTTAGACATTAAATAAATTAAATTATTTATTACATCATGATGATGCAGCGATTACCTCATTAATAAAGGATTTAAATAAAATGAAAAGATAATGTTAAAACTATAACTTAAACTTGTCAAAGACATATTGGATGAGTATATTTAGAACCCTTACCACATTATACACTAAATACATCAATGTGGGACCTTTGAAATCCGAAACTCATTTGAAAATAATGTAACATTTTGTAACTTTCCAAGAGTGCCCCTCCTCTCCTCTTATAAAAGGCCCTCACCTCTACCACCTTACCAACACTTCTCAAGCATTTGGCTCAGCCAACCCCTGCTCATTTTGTCTGTCCACATCCCTATATTACTCCTATAATCCTCACTTTGGGAAAAATTCATCCCAAGGAAGTCTTTGAGCTCAAATCAAAGAGAGATACCCGATTTTAAGTTAATTCCTTCACTTGTGTTCTTTTGTTTTATTTTTCTTCTCCAACCCCATACTCTTTTTATTCATTTCTTTTGTAACAAATAAAGTATCTTCAATATACTAGGATGTTTTTATAAGAATTATTCGAGCAACACTTACACACACCTACATCTAATGGCTAAAGAACATATTGTTTCTGTGGATGGTGAATTTCTGCCCCACGAAACAATGATTGTTCAATATTCTTTTAACACCCTTAAAGGTGGCCATTAATATGTCACTATATTTATATATGATATATAATATTTTTATGTCTTACTTAATCTTCTGTATTTTTCATTTAGGGCATACCTTTATTGTTTCCATTATGGTTAAACGTGATATCTTCATTTTTGGAAGTGCGGACTACCGCCCCCTCAAAGTGATTTGATTCGTTAATACCATATGTGGTACGTATAAAGGATAGATTTAATGATATTATATATGATACCATAATTGAATTATAATACTTTTATGTATAATTATGTTTTAATTCCATTAAATAAGAAATAGAAATGGAAGTAGCGTTCATGCGTACGTACGGCTTACCGTCTCCATGAACGGTGCATTTCATTTCTTACCTCTAAATGTTATGTAATATTATAAATTCATGTGTATAATGGATATATATTATATATATGATATCTACATAATTAATATAATTCTGGATATAATATATATTTTACCACATGAACAACTTGTAATTATAAAGAGTTTATTTTCGACTCAAGTAGCAATGATATACAAAACGACCATTATTAACTTAAATAATTACATAGTGTTCATAGCATGGTAGTAAGTGATATAAAAGGAATAATGAACTTGAAAAAGGTTCTTAATAAAGTAGAAATTAACTCATTTTTATTATTCAGGAGGTTAAAGAACGATAGAGTCAAGTCGGACCCGAGGTAAGGGATCCTACCTCTCTCTTTCTTTTTAAGTACTCTCATTTATGTCATTTCTTTTAAGATCATATTTCTTATGTTTTGGGTTGTTATTTTATATTACTAATTCTTTAATTTTTATGTTCATATAATGAGAGACCCTATTTGATCTCATAAATCCATTTTTGGAAGTTTTAATTGGCGTCGTTAGGCTGCTGAAATTTCATAAGGGAATTTTTATCTCACTTTGTGTTTTCGTGAGATTCATGCTACATTTGCCAATATTTCCTTTTGATTGGTGTATTTATTGTCCATTATTGTACTATTTTTGTAAAATAATTTCTTTTATGAGTATTTACATCAATGTTTCATAGTCCTTCTTTCATGGGGTGTACATTTCGAAAGTTACCCAAATCGGTAAGGGAACCTTTCACCCTCCTCTTTTTAAAAGACTTATTTGGTTATGTATTTTAATTTTCATCTTATTATGTGGGGATATGTTCTTATATATCATTATTTACATAAATTTTATGTCCAATTGATGAGATACCATTTATCTCTCTCATCAACTCTTTTTCAAAAAATTGATGTGACGTCGTTAGTCAGTCAAGGGAACTTCTTTACCCAATTTCGATTTCTTTGGGTTCAACATGTAGTTATTGAATATGTCATCTTTTGAATTTGTGTGAATGACCTTTTAGTATTTTACACATAATATCCACTTATATTGGGTGTATTTATATTTGTCTCACATAATTATGAGATTGATTTATCATTAATTTAAGGATACTATCTTTATAATGGATTTCATCTCAATTTACATTTCCATTGAGACTTCATTGTTGTTATGCACCAATTCACTCTTATACAGTGTATATACTGTCATTTGGAATATTATATAATGAATCCCTTTATTCTCAAGTTATTATAAAGTTTTCATTAAATTTTATTCCTCAATTATTGTATTCAAGTGTCTCTCATTTTGTTAAAAATTCTTTAAATAAAATATCGTTTTAAATGTTTTAATGATTTAATCTTATATATATTTCTCATTAATATACATGATTTAAAAATGGTTCTAAGGATTTATTTATAGGGATATTAATGGTTTAATATTTTAAAAACTTCAACGTGGTATGTGACACTTTGATTTAAAAATCTCTTTATTAAATGTTTTAAATTGTTTTGAAAATGGTTTTTAGAATGGATTCATTATTTCATTATATTAAGATGTTATATTGTTATTGAAATGTGTGAATGTTATCTTTCCTTTATGCTTAAGTTATGTTCTATGATTATGTTATGGTTCTTGGGCATTGTTATGAATACGGGTGTTTCGGTGATAAACTAAGGGCGGGTGAGCCCGATATAGCTCTCCAATGAATTGGGTAACATGAAGGAGTTAAACGTTATGGTTTCTCCAAAGAGATTTAGGGAATATACTATGATGGGTATTCCAAACGTAACCAAGAGGGTTACTCCCTACGTAAGAATGTTATGAATTCCTCAAGTTACCTTTATGTCTTATGATTTCTATGATTTATTCATGATTTTATGAGGTATGTTAAAGTGATTATATTTTATCGGTAATGTATGATTTCATTCTTATGTATATATGTACTCATGTTTCCTTTCCCTACTTTTTATAACCCTTACTAAGATTTTTATGCTCATCCCTAGTTTTTGAAATATTTTTCACAGGTCAAGTGAATGGTACAAGATATGATGATAGTGTCAAGGAAGTGTCAAGAAAGAATCCATGTTTTATTTTAAATATGTTTCCATTGATGGGAAAAATGAATACTATATTTTATGTAACCACTTTGTTTAAATGTGGAATGTAATGCATGTTTTATGATCTAATTATCTAAAACTAGAAACCTGAAAAGATCCTCAATGTGTAATCTTGTAATAACTGAAGTTTAAGTAAGGATTAAGGCTGGGTCTTTATAGTTGGTATCAAAGGTCGGTTTAGATAACTTTAGAGGATAGATTTTTGTTTATGAAAAGGTGAAAAGTTGTGTATAACCACAATGGTTAGTATATTAGACGGAGTCATCTTTTTTTTTGAAATTTATAATAAGTTTGAGATTACATGGATAAGTATATCTTGGAGTTTATCCTCCTCTTTTTTATTTGATGATTTTACTGATATACTCACACTAACCTTTTTGGTTTTAGTAAATCGTTGGATCTAGAATGCACCAAAGTAACAGTGGATTTAAAGAAAACTGTGACGGTTTTATGAAAGAAAAACTGAATGATATGGGAGATGCAATGAGAACTCTTGTGGTTATCATCAGCCAACTATCTGGAGTCATGATTGACCACCTGAACCTTAGTGATTTTTATAAGGCATCGTGTATGCGAGAAACAAATCCCTATGGAAGTACCGTTAATAATCATAAAGGTAATCATGTTCAAAAACCTATGTGTAAAATATATGGAAAGAAACACATAGGAAAATGTTTCAAAGGGACAGAAAGATGATATAGATGTGGAAATGAAGGTCATAAAGCAAGAACCTTCCATGGAAAAAGGAAGCATCTAGTTGACTCTAGGAAAGGTAAAGATGTTCTTTCTGAAGGATCAATTGAATGTTTTAATTGTGGTGTACATGTTCATTATGCAAACACATGTCCTAAAAAGAAGTTTCGGGAATGGGGTCACCAAGATCATACAAATATTCATTTACCAATACCTAATGACATTCCGATTGAGTATGAAGAAACTAAAAATGAAGAATGAAAGGTATGGATTATTTCTTAACATATGTTTTCCTATTATTTGAACTTAGGCTATGATTCAAGATTTTTTTTGTAGGAAAGAAGTATTTCAGAATAAGTTAAAAAGGAATGGCTAATGCATCATGAAGAATGTTGAATGAGTAAGAAGTCAACATATAAGGGATTTAAGAGTTATGGAAGATTTTAGGATGGTGAAATTCTTAGATGTATTAAGTCTCTTTTGATGATGGGGTTACATTAGAAGACTTTTTATAGTAACCCTCATGTTTGATATACAAAAATTTTATTCAAGGAATAATTATCCTTTCTTTGTGGATATAGTTATAAATAACCATTTGGGTTTATATGATCCTTCAATTTGAGGCAATTACTGGTTAATAAATTTTGGGATGCAAAATGGAAGTTATCAGATAACCTTTGTGGTTAAAATATGTTATGGTTATTTTTGATTAATTTATCTCTTTTTGAGGAATGTTATAAAATTATATATTTTTTGAAAAGGGAAAACACGCAGACCATGTGTCAACCCGTCATGTCGGACGAAGCTGCAAGAATCGAACCCACAACCAAAGTGCAACTGGTATTTATCGCCAACCACTGGACTACGTGAAGTCCCTGGTTTGTTTGAATGATTCTTTTTATTTAGATGATTTTATGAATTAAGAGTAAGTTGTTTTTTTTTATTAATGGAAATGATTAACCTATCATGGAGGATATGTGATTAGGTTAATTACTTTTTAGTATGAGACTTTAAGAGTGACTGATGTTATTTTGGAGAAAAATGTTAAAATTTATCTTAAGAGACTTTGTGATTAAATCCTTCAGAGAATTGGGTTTCAATCTTAGTTTGGTTTACATTGTAGAGTTTTATGGATAGATTTTTATTTAATGGTCTTTGTTAAACATTGGGTTTTAGTTTTGGTTAAGGTATAAAGAAATGGAAAGTATATAGTTCTCTTTAGTGGATTGGGTGATTCTCTAGAAGTTGATTATAGCTCTCTTAATGTGAACTAGTCATCCTAAATACTCGTATTTTAGAGAAAATATGAGTTCATGTAAGAAATATAGTAAAATTTGAAAGTAAACATGAAAATTAAGTATGCTTCCTTATGTTTTTGTTAAGCTCATAAATAAATTCCTTAATGAAAAGTAAATTAAAACAAAAATGTTTTCGGTTAATTTTTTCTATTGGGGAATCAAATACCGTTTAACCCATCACAAGTTTGTGATTTTCTTGTTGTTAACTTTCTCCAAGACATGTTTACTATCACTCTCCATCAGAACATGACCATTTGTTTTTTTTCCTCCATATCCATATTTTCATTCATGGAATTGTAGGATGGGTTAACTCGGGTGACATTTTTACTTCTCTCCCATTCTTTTAAAGTGATAGTTTTACTGACTCTTGTTTCGATGTGGGATTTTCAATGAAGCTTCCAAACCCAATTTTAAAATTACGAGGACACAATTCCCAAAAGGGGGAAGGATGTAACACCCCAGGTAAATAAATAATATGACATTTTCATATTTATCCATATTTTTGAATAAAATATTAATATTACATTAAAGGGAATTCTATGCTCGATGGCATACCCAATACGCAACAACGAGTTTCTTTGAAATCTTATGTTTCACACTAATAATAAAATAATATTATTTTAAAAGGTAGTTAACGCCTAGCCGTTGTAATGGAGGGAATGAATGGAACTAACAACAAAATTATTATATATGGTTTTCAAATATTGTTACTTTTATCCAATAAATGTTGGAGGCTTAAAATGCAAATGAATCCAATTTTAAGAATAAATCATCTAATATTCTTTAAAAGGTCGATTAATTGACTTTTGATTGAGAACCCTTTTTAAATATACTTTTGACAATTTTATATGTTGTATTTGACAAAATAAAATCTTTCTTTATAATCTGGACATCAAAATTTACTTTGTGTAAAATTTTGTTATTTTTCCGATATAGATCATTTTTATTGAAAAGGTTGCATTTTAATTCAAAAAATCCTTTTAAGATGATTTATTTATATAGATAGATTATATTTTTAATTTAGATTAGATTGTATTTAGAATATATTTTTACCATTTAATCAAATGGCGGTCATTGGAATTAATTTCACTTTGAAATTGGACTTAAACTAGTGTCAATCTTTTAATATATATTGTTTATTAAAACAAGCTATTTGTTTTGACAAGAGGAATTAATTATTAAATTAATTAATGAAATATATATGTTTTTAATTTTTTAAAATAGGAATCATTTTTGAATTCAGAATATCAAATACAGCTTAGGGCGAATTTTTGGTATTTTTCTGAAAAACTTCAATTTTTGATGAATAGTGAAACCACTGAGTAGTAGTTTAAAAACTGATTTTTCATTTAAATGAAACTTTAGCACTTCTGTGATTTGAATTTAAAAAATCCGACATACATGGTTGTCATTAGGATGTAAAATTTGGTTCAATGGGATTAAAATAATTTTTTGGTGAATAGTAAGTTTTAAGTTTTTAATCGCGATTAGAGGTAATTGGTCTAATTTAAGGTAAAAATAATGTTTTAATAATATGAAATGACCTAGAAACATGTCCTACCCTCATTTAATGTGTGATGGCCGACCAAGAAAATCCATGGGTAAACTTGGGGAACTCATGGAGCAACTTTGATTGGAAAATGACATAAAAACTTTGTTTAAAAGATAAAATAAAAATGTCAGAAGCATGAGTCGTTTTACTAAAACAATTTTTAAATGGGGTAATACAAGTCATATTTTTTACTATAAATAATCATTAGAAATATAAAAATATTTCCCATATCATTATATTTTTTTTATAATTTTTAGACATTAAATAAATTAAATTATTTATGACATCATGATGATGGAGTGATTACCTCATTAATAAAGGATTTAAATAAAATGAAAAGATAATGTTAAAACTATAACATAAACTTGTCAAAGACCTATTGGATGAGTATATTTCGAACCCTTACCACCTTATCCTCTAAATACATCAATGTGGGGCCTTTAAAATCTGAAACTCATTTGAAAATAAAGTTACATTTTGTAACTTTCCAAGAGTGCCCCTCCTCCCCTCTAATAAAAGGCCCCCACCTCTACCACCTTACCCAAACCTCTCAGGCCTTTGGCTCGGCCAAACCCTGGTCATTTTGTCTCTCCAAATCCCTATCTTAATCCTAGAAGCCTCACTTTGGTCATAAGTCTTCCCAAGGAAGCCTTTGAGCTCAAATCAAAGAGAGATACCCGATTTTAAGGTAATGTCTTCACTTGTGTTCTTTTGTTTTATTTTGCTTCTCCAACCCCCTAAACTATTTTTATTCCTTTATTTTGTAAAAAATCCAGTATCTTCAATATACTAGTATGTTTTTATAATAATTATTATATCTAAACTTACACACACCTAAATCTAATGGTTAAAGAACATACTATTTCTGTGGATGGTGAATTTCTGCCTCACGAAACGATGATTGTTCAATATTCTTTTAAGACCCTCAAATGTGGCCATTAAGATGTCACTATATTTATATATGATATATAGTATTTTTATTTTTTTATTAAGATTCTTTATTGTTCATTTATGTAATACCTTTATGGTTTCCATTATGGTTAAACGGGATATCTTCATTTTAGGAAGTGCGGACTACCGCCCCCTCAAAGTGATTTGATTCGTTAATACCATATGTGGTACGTATAAAGGATAGATTTAATGATATTATATATGATAACATACTTTAATTATAATACTATTATGTATAATTGTGTTTTAATTCCATTAAATAAGAAAGAGAAATGGAAGTAGCGTTCATGCGTACGTACGGCTTACCGTCTCCATGAACGGTGCATTTCATTTCTTACCTCTAAATGTTATGTAATATTATAAATGAATGTATATAATGGATATATATGATATATATGATATCTAAATAATGAATATAATTCTGTATATAATATATATTTTACCACATGAATAACTTGTAATTATAAAGAGTTTATTTTCGACTCCAGTAGCAATGATCTACAAAACAACCATTATTAACTTAAATAATTAAATAGTGTTCATAGCATGGTAGTAAGTGATATAAAAGGAATAATGAGCTTGAAAAAGGTTCTTAAGCAAGTATAAATTAACTCAAGTTTATTATTCAGGAGGTTAAAGAATGATCGAGTCAAGTCGGACCCGAGGTAAGGGATCCTACCTCTCTCTTTCTTTTTAAGTACTCTCTTTTATGTCATTTCTTTTCAGATCATATTTATTATTTTTGGGGATGTTATTTTATATTCATAATTCTTTAATTTTTATGTTCATATTATGAGAGACCCTATTTGATCTCATAAATGCATTTTTGGAAGTTTTAATTGGTGCCGTTAGGCTGCCGAAATTCCATAAGGGGCTTTTTATCTCACTTTGTGTTTTCGTGAGATTCATGCTACATTTGCCAATATTTCCTTTTTAGTGGTGTATGTTCTGTCCATTATTATACTCTTTGTGTAACATACTTTATTTTATGAGTATTTACATCAATTTTGTATAGTACTTTTTCATGGGGTGTACGTTTCGAAAGTTACCCAAATCGGTAAGGGAACCTTTCACCCTCCACTTTTTAAAATACTTCTTTTTTATGCCTTTTAATTTTCATATTATTATGTGGGGATATGTTCTTATATATCCTTATTTCCCTAAATTTTATGTCCAAGTGATGAGATACCCTTTATCTCTTTAATCAACTCTTTTTCTAAAATTTTATGTGACGTCGTTAGGCTGTCAAGGGAACTTCTTAACCCAATTTCGATTTCTTTGGGTTAAACATGTAGTTATTGAATATGTCATCCTTTGAATATGTGTGAATGACCACTGATTATTTTACAATTAATATCCACTTATATTGGTTGTGTTTATATTTTTCGTACATAATTATGAGATTGATTTATCATTAATTTAAGGATACCATCTTTATAATGGATTTCATCTCAATTTACATTTCCATTGAGACTTCATTGTTGTTATGCACAAATTCAATCTTATTTGGTGTAAATACTGTCATTTAGAATATTATATCATGAATCCCTTTATTCTCGTGATATTATAAAGTTTTGATTAAATGTTATTCCTCAATTATTTTATTCAATTGTCTCTCATTTTGTTAAAAACCCTTTAACTAAAATATTGTTTTAAATGTTTTAATGATTTACTATTATAAATATTTCTCATTAATATCCATGTTTTCAAAATGGTTTTAAGGATTTATTTATATGGATATTAATGGTTTAAAATTTTTAAATCTTCAATGTGGTATGGGGCACTTTGATTTAAAAATCTATTTATTAAATGTTTTAAATGGTTTTGAAAATGGTTTTTAGAATGGATTCATTATTTCAATATCTTAAAATGTTATATTGTTATTGCAACATGGGAATGTTATCTTTCCTTTATGCTTAAGTTATGTGCTATGATAATGTTATAGTTATTTGGAATTGTTATGAAGATGTGTGTTTCCGTGATAAACTAAGGGCGGGTGAGCCCTATATAGCTCTCCAATGCATTTGGTAACACTATGGAGTTAAACGTTAATGTTTCTCTGAAGAGATTTAGGAAATATACTGTGATCGGTATTCCAAACGTAACCAAGAGGGTTACTCCCTATGTAAGAATGTTATGAATTCCTCAATTTATCTTTATTTCTTATTATTTATATGATTTATTCATGATTTTATGAGGTATGTTAAAGTGCTTATGTTTTATGGGTAAAGTATGATTTCATTCTTATGTATATATGTACTCATGTTTCCTTTCCATTCTTTTTATAACCCTTACTGTGATTTTTATGCTCATCCCAAGTTTTTGAAATGTTTTTCATAGGTCAAGGGAATGGTACATGATATGATGATAGTGTCAAGGAAGTGTCAAGAAAGAATCCATGTTTTATTTAAAATATGTTCTCGTTGATGGGAAAAATGAATACTGTCTTTTATGTAACCACTTTGTTAAAATATGGAATGTAATGAAAGTTTTATGATCTAATTCTCTAAAACTATAAACCTAAAAAGATCCTCAATGTGTAATCTTGTAATTACTCAAGATTAAGTAAGGTTTAAGGCTGGGGCTTTATAGGTATGGTGATTTAAAATTATTTGGAAGCATCGTGACCTGCATCTGTTAGTAGTAAATTGTTGCATAATGATAGAGATGATATATTTCTATCTTTCTATATTAAATTGACATTATTTACTCTATATTGATGATTCTAATTGTTTTATCTAGACCCATGGTTTTTTTTAAAATTAATTTAATTAAATTAATGTAACGATGATTAGTAAATATTGAATATTTTTTGAAATAGATAATCCATTATCAGATTCATTTCAAATTCATATGTTACCTATATCAAGATTAATATTCCCAAAAACATAAACATAGAAATGGATGCATTATATAATATGATGTTGTGTTTGATAAACAAAACAACATGGTGGTAAAAATAAAAATAATTATACGTAACATATGGTGGCTATAATAAAGACCCAACATTTATAATTGTGGTGAATAGAATTTAGTTATGAAAACTTATGTCACACCAGGGTTTTTCCTTTAGCCTCAAACCTAGCTCTGGGCATGTTTTAGTTGTTTTACTTATGAACCGTGTGTGATTTGTTTGAGGTTTCATGATAACTTTTTCAAATTTTTGTTTTAACATCGGTTTAAATTTTTAATTTTCATAAAATTTTCTGGTTTTACATTGGTGAGAAGGCAACGCATGGTACTGAAAGCCGTGCAGTCAACCTGTGTACCTTTGCAGTCACCTCTTGAATGCCTAGAGACCACCACACAGTACGCACATAGTTTCATGATCCATGTGGGGTGACTGAACTATCACCATGAATTATAAATAATTAATGCATTAAAATGAGAGTAATATAAAATAAAAGTAAATTTAAAAAAATAAGTGATTAAATAAAACAAAACTAAGTGAAATGTAATTTAAATAATTGTTATTATTATTTTTATTGAGACTTTTTTTATTATTATTTTTCATATTAATAATATTAATGTTATCTTTAATATTATTAATCTTATAATTTTTAGTGTTAATAATTAATTTTTTATTATACTTATAATATTGTTATAATTATAATAATTATTATTGTATTCAATAAGTTGGTTTAATTTTTTTAGTGATTATTTCCCTCTTTACCCCTCCCCCTGATTCCTCCACACACCACCCCTATCCCACTCAATATGCCTTATGTGACCCTCCCCCAACCCGATTGTGCGCATCCTCCATATACACCACCACCATCTGGATATCATCTCTCCAGTGAGCTCCAGAAAGCTCCCACTCTAGTAGCCCATCACTCCCTCATGTGCAACCCCTGATTGTGCCCCAATTTCTCAGGTTCCCCCAACTAGTTAACTACCTTTTATATCATTTTCACCACTCTCTTAATTCCTTTCTTTTCACGATCATCCTCCAATGTCACACGTCGCTTCCCCTCTCCCTCTATCGTGGGTTCAGTCTCCCTTCAGGTATGCTTTCCGCTTCTACTTCCTTAGTGATTTGGTTTTCATTTATTAGGGGTTTGGTTTTGGGGTTTATATCTTGACCCTTTTGTTTTTTGTGTAGTTTTTTAGGATTCTTCACGAGTCTACTGAGGTTCGGCTAGGGTTTGGTGGAGGTGTGAATGGGTTTCACACCATTTTTCCAAAAGGTTCTTAGTCTTATGTAGGGAATTCCATGAATAAAAAATATTTGACAAATTTTTTATGCTTTCATTATTATTTTGGTAGGTTTATAACTTATGTGTGTGGTGAAAAATTGGTTTTTGGAATGTTTTTATCATCATTTGGTTTGGAAATAATTATTTTTCATTGTTTAAGTAAGCATGGTGTGTATGAAAAGTTTTTCCCCCCAATTTATAGTGTTTTATAATTTTTTTAGTTAATTAATTCAACTATATAAGTGGTGTGAATTATGTTTTGGCATGGTTATGATGTGTCGTTGTTTTTAAAATGGCATCTTTTTTTTGAACCGGGTGTGGTTTTAGTAAAAACCATTATTACACCATTGTTAATATTTTATAATTAGTTCTGATGGTTTAATAAATTTTTAAACTTGTGAGAAAGAGGTATTTGATATTATTAATCATTTATTTAATTTTATAAGTTTCATTTTTACATGGAATTAGGTTTTTTTAATGAGTAAAATCATATTTTTTCACTTCTTAATGTGGTGTAAATTGTGAAATTCGTTTATTAAGCTATGTATGAGCTATAAATTGTGTTTTGACATAGCTATGATGTGTGGAAAATTTTTAAAGATTTTTTTAGGTTTATATTTGGAATATAATCATTTTGGGTGGTCATCTAATTTTTTTATAAATTATTACAATGGTTTGATGAATTATTTAAAAGGGCATGATATATATTTTGAAAAAAAAATTGACATGTGTTAGATTTAATAATTGATTTTTTTGTTTAAATAGTGAATTTTGATATGTTATGCTTGGTTTGGAAGATGAATTATGTAAGTGGTATCATGTGACATGAGAAATTTGATTGAGAAAAAAAAAGGGAAGCTCGGGTATCGATGTAGGAAGACTAGGACTAGTATGCTAGTGATTCAGTAGTGGATGTGGCCCGACATCACATTGAGGGATTAATGATGATAACAGTAACTGAACTATGATGATGATTGGGGACCACTATGAAATTTGGTTTTCCCCTCCTAGTGGCTCATTCATGAGAAGGTTATGGGTTGTGTTTAATAATTCATCAAGATACATTATACCTAGGGCCCCAATGTTATCTAGTTCTAAGGGGTATTTCCCTTGGCTAGTGCTCATTGATTATAATGCATCAACATTAAACATATAGTATCTTGTTTTTGAAATTTTAAAATCAATTTGTTTCATATTTAAATTTTCACCTCTTTGAAAATGTTTTTTTATAGTTTCATTCCTCAACATTGTTTTCTATTTAATGTTATACTCTTTATAAGATGATTTTTTCTGAATTTATTTTCAATAAAATTGTTCTAGAATTTTAATTCATTATAAAGCTTGAATTTTTTAATTGATATTTAATTATTTTAATGTAATATTTTAACTAGGTGGAATTCTACTGGGATTTGGATCACACCTTTCATACACTTTTGGGTTTATTTAGACCTTATTGTCTCTTTGTTTCTGGATAAGGCAAGATGAGTAGTGTTAGGAGATTTTTTTTGTTGGATTTGGTTTTGGATCTTAGTGGTGGTGTCTTTAGGATTTTTCATCTCTTGTTTCATGTATTATTGGGGTGTTGTTTCAGTTTCCATTTGTGTCATATCCCTTTTGGGTCTTGTTTAGCTATAAAATAAAAATATGAAAATAATTAAAGGTGCATTTGGTTAAATTTTCCACATATGGTTTTTTAGTTTTTTTTCCTTTAATGATGGTAAATTTGGGTAAATCGTTCCCAAATCATTTCATTTGTTATCCAGAAACTTATGTCATCCTATGAGGACCCTTCATGCCTTACAATGAACTGATTCAGGTGAAAGTTTCAGGGTCGACCTAGGTTGGTTCATGGAAAATGGTTTCAGAGCAGGTCATGCTCTTTTGAGTCTTGTTCCATGGGTAATAGTCTTCGTAGACTGGATCTAGGACTTTTAGGAATTGATGTTATGGTTACAAATAGTGCTCATGGCCAGTACATGTCATGGTATGACTTCAGTTACCAGGGGAAGTCGGGTTCCATCTGTGTTCTTTTTCCCTTGTGGTTTCTTGATATTTGGGAAATAAAATGGGAGTTGGGTCAATGGTCTCAATGATCTCGCAAGTCCTGGAAAGTCATGTGAAATCAAAGACATTGACCTAGAATTATCTTAGTGATGGTGGAGTGATTGGAGTATGGCCACAAACTATATGTTCAAGTCACCCACCGATGCTAGTTTCCACTTACATCATTCCATGTCTCTTTGTTGTGGAATTGAGGAAATTTAATTATTAAGGTAAAATGATTGGGTTTGGGGGAGGTGGAAAGTGAATTTTCAGAATTTTTCAAAAAGTATGTTTTAGAAATGTGAAACTTATAAAATTATTTTAATTATATTAGTGGAGTTTATCGAGGGTATATTTTTATAAATAAATTTTTTGGTTTATCAGATGTCGGACGATTGGAAGGAAATGAAATGTCATTTTCAAAAGGGGTTTTGGAATCTTATTTTAAATGAGAATAGTTATTTTTTAATTAAATGGTTGGGAATAAGTGAGGTTTCTTGGGTAGTTTAATTTTATTAAAAATGAAATGTTTTAAATTCATGAGTACGGTTTGAAATGTGTGGGTTCAATTTTTATGACCTTGTTTTTACCGCATGTGACCTCATGCATGGGTATATATGCGATCCGAAAAAGTTCGATGGAATGACTGGATGAGTTTTTTGATGGACATGACATGGTTCTTAGTGTGGCATGGTAATATGAGTGTGTGAGGCCCATGAACCACCATTGGTGATTTTGAAACCCACCAACCTTGTTTATTTTCAAAAAATAATTTTTTTAAGGGATTTTTTTTGTATTTTAAAAACCAATGATTTTGTGGTGTGTCTTTTTTATTTTTGGAATGATGTTTGTGAGGTGTTTCGAGCTAATAATTATTTATGATTGAATTGTGTCTTGAGTTTGAGTTCTTATTGGTATGTTGGTCAAAAAATGTGATGATATTGGATTATTTTGAATAGGAGTTTGGGAATCCCTTTCATTCTTTCCCTCGGTACGTTTAGTGCTTGATTATGGTATGTCTTGGAAATTAGACCAGTTTGATTGGGTTCATGGTTTTGTTCCTTAACTAGTATAGGCCCCCCTTAAATGATTGATGTATATTCGAAATGTGGCCATGAGTGATCCACTGATAGGTGACCCTCTAGTTGATCAATGTAATGACTTCCTTCAGTTATGTCCTTCTCTATTATTTTTGGTTGAGTGGATGCTTTTTGTAGAGGAAGAGTGGTCATGGAATGTTGAAAGATACCTTAGTTCGAAATGTTTCCAGAGTCGTCAAAGGAAATTTTTTACTTCGTCGTGTCTGAAGACCCTATTTGAGATGGAGAAGGGAATTCCATTGAGTAAAGGTGAAAGTATTCTAGGTTATTGGTGTTGGTTGTGTTGTAAGGGGCATTGGCCCTCTTGTTTGGTTCAAATAATCAAAGGTTCGTGTTGGGATGGTATTATGGAAAATACTATTTGATGTTGAAAGGGGTGATGTTCATGCATCTTATATGCCTCTATATTGGTGAAAGTTATATGTGGGAGTGAGTAGTTTGCGAGAGGTGTTGTGTTAAGTTGAGGTTACTGGATTATGGTGTAGTTTTTAGTTTTCCCAGTAGGAAGAAGTTTTTGTCAAGAGTTCTTCAGTGCATCACTGCGAGGAAGGGGAGGTTTCAACAATCAGATCTCCAGCCATAGGTCTTAGAGTAAAGCTAGATAATAGTTAGGAGGCCTCGATGGTTGTAAGGTATCATGATTCAGTGTCTGTTTTTAGTTTGGAAACAAATAAATTTTAAGATTTCTGTGAACTCATTGCATTATAAATGGTCTCATTGACTGGAGGGGTTGTGAGGATCATATTTATTTTATTAGAACGATGTGACGTCTTATGTGTGTTTTAGAGTTTATGAGGTTAGGCCCTTGCATTGGGGTGTTAGTTTATACGAGAAAGACATAGGATGGCTCATGTTGGGCTCTCTATGTCGGTGCATGCCAGTCAGTTAGCTAGTTAGTCATTATGGTGGGGAGCCCACTAAGTCCTCTCCATGTCAATAATGTTATTTCATCCCTTCTATTGGTTTGGAGGCTAGTATTCTCATTCAGATCTTTACATCCCCTATCCCCTCTCTTTTGAAAACTTCAGGTTCGATGCAAGCTCATCAGTATTGTGAATTCATGTTGTGGTAGTCGTATTGAGTTAATTTTTTGATTCTTGTAAAATGCAAGAGCCTCTTTGGAAATTTTTAGGGTGATTTTTCCCGAGATATTGAAATGTTCATGAGGAGAGTTGAAATATTTTTATTATCAACTAGAGGTGTCTTCACTTTTGGGACTGATCATTACTTGGTGAGGAGTCCATTTTAGGTCTTCCAAGTTTATTTTGCAGGTTCCTTTTCTTTATCGATAGTGTTCTTAATTCTCCCTCTTGTTGTTTTCAGGAACCAATTTGATCTAAGAGGGTGAACCAGTTCTATTTTCAGGTAAATATTAGGATATATTTCCTAGGGATGAAAGAATTTATAGTGCGGAAAATGGTAAAACTTGGATTTTTATTCATTGGACTTAGGCAAGGTTTAGTTTTGATTGTTTTTCTCTGGAACTCGGTGTGACTGGTTTGAGGTTTCAGGATTACATTATCAGTGTTCTTGTTTGAAACCAGTTTAAATTTTCTAATTTTATAAAATTTACAGGTTTTTTGGTCAGTGTGTAGGCACCAAATTGTAGCAGAAGCCATGTGGTCAACCCCTGTACTCATGTAGTCTCTTCTTTAATGGGAATATACTACTTCACATTCTTTTCATGTTCACCTGAGTGTTGTTGGGTAACTACGCGGTCTCCCTGCATTAAAAATAATTAATGTGTTAAAATTTTCATAAAATAAAATAATAAATAAATGTAATCGAATGAGTGACTAAATAAAATAAAATAAGTGATATGGAAATTAAATAATAAGTATTATAATAATGTTGTTGTTGTTGTTATTATGAGTGTTATTATTATTATTATTATTATTAATGTCATCATTAATATTATTAATCTTATAATTTTTTTATCAAGAATTAAATTTTTATGAAGATAATAATATTGATACAAGTATTATTATAATTAATATTGTATTTATTATGTGGTTTTATATTTTTTAGGGATTATTTACCCATATCCCCTCCCCTATCTTCCTCCATGCAGCATCCCTATCCCCCTATCTGTGCCTTGAGAAACCCCCTCATGGTGTGCCTCCTCCCTACACAACACCACCTTTCATCATCCTTACCTTTGTCGAGCTCCCCCTCTGGTCACCCCTCTCTCCCTCATGCACACCTCCTACTCATGCCCTAGTCTCTCACACACCCTTCATTGGCATCCCATATTTTCTGGTGTTCGCACCACACTATGATATCCTTTCTTTTCAAGGATGGCCTCTGAGGTCACTCTATGCTCCCCCTCTCCCTTCATCGTGGGTTTGATCTCCCTCCGGGAAAGGTTTTAGAAACTCTTTCCATAGGGTTTTGGTTTCTAGTATTTAGGGTTTTTTTTAGTTTGATCTTGATCTATTGGTTTCAGTCATGTTGTTCAGTGTTTGTCATAGGTTTCTTGAGTTGAGGCTAGGTTTTTGTTGAGGTGTGAATGGGTTTCACACCATATTTTTTGAAGTTTTTTTGGTATGAGGTAGGTGATTCTATGCTAACATTCTTTGATAAATTTATTATGATTGATTTATTGTTTTTGTATGTGTATGATTTATGTGTGTGGTGAGAAATTGGTTTTCAGAAAGTTTTTATGAAAATTCAGTTGGGAAACGATTATTTTTCCTTATTAAAGTAATTATGGTGTGAGTGAAAAGTTTGTTTCAACAATTGATAGCATTTTATAATTTTTTTAATTAATTTATATAATTTTATAAATGGTTTGACTTTTGTTTTGACATAGTTACGATGTGCGGTTGGTTTTGAAGTGGAATCTTTTTTTGATACTTGGTGTCTTTTTTGTTAAAACATTTTTTCACCATTGTGTAGATTTTATAAATTTTCAATATGATTTATTAAATATTTCATGTGGTATGAAATTGGTACATTAAATTCTTAAGAATGTGTTTAATTCTAAAATTTTCATTTTTAAATGGAATTAGGCATTTATCAGTTTTAAACCTATATTACATCACTTGGTAGTGTTGTTTAAATCGGGTAATTGGTTCATTAAAATATGTGTGAGATGGAAGTTGTGTTTTGACATAGCTTTGATGTGTGCATAATTTTTAAGGAGGGTTTCAAGTGAAATTTTTATTTAAATGAATTTGTGGTGTTCATTAAATTTATTTATAAATTGTTAAACAAGGTTGAAAAATTATTTAAAAGGGTGTGAATCATATTTGGAAAATGTTTTGATGTGCATTTTTTTCAAAAAAAAAAAATTTATGTGCAAATAGTGTATTTTGATATATTATGCTTGGTGTGGTGGATTAATTGTGTATATGGCATTATGTGACATGTGAAATTTGATTGAGAACAAAAAGGGCAGCTCATGTATCTACGTGTATAGACTAAGACTAGTATACTAGTGATTCCGTGGTGATTGTGGCTCATCTTCACATAGTGGGATTGACGTTGACAACACTAACTAAACTATGGTGATGATTCAGGGCCACTAGGATTTTAGGGCTTCCCCACCTGGTGGCTTGTGCATGAGAAGGTAATTGGTTATTTTTACTATTTATATGAGATATGATGTACCTAGTGCCCCCACAGTTTACTAGTGCCTAAGGGTATTTCCCATTAAAGTTGTCAATGATTATATTACACCAACCGTAGACATATGGTATGTTGTTTTGGTAATTTTAAAATAAATTTTATTTCCTATCTAATTTTGAACATATTTGAAACTATTTTTTTAATTTTTTAATTCATTGAAACTGTTTTCAATTTTATTTGTGTACTCCATCTAAGTTGTTTGGTCGTAAAGTTATTTTCACTAAAATTTTCTAGAATTTTATTTTAATATAAATATTTCATGATTTATTTGTAATTTAATGTTTAGTGAATGGAATCTTTAATCTTGGTGGAATCCTACTGGGCTTTGGCCCACACCCTGCATACACCTTTGGGTGTATGCAGACCCTATTGTGTATTCATTTTAGGTAAAGGTAGCACGTATAGAATTCAATGATTGGTTTTCTAGTGTATTTGGATTCAGATATTGTTGGTGGTGAATTAAGGATATTGATCCTATTATTTTATAGAGTATGGGGTGTTTGTTTAGTCTCCCTTTGTGCCATATCCCTTTCCGGGTCTTTTTAGTTGTAAACTGAAAACCTAAAAATTATTAAATGTGTGTTTGGTAAAATTATTAAGATTTGTATTTTTAGTTATTATTAGTCATTTTCGTATGTTAAATTCGGGTAAATCATTCCCAAAGCATTTCATTTGATACTCGAGCGCTTGTGCTAGCCTGTGGGGATTGGGTACACCCTTCGGGCCTTTCCTCAAACCAATTTGCGGTCAACCCAAGTAGCTTCTTTACAATATGTGTCATTGGTTTTTATTGAACAAGCTGTAACTTTTTTCACATAGTTGTGGTGGGTTTTCACAATAATCATCCTTATCATCCTTGGTATTAAGATCATAACATTTATAATTTCCATTTTTTTCATATATAATGAATAGTTCCATTGGTGGTTATTTTTCGAATGCACTTTTTCACTCCAATCATTCCAACCAGACTATTTATTTTCTTGTAGTAGTTTGATGCTCAATGAATCCATATTCTAGGAGTAAAATATAATCTGATCCTTTTGAGAAAAATCCCTTGTTGATTCTACCCATATTTTTGAAATATAGTTTGTTGGATATTCCTTCTTTAATTGTATTCATTTCACAAAATTCCATTAGTCTCTATCCTTATCTTATTTGGTGAACTCAATATTCAAACTATTATAACATTTTTAATTAAAATTCCTGATATTTGGTTTCAAATAAACACTATATTTACCTTCCCATCTCTCATTATGTGGAGGTTTTCATTGTACGATCACTACATTTCCCATATTACCCATTATTAACTCAGTTTATTTTGGTTTGATCCATCAATAAAACTAAAAGGTGTTAAAATGAGCGATGAAAATTTAACTTTATTTGGAAATTATCAGAATGAATAATATAATAGGGATTTAACATAAAAAATCATACCCTATTTTAAAATCGAATTATATTTTAATTATAGTAGTTCATCATATATCAATATTTTTTTATCCTATATTAATTTAAGTTGGTTTATATTATACTTATAAAAAATCCCTCAATGTATCTTGAAAACCAATACTTCATAGTGGTTAGTAAAGAAAAAATGATCATCTAAATAATATAACTAGGGAGTTTCAAAATATATATGAATTTAGGACTCTATTTCATGCCCCAGGTAATGATTGAGTTAGTACCCAACACACCCTTTTCATTATTACTACCACATGTTATATTTTTCCCATATCCGACATACACATTTTGTATATTGACATGGATGTATTCCATGGCATATAACATATTGAATAACTTAGGTATTCTTTAGAAAAACATTCAATACTCGGAATCATCTATTGGGTATTAAAAAGGTTATATACCCCTAATACAAATGGTAACTATACTAAGTTTCCAAAAAACTAATATTTTCATCTTATACCAACTAAAGAAACCAAACCAAAAAATAAATTCAATAATACATTAATTTAATTCATTAAGAAATAAATCTCACAAAGAGTCACAGAACCTGGGGAATAAAAGGAATAGTTTTTTGAATATTATCTATGTGAAGAAGTTATTTTGTATAATATTAACCTATAATCCATAATTGTACTACTATAGACCCTTTTATGCATATTAAATTTTATAATAATCTTCATAACCTAGGGTATGGAAACATAATAATGGATTATACCCAGATGATGAATAAGATAAAACATATCTTATTATATTAGATACTGAATATGAATTTGAGAATGAAGAAGAAAAAAATATCGCAATAAAAGGTTGTAAGTGCTTGTATGATAATCATATGACATGAGAGGGAAATATAAGATAATAAAAATATGATTAAAAATGTATAATATATCTGATGTGGCTTAAAATACTTATTAATAATCCAAAAACAAGTGAGAAAATATAGAGGTGTGGCATACTTTAAAAAATAAGTCAGGATCATGAAAACAAGAAATATCATATAAATGAGAGGAATCCTTTAATTTTTTGATCAATTTATAAACAAATTGGAAATGCATTGAAACTAAAATCATTGAAAAAACTTTCTGATTATAGCCATTTTTCCCATTCCTATGTGAAAAAACTCATTATGTCCATGACAAAAAATCTGATAAAATACATTATTCCAATTCCCATGTCAAAAATATCATTATTTTCATGAATTACATTCTAATGATATATGAACTTAAACCAATGCATTGGAGAGTAATATAGGACACTATCTGTAATCATATATACATATATCTGCCACATAAAATAAAATGTAATCATTTTTTAATGAACCCAAGGAAAACAAATGGATTTCTTAATATTTTCAAAAGAATAACAAGACGTAAACATAATGAATCATAGGATATAAAAAATATCATTGTCCAAGAATAATTATATCACAATATTGTATAGTGTATAGTCAATACCTCACATCATGAGAGAGAAACTTGGAAGAAAAATTGATGTGAAAAATGATTTCAGAATATATTTTAAACACTGTTATAAATCAGTAAGAGAAGAATAACTTTGAAAAAAAATTATAAGGGAAATAAGAGACATGAAAAATTATTATTAATATATCAGAATAAATTACCCTTTAATAACACAAAAATAATGATAATAATTTTCCATTGGTAAATAATTATAAGAAATTCCTTTATTAATATGTTTAAGTAGTTTTGAAGAAACCGCACTTCTAAGATATGTTAAAAGAAATTAATTTCATAAAAGGAATAATTTAATGTTTTATTAATATATAGGAACTTCCAAATTTGGAATTTATTGAATATACTTATTTTGATAGGAAAAACAAGATAATGGAATAACATATTCATTGGTATGAATGGGTGTCGTTTTATATGAGTGATATACATTAAATTTAGAGAATAATTTATAAAAGAAATTGTTATTGATGAGGATATCTATTTTCACAATATAACATTAAGACATACCATATAAAATATGATAATGGTTGGATAAAAGGAAATATTAATATTATCTTCATGTCAAAATGTCTGTGACCTAAGGAATTATAAATTGAGTCGTTGAAACCCTTAAATGATTGTAAGGAAAGAATCAAAGGATATTGAGTGTAAGATCATGAAAAACATTAAAAACCAAATAATTGAAGATATATTCATATGTCAAATAGTTTTTTCATTTAATACATTATATAAAGTTAACAATAAAAAACAAATACCATGGAGTTGAAAATTTGACAAAGAAACCTTTATGTGAATTCTTTATTACTTGATCACACTCAAATAGATATTATAACAAACATAAATATATTAATAAATAATTTATTAACCATATACATAGATAAATTTATTTTCAATTTCCATTTATAATTATTATCTACATGTATATTAGTTAGTTTTTACTTACTTTCCAACATCAGGTGTTTATGATTTTTAAACATCCATAAGTGCAGTGATCATAATCATTATTATTGAAATTTTTTAATATAACAATTAATTAGTGTCAAAATTATCAATTAATTATAATAATTTATGATTTTTTATATTCCCAACATGAATTTTTTATTCTTTATGCATGAAGATAAAATCGATAACATGCATGTTTCAATAACTCTTGATGAGGAAATATAGTTTTCCTAATTTAAATGTTTAATAATAATTTCACTATTATATAAATATGAATGAATAATTTTTTTATTTATATCATAACATATCAGTAATTACATTCTCATTTTCCTTCATGATGTTAATTCGTACCATTATTGAAGTAGGATGTCCAACCAACCCAAACATGAGCATGCCATTATTAATGACTGATTAAGTGGTGGTTTAGTTTTAATATAATTATAAAAAACATATTTAAAATAATTATTGTTTAATATGGTGATATATAATAATTATAATAAATTATGATAATAAAGGATAAGTACGAAATGATTATATAATATGAATAATTTTTTTCATGCTTAGTTTTTATTTTTGGGATAATTAATTCTATAATGATTTTGATCTTTCACCTTTTTAATATTTACTTTAATTAATATTAAAAAACATTATTCATATAATAAAAATAATATATATACTTTAAATATATTCTTTTAACAAAACAGGTATTTCCACATTAAAAAACATAATACATCAATGCATTGAAGCGATAATCAACACAAACACAAGGGTATTGATTTTTTTATAATAATAAAGAAGTGGCCAATAAAATTAATTATTTAAGGATCTTAAACATGAAATATATATCATATATATTTATTAAATGGACCATTAATACAATACATGTTAGGTGATGAAGTAAAAACACATTTATTGATGGAGGTGGTAATCCCCATACAAGCATGATTTACTTTTTTGTTTTCCTTAATTGAAAATGGTAAGATGGATTTTGATTTTACCATATTTATAATGAAGAAGAATAATAATTATACTTTATTTATCATTTAAATATTTTTTATGTTAATTTCATGAAGAATAAGTCCACATGATGAAATATTAATGAGGATGGGGCAGTTTGAAGTTTATACCTCACTTTATGGATTATCTCCTTTGAAATGTAATTTATCCCTTAAAAAGTGATGTTTTGATAAGAAAAATCCTATTAATTGAGTATCGAAATGTGTAGAAGGGGCTTGGATAGAGTTTCCTCCAATCATAGGGGGTTTTTTAGGATATATCTGTAGTAGAGTCTCCAATTTTTATGTGAAAATGGTTTTAATTTACATTAATACCCAATAATTCTCAATAATGGGAAGTAAATTTAAATAAAAGTGGGCAAAAAAGTTATGTATAATGGGTAGTATAAGTGATAATTTCAATAAAATAGTCAAACATACTTTCCCAAGCATATTTTAAGCATCTCTGTGTCCATATACTGTTAGATTTTTTACTTTTTACCATTTTATCATTTATCGTAGAAACATGTTTTTACATAAGGTAAGATATCCATTACAACAAAAAATTAAAAGGTATGTTTATATTATTTTGAAATACTAATTAATAATCAAAAATACAAATAATTTCATTAAATATTTTAAAATGATAACAAATAATTTTCAATTACTAATTGTATAATGTATTAAAAACAAAATTTCAATAATATATATATTTTTAAAAAATTTAATATATGTGATTTCAATTTAATAAAAATATTTTTATTACTATAAATTAACTACAAGAATACTTGTCTTGCCCTAGATAATGGTTTCACAAGTTTCCAATTCATAAATTTATTCTAATAATTTCATAAAAGGCATGTTATTTGTAAAATATTATTTTTAACTACTCAACTAAATATAAATATTTTTAGAAAAATTAAAAAATTCATCTTAAAGTGAAATTTTCATTATAAATCAAGTAATGAACATAATTTTCCCAAATTCACATCCAAATTTTTTTATTTAATATATTTATCTAAAAATATAAAATATAGTGAACTCTTGTTTTTATAAGAAAACAACATTTGGTATATTTACTATATATTCCTTATAAATTAATAATTCATATGGTATTAATATATATTGTTTTCTTTTCAATAAATTTAAATATATATTCTTGAAATAAAATTCAAAATTTTGAAATATATATTTATAAGCATAAATTGAATTAAGAAAAAAATAATTCTGAAAATGTAAAAGAACTAATCATATATATATATATATATATATGAATATTTTATCATGTATTTATATAATAAAAAAAATATACATACATAACACCTTATGAACTCCACATACGAATTTAACAATAGAGAAGCTCATGTTATTGTTTCTATGGGTGATTTAGTTTGCATGGAATTTTTTACAATCTCTATAAGCTTGGACTTATCCCACATAAATTTTTTCATAAATCATAATTTCTTGAGTTTGTCTTGGGACTAGTCCTAGGAGAACTTTTGTAAGGAACTCCCCTTTACATGGTTAATAAAATGAGCTTTATATGGAAGAATTCAACATTAATAATCATTTTCATCTTACTTTCTATATTTATTTGTGATATGGTTTTTTCAATTTAATCCATTTAATTTAATAACTACGTTTTAACGGTCATATTTAATATTCAAAATGTATCATGTTTTTTATTTAGTTTGTTGTTGAATATGAAATATTATATTTAACATAGTATTTATTTCTTGATAATACACTTGGAAATCATGGGTATATCCAACGTCTCTTTCATACATATGGGGTGAAGTAGCAACAACTAAGACCTCATATAAAACTTGTGTGGGAACAAGTATCCTTTTCAAGAAACATATCATCTAAAATATTGGTGTCCAGTATCAAAATGGAAATATTTTGGTGAGGGTAATAAATACAACATCATAAAATACCAAATATCATATTATAGTCAATATCAACTACCCCATAATATCTCTTCCATAGTAATAACACCCACCTCATAATATCTCTTACAACATATCATTGGGGGACAATAAGAACCAATTAGTATCCTATATCACTTTAATCATAAGGTTCAACCTTTCATTGGATCCCATCATATTTATTATAGTTTGGCCTCTAAAGGACACAACCTACATTCATCATGACATGTATATGTTATATCATTACTATTTTCTCTACACGAACCATGCATGGGGTCCTCATAAGGTAGGGGAACCCACTATATTTTCCAAGGATATTTGATAGTATGTAAACTATATATAGTATACTCTATATAATTTCCAACTATAGGGTCAAATAACATCACTAAGAGGGATTACAATTCATAAACATCACCTTGATTGTATTATGAACCCACTAGTCTTATTGGAATTTCAACACCAAAATCACTCATGTGTGGTGGAAAAAATATCATCACACCTAAATGTTTTCAAAAATGGTCCAACCATACCCAACCTACACATAATATATCATAGGGTATACCCCCTTGGGTTCTCACATTCTAGTTGGTGAGGAATATTTGTTTAAATCTATAGTTAACTACCGCAAGGGCTAAGAGTTCTCTCATAGTTCCATCATATCTATCCCAAAACAATCATTCTTAGTACAATAATATCCTCTATATGGGGTTGAATAAGGGATCCTATACCAAGATCCCCTATGTCCATTCAGAAATTATTCTCCCTTTTAGGGGACTTGTAAATAATGTAAATTATTTATGATCAATCTATTGATGTTCAGTGTATGTGTCGCCAAATTAGTATTGAGGATTCATCATGGCCCAAAATACTATTTATATCCTTATAAGGGTTAATTGAAATAATTTATTTTGAAATTTAAGGTCAACAACCCAAAAATTGTGAGACCAGATATCAACATTATATAAAAATCAAAATAAATATACCTAAGTATATGTTCAAGGGACCACCTACCACATATGGAGTTTTCTCCATTTAAAAATACTTTTCCATCATCCAATGAGCCCGTAGCCAAGTGGTAAGGGCTCCTACATGGAATCCAAGAGACCCAGGATCAAAATCAGGTGGGGAAAATTTTATGGGGTACAGTAGTAGTACTGTAGTAGGTGATGTATTAGGTATTGTAGTAGTCGGAACTATTCACCTTATTTGGGATTTTGGGCCACCGGTTTGGGCCTACGGGTCTCAAGGGCCTTCAGGTCATCATGGCCTTCGGGCCATAGGGACTTTGGTCCATAGATACCCTAGAGTAGCCCAGTTCACATAGATTAGACCCCATAGAGGATCAAAGGAACAAGAGTAGCAGTCACCAGAAGTAGAGCTAACCGGATTTGAAGAATGAGAGGGTATGAAAACTGTCATAGGGACTAGGCACCATGCATCTTTGTGTGGGGCAATACTAGTCGGTCATCAATGTAAGGTTGGGAGCAAGGAGATCAATTATGCAGAAGTTGGGGAGGAGCAGTTCTAGTGGTTTGGGCCTATGGGTCATGTATTGGGCATATATTCCTTGGGGCCATCAGGTCATTTATTGCGGGTCAAGACAGGCATTGTGCATTAGGCCTATGGGTCATGGATGGGTTCCCCTTAAACCCTTAAAAGGGGGATTATCTGTAATAAAAATAAAAAATAAGGCCTTTGGGCCATTCTATAGACTATGATTTCCCATCACCACCTAAGGTCATCTAATCCCGTCCATGTTTTTAACATCACCCAAGATCCTTTGTCAATCCAAAAAATTATATTTAATTCATTATATCAATTTAAAATTAATTTTTATACTTAACTTAATTTGTAATAATTTCATAAAAATCCAAATTAGTGGAATAAAAGATAAGAAACCATGATTAATGGGTGAAATAGGCTCCAAACATTCACCTGATCTTAATCAATGCAAATACCATAGTTCAATTGCCCAGTTTAGCAACCAATCTCATACAATTTATCAAAAAACCCATAAAAATACTTAGTGAATCAAAATACTAACCAAATGGTGATCAATAGTGTACAATCATCCTCTCAAGTAAAAAATTTATTTATACTTAGTAAAATCCCTAACATGCTCACTTTATTCCACCATGCTCTAGTAGGATCAGAACTAAAAATATAGCACAAATCACACCAAATACATAAGTGATTATGATAAAAAACAATTTAATATTATGGGTGAACATACCATAAACCATCATAAAATTTCAGCAATTAATAATTGGGATCAATGGGTTACCCATAGAGTATGATAAGGGAGAGGAACATAAAAAATGACACCTCCCTTTTGAATTGTTCGACATAGAACCTAAGGGGGGTTATCAAAAAATTACCTGTTAACCACTGTTAAAAACTAGTTTTGGGGCCTTATAATGAAATTACACTCCGTGATAGTGACTAGAGAACACCACAAAGGAGATTTTACCCCCATTTATACTTCCACCATGGGTTGAAACCGAAATTCACTAAGTAGTAGGATTCAACCTCTATTTACCACTATTGTGGTGATACCCCTAACCCTTATTGTGACGTCCATATAGGATAAGAACATCCAATTCCTATAAATCTTCTAGTGTGTAATATTTATAGATCATATAATAATTTCTCGTTCTCTCAAATCATGACGAATCCTCTATGAACCCTTAATTGGAAAAATTCCCATGACATTAAATTTTAGTGAGATAAATTACCTATAACCAAAAATAGAAAAGTGGGGGTTACCCCATACTCACTTTCACACTCACTCAGGCTCATGATATAGCTCATGAACCTTGATCCACATCAAAATACATCTTATTTAGATGTTAAAACACTCAAAATTTTGATAATAATATCTATTATCAAAACATACCCTACTATTAGACTATAATTTAAATTCACTCTAAAGTTTTCAATTGGGAATGACATAGAGTTTTAAAATTCTTATCTAAAAATTTTCTAGAAATAAATTTTTTATTTATTTTTATAACATATTTAAAAAAATAAAATTATAGAACTAATATACTTGGTAGGCATAGATCATATGATAAAATAATAAATGAAACTACTCATTTCCCATTTCCAACACTTAGAAATATTATTTAATTTTGAAACACCATCTTATTTCAAAATATATTTTTATTAGAACAAATTTATGATGTTTAATTGGTATATTGTAACCCTATGTTAGAATTAGATAAATTTATTTCAAAAATATTCACATTCATATAATCTTAAGGATTATGTTTTAGAATAATTCTCAAACGTATACACCAATATAGAATTTTATTAATGGTAATAATTATAATATGACTAAAAATAATAATCATGATACATTTCATAATATACAACATATATATTACTATTGATGTGTATCATGTTTTACATATTTTCATGAAGGACTTTTGATTACTATACTCACATTAAAATTTATAACCCCATATATCCTATACGTCTAGTGAGAATACATACATATTTCACTAAATATTGGGTCTCTTTTTTGTTTACCATAACATTTATCTATATAGGTAGACCATTTTCTTATCCATTTCATAGATGATACTTGGATAGTTTTATAGAAAACTCAAATCCCAATTCACCATATGAATTATCCATTCTTTATTCCTCTCGAAACCTAATCCTATTTTGATCACCCATCTTAGTGAAAAGAAAATAATTCAATTGAATATTAGAATCATTTTTATATTATTGTTACCCATTTATATCATTCATTGCATATTAAAAACCATTTAAAACTTTCTTTATAATTACAAACCCATTTGGGAGGACAAGGTTTTGAAATTCATTCAATTTTGAAGGAATATCATACTTGTTATTTTAGAGGTCTTCCTAGTCTCAATATGATCATATGAATCCTATGGATATCAAGAATAAAAATTACATCAAATAAAATATTTTCATATCATGAAATCCCAATATATATATTGAAACTAGTGATTATGTTTTGAAATCCTTAATCATTCTTCAAAATTTATAAATTTTTACCATATTAATGTGTTACTGATTTGAAAAAATAAAATTTTTGTTACTACCATAACAATATATTGAAAATAAAATTTCCTATATCCAAAATATTCATAAATATATGGTAAATGAAACCCTTCTATTAAAAAAATAAAATTATATGAAATAAAAAATTCCCATAAGAGTAATTGTGTGCAAAAGATACCCAATCAGCACATTTTTATGTAGATAATAAGCACCCAAGATATTAGTCAATCTATTTAAAAGTAACTATAACTATGGTTAAATACAATGGAGTGGTCTTAATTACATAATTATTAAAACAAATAATACATATAAATGGTAATAATCTTATAAATTCAATTTCATAAACAAATAAAAGAACCAAAGATTATTTAATATAAAATAAATTATTATTTTTTCATATCTACAGTGTAACCCATATATGAATGGTATGAGAGTTTATATAATGTAATTTAAAAATTAAGTTAATAAAATAACAAAATATTAATAATAAAATCAATTTGTAGACATCAGTATAAAATATAATTTTTATGAATAAATACATAATTTAAAAATACAATATCATTCTCAATATCTTAAGAAAATAAAAATAACCAAATGAATTTTTACATGGACTAGAGACACACGGATTTTGTATGGTCCCTTTGGATGCCAACTAATGAAGGTTTTTAAAGATAAAATTATTATATTTTTAATCTCATGAATTTCCACCATGATATAGTTTAATTGTGAAACGAATTTTATATGGTACATAGATCAAATTGAAATGTAAAAATGAATATCTACACTAATTTTATATTGTATAGTCTCACTAATAGCCTTGAAAAGTTAATATTCACAATGATATAATAGTTCCCTGTAGTGCTCCATTAAATGATGTAATTTTAATCTAACCACATCCAGGTGATGTTGAGAATGATGCTCTATTTTATTATTATAACACCCATGGTGTTTTATATTAAAAAAAATTATATTTTCCATGTAAATATTTTCATACTATGATGTGGTGACTTGATAATATGGTTTTTATGAACAAAAATATTTTATACCATGACTTGGTCTTAAAATATTGTCAATGGTCCAAGAAAAACACCCAAAATAGTTTTTAAATATTGAATACACATAACTAATTTATCACTTTTAATAAATATAGATCCATTGATGGGTATTGTGTGAAATAAATATTCCCTTAATTATTAGATAGAAATATAAATCTCATGATAAGATAAGTTTTTGGTCAATTAAATTTGATAAAATTAGAAAACCATAAAAACCTCACAATTAATGTTGTGGATCTTTTCTTCTATTGAGTTTTATACAAATCCCTTAGTATTAACGAAGAGGATTTTACTTCCAAAGGCATCCAATATCCACTAAAATCATCAAAAAAGTTTCTTGTATCTCTTATCCACAATGTTTCACTATACCACCTCCATTAAATAAAATGTATAAAATAAAAATAATTATAGTATCACCGAATAAAGATCTATCTATTGTGTCTTAAAGGATATTCAAAATAATGTATTTTATAAGGATCCTTCTTCAAATAAGGTTCAACATGATTTTTACCAATTTATAAATAATAATAAGGATGACCCCTATAGATTGCACCTCATTGACAATATAACTCTATAACACCACTAACAGTCAATAAGTTATCTATAAATAAATTTATATAATGTCCATAGTCTATAGAATTTGAAAACATCATTGGTAGAGTCATCAAAATGATATCCCATGTAATTACACAAAGTCACTATGACATGTTATATATGAGAATTATAAAATAGAGACTACAAAGTGGTGACTTTAACCACATAGAAGTCTCAGATTTAGCATATAAAATTCAATAACTATGGTATAACCACATCATTACCAGATGAACACATAACCACCTTCTCATAAAATCATCACCACCTCATCATATCAACATCAAATCACCACACATTGTATAGATGAAATATAGAGTGATATAAGGAGTATTCATCCATTTTTATTATTGAAATCTTGGATATTTAGGGTATACCGACAACCTAAAACCATTTATGGGCCCCAGAAATGTTATCTAAATTTGGTGGTGGTTTGTATGGAATAATAAAACTATAATGGATTTATATATAAAAGAAAAATACAAACCAAAGGTTAAACATCCTATCTCAACTCCTATAAAACCAAAACTCATGCCACATCACTATAATATCACAAAAATTATCTAATTAAACCTCCAAACATAGAAGAATCCTACATTATAATTATAAAACACAACAAAACAATCAAATATCTTCTCACCATTTCACATATATTACCAATAACAATTTCATTATTTACTAAACACAATTAGTAACATTGATCATTTATGTTCCAAAACCTATTATTCTTATATAAACCACTGACCATTTAAAATATGTATCATCAATCATATTTATTTACAAAATAATTGTTTCACCACTTTAATTATGGTTAGTTAAACACAAAATTTATCCCTCATAAAATCATTCCCCTTCAACTTATTTATTTTATTTAATAATTTCTATCATAATTAAATATTCC
The DNA here is from genome assembly GCA_963277665.1 of Viscum album. Lineage (NCBI taxonomy): Eukaryota > Viridiplantae > Streptophyta > Magnoliopsida > Santalales > Viscaceae > Viscum > Viscum album. The sequence continues at coordinate 1,280,070,914 of OY728127.1, forward strand.
AAGCTAAATAAAATTCCCCTACCTCAAAACCTCTAAAAACTACCTCACAAAATCTCTCATCAACACCTATTAATCTAATTATAATAAAAAACAACATGATTTACCATACATGGAATAATCAATAATATTATCAGAAAAAACAATATATCCTTATTGTTCACAAATCATCTATCATCAATTAACACATTATCATCATTACAACATCAATTCCAATATTTTAATACATAATATCAGTATGATATTTAAAACATTGAATTAGTTAATGATCATTCAAAACTTCAATTGAGACACATAATCAGACTATCATTATAGTGCAATGTCAATCAATAACATGTAACTAACATTAAAAAATAAAACATGGTCAACATTATACATATTAATTTAAATATAATAGTTATATTAATTAGGCTAATCTTACCTCTTCATATTAAAAAAACTAAATCATGGTTAATCCACATTTACTAAAAAATAAAAGTAAGTGATTTTTAATCCCCTACCATGAAAGATGATTTAATAATAAAATGAAAATAGAAAAGGGGATAACTAAGATGAAACACTAATAATCTCATAACATCCATTCCAAAATCCAAAACACCTAATTTTAAATTAAATCATTACTACACTAAAAAATAAATTAAAACAAAAATGTTTACCATATCCTTCTCGAGGAGGAAAAAATAAATAATAAAAGAAGAGGAGATAAGATTAACGTGGATCATATAGTCTTGTTCACATTAATCCAAGGGTATAAAGGACAACTAAGATATCAAACACCAAAAAAATAGGACTCCAATGTTCCTAGTGATTATGAAATGGTAATATAATCTATCCAAATGAGATGTATGCCTCTAATTTATCATTAAAACTTGAGTGACTTCACCATGACATTGTGACCTCTCTGAATAAGATGCCACTGAGGGTGCTCCGAGCTCAGTGGGCCACATGGCCTTATGCACATCTCCCCAAATTCTAGAGTCTTCAAACTAGTAGTAATATCCTAGGCTGTGTTTGTTGGGAGACTATATTTTTATTACCAGAGTTTGTAGTAGCCCAAAAATGAAAGTAACAGTAGGTAAATAGTAGAAATATTAATAACATCAAGAAACATAGTATAAGTATAGATAATGATATTAATAACTGAATCCACTAAAATAAATGATGTTGATAAAGGTCATGTTACTAGAAAACTAGAAAACATTGAAATAAGGAAACAAGCATAAAATGTTCAAAAAATGTGTAAAATGAAATCAAAAGACTATCCAAAGAATCCTGATCTCTAACTCGGTTATCTAATATCAAGATCTCTCTTAAATAGAAATTAGTTGACTGTCCAAATCATTCCAATTCCCTTTATCAACAACCACATAGTTAGGGTTTTCATGTTTAATAAATGTGCCCATATAGTGTGTGATATAAATTTCAGTAGGCCACCACCAACTATTTCTATAACATCCACCAATGTAATATAAAATTCAAATGTTTGAAATAATGAATATATAATGTAAAAAAGTCCAGTAATGTAAATACTCATGTACCTGCTTTAGCCCTTGGCAGGTTTCTAAACTTGTTACAAGTTCATTAAATAATTAAATTATAGTTTATATACATGTGGCATGGAAATAATAGGGAAGGATAAAAGTTGTAACAAGGTAAACATTAATTATATTTAATAATAAACTACAGGGTTATAACCAAAGCAACGTAGACCTCAATGGATTCCAAATCTGTAATAAATACAGCTTAGAAAGTGTTAATAGTGTAATACATGAATTATTATACAAGACATTCCATAATGAGATGTTAACCGAGTCAAAGGAGTTCTACCAAGGTAAAATTGGGTTTAGCAATGACTGGGCTCAATGGGCTAAACCAGGGAACCTACTTTTCAAGGTTGGAACAAATGAGTGTATGCAAGGAATCCAGTAATACTACATGAGGGATCCTACGGTGTCCTATGGGGAATCCAAATTAAGATAAGGATTGGGTTCTAAGTGGGTCTCAACATAATAAATCCATATCCTTGAATTAAAAATGGGGTTCCTAAGTGCTCAAGGCATTCCACTAGTAATCTATGGAAAGCTTGTGTTAAGTCACTCCATTTTCAATAATGATGTTATATAATTTATATTATTCAAGACAACATCTGGCATTAGTTTGATAATGATAACTAGGCATGAAACCATTTAATCAATTTATATTTAATCATTATGTGAATTTGGTTGAATAATTTACTTTAATTAGTGTGACAAATCCAAGTAGCATTCGACCATTTATTTAATATAATTAAACATATTCAATAAATAAGTCCATTTGGCACAATAATTTCCTTTTTTACTGACTAAAATTAATTTTTTTTATCAGCATAAAACCCCTTTAAGGGAGAGGGGAACCCAACCTAACATTAGTGACTTAAAAAATTCAAACATGCCCCACAGTTCAAGAGAAAAAGGCTAAAAATATCCATATTAAATATAGAGATAACCCTTCCCCATCATTAATCATGATAAGACTAGCTTTCACCATCACATCGATGCTCAACAATTTATCTCGTGCCGGACTGCAAGGTCCTGGAATCGATGGCAATTTCCATTCATTGGTGTGATATGTCCAAGTAGCATTCGACCATTTATTCAATATATTTAAGAATATTCAATAATCAAGGTTTAACTATCTAAAATACATTATTGTGGGAACGGTTTTTACCTACATTAATCCTAATATTCATTTACATTTATTAAGGCCAAGTCATATACATAGTATATTTTCATATTTCCATTTAACATTTAATTATCAGTTTGATGAAATTCACTTTTATAGGTCAAGTGGTGAGAATACATGGTACTTACCATTATATGATTCATAATAAAATCAATACATTAATATAGGAATTATTACCATTATAATTGTTAAGCAAAGGAAAACCCAAACGATTTCTCAAATGTGTGAAAACACTATAAATGAAAATTATGGGAAAAAATTTAAAATGGGATAAATGGAGTTGTGGGAATAACCACTAAAAACATCCACATTTTTGGAGAGTGATTAACCATATAGTTCTAATGATTATAAGAAGGGACTATAAATTTGATAAAAGAAACCCAATAAAATCAGTGGGCCCCACACAACAATTATAAAATCAATCATCTTGAGGGATGAGTTATAGAACACCATCCATAGGCTTGTATGACTCTACTCATTTGGAATTGGCCTATAATTTGGATTGTATCAAAGTAGATCTTCAAATGGGCATGAACACTGAAACCTCGATAACTAGGCCAAGATAATGAGAGATGAAGAATGACTAAAGAGGACTTGAGTACTTATTGTTGTGCATCCAACACGAATAATGGAAGCTCAAATTGATCTTGGATAAAGGAGATATCTTGATTCCTTGGATAGGACGTATAATTCTCTAAATGGGGGAAATATAAGGTTATATACACTAGGAAATGGATTGGGGAAGAATGGTTGGGATAATTATATCATTATGGTCTCAAAGGTTAAAATACAGAAAATGTATCCTATGCATGGTTTGGACACACAGTTTGAAAATATATGACCCAACCAAGAATAGGAATCCATAATAAGGCGTTTACCACTTGGTTAGGCTGAACAATTAGGCGAAGAATGCGCCAACCATGCGAGATTTCTCTAGAGGAAAATGCAGACCATCCATGTTGTTATATCTAATCATGTGGCCTACCCACAATGCTTATTCTAACCATGCGACATGCACACTATTCCTCAAAATATGGCGTTCACACTTTGAACAAGACCTTGACACCTATAGTACCATCATTATCTCATTAAGAATCCATACTAGTTCCAAAATGAATATTTAGACCAAAATCCAAGGGAACCATACCTAAGTGAAAACTAGGTTATTAAAATGTATGGAGGGTATAATACATCATTGTATAAATCTATCAACCAAGATTCAAAATACATTTCCCTAAAAATGGGTATCTACTTTAAAATTTCAAAATAACTTTCCTATATTAAGACAGATTTGAACATGATATATCACCATCTGACAATTTCATGGTTTTTTTATCAAAAATTTCAAACCATAAACTACCATGACATAATTTAAGCCAATACATTCTTTTTCATCATCTCTCCTAGATATTATGTGAGGATACTATGACATCATGATTTCAAAATGAAATTTTAATACACAACAACCAAAAAAATGGGAATTTAAACAGTCTTTGTTGTAGAAAAGAATTCACAAAAAAACAATGACTATAAGAAAAGGAACCAACATACCGTAGTTTAATAAAATGAGATAAACATCCTCTAAAATGAATAGAATCAACACTAAACCCTAATTTTCAATAAAATTGTCCATCCCCATAACAACAACAATATTACTACTAACCTAAGATACAACATGGTGAAATGAGTTCATAACCATGTCCTAAAATCCCACAGATGCCCAAAATTCACTTCACTGCATCAGATTAACTTCCAAACACTATTTCATCACCTTAATCGCCTTAGAATGAAAAATTTAATGAAAATTAAAATTCATTTCTCTTTAGATAATAAATTAGTTAAGGAATTATCCTTATTAGAATGGTGTTTTATAATAGCATATCCTTGGGATCAATCTTTTAACCGAGGTTATAATGCTTCATGTGTTTAAAAGTGCCTTCTAATATGATAGAGTTTGTGAATTGAGGGTTATGATTTCATAATATCACAAAGAGAGACAATTCCATCAAAATTATTTCATATGTTCTCATATAAATATTATTATAATCTATAATGAAGGTAATCATGGAATTATATTATCCAAATATATTAATAAGAACACTATAATCAATAAGCTATACCACATTATTCCTAATGAAACCAATGCCTTTTCATTGAATTACTATATTAAAAATGATATTTCACAATGGGTCAATTTTATACATAATATATATATATGAATTAATAAAATAGATAATTAATTTCAGAGTAATAGTCCTCGACCTCATCTTATAAATTTTTTATTAACCATAATGAGATACTCCAACCCACTCTCAAATGATAGGTCCCTTTATTTAACTGGTATTCCAAACATCATTATACATGTCCACCAAGGTGAATGTATAGTTTTTTGAGAAAAAAACATAGTAGGAAACCACTAATGATACTGTTAATATAAAATTGGATATATGTTCATGAATATATGTAATGGAATATATGTGGAAACAAGCATATAATATGAACCATGTTATCAAGTTCCAAACAACCCAACCACCCATATGGTTAACTCTTCCTTCTGTTATCATTGTTAATAATATAGTGAAAAATCAATTCGATGTTAGAATAATTGGGAGAGATATCTCAATATCCTATAGGAAGTCATTGGGTATCCAAAATCCATCTCACATTCTTTCATAAGAACTAATGGAATGTTTTTATCCTATCTAACCACTAGTAACCTTTAGTAGTTCCCACCTTGGTACATGGATAACTGGTCTACATCAATCTTCTATAATATCTCTTCCACATTAGTATTTATAACTTTTTCTAGTGAATATTCAGCCATACTTAACTCATCCAGTCTCCCAATCACATGAATAATTCCTACTTTGTCACATGAATAGTTTTATTGTATCTATACAATATAATACATCATAGTCATCACTAGTGATCTCTTTAGAAAATTTACTATTGATCTATGTCCAACTCAGAAAATATCATTTCTTCATTAGGAGTTTCGACCATATCATATTGTTAGTTATATTATGTCACAATCATCAAAACTCATACATTCATTGATATTTCCCATCATGGAATGGAGATAATATCCTAATGTCCAACTCCTTTGATCTCTCAAATAAATTAGTAGTAACCACTGTAGCATCGGTATAGTCATCCAATGTCCAAAAAAATGATCCCTAATTGTCATTAATAATGTAAAACTATGTATATGGATGGTCCTATGATGTCCCACTCATTCATATATCTGAATAATAAGTTATTTCATGTGGAACTTTTCATTCTCACATAATAAGATCGATAATAACCATAAAACAACTAACGAAATCCTTATTTTAATATAATCACATGCTTTACAAATCCTATGGTGATCTCCCAAGTTATAATCATGTATTCATCACTTATTCCTTAGGTTTTTAGATGTATTATAAGAAAAAAAGTACTCTAATAATAATCAGAATCCCAATTAGGGGAGATTCCAAATTAAATCATAATCCTAAACTAATAACTCAGTTCACATTATATAGAACATTCCTGGACATCTAAACCACTAATGCCTTAAATATCATCATTGATTTCATCACATGCAACACATTAACTAACATAGTTATCTATAATCAACCATGGTATGCTCATCCTATAACTCATCACTCCCATCATTATTGATACTGACCCTCAGGTCTTAACTCATATTTTCTGTCTCAAGGTCATAGAGTAGATCCATATTTGGATAAACCAAATAATACATTAATCATAGTAGTTTATCATTCATAATCACATTATAACTCCATAATCATATATCATAATTCCCATAAAAACATAGTTGGCCAGTCACATGGTGAATAATCCCTAAGGGTCATCTCTAAATCATTCCTTACACAAACATACATGGATAACCAATCACTTGGTGGTTACCATACATGTATACAGTATAAAATATTACTCTACAATCATAGTTTAAATGTTACAATAATTATATCTTAACATTGAAAATTATCCCTTATGGAAACCTAAATCCCATAAGTTTCTAAATAAATTCATTTCATAGCTTACCCAAATCCTATATCACTAAATGGGGTTTCAGGTAGACTTGTCCAATAAATTACTAGTCTAAGTTTGAAAACAATGGATTGAGACACATCACAATTCTACCATTAGAATAATTTTTTTATCTTAATGGTTTATTATAAACACTATGAAAACTGGGGGTAAATCAGTGTTTGTACAATGTTATACCAATTTTACATAATTTCATTTATCACACTTCACTTATTCATTGAGTTTGTTTCTCTTTACCTCTCTCCATATTTATATATTTATCCTTCTTTTTTTCAATAAGTAGACAAAAAAATGGAATTCATCATAAGATAATTCAAGGTTTTGTTATTGTCAGTTTCCTCTATAAAGATAACTATGTCCCTAATAAATGGAGTTTATTATAAATCCAAAGACTTAAATTAATTATTTTTATTATTAATGATAGAAATATCAAAGGTATGGACTTGAACTCATTTTCATGGAATCTACCATGTATAATGGAAGTGAGGGATTTATTTCCTATTAAGAAACATAATGGAATTACACCTCCTTAAAGAAAGATCACCTTGGCTAGATCAAGACCCTCCTAGAATATATCTGAGGATATTCTTAATTGGTAGTAGTAATCATATTTATTTCCTCAATAATCCTAATATATTTTCGGTATTAGAAACTAGGTTTGATCCGAAAGTCTTCTAAATATGGAAAATAATCAGAAAAATCCCATCTGAATCCTTTCATCCCCTAAATTCGACAAAAAGTAATTATTTTAGGATATCTCACTTGGAAAGTCCATATTCTTATTTCTTACTCTTATAGTTTATTTATGGACTATCCCTTAGATGATTTTTATCATCATTGATACAAAAGATATTTCAATAGGTTATTATATTAATTTACCCTTTCCCTTCATTATTCTTTCATATTGAGATGTGAAGTTGATTGTAGGTGTGGTCTCTCATGACATCTGTATTTTTCCCTTATAATACAGCATTGAATCTCCATAAAACGATAAATTAAACCAAATATATATGTGTGTGTGTGTGTGTGTTAAGAGTAATGACAATTTCTCATATTCCAAACCCCAAGAATCATGGATCTATTTCCACTTTTATTCCACGACAACTCAGAAATTAGTTTTCATAATACTAAACATCCAAACCTCATTAAATATTTACCGTTGAATGCAAGAAAATAATATTATTAATCATCCTATTGAATTAAGTTATTTTCATTATTATTTCTTCCAAAAAATATTTATATTACAAATCAACATATGTATGGGATCTTATTCATTACCACTCTCTTAAAGTGTGAAAACCATCCTGATGTTTGGAAACCCCTTTATTCATATTGTACAAATTCGTTTTGAATCTTCTTTCTACTTTATGTATATAAATTCATGGTATAGATGATGGTTTCATTATATTTTAACATACAAATATGATAAATAATTATTGTGATTGAATACCCTCAAAATAAGTATTTTTAAATTTTTAATTTTTTTTAGAATAAATTCCTTAAATTATTTCACTCTAGGATCAAATATTTATTTCTAGATCTACTTTATAATGCGTATGGCCAATGGATCAATGATTAGTAAAATGTTATCCAATGAATCATATGTGTAGTGGAACAAACATGTTCTAAAAATAAATAAGCCATGAGTGAAGTGACTGTATGAACACATTTTAAATCGACCATGTGATGTTACAACCCATATACTAACCACTTGAATAAATTAATGCATAAAGACATGTATACGGTATGTTCGTCAAATCTAATTTGATCATGTGAGTATGTGGAAATTCATAATCACTATATGAATAAACTCAACCATGAAAATTCTCTTTTTTAAATTATGTAGAACATGTTTTCCTTGACCATGTAAGGATGCAGTCTGTAGATAACTGGATGAGAAAATTCTTACATTCAATCACTTGATTGATGTTGATGCTGGATGAGTTTATATATATGTAACACGATATAATTCCTATATGTAATAGTTATATGATTCTTATGAACAAAATGGTTATGTAGTTGATATAAATGCAATAAAATTATTATGGTTACAAAACACAAAAGATGAATTTGCTGCTATCGAGGATGGTTATGTCTATGGAATTCATTCTTACACATACCCATGACATTGATAGTTTTTTATGTTTCCTTCAACTGAATCAAATGTTTTCCTAACTCATCTATTTCATTCAAAAACATCCCCTATGAATGTTTAAAAAATAATCATAATAACTTAGAAGTATACTACTTCTTATATAGAAACTCATCATTTCTCACAAATTCATCTAGAAATTGTTTCTAAAAATGAAAAAAAATATCCTTTCAATTAGGTTTCTTCCAGATCATATAAATGATGTATAAAAAACAACCACCAAAAAACAAACATTTAAAGCTCAATAACATAAAAACCATCACACAAATAATTTACCTCCATAACATCACAATCGGGTATAATAACAATATTTCAAAACTCCTTGGAAGAATATTCATGAATTACCAAGTGAGCTTCATCAGTAGAAATTTATCTTTCATTTTCCTTTACCACATCCCATGATAGAAATATTAATGATTGTATTCATATTATTTTCCTATCAAAAAATTGAAACATTGACTCCTAGAAGCTTCCTCAAATCTATTCAATGTATATAATGGAAGAACATTCATTCAATGTTATCATATTACATCACATACATACATCATAATTGTTTTCCCCTTTATTGACAACTAAAACAATAAGTTAGTCCATCATTCTACTCCTTTGTATTTTTTTCAATACCAATGCTAGAAACTACCATGTTAATATGTGAAATAATTTTTAAATCACTCACCTTTATAGAAAATAATCACAACGTATATGTGTTGGGACGGTATCAATTATAGTAGATTATAAAAAATATTACACACTCTTAAGGTTTGATCTCTTATTTATTATAGAATATTCAATTCCATAAATAATATTTAGGATATCATGTATCTCATTCATTCCATGAATTCTATTTGTATGCCTATATTCTCTATTATTGACATCATATTAACATTTATCATCAATAGTTTTTTATCTATATGTTATTTAGAATAAAAATTGACCATTCAAACAAATATTGTGATTTATTTAGATGTGAATTGGTTTTATATATTAAACCATTTCATTATTTCTTCAATTTATAAATAACTTGACCTTCAATATCATGTATGGATTACACAAAAAATATAAAAATATGATATAGCGAATTTAGTGGATCGAATTGTTCATAAAAATGAGTAATTGTATTGAGAATATATTCTCACCTTGTTTTCCATTTTGAATTTTTATAAATATCTAGATATACTCTTCATTCATAAAAAAATATTTTTTAAGACATTTTTCTCCTTTGGTCATCATTATTTTTGTTATCTTCATATGTGGGATATTTTATTGATGATGAGATATCAAGGAACATTAGTTTACTTTTTCATCTTTTATGGTCTTTTATATCTATTTTTATAATGGAATAATGTATACACAATTTTTTGAGTTACATTTGGACTTATTTCACCATCCTCACAACCCATCATGATATCAAATGTTATATTATTTTGAAAACCACTTCTGAAATTTAATTTCTCCTTCATTCAGAATATTCTCCATCCATTGGGCACTTTAAATATCTTGAACATCCAATTATCTTTATTTATCAAAGTGAAAAAGATTTATTTTCATACTTACATTATCTATATATTTTTCTTTTTATCCCATAAGGATTTTCAAATATTCTCTTCACCAACATAAACATTTCATTTCCCTATTGGAAAACATTTCAATTATTTTGTAGAGTGTTCTTTTAAACTCTGAAATTCATCACATATATGAATGTGTCCCTGATGTGACTTATTTTTCCACAAAATAAACAACTTCACCCTTTAGTTGTTGATTCACTCTTGATCTAATTGGGTGTTCTTGATTCTATGTTTTTCTTATACTTGTTACCCAAGTATAATACACTACCCATATTTATAGACTTCTTAAAAATCTTATTTTCTATATAATTTTCATTATTAATTTCCAATGTTGGATTGTATCCATTTTATATCTCTTGAGGTCTTATCTAATCATTTTTTCTTGTATTATTGAATGTTTTATAATTTCCTAACTATTCACTATAAGCACTCAACATAATTTTCTCTAATAATTTTAAATATTTTTTATGTATAAATATGATTTTTCATATAATTTGAATGTTATACCTTCTCATGATTCCCCCATCACTATTGGCCATACTATACATTTAGTAGATGATAAATTATTCCAACATCCCATTGAAATACTCAAAAAGAAGTAGCAGCACCAAAAATATCCAATAGTCCTTAATCATTTTCACTAAGAGTAAATCTATCTTGAATTCTCTCTATGCTATTTTTTAAAACTTTTATTTATTAAATTACAATATTTATAGGAATAACAATAGACACCCATTATTGAAATACAAGGACAATAAAATTCATTATGTGTATTCTTTGTTGAAATATTATTTTAGTAGTGTTTTCTACAAAAAAACCAAAGTAAAATATTCCAGGTCATATTGGATGAAACTAATAAAAATACAAAATGAAGAAAAAAAATTTAAATAAAAATACAGTTATAAATTAAAAATCTATACATTTTAAAAAATGGATAGTTCCTTATAGAATAACCATTTAAAGTGTTAATAAATTAATTGGACTCCATTTAAATTATTAGTATGATAATATATTATATTAAAATATATATACTAATATATTATCTTTCTGTAATGTGGTAGGTAATAATATTTAGAATACTTAAAGCTTAAAAAGTATATTTTTAGTACCCCCTATTTCTGGTATGTAACCCTTTCTTGATGCTTTTCATGGTTTTAAAGTCAAGGGTGTTGAATGGGAGAGTCGGGAGAACTTGGAATTATGTTTGGAGGAAAAAGGGAAGTCGCGCGGTCGATGCACAGTTTATCTAACCGTGCATCCATACCGTGCACAGTTGGTCTTGGAGGCAGTGGCATCCTCATGGTAGGTGCACGGTTTGCCTAACCGTGTGGCCAAACCGTGCGTGAAGGATGGTTGAGGCAGAAGGTAACGTAAGGTTAGCGCACGGTTTGTCAAACCGTGCTAACTAACCGTGTGGTCACAAAAATTTATATCCTTAAATTGTGGATCTAAAGCGTTTTTCCTTTAATTGCCTTTTTTAAAACTCCTAAGTGTCCCTAACTAGGGATTACTCTCCCTTTATGGTTGTAAGACTTCTCTAAAGCGTTCTGGAGGCGATACGAAGGCTTCCCTTGGAGATTCGAAGCCAGATTCTTAAGGTATGTTATAGTTCACGATCGGTCTCTCAGATCTACTTAGATCTACTTCTCCTCTTCTCTCATTTTCTTAAATCTACACCTGTTATGGGTATATATAAGGGTATGGATGCTAAATATGATAATATTTGGTCTTGGTTGTGTTGGGAGAAGAGATCTAAGGAGGGTTTTTGGAGTTTTGACCCGGTGTTCTTGGCGTTCGTCGTCCGTCGGTTGGTTTCACCCAAATTGTTGAGGTAGGTGGCTTCACTCTCGATTCCTCTTGCTTAAAACTTTATGTCTTAGTTTGAATTTGTTTTCCAGGATTGAAATTGTTTGTTTATCTATTATGAAAAAATGGTTGAAACCATTTTTAGTAATGGGTGATGGAAATTGTGTCGTTTTGGAAAGTGTTTGTTGAAGTAAATTTAAAATGGTGATTTTTAAATTGGCAATGTTTTTAGCTGCTTGAATGAAATGGTTTTCAATAAAAGGGTGATTCTTTATTAAATGTTTTTGTACACACCTGGTTTTGGGCATGGACTTGTATGGGTTGTGGTGTGTGTTTATTTTCATTGGGATGGATAAGGGTGAGAAGTACCCCCATCAAAAAGGTTGGGATGGATAAGGTCGTGATGTACCCCCATCAAAAGGGACAAATAAGTTCGTGAAGTACCCCCATAAAGGTAGTCCACTAAGTCATGGCTTAGTGGAAGGATAACTCACCACTCACGAGTATAGGGGGGTCCAGGTTTCATGCATGTTTGGTTGGGTGGATTTGTGGAATGGAATGAATGTGCCAAAAAGGAAATGTGAATGGAATTGGGAACTTTTCATGGTTTCTTTTCTAATTAAAGATGGGTTTTCTTGGAAAATGGTTTTTACATGGAACTTGTTTATTGTGAACTGTTTTGGAAATGTTTTATATAAATTGTTTAATATAAATTTCCTAACATGTTTTATCCTAGAGGCATGGGTTGGGAAGTCATAGGGGAAAACCTACTGAGTTTCATTACTCACCCCCTACTTTGGAACGTTGGTGCTTTTGCATATGTCATATACTAGGACGTTGGAAAAGGTAAAGGGTCACATGTTTATAGCGTTGTGTCGTGATACTTGGGATGGTTCGTGATGTTGGAGCTTGGAGCTTGTGGAGCATGGAGTTGGTTTGTTGTCTTATAATATTTGAGTTGTCATTCCACTGTTTACTATGATGTTTAGTGATGGGTTTCACTGTAGTACTTTTGGTTGGTTTTTGATAAAAATAATGGTTGAGATGTTTTGGTTTTAAATCATGCATCATATAGTGGTTTCTTGGAGATGTTTATCCAGTTTCTCTGTTAGTTGGTTGTTTTCAGTTAAAGGGTAAATCGTCCCCCATGTATTTTGAAACCATTCGGCATTTATTTCCACCCTTTGGCAACTTGGGGATGTCTCTTAAGGCTTGGTAAAGACTTGTTACACTCTCAAGCCAATGAGAATTGGCGGGTCATTACAAGTAGTTTCAGCTTGTTTGGTCCTTTCCTAACAAGTGGTCATTGATGTTCTTATCCTGGAGTGGAAATTACTTATTGTCTATTCTTTGGGTGATCATCTTAGAAAGGAGTAGGATTGTCAGAACATGAAATGTATTTCATAAAAGGACGTAGCTAACCTGTTTATGCTGAACTTCAAGTTACCAGGGTGTTGGGTACATAAGTGTTTTGGATACACTTCTAGAATGTTACAAATCTCATTTTCATGGGTTTAACCAATGAGATGAGAATGACATGCATTAATGGAATGACTTCCCACTAGGATGGAATATCTCATTGCAAAGAATGATTTATGATTTTGGGCAAGGTGCAAATTTTTGGAAAAGGCATAAATTTATTTTCAAATTAAAGATCTTTAAAACTTGACATTTAGTATATTTTGAAAATGGGTGAAATTTCAAAACGTATGTGGGATGTTTTCAAAAATGGTTGAACATGTGGAAAATATTGATGGATTGAAAACAATGATCTGATAGTTGATGTGATCTAAATTGAAATTCTAAGCCTTTAGTTGCTAGGAATTGAAACTAATGGCTTGCGTTGTTTGTATAGAAAATGGAACCCGTTAGGCATAATAGAAACCACCTCGAGGAAGATACAAAGAATGTGGTTGCACCTGAACCAAGTGTGAAATAGGAGATGGTTCAGAGTATCGTTCAAGCATTCCAGGAAATGGACACAGGGAATCGGAGGCACGAGTCAAGGCATGTAGACCATTCTATCCAGCTCTAGAAACAGAATCCACCCATATTTTGGAGAGATTATTTACCAGAACAGGTGGAGGTGTGGCTGAGTAGGATGAATAATATCTTCGATTTCATATGCACACCAGTAGAGATGAAAGTAAATCTAGCGACATATATGCTTGAGGATCTTGCACATTAGTGGTGGGATTTAGCGGTGTAGGCTAAATTTGATGAAGGCCTTACATGGGAGGATTTTGAAGAATTGTTTAACAAACTCTTTTATCCTCAAACGTTCAAGATCCTGAAAATGACATACTTTTTTAGCTTGAAGTAAGAGAGCCTCTCTGTCATAGAGTATGCGGCTAAGTTCATGAATTTAGTCCGTTTTGCACTAGAGGTTGCGGCAAGTGCTTCTTTGAATTCACACATCTTCGAATCTTGGTTAAGGAAGGAGATTCGATCGAAGATTGTGGTGCTCTGCATTATGGATTATACGAAGATGGGGAACAGAGAAACGGTTGTAGAACGTGATATCTCATGATCGATAGGAGGGAGCATGATGATACCCATGGGAACAGGTGGGAACTCTAATACTGGGAATAAGAGTAAGAGGGAAAACTACTTCCAAGGTGGAAGTGAGAATCAGAATCAAACGAATGGATCAGTGAATCTTCCTCCATGACCCATGATGAAATTCGGTTGTTTTCAATGTGGCCTGATTGATCACATAAAGGAAGAGTTTACGACGCAACATAGACAATGTCACAACTGCAAGAAGATGGGGAATCCACAACACTATTGTAGAAATACTCCGAGTTCGGGCACACATGACACTTCCCAGGTGTCGCAAGCATCATATTCTTCGATAGGACGAGGACAGCAGAGTCAGTCTCGTCAGCATAACAGAGCTAGCCATGGTGATTCTCAAAATACCATGACTCCTCAACCAGGGAAATCTCAGCAAGGCAATAAGGAGAATAGTGTAGCAACAAATCAATTGTAAGGAGCTGAGTAGAAGATTGTTGATGATCAGGCTGGACCATCAACAGTAAGAGGTACGATTCTTTTAAATTCTACCTTTGTGCAAGTATTGTTTGATACTAGTGCATCACATTCCTTCATTTATTCTCGTGTTGTTGACTTTATATGTTTAAAACTGGAAATTATTCCTTCTATCTTGAAACTGCAAACTCCTCTTGGTGAAAGACAATGTCAAGCCTTCATGTGTAGATCATGTGCGCTAACTGTTGATGTAGCTGAGCTGAAATGGGATTTCTCTATGCTGGTGATGGATGTCTATGATATAATCCTGGGTATGTATTTGTTGACAAAGTTTAAGGATCACATCCACTATTATAGGAGAATGGATAGCTTCATGACGGAGGACGGCATGGATCATCTCTTCATAGGAGAGCAGATAGTAAGGAAAGGCCCAAAAAGCTTGTTGGCACCAATGGTAAAAATGATTTCTCACCAATTGGCATATTTTATGTAAAGACCCAAATCTTTAAGTACATGGACATTACATTACTTTGGTGGAATACTTAATACATAAAAAACCCAACACGCAAGGACCGTAATAGTTTAGTGTCTTTGGAAACTCAGAACATAATCTTCTAATCGAGGTGAAAGATCTTCAACATCTCCCATAAAGATCTTCCTCTTTTGTTTTCTTACCTAAAACATTTCTTTATATCCTGGGGAAAAGAAAACATATAAAGGGTGATCTCAAATGCTCAGTAAGTGTAATCATGGAGAAAAAAACAAACCATATACCTTTGAACTTAAAAACAAGAACATAATGTTTAAACATCAAATTCTTGAGCAATGACATAAAACATGGCAGTATATAAGGAATAGATCATAAAATAACATTAATAATGGTAAAATAACAAGTGAATAAAACTTTTAATTGTGGAAAACATTAAGCACATGATATGATTTCTATAGTAGCCAAGGCATTTCTATCAAGACCATCTTAGTGGACAAAGTCCCTTACTGAATCAGGTTTACTTGTCGTTCCAGCCCTGTATTACTGAACCAGATTTACTTTCCGTTCCAGCCATATCTATCTCATGAGATAAAAATCATTACCCAATTCATTATTGGGAGATATAGGTCCCACCCATATCATAATTAAATAATTCTTACTTGTGCCACAACATAAACATAAATCATTCATCATAACCCAAAAAATAAAATGGGTTTCATAAACATCATCTCATCATAACATAATCCATATAAAACAAATGGATATAATTTCATCATAATAAAAGTGAAACCATGTAAATCATAGACACCTTTTACTTGATACATAATCATACTAAACAATGTCATCTTATATGGAAACTAGTTTTGAGAAAACCCTTGAAATAAATTCTTGAGGAAAATATCCTTTCTTCTTCAAAATAAATTTCTTTTCACAAAACGTCATGAAATTTTAAAAGAAATAAATTTTGTAGAAAATAGTAAGGAAATATTTTGGAGTAAGATTCATGAATATAAGGCTTCATAAAACCGTAGAAATCCTTTCATGTCGTATAAGTTAGAAAAACATTCTTCTCATGGTTTTTCCAGAAAAGTCAAAAAAGTACCTCGTAAGGTAAACAAAAGAATGATTCCTTACATACCATGTAGTAAAAGTCAAAAATAGGTAAAAAGGACTATAAACATACATGAAACCATTTTTATAAAATAATAACATGGATGATAAATATAACCCTAGTGAATACATACAAATAAACAATCTAGGATAAAAACGAGATTGGAAAAGTTATCCCTTACCTTAGGTCCGATATGCTTCGTACGTATCTGAAACTCCTGTATAATGATTTAAATAATGTCATTGAATTATTATAGAATCATATTCATTGTTATGATATCATATATGGGTCACTTATGACTTTATATTACCCGTTTTTTTGTAAATCCTATGTTAAAGCTACGTTTTGGGTAAAATCGTCTTATTTATTGAAAGTGTTTGGACTTGTTGTTCTTGATGTTATTATTACTTATATAATGATTTACTTACTTAAATAATGTAAATAATGATTTATATATCATATATATTCATTATATATCCAGTAAATACATGTATTTATAATAGTACATAACATATGGAGGTAAGAAATAAAATGCATCGTTCGTGGAGACGGTAAGCCGTACGTACGCATGAACTCTACTTTCATTTATATTTATTATATAATGTAATAGGTATATTAAAATTCCAGTATAATATCATATATAATATCATTAACTTAATCCTTTATACATCCCACATAAGTCATTAACGAATCACATCACTTTGAGGGGCCGGTAGTCCGCACATCCTCAAATGAGATTATAGTATTTACCCACTATAGAAACCATAAAGGCTTTATATAATTGGAAAGTAAAGAAGAATAAGGAAATAATAAACATAATATATATAATATATAAATGCAGTTCCATCATAATGGCCACCATGAGAGGCAGTAGGAGAAAATCAAACAATCATCGTTTCGTGAGGCGTTAGTTTTCCATCCACAGTAACATTATGTTCATCATACATTAGATGGAGGTGTGTGTAAGTGTAATTCCAATACTTCACATAAAAACATCCTAGTATATTTAGGATACTGTTGTTGTTAAAAAAATAAAGGATTAAAAATAGTTTAGGTGTTGGAGAAGTAGAATAAAAGAAAACAACTTAAGAGAAACTGTTACCTTTAATTTGGGTAACTTCCTTTGGATTGAAACAAAAGGACTTCTTCAAGTTCCTTCGGCCTAATTTAAGGCTTCTAGGGGGAGGAGAGGTATGTAGAGAGCTTAATTGGGGAGAATTTTTAAGAGCCTAATGGCTTGAGAGTTGTGAGGAATTGGATAAAAATGGACTCCTTTTATAAGGGGGAGGATGGGCTCTTTTGGAAAGTGTGAAAATATTATTTCATTATAAACTTATCTTCGGTTTAAAAAGGACCAAAAATAATTAAATATGAAGATAATATGACTCATGGCAGAAATAAAAGCATTCAATCAGAATTGGACATTTTTGGATAATATTTCAATCATTGTAATCAAATTTATTTACATCATTTATTAATGAGGTAAATACGGCATCATTATTGTGTCATAAATAATTTAATTTATTTGATGTCTAAAAATTATAAAAAAAATACATAATTGTAGGAAATATATTTATCTTTCCATTGAATATTTATAGTCGAAAATATAATATATATATCCCCTTATAAAAATTAATTACTAAATTATTTTTGCTAATGCCAATTTTGACTTTACATTAAATTAATTAATCCAAATTGTCATTATCACTCCCATGTGGCTCAATGGGGTCCCAAAAATCGACCCAAGGATTCCCATGGTCGTCCACTACTCATCTAATAAGTTTAAGACAAGTGTTAAGGTAATTTTAACTATTATAGTATTATTTTAACCTTGAATTACCCTATTTACTTTTAACCGTGGTAAATAAATGTAAAAAGTTACTATTCACCAAAAATTATTTTTATCTAATTGAACCACATTTTGCACCTTGATATTAACTGTGTCTCTCGAATTTTCGAAATCAAACTCACAGAAGTGGTAAAATTATGTTTTATGAACAATTGCAAAAGCTCCTAGGAGGTGGGTAAAAGACGGTGAAAAGATCAATACAATTTTTATAAATCTAAAATTATTATAAAATGACTCGAATGAATTTCATTGAACTCATATAAGTATTATGTATCTTTTTTGACCTAAAGTAAATTTAAATAAAATTAATTTTTATTTAAATTAAAAGTCGGTTTTAACAAAAAACTCACTGTTTTCACTATTCATCGAAAATTGATGTTTTTCAAAAAAATACCAAAAATTCAGCCTAAGCTATATTTTATATTCCGAATTCAAAAATGATGTCTATTTTTTCCAAATTCTAATCATAGAAGTATAATTAATTAATTTTAAAAGTAATACCTGTTATCGAAACAAATAGCGTGTTTTTAAGAAACAATAAGTATCAAAAGATCGACACTTGTTTATGTCCAAATTCAAAGTTAAATTAATTCAAATGACCAACATTGGGTTAAATGGTAAAAGTATATTCCAATTACACTTTAAAACCAACTTAAAAGATAATATAACCATATAAATTATTGTGATGAAAAAAGTTGTTTTTAATTAAAATATAGCGTGTTTTTACTATTCATTAAAATATGAAAGTTATTGGAATAATATGAAAAAATTATCCAAATTAAATTTTTATATCCTTATTCCAAGGAATAATTTTATTTTGTCAAATTGAACTTATAAACATGTCAAAAACTATATTTAAAGTGGGTGCACCATCAAAAGGCGGCAAAACTGCATTTTTTGAAAAATACTCATTTTACCCGAAAAATTTATTTTGTTCTTATACCATGTTCTAGAAAATATGTAAGATGAATAATAATGTTATAAAATTAAATATTTATTTAATACTATTCATAACGGCTAGTCCATAATAATAATATATCATTTTTTAGTGAAACCCGGTATTGCGTACTACACACGCTATCGAGGAATGTCACGATTGCGTGTAATTCAAGCCATGTCAGGGTTGTGTGTAGTGAAAGCTCCGTTTGGTGTTGCGTATAACATAATAAAAACTTATTTCATTTATACATTAAATAAAATCTATACTTAATGTTGCATAGTATAATTTTACAAAACGAACTTGAAATTGTGTGTAACACGATCCAAAAATAGTGTTGCGCATACTGCTAGCTAATACGGTGTTGCATATAGTACAAGCTAATCTTGGTGTTGTGTATAATAGAAGAAATCAAAGAAATTAAAAATAATATATCTCATAAAATCTTAGGGTGTTACATTCTAACCCCCATAAAATGAATTTCTCCCTCAAAATTCGTCGGGGATATAAATGGTTTACTACTTGAAAGTTTCTTTAATAGAAACCCACGTCGTTAAAAGGAATACCAAAACGTGACTTCAAAAACTAAAGTATGAAACATAACAGTAACCCAAATTAACTAATCAATGGTTTTCCATATAGGATAACATAGGTGAAAATATGGATATGGAAGGAAATATAACCATCAACTTCTGATGAAGAATGGTAGAGGAAATGGCTATGAAAAAGCCAATAATCACAAAGCCATAAATTTGTGATGATCTAAGGAACCATATGATTCATCAGATATGAGAGTACAAGAACAACATTGTTGGTTTCCAATATCATTTCCCTAACGTTGATGAACTTTCACATAAGGAGAAATACTTACTTGATTTTAATGTAATATCATTGTTGGTCATTCCATGAACAATTTTCACTTCATCTCTATTTAAAAAAATGAAGCTGAATTTTTCATTCATGAAGTGTTAGCAGATCATGCGATAGAGTGATAATTCATCCAATTTGTTTCTATCCCAAAAAGGTTTGCATAAGTTATTAAATATACATAAGTCCATCTATGGTGAGATTAATCATATATGATTCAAACAATGGACTTATACTTCATCTATCATACCGCTTAATAAAATAAAACTAGTTTCTACTAACTAGTGACATCCTGTAGGCCAGTGGTATGCAATAAAGGCATGTCGCACTTCGGTTGTGTGTTTGATTCTCACAGCCCTGTCCGATGTGACAGGTTGTCACCCGTCCTGCAGGTTATCCTTTTTCTAAAACTGCATTATTATAACATTCCATCAATAATATCAAAAAACGTTATACCCTTAAACAATACAAAATTATGTCCAATATAATCCATTCCAATCTTTAGGCTTATCCAAAATACTTCTGTCTAAGCTCATAGTATAAAGAAAACAATTACTAGAAATGTCTTCTACCGAGCATGTGAATACCGTTATTTATCCCCCATTTATCATAAGATATATTTTGTTGATCGCATTTCAAACATGTGAATACCTTAATCATGTATTCTCTTGAAACATAAATTACCATAGAATCTTAGTGAAAACATGAATGGTGTCAAAAACTCTTTCCACTTACCAAATCCCAAAAATTATATATACTCATACCATGATATAACTTTTTCCTTATATCACTCATGTGCTCATTTTTTTCCTTTATCCTTTCATTATGCGCATATCATCTACTTTCCAAAAATATCTAAACAACCTTTCATGGTTATCGGTACCATTCAACATAAACTTTCAAAAACTCAATGGAAAATAATACTGTAACAATCCATAGATGTGTCTTTATTCCATAGTATCATTACATATACAACATAACTCTTGATAAACATAAATCATTCTACTACCTTCTTAAATCATTCACCGAGCTTCATCATTGTATTCCTCAACACATCTTTCATCTCATACACCATTTGTAGTCTCTTCATCATCATCAACATAAATACTACTGATACGACCATGCTGGTTCTCTTCATGAGATTTTCTATTAGGGAATTGGTTTGCATAATTCCTGTACATTCCACAATTAAAACATTTAACCATTGTTGATGTCGTGGCAATACCATTAACTATGTCCATCGTGGTAACTGAACATTTTCCTTTTCAATTACTGGCTTTGTGTCCTTTTCCACACCCAAAGCATTTTCCAGTTCCTTTGAAGCATTACCCTTGATGCCTCATCCCAGATGACTTAAATGAGGGAAATTGAACTTTCTTTCCCCTATGATCACCATGAAACTCCATCTTTCTCTTATTAGCTAAGTCAGGAATCTTACCACAGTTGAGATTATTGATCATATTATGAGATTTATAATTAGGCATAATAATGGTGTTTCGCCTTCCAAATTCCTTTTCATTTGGTAGCTCATGAAGAATATCATTCCATTGTTCATCATATCCTCTATTATCGTGAATCCTCCTATTTCCATCCATTTTCTAAAACCCAAAAAGAATAGTGTGAGAGGAAAAAATCATGCCAGGAAAAAAGAATAATAAAGAGGGAGTAGCTTAAATATCTAACATCTTAGGTTTAATTATAATAGGGATTCCATAATTCTTGGATTATAACCTATAATTATACTTAACCTTAGGGACATCCCTATACATACGTTAGAAATATCTCTAGCGATCTCACTGAATTTTTCGCATCCTAAATTCCAAACGGTAACTAAACCTTTCCTCTGATACCAACTATAAAGACCCAAAGCATGATGTACATGGACATTACATTACTTTGGCGGAATACTTAATCCATAATAAAAACCAACACACAAGGTCCGTAATATTTTAGTGTCTTTGGAAACTCGGAACATAATCTTCTAATCGTGGTGAAAGATCTTCAACATCTCCCATAAAGATCTTCCCCTTTTGTTTTCTTACCTGAAACCTTTCTTTATATCCTGGGGAAAAGAAAACATATAAAGGGTGAGCTCAAATGCTCAGTAAGGGAAATCATGGAGAAAATAAAACAAACCATATACATTTGAACATAAAAACATGAACATAATGTTTAAACATCAAAATCTTGAGCAGTGACATAAATCATGGCAGTACATAAGGCATAGATCATAAAACAACATTAATCATGATAAAATATCATGGTAATAAAACTTGTAATTGTGGAAAAACATTAATCATATGATATGATTTCCATAGTAGCAAAGGCATTGCTGCCAAGACCATCTTAGTGGACAAAGACCCTTACTAAACCGGGTTTACTTGTCGTTCCAGCCCAGTATTACTGAACCAGATTTACTTTCCATTCCAGCCATGTCTATCTCATGAGATATAAATCTTTACCCAATTAATTTTAGGGAGATATATGTCCCACCCATCTCATAATTAAATCATTATTACTTGTGCCACAACATAAACATGAATCATTCATCATAACCCAAAGAATAAAATGGGTTTCATAAACATCATCCCATCATAACATAATCCATATAAAACAAATGGATATAATTTCATCATAATAAAAGTGAATCCATGTAAATCATAGAGAAATTATACTTGAAACATAACCATACTAAATAATTTCATCTTATATGGAAAATAGTTTTGACAAAACACTTGAAATAAATTCTCTAGGAAAATATCCTTTCGTCTTCAAAATCAATTTTTTTCACAAAACGTCATGCAATTTTAAAAGAAAGAGATTTTTTTGAAAATAGTCATTAAATCTTTTGGAGGAAGCTTCATGAAAATAATTATTTATAAAACCGTAAAAATCATTTCTTTTCATATAAGTTAAAAAACATTATTCTCATACTTTTGCCGGAAAAGAAAAAAAGTACCTTGTAACGTAATCAAATTAAGATTACTTACATAAAATGTAGTAAAAGTAAAAAATGGGTAAAAAGGACTTCAAACATACATGAAACCATTTTTAGAAAACAGGACCATGGATGATAAATATAACCCTAGTGAATACTTACGAATAAACAATCTCGGATAAAAATTAGATTGGAAATGTTATCCTCTACCTTCGGTCTGATATGCTTCGTACATATCCAAACCTCGTGTATAATGATTTAAATAATGTCATCAACTTATTACAGAATAATATTCATTGTTATTATATCATATATGGTTCACTTATGACTTTCTATTACCCATTCTTTTGAAAATCCCATCTTAAAGCAACGTTTTGGGTAAAATCATCTTATTTATCGTACGTGTTTGGACTTGTGGTTCTTGATGTTATTATTACGGATATCATTATTTACACACTTAAATAATGTAAATAATGATTTATATATCATATATACTCTTTATATATCCAGCATATACATGTATTTATAATAGTACATAACATATGGAGGTAAGAAATGAAATGCACCGTTCATGGAGACGGTAAGTCGTACGTATGCATGAATGCTACATTAATTTCTATTTATTATTTAATGGAATAGGTATATTATAATTACAGTATAGTATCATATATAATATCATTAAATCCATCATTTATACATCCTACATAAGGCATTAATGAATCACATCACTTTGAGAGGGTGGTAGTCCGCACTTCCTCAAATGAGATTATCATATTTACCCACTATAGAAACCATAAAAGATTGATATAATTGGGAATTAAAAAATCATAAGGAAATAATAAACATAATATATATTATATATAAATATAGTTCCATCATAATGGCCACCATGAGAGGCGGTAGGAGAAAATCGAACAATCATCATTTCGTGAGGCGTTAGTTTTCCATCCACAGAAACATTATGTTCTTCATCCATTAGATGGAGGTGTGTGTAAGTGTAGTTCGAATCCTTCTCGTAAAAACATACTAGTATATTGAGGATACTGGTGTTGTTAAAAAAATAAAGTATTTAAAAGAGTTTAGGGGTTGGATAAGTATAATAAAAGAAAACAACTTAAGAGAAACTGTTACCTTTAATTTGGGTAACTTCCTTTGGTTTGAACCAAAAGGACTTCTTGAAGTGCCTTCTGCCTAATGTAAGGATTCTAAAGATAGGAGAGGGATTTATAGAGCGTAATTGGGCAGAGGTTGGATGAGCCTAATGGCTTTGTTGTAGTGATTAATTGGATAGAAATTTTATCCTTTTATAAGGTGGAGGAGGGGCTCTTTTGGAAATTGTGAAAATATTATTTTATTATCAACATATCTTCTGTTTCAAAAGGTCTAAAAATAATTAAAGATGAAGATAAGATGATTCATGGTCGAAATAAAATAATCCAATCATAATTGGACATGTTTTGGATAATATTTTAATCATTATAATCTAATTTATTTAAATCATTTATTGATGAGGTAAATACTGCATCATTATTGTGTCATAAATAATTTAATTAATTTAATGTCCAAAAATTATAAAAAAAATACCAACATGTAGGAAATATTTTTAGATTTCCAATGAATATTTATAGTTGAAAAGATAATTTATATATCCCCTTATAAAAATTAATTACTAAAAGATTTTTGTTAATACCAATTTTGTCATTACATTAAATTAATTAATCCAAATTGCCATTATCACTCCCAAGTAGCTCAATGGGGTCCCAAAATCTACCCAAGGATGCCCATGGTCGGCCACTACTCATCCAATAAGGTTAGGACAAGTGTTAAGGAAATTTTTAACTATTATAATATTGTTTTAACCTTGAATTACCCTATTTACTTTTAACCGTGGTAAATAAAAGTAAAACGTTACTATTCACCAAAAATTATTTTTATCTAATTGAACCAAATTTTACTCCTTGATATTAACTGTGTGTCTCGGATTTTAAAAATTCAACTCACAGAAGCGGTAAAATTATGTTTTATGAAAAATTGCAAAATCTCTTAGGAGGTGGATAAAAGACGGTGAAAAGTTTAATACAATTTTTATAAATCTAAAATTATTATAAAATGACTCCAATGAATTTCATTGAACTTATATAAGTATTATGTATCTATTTTTACCTAAAATAAATTTAAATCAAATAAATGATTATTTAAATAAAAAGTGGGTTTTAACCAAAAACTCAGTGTTTTCACTATTCATCAAAAATTGATGTTTTTCAGAAAAATACCAAAAATTAATCCTAAGATATATTTGATATTCCAAATTAAAAAATGATCTATTTTTTCCAAATTCAAAACAAAGAAGTGGCATTAATTAATTTTAAAAGTAATTCCCGTTATCGAAACAAATAGCGTGTTTTTAAGAAACAATAACTATCAAAAGATCGACACTTGTTTATGTCCAAATTCAAAGTGAAATTAATTCCAATGACCAACATTGTATTAAATGGAAAAAATATATTCTAGTTACACTTTAAAACCAATTAAAAAGATAATCTAACCATATAAATTATTGTGATGAAAAAATTTGTTTTTAATTAAAATATAGCGTGTTTTTACTATTCATAAAAATATTAAAGTTATCCGAATAATATGAAAAATTTATCCAAATTATATTTTTATATCATAATTCCTAGGAAGAATTTTATTTTGTCAAATTGAACTTATAAACATTTCAAAACTACATTTAAAGTGGGTGTTCCGTCAAAAGGCGGAAAAACTGCATTTTTTAAAAAATACTTATTTTACCCAAACAAATTTATTTTGTTCTCATACCATGTTCTATAAAATATGTAAGATGAATAATAATGTTATAAAATTCAAAATTTAGTTAACACTATTCATACCGGCTAGTCCATAATAACAATATATCGTTGTTTAGTGAAACCCGGTATTGCGTACTATACACGCTATCGAGGAAGGTCGCGATTGCGTGTAATGCAAGACAAGTCACGGTTGCGTGTAGTGAAAGCTATGTTTGGTGTTGTGTATAAAATAATCAAAACTTATTTCATTTATACATTAAACAAAATCTATACTTAATGTTTCATAGAATAATTTCACAAAACGAACTTGAAATTGTGTGTAACACGAGCCAAGAATAGTGTTGCGTATAATGCAAGCTAATACGGTGTTACGTATAGTACAAACTAATCATGGTGTAGTGTATAATAGAATACATCAAAGAAATTAAAAATAATATATCTCATAAAATCTCGGGGTGTTACAGTTGACTTTGGCATCAATGGAAGAGATTGAGGAAAATAGTTTTCCAGTTGTGGTGGATAAATTTCCAGATGTCTTTCCCAAGAACTTATCAGGGTTACCACCTGTAAGAGAAGTGGAGTTTACTATTTATCTCCTTCTAGGGACCAGTCCTATCTCACTTACATCTCATAGGATTTCCCCAATGGAGTTAAAGAAATTGAAAGTGCAGTTAGAGGAGCTGGAAAGCAAGGGTTTCATTCAGCCATGCGTGTCTCCGTGGGCAGCACCGATTTTTTTTGTAAAGAAAATAGAAGGAACTTTTAGGCTATGTGTGTATTGTCGTAAAATTAACCATGTTATGATAAAGAATAGATATCCCCTTCCATGCATTGATGACCTATTTGATCAATTCAGGGGATCTCAGTGGTTCTCCATGATTGACTTGCGATCAGGATATCACCAGTTGCGAGTTCGGAAGGAGGCTATTCCGAAGACAGCCTCTAGAAGTAGATATGACCAATACAAATATGTAGTCATGACTTTTGGTCTAATGAATTCACTAGAGGTCTTCATGGCTTTGATGAATCAGATATTTCATCCCTATCTGGATTCTTTTGTTGTGGATTTTATGGATGACATATTGGTGTATTCAAGAACAAGGGATGATCATGAGAAACACTTAGCGATAGTGTTGGAAATCATGAGGAACCATAAATTGTATGAAAAAATATCAATGTACAATTTTTGGATATAAGAGGTACGTTTTCTGGGCCCTGTCGTTTCTGAGAAAGGTGTTTCAGTGGATCCAGAAAAGATAGAAGTTGTTCTTTCTTGGCAACCGCCGAAGAATGTCTTTGAAATACGAAGTTTTCGTAGTCTAGCTGGTTATTACTAACACTTTGTGCATGACTTATCACGACTATATTTGCATATGACAGCATTGAAAAAGAAAAACAACGCATTTCAATGTACTGGGGAATGTCAGAAATCTTTTCAAGAGTTGAAAGTTCGACTTACATCAGCACCCATCTTAATCTTTCCAGAATCAGGGCAAGGATACGTGGTGTATTGTGATTCCTCGGGAACAGGTTTGGGTTGTGTTCTCATGCAAGGAGACCATGTTTTTTCTTATGGCTCAAGTCAGTTGAGAGTGCATGAGAAAAATTACCCAAAACATGATTTGGAGTTAGCTGTAGTCATCTATGCTTTGAAAACATGGATACATTATCTCTTTGGTGAGAAATTTACTGTGTTTACGGATCACAAATGCTTGAAACACATTTTATCACAACGATATTTGAATCTAAGGCAGAGGAGATGGATGGAGTATCTTCAAATTTTTTACTTTGACTTAATTTATATACCGGGTAAGGGAAATTTGGTGGCCGATGAATTAAGAAGAAAGTCGTATTCTCAATTCGCAAAGGAAGCTTCATATGAATGGCAATTGATGTCAGTCTTAGCCAACATGCATGTGGAATGTGAAAACCGAGGTGATTTGTGGTTTTCTTTTCAGCTACGCTTTTCCCTGAAATGGTAAAAGTGGTCAAAGAGGCACAAACATCTGATGCAGAATGTCTGATAATGAGTTCAAAACTCAATGGTGGGGAGACCATTGATGGCTGGAAACTGGAAGCGGGTTCATTTTTGTGTTTCATAGATCGGATGGTTGTACCTATAGTTTTTCAGAAACAACTCCTTAATGCTTACCACCATTCAAGATGGGTTGTACATCCGGGTACACAGAAGATGTATAAGGCACTGAAGGTGCAGTTTTGGTAGAGCGGCATGAAAAGGAAGATGGTCGAGTTCATCTCGCGATGCTTAACTTGTCAACGGTTTAAATTAGAGAATCAGAGACCAGCTGGTATGTTACAGTCTTTACTAATCCTAGTGTAGAAATGGGAGTAGATAGAAATGGATTTTGTTACAGGTCTTCCAGGAATGGTCCATAAACACGATGCCATTTGGGTGATAGTAGATCGTCTAACCATGTTGGCCCATTTCATCCCGATTCGTGAAACTCATACCGTGGAAGATCTTTCAGAAATATATATCTGTGAAGTGGTAAAGAGGCATGGTTTACTAGTGTCTAGTGTCTCAGATAGAGATCTGAAGTTTACATATCGTTTCTGGAAATCCTTACAACAAGCCCTTGGGACTCAGTTGACTATGAGCATGGCCTATCATCCTCAAACAGATGGGCAATCCGAGAGGACGATACAAACATTGAAAGACATGTTACGAGCTTGTGTAATGGATTTTGGTGGCTCATGGGAGGTGAATATACCCTTAGTGTAGTTCTCATACAATAAAAACTATCAATCCTCGATACATATGGCTCCGTTTGAAGCATTGTATGGGCATCATTGTCGTTCTTCACTTTGTTGGTTGGAAATAGGTGAGACTTCACAAGTTGGGCTGAGCCTTGTCCAAGAAACAATGGAGAAGATCATGTTGATTAAAAATAGGATGGAGACGGCTCAGAGTCGTCAGAAATATTTTTTAGATCATAGCCGAAGACTGTTGTCATTTCCAGTGAGTGATCATGTCTTCTTGAGGATCTCTCCAAGACTTGGACAACGTCATTTTGGGAAGCAGGGCAAGTTAACTCCTCAATATATATGCCCTTTTGAAATACTGGAACAGGTTGGTGAGGTGGCGTATCGGCTAGAATTACCACCATGGTTTAGTGCAGTACATAATGTGTTCCATGTATCTCAGTTAAAGAAGTATCAACCCGATCCTGACCATGTGATCAAATGGGGTTACATTGACCTGGAGTTGGATGCTTCGTTGATACATATCCTGGTACAGATAGTGGATAGGCAAGAGAAATTATTTCATGGAAAAAGCATCAGCCTAGTGTGGGTTTTGTGGAAACATGGCCAGATTCAGGAAGATACTTGGGAAGGCGAGTAATAAATAAAGGAGTAGTGGCCAAAACTCTTTCATTCAAGCGATGTTTTTATACATTCTAAGGACGGAAAGGCCAATGGTAGGGATAATGTAGTACCCCCAGTTTCTAGTATGTAACACTTTCTTGATGATTTTCATGGTTTTAAATTCAAGGGTGTCGAATGGGAGAGTCGGGAGAACTTGGAATGATGTTTGGAGGAAAAACGGTAGCTGGACGGTCGGTGCACGGTTTGTCTAACCGTTTGTTCAAACCGTGCACAGTGGGTCTTGGAGGAAGTGGCTTCCACACGTTAGGCACCTGTTTTGTCTAACCGTGTGGCCAAACTGTGTGTGAAGGATGGATGAGGTAGAATCTAATGCACGGTTAGCGCACGGTTTGTCAAATAGTGCGGACTAACCGTGCTGTCACTTAAAGTAAGATCCTAAAATTGTGGATCTAACTCGTTTTTCCATTAATTGCCTTGTTTAAACCTCCTAAGTGGCCCAAACATGGGATTACTCTCCCTTGAAGGTTGGAAGACTTCTCCCAAGTGTTTCGGAGGAGATCTGAAGGCTTCCCTTGGCGATTCGAAGACGTATTCTTATGGTATGTTATCGTTCTTGATCAGTTTCATAGATCTACTTAGATCTACTTCTCCTCTTTTCTCATTTTCTTAGATCTACGCCAGTTATGGGTATATCTAAATGTGTGGATTCCAAATTTGATAAAATTTGGTCTTGGTTCTGTTATGAGAAGAGATCTAAAGAGGGTTTTTTGAGTTTTGACCTAGTTTTCTTGGCGTTCGTCGTCCGTCGGTTGGTTTCTCCCAAATTGTGGAGGTAGGTGACTTCACTCTCGATTCCTCTTTCTTAGAACATGAAGGCTTAGTTTCAATTTTTTTTCCTTGATCAAAATTGTTTGTTTATCTGTTATAAAAGAATGTTTGAAACCCTTTTTTGTAATGGGTGATGGAAATTGTGTGGTTTTGGAAAGTGTTTATTGCTGTAAATTTGAAATGATTACTTATTAAATTGGATATGGTTTTTTCTACTTGAATAAAATGGTTTTCAATAAAAGGGTGATGCTTTATTGAAAGGTTTTGACCACACTTGGTTTTGGGAATAGACTTACACGGGTTGTGGTGTGTGTTCATATGCATTGGGATGGATAAGGGCGATAAGTACCCCCATCGAAGAGGTTGGGATGGATAAGGACGTGATGTACCCCCATCAAAAGGGACAGATAAGGTTGTGAAGTACCCTCGTCAAGGTAGTACACTAAGTGATGGCTTAGTGGAAGGATAACTCACCACTCGTGAGTATAGGGAGGTCTAGGTTGCATGCATGGTTAGTTGTGTGAATTTGTGGAATGGAATGAATGTGCCAAAATGGAAATGTGAATGGAATTGGGATCTTTGCTTGGTTTCTTTTTTTAAGAAAGATGGGTTTTGTTGGAAAATGGTTTTGACATGGAACATGTTTATTATGAACTGTTTTGGAATTGTTTTATATAAATTGTTTTATATAAATGTGCTAACATGTTTTATCCAAGAGGGATGGGTTGGGATGTCATCGGGGAAAACCTACTAAGTTTCATTACTCACCCCCTGCTTTGGCACGTTGGTGCTTTTGAAGATGTCATATACCAGGACGCTGGCAAAGCTAAAGTGTCACATGTTTACAGTACTGCTTTGTGATACTTGGGATGGTTCGTGATGTTGGAGCTTGGAGCTTGTGGATCATGGAGTTGGGTCATTGTCTTGTAGTCTTTGAGTTGTCTTTTCGATGTTTACTCTGATGTTTAGTGTTGTTCTTCACTATGGTACTTTTGGTTGGTTTTTGATAAAATTAATGGTTGAGTTGTTTTGGTTTTAAATCATGCATCGTATAGTGGTTTCTTGGAGATGTTTATCTAGTTTCTCTACTTGTTGGTTGTTTTCAGTCAAAGGGTAAATCATCCCCGATGTATTTTGAAACCCTTTGGCATTTATTGATAGCCTCTGTCACCTTCGGGATGTCACTTAAGGCCATGTAATGACTCGTTACACTCTCAATCCAATGATAATTGGCGAGTCATTACAATATTTTTCATTAAAATTAGTTTTCATTATATTTTTTATTTCCTTCTGAAAATAATAAATAATAAATTTTATAATTTGAATTAGATCAATAGAATATATTCTTTTTAATTTATACTGAATAAATTATCCCTAGTTTAATTTTTTTGGTTTTTTTGAAACAACTACTTTTTTATGTGAATAGTGAAAGGCATATTTTTTACCAAAATTATAAATTTTATTCCATTATTAATATATAAAAAATAATTAAAATTTTATAAATACTTTTAAATAATTTTACATTTATATATAGATTACACATATATATTTTCAAAAACTATATTGAATTTATAAAATTAATGCCTAACAACATGTGTAATAATTTCTAACAAAAACTATTTTCTGTCATTACTAATAATTAAATACTATTTTAGTAAACAAAATTGAATTGATTTTAATGGAAAAAAATTTATTTTTAAAAAAACAAATTTATAACATGAAAATCATTTTTATTTACATGATTATTCTGTATAAAAATTATAATCATAGTAATACACTTCTTTAAAAAAATCAATTTTAACACATTACATGAACTAATTCAAAAATTAATTTCTACTACATAAATAAATTTTACATTAGAAAATTTATTCCATATCTCTAATTAGTAGGTAAAAAATATTTATGAAATGATATAATATTTTTAGGCTATAAAAATAAAATACATAATTAAAAATCAGTTACCATGGTAAAACTAAAAATCAAATAAGTGGAGATTGTAACATTAAATGTAAAGACCCGAGTTGCATGATTCCAATGAAATAATTTATTAAATTGGTATAAGATATAATAAATCACATCCCCACTAACTGAGTAGTTTTTTTCCATGTTAAACTAGATACATATTCAAAATGTAAATTACATTTTAAACATAAAATACAAAAAATAATTTCAGTGAGTCTTCATTAGTTTAGCTTTTTGTAACACTATATATTAGTAATAATAAAACTCTTGGTATCTAGGAGAAACAATAAACACAATAAAAGTGGTATTATCACATGTTCATTAATGGTTAAGTACAATATAAACTAACATGAATCAATGAGCATAATCAAGCCAAAATTTTAGATAACAGAACTCACATGACATTTAGTTAATAAACTAGGAATTAAATTAATGGATATATTTTTTCAGAGTCATTAAATCCTATATAATAATAAAATAAATTATGTAACTAAAAAATTCTTTAATTCTTGACTATCAATATATATCCTCTATATAGTTACTTTAAAGATCAATCCTCTTTCTGGTTAATGTTTGTGGGTAGAAAAAAGTCTGATTTTTCATGAATATGAACACTAAGGGTGTGTCTCCAACTAATTTCTTCTCAAGAGAATACTGAAGCATCAAAGGTCATTTTTTTCAATCCCCCAGCCCTTGATTTTTATTTCCAAATCATTCTTCATATACCAAATAATTGATTGAAAGATGTATTTTTAAATCAATGTGTCCCATAATATATGGAAATATTTGAATAATAAGACCCATAATATTATATAATTATCAAATGAGGCATTTAATTCCATGAATATAAATAGATTCATGATATTATATATCAATGGGATAGTACACCACCCAAAATAAGTGATTCTAAATAAGGTATATCACATAGAAATAAAAGTTAAACGAGAAGACCCTTACCTTGCACTTTACATTAGTTTAATGAGAATTAACCACATGTATAATGGTTAAAATAAAATTATTAATTTATAAAAGAACCATATAAGTATTTATAATATTATAAATAATCCTCTTATATCATATTATCACTAGTTTTTTAACATTCATTCATTACTTTCACTAATTTGAGTGTTAATTGCTTATTTTTTAAGTATGTTTTGACTAGTTATTTTTTGTTCCACTTATGTCACTCTTGATTTAGTCATATCCAAAAATTTACACCATTATTTAAATCTCATGTATATATACATATTCATTATATAAATTTTTCTAAAAAATCATTAATTTTGAACATGTAATATGAATAGCATCACATTGTGGATATGGGAGGCCATACGTACGCATGAGTGACAATATCATTTCATTAATAGAGAAAGGGAAAGTAAGTACATGGTATAGTGATTTGAATAGAATCGATATCATGTAATAATTATCATATAAATATCTATTATTTCTTTCATTACACCCATCCACATAATGTGGTGATGAAAAAAAATTACACAGTGGCGTGGAGATGATAAGCAATATGTATGCATGTGCGGTTATTTCCTTTTTCATTAGATGGATATGAGGTCTAATATGGTTCTCCCATAGTAATAATAACATATAATAATATAGATTGTATTATACTTATAACTTTATAATGTTAATAACACAATAAGAGGAAGTATAAGATAAACGAGCGTCAAAGAGTCCATAAAGACAATTACATATTATTCAGCAAAATTCCTTTATTAATTCTCATAAGGGACCTAGGATAGGTATTTTGGAAGAACTAGAACCTCTAAAACATTACTAATGATTTTGGGAAGAATTATGGATATGGTTCGGTTGATCTAGATTACTCAAATTGGTGTGAGGATGTAAGGTAGGAGGTTTCCTTTTACAATTTAGGTGAGGGGAGCTTTCAAATATCCTCAAGATATTAAAATTTATTGAGGTTATTCTAGACCCAACATCTTACAAAAGGGATAAAAATTAATATGGGAATAAATATTAGACTATATATTTCCCCATTTTTTATTATTTGACATTTATGTTTTTTTAAACAATTTAATAAACTATTAATTCAATAGAATATCATTATTTCCAATTTTGATACTATTAATTTAATTTGAAATAAATACATAATGAGAAACAGTGAATTAAAATATAATGATTTCGAAAATAAATAATATATATTATAGTTCTAAAAAATTTATTAGATACTTTAACTCATCAAAACTAAATCAAAATTTATATTCTTAAAATTAATTATTTTATATTTACGTTAATTAAAACAATATTGTATTAGCATTGAATATTCATTTAACGTATCTATATAATATCAAGAAAAATAAAAACAAATTTATTTAATTAAAATATGTTCATTATGATCAGAATAGACATTTATGTTCATTTACATATTTATTGTTTCCCTATGTGGATACATAAATGATATTAAATAAGATAGAGTGGCATTTTGTAACAATCGTCAACATAAATAATGTATAAGTAATTTTCATAGAAATGTTTCCATTATAAAACCAATATTAGTTATTAATGTGAAAATGGTTAAATATTCTTTATCAATCAATTTTTTGACTAGTTTTGGTATCATTTTTACCCTTACCTTTTGGTTTATGCCACTATTTAATCCTTTTAACTCTTACCATGAGAACATGGATTTTTTCTCCTCAAGGGTCAATATTATTACTATAATATGAAAAAAGAACCATAAATGAATAATGGATGATATTTTTAACTTTATCAAAATATTTTGGCCAAATATTATATTTTAATGATTTTTTTATCATTTATTGAAATATTTATTTTTATATAACATTATTATCAATTTTGACACTATTTGTTAAATTGATTTTTTAAAAATAAAATATTCATAAGATAAATTCAAGAAATACATTTAATACATCCATAATATGTATACGTCATATAATTTTTTTTAAAGATTAATTAATTAAAATTATATTTATTTTAGTATTTGTAACATCATTTATTTGATATTTCCATTAATTAAACAATTACAACCCAATCATTCTATAAGGCTTAAAGGTAATTACTTATAACATAAAAATTAATATTTAATTAAAATTATTAATATAATAATTTTAGATTTCCATTTTATATTTATTGTCCAAGAAATATTTTTAATAACCACATATTAATAATTTAATAATTATTATAGACATTAGTAACACATATTTAACTTTCCTTGAAATAAAATACTCTAAAAGGATTAATGTCATTCTAGTGGATCCAGTAGGCCATAATATATACAAAAGACTTATTTTCTTCTAAAATCAACCATCCAATAAATTAAAATATATTTTCTTATAATTTAATAATACTAAAACTATTATTTCTACCCCCAATTAAACAATTTACCATTAACCTTGGAATTTTGAAAAGGAAATACTAATGTTTCAATTCATGTTTTCCAATAATAAAAGTTTAATATTTAAAATTTTAGGAATTTTAAATTGAAAAGATGCATTTATTTTTTAATATTCAAAACACATAATTATCTATTATTATTTTAAAATTAATCTCATTTTAGAAACTAGAAAATGTGTTTTTAAAGTGAAAAAATTCAAATGTTTGTAATGTTTTTTTTTCAAATTAAATATGAAATTGAATAATTTTTCCTAAATTATATTAGGTGATAATAATGATCTAATTATACATAAAACCCAACTAAAATTATTATTTTACACTATAAATTATTTAGATGTAAAATTTTTTTTCAATAAAAATTCAATAGTTTTTCTATATTCTTCAAAAAATGAAACGTATCTAATAAATAACAAAAAATAAAAAAAGAAAATTTTTATATTCTAATTTCAAGTAAGAATATTATTTTTAGCATTTTTTTAACAAAAGTTTAAATATTTGGTTTCAAAACATTTTTATCATTAAAAATTTGACAAAAATTCCTTTAGAAAAAATAGATTTTTTGCCGTAAAATTTGATTTGTTGTTTTCTTATGCTTGTGAAATCTATTGGATGAATTTTAAAATATGTTAATATAGATAAATTTCATAACATTTTTAATTATATTAAAAATTTCCAATAAAATTAAAGGTTTATAAAAATATTATATTGTAATATTAGAGTGGGTGTTGCGTGAAACATAAGCAATCAATGAAATTGAATTTTTTAAAGAAGAGATGTACCATAAAATATTGGGGTGTTCCATTATCACCTCTATAAATTAATTGATCCCTAAAAATTTGAAATTATAGTTTTTAAAGAAGTTTCTGATACATGAAAATTCATTTTTGGGAAAACCACATCATAAATAGGGGTAATAAAACATCCCCTTAATAATAGGAAATGTTAAAAGTAATGGTCACCAAATAATTAGGCTTGGAAATAGCTTAAATTTTGTAGGAAGTGAAAACTGGGACATGGATGAGAAATAAAACTAAAATTTTATGTTTTATAGTGATAGAGAATGTGGTAGTAAAAATTTCTACCATAACAAAACCATAAATATATTATTTTTTAATGAGGAATTTGATTTATCAGTAGGAAATATAAACAAATAGAATTTTAATTCCAAAATAATTTCCTAGAGTTGAGTGTTTATTTTACTCTCTATATAATAATGTGAAAATTGATAATAGTTTATTTCCTTCCATGTCATAACCATAATCTTATCCTTTGTTCTTACTTTGATCTATTTTCACTTAATCTATTATACTAAGAAATGGACATTCAAGTTGGTTGTTTTATACCTAAATCACTTTAATGAATCATAAGATCCAAATGTATTTTATTCAGAAATTATTAACTCCAAAATGGTTATTACATGTTATTCAATATAATAAATCATTATTTAACCTCAAATAATAATATCCGATGTTAAAATTAATCCATTCTATATGTTTTTACCTTAAGACTAATCTAAAATAGATATTACCAAAATCAATGACCAAATATTTTTTAGGAAGTTCACTAGATTCCAAATTGAAATTAGCATTATATTCCACAAACTATATAATATAGCTATTATGTTCACATTCCAAATATATGAATACCTTTATCACCTTACAACTATAATGAACACATGATGCTTCTAAAAATATAATCTTAGGTTATTGAATATATTCCTTGAATCCAATCATCTTATAATATCACCAATGATGACATAAACCATAAAATCACTAACAACCTTCAAGTCACTAATAAAATTACCTAAATAAATATTTATCATTATTATATCAACATAGAGAATATATTATGGATTATATTGCATCACTAATGTGTTTTATAAATAATTAAATTTCTACTGAATCGCTTCTCTTTGTTACAGGTATTATACATTAGTTTCATTGAAATCCTTAAATAAGTGATGTAGTACAATCCATTTATATCCCAAGCATCATTGATAAAATAATTCTTGACAAAAAATACACATGAAATTTGATCACTCTACTTCATTCTTAAACCACTAACTACGCCTCATAATTTTATTCCTTAATACCTCATTCCTATCATTTTTCTTGTATAGTCTTTTAATCATCAAAAGTATAATTTGTACTTGTATAACCTTTCAGTTTATAACCAGTGATGAAAAACCAATTCACAATGAGAGAAACACTTATCATATTGATATAGTCATGAATAACCAACTATAGGATTTATAAATCATTAAATCTTATTATCATTATAGGAGTTTATAGGTTTAACAAAGGTTATCCATTATATTACCAAATCTATAGGATGATATACTATACATAGATTTATCTGAAAAGTCTATAGTAGCGTAATTTTTTCTAAACCATGAATTCATAAATATATTTACAATGTTTTTAAATTGACATGCTCCAATACAAACTATAAATACCGTGACCCATGTAGCTCAAAGTCGGTACCAATTTTTTTTACAATGGAATAAGAGACATGAAAAGACATATCAAAAGAATGAATAGTTATATAGTCTTCATAAACCAAATACATATTTGATATTATAATTACATTTTAAACATAAAATAAAAAACAAGGTTTTTTCCTTTATTCCACCATTGTGTGACCCTAGATATTAGTCCTAATAATCATCTTGTAATCCTAGTTAAAAATAAAAATAACAAATCAGTGAAATCAAATGCTTTGTATGCATTAAGTATAATGGATGATAAATTGGATCAATTATAATAATAAATGTGGAATTGTATATAGTTGAACTCACATTCCCTTTAAAAAATAAACAAATAATTAAATTCATATAATGATATTATCCTGTAGATAGTTACTTTCAAAATATATCCTCTAGATAATCAATGTCTGGATCAATCCTCTTGTTTTTTAGTATGTGTGTAGGAACCCATATGATTCTTCTTGTAATTAAATGTGAATGGCATTCACCAACGAATTTCATTTGAATAGACTACTAATTAATCAAGGTTAATTTATTAACTGGTCCCCAACATGTTCTTTTCGTGTCCAAAACATTCCTCATATATCGAATAATTGATTTAAAAATATATTTTTAAATCAATGTTTCCCCTCCCACATTCAAATATTTAAATCATAAGAATCATAAAATAGAATAATTATCAAAAAAAAAATCAATAAAATTAGGATTAAGTGATTCATTATATGATATATGAAAGGGGAATTAGGTCGTACTAAATAAATAACTTGTCAATATAGAATTTCTCCCCAAAATAAAAGTGAGAGGAGAAAAACCCCTTACCTTGTAATTTAAATTAGTTGAACATGATTTATCCTTATATATATCATTTATATCATTTTATTACTTTATAAAATAAACATATCCATGATTATGGTATCCCATATGACCCTCTTATATAATCTTGTCACCCATTTATTAATATTCGTTCATTGTTTTCACTTATTCGAGTGTTAATTGCCTAGTTTACAAGTATGTTTTTACTCGTTATTTTTTCGTTATTATTATATGGATTATGATATCATCATCGAAATAATTTAAATCATGATTTAGATATAATTTATATTCATTATATAAATTTTTATAATACTTCATGAATGTTTAACATAGAAAATAAATCACATCGCATTGTGAAGACTGTAGGTCATACGTATGCAGGAGCGACGATATCATTCCCTTAATGGTAAAAGTGAAAATAAGTGGATGGTATAATAATTTTTATATATTAAATATAATTTCATAATTATAATATATATATATATATTATTTACATCATTATACCAATCCATGTAAATCAGTGGTGAAGCACAGATTACGAGATGGTATGGAGACGATAAGCCATATGTACGCATGTGTAGTGCTTTCATCTTTCATAGGATGGATATGATCTGGAATATGGTAATAAAATAATCATAATAACATCTCAAAATATATATTATAATGTGTTTATTAATTTATTATGGACACAACACATGAATAGTAAGTATTTGAGAAACAAATTTGACAGTGTTGATAAAGACGATTACCTCTTCTTCAGTGGACTTTATAACATTTAATAAGGGACCTAAGGGTAGGTTGTTTAGAAAAACCATAACCTTTAGAACATAAATACGGTTTTTGGGAATAGATATATTAATGGTCTTATTGATCTATATGACTCAAATTTGGGTGAGGGAGTGAGGGATGGGGTTCCATTGTTTGATTGAGGTGAGGGGCACTTATACAAATGCCAAAAATATTAAAATATAAT
Organism: Viscum album; assembly: GCA_963277665.1. Taxonomy (NCBI): domain Eukaryota; kingdom Viridiplantae; phylum Streptophyta; class Magnoliopsida; order Santalales; family Viscaceae; genus Viscum; species Viscum album. The sequence goes on from OY728127.1 coordinate 1,280,111,003, forward strand.
AAGGCTATTATATATTCAAATACATCCAAATGGGATATAAATGAATATGATAATCCATATTCAATAATTTAATATCACATTTCTTATTATTTAATAATTGTGATATTTTTAAACAATTTACTAAAATATTAATTCAATAAAATATCAATGTTTTCAAATTTGATACAATTAATTTAATTTGACATCAAATAAATCAATAAAAAGTGTGAATATTAATATAATTATTTTTAAAATATCTAATATAACATATACAAATATATGATTCATTATAAACTTTATATAATCAAAAATATAAAAAAAATTAAATCAATTATTTTTTTTCCTGTTAATTAAATAAATATTATTTCAACATTGAAGAAGAATTTTGGGTAAATATATATTTTTGAAAAATTAAAATTAAATTTATATAATTAAAATAATTTCCTTAGGATAAAAAAAGACATTTATTTTTTTCACATCTTGATTTTTTCCCTATGTGGACACATAAATGATATTAAATAAAAAGTGAGTGACATTTTGTATCTATCTTTGATTTAAATAACATGTAAGTTATTTTAAAATAAATGTGTCCATTAAAAAACTCCAATTCTATATTGTGGTGAAAATAGTAAAATAATATTGGTTCATTAATTTTTAGGAATGTTTTTGTTATATTGTTACCATTATTTTTTGGTTTTGTACCTTATTTAATCTCTTTAACTCTTATAGTGAAAACATCGATTTGAACTCACTGAGGGTAAGTATTGACACAATAAAATGAAAAACGAAACACAAATGACTCATGGAATATATTTGTTACCTTATCTAAATAAATTATGTAAATCTTATATTTATATAAATTTGACATCATTTAAAAATTATTCTATATTTTAATTTGACATTAATGCCAATCATCACATTATTCATTACTTTAAATATTAAAAATATAAATACAAAAGATACATTTGAACCAAAAAACTTTAATACATCCCAAATATGTCCCATTAATTTAAATATTTTGTGGAAAACATTAATTATCTTATATAATATTTATTTTTATATTTAAAATATAATTTACATGATATTACCGTTAATTATGAAATTAATGATTCATCATTATATAAGACATTAATTTAATTATTTATTTCATAAAAATTAAAAATATATTACTAAAATGAATATAAAAATTTTATCTTTAAAATTATTATGTATATTCATTGATCTCATTAGAATGACATTAAAATAAAAATTTAATACTTATCAAAAAGATGAGTATGATATATTTGAAAATTCTTAAAATAAAATAATATAAAAGGAATAAATTCATAAAACTGGATCTAAGAGGAAATTAAATTGGAATATAAATTACTATGATCGAAAAGCACTCATGAAAAGAAATTATAACAAGTTTTTTGTATAATTTTATCATATTTATAATATTTTTTACCCTTAATTACCAAATTTAACCTTAACCGTCGTAATTTTAAAAAAAATACTAAAGTTACTATTCATATTTCCAGAAGTAAAAGGGTGTAATTTACTATATTTGTACCCTATGATTCCAAATATGTAATCCATTATTCAAAATTAAAAACAAAGAATTATATAAAATTAATTTAAAATTAATCTCATCGACAGAATGAGAAAACGAGTTTCTAAAGTGAAAACATTCAAAACATTGAAAAACTTTTATATCTTAATTCAATATATAATTTGTTTTAAAGAACTACATTGGATTTAATGATAATAAATTGTAAAAATTAAACTTTTAAGGAAATTAAAAAAATAATTGTACATGATATGCTCTTTAGACAAAAAATCTATTTACATGTAAAATATAATATTTTCACAACTCATCAGAAGATGAAACACATCTAAAAAATAAAAAAATGATTAAATTTTGATAGTCCTATTTCAAAGAAGAATTTTATTTTATCAAATATACAGAATAATATAATAATATATTTTATTTTAAACATGTATGTCATTAAAATTTGATCAAACCACCTTTAAAAAATAGAAATTCTTATCCATAAAATAGGATCATTATTAACTTATGCTTATAAAATATATTTTATTATTGTAAAACATTTTAATATATATAAATTTCATAATTTTGTTAATAATATCCATTTTAATAAATTTAACATCTAGGATATAATAATATTTCCTTATACGGTTAGTTTGGGTGTTGAATTCAATGTAAGATATCAAAGAAATTGAATTTAATTAAGAAGAACCATATTGTAAAATTGTGTTGTTTTACACTAACAAACATAAAAAAAGGATTAAAATTTGTTTTAAAATTTATGTTTGAGCTATTACGAACCTTATCATACCCCCCACTCAGTCATTTCCATTTTGGAGTCTTCATTAATTTTGAAACTTCTTCTCACATTATATTTATTTAAAATATTAGTTGGCGGATAGTTGAGTGGTAAAGTCTCCCTGTAATCTTTCCTCAGTCTCGGGTTCAAATCCAGGTTGTAGTGAATTTTCATTGGTTGGTGGAGACATAGACATGACATAGTAAATCGGTTATGCAGGCATGACAGAGGTAGGTGGTGATGCAATAATGATGTTCCATTGGCCCTTCGAGCAATTTTGTGGGTCTTTGGATTGTGTAATGGGATTCATGCCCATTGGTACTTTGGTCTATTTACTGAATAAATAAGGTCTGATCAGTGGAATATCCCTTAGGGTGATATGGTCTTCCATTATAGCTGATGAGTGTGATGGGTAGGTGATTAATGTAATTGTAACCCCAAACACCTAATATATATATTTATATGAAATATTTACAAAGATCCCACTCTCACCTCTTATAAAATGGTCTTCTCACCACCTGTTTAATTTCTACAATAAAATCAAACCTTTATGCATTATTAATAATTGAATTCATATTGTTCAAGATTTTTTTCATTTTAGATTGTCTTATGATCCCTATTTCTGATGAATCCTCTATGGAAAACACAATCATTTCATTGTGGATACTCTATTTTCCACACAACACCTTTTATTTTAAATCTTACAATCACATAGAGAAATTTTCTCATTACTAGATAATGAAATAATTATTTTTGAAAACTAATTTTTATTATTTTAGGGGAATAATCTAATAAACCTTTCACTATTTCTATTAAATGAAATGATACCATGATTCGTATGTTGGGTAGACTAGAAAATCAACAAAGTGATGTCATCCATTTTTAACAACCTCATCCTTTATCTTGTTATAATAATGGAATTTAAGAATATATGTGACATATATAAAAAATTTATGATTATATGAATTATTATAAAACTTTTCCCTCACATAAATCGTGAAACAAAAACATTAATCATGCATTTTTAGACTACCACCTTCATAAAGTAATATATATCATTTTTTATCTAATTTCATTATAATTTACTAAATTATTTTTAGAATGATTCAAAACCATAAAATTAAATAAATAATATCATTACTCTTCAATAATAATGGTTGTATTCTAAGTTAAGCAACATTTGTAGACATAATTATCAATTAATTATGGTATATTCCATTTTGGGTTGGTCTACCCACCTACATTAAAAATGATATAAAATAATATCATGAATTACTATGTGAACATGTCTACTAAAAATATATTCTTTTAATATTTAAATATTTATTTAATTTTGGTTCTATAATGTTAATGATAATATTAAATCCATTAATTAGGGCGTCAACAAGTATTTATTAAAAATCATGGAAGGTTGATCATCCTCCATTTCATTTTTAAATAATCAGAAAAACCAAAATTGAATTAAATTATAACATTATAGATTATAATAAAATATAAATTATCATTCCTATTAGGATCTCGGAATGGATAAATTTGGAATAATATTGAAAAACACATGTATTAGGAAACTAGTTTAAAATGATCAAGATTACTCACACCCAATATTCAAAAATGATAATAAGTAACTAATATAATTGTATAGAATTATTATATATGAATTTAAATTTTTATATATATTAAAATTTTAATAAATAGGTGATTAAGATATTTTTTCCATACAAGATTTTTGAGTGAATTCGACTAAGCAAGGAAACAACTCAGGATTTCATTTCATAAATTTTTACCCCATGAAACATATTTCATATTATTGATAATTTTTTCATTATAATGGCATATGTAATTCCCAGTTAATATTTTGTATCATGATCCAATCTATATTCAAGATATTATATGTTTTATTTTAAATCTTATCCATCATTTGGTTTTGTAACAAATCTTTCTAAGTCTATAAGGGGTTCATTAACATAAATTAAATTTCATATGACATGTTTGATATGATCAGTATTGTTTAATTAATATGTTTTATTAACTTACATATTTATTTTAAGTATTTAATATATTAAATTTAATTATATTTTAAGGACCATTTCATAATAATCCTCTCAATGTCCTTCTATTTATACATCATGAATACCATTAATGTTTCATCACCAAGTCATTTTCAAATTGACATTTATTTTGATAGATAATCCCTTTAGGAAATTTTTATTCTTGTATATATAATAATAATATAAATTTATAATCCTCTAAAAATTATTGGGGTTATAATTTTCTTACCCAATTATATTTTCCCATGTCTCAATACTTACCAGTTGTACGGAATCCAACCCTTCCTTTTCTTTTTAGTCAGGACCTCCTTTTTTCTATTTCCAAATTCATTGGATGTAATTTTACATGCCCTTAGTAAAGCTTCAATAATTGATTAAGGTTTTTCTATACTTCATTTACTTCATTAAATTTATTAAATAAATTTTTAATGTTTTCTATAGGATTCATTTCCATCAAAATATGAAAATTATAAATTTTTATCACTTTCTGTGGGAATAAATCATTTTGTCACCATTATCATTTTGTATGAAAATTTATATTTAAATTATAAAATATCACCCCCATAATTTATTTCTATTTTATTTTATTATCTTATTGAGTTTTTAGCTTTTGTATGAGTTTCAAGTTGATTTTTCATCATTAATCTTTTAATTTTTGAGGTTCAATGTGCTTTTTGTCCCTAGCCACGTTTTTTATTAGTTTGAAAGGAAACTATGTGGCTGGTTATGATTGATAGTTTTTTTAGTTATTTTCATTATTTCATGGTTTTCTTGCATATACTATGCACATTTTGGCCAAAACCATGTGACCAAAGGGAGAAATTGTGTGTACTTTGGTGTTGTATGGGACAAGAAGAAACAATTGTGCATGGTTAGGAGAAACCATTCATTATTCATATTGGAGCATCAGTAATTTTTATGGAGGAAATATAAATGGTTGGTGTATTATTTATCATATGGTTTGGATAGTCCATTTGGATATCACCTTCTTCTAGTTGGGTGTGCATGGTTGGCCCATAATTTTGAAACCTGTCCGGACAAACCATTCGACATACCTCGTTTCATAAAATGTTCAAATTTCTATTTTCTACTTTTTTTGAAACCCAAATCTACCCCTATTATCCACCTCTCATTCATGTGGATCCTTTGTATCCTAGGTAAGCTTCCTCCTCTCTACGTCCTTTGATTTTACAGGCTTCACATTCAATTTTTGGGTGGATTTCTACTTTAGTAAGACTTTTTATCCTTCTTCTTTATTCTCTCCCATAGTCTCTTGATTTATATTTACATATATCTCTTTTGAACAAACCCCACAATAGAGGGTTGATGTTAGGCTTCTGTTTCATGGATTTTAGTGTGTGCATATTGCTTCATGGGCCCCGTTCTTCCTCAACTGATGGTTTAATTTCATTCGTACATTATTAAGGAAGGAGTTTCTATCCATTTCCATTCTAGAAAATTATTTTTGATTCTTGTGTATTCCTAATTAATTTTTAAATGTGTTCACCATGATTATAATGTTTTTACATTATAAATTCTGGTGTTTTCTATAAGATATAGTGTCCTAGAACCAACTTATTTTACATAGATTACATGGATATTTAGTGTATTATTACATATTGTTCACTTTCCTACGTGACTATGATGTAATAATGTTCTAGAGTATATATTGCATTGATAATTTCAAGGATGTTCTATACTATGATGAGAAACTTGAAATTATATAACAATATTCTAAAATACAGTTTTTTGGTTGGATTACAAGCTCTGATGGGATACAAAACATACAGGTCATCAGGTGAAAGTACTCATAATCAGATGAGACTTCCTCACATAAAGTTTGCAGTTGGTAATCTCCAAGATAGGATATTATGAGAACAGACCCACTAGTAGGAATTCTGCATGTTTTGGTTTCATGAGATATTTCTATTTGTGAGCTTGTGTAATGAACCTTATACTTTAAAATTATCATAAATAGGTGTCATGACTTACGCAGTTTGATTTACTGATGAAAACTGTCATGCATAGATTTGGCGGGATGTAATGTACGTTGGGTACATCACGAGTGTCATGTTATTAATGGATTAGTTGAGGAAGAATTTGTTCCTTCCATTTATGGAAGTTGATATCTCGTCCCTTTTATTAAAATAGAACCATCACACAATATTCCATGGCCATGGTCTCACGAGAAGTTTATTTTAGGTAGTCAAAGAAAGATGTATCAAGCATAAAATTTGATGATGCTATCATGAAACCTGCTTGATAAGATATTGAGACAAAGGGATTATATTACACAGTAAGTGTTCTTATGTGGATGTCCTTTTTGGACTTTACATTCTTTCTCTTGGGTGCCTTGACCTGTTTCATGAGAGTACTCTTGGACTTTAGGCAAGACCGCTTAATGGAAACGAGAAAGAATCCTAGAGGGTCACACACTAAGTGTTTTTGGTTGTCTTGTTTAAATTCAATTTGAAATAAATTTATGAAAAAAATATTATTCTAAAGACTTTGGAATAATTTTTAATGGCATAAATTAAATAAAATTTATTTATTTATTTTATTGAACATTTAATAAATATGTATTTACTAGTTTGTAAATAAAATACTTATTTAGGAGAATAAATTATTTATTTATTTATTCAAGTGTAAATAAATGGAAGAGGACTTCGAGTGAACCAGGGTTGGTCTGGTAGTAAAAAAATTATTTTCAAGATAGTAAATAACTACTTAACTAGTCAGCACAAATTAAAAGAACACTGATATTATATTGTGATGAAAAATTTATAATTCCATTTTGTGCTAGTTGGCACATCATAAATAATAACACGGTATTATTATTAAATGCATGGGTTTTCTCTAAAATCATGAATGTATTTAATTGTTTCTATGAAATTAGATATTGTAACTGAAATTCCATGTATATAAATAGACAAGTACACCTATTCTTCCACACACCACACCACATGTCTGGTGAATTGAGAATTATTGATCCAAAAAATTTCTCCCTCGAATTATCTTCTCTCCCCTCTCAAGAATTAGAGATGTTATTCAATGCCAAATAACAAGAGATCAATAACGACTAACATAAGAGAGTCGCTTAGTGTCACTAGAACCTGGAGAACGAGCGGTGTCGATCAGATGACATCGGAGCATGTGTAGATCACCACTAGAGAGATTCTAGTTTGGATCCTTACAGGAACTAAGATATAATATATATGGTTCATTCTGTACGATCAACATCATCAATGAACAAAAATACCAAATATCCAAGAATTATTTTTTTTATAAAATTAATTATATTAATTATAAACATGATGTTCAAGAACCTCTCTAAAGGTTTCAGGACTCTTTCTTATTTATCTAAATCTTGCATTATATTCCACATAGATTGGATTTCATCTTATTATTGATCCCATAATAATCATTCATAACGTTAAAAATCAATGTTGTGTGTCATCCCAACCATGCTTCCACTTCACCCGGAACCATCAACTAGTATAAGAGGGGTTACATCATAGTTTGTAATTATTTAAATATTTTCATTGATGAATTATGCATTTAATAATTTAGTTATTTAAATTCAAGTTAATTTTTCTGCAAATCTAAATCATGAGATCTATTCCTGCTCTTCTATTTCTCGATCACATTGAAGAAACAATATTTCCTTTTAATTTTGATTAAAATAAAATAGAGGATCTCATTCGAAGGTTCCAAAACATCTTAGCCATAAAACACCAGAACACAGGGAATGTATTTAGCAGTACACGACGTGTAGTCAAGATTCAATGCATTGGACTAGTCTGCCAAACCATGTCTTATGTTGGAGTCTTTCTAAGTCTTAAATGACTCTGTGTTTCTACTAGTAACAAGTGGCACGCGGTTTTCAGATTACACGCCATGTGACCCAATGGACACAGTGTGTAGTCCCTTCGGGTTAGGGTTGGACCGTGTACCCTGTACATGGCTTGCCCAACTGGAGACCATGTAATTGGGGAACTACACGGTGTGTGGCCCACTGGACACACCATGTACTCCGATTATTTCCAAAGTATACTCACACATCCTTTCCCCAGGAGCGTACATCAGATAAATGGTGAAAATTAATACATTTTGTGTAGTTGTAACTACATGTCTTGTACTCATCCAAATTACATAGATTTATTAAAATTTATTATTATATTATACCAACCCTTGAGACATGTACCATCGTGCAGGCATAAAGCTATGGAAAAACACATGATAAGGTGTTTTATATATGTGTGTGTTTAATTTAACATCTATGTAATGTTCATTTCTACTCATTGGGTAGTTATGAATAGGAATTCACTGAGTTTCCTCCTAGGTAAAATTTATGTACGAAGAAAATTTTAAATGAATTTTTTTGTTTAAAATTATGATGGATGACAATATCAAGGATATTTAGAAAAGGGTTTGTGATAAAAGGATTGATTAATTAAATATGATAATTAATTGATTCGAGCATGATTTATCTTAAACAAGAACGATTAATGAATTGATTACTATTTTTATTTATCTGTAAATATCGTTACATGTATGGATGATCATGATCTTGACCAAGACCTTTCTATGTGGATGGTTTCTTTTAATTTATTTATTTGAATTAAATTTGTTGACATCTGCGCCTTCTCCTCATTATTATGTAGGGCTTGCATTCTCAAAGATTATTTTATGTAAAATCCCTTTTTACTCCTCACCTACATGTGAATTAAAAAAGGAATATGTAATTGATGGAACTCCCAAGATAGTGTAGGTAGTTCAAGCTGGATTCGAGATGAAACAAATATCATGATATACAGAGGTGAATAGGTAGAATCTATAAAAACGAACCCAAAAGGTTCAAGGTGTTTATCCCGTATGTAAGGGTTATTTTATCAACCGCTATATAAAAAACCATTAGAAAAGCTCATAATCATGCCATTTAATTTATTTTATTTCTGTTAGTTTTATGGTTTATCATTATGGATGTGTTTTCATGATAACATATTTATTGAATTAAACAAGCATGTAATATGGAACTAAAACAACTATACTTATGCGTAAATATTATCAAGTCATGGTTAATCACTTAAGAAAGTTCCACTTAATAATAAAAAGTGTTTTATAATGATAATAATAAATTCATGCATAAGAGATAAAAATCCCAAAAATAAAATATTAAGTCAGAACAAGCCTTCCTTTACTTGATTAAGGGAAAAACTCAATAAAACTATGTGTTTGACCAACCCTTATTGGGACACTTACTTTTATACAGGAAGCCCTTATGAAAGGTTTCGGGTTGACTTAACCATATTACATAAAGAGGACTAGCCCTTTCTAAACTTGGTGTAATATTGGAGGCAATAGTTGAGGAAATCCAAAGTCATGATTTCAGGATTGGGGAGTCCACTCAACATATCAAGGAGCTGCAAGCCCAAAGTTGGCAAAGACCTCCCTACCTAAATATATTCTAATATCATGACCAACCCTTGTTGGGGTTATGCAAAGGGTAATATGGATCCTTTCCATAGCAATGTCATGGAAACTAGACCTTCTGAGTTCAATGGTGAGGGATATTGGGATTTGATAAAATAGTGCGAGACTTAATAAAATATATTATTTATTAAAAAATGTAATCAGGAAAGTAATAATGATATCCTATTTTAATTGTAGCATAGTAATGACAAACTCATCAACCACACTATCCCTAATATCAATTATGGATAAAGACTACATCCTCACCAGTAGTAACTTCTAGGAATTGTAAAGATGCCTTTGTGTTATCCTACACCATGAACGGAAGTCTTATATGATGGAGTCAGCATTACCCGATCTGCCTATGAAATAGGCAAGTAATGAAGATTTCATGGTCTATGAGAAACATATGAATGATGTGGTCAATGTTCAATGTTTGATGTTATCATCAATGTCTAGTTGGCTCATGAAGTCTCATGAAAACACGGATTCTTATAGCATGCTCGAGCACCTATGTGGTTTTTACCAGGAGAGTGAAAGACAGAAATTGTTTGAGATCTCTAGGGACACTTTCAGAGTAATCTTGGAGAAGGTCCCCCAGATGGGCTTCGTATAGTTAAGCTCATTGGCTACATTTAGTGCCTTGAGGTTCTAGAGTTTAAACTCCTCGAAGAACTGGGCACTGATCTCATTCTCACATCACTCCCTCAGAGATTCTCTAACATTGTTCTCAATTTCAGTATGAACAACATTGATAAGTCTATATCTAATCTTCTTATCCTCCTTCTCCATGTGGACAAAGATATGAAGCGTGAAACGCCTTCTGTTCTTATGGTGAATAAGAGGAAAGGGAAGGCGAAGAGCATTAAGCACAAAGCTTCTTCACATCCTTCTAAGAAAAAGAAGATAAAAGGGGATGCAAGGGAACCTTAGGCTATTTGTTTCACATGTAGTAAGAAGGGATACAGGAAGAAGAACTGCACCCATCCTAAGAAGAAAGGCGAAGCATCAGGTGTGTTTTTTATCGAATGAAATCTATTTATTTATACAAATTGGGTATTAGATACATCTTATGGTTCTCACATATGTATCAAAATACAGGAACCACGTAGATTCAGTAAGATTGATCGGGGGGAGGTATATCCACGAGCTTCCAATGATTCCAGACTTTATGTTGTAGCTGTCCGGGAATAGCACCTCAAGTTTCCAACTGGGATGATCTTGGTGTTAAAGGGTTGTTATTATCTGCCTTATGTTACTAAAAACGTTATTTCTGAATCTAGATTAGATACATATAGATTTGTTTTCATGTTTGGAAATGAATTTTGTTTCTTTTAAAAAGATATAATTTGTTATGGTAGGTCACATTTATACAATGGACTTTACGTGTTAGATTACACAAACCAGTTAATGGAAATCAATAACAAAGAAAATCCCCATGAATCACACCACACCCAACTTTGGAATCACTGGCTAGGTCATGTAAACAAGAAACGCTTATCAATGTTACATCACGATGGATATTTATATTCTTCAATCTAAACCCACATGGCATATGTCATGCATTTTTTTAAGGAAAAATGACCAAATCCACATTTAGTGGGAAAGGTGAAAGGGCTAAATAACTTCTAGAATTGGATCATACCGATGCTTGTGGACTATTTCTAGTTGAATCAAGGGGAGGGTACTCATACATAATAACTATTACTGACAATTTTAGTTGATATGGATATATCTACTTAATGAGGTATTAGTTGGATTCTTTTGGTAACTTCAAAGAATATAAGAATGAAGTTTAGAACCATCTTGGAAAAAATATAAAGAAACTCTGCTCAAGACGTGGTGGAGAATATCTTAATCAAGACTTCATTGATTTCTTATGGGAATTTTGGATCATATCCCAACTCACTCCTCCAAACATGACCCCCGTGGAATGGTGTGAGATAAACGTGGAACTGCACCCTGTTGGACATGGTGCGATCAATGATGATTCATGCAAGACTTTCATTATCCTTTTGGGGATATGCGTTACAAACAGCAGCACACATTCTAAACCAAGTAAAAACTAAATTGATAAATGGTATTCCATATGATTTCTAGAGTGGAAGACAGTCCATTTTATCAAATTTACATTAGTGGGGGTAGCGAAGCATTTGTTAAGGCCTCTTCAGGTAAAAAATTCGCATCTCGAGGCCCAATGTGTACCTTTATAGGATACCCTAATGAAAAAATTGGATATTACCTATACAACCCCTTAGACAAAAAGGTAATAGTGGAAATACATTCCATATTCCTTGAGAGGGAGCATATATCCAATGGAGATAGTGGGATCGAGATAGAATTTGACGAAGTTGAGGCATAAGGTACAGAAGAGTTGGTATCGGAACAGATTCCACAAAGCCCTGTGCAAGAAGAATATGTTCTAGAGACACAAGTACTATGTATGAGTACAAGAGATGTTTGAGAACCGGAATGGTACAGTTTTCTAGTTATTGAGGATAGTGACTCCTTATTAGTTGATATTAATGATCCTATAACCTAAAAGAAAGTATTAAGTGGCCCAAAAGTTTCCATGTTGCAAAAATCCATGAATTCTAAAATGGATTATATGAACCAAAACAAAGTCCGAATTTTAGTAGATCATCCAGTTGATTTAAAGCCTATTGGTTTCCAATAGGTATTTAAGAAAAAACCGGACAAGGAATGAAAATCCAGTACCTATAAGGCATGACTAGATGCAAAAGGGTTTGAACAGCGTCAATGAATTGACTATGATGAAACCTTCTGACCAGTTTCAATGCTGAAATCCATCAAAATTCTTCTTTACATTGCGGCTTACAATAAATATGAGATTTGGAAAATGGATTTCAAAATATCATTTTTTAATGGGAACCTTCAAGAAGATGTATACATGAAACAACATGAAGGGTTTGTGACACCAAAGGATGCCAATAAGGTATGCAAGTTTCAAAAATTCATTTATCGATTAACGCTAGCTTCCAGGTCATGGAACATTAGTTTTTATGATGCCATAAAAGAATTCATTTTTATCAAAAATGAATGTGAGCCTTGTGTCTTCTAACAGTTTAGTGGGAGTGCAGTCTTTTATTTAATAGTATATGTTGATAAAATATTACTTATTGGAAATGAGATACCATTATTAAAATCTGTTAAGGCATGGTTGAAAAAATGATTCTCCAAGAAATACTTGGTCGAGGAATCATATATTATTGGGATAAAGATACATCATTATAGATCCAAGAGATTTTCGGGCCTAAGTCAAATTACATACATTGATAAGATACTGATGAGATTCAGTATGGAACACTCTAAGAGGGGATTGTTACCAGTTTCACATGGAATTCATCTTTCCATGAAAATGTGTCCTCATACACATGAGGAATGAAATATAATGGAAAGGACTTCATACACATCAGAAATTGGGTTAGTCATGTATCCCATGCTATGTACTAGGATGGATGTCTCCTACACATTGAGTGGGGTTGGCAGATATCAAGCTGACCCAGGTGACCACCATTGGATGGAATTCAAGACTATCCAAAAGTATCTGAGGCGTACGAAGAATATGTTCCTGGTTTATGGAGGAGATGGGTAACTAATCATCACAGGATATTCAGATTCTAGTTTCCAAACTAATTAAGATGACATGAAGTTGAAAATGGGAAACATCTTCACATTTAATGGAGGTGTAGTGAGCTGGATGAGCTTAAAGAATAGTGTGGTCACATATTCTATAGCAGAGTATGAGTATATCGCTACTTTTGAGGAAGCTAAAGAAGTAGTCAGTATTTTAATCTTCATCCAGGATCAATATGTGATACCTAGTAGTAAAGATCCCATCACACTATATTGTTATAATACTATAACGGTGGATCTCGCAAAATATACAAGGTCACATCAGTGGAAAAAGCACATACTTTTGAAGTATCATCTCTTGAGAAATTTTTCTCAGAGTGGTGAAGTTGCAGTGAGCAGTATTTCCATAGAAGAGAATGTAGAAAACCCCATGACAAAAGGCTTAACTCAACAGAAACATGATCATCTTGTGAGGTCAAGTGTACAGAAAGTAGTAGGTAGTTGGATCTACTCCTAGTTGGAGTTTGTATGATTTGGTGTCCTAGAACCAATTGGTATTACATTGATTACATGGATATTTAATGTATTATTACATATTGTTTATTGTTCTTCATGACTATGATGTAAAAATGTCATAAAGTATTTGTTGCATTGATAAGATCATGGTAGTTACCCACTATGATTAGAACCATGAAATGCTATAACAACATTCTTAAATATAGTTCTATGGTTAGATGCCATGTTGTGATGTGACACATAGCATGCTGACCACCAGGTGTGAGTACTCGTAAGAAGATGATACTTCCTTTTAAGAAGTTTGCACATGGTAATCTCCAATATAGACGATTAGAAGAACAGACCTGCTAGCAGGAATTATGGATGTTTTGGTTTCATCAGATATTTCTATATGTGAACATGTGTAATTATCCTTATAATTTAATATTATCATTAATATATGTCATGACTTACGCACTTTGATTTACTGACAAAAACTGTCTGATAGAGAGTTGGCGGGAAGTGGGGTATGTTGGGTGCATCACAAGAGGCATGTTATTAATAGATAAGTCGAAGAAGGATTTTTCCCTTCCATTTGTGGAAGTTGATATCTTGGACCTTTGATTGAAATATAACTTTAATGCTAAATACCATGGCCATGGTGTAATAACAATTTTATTTTAGGTAGTCAAAGAATGATGTATCAAGCATAAAAGTTGATGACACAATCATGAAACGTGCTTGATGATATATTATGACAATGGAATTATATTACACAGTGAGTGTTCATCTATGGATGTCATTGTTTCAACTTTAAATTCTTTATCTTAGGTTCCTTGACCCATTTCTAGACTGTACTCATGGACTTCAGGAAATCCCACCTAATGTCAATGAGAAAGAATCCTAGATGGTCACACACTAAGTGTTTTTTGTGGTGTCGGTTAAATTCTATTTGAATTTAATTAATGAAATAAATATTATTCTCAAGACCGTGTAATAATTTTCAGTCACATAAATTAAATTAAATATATTTATTTATTTTATTAAACATTTAATAATTATTTATTTACTAGTTTATAAATAAAATATTTATTTAATAGAATTATTTATTTATTTATTTATTCAAGTGTTCAATAAATTGAAGTGGATTTCGAGTGGACCAAGGTCGGTCCGGTAGTAAAGTAATTATTTGCAAGATGCTAAATAATTATTTAACTAGTTGGGATAAATTAAAATAACGCTGCTATAATTTTGTGATGTGGAATTTGTAATTCCATTTTACGTAAGTTGGCACACAATAAATAATGACACTGTATTATTATTAAATGCATGGGTTTTCTCTAAGTACATGAATTTATTTAATTTTTTCTATGCAATTAAATATTGTAACTGAAATTCCATGTATATAAATAGAAAATTATGCCTATTGTTCCACACATCACACCACACACCAGGTGAATTTCGAATTGTTGAGCCAAAAAAATTATCTCTCAAATATTCTTATCTCCCCTCTCCAAAATGAGAAATGTTCTTCATGTTCAAAGAAAAAGCGATCAAGAATGAACGACACAAGACAATGGCTTCACAATGCTAGCATCGAAAGAACTAGTTGTGTCGATCGGAGGCCATCAGAGCACGTGTGGATCACCGCTTGATGGATTCTAGTTTGGATTATTACAAGAATAATGATATAATTTGAAATGTTCATTCCAGATGGTTAACATCATCATTGAAGAAAAATACCAAAGTTCAAGGTATTATTTTTCTTTATGAAATTAGTTAAAACAATTATAAACATGAAGTGCAAAATCCTCTCTAAAGGTTTTAGGCCTCTTTCTTTTTTATCTAAATCTTTGATTATATTCTGTGGAGACTGGATTTCATCATCTTATTGATCCTGGGATAATCATTGATCGTGGTAAAAATCAACGTTGGTTTTCATCCCAACCATGCTTCTGCTGTGCCAAGAACCTTTATTTTCATATGCAAAAATTGGTAAAAATTGCATTTTAAATTGTTTTTATAATTTTTCCTATGTATATATTCCTTTTTGGTATTTTATGAAGTGTGAATTGGTATTTTAAAATAAAATTGGGTATTTTTTGAATGTTTTTTTAACATAGATGTGTTTTGGTATATTGGTTGTTTTCGGATTAGGTAATGTGAGTGGATTTTTTATCTTTTTATGGATTAGTATTTATGTGTGGATTCTTGTGTTAGTTTATTGTGCTTATTGTTATTCCAAAATTAGTGAATTTGGAAATTTTATGGTTTTAAATAAGTTTGACATTGGCTGTTGGAATATCCATGTATGTACAGAGTGTTTATATAGATATGCACTAAAATTTTAATGGTCTTCTGAAATGATTCTCACCTTAAACCCTGGTTTTCAAAACAACTTCCCTTCTTCCCTTTTCTCTTCAATAGGCCTCCTATTTCAAAATTGTTCTTCTAAATCCCAATAGTTCTTAAACAACTCCATTTTTTTCAAATTACATAAATTTTTCTTCCAAAAGTGTTTTTTAGTGTTCAGCCTATTTGGAACATTGAAATGTTATTTGGTAAAAAAATGGATTGAACGGTCCATTTGGCATCACCACAGTTTTCATAGCATTTCATATTTCTTTTGAAAATGGGTTCTTATTTATAAACATATAGGACAGGTTGGTACATTTTTTCTTCCAGGAAAAATGATTTTAAATCCATATGATCTCTAGGACCATTTAGTACTTCAGAACAACTCAATATTTGATGAGAACCCCTATGGGAATCCTTCCTATGAACTGACCTTCACATAGTTGGTGTTTGGGTTTGGGAAAGAAATGAAAGGTGAAATTTTTTGTTTAATGTTAAAACTATGTGGGAATTGAACTCCCCAATCTCCATTATACTATTATCACTAGATTCTTAGCCATCATATTTAGGGTTGAGTGATAGTTGTTTTCTGATCCCAATTAATGAGATTGGTATAACATAAATATAGGATATTCCATGTGGTATTTTCCAATGGTGAGGATAGTCTATAAAAACAAGGTTGGGTATTGAATATGTAAAGGTACTATATGCTTCTAGGGGAGACTGAGCTGAGTAAGTCCTAATATTTCTTTAAGATATGTTTTGGAAATTCTCATGATTACTATCTATATGTTTCTACATCTGTTAACATCACATTAGTTAATTGTTTATTTACAATTTTTCTACCTACACCTATGCTACTTCTTGTATTTATGGATTGATTGTTGTACCCATCATATTATCTTTTTTGAAATTTTCATTTCTTTTTTACACTATTTGGGTGGTGATCCTTTATGGCATTTTTTCAAATATGGTTTTAAAAAAGAAATAATTGTTCGAGTTTTTAAATAGAAATGACCTTATTTACAACCATTACTATAAAATAGAATTTATGGGATTTTTCAAGAACGAATAAGTGTGTATACTATGGTGCTTCAGTACTGAGCTGTTATATGGTCAAACTCGACTTTTCCACTCAATATTGGTAGAATTGTGTTTTTTAGTTTATGGTTCTATTTAGGTTTAAATTTATAGCATGATGGTTTATAGATGGTGGTGGCCAATAGGAAACATAGAGATCATCTAAATTTATGATATCGTTTAGTTTTTTTATCATGTTATTTTGTTCTACTAGAGTTGTATTTGTATATGCTTTTGAATTGATGGATGTTCTGTTATTATTGGATTATGTTGTTTACTCCATTTTTGTTATTTATATCTCTTATTAATTGGATAAATCATTTCCTATAGAGCATCATTGATGCTCTATGTTAGTTTCCATCCTAGAGGATTGAGAATGCCTCTCGGGCCTTGACATCGGCTGACTTGGGTGACCAGTTTGGGTTGACCTGGGTTGGTTCATTAGAAAATTGTATCAGAGAGTCAATTTTATATTTTGGGTGTTATGTAGTTTACAGATAGGACTATTGAGGATCAAGAGGTTGGTATTGAAATAGATTTATGAACTCTTTCTTACCCTAAGACTCATTTTACTAGTGGTGGTCTGATACTTGAGTCTTTCGTTTTTTATTTTTTTGTTTATACAATTTGATTGGGAATTTTCTATTCTATGGGATGATATTGGAAGTGAATTGGTGTCACATGATGGATATATGTGGAGGAGAAATCCATATATATCCTATTTTAATAGTTCAAAATGAGTATTATGGTTGGTTCATTCTTAGGGAGTTCTCTACTAAACAATGTGTTTAGGTTTTCATATAAACAAAATCACCTTTTTTAGATTTTTTTTTCAGTTATAATTTATATTGATTATAATTTTCATGAGTTGATTTTAAAAATGAAAAATATTTTTGTAGAATGGGGTTCACAAAAGGGAAATGATTTTGGTGAATTTTTTTATTTAAAGTTGTATATGATTTTTGAGATATATTTGAAAAAAAACTGGTTTGGAAATTTTAAAAGGTGGACATGGAGATAATGGTTTGTGTTTGGGATATAAATGATGATAATAAAATATGTTTTTTTGGTTTTGTTTTGTAATTTTTGGATTATGTGTTTTGTGTGTTGATTTGTAGTGTACTACTTTTTGATGTATTTTTAAATTTTTTTTATATTGTTTTTGATTTTGTGCCTAATTATGTTGTGTAGTATACCACACAAAATGACTCGAGTAGTTTCTTGTGAGTCTCCACCAGTTATTTACCCTTCCCAAAATGCTAGTGGGTGTTAGAGTAAATGTCATCATGATTGGAACCTATTTTCTATATTTAACTGGCTCAATTAGTGTATTGATAAAGTCTAAGGTAATTTTAGGTATTTGAAAACTCCATATGCTATAAGAATGCTTGATGTTTTGGGTTCTTTCATAGGATTGGGTTTGGATCAATGGAAGGTATTCACCTCACCATCATCGGAAGATGGAATGTCTTGGTCTGTGTTCAAAAAACTTTTATCCAATGGTTTGTACCTTATGAGGTGAAGATGAAGAATTAGAAGATCAGTTGGGAACTAAGCAAGGTTAATGAATGGTAAAGTCTAATATTTACCATTTTAAAGAGCTGGTTCCTTTTTATTGGAAAATAGAATCAAAGGATCAATTGAAGTCTCCTATTTTTGTTTGGGGCCATCATAGAAAGATTAAGTAATGCACCCACTAATATAATGATGTTATATTCAAGAAGATCATGGATTTTATGTTTCTAGATAAATAGGTTACTAGAACACAGTCTGTTGTTGTTGGTATCCTTTATCATTTATGTATTGTTGTCCATTGGACCATTTGCTCATGTGATTTTAGTGTAATAAGATCAGGAATCCAAATCCACCATGTCATAGTCTTCCAAAGTCATGGTGAGGATGTGGCGATTTGGGTCACTTGAATACGTTCTAAAAGAAGCATTTCCAAAAGGTGGAGTCTCATTATTAGGGTACAAGTTATTGACTATGGGGAAACATATTCTTCAAGGAACTAGGGATCCATCCATAGGCACTGGAGGGAAGCTTGTCATGTAGTCTGAATTTTCATGGTGACTGGGATTTCCTGACCCATATTTTATCCCATATTTTTGAGTGGGTACCATTCAATTATCTATGTTGAAGATATTTTTTCAATCATTTTTATTTTAAGAATCTTTGAAGGATCATTTATTAGAACCTCTAATGTTGTTCTATTTCCTTATGCATGTGAAACCTTGAATGGTTAAGCATTTTGTGGAATTTATTGGGCTTTGGGTTGTTCTTATTTTGGTATATTCTTGTGTTTGGTTTAAATATTTAATCCTTGTTCGGTCGTTTTTTTATTTTAGTTTATTTATTTAGGTTTATATTGTGTTGGGAGTCACAGTGCTAGTGCAGTCATGCTATAAAGTTTATATGGTGTAGAGAACCCCTTTTCCTTTTCTTCTTTAGGGTTTTCAATTTTTCGTTAAAACTGGTTAGGTGTGACTTGTGAAGTTAGAAGGTCACAATAAAGTCCATGGTTTTTTCATTTTCATTTAGTCTTGGGTTTGAGTTTAGTTCATAATTTGGGTTCTTTACTTTCTGGGGGAAGAATGTTTTTTTGGTGAGGAAATGTATCACAACATAACACTGAATTTTCTTTCTTATTATTATTTTTTTTATGTTAGATCATTCGGATGTTGTTTGGGCAGCGTTTCTGGTGTAAATCATTGAGTTTTGGAGTTTTTTGTTGGTTTTTTGGACCTATTCATGGTTTTTGTGCATTATTTTAGAGGAAAATGTGTGGATGGTTAAATAGGTTGTTGTTTCAGTTCTTCTACCTTGGGAATGGTTTTATTCCACATCATTCACTTGATTTAGTCCAAACAGTTTGAGGAAAATTAGGATCCATGCAACTCTTAAATGTTGTTTGGGATAAGATATACAACTTGCGTACAATTATGAGAAAATATATGTAAATCATGAAAGATCTTCTTAAATTTTTACAGTGGTGATTTTCATTTTTGGAACACAATTTCTCAAACCATGTGGCCAAACCAATTTGGAGTCCCCTTCTTCTAGTAGGTTTTGCACGGTTTGTGCAAAGTTCTGAAAACAGTGTGGCCAGACTGTGCGAATTAACATTGTTATTAAAAAAATTAAATTATTCCCCCCCCCCTTTAACCCCAAATTAACCCCTCTTCTACCTCTATCATTCATGAATCCACATAAAAACCTAGGGCAGATTCATTTCCTCCACCTACATGGATTCATGGTCCTTCTCCTTTGATTTTTGGGTAGATTCCTCCATGGGTAAGCCTTATTCTCCTTATTCTTCCTTGTCACCTTGGGTCTCTTGGTTTCTATTGGATTGGATTCTCTTATTTAAACCCCATGTTAAATGTTTTATGATTGTCTTATGTTTCTTGGATGTTTGGATATAAAAATATCTTCTTAGACAATATTCATCCTTAGAAGGTTTCTTTGCCTTCTTATGTCATTAAGGTAGGAGTTTCTATCCATTTCCATTCTGTAACATTCCATTTTACTCTTGGGTGATTCAAATTAATTTTAGACTGTGTTAACCACGGTTAGGGTATATTTTCTTGATAAATTGCTGTATTTTCACATTGGAAAATTGGTAAAAATATATTTCATGGAATTTATATAATTATTCATATGAATATATAAATGTTGGGTGTTTAAAACATTGTAAATTGTTCTTTTAAAATTTAATCAAACATTTTTTATTGTGTTTTACCTTAGTTATGTTTTTATATCATTTTTGTCTGAGGATTAGGTTTTATGAGTGGATTTTTGTGCCATTTATATTTTGGTACACTCATGTGGATTCTTTTGTGAGGTTTTTTTCTACTAGTGTTTCCATTCATAGAGAATATTTTACATTTATGTTTTATAATTACTATTCCATTAGATGTGGGAATATCTATATGTGCTCAAAGTGGACATATTTATTGGAATACAAAAGATAATGGTCTTCTAAAATTATTCTCACCTTAAACCCCATATTTCAAAGCACCTTTCGTTCTTCCCAGTTATCTTCTTTAGGCCTCCTCTTTCCAAATGGTTCTTCAAAAAACCCCAATGGTTCTTAAATGGTTCCTTTTATTGAAAATGACCAGAAATGTTGTTTTCAAATGTGTTTCTAAATTAATGTACAATTTCAAACATTGATATGTAATTTGTATCAAGTTCCATGAAAGGTTAGTTTGGAATCTCCCATGTTTAAAAAGACTTTAATCATTGTCTTAGAAATGGTTTTTTTATTGTTATCATAGAGCCAGGTAGGTACATGGTGTTATTTTGGAAAGAATTTGTTTTAATTGTATATGATGTGTAGGCCCGGGTTGGAAATTAAGAATATCTAAATGTGTGAAGAGAAATCCTATGGTCATCCTTCCTATGAGATGTCCTTCGCATAGTTGGTATTAGCATTTGGACAGGGAAATAATGGGGGGATCTGTGGGTTATAGTTTATTCCAGGCATGTGATGACCTCCTCAATCTCATGTATACTATTATATTGGGATTCATATGACTCATCAGGAGGATTGAGTGAAGGTTGTTATCCAATACTAATTATATGGACTGGAATATCCTTGAGAGAGTATAGGCTAGGTGGTATTTTATATTGATGTGGATAGTTTAGCACCGCCAGGTTGGTTGTTGACTATGGAGCTACATCATACATTAGAAGGTGAGTCTGAACCAAGTACATCCATGAATTTTTTTAATATATGTTTTATAAAGTCCCGTGAGTACTATATATACATTCATGAATAATTTTATAATGATTTTTTATTATTTAACTTATTTTTTGTGTGCCTACACCTGTGTTACATCATGTATTTATGGATTTCCTATTGCAATTAGTTTCAGGTCTTAGTTCATATTTTCCTTTATTTTATGATTTTTTATGGGTTCATTCCTTCTTGGAATTATTATTTTTTAAAATAGGGATAAAACATTAATGATGTGATTGAATTTTTAAATGACAAAAACCTTATTTTCTACCTTCATTTCAAACTAGTTTTTATGGACTCTTTTGGAAAAGGACATGTATAGATTCTTAAGTTATTAACGATAATGTTGTTTTACACTCACACCCTACTTATTCCACTCGAAATCAGCACACCGAAGTTTTAATGTAGGTTTAGGTTACATTCATGATTTCCTATAAAATGGGATGGTTTATTCATGGTAGTGACATAGAGGCTAGATGGTGGCTATTTTTGTTTCTAGTTTGATTCATTATTGGTTTGTTTTAGTCCAATTTTTCATTTTAGTAAAGTTTTTTTATATATGATATATATTGATATATTTTTAGTTATTATTCGATTATAACACATACACTATTTTATTTATTTATATCTATTTATAATTGTGTTGAATTGTTAACCCCAAATTATATTTGATGCTCGAAACTAGTTTCCAGCCGATAGGGTTCAGGAATCCTTCATTAGATTTATCCTAGCCCAGATTGGGTGACCTGTTCGGGGTTTACCTAGGATGGTTCTTGATATCTTTTTTTCTAAAATAAATTATTTTTCTCTTAGTTTTATTAAATATTTCCTTCCTAATTTTTTGAAAATGTTAAGAATATATTTTTTTAATGTGATTTTCGTAATTCTCTTAAATAGTACATTTTATTTTGGTCATTGTCCTTATATATATCATATTATTGAGTAAGGATACTCTTAAAAAGATACCGTAAAAAATAATTCTAAAGATGGGCTATTAAATTTCATTTTATATAATAAAAATGATCGAACACAACCTTTTTAATTCATATTCTGTAAAGGGTTATAAACTAGATTTTTCATTCAATGTACTTCCTTTGTGAATACCCTATTTTTTGATTTCTTTAATTAATGGATGTTCACCAAGATTCCATACATTTATTTATTTGGGAAATTATTTAATTAACATTATAAAATTTTTCTATATGGTGTAAATAACTTTTGATATATTATATTTATTAAATGGAATTTACATTTAAATTTTCATAATATCTTGGGATACCAACTTATTTTACTTGGATATATCATATTAGAGTGAATTTGAAATTTTTTCCATATATGATTCCCATTTTAAAGTATTTGAAATCCATTTTATTTGTTTGGTTTATTTATGACATGATAAGGATTGGTTTTACAGATAAAACATATGAATGTATGATGATATGAAGTGTCTTATATCTACCTACAATGAATTGGTTTATGTTTATATCTCATGATATAGTCAGTCATGGACATGATGTGTTTTCCCACATATGAATGGACATAATCTATTTACATACATATTTTGGGATGAAATATATGAGTTTTTTTCATATATGCATGGGAATAATGAGGCTTCTCATATTCTTAAACATGGAAGATAAGAGTTTGTTCAAATAGGTTTGGGAATAATGAGTTTTGTCACCAGATTTTCCCATTCTTATGATTTCACCGTATCTCTAGTTTTTTTCAGGTTACACCGCCTCTATGAGTTTATTTCTTTTTAGGATATGTTTCATTCAATATTATTGCATTTCATCTATGATATTCCATAGTGTTATGATGTAATATGACTTATTCCATTAATTTTGATATGTGCATTCAATTTCCTAATGCTATAATGAAAATAATGACATATTCTGTGTCTTGAAGAGTGTATCGAGCATATAATTTTTGGGATGTGTTGACGGATTTTCATACATTTTGCAGTTTCTTATCAATTGGAAAAGGGGTCTTTTAGATTAAAAATAGAATAGTTTTTTTATTTATATATTAATATATATTGTCTATAACTATAAACCTCAATGATACTGTGAATGTATTATAATTTAATATATTATTTAAGGTCATGTAAATTATATTGTCACATCACAAAGCTATTATATACAAAAATTGTTGATGTTTTTATGTTTTTTATATCATTTTTCTTATAAAAAGTTTGTTTATATTTATGTATCAAACATAAATTACACATATAAATAGATTATATAAAAATATTTTCTTTAAATTTGGATTTTAAATTTCCTTCTACTTATTCTATATATTGATTATTAGAACAAATGAATATCTTTATGTATTGGAGTCCTTTATTTTACTTTTTCTGGATGTGTCTCTTCATTCAATGTTTTGTGAAGATCCATCTTGTTATGTTTCTATATTCATAAATTTAATTGAATGCTCCATGAATTTCATATTATGTATTTATATCTCATATTCTACTAGATTTTTTTTCATTTCAATATTTTCTAGTATGTTTAATTTGATGTTAATTAATTTTTCTCTTTCTCAAAGAATATGGTCAAACACATTAATTTTCTTGCATTTGAATTCAAGTTAAGAATTTTTATGATCAATTACATCATCATATTCATGAAATAGTTCTTTATTATTTTTCTTTTCTTCATATTTCACATGAATTTTAGTGAACCATTCATTTTCTAAACTAATGAATCATTCATTATGCTCATAATTTATAATTCTTGAAGATATTTATTGTTTTAAGAGATTTTTATAAATAAATAAAAATAATTAAAATTATTATCTAAATAATTGATTTCATCATAATTTTGGGTGAACTTCTCATGAACGCATTTGATGGTGCCATAGATAAAAGTTACTACATAACTAGGAATGTTCAATGGGGTCATTATTACATAAACACATTAATAATCATATGCTTCATCACATGGTTTTATAGTGATGTGATCTTGCCTACTTGTTCTTAGAACACCCATAGGAAACTTTTGAAATTATATTTTTGTTACACTATCACCCTGATGAGATGTTGAGTTCGTTGAGGATTAACAATTTTTAATTTTCATAGTTCCAGATAAACAACCAGGTATTCCTCTCCAAAGAATAATTATTTCCTCTCGTGATATCTACATGGAGTAATAATGTTCTCTCCATTTATAATCGTTATAGTTCCCATCATATTAGCTACTTGATGGAAATTAATATTATATATAATAGGAATTAAACCATATTGGTTACTTAAAAATTATCAATAATCATCATTTTTTGATGATGTTTTTATCATTTTATTCTATTCTATTTTCATATTATTCTTTAGTGTCTTTATGGAATATCTTATTTAATATAATTGATAGTAAATTCACTGGGATATTCTAAGATGTACCTCATATAAATTGAAACGTAAATCAGACTCCAAAAATTAGAGTCCAATACTGGTGTGTGCTATCTTTTTTTCTGATTGTTAAGATCACATGGGGATGTATCTAACACATATAGTTGTTTTTATTAATGATTTTATACTTTTATTTCAATTTTAATTTAATACCTTTATCACCCATTCACTTATATAGTGTGTTGATCTCTATTTCTTGGTCTATCCCTTTATTTAGTAAGTAGATACAAAATTAGAAAGAAACACTGGAGTACACTAGGGAGTGTTAATTAGGATAACCTCCTTATATAGTTCTATGTATCGAGTGTATAATGGTTATTGTCACACATATACACATATTGATTTTTATTTTAAATTAATGAATGAAAAAGGATTTAGTATTTTACTTTTTAACATAACACCAATCTTTTATAAAGAAATTTAGATCTTTCTGCAACATTGTATATGAGAATGTACTTTCATCTCCTTAATGAATGATCACCTTTATTGGGTCGAGTCCCAATTTAAATGAATAGATATATACTATTTATCACTTTTAGTGACCAAATGGGTTAACTCAATCCTACTAAGACTATTACTATATATTATAGTAGGGTATATATCCCATCTTCTTCAGCAAGACTATAATTTGTGGAATCACATTTGAACCATTCCTTCCTTTTACTTCTACAACAAGTGATAACTATAGTCTGCCTCAATAGGATATTCCTTTAATATCTTTCATATTCTTCTATAGTGTTTCTGGAGTAGCACTAGTGATGAATTTTCTTTTCTTTGATACATAGGACTTTGAAACTCGTTATCATATCAGTTTAACTTTTCACTTTTTTAATAAACTTCTAGTTATGTTCAATGTATTATAGATTGTCACTCTCTTGACATAAGAATTTGTTTATTTTGAATAAACTATCGAATATCTATAAAACCATTTCTTCAACCTAAATATATATATTAGTTTCATTAGTTTCAAGTCTTCATTATATTCAAAACATTCTTGAATATCAGATATGTTTCCATTTTTCATAAAGACTCAAAACTATGTTTCCATAATTCTCCACATTCAATCCTCACAAAATTATAACCTATAAAATTGAAAATATTTTCTGTTAAATCATATTATATACATGGATTAATTGATTCTATTTGTTTCAAAAAAACTAAATATACCCATTCCACATATTTTTTGTATCCCCTTCCATATCACGTGCTAGTGGTGTGGAAACCCTCACAATATTTGGAAACTCTATTTTTTACTATGAACTAATTATCTTTGGATATTATTTCATTATTTTATATATAGAATCATATTATAGATCATGGATTTTAGATCATTGAACTTAAACTCATGAAAATAAAAAAAACGTATTATTATATTTAGAATAAATAATTCTAGAAACTATAAATTTTATTCAAAATATTCTCATAATTATATATGTTTCGAATAAATCATGTTATTCAAAATAATGTGTAAAAAAATGTGGTAATAGGATAGACCATGATTCATAAGTATTCATATGACACATTAGCTTAATGTATCAATTTCCTACAGGAAATCATGTTTCCAATAATGAATTTACCACCTGAATAAAATTTATTTCAACCATGTGAAGTTGGGTTCAATAGATCGACTACATAAAAAACACATGAATATGTTTCCTTTTTTATGCATGAAAATGCTGGATCAACCGTTTAGACCAACAATTAGTGGACCTGAAACACTGAAATAATCATAAATATAATAACTTTTACTACGGTTATATTAGATAGATCTTGATCAAATATATGAAGCCACTGTTAGTGAATTAACCTCATAAACAAACTCTTTCCTATAATCACTTCTCATATGATTTTGTTAGATCACTTCATTAATAAACATCATTATATGAAGATTATATTGATTTCAAAAATTTTTCTGATTAACATTTTTTACCTAACTATGATATACACACATTATCATATAATGGCTATACAGCACAATGGATGTGTACATAACTTCCAATGATGGATAGAAAGATCCCTTTCATACTTACACAACATCAAAACTTAACCATCATTCCAAATTTACACAAAATGTATTAATGGATTTCCCAAGTAAAAAAATACTTTATAGATGAATAATTAAACAATAATAAAAACAAAAGATAAATAAGGTACACCATGGATGGAAACTCATAAATTATATCAAAATCATATAGTAATTATTTCACGAGAGAAGCTCTTACATCTTTTTTCTGGTTGTTATCTAATAAAATTTACTAATTTTTTAAAAAAAACATCAATAGTAGTAGTATTCATTAAATATGTATTATAATAAACAATCATCATAATTAGAGGATTACACATTTGGTCTATTCATAGTACCACTTTAAGGTAGAAACCCAATGTTCCAAATCCCCTTTCAACCATTTTTATGAATTATCATGGGATCTTCAGTACCAGAATTTTTTTTTCATAATTTTCCTTTTCTTTATAGTATGGATTTGGGTTTGTTTATTTTATTTATTTATTTTTTCTCTAATTAGATATTCTCATCATATTTTATAGGAATCCTCATATATGTTCTGTATATATAATAGATGAACGTTATTCATATCGCATTTCCCATTAAACGAGGGATGAAAAAAATATGCTTCAGTGATATAAAACCACTCTAAACTATTAAAATTCATCTAGTATTTAAATCAAGAAAAAATTTCAACATAATTGATAATAAATAAAACTCAAATTTACTTTTTTATCATCTGAAACATATAACTAAAGTCATAAAGGGACTCAAATTCTTATATGAACTAGCGTGGGATTTCCACCATCACCATATCAGGTTGTTCCTTATTTTATTATGATCTTCCTAGCCCCATAAGATGTCTATATAGTAAATATACTCTATTTAAACATTAAAAACCAACATGAATCATATGTATTTATATATAAAATAGGTAAAATGGAGACAAACCCCTATTTCAAGTGTTTCCACCCTAACATAACATAAATATTTTATTACCTGATGTCATATCTACTATTATCTATATCGAAATAGCCTTAACCAATATGATATATTATTTTTTAAATTTAAAAACATATATCATAAATTTAGATATTTACTACAACATTATAATAAATCTATTACTCACTAATGAATATTAACTCACCAAAATCCCCATAAATGAAGCATAGAAAACTCAAATATGATCCCAAATCCCACTATGAATAAAAATAAATATTTCCTATCTATAATATTCCACATATTTTATCTCAATTTCATTAGAATTTAAAAATAAAATGATGGAAAACATATTTCCTCTTAAATTTTATGAAACAACAAGTACATTTCATTAGCCTTTTCACATGAAACTACTATAATTTTGATATGATTACAAAATTATTTTGTGGAATTTTAATAAAATCCCTAAATCAATGACCCAAAAAACAATTTATAAATTTTGAGCATAGAGGGAGAGGATAAAAATACATGTAAAACCACCTCAATTGATTAAGAAAATTCCTCAAAACACTAATTATTGGAGTAGGATGACTAAAAGTAATGTGTAGATAAGTGGGGCATAACCCCTACCCATTGGATAGTATATAAGAACCCATGTTGGGGTTTCTCATTAATTTTTTTGAAAATATTCTTTTTACCCCTCTCCCTATTAGAAAAAATATTTGGGTACCACCAGGTACACACTAGGTAGCTATCGAGAACCTGATGGAAATCCAAGGGACTTTAATCCCCTCTATCCATCAAACTGGGTACTCAGTCACCTTTACCATGCACCCAATGATGGTTCCTATGTTAATAATCATCCTAAAAAATGTTCCAAGATACCATGACAAAAAAATTGGGAAATTTTTTTTCTATACATCCCTACTATTGTAATGTAATATCGTACCATTTTCACCACCCAAACCACAATAATTATATAAAAATATAATATTAAACATGTCATATATGTCAAAATTATATCATTGATAATTGGAAATTAAACTATTAAATTCATGCTATCTTTTTCTTCATGAGTTTAAATTATCTCCAATTATACAAACCCCCAATAACATAAATTGTTATAAGTGTATTTTTGTCTTGGTACAAAATTTGAATATCAATTTCTTAACACAAATAATGAATATTATATCATAGCAATCATGGAATATACCCAGCCAATTTTTGTGATGAAAAAGTAAGAATATATTAGTGATGAAGGAAATATTCTGATTAGGATATCATGTTATTAAAAAAAGCATAATATATGTAATAAAGAATGTGGTACAATATTCACATTAGAATCCCATTGAAATTATGTTCCATTTTCTCGAATAAAAATTTGATCATTGAGTTATCATGGAAGGAAAAATTGAAAAAAATCACTAATTGGTAGATATTTTCTAGAAACGAAAACTGAAAACATTATATAATAATGATCAGTTTAATCATGGAGTTCATCCGCATTCCAAATTGAGAAACGTATTAGTATATTCCAAATACCCATATGTGTTTAATTTTTAACATGGGTTCACATATTTGATATATTCCCTTTTAGTTTATTTTAAATAATAAAGAAATCAAATAAAGATAATTTTTTATCTATGGGTTGAACCAACTCTTCATGGGGATTATTTTGAAATAAGATGTAAGCAATGATGTAATTAATGGGGTCTAGTATTGATCATTGTGGATGAAATTTGAATTCAAATTCAATTAGTGGTTTGTAGTGTTAGAGTTATGAAATAAAAATATAAATCATTATAGAATTTTTTTAATATTATTCATGAATTTATTTAACACATATTGATTGATTAAATTTTATATTACTATTTATATTTATCAGAGAGTATACAAAATTTAAATATAATATTCTTAAATATAGTGTAATTCCAGAATTATCGCAGGGTCTCAAAGAATCAAAAAGGAGGATAAGGTTGGAAGAAAGGTCGATAAATAATTAAATTTCTTTGGACAACAAGAAGAATCACCTAAAATGGCATACCACTACCCACAAAGAGAGTTCCAAATCCCCATGGTCGAGAAACTAGTCTCTGAGCATTACAAATATCAACCAGGAAATGGATTCATACTCATATAACCATATTAATATGAAGAATAAAATAAAAATATTTTGGAATTAACTATTCATATATCAAAAACCCAATCAATAAAAAGAATCCGATAAAAAACAATGATCTAGACCCATTAAGATTATTATATATAAAAACTAACTCAACTTTAAAAAATACACATACAAATACATAAAAAATATATAATGAATGTAAACTAGAAATAAATTAAACATGTTGATGAAATGGCCAATCTAAAAATAAAACAAAAAAAGAAGCTTCCATCCAAATATATCCACATAACCCATGGTTACTCAATATATTTACATTTAAATTCGAAATCCAAGATAGAAATATATATTAAAATAAGAATTTTGCGCTTAAATAAAACAAGATTGTTTCATACAAACACATTCACAAGTGTTTATGTATGGTGTGGGAGAAATGTTCCAAGTAGGATCTCTATATGAACCCTTTGAAAAAAAACCCACATAAAAACACATAAATTAAAATTTAATAATAAAATAAATAATAATAGGTTTTCACACTTATATGATCTCTCCCAAAGGAACAATAAAAAACATTATCACTTTCCTTTTTAGAAACGAAAAAATATAAATGTAAAAAAGATGAATCATATCTAGTTAATATCAAAATATCTAAAACTGAAATTATATAAAACATATTAATTGAAATTTACATTAGTCTATGAAGTAATGGATTTAAAACATCTTAAACAACCCCCAAAAAATTTCTCCTTTTTTCATAAAACCACTTATCATATAATATTCCAAAAAAAAATTTTGATTAACTTTATAAATTTCACATTCTAAATAATTTTAGGATAAAATTGGATGTAAACAAGAGCACTAAAATATAAAACAAAACCATCCTTCGAATCATAATATTAAAGAGGCATAATAACATTAAAATTACTAAATAATGATTTTTTAGGATAAAAAATGGCTAGGTGATGACAAAAACTTATGAAATGAAATCCTATAAATTATACCTAATGAAATCTAAGTATCATAGTCAATTAACTAGTATCTTACAAGAATGGTACATAAATCAGACAATCGTTTCACTCATAGAAATCTAATGTATGTGATGAAAATTCTTGGTATCCATTTTAATATCATTAAGAAATATATATAAAACCCATAGGAGATAATAGCTCTTCTAGGTCACTAGCTGGTGTTCTTACACTAACCTATTATATAATGAATAAAAATATTCTAAATAGTTACCTATGGTCCCATGATATCTATAAATAAAGGTTATAAATAAACAATTTAATAATATAATATCGTGAATCAAATATAATAAAACTCATTGAAATTAGACTCATCTCACCTCTAATTCCATCACTACAAATAGTCCACCATAGGTCCACCACACAAATTTATATCAAATAGAACAGTAAGGGGCACAAATCATAGACTCACGAACAAAATTAAATTCATTTATAAAATGGAAAACAAGTTATTTTAAACTAGATTACAATGAAATAAATTTTACCTTAAATAAAATTTAACATTAAACATCCTATGAATCCATGTAATGAAAAATTATTCTAAACACATTTTGAAATCAATTATTTTACAAAAACACATATAAAATAATTGTGATCAATAATAAGACATAAAACAATTTTCTGGGCTTATCACACCTCTTATTGATAAAAAATCATTGCAATTATAAATTACCATTTTTGAAGAATAACTAATGCCAAGGATTAATTTAAAATCTAAATATATCATTAAAGAAAAACTTTTGAAATTTAAAAGACACATTCCAAGTGAAAATTCATAATAAGAAAACATAATTTTAAAGATATATAAATCCCATTTTAATCTAGTTGTGAAATCCATTTGAATTTATTTTACTAACCCATCATGGGAATCACATATATGAATAATCTCATAAGTATTCACTTAAAACACCTAATAATTTCATTTCATGAATTATAAATAAATTAATAGTGCCCTAAATCCATGTAAAAAACAAATCCAATAAATATTCATTGATTTTAAATGAACCACTGACTAATGTAATGGCCACTAAATCCCATAAAAATTCAGTTCCCAATGATTAGAACATACCAGAACACTAAATTTATCTCTCATAGACATTAATATTTTAGGTTTATGGGGAAATCATGGGTAATGAGGATGGTATATAGAGGGATGTGGAAGAAGGAAATATCCTTAAATTACTTCTTGAAATCAATGGAGGAATAGTAGGGCACCAAGGGAGTTTAAGATGAAGAATGAAGATCTAAATGATATATAATATTGTATAAACACATTAGAGGGTGGGTAAAATAGGCACTCTTCCCCTAAAACCCCAATGGGGGATTCCAAAATTCAAGAAATTAAAATCCAAAATATTGTAGGTCACTGCATGGCTCCCATATAATGAAGATAGACCGCTTCCCAATAAACAATATCTTTACTTCCTAGAACACATTGCTGAATGGAGTGAATTGGGTTATGCCATGATGAATACCATAGTTAAATGACACCCTTAACCAAATATAGTTTTGGGGTGACACCCCGAGTAACAACAGGAAGGACATCCTATAAAAACACTCACACTGCCCAAACCAAGTAACAACATGACATATTATAGTTTATGAGTGTATCTCCCCAAGTCCCCCTAATAATCCTGTAATTAAAGAGGTAATATACCCTCAAAAATTTTACTTATATGAATATAAAATAATTTTATGACAAATAACAATATATTAATACATTCTAGAATCAAATCTTTTAGTATATTTGGAAAATTAGTTTCATATGTCACATGTACCAAACAAAACATAAAAATTATACCAATCCTTCATCATAGTCATCCAAAAAAGCTATTATTTTCTCCTTATTTATTTTATTATCAATAATATATAGATTATATAAATAAGAGATCTAAAACATAATAAAAGGAGATATAATAAGGAAGGAATAAAGGACATGAATCCATATTACATGGGTGAGAATAATCATTTTAATTTTATTATAAGAATACGATAATAATTAAAATCATGAGGGAATGATTTTAAAATGGTGGTGAACATAGAATATTTACAATAACATAATATCATAATTTAGAGATCAAATACAACATATAGTTTTTAATAATTCTAGAATCATGTTCATAAATAAAATTTTTGCATAAATTAGATAATCATAATTATGAGAAAATATGGTGACATTTACACATATAATAAAAATAATTTTATGGGATATATCACATTAAACCATAATGATAATGGTCATATAATTTTGAGTCCACTCGTCACATCATAAAATGCTCATAATCAATCATATTATATAGAAATAAAAAATATAAAAATCGTAGTCATGAAATAAACCAAAAAAAGGAATGGGTTTCAAAATTATTTTATAAAAAATACTTCAGTTAATTATCTATGGTGTTCCCAAATTAATAAAGTAGATAATCTTTTGAAAAAAAATATTATTGTTAATTAAAGAATAAATAACATAGAAGGAGTAAAAGAGAAGTTTTTTTAAAATATTTTTTTATTGTAAAATCTTTATTGTTATCTTATAAATCATTTCAAAAAGATAGAAACATTTATAATCCTAGAAAAATTAAATATAAATAATGTTTTAATGGATTGTTTGTGTAATTAACTATGTTCCACATTGAAAATAAAGAGAATGGTGTCAGAAACTCAAAAAGAAGGACTTGGATTCAAGATTCCACTTACCTTAGATCCCGACTTATTTCCTCACTTTTCTTCATCCTATGTAATGAATTATGGATTATTATAACATGATAAAAAAAGTGAATTATGTTTATTTTTCTCATTTTATATATATTATATTCCTTGAATATTCCTTATTAATTTGCCTAGTTAAAAGTGTAGTGTTTTGATGTTATATTTTCTTTAAAATTATCTCGTATTATTTATATTTTCAAATTTTGATTATTTCAATTTATTTGTTGATAAAATTATCTATAAAATCTGATAAAAAAATATAAAAAAAATTATATATTTTAAGAAATTTATTATAATAATAAGTAATGGTTGTGATATCCTGGTTATTGGAAATGTCATCATTGTTAGTTAAAGGACCATTAACAAGACATTATCAAATGAGGTGGTGTGAGATATATATTATCTAATTTAATTATAAATAGTATATTTAGATTAAATTCACTCGATCAAGATGATCATAAAATACTATTTAATTTTTTCAAGAAATTTTTTATTAGTAAAGAATCTAAGGACCTTGAATTGGAAAAGAAATATGAAATAAAAATATGAAATTACATTACTTATTTCATTAATTTATTACTTTTCTATGACCATTAACATCTTTTTAATGTATATTTTGATCACATTAATACCACCCTATTGATTTTGAGTGTCTTAAGAGATGTTTATTATGTATATATTTGTATTTGGAAAGTGGACATGAAGTGGTTTTCCAAGGGGTGGAGAGAGTGTATTTATATATTATAGAGGGTTGTTTTTAGGATAAATTATCTGGAAGAATATAATTTACAAATTAAACCTATAAAAACTGATATTTTTTATATTATGAATTATATTTTTTTAAGTTAAATATTTTTATTACTTCAAAACCTTTTCTAAATCTTTAAATTTTACTTATTAAAATGAAAAGTGGGTAAAATGACTATTTCATTTTTAATTGATTCATTGGACATTAGAAATTGGAAAAATATTTTTCTGGATTTAAATTAAAATTTAATAAATTATTAAAATTAATAATAATTTTTTGGATCATTCTTAAATTATATAATTTTTTATTTCCTTATTAAATATTTAATAATGTATAATAAAACTTACTCATTATGAAAAAAATTGATATTTCTCATTCATCTAAAAATGGATGTTACAACAAATAATACAAAAAATCATATGTAAATATTTTTGACATGATAATTCAAAAAATGTAATTATTTTTTTAATAATAATTTCAAAAAAAGGTAATTTTAATAATTAAAATATATTTTTATTTTTATTAAAAACATTTAAATGTAGCTTATAAAAAAGTGAAGTTAGTATATTTGAGTTTTTATTTATGATGTTTATTTGATGGAATTGTGATATTTTTATTTTAAAAAAAAACTCAGGATAAATATTATTTATGTGGTATTTTTCTATTTAGAGGTCAATTTGCCTCACAAACCATCCGGTTCCAATTCCTAACAATAAGATTACTATCCCTAATAATCATGTTTCTATTCCAACAGTCAAATTACTATTCAAATTTCTATATTTCCTCATATAAACACCAATTAATTCAATCATTCACCTAAATAACTCTAGGGTTTCTAAATTTTTCATTTCTAAAAATTTTTATTAGACTACTAAATTTCTATATCTTTTGGACTATGTTTCTTACTAGAGAAAAAATACTAATAGATCAATGTGATACACATTTTCTTATTATAATTTTTTATTTTAAAGTGTTTATTTTTTCCATTATAATAGTTTCAATTTTTATTGACATATTTCTTATTTTAATTTAAACCCCGAAATTAATGAATTAGTTATTTATATGTTTCGTTTATTTTAACAACTTATACTCTTAAATATAATAAAAAAATTATTTTTAAGGAAAAATTAAAATATATAAATGTTGGGGATTTTAAATTCTTACACATAGTATAAATTTCATCATAAAAATTTCAACCAATATATTCAGTTTAGGGTATTTGAGGGAATATATGTATTATTTCCTCCACATGTTCCAATGTTTCTTGGTCACAGTTGTGATTCTACTAAATCAATTCAATATGGTGTGTTGTCTTGTCATGTAGAACTTTATATTTATGACTCTAGGTCTTTAGTGACAGTTTCACATTAAATAAGTCATTCAATAATTGTACCACATCCATATTATGCACATGTGATGGATTAGCTATGTACACCCATGTGAGAGATATGTAAAACAAATTACTAATATTACTCATGTTTGGTAGAAGTTCTAGTTGAAAGGCCCCATCTCTTATTCCATCAATGATTTCAAATGGGATAATGTTCCTACGTATTAGCTTTTCATTCTTTTCAAATCACATGACTATTTTACATGGTTATACTAAAATGATCTCTTGGACTCTAACATAAAAAAACTATTTCCCCTATAATATGGTTAATATATATATCTTTTCTAATCATTTCATCATTAATGTGTTTTTCAATGGTGTGAACCTTCTATATTATTTGTTGTATAAGATAATCTCTAAGAAGACTTTGTTCACCAAAGTCATCACAACATGTATGAGTTATACATCACTTCGCATATAAAGATTCATATCAGTCTATATGAATACACGGGGAAGCTATTGTTGTATTATAACTTTTCCAATGGTATATTTCAATAGATGCTCAATTAAATTCCACTGATAAAGCTCTCAACATTTCATTGAGTGTTTAAATATTTATATATGATTTGATATTTTTAGGGTGATATTCCGTACTAAAATTCTTTTCACTATTTTGAGTACATTAATAATTCTCGTAAATATATATGTGAACCTTATATCACAATATTAAATGATTGAATATGGTGTCACATGTAGCCTCATTGTATCATTTAAGTATATAATGGAATGCTTTTCAAGAGGAAAATTTCTTGAATAGTGATGAACTATGTAGTATTGGTATGTAGATCCACCACAAAACAAATCATATTTCTTACATTAAATGTTTCTAGGAGATGAGTGAATAATTAAATAGTGATGTTATCCTATTTTTATGTTGGTATATATGATATTTTTATCACCCCTTTTGAATTTTTCCTCCCTAAATTAACATTATGTCATAAAAAGAACATTGAGGTGTACTCAGTAATCACATTCTTCATGTTGTCCTCTCTAAATTTCTCTTCGATATCAGGGTACATTTTAGTACAAGTAGGATGGATATAGAAAGATGATGTCTAATAATTACCCAATAGATAAATCTATATCTCATGAGATGATGTCACATCATGTATAGTTCCAAACTAAACAACACTATCTTTATCGATTTGAAATTCAGGAAGCATCCCTTTATTACTTCTATAAATTGGTTTTGAAGCTCCAAATGAACCCTTTTCATATCATTGATATTCTATTGAATATATGGTTGTAAAATAATTTGGTGAAGTTTATATTGTGTTCCTTATATTTTTATTTCACATTAAATAATTTTTATATCCATGTAGACCACATCATGGAAATATGAGTCACTTTATTTTAGCTAAAATAATCAGCTACATTATTCAACATTCTATAATAGTAATGAATAGGGAAATCATAGTCCTTGATATTTTTAAAAAATATTAATTCACACATGTTGAGATATTTTTATGTGAAGATATATATTAGACTCTTCTGATATGTATACAAGCTGAATATCTCACCATAGAGGAGTATCTAAAAATCCCTATAAAATTGAGCATTCTTCTTAACTCCAAATCAACCATCATGTAGGATTTTTCATGTATATTAAACATTAACGAGAAATAGGCTTTCACTTTATAATTATTCATGAGTACACATCAAAAGAAATTCATTTATGTATCATTGTAAATTACAAGAACTTTTCCACTTGATGGTAGTGTGAGTATTAGTGAATTGATAATCCCCTTATTAATATCCATATTTATTCCCTCGCATTCTTCTATCTAGACACAATTTACCCCTTTTTTGTTATAATAGTTAGTGTACTTGAAAATAATCAGAATTTTCTCACAAATAATTAGTGGTACCAATATAATCCAAGAAAACAGAGGATTTCTGTAACACTTGTGGGTCTAGTCCATTTTTTAATTTCTTTTATATTTCTATGGTTTATAAAAATTTCCTCAATTATGATCACATGGACAATGAATTTAATTTTCTCTATCCAAAAGTCAAACTAATAGATCATAGTGCATATATTATCTATTCAATATTCCACTAGAGAAATCCTTAAACACTCTTCATGTTCCTTATTTCTGTTGGAGTAAATGGGGATGTCACTAATAATGATTAATTAAAATAATTCATGTTACTATATGAAAAATATATTCATCGTGTTCATGATTATTGTTTTGGAATTCATATGTCTGAAGTGGATTACTATGATATCAAAGTGTCCATATGTCATATGAAAGGGTATATTATGTACATCTTCCCTCTCCTACAGTTGATGATATCAAGAATGATTATACACCATTGGGGATTAATGATATCCTTTATGTTAATAAAACACATTATCAATAATTTTCAGTTGATACATTTCCTCAAGGGTGATATTTTTAAGATCCCAGTAATCAATTAAAACCCACGTTGATCTATCCTTTTATGAAAAATTGAACCAGCACACCCCAAAGTGATGGAATTGTTTATATAAATCCTTTTTATAAATTCCCATCTGGCTACTTATTAGTTCATATTATTCTATCAGGGAAATCATATAGTGAAATTTAAAGATAAGAGTGGCTCTCTATATATGATCTATTTATAATATAGCACAACAGTTTGGTTGAACTCTATGAAACTATTTCATAAATACATCATTTTCTTCCATGATGATGGTAATTTACTCAAGTTTTATTCTTTCCTTTGACACAACAATTTTTTGAAGATATTATTCTTCAATCGGTAGCATCACCCACACCGTTGAGGTATTTTCCAATGGATATTAAAGATAATCCATGTTTTTATATATGAGTATGTAATTTTTTGGAATATAGAATGAGATTTACAATAATAAATAGTTGGTGTGTTCTATATTTATAGGGATCCAATTTATGCCCACTATAGAATTAAATTTCACCAAGGGAAGGATTATGATAATCCCTAAAATAATCTTCCCATATATTATAAAAAATGTAGAGTCTAACATTTGGTTAATAATAATCACACCACTATGTTTTCTTAGAGATATATCTATTTCAAGGTATTGTGGATTTGATTAAGTTGTTCTAGAAAAGTAGAAGGATTTAATGATATTTTTTAAACCGAAATCATATAAATATTCTTCTATTCTTGAGTGATTAGAAATTATACCTTATGATATTTTATTTTCATTCTCCTCCTTAGAGGTGATGATGGTATACACTTTCCTTTTCCCCCTCATCTATGGTGGTAGCTTATAATGAGAACCCATTGAGATATTTGTCACAGTGGGCTAGATTTTATTGCTACCTTACTCGTTATAGTTGAATCGTTGAACTATGAGTGGTTAATTAGGTGGTTACTTCTACTCTATAATTTTGGATGAAATATTTATTTCTCATTGACATGCCTAATCATGATATTATTTTATACCACACATAAATAATTTTATCATTCCATTTAAGTAATTAACATTATCATTATTTCCATATATTTCTCATGTGGGTGGTTGGATCATCCTTAATACATTATTATTATATCCACTAGATTGAAACTCCACTCATCTCATATTATCATAATTTCCATGGGAACATTCACCAAACATCATCTCTACTAAAGTTTACCTTGTAAGCCTCATGATGTTTTCCCTATAAGACAAGGAAATTTGAATCCCATATTTAATAAGCTCTAAAAATTATAAATGTGACTTGTTTCAAATATTTCAATGTAAATTCCCATAACATGTGACATATTCACTCCCCTTTTGTTTTGTTTTAGGACATATTAAAATATTTCTATAGAGAATGTCCAAATCGATAGATTTTGAAGGGGAGTTCATAGAGCTTAGGTTTTGGATCATCCAATACAATTTCCATGTATGGGAATTCATCGAATCATTAAAGGTAAATTTCATTAGGTAGTATTTAAGTGTTAATATTTAAATTTAATAAAATTAATGTTTTATTTGGTTATGATTCTTAGTGCTTTGGACCAGATTTATATCCGGTATTGCTATGCTCTACCCATAGCTGGTGTGAATTTAATATGGTGTGAAATAGTGATGTTGATATTTTAACATAAATATGTGTGTTTATAAATAAATTTAAAAATACCTAATATTTGGAAAAATTAATTATTTTGTGATTATTTGTGTGAAATTGGTGTTTAGTTTGTGATTCAAGCTAGGATAGTGCATGGAATGATCTGTGTTTGTCTAGGAATAGATGAAATCCCATGGGAATAAATTTGAAAACATCAGTTTGTGGTAGGTGGTATGTGTAATTTCCATATGTAATTTATGTTCCTTTATGATTCATGTGTGTATGGGAATTCCACTTTTGGAAATACAAAATTTAATTTAATTTTATAATTTAAAATCCAAATATCTATTAAGACACACATTATTCGGAGGCCTGTTAAATCATGGTAGACGCTATTTTTCCTTATAAATGGATGGTCATGTCCTTGAATTTTGATGTGAATATCCTATATGGATAAACCATAGGCTACAGATGATAGTTTTTTGATGCACAATGATCTAGGGAGACATTGAAAACTAAAATGGGACATTAGACATCAATTTTTACTATTTCTAATGTAGAGAATCCCATTTATATATAATTTATATACTAACCTATTATGATTTCATGGGAAATTATGTACTTATAACATAAAGTGTTTACTTGAGGCCATTAATGAGATTGATGACCCATATAAGGGTTCCTCTAATGTGCAATGACCAATGGGACCCAGGTAGGTTCCCTGTTGATAGACTTCCCATGAATGGGTGACTATGGCAATGGGTAGAGGTCATTTATGGTTTTTACTTGAACATAAACTAATTTGAAATCATTTCATTTCTATTATGACAGATAATGGAACAAGTGTTGAACCATCCCTTATTTTAAAAAAAATCATATAGAAGAAATGTGATTTCCCTGGACACCTAGGAATTGTCTATTGGTCTTGGAATTAAAATGTTTTCTTAGGATACTAGAGAATCACATGAAGATAAGTATGATACCCTAGGGTGCCCAATAATTTTTTATACAATCTCGGGGTACACAGGGGGAATATTCAATGATCGAATAGTATCCAGGGATATAGTTGATGTATATATGGATTCATATTGGCATTATATAGGATCTAACATTACATCATTGTGATTGTAATGGTTCAAGATTACCTAGGATGGTAGGGGTTGATTTGATATAGTGATACCATTACGAATACTTGGGTTCTAGAATTAAAACAGTAATACAAGTAGACCATTGAGAATCCCCATGATGTCCATGATTTGAATGGGGATATGACATAATGAATTAGAATATATCTATAGGAATGGATGTTAGACATCATATTGGTGATTATTTGTATCCCCTTAATTGATTTTGACGATATCACCCTCGGATTGGTTGGATGAAACATTAATGGTATGGATTTGGTGTCATAAGTAATAGGATTTCATGAATAATTACCATGGGATCGAGGGAGGGTATATCCTTTAATATCATAGGTCACCCTAGAATCAGTTATCATTGAACATAATGGATTTTTTAGGTTCTCCACTCCTAGGTACCGAACATCATCCTGAAACCATGAATTCATTGGTTATACCATGGGTTTCATCCTATGGGATTGAGGATGAGGGAATCAAAGTGTTTCCCTAGGTTCTTATACTGATCATTAGATGTGGGAGTGTTGGATCCCAAGAGTGTGGTGGAGGTTCTCCTAAGGTATTTACTATACATAAAGACATCATGGCATTGGTTGAAGTAGTTATGATCAATTAGGATCGTGAATATAATGATTGATGATGTTCATTAGGCATTATTTAAGTTATGTATGAAATCCCAAGGGGAATATATGATTCTGTGAATGTTTGGTCATCAAGAAATTCTCAAATACACTCTTTAAACAGATATAAGTTTATATTGAGGTTGTTTATTTATTAACTTTTTCTTTTTACTTATAGTATAATTATTTATTTGAAATGAGAATTCCACATGTACATATTAAAAAATTTATGTATTTATGGAACCACTCTAGTTTTGAGTTATCTCTTTTTTTACTCACACACTGCTCAGACCACCATTGCACATTTTTTCCTCAATATCTCTAATGTTGTTATATCACGTAAATTTTGGGGTTATGATTGAGATTAAAGTTTATCTTGGTTAAATGGGATATTAAAGATGATATCAGGAGATGGATACTTGGTATGGTTCAGAGTAGTAGTAGATCACTTCTTTTATTTCCCTTTTTTTACCTCTGTATTTTTGTGATAATCCAAGATGGTGGTTAGGTATTTTATGTTTCGATAGTTGTTTGGAACTTTATTGTATTTTATATTTTATAATATTCTTTATATTTACCACTAATCCTTTATGTTAATTTTGATAGATGATTTTTTGTTATATATTATTCCATTTCTCACTCTAATACAAAGGGTGTAACATCCGTATGATAGCTCCTTACACCACCTCATCTCTTTAGGGGGCTCAAGAATTAAAGGTGGTTTTCATTAGATTATGAGGTGAATAGGTCTGTTTACGGTTTATAGAGTGATCCGTGTTAGGGTGTTACAAAGTTTTATTAGAACATTGTTCCATTTTTTAAATATAGATTTTGGATTCAATAGACAAAAGAAACAAGG
This sequence comes from Viscum album, assembly GCA_963277665.1. Classification (NCBI taxonomy): domain Eukaryota; kingdom Viridiplantae; phylum Streptophyta; class Magnoliopsida; order Santalales; family Viscaceae; genus Viscum; species Viscum album. The sequence goes on from OY728127.1 coordinate 1,280,154,075, forward strand.
ATGTGATAAAATTTATAATCGAACTCAAACTAGTGCATTGTGAACACCTTTTCCAACATAAGACTAGGTTTCCCTATATTAGGGATTGGTGTTCACTAATTGTTGTATTATGTTTTTCTTTATTTTTACTTATCATGATGCACATAATTTTTTATATTTTTGATTTATGGTTGATGCACTATCACACCATTCCTATTGATAAGAGTATTGATATTGGACTTTTAGAACTTAGCATATAGAGGTAAGAGGGTTCCCACATATCATATTAAAAAAGTAGGATCTACATGATATAAGTCTTCTATTGTGATTGTTTATACTGCTAAAAAAGGCTCAAATGTTTAATGTTTCATCAACTATTGATAATCCTTTTCCCCATACATGTAATTTTCAATATTATACTTATTTAGTCTATGTTATATATATATATATATGTTTTATTAAAAGGTAAGATCTTACAGATCCTGTGATGATTGTGGTGGTACAATCCCATTATTATGAAATGAATGGAGACCTTGGGGGTTGGTGATGGGTATTGTTTCCCTAGAGGTAAACCCTATGAGGGTGGGTATTATGAGGGTTAAATTACGTAGAGTACTAGTAGAAACCTCTAATGTGTTTTTTCATTTATCTTAGTATAGTTTTCTTCTTAATATGGCCTTTGTATGTGGATTTGCATTAAAACAACTGTTCTCATATGACGCTATAAGCAATGGTAGTGGAGTGACTTTATCCTAAATGGAGTACCCTGATGTGTAAATTCATGATGATAGTGAGTACCCTGAGTTCAGTTATTTAATGTGTTGTTACAATATATATAGGGGTTTCCCACACATATTGGAATGAATCAATATATAACTAAATAGCATGGTAGTGTATTAGTGGATACATTTTTTAAGGAGATGTAAAATATATTAGGATATATTATATGTTATCCTATAGGTTTGGTTGTTTACAAAATCAGTAACAACATATATGGTGATTTCATATATATCTCATAATGACATTCAATATAATAAAACATGAAGAATTTAATTCCATAACATGAATGATCATGAATGATGTTGTGGGGGATTATCCGAAGATGTTTTTATAAAGGGATAATTTATACGTACAGATGTTTGGTGAGAACCTTTTCCTTGGTAGGATATTGAGATGGCATGTTCTTTCACTATGCTTGTGTGGACCTTGAGAGGGAATTGTCATGTGAGATTCCATATAACTATGGGAGGGAATAATGTGGTTTTTCAAGTGAGATGTACAAATATAGATACCATAGTTTATTGGATATTCTATATCAGCATGAAATTTGGCTATGTGACTCATTTTTTAGTGAGTTATAGAGATTTTTCTGAAGTGAGTGAAACCGACGAGAGTTGTTGGCTTAATTTTGTAAGAGGCATTGATGCTGGAATCATATGTGAGTGATTTAGGTTGTTTTATTAGTTCATGTGACTTTCTACAAGTCATGGTATAGTAATGGTTATTCCATGGGGTGTTCTGAGGCATCTAGAGTTCCCATTTCTTAGCTTATACATCCATTGTAGGATTATTCAGGTGCCCAGTCCTATATAGAATGAATGAATTTTAGAATGTGGTGATATTGTGGGTAAGGAATCATGTTTTGGATTGATTTTTAAGGGATGTGGTCTATGATATAGAACATTTAATAATTGAATTTCCTGATTTTGAAGAAGAGTTACAATATAATTGATGTTGAGATGAGATGGCATGTCATAGAGTGTGGACATTCAGTTTTAATCATGTGAAACACAAGAAATAATGATTTTGTGTTCATTAATTGAATATATAAGGGGAATGGGTCCCTTGGTCCTCAATTTGGTCATGGAAGGGAGTGTACTCAATGTATGGTTCCCATTGAAACATGGATAAGTTAGTGGTTTGTTCTAGAAAAGGGATAATTAATTAGTTTTGAAGCTTATGGGCATGATAACCTAAGGCTTGAGATGGGATTTTGAAATGTACCTCCATGAATGAGTTGACATTTATAATAGAAAAGGTAATATTGAATGGTAAACCTAGGTGATGGTCCTTGATATTAATTGTAAGTGATACATGGCGCTATGGATTATTAGCAGGTGACTGTGGCTTGGGAGGAGAGAAACTTGTTTATTATGGATGAATAAATTGAGGAGGCACTTCATGAGTAATTTATTTTAATACATATGGTGGTTAAATGAATAATTGGACACATTGGAGGGTTACCCTTGATGTGTTTGGAAATATTATGGGTGTTGAGGATGAAATTATTGTATGCTAAGGATAAGGAATTTCTCATGGATTGGTTTGGCACCTAGAAATGAGTGGGTTGTGACACAGTAGATATTATGTTTTTTATTTAATGGGTCGTAGACCTCAGTGAATGAAAAATATATTTTAGTGTGGTCATAAAGGTGATATTATGGTGGGGAGAGGGATATTATTCATGAGTCTTTGACCATCATTTGGGAAGGTTCATTAGAGTATTGGAATGGTTATTGGATATCCATTTTGGAAATAGTATTCTAGCTGATAAAGGGTTCCAAATTGATATCAATACCTTAGTCAGTACCAGTTGTAAATTCATGTAGTATCTATTTATATATTTTAATTACTCTTGTAAAAAAAATTCATTATTATGTTGGGTCTCATTTAGGGGTTCATTAGGTGAAAATATGGAAAAACATTTCCATTTCATGGATGTACACGATTGGTGCCTAGTTTTCCCAAATAGTGCTCTCACCTAGGGTAAATTTGTCAAACCCAAAAAAAATAGTTTTCATGGTGAAAAAATAATTTTAAGAAATGTGTTCCCACCAAGTAAAACAAATCTCCCCATTATAGGGGCACATAATTAGGGAGCAGAGTTTGACAAACCATGTGCCCCCCCAGGAAACCATTTGCATGAAAAATATTTTAGAAATTAAACGAAATATTCTATAAATCCTATATTATCCCATTCGTAACCCTAACATAGAATAATACATCATCCTAGGCATTTAGAGAACCCGAGAACCCATTTTTTCTCTTCGAGGACTATTTTTTGATTGATCAAATCATTGAAATGTACATTCAATTCCTCTTTAGAAATATTTATTTTGTCATTCCATCTCTCCTACTCTCTTGATCTCTCCAAGTTAGGGTTTTCTAAATCATTTAGTTTTGTATGGATTTAAACTCATTTATTTGGTTTTCAAATTTATGTTCCATTCCTTTATCACTATTTCCAATGTTCTTTGTTAACAATTCCCTTTGCATGTATGGTGTTACATGATCTGTGAGTTAAGGTAGGTGGTTTCATTGGGATTTTCCTTATTATAAACCTTTTACTTGTTTTATTTAGAATAAATTTCTTTGAACTAAATTATAAAAACAAATTCAATGTGAAAATGGGATTGGAAATTGATATTTCATGAGATTTTCATAAAACCCCCAATTCTCATGGAATTTGAAATTTGGGGTGTAATTTGAAGGGGGGGATAATTTTTTAAAATTATTTTTGAAAATGATTTTGAGAAAATTGTATTAATATGATTTTATAAGAACATATGTTTTTTTATAATATTGAAAAATCAATGAATTCTTTACAAATCCCATAATTTAGTTTTTAAAGAGAAATTGACATATTGAATATATAAATGAGGAATTTGTATTATAAATAGTATTAAAATTATATTCCAATATTGATTTATTATTTGAGGAAATATATTGTTATGTAGTCTGTGGGTTATTTGGGACAATCACGCTATGATTTTAATTTTATAGAAATAGATTGATCCTTTAAAACTATAACAAAAACATTGAGTTCTGGATATTATCCACTATTAGATCTTGTTGAGTCCTCTTTCACTAGTGTTTGAGGGATGTTTGTACTGAAATCACCATCAACACCTATAAGATATGTGTGAGGATCCCATATCTTTGATCTATCATAAATATTGGATTTTTTCCATGCTACTTGTTTGTGGATTATTTTGATATATATATTTACATGACAGTATTGCAAATTTTTCTTTACACATTCCATGTGATTTATATAAACTTTTTTATTTACAAATGATTACATAAGCCATTGTTTGATATATTTTAATCAATTGAGCAGAAAATCATGTTTTTTAGTATGAAATTCTACTATCATTCCATTATTATTTGAAATTGAATGAAATATTTGGTTTAATTATTTTGGATTCTTATATTGAACACTTTTGCGAGACCCTAATTGTATTTTTTCCAACACCATACATTTTCCTTTTTTTATATATATATTTACTTTTTAAAAGTTTAATCATGGGAAAACAACCAAATTTAGGTAGTAGTTCTTTATCATTTGATCTTTGAGTGTTGTGTCTATTAGGATATGAGATTATTATCTTGTATTTCTTTTACTTTGATGATATTCTATTTGGGTTTTTTTTTACCTTCCTATTATTTTTGTATAGTATAATATTGTATTTTTATTTGGATATAATGATATATATCTATTTCCTCTGTTGTGTTTTTATAAAATTCATTCCCATCTTAATAATTTATCATTCCAGCTACTAATATCCAAGCCACGGGGATCAATATTTCCCCTTGGTCCATGATGGGATTGGATTCAGTTTTTGGGTACAGGGATATATGATCTAGTTCATGATAGTGTGGTATTAATTTTGTAGCTATTTTATCTTTACTTGATGTCATTATATTGTTTGAGTGGTCTTTTCCGGACATAAGAGGTATTTACGAGTTAGTGTCTAGCCATCTCTCAACATAACGAGCCTTCAGTCACCATGGTTAGTTTGGGAAAGTAATCTTGAAAATTTGTTCTATCTTTTCCCTTGTACTAATTTGGATTGATAATGATCTACGACTATTTTATCTATTTAAAAAGATTAATTTTCATGTTTTTATTATTCGACTGTTATTATGAGTCATCTTATGATATCTTATTTGTTTCTGATTTTGTGTTACATAATGACACTGAGAATAAAATAAAATCAATGTTCAATATATAGATGAACCGCAACAAGAAAATTCTATAGTTTAAATTAATATTAATGAGGTTATTGTGAAATTTTTCCATGATCTAGGACATGAACCTTCATCAACCCACATTCATCAGTTAGTTGTAGAACCTTATATAAATGAATACTGAAATTTTTCTAGGTATTTCCGTCATCAAAAACCATCTTTTTTCCAACTCCCTAATGAACTTAAACAGTATGATGTCTCACTGACCAATATTTGTCTTTTATTTTTCTTCTGGGAGCCTCTCGAAGCTATTAAGGTATAGTGTGATGCATTTATTCTTTATGGACCTAACTATAGATGGTTGGTTGTATTGGTGATAGGGAAAAAGCATTAAAGCATAGAGTGGAAGGATTATATGGTTCTTTTAACTGACTAGATATATCCAGTGTCTATGGTTATTGTAAGGGAAATGGATTTTTTAAAACTCTAGTAGGTTGATAGGACCAAGTTATAATATGTAAATCGTTTTTCTAAGCTTATACACTTTAAAGATAAATTTGTATCGAACGAAAAAATGAAGAATTGATAATTCAAGATGTTACTATGATATGATATTTGTTATTATTTTTTCATTATGAATATATCTTCTTATGATGATGTTCTAGATAGGGAAGTGATGATCAAACTTGATATGTTATGTAACTCAGGATTGAAAGGAACTCCCTTTTCTCATACTGTATGTTTTTTAAGTCCCCTCATAAGAAAGAGAAATCATGATGAATCTTAGGGTGGTTCTCGATAACAGGGTTCTTCAATGCTATCTATAGTTTTGGGTAGAGTCCCATTGATTTGAAACTATCATGGAATGCTTGGGAGCTCCAAATAGGTTTCCACCAAGGTTTCCATGATATGTCGTTCCTATAGATGATCATGTCACTAGTATATGTTATATCATGTATACTTTTCTCCCCTTAGTGGAATGGGATCATTAGTTCCAAAAAAGTCGATGAAATCATATTATTTTTTAAAAAGGGTATTAGATCCACACACACTCCTATAAAAAACCTTCCTCACATAGTGGAAGAGTACCCATATGATGTAGATTCATGTTCAATGACTGTGAGAGGTACCATCGATATAGATTCATTTTTATGGATTGATTTATTTGATACTATTTCATCTCTTTAGTATATTTTGACTCATATTGTTAATATTATAGATCTTCTTATGGAGATTTTATCTTATGTGATAGATATTACAACACCCCTTTAAATGAAGAGTGATCCTGGTTTCCATTGTCCAGTATTTATTTTATTATTATTAGATATTGAGCGTACATGGTTGGCTCAATGTAAATAAAGAACGAATAGGTTTTATTCCTTGATGGGTCTCATTTAATGCTCATGATGGAGTGTTCCATATATTTTAGGGATAATGGGACCCATGGTTTAGTAGAGAGATACATTCTTACCCATATTTAGGGAAAGTGATATTAGTGTTATCTTTTGATCCTGAGTGATAATCCTTGGTCTAGAATCTCCCTCTAGTTGTCATTGAGTTTCCCAAAATTTTACCATATGAAATCTATGTTTTCCAGAAGTAAGGGGGTATAGTTTTCTATTTTCATAGTTCATGGTACCTACCCAGTATCAATTCATTCTTACTTCATGGAACCATATGACATGAAAGAGTTGAACATTCGGTTGGATGCTATTTTAGAGAATGGATTTATAAACTCGAGTGTGTCACCTTGGGTGGCGCCGGTTCTCTTTGATAAGAAATATGATGGGACCCTTTTCTATTGTGTGGATTATCAAAAACTCAATCAGGTCATGGTGATGTACAAGTATCTTTTGAAATAGATTTATGATCTATTTGAAAAACTAATTTGGGAAAAGTGGTTTTCGAAGATTTATCTTCGATATGGTTTTCACCATATGAGGATAAAAGACTCATTAATTTAGGAATCTACCTTATAGATTTGGTATGGCCATTATAAGTACCTTGACATGACATTCAGACTAGGAAATTACCCTGTAGAATTTTTGGATTTGATGAACAGGATCTTCCATGAGTATCTTGATACTCTCATGGTGGTCATTACGGATGACATCCCTGTTTACTCTATTCTAGATTATGATCATTTGTGTCATCTGAGATAAGTTCTAGGGTTTTTGAGAAATCACATAAGTTATTCCAAGATATCAAATTATGATTTCTAGATTCCAGAAGTGATGTTTAGGGGTAATGTAGTGTTAGAACATGTAATTTATATTGATACAAAGAAGGATAATGTTTTCATGAAATTGGGAAATCCACATAATGTTTTTGAGAATCAGATATTCTTGGGTTTATCTTGATATTATCACGTGTTTATAAAGAATTTCCCAATGATATATTCTCCATTTACCACTCTCACATTGATTGGAGTAAAGTTTTGTTTGGATGAAAAATTCCATTGTTAATTTGTTGATATGAAACATAATTTTACTATTGTGCAGCTATTGACTCTACCATATAATGAGTGGAGATATAGGATATTTTATAATGCATCAGGTTTAGATTTTTTCTATGTTCTTAGGTAGGGTGATCACGTCATTGCCTATGGATATCAACAACTAAGTCCACACATGAATAATTACCTGAGTGATGTCCTTGAACACCCAGTAGAGTGGAATACGCATTATAGTTTGTGGCATTACATTTTTAGAGAAATCCTTACTATGTATTCTGACTAGTAGAGATTGAGTTATATCTTATCTCAAAAATATTTTAATCTCCTTTATAGGAATTTGGTGGAGTACCTACAATGTTTTGATTTTGATATTTCCTACACCCTAGGGAAAGGGAATTTCATTTTAGATTCCTTCAGAAGGAAACTTATGACCCCTATCCTAAAAATTCATCATAAGAGTGGAACATGATGGATATTTGTGTATGATATGATATAGAAATTTAGTAATTAGGAGTCGGGGTTTTCTTGACTAGTGTTCATTGAACCTCCTATATTATTGACATAATTCTTCTTTAAAAACGTCTTAATGATGAATTTCTAAGAATTAGAGAATATTTTATGGTATGGAGACAATTCCTAATTTTCTCTTCTCCATAGAAGTTATTCAATGCTTTTGAAATCTATTCCTTGTACCTTTGAATGTGAGGAATGTTGTTAAAGGGGATTCCCAAAATTTCTAGTCAGTAGTTCGCCTAAAAACCATGAAGATATTTTATGATATGAAGCCACAATTTTGGTGTCCAAGTGTGAGACATGGAATTACAAATTTTTTCTCCCAATGTAAAACTTTCTAATAGGTCATTTCCAAGAAATATAGACATTCGAGTTTGCTTCAGCCCTATCTAGTGACAACTTTTATGAGGGAGGATATGTATATATATGTTGTGGATGGTTTTCTATGTATCCATAAAATGAATAAGATGATATGGGTTATGATCAATTGGCTAACCATTTGATCTCACATTATACTAAATTATGATACAACCAGAGTGAAGGAGTTGGGAAATCTCTTTGTGAAAGAGATTTTCTATTTCCATGTTGTGTTATTTACTATAGTCTCTGAAAGGGATCCATATTTTAATTCTAGATTTTTAGTGACCTTCATGTAGAACTAGGTTCATAGGTTCATTTGAATATGTCATACCATCTATAGACCGTTAAAAAAATAAAGAGATCTATTCAGATTCTTGAAGTCATGTTTCGCACTTTTGTTCTCATCTTTTTGTGGAACATGGGATGACCATTTTGGACGTGTACAGTTTTCTGATAAAAAAAGTTACTAATATGTGATTAGGATGGATCCTTTGGGGGCCATGTATGGATAACCTTGTAAATATTTTTTCTGTTTTTTTGAGGTTGATGATATTTCTTGGATAGACCGAGTCTGATTCAAGAGACAAAAACAATGTTTTCATTAATTCATTTGAGGATGTAGATAGCACATATCCTATATAAGTTTTATGCTGATCATTGATATAGACTGTCAAAAATTTTAGTTTGTAACCTACTGTTATTGAAGGTTTTTCCTCATTTGGGTCATTGATGTATTGAAAAGAAGTGGAATATATCTCCTCATTTTGTGGAACATGTTGAAGTTATAGAGAATGAGTTAAAATTATATTAAAATTTATCACTTCTTCTATATATTATGTTTATTTCTAATGTGTTCTATACATTTCAATTGTTGAAATATTTTTCTGATCCATATCATGTTCTGAGTTGGTGTTATCTTAACGTTTTGCCAAATTTATCTTTGACTGAGCATCTAGTTAGGATAGATTATTCTGAAACCATGGTACTTAATGAGGGGATGGTACATTTGGTTCAATTTCTATGGTAGGATTGTTCTAATACTTACGAGATTGGAGGAGCTGCATGGATGAGAGAGTAGTGGCCTCATATTCTGAAAATGAAAACTTATTAAAAGGAATTCTGGAAACAAAATAATTCTATGGTGGGGAGGATGTAATGTATTTATACTATTTTTAGGTACCCTATAAATATATTTCTGATCATTATTCTCTTAGTTCTCTTATAGGGTTACTTCATATGAAAAGTTTGTAAAATTATGTAGGCTTTTAGGATGTACAGGGTTGGTGCACGTTTTACCTGAACCTTGCGACCTCCCAGTATAAACCATGGAAACCCACAATTTTGGTTTTTCATAATTGGTACATGGAATGAAAACCCATGAACCTACCTAGAAGAGTATTTTCACCCCATTATAGTGAAACACGGTTAGGGTGCACATTTTGGAAAATCATGTGGCCCCCTCAGGGAAACTGTGAGCACGCAATATTTTAATTTATAAAATACAATTAAAAATTTTCAATTCCCCATATGAACCACGTTGTTTAGTCAAACTAAGGATTGAATGTCCACTTATATGTTTAAATCTCCCAAAACCCATCTTTTATCATATAAACATATTCTTAGGTGTATCAAAATTTTGAAAAAGTCATTTGATTCCTCTCCAGATGGAGTTCTTCTCATGTCCCCCCCCCCACCACTCTCTTCGTCTCTTCACCTTATAGTTTTTTAGATCATCTAGTTTTGGATTGATGTAAACATATTTGTTTTGGTTTTTGAATCAAGATTTTATTTCTTAATCTCCATTTCCAATGTTCTTTGTTTACTATTCCCATTTCAGGGGTTGTGTTTCGCAAACTTTGTGCTAAGATTGGGCATTCTGTTGATAATTTCTATGTTATGGTCATTTTAATAATTTAATTTTTATTAAACTAATTTCAATTATATTATAAAAAACAATTCATTATAATTAGGAATTTGGAATTTAATTTAAATTATATTTTTGGGAAACCCAAAATTCCTTTGTAATTAGAAATGTTGGTTGTAATTTGAAGGATATAGAATTTGTGAAATATATTTTGAAAAAAATTTCCTAAAAAAATTTTCTATGAACTTGTAATTGGTTTTATCTTGAAAAAGGAATAAATTCATTAAAATAAAATGTTTTCTTTTTTAATGTGAAATTAAAACATTTAAACTAAAAATGGGGAAATTGTATTTTGAATAGTTTTTAAATGATTTTATGATTTTAATTGATTTTTTTAACACATGAAAGACTGGGTAGTTAGTGGTTTATTTTGGACAAATATGATATTATTTTACTTTTTTTGCAATCGATTTTTGATTTTCAACTCTAATAAAAACATAGTTAAGTGGATATTATTTTCGATGGTATATTGATGAGTTTACTATGGCCACTTTCTAAGGGATTTGTGCACACATATTACTAATATCACCTATATGATTTGTGTGAGGATTCCATAAATGGGAACAATCATACCACTTGGCAGTTTATAGTGTTTCTAGATTTTGAATTATTTTAATATATATATATATATATATATTCCATGTTTGTAAAATTTATTTAAACATGACTAGTGATTTAAATGAACTATTTTATATAAATTTTTACATAAGAGTTTTTTTGAAATATTTGAATCAATTTAAGTGAAAAGTGTGTTTTTTAATGTGGAATTATAATGGAATGAATGAATTATTTGAAATTGAAATCATGAATTGTTTGATTTATTATTATATCTTATATGTAACACTTGGTGTGACCCTACTGGGATTTTATCTCACAGCCTACCTCTTCCATTAAACATTTATAGATTTCCTTCTATTATGTTTCAGCAAGGGGAACGAACAACTTAGAGGTGGTGGTTTTTGATTGTTTTAACTTGGAGTGTTGTGTCTCTTAGGACTTAGGTAGTTTACCTTGTCTTTCTAGTTCATTGATGATGTCATTTTTTGGATTTTCTATATCTCTTATTCTTATGGTGCAATATACATAGGGGGTTTTCTTTTACTATACCAATACATAGCTAATTAATTCTCTATAATTGGGAAAAATGTGTTCGCACATTCATATTTTATGATGGTAGGTGCATTTTTCCAAACTGTGGGGATCAGAATAGACTTCCCTCAATGTGAACATTGGCTCTAGTGTTAGGGAACTAGGGTATCTAAGTCAGTTTGTGACATTTTATGTACATTAATGGAAGGTTTCAATGGGTTAGTCTTAGGCTCAATATAGTTCAAAGGGACCCATATTTTCTTGTGTTGGAGATATGATAACTATAATGGAAATTAATTATAGGGGTTTTATATTGTTAGGAATGATACTAAGAAATCCCACTAGGAATCTGGCATGGACATTAGTGAGAATACATTGATGACTTTGAGATTCCTGTAAGACTAATGAAATCATGATCACATGGTTTGAAAATGTGTAGATAGTTGGATACAAGGTTTATTGATAATGTTCATCCAGGGGAGATCTGAATGGGATTTTATGAGAGATAGAATGTGGTGATCGAAAAACCACACCAGGTATATCAGTTTTTATAATAAATATTGTGTTGATAATTATTTAGTTCTTTTCAATATAAATCTAGATTACTGAATTTATTCTTGGATGGGGGAGGATTATTTATTTAACATGGAATTTGACGATAGAGAGAGGCACTAACATTGGGTCTATGATATCATCTGTTTCTGGGAAATGTGAGTTATAAAACATGTTAGGAACATCATTAGAATAAGAGTGTTATTTCATGATAGTCAATTCAAATTGAATAAGCACCATGTAATTTCAGTTATCCTTATTGATCTATGTCCAATGACGGGGAGCATCATTTTCTAGGTAATAATTTTGGATGGTAAAATTATTGGTAATATAGGATATATCGATATGGTAAATCATGTTTGTTTGGTATGGTTATACAGCGTGGATCTATGATGGTTACGGTGTGGATGTGTTGTAAGGCTACAAAATAGGGAGGTGGATAAAGATTGGTGGTGATGTAGGATTTTTTTTGAAAGGGAATAATGGGTTGTTTTATGGTGACTCTTTCTATGTATTTTTATTGTATTATGTGAATTTATTTTAGTTTCTTATGAAGTATAGAACTAAAATATAATATCATTTTCTAGGTAAGAATCTGAAAAAATGGGTTATTAGAAATGGAATGTGGAATGTGAATAGATAATAAATGAATGATAACAGCATGAAATTTAATGAACTAATGTGTTTTTAATATGGGATTATTCAATTTTTTTAAAATTTGTTAACCAGCTAAATGTTGATTAAATGTGTAATGTGACTTGTGGATTGTGTTCTTATTATATGGTGTTATGCTTATCCTATCTAGTTGGTTATGTTATATCTACCCAAGTATTAATGGAATTAATATATTATGTTAATTAATTCAAAGGGATATGTTTAATGTGGAAATTAATTATGGGTTGTAATGATTCACTAGTTAATGTTTGCGTGTAAACAAAATGTATTGGAATGTGAAATAGGTTTTGTGGCTTGTTCTATGTTTTTGTACATCTAGAGGTTGTAGTAAAGGCAGTGGCCATGTGAGAATGTTTTTTGTTTAGAAACCCATAGGTTGGGCTAGAGTGCATTGAAATATATGTATATATATATATATATATATCTGTATTTTCCAAGTTATTTCTATACACACCCCACCCTAGTTGAGTACTATGTACTGAACACCCCCATCATCATGGGGGAGAGTGTATTTCCAAAACAACCTAGTGGCGGGATGGATGGCTAGAAACCCATGCTTCCATGATCCCTCTTCCTAGCAGTAATATCCAAAGAATATTTAGAAAAGTTATTGTTTGTAAGGCCTGGGATTGTCTGTTCGGGTTGTGATTTCCCAGGTGTCTTTGGGATGTGATGATTTGTGTTTTCTGAGTTGTATTTGGGAGGATATGTGGTATTAGGTCTAGCTTTGTGTAGGTGGGATGTGATGTGCTTCATTTGTCTGAGTTAAAATATTAGTTGTGAGGCCAAGGTGTGTGCTAGAGGAATTTTATGTTCATCGTTTTCCTGGGTGATGGGACTAGCTTTATGGCCCAAGTGTTTCTGGGTGGGTTGTGACATGGTTATTTCCAAAGACGTGGGAGAGAGAGGAAATTTTTTCTTAGGAAAGGCTGTATAAACTGGTCATAAGTGGTGTGGACTACCCAATAATTGATGTGATTTACATAATGTTACATTATATTACATGGATGCATTATTTTGTGAGTGAGCCATTGTGAGGTTGGGATTTTGGTTAGTATTCATTTTTAAGTGTTGTTTGGTTCTGTTACATTCACAAGAGTTAATCATTATGCTCTTTTAACATGTTAATGAGAGAATTTGGTTTTTCCTACTGTGTATACATGAATTCTCACCCAACGTATATGATTTTTTTTTTCAAATTTCCAAGATAAATATGTGGATCGTGCTGAAAATTTCTAGCTTTGACCTTTGGATCTATCATTTTTATGTCACTGTCTTAGATTTTATTATTTTGGGCATTCATTTGGATACTATTATATGTATTGGTTTCGATTTATACATGAATTGTGGGATGGTTTGGATTTATATTATATATTTCATGGAGTTGATTGTGGTTAATATATCCTATCTCCTACTATTGTTTTTTATAAAGGGTAATGCCTCCTATATTGTGATATCTTTGCACCCCTGGTGCTAGCCACCAACCTAGGGCCTACTAGAGGTTGGACTCATGGTTCATTATCTCCCCTTCTTCATTGCAGTCCTAGGAGGGGTATCATTCGAGAGAGGGGGACATACCATAATGGTATCAAAGGAGATGGTTGAGAGATAGTATGGAGCTTGGGGATAGTCATAGTGGGTATGTCATGGGTTTTTAGGAAAACATTATCAGATGATCTTGGTCTGTGACATAGGCTATGGAATATTGGCTAGGAAAAAATATTTTAGGGCCTCCATGATCTGATCAACGTACTTTCAGCATACCAATTTACTAAGCGAGGCTACATAGTTTTTAGGGAAGAGACCTAGGAGTAGTATATGTATCATAATGACTTGTGTTGTTATCTGAAATTTTTTGATTCATTCAAAATTAAATGAATTAAATGGATCATGAAATTCTATGTGTGTTTCTACGAATTTTACAATGATTTTATTTCTAATAAAAATAATTAATTGTTTGCTTAATTATTCATATAACCAAAAGAAAAGAGTAATATGATGGTTAATAGTCCTAAATTGCTTGTGTGAGTCCTTCTTGAGGTCTGAATGTGTTGTTTTCCTTCCTGTTATAGCATGATTCTTTATATATTGGGTTTTCTTCCTCAGTTAGAATTTTATAACATTCCATATAGCCTTGATAATGTTTGAAATTGTTATATAATCATGCTTAGTTTATTTTGTTTTGATTAAATGTTTAAATTTTGGAAACTATTATGAAGCAAGTAACCTGAAATTAGACTTCACCCAAGCATGATAAAAATATTATTTTGAAATGATTGTTACAAGTATTCTATTTTCCATGTGAATTAATAATCCTTGTGTTTCTTTCTTTTTTCAATGATCATTAGTTTTTTACTTTATGAAAAATATTTCATTAGACATTTAAATTCTAAAATTCCAATAAATGACCATCTTAATTATTGATAATTACTTTGATTTTGGAAACCATGAAAAGAATAGATTTTTCTTTATTTTTCATGATTTTTGTACCATATTACTGATATAACATTATGTTGTAAGAATGTGTTAGGGTTGAAATCCATATGACATTTATTTCTACCTTTGGGAAAGTGATATGCATGCTTTATGGTAACATTTGAGACATAAAACAGTATAAGTGATTTAAAATTATTATTTCATGACATATAATATTTTTTATGTACTAAAATAACATTACCTCACATGTTAATTCATTATTAGTTGGTCATGGGAAGAATTTACATAGTGGAAATCATTTTTTATAGTAACTAGGGAAATTATAGTATGAAGGATTTGAATATGTAGCATGTTTAATATGTTGTATCCAAATATATATTTATACTCATGTATCCTTATTATATTATGTATGAATTTTTTCTGGAGTATTGAAATGAATATGTAATGTTTATATTGAGAATGATAAATCATGGAACATTATAATACAACATGTGCAGTTTTAATTTTGTTGTCAAAAAGCATGTTTTACCTTGATGGTTATGACAACATGTTGATTATGTAATGTTGTAGTTGAATTAAACTCAATAACCTATCATATACATACATTTAAATGATGAATGAAGGTGTATTTACTTGATAATAATATATATCTATGATGTATTTTACCCATATCTCTCTGTGGAAACAGGCGCAGGCTCGAGTCCCACCAAACTTGGAAACTGTGCATATTATGCATAGGGCGATTCAAAGCCATTGCATAGCTGTGGAGTGTGGAGCACACCTGGGCTTGGTTGGGGCCCCCGCTGGGAGTCGTTGTTAGCAACCCACATTATCGATGAGAAGTTGGAAGCTCATATTAATGTTTTTATGCTGGGGAGGGGTCCTTATTTGCATTTTTGAATTGGTTTGTTTTTGTCTATGGAACTTTGGAATGTGGGGATTGATTGTATTTATGCCTTTTAAGTATGTTGGGATCCCCTTACCCATCAAAAGGGGGTCTATCTTAATAAAAAAAATTAATTTCCAGTCTCTAACTTGGACACATGTTAGAACTATTTAAAATTCAAGGCTTGATATTTCACTGGAAATAATCTAGGAATGTTGAGTGTTGTTTTTTTATTGTTCTTGTTACATTGAAGTGTTAATATGCCTTCCTAAAAATAATAGATTTTGGAAACCATTCTTGTGTAATTATTATGGTATAAAATTAGATCATTGATATGACTGCTTGGTTAAACTCACCATGTAATAAGTGGATAATAACTTATACATGGATAATATACCAATTCCCCATGGTAATTTTAATTTTTTTAAAGTACCCATGTTAAATAATTAGATGATGTTTTGTAAACCCGTGGATAATTATGAAAATTCATATGTTTTGATGATATTTGTGGTTGTTCTTATAATAATTTCATATTCTACATGTAGTTTAAAAACCTATGAGTGAAAAATGATGGGGAAACTTGATACTTAACCAATACACATTATACTTTTATGTGATTAAAACTTTGAGGGAGAGTTAGTGCCGCCTAAAGAGGATAATTTCTCGACATGGGATTGCAGATTTTGTAAAAAAATATTGGGGATTTTTGTTTGGTAATTGTGATCATTGGTTGGGGTCTTGTGGAGGATGTGATGGTAAAACTGGTTATGTAAAAAGTTTAATTGTGTGTGGATGTTATAGTGGTGTGGTGATGAGGTTGTGTGAGATTTTTGGTAGATAATTTCCTTGGATGGTATGTTTGGACAATGGTTGTGTTGTGTAGTGGTAGGAATGACTGGTGGTAGAGGTGTTTGGTTTTTGTGGTAAGATGGCTTGTGTTTTTTTGTGTTGTGATGTTTTTTTATTTATGGAATCCCTCACCTATCATAAAAAGTATAATCACATAATGGTGTAAAAAAATAAACTAGTCATTTTAGAAATTAGTAAATCAATGAAGATTGTCTTGTCTCCCACACATAAATCTTTTTACAATGGAAGTGATGGAAATTTTTGACTACTACCTTCTTGATTTAGATTTTTCTGTTCTATTTTATATTGATAGAACTCGGTATGATCTCAAACCTATAAATATAGGGAAAGACTTTCCCCTATTTAAGACGTGTTATATTATGATAGGTTCTAATACCGTTTAGGAAAGTCAGTGTCGCCCAAAGTGGACAATATCATGGTGTGGTGGATATGTTCCTTTTATTTATATGATTTTGGTATCTCTGTCTATATTAGAATAATTTTTCATGTCATTCGTGGAATTATGTTTGAAACTCCTATAATTAATGACATGAATTTGTGAAAAATGTAAATTTGAAATAAGAAACACCTTGATTTTTCCGTATAAGTATGTTCCTGGTAATTAATGATTTAATAAAAATCCTAGAAAGCATTTACACATGGATAAGATAGTATGTTTAAAACCCATTTAATATTTTTGATGCATGCCATTTTTTAATTCATGTTTTTGAAATTTTATATTAAATGTTTTAATATTAACTTGGTGGAGAGAATGATAGAGTTCTATTAGTATAACAAAAAAATTATGAAACCATGAACCCTTATAATTTATGAAAGTGGTATTGTGAAAAATGTTCAAGAAAAAAAGAGGTTTTAAAAAACTTATTAAATGATTTTTCAAAAAGAGTATTTTGATAAATTCCATGCTATAAAAAGGATTGAAAATGGGTTTTTTTACTCAAAGTGGTTTTCATAACCTACTGAATTTGATATATATTTTCCATGAATTTTTTTAATAGAAATTTTATTAAACATAACATGCTTCAAAATAAAATTTTAAGTTACATGTATAGAAATTAACAAATCATTTGAAAAAAAATCATGCTTAGCCTTTAAACTCGTTCATTGATATGAATTAATGAAATTTTTACTCAAGTATGGTAATCAATTCATTCAATATTTTTTAAGCATGAAATGTTTCAAATGTTTTGAATTTAAATTTTATTTATTAAAAATTGTAAAAATACCTGTATGGTTTTTTGTTCAATTTCATGTTTAAGTGAATTTGTTGATATAAAAGGTATAATAATGGATTCTATTATCTAAAACTATCACTTCAATTATAAATAATGTGAATAAATTGATTAAATGTGATCCCTTCCTTGGTTTTAACATTGTTTTTTATTATTATGAATTAAATAATGGACTTATTATAGATATTTATGGGACGGTGTCCTTGTTTGAGAGGTATCTTCCACAAATAGTGGTCTTAGAGTGACTATTGAGTTCTAAATATATCGAGATCCTTAGGAGGTATCTCATAGGGTTGTTTTTCGAACCCATTTTCCCTTTTAGGTTTGGTTTTGAATTGAGGGTTGGAATAGTATTATAGGTATCTTATGTAATGGCCCAGACCTCTCAGATCCATTACTTTGTGAAAATATGGTGTTTGAGTTGTTCTGGGGGTCATGGAGACTTATTCCAACACTTTTCAAAAATGTAAAACATCCAATTGTAGGTCACAATGGTAGATCATGATAGTGAGTCGTAATGGTATTTCTTGATGGCGATTAATAATGATAGGTTTTAATAGTGAGATGAAATGGTAGGTCTTGATGGCGAGTCACAATTCTAGGTCCTGATAGTGAGTCACAATACGAGGTCCTAATAGTGATTCATAACTGTAGGTCATGAAAGTGAGTTGTAATGGTAGTTCCAGATTGTGTGTCACAATGGTAGGTCATTATAGTGAGACGCAATGGTTGGTCCTGATGGTGAATCATTGAGGTTAGGTCATGATGGTGAGTCATTGATGGTAGGTCCTAATGGTGAGTCAATGATGGTGAGTCGTGATGGTGAGTCACTGATGGTGAGTTTCAATTTTGGCTCGCACTGGTGAATCACAATTGTATGTTAGAGCAGTAGGTCCAAGGGTGAGTCATTACAATTGTTTTCCAAATTTCTATAATTTCCCTTATTTTTCTAGTTTGGCCCTTTTGACACCCCTTTCTATGTAAAATAAGTCTAAATCCATATTTTAGTGGGGTTAAAGCCATTTCAAGGGATAAAAATTATATATTTTATTATAATAAATATCTAAAAACTATTAATTGGTCAAACCTCATGATTTCATGATATTCTCCTTAATAACAATTCTAATCCACTTCAAATATTGTGAGTTTCAGATCTCGAAAAGACCCAATATTTAAATACATGTACATTACATTAATTTTTCAGAATATATAATACATGACACAAACAGATGCCCAAAGACCACATTAGTATAGTGCAGTTGGAAACTGGAAAACATAAACCACTGGTTTATAAAACTTCTACATATTCTTCTAATTTATCCTTCATAACTAGAACCCATTTTTGACACATCTTACTTAATACCCTTCTTCAAATCATAGGGGGAAAGAAACATGATAAGGTGTGAGCTCAAATACTCAGTAAGAGTAATAATGGAAAATATCTTAAAAACATAAACAGAATAATGTAAAAAAAATAAACATAACTTTTGAAAGAAACCATACCAAATTTTTGAGTCATGGAATAAATCTTGGTAGTACATAAGGCATATATCATAAAAGATCATTAACCATGATAAAATAGCATTGAAATAAAACATGGGATTATAGAAAATAAATAATCCCATAATATGATTTCCATAGTATCCAAGGAATTATTTCCTAGACCATCATTGTGGAAAAATTCTATTATTGAACCAGGTGTACTTTTCATTCCTGTCATGTATTACTGAATTGGATTTACTTGTCATTCCAGTCATGTCTATATCATGAAACATAAATATTTACCCAATGAATTGGAGGTAGATATAGGTCCCAACCATATCATAATTAACTAATTCATATATTTTCCATAAGAAAATAAATGATTCATCCTAGCATAAAAATGAAATAAAATATGTTTATCAATCATCATTCCATCCTAACTTAATCAATATAAAACAAATGTATTTCATTAAAATAATTCTATCATAAACAAAATATAATAAAACTAATAATAGGGATATAAACATAATCCTATGTCATCTTATATGGAAAATAATTTTGATAAATCACTTGAGCTTAATTCATGAGGAAAATATCCTCTCTTCTCCAAAAAATGTTTTCTTTTTTGAAAATTCCATGCAATTTTAAATGAAAAGAATCTAGTTGAAAATAAACATGAAATAGTTTCAAGGAAGCTTCATGGAAATAAGGCATTATAAAGACGTAAAAACCCTTTCATGCCATAAAAGTTGAAATGAAAACATTCTCCTCATAATCTTGTTGTGAAAGTCGAAAATAACCTTGTATGGAAAATGAAAGAAACATTCCTTTCATACCATTTAATAAAAATTAACCAATTGGTATAATCGACGTTAAATGATAGTAGAAGAATATGAATAATATTATATATTTAGGAAAAATGGACATGAATGATAAATATACCCCATTAAATACTTAAAAATAAAAAAACTCAGATAATAATTACATTACAAAATTATCCCTTACCTTAGGTGTGATTTCATTCGTATGTGTCTGAAACTCCACTTTTTTGAGTATCTCCTTTTGATTTGCACAAAAGGTCTCCCTATAATGGACTTATGCACAATGTTTGTCCCCTATAAAGAATGGGGGGATGTTGGGAGCTTACTTGAGCAGAGGTTAGATGATCCAAAGGGATTGAAAGTTGTGAGTAAGTGGGTAGAGGTGGTGTCCTTTTATAATAGCGTGGAGAGGCACTTTAGGAATATCTTGAAATATTAATTTATTGTAAATTTATTTTCACTCTATAATACTCTAAAACTCATTTATTTTGAGTGTAAGATGAGTTTAAGTATAAATGCTCTCATCCAATAAAATTAGATATGTTTTGTTTTTATTTTAATCCATAAAATTTTGATTTATCCTTATTTAATCTATTAAATTTTATTTCTATTAATAATATTATAAATATTAAATGGTTATAAATATTTACTTATGTGTTTTCAATTGTACATAATTGGATACTTTATGAAATTTTACACCATATAAATTTCAATTTTAAATTTTTAAATATTTTTGTGATTTTTAAATAATTTAATCAAATTTTACTTTTATAAAATTTCAATAGTGTCAATTTTGACACTATTCATTTATTTGACATTAAATAAAATCCAAATAAAAAAAGATAAATTCAAACCAAAATATTTAATACACTACTAACATGCCCTATTCAACTATAAAATTATTTTAGCACATTAATTAATTCATATAATATTTCTTTTAATATTATTAATACCATTTATTTGATATTTCTATTAATATAATAATTTCTACATCACTATTGTTTCATCATTAATGGTAATAATTTAATTTCTAAAATTTCATAATAAATTGACATTATTTAGATGATTTCATGATCTCTTTAAAGGGTATTTATGTTTGAATTTTAATCATTTTTTTCAGTATATTAAAATTATTAAAATTATAAGATATATTAGAGTGACATTTTTTCACATTCATTTGTTTCAATTATAATTATATCACTTTCATAGAAAAAAGTTCATTAAATGAATAAATTTAGACCATTAGATGATGTTTTTAGAATTTAATTCATCCTGTAGGATTTTTTAGGTGTTATAGAAATTTTATTGTCTTTATCATATTGTTTGTTACCCTAATTTACCTGATTTACCTTTAACAATGGTAAATAAAAATTATCATAGTTACTATTCATAATATCCAAAAAAATGAAAGTAGCCGATTAACATAATTTTAACCCACTGATTATAAATATAGAATCCATTTATAAAAATTAAAAACACATAATTTTCATTAATTAATTGAAAATTAATTCACGCTGTTAAAACAAGAAAATGTTTTTTATGAAGTAAAATCCATCAAAATATTGAATTCTGTTTATGTCCAATTTAAATTTTAAGTTACGTAAAATGACCAAAATTGGATTAAATGATAAAAATATAATCCAATTACACTTTAAACCCAAGTAAAAAAGATAATATAAATTTTTTAATAAATTATAATAAAATGCAGTTTTGAATTAAAATGAAGTGTTTTCACTATTCATTAAAATATGAGTTTCATCAAAAAAATTCCAAAATTTCAACCAATGTAAATTTTGAGGTCCCAGTCCCATAAAATTTTTTTATTATGTAAAATATAAAAAAATATCAAAAATATGTTTTAAAAGGGTTCTCCATCAAAAGCTGCTTAAATTGGATTTTATTGAAAAATACATCTTCTATCCGAAAAATTGAATTTGTTTTTATACCATTTCTCAAATATAAATAAGATGAATTTTAATGTCATATAAAATTAAAAATGTGTTTAATACTATTCATAATGGCAAGTTTATATCCCATTAAATAAAAAATATATTAACATATTGTTGTTTAGTGAAACCTGGTATTTGCGCACAACATTATCTATCAAGGAAGGTCACGCTTGCATGTAACGTAAGCCAACATTGTGTTGTATATAGTTCATGATTAATTTTGTGTTACATATAAAATAATTCAAACATAGTTCATCTTTAAATTGAAAAAAATCTATACTTATCTTTGTGTGTATTATACGCCAACTCGGTATTGTGTGTAACATATGACAAGTTAGTTTAGCATTAAAGGACTGTTTGTATTAGTGCAATAAAAGATATAAATGATATTTTTAATTTATTTGAAATATAATGGTCCATAAATACTATAGTTGTTACATTATACCCCCCTTAAAATTAATTTATCCTTTTAAATTCATCAGTGTTAAAAAGTTTTACTACTTCAAATTTTCATTCATTGAAACCCACTTCTTAAAAAGGAATACTAAAACTACATTTTAAAAGGGAAAATTAAACATAACTATTACCCAATGTAACTCAACATCGGGTTCCCAAATACGGTAACATAGGTGGAAAGTAAAAATTTAGATATGTGAGAAAAATATAACAATCATGTTCTGATGGATAGTGATAGAGAACAATGCTGGAAAAATTAACAACCAAAATGCCATAAATATGTGATGATTTAAGGGACTATATGATTCATTGGATAAGAAGGTACTATGATAAAATTTGTGTTTTTAAATATCATTTCCCTAAATATGAAGAAAATTAGAATAAATATTCACTTGATTTCAGTAAAATCTCACCATTGGTCATTCCTTGAACAATTTCCACTTCATCTTATATTTAATGAAATGAAGTTGAATATTTCATTCAATAAATGTTAGTAGATCAAGTGTTATAATGATAGGTCATTGAATAAATATCAACATAAGGTTAGAAAAGGTAGTAAAATAGGTGTATGTCCTGCTATATTGAGATAATACATTAATCTAACAAACTTCAACTGAAAAATAACTTATACTATCCATAAATGGATAACATTACAATGCTTCCAAAAAATGAAAATATAAAACTTTACAAAGAGGTTAATAAAATCGAATTAAAATTTCTCTCCCATATCTCATTAGGAAGTTCATTGTTTTCACATTCCAAATATGTGATTACCTTAATTATGTATTCTCTTAGAACATGATAATAACATGAATTATAGTAGAAACATAGTGAAAACATGTATTTTGTCAAAATTAACTCTTTCTACACACCAAAAATACCAAAAATTCTATATACTAAATCATAATATCACATTATCCTTATATAATTCATGGGTTCATTAATACTATCAAACATCTCCTAATCCCCTTATCCCATCATTAGGCACATATCATGCATTTTCCAAAAATATATTCATAACATTTAATGGTTACCAGTATCATTCAACATATACTTTCAAATACTTAAGGACAAACAATTACATAACAATCCTTAGAAGTTTCTTTATTTTATAATACCATAAAATTACTTATATGAAATTATTAATGGTAATCATGTAATCATTCAACTATCTTCTTAAACCATTGACCGAGCTTAATCATTTTATTCCTTAACACTTCTTTTATCTAATATATCATATGTATTCTATTCATCATCATCAACATAAATACTACCCATAGGACCATGTTGATTCTCTTCATGAGATTTTCCCTCATGGCATTGATTTTCATAATGCCTATAAATTCCAAATTTAAAACATTTAACCATATTTGATGTATTAGAAATACCATTACCCATTCCCATTGTGTTAATTGAACCTTTTTTATTTTCAATTACAATATTTGTGTCTTTATTTTCCACACCCAAAGAAACTTCCAGTTCCTTTTAAATATTCTCCTTGATGCCTCTTCCCACATGATTTAAATGAGTAAAATTGAACTTTCTTTCCTCTATTATCCCCATGAAACTACAAATTTCTCTTTTTAGTTGGTTCTAGAATCTCACTAAGGTTGAGATTATTGATCATATTATAAGATTGCTGAATAAGAAAAATACAAATGTCTCGCCTTCCAACTCCCATTTCATTTGGTTACTCATGATGAAAATAATTCTATTTTCTAGCATATTCTATATTTACATGAATCCTCATATTTCCATAAATTTTCTAAAAACCAAAAAAAAATATTATTAGAGGAATAAATCACATAAGGAAAACAACATAATCAAAAGGGATTAATTTCAATCTCTAACATATTTGGTTTAATCCTAGGTTATTCATGATCATGACCATAATTCCCGGACTCTAACCTATATTTAGACTTACCATTAGGGACATCCCTAGACATACCTTAGAAATATTTCTAGGGATCTCACTAAAGTATTTTCATCCTTTTTTCCAAAGGTTAAATAAACCAACACTTTGATACCAACTGTAAATATCCAAGATTAACATACATGGACATTACATTACTTTTTCAGAATACTTAACACATGACACAAACAGATTCACAAATACCATATTATTTTAGTTCATTTTGAAATAAGAAAACATAAACAATTGGTTCATAAAACATCTAAATCATTTCTGGGTTTATCCTTTAAAACTAAAACCCCTTTTGACATATCTTTCTCAATACCCTTCATCAAATCCTGGGGGAAATAAACATGAAGAGGGGTGGGATCAAACGATTATTAAGGGTAACCATGGAAAATATCTTAAAACACATAAGCATATGAATGTTAAAACACGAATATATATTTTGAAAAAAGATATACCCAAATCTTGAGTCATGAAATAAATATTGGTAGTACGTAAGGTATAGATAATAATGGATCATAAACCATGATAAAATAGTATTGGCATAAAACATGGGATTGTGGAAAATAAATAAGCGCATAATATGATTTCCAGAGTGGCCAAGGCACTACTTCCAAAACCATTATAGTGGTAAATTCCATTAATGAACTAGGTCTACTTGTTGTTCTAGCCATGTATTATTGAACTTAATTTACTTGTCATTCTAATCATTTCTACCTCATAATATGTAAATCTTTACCCAATACATTGGTGGGAGATATATGTCTCACCCATCTCTAAATAAAATAATTCTTACGTGTTCTATAAAAACATAAATATTTCATCATAGAATAAACCATGAAATAAAATGGGTTTCTTAAACATCAATCCATCGTATAATAATCAATATAAAATAAATGGATTTCATTAAAATAATTCCATCATAAACACAATCAAATCAAAGTATTAATAGGGACAGAAACATAACCCTATGTAATCTTAGATGAAAAATACTTTTGATAAAACACTAGAGAATAATTCTTGAGGAAAATATCCTTTCTTCTTAAAAAATGTTTTCTTTTTCCAAAATGCCACGAAATTTTAAGAGAAAAGAATTTAGTTGAAATTAAACATGAAATCGTGTAGAAGAAGCTTCACAAAAATATGTCATTATAAAGACATAAAAACTTTTCATGTCATATAATTTGAAATAAAACCACTCTTCCCATAATCATTTTGGAAATGTCAAAAAGTACCTTGTATGGAAAATGAAATAAATATTTCTTCTATACCATTTAATAAAAATTCACCAATGGGTAAAATTGACTTTAAATGATAGTAGAAGAATAGAAATAATATTATATATTTTGGAAACATGGATATTATGGATAAATATAACCTAGTAAATAATTACAAATAAAAAATCTCTAATAATAACGAGATTCCAAAATAATACCTTAGCCTAGGTCGGATTTCACATGTATGTGTCTGAAACAAATATTTTTCGAGTATCTCCTATTGATTTGATAAAAAGGTATCATAGGATGGATTTCTACCCAAAGTGTGGACTCTAGGAGAAGGGGGGTATGTTTGGAGCTTATTTAAGAATATTTTGGATGAGCCAAAGGGCTTGAATGGTGTGAGTATGTGGGTAGAGGTGGTGGCCTTTTTTAAGAGGGTGGAGGGGCACTTTAGGAATGTCTTTAAATATTAATTTATTATAAATTTACTTTCTCTTTATAATTCTCCCAGACACATTTATTTCTAGGGTAAGATGAGTATGGGTCTAAATATTCTCATCTAATAAAATTTAGATATGTTTTGATTATATTTTAAAACTTATTATTTTGATTTACCCTTATTTAATTTATTTAATTTTATTTGTGGTAATAATATTCTAAATATTAAATGGTTATAAATATTAAATTACGTATAGTAGACTGTCTATTATTGGATAAATTATGAAATTGTACACGATATAATTTTCACTTTGAAATTTTTAAAAAAAAATTTGATTTTTAAATAATTTCATCATATGTTATTTTTATAAAATATTGATAATATTACTTTTGGAACTATTAATTTATTTGAATTTAAATAAAACCCACACAAAACATAAATTCAAACAAAAATATATTATACACTCATAATATGTCATATTCACCTAGAAAATTCTTTGAGCATAATAATTATTTCATATAATATTTTTTTAATATTATTAAAACCATTTAATTTCAATTTCTATTAATAAAATTATATCTACATAACTATTGTGTCATCATTAATGGTAATTATTTATTCTATAAAAGTTATAAATAAATTTACCAAGTGTAGATAATTTCATGATATTTATGGAGTCTATTTAGGTTATAAGTTTTATCATGTTTATCACTATATTAAAATTATTATACTTAAAAGATATATGAGAGTGACATGTTGTCACTTTTTTTGTTTTAATTATAATTACATCACTTTCATTAAAAAATTCCATTAAATTAATCAATTCAAACCCATAGGTGATATTGGTCGAAAATAATCCATCCAATAGGATTTTTTAGGTGTTAGGGTAATTTATTATCTTCATCATATTTTTTTACCCAAATTTACCCGATTTTCCTTTAACTGTGGTAAATAAAAATTACTATAGGTACTATTGATAATTTTAAAAAAAATAAAATTAACCTATTAATGTAATTTCAACCCACTGATTCCAAAATTGAATCCATATTCCAAAATTCATAACACATAATATTCATTAATTAATTTAAAATTAATTCCCGTTGTCTAAACCAAAAAGAATTTTTTTTAAGAAGTAAAAAGGATCAAAAGAATTGACTTGTGTTTATGTCCATTTTAAATTTTAAATTTCTTAACATGACCGAAATTTGAATAAATGATAAAAATATAATCCAATTACACCTTAAAACCAATTAAAAATACAATATATCTATATAAATAAATTATAAGAAAAGGAAGTTCTGAATTAAAATGCAATGTTTTTCACTATTCATTAAAATATGAATATCATCAGAAAAATACCAAAATTTCAAAAAATGTAAATTTTGATCTCCCAATTCCATATAAGACGTTTATTATGTCAAATAGGATATGGAAATTTTCAAAATCAATATTTAAAAAGGTCTCTCCATCAAAAGGAGCTAAAATTTTATTTTATTGAAAAATACATCATTTATCCAAAAAATAGAATTTTTTCTTCTATCATGTCTATAAAATAAAAAAAGATGAATGTTAATGTTATGTAAGATTCATCTATCAGTTAATACTATTCATAACAGCTAGTTTATATTCCATTAAATAATAATATTTTAACAATATATTGTTGTTTAGGGAAACTCGGTATTACGTACAACACAAGATGTGAAGGAAAGTCTCTCTTGCATGTAACTCAAGATAGGATAGTGTTATGTATATTGAAAGATTAATTTGGTGTTATGTATAACATAATCCAAACATAGTTCTTTTATAGATCGAATAAAATTTTTACTCAGTGTTGCGTGTATCGTACGCCAACTCAATGTTGCGTGTAATATACGATAGGTCGGTTTAGTGTGAAAGGAATGTTTGAATTAGTGCATTGTAAGATATAAATGAAAATTTTTATCTCTTTGAAAAAATTGGTCCATAAAAACTCATGTTGTTATAGATATAATCCTTCAAATCTAGAGGCCTTCCTTTAGTTAATTCCTTCTACTTTCTCTTGATATGGGACATAAAAAATTCTTCTTCGCATAGGAGTCGTGTGGCTAGGTAGTAGGAGTTAGTTCGAGTTTTCCTGGGGTTTTCCTACTACATGCATTCCCCTATTTTGGTGAAACTATGATTATCATATCACTTGTTCTTATATATAGTGTTTCCTTGATCTCTTTCAATTATGTATTGTGTGGGGTTGTATTATGAATGTCTCCCTTGTGATGATATCACAATACCAACATAATAAAGATAATTGAACTGGTTTAAGATAAATAATTAGGGTTGCGAAAATTTATTTCTTTTTCTTTTTTATTTTTTGATATTGTGAATGTATGGGTAAAATGCATATAGAAAATTGTTGTTATTGGGGGTCCATGGTTTCACACAGAATGTTTATTAATGCATGTTTGTTTGTTTATCCTTAAAAAATCAATAGAATATTTTAACCATGTGTTTCTATAAAAAAATAAATGGATTTCTTAAGATTATATGGTTTTTGTGATAACCCCCAAAATTAAGTGTAATTGAATAAGGGATTCCCTGTTAAATCTAAAAGTATGTGTTTCTCAATTATGTAATTTAATGTATTTGTGGACCTGATTGTGTGATGTGGGTTGGATCCGGTGATACGATGAATGGAATATGACTACGTTGTTATGTGTGTGGGGTAATTGAATTATATATGGTTGTATAGTGGGGCAGCAATGGGTATGGTCAATTGTGTGGTCGTATGATGGTTATGGTGTGGATGTATAGTAAGGCTATAAAAGGGGGATTTGGTTGAAAATTGGTGAAGATGTAGTATTTTTTTGTAAAGGGTGTAATGGGTTGTTGTGTGGTGCTGGTTTCTGGGTATTGGTTATTGTATTGTGTAAATTTATTATAGTTTCCAGTAAGGTATTGAACTATAATAGAATATCCTTTTCCTGGTAATAATCTGGAAAAATAGTTTATTTGAAATAGAATGTGGAAAGTAAATAGATAATTAATGAATGATAATAGGATGTGATTTAATGAACTAATGTGTTTTTAATATAGGATTATTCAACATTTGTGAAATCTATTAAGAAGCTAAATGTGGATTAAAAGTGTAATGTGACTTGTGGCATGTATTTTTCTTGAATGGTGTTGTACATATGCTATGTGATTGGTTCTGTTATATATAACCAAGTATTAATGGAATTAATACTGTATGTTAATTAATTAAAATGGATATGTTTAATGAGGAAATTAAGGATGGGTTTTATTGATTCACTTGTTAATTTTTGTGTATAAACAAACTAATTTGGAACATGAAATGGGTTTTTTGGCTTGTTGTCTGGTGCTAGGAATCTTCAGGTGTTAGAAAATGTGGTGTCCTTGTGAGTTGGTTATTTGTTTGGAAACACATACTTTGGGCTGGAGTTCTTGGTAATATATGTATATATATCTATATTTCCCTTGTGATTTATATATGCACCTTACCCTAGTTGAGAACAATGTTTCAAAAATACCCTTTTTTACGGGGGACTGTGTCTTCCCAAACATCCTAGTGGAAGGACAAAAGGTTGAAAACCCACTTTTCCCTACTCTCTCCCAAGCAGTGATAGCCCAATAATCATTTCATAGATTTCGGTGTGTGAGGCCCAGGTGTGTGTG
Source organism: Viscum album (assembly GCA_963277665.1). Classification (NCBI taxonomy): domain Eukaryota; kingdom Viridiplantae; phylum Streptophyta; class Magnoliopsida; order Santalales; family Viscaceae; genus Viscum; species Viscum album. The sequence continues at coordinate 1,280,183,971 of OY728127.1, forward strand.
GGCGAGTTGTGTTATCCCAGGTGACATCATAATGAGATTCGTTATTCTTCCCCATGTGTCTTTAAGATGAGATGTGGTATGAGGCCCAGGTGTGTGTTGGCGGGATGTTATGTGATTCATTTTCCCAGGTGATTAAACTAGCTATGAATCTAAGGTGTGTGCAGGTGGAATGTGTTGTGATTCATTTTCCCAGGTGGTGGAACTAGATTTGTGTCCCAGGTGTTTATGGGATGGTTGTGACATGGTTCTTTCGGAGTTGGTGAGAGCATGAGGATGTTTTTCGTTAGTCAAGAGTGGATAAACTAGTGGTAAGTGGTGTGGGTATTTAATAATCGATGTGATTGAAATTATGTTAAATTATATTACTTGGATGCGTTATTTGGCGAGTGATCCTTAGTGAGGTCAGGATTTTTGTTAGTATACCTCTTTAGGTGTTGTTTGGTTCTACTAATTTCATATAGGTTCATTAGTATCCTCTTTTCATGTGTTCATGAGAGACATTGGTTTTTTCTACTAAGTATACTTGTATGATCACCCTACATATATAAAAAATATTTTCTGGTTTCTAGGAGGACTAAATAGACCGTTTTGAACCTTTCTAGTTAAGACATTTATTGTTTCCAATGTTGTGTCACTTCCTTAGATTTTATTCTTTTGGGATTTAATTTGAATAATTTTATATGTATCAGTTTAGATATATGCATGAATTGTGGGATGGTTTGGATTTATTTTAAATATGTCATGGAGTTGATTATGGTTGATAAATCCTATATCCCGGTAAAATTTCCTTAGAAAGGGTAATTCCTCCCATATTGTGAGATCTTTGTACCTTGTTAAAAGTTTCCAACATGGGGCCTTCAGGATGTGTGACTTAGTGGATCATTATCTCCCTTTATTCATTGCCATCCCATGTGGGGTATCCTTAGAGGGAGGGGGTCGTGACAAACTCACAGAACGAAGCCACATGCATGCCACGTGGTTTAATAAAACATTTGAAATTCATGTTATGCATCACATAATCACTTGGGAACCCTGAAGTGTACTACATAGTTACTACATACCAGGAAGTATTACTATGAAATGGCTAGAAAAACACCTAAAATATTAAAATATCATCACGTCATCTGCCAGAACTCAAATCTGAGCCTAAAAATAATTAAATAATTAAAATAATAAATATTTTAAGGTATGGGTGTGACACTAATCATGGGAATAAATATGATGATATATGATCCTATATTAAAAAATCTATGTGGAACACTTATGGATTTTCATGACATGAATGTAAAGAGGGCATCCATAATTATATAGTGATCCACTATATTTTGTAATTTTTTAATCAACTGAAACATCATGTATGGGATTAGGGAGTTAATCTAATCCATTATAGGACTTTTTCCACTATGTTAAGAATTCTTAGAAATTATCCTTGGCCAATGATTATGATAGCATGTGTTATGATGTTTCCACATTCCCATGTTTCCTTGATTCTTAATTTTGTAACATGTCTCATTATTCAATATTATGATTATCAACCCTTTTATGTCCACTAAAGTTATTATTGACTGAAATTTAATTCATTCATCAGGTTATGATTTTTTTATTCCCTTACTGGTCTTTTTTTCTCACCACTTTCTTATGTATTTCCCTGTGATATCCAATGAAGTTTTAAAATAGAAATTGTATAATATAAGCATGTTCAGAAATTTTTCAATAATTTCTTTATCTCTGTGTATCAATTTGATGTGCTATATATGTAATCTCACAAAGACACTAGGATTCTCAAACATCTGGGTCGTACTATGTGTGATTTTATATAATATATCATGAAATAAAGTGTATTGTAGATAAGGGTTTCAATATAAACTATGTATTTAAGATATTATATCATAAATAATCTTTTAATCATTGTATTTAATGTTCAATTTAAATCCTTCTATTTTAATGGGTTTTTATTAATTTTTTTCTCATTTTTCAATGGATTTCAATGTCTCAAATTTTATTAATTGAGACATAATAAATTTTGTGAATCATGTTTCTTAGTATGGTGTATCCACTACATGTGAATGTATTTTTATTATAATAATTTTATTTCATTAGATTTACTGGCCAAATCATGTTCCCTTATTCAAGTGTCTATTAATTCATCTGTTTCCCCAACAGTGCACATGGCATGTTTAAAAGGATAGCACATATAAAAGAATTTTTGGGAGATGTTTAGGACACATTATATATTATGTAGTTTCGTAGATATTGAAAAAAGTCTACTTGATGAAATGAACTTGGGATTCATTCTTTTATGGAATTTCAAAATTCTCTATATCTCTAAACATGGAAATATACTTTATATATAAGAAATGCATTAATATTTATTTATTTTTTAATTTTGGATGGTTATATCTAAAATTTTATAGTCGGCATGAATTAATTTATGTGAAGACTATGTTTTTTACACCAAAACTGGTAGTGAGTGTCTAAGGTGTCACATTAGGATACTTCTACACTATTTATAAAGTGTTGTCTAACTACCCGCCTCCATGGATTCAATTAGAAAACCTACCCGCTAACAAGAGATGAATCCAACATCAAAATTAATTCAACCACCACTATTCATGTTGAAGTCCCATTCCCCACATAATGTATAGAATATCCCATAAAATGAAATTTAAATATCTAATTGACTATAATAATCTATTTATATCTCTTAATTTATAAGTGAACACATCCTAGTAAAAGTTAAAAATTATTTAATCGTGATGAATAATTAATACTATGAAATTTCACCACCATATATCATTATTGTCTTGGAAGGACACTTAAATTCATTCCAATACTTCTCATCCAAAGGTGTGTCAACCTTAATGGTGTATACAATCAACTCTATTTTTTATTTCAAATAATTTTCTTCCAAATTATATACAACAAAAAATGATAATCCAATATCATAAAATAAATATATAGGTGTATAGATAATCATAATAGTACCTTATATAGTGGAAGGTCCAACATAAAAAATCAAACTCCTTAGACACTTGAACCATTATGAATGTTTAGCCACGTTCCTTCTAAAGTGGTGGTATCTTCCCCAGTTAGGGTCTCTCCAAACTACTCTGGGTCCTTTACCTATCATGTCTCATCAACTACTACAAAACATTCCTTTAACAGTGTCAGTATCTATCAATGGTAGAAAATTTCACTAAGAAATCCCATCTTTATTAGTGCTAAAATAAGCACTGATAATGTGTACCTGTTATCACCACCTTCTGTTTAGCACCAATAAAAGGTCGGCACTTTATTTTGGAAATGATAAAGGTTAACATTTATCATTTCATTATTTTTAGTGCTAAAAAAATTTACCCTTTATGGGAACTAAAAATAATGCGGTTATAAATGGTAACCTTTATCGGCACTTCATTAGCGCTGATAAAGGTTCAGAAAATAAAATTAATTTATTTAAGGATTTCATTAATAAAATAATTATTTTTTAAAATGAATAAACATATATTTAAATTTTAAAAATTAAAAAATATTATATTTTAAATATTTGGATATGTAAAATGATTAAAATTAAATAATTAAAGAAATAAAAATTAAAAGTGAGTAAATTAAGAAAAATATTGAACATTTTATTAATTAAATAATTATTAATAAATATGAATACATTTAATATTTATATATAGATTATAAATATTGATAAATAGTATATATTAAATATAGATATATAAATGAATATATTATTAAACAATAAATAAATAAATTACAAAATTATTTAAAAATTTATTAATGAAATAATTATTAATAAAAATGAACAAGTGTAATATATATATAAATATTTATTATAAATTGTAATAAATAATATATATTAAATATATATATATATATAATGAATAAATTATTAATTAAAAACATATTAATGTCTTATTCATTTTTAATGTTGTTTGATTTTTTAATTTAATATATATCAAATGTTGTGTGTTACATTGATTTCACCAGTATATATATGTGTTTGTGTGTGTGTATAATTAATGCAGTTTATATACAAACACACACACAAATATATTTATGCAATATATAGAAACCAATACACCAAATATTTATTTGATTTATTCAAATTTCAGCATATTTTATAATTTCATTGTTAACTTGAAACATTTAATTTATTATTTTTTTAATCAGTCAATTTCATTTATTTATTTTTAAAACTATAACAGTTAGATCGTTAATTATTGATTTTTTTTTGAATTTTATCATTTTTAATTATTTTTTATATATATTTATGTATTATGTTTTAGTATTTTCAATATATATTCATTTTCACATCAATATATATATATATATATCCATATTTTTTTAATAATACATATTTATTTAATAAAACTAATACATTTTATCCATATTTTTAATGTGTACTCATTTTGAACTATTCAATTTCATTCATTTAAAAAATGCATGTATTTAAGATTATATATCTACTAATAATGTTAAAAATATATCTCTAAATAAATATTTATAAATAAATATTTTTATAAATGTATATTTAGTATATTTATAAATTTATAAATTTATAATTATTGTAAATAAATTATTATTATTTTTTAAATAAGTATTTATATAATTATAAATAAATAATTAAATATATTTAATAATTATAAAAATATAAAAAATTGTTTAAATAAATAATTTATCATTGTTAAAATTTTAGCACTCAGAAAGATCGACATGTATCAGCACTTATCAATATAATGATGATAAAAGGGATCTTTATCAGCGCTTTTCTGAAAACATTGTTAAATGTTTTCCTAATCTATTTAAAAGATCCCTAACTAGTTCATAGTCATCGTGATTCTGAATCCCTCACTGAACTCTTCTTCTTCCAGCGTGACTCCACTATGATCCACCATAAAAATCAAGGATAAAATTTAATGTATGTGCTTTTTTATATTTTTTATATTTTTGTTTGAACATTTGGGTTTCACATTTTTCATTTTTTGCATTGTTCATAACCTTGAATCACCCTACATCTCATATCCTCATCACTGCCGGTGTGACTCTTATAGGTTCATGTAAGTATCATAAGGATTATAATGATCTACCGTGATATCATAAAGATTCACCTAATGGTAGAATCTGTTCACTCAATAATCTGGTTGAATCGTAATGAGTATGAAATGCTTGAGGTTGTGTAGGTTTTAAAAGAAATATCTGATCTAACCATGCAATCCCCTTTAATGTTAGAATATTAGTCTTGTTTTGGATGTATTTAGTGTCTAAGGTGAGTTAAATGTGGGGTCTGAGGATTTGATAGGAGTGAGTGGTGAAGAGATAGAGGTTTCCTTGTGTGGTATACACTGAGTACCAGATGGAATGGAACCAAGTACCTGTTGATAGACTAATGTAAGTAGGGGCACTATTAACACAACCAAGAACCTAGTGGACTAGTATTATATATATGGTGTGGCTTTTGATATTTTATTAAGGTTGGGGGTTCTGATATTTTTTATCATAGTAAACTCATTTTCTAAGATAATTATGTCCCACTACCATGTCTTCAGGTTAAGCATGACTACAAGTTTCTCATTCCAGTGGTTTAGTGTGAATTATGTCTTGTTTTGGTCTCATTTGATGTGAGTAATATTTTTAAATGAAAATGATTCTTAAAATTAAAATTCTTTCCTTAAAATAGTTTCGGATAGGAAAAAATGGGTTTTAAATGAAAATGTTTTTGATTGAAAATTTGGTAAATTATTGGGTTTAGTGATGAAGTGGTATGTGTGGCCCTTAGTATTCCTTATGATAATCATCATATGTGTAGCTATGTGAGGAAAGTGTGTCTAGGTATATGTGGATGTGAATGGATGAACACATATGTGATAGTTCGATGGATTCCTTTGGTGGTAATTTGTAATAAAATGTGTGGCTTATTTATTTTGAAATGGTTTTTGGAAAGGGGAAAATGATTTCTACAATTGTATATTCATTAAAAACATGGGTTATTATTATGTAAAAAGTGTCTTTAGAATATGTTGGTTTGAAATTGAAAATTAAATAGTGATTTTCCAAGAGTTAAATCTTATTTTGTTATGAAATTTGGCTAGTGATCTAGTTGTTTTTTCCCGAGATGTTCATTTATGTTGTGTTTCAAATTGATTATGAACCAAATTTTATGGTTTTTGTGTTATTAAAAATATGCAACCCATAAAGTCCCCTAATGTTTCTAGTGGTTCTCACCCTATTTCCGCTTCTACTAATTTGTTTCCCATCTTCTGTGGAAATTGAGGTTCCTTAGATGAAAAGAAGTGGCTTGATGAAGTGTACCATGTCTTCAGAGTGTTTGGAACTCCCAAAGCTGTTAGAGTTCATGTGGTTTCACGTCTACTTTGGGGGTCTTGATTTAGTAAAATGGGAGTAGTTTTATCCAAAAATGATGTGAGTCGATATGATTTGGGAAGATTTTATGTCCCACATTCTCTGATGGTTTATACCGGAAGAGGTGAAGATAACGAAAAGGGAAGAGCTCATGAGTGTCCAACAAGGTTTGCGGATAGTAAGGTATATGTTGAACACTTCAAAGAGATGGTTTCCTTTTGTCTGTATGTGGTTTCATAGGATCTATTTAAAGCTTATATTTTCATTGGGGATCTCCATATAGAGATCAAGGAGCGAGTCCCCTTTCCAAGCATCTCTATTTTGAGAAGTTGTTGGAGGAAATGTTTTTGGGTGAGTTGTTGAAAGAATAATAAACACATTGGCTCAGTTTTTTATCCTATGTTGGGGGAATATGTTCACATATTCCTCATTTTTTTCTGGATTTTTTATGTTAATATTTCATTGTAAAAGTATGATGAAATTATCCTTTCATAGTACAAATGATTTTTTTTTAATTTGAACCTTTAAATGGTTAGCCTTTCATGAATTAGTTCATATCTTTCTATCATCCTTGTTTGAAGGTGTTTATTTTTTGGGAAATTGTTCTTTGTGCCTTATGTGAGGGTTAATTTATGATATATATTTTACTCATTTGTACTACTGTTTCGAATGATGTAGTATGTTGATAGAATGTTGATTTCCATTTGGCTCCATTGATTAGTGGATCCAAAACATGGATTGGATGTGGACCACTCGCAACGTTAATAAAAAAACTAAGGATTTTCAATTCACTTCACTATTGTTGGTTAAATATCACCAAGAATATCATATAATCTTAACTTCCTACCCATCATTTCTGTTATGCTCTCAACTCAGTCATGGTCACTGCCATCTGTATCATATAACCATTCATCATTCACTTTTCTCTCTCTTTATGTACCCATATACAATATGCATGAAAATTCATGCATCAAGCATATTTACAAGTAGTAAATGGGTGAAAGAATATAAGGACAAGTAATTATTGAATGGTTATATGATAGAGATTGTGGTGAGAATGTGTGGGATGAGAGCATCACGAGGATGTCAGGTAGGAAGGTCAGGTCAGATGTTATGCTAAGCAGTAGTAAACTAATAGTAGTGAAGTGCATATAGAGTCCTTAGTTTTTTAATTATCTTATATCTAGACCAATGAAACCCTTTGGAATAATTTAAAGGTATTATTATGAGATATTTTCTCTATTTTACTGAAATATTATATAGTGAAACATTGATTTAATTTTCATTATTCCTTACATAATTATTTTATTTTATATGATTTCTATACTTGTTTCATTCCTTTGAAGGAAGAGGAATGACACTATATATTCTCAATCTTAGACGTAATCTAGATGTTTTCATATTAAAATCATTTTCCAAAGAATTAATGAATTGTTTCATATTTATGTTTAATTTATTTAATTAATGAAATACTCACATAATAATTGTTTTCTTATACAGGTGTATTATTTTGTTCAAGTTGGGGTGCTGTGTCCAACATTCATGATTCTTCTCCCCTAAAACCTTTTCCACCTTGTAGTATTTAATTTATAACTTTATTTCAAGTTATCTCCACTATGTTTATTGGAAGATAAATGCCACTTCTTATCAATTAAAAAGGTAATCAATATATTTTCAAAATAGAATCATTGTCAATAGAATTAATTTATTATTTCATATTTATGTTTAATTTATTTCTTTTTATTATTACTCATAATAATTGTATTCTTATACATGTAGTTTTTTTTAGTTGATGTGGTTTTTTTGAAGCTACACATGGAGTGTTGATAGTTGGAAAATGAAAGTCAATAGAAATCATGGTAACATTGATAATTGGGATTGTTTTTGAATGTATGTAATAATTATTATTTATATAATTTTATAATAAAATGTTTGAAACTTCTATAATATAGTTTTTTCGGGTATTTATGTTGTAAATTTCATTTCATTTAAATTCTATATTGGGACATGTATTTGTTGATATCTTATGTGTTTCTGGTGTGTTTTTGGTATGTTTATAGGGCTTCTGGTGCATTAGTGTGCTCAAACAGCACACTTCAGTGGTACTATAGTGTGTTGTTACAACACACAATAGTATGGTCCTTTATCATCACTTTTAAAAGGACTCATAATGAACTCATTTATCATCACTTTTAAAATCGATCATAAAGGGAACATTTATCGGTGGTGATAATGGTATACATTATCAACACGACTATATTGATGGTAAAAAGTTTGTTATCTATCTTTTTGAAAGCACTGATAAAGGTTTTTTTAGCGGTGCTAAATAAAAGCACTGATAAATGGGAATTTATCACCACTTTTAAAAGTTCTGATAAATATCTGATTTATCAGTGCTTTTGTTAGTGCTGATAAATGTTCCCTTTACCAGTTATTTAATAGTACTGATAAAATTAATGGTCTTTTAACATCGCTGACATAGTAAATGCTTTTCTTCTGCTGATAAAATCCATTCATAGCTTGGTTAAATGGTAGTTTTGTAGTACTGTTGTCAGCCATAAATTTCCTTTATCTCTACACCTGATTAGAACCACATTTACTAGACAATAATATAATCTATTCAAAAAAATTCTATTATTAACTCATTATTATATATTATAATAATTATTAAAGTGAATTTTTAAATCAATATTTTCCATGCCCATACTTAATATGCTGAAAGAAATCTATTGGATTTCTTCCCTATAAGGTATATAAATAAGTACATTTCAATTTCTCCTATAAATATTTCCAATTCATATTATGTTTTATAAAAAAAAATTTCCTATATCTAGATATGGTTGAAATGAACATTCTTTATTAGTCACCACTTTTATTTCTTCTACCATTATCTCCAAATTGACCTCTTCTGTATAATTGGTTAAGCCTAAAAGAACAATATCTAACCATATCATAGGTAAAATTATAATTTTAAACTTTTGATATCTAATTCTATTACTATATATTAATTTCAATGAATAAACAATATGCTTAGCAATTTCATCATATACCACATGAATATCAATCCCCCTAGTACTAAGTTATAGAATTCATGATGTTTCATTAACTTTAATTCATTATGATCGTATTGATCCCTCAAAATCTTCTATAAAATATTCCATTTATAATAGTCATGTAGCCTAACAATTTCCATTATCTCGTACTATTTATTCATCATTATCACTAGAACATAAATTATAAACACAATTAAAATTATCTAATGTTGATGTAAATTAAAAATTCCATTTTTCTTCTATATTCTTTCTTCATTATGATAGTATATTTCATAATATATAAATAATGGTGGATACTATCTCTAAAACTAAAATACTATATCAATGTATATTATTATATCCTAAATGGATTCCATTCTACTCTTTTATATAACCTATATAATAATACTCCCAAACTAAGGATCTATAGAATAATTTTCCACTACTACCCTTCCTCTTCTATTAGTAACCATTCTAGAAAAAATATTAGTTTTATATAACATAAGAGATGTCCTACTATAATCCAAACCATTAAATTCAAAATTACCCTTTATTAAAACATAAATAGCAATATTAATCATTTATTTTCACTATATCGATGTTTATTATCCTAAAAGTATTTTCTAATACAATTTTAAATGAAATAAATATCAAGAAAACTCATTTTCAAAATAAATTTCAAGAAATTTTTTAAAATCATAAATTATTAGGCCATTGGAAATTCTATCATATGAATAATATTTATTTAAAACCATGTTTATGCTCAAGAGATACAGTCCACTAACATGACTATAATTATGAAAACTGTGCTTTTTATTACAAAATTAAACATAATTTATTACATAATCTTCACTTGATACATCATAGTAGATCGAGGGGTCTAGTGTATTTGGGGATTAGGATCATTACATAACAACATAAAATATGAAATACAACATCTTTATTGAAAACCTCCTTTACATGACCACTACATTCCCTCGTACTTAGTATTGCATGGGATAGGCTGAGGACATGCATAAGAGAAGGGTGAGCTATAAATCCCAATAAGGGAATAAACATGCAATAAAATGAGGAATAAAATACATGTTAGACAATAGGTATATCAATAGAGAACAATAGAATAATATACATAAAGGCATAATAAAGCATGATAATCATAACATGGAAATGTGGAAGCAACTCTTAACATGGATTAGCATGAGCCAAGGCTCATTGCACATAGAGCATGAGTAACCCCTCATTGCACATGAAGCACAAGTAAACCCTCATTGCACTTGAATTAGAATTAGTAAACCCTCATTTCAGATTACGTATCATGATACTATACTTTACCAAATGCATTGGAGCGCTATCAGGGTGCACCCTTCTTAAACATTTCATTTCATGCATAAGTGTGCCACATGGATCATAAAACATTGAATCATTCAAATATTTTATTCCATGAAAAAAAGAATTTGGAATAAATTCACAAAACTCGTTAAACAATAAGATAATGTGCATTAATGTGAATACCCTTGATAGACAAATGGGCATGGTATTCACTACACAATGACTTTGGCTTGGAAAAACGTGGTGCAATTTTTACAGCATAATGACATGACTTAAGGACTTATAAAAATGTTTTAAGAGAGATAAATGGGTGTCTCATCATATTTACATGTCATGGACAATAAGGGGGTCATATAGATACATTTCCCAACAAATTTAATGGAATTTAGATTCATGATACAAAAGAATTTATTGAATGAAAATGAGGAGAGGGGAATTCCTTTCGGAATTTTGACATAATAATGAGTGTACATGGGATGCATTTAATGAGAGATAATGGGGTATAAAATCATTAAAACGTAAATAGGGCAGTATGGGGTAGGTTTTAAACCATACCCCAACATTTATAATTGAAATTAAAAGGTCATAACAACTTAAATAAAAATCGACATAAAATGAGAAAAGAAGAAAAACCTTACTTGGAAGTGTGCTTACAAAGTCTTGAGAGAGGATTCTTGGGAGAATGGGGCACCGTGGGAGAAATCAAGAGAGAGGAGGGAAGTGGTTGGATGAACACCATAGTCTTTGAGTGAGGAGGAAGTGGGAGCTTGGGTGGGTTTATATAGGAAAGGTGAGGGAATTCTTTATTATTTAGGTTTGGGACACCTCATATTAAACTAATCCAAACCAGAAACCATACCATGGTTTTTTCCCATGGTTTTTGGAAAAGGGAAGTGGATAAAAATATTTTATAAGGCCAAATTCTGAAATTCTTTAAAAAATGGGGTTGCTTATGTGGAGGTGAGTCACACTCCTAAGGAAAACAATTTAAAAAGACAAGATGTTTAATAAGTCTTGAAGGGTCCATTAATGCTTTTTAAAATAAGTAAAAAAACCCAAAATAAACTTATTTTAATGGTAAATCATATATTGGCGGAACATAAATCTTATAGTATTTTATTACATCACTATTGGGTCATTATGATGTCATAAAACACATTATATATTTAAACGGTATTTAATTTTTCCCCAAAAATTTGACTGTCTCAAAAAATTATGAAAAATTTATCATTGGATAATTTTGACATTATGATTCTATAAATAATATTTATTTTATCTAAATAATTTTATAAATATGTTAATTTTCACTTTTAAAATAAAAACCAATATTTATTGAAAATTCACGGGTTTTAAAAAAATGGCTTTCGAACCTTAATAAAAATTACAATTGCATTCATAATATTATACGATCATTTATATTTAATAAAAATAAATTTAATAATAATATTATTATTTTTTTAAAATATTATTTAATTCAAAAATCCATTAGTTCATCAAAATAGATTTCTTAGTTGAATATTAACCAAAAACACTATTCATGCTTTAAAAACTATTTACAAAGTAAAAATAATAACAAGAAATTATATTCATTATTATATAAAAAAATAATATACATGACCATAGTACTAGGGATTCATTACATAACCCCTTAAAACAGCCGTATAAGACCTAAGGGTAAGGTGTGTGATGGTGATAGACCCTTTGGGTTGCTCGGATAACATTACACATGTGGTAATCTCTATCAACTTCCACTTCTCCCATAGACGGTTCCGTTCGAGCTTAACCTGGTGAAGCTCGGCTTGGGCTTGGTCAAGATCAAAGCCCAATAACGCCACCTCTTTTTCGATCTCTAACAAATGGGCTTCATATGGGGCAATTCTACTGGATGAGGCCATCGCTTCCTTTCTCTGAGTAAATTAGATTGTTAAAGCCCATATTTATACAAATAATGTGATCAATGTTAAATGGCTATATTAGCAACGGTCACAATTCATATTGGTATTTTAAAATCCAAAAACATAAAAAAAACTCATATGTTTTAAGAGAATTTCACATATCAAGGAATTTAATTAGATCAAGAGGTATTTTCATTAACCAAAGTTTGGGTCGTTACAATCTTCCCCCATTAAGAAATTTCCCCTTGAAATTTCATTTTACATTCTTGGCCAAAAACTGATGTGGGGGTATTTCCTTCATTGCTTCCTCTAGTTCCCATGTTTCCTCTTCATACTTATGGTTTCTCCAAAGTACCTTGACCTGATGAGTAGTCTTGTTGTGTTGAACCTTGTCTCTATGATCCAAGATGTTCATCGGCTGCTCCTCATTGGAAATATCATCCTCCAACTGTACGACCTAGAAAGAGAGTACATGTTCATGGTCTGGTATGTACTTCCATAAGAGAGATATAAGAAAGACATCATGTACTTTCAACATTGTAGGTGGAAGTGCCAGTCGATAGGCCACAATTCTGACTAGATCAAAGATCTCAAAGGGGATGATGTACCTAGTACTTAACTTCCCTTTATTTCCAAACCTCATGACCATCTTCCATGGAGAAATGTGTAGAAATACCATGTCTCCAACTTTAAACTCAAGGTCTCATCAACAGTTATCTGCATAACTCTTCTTTCTACTCTGGGCTACCTTGATATGCTACTGAATGGTTTTCACCTTCTCCACAATTTCATCGACCATTTATAGTTCAAGCAGCATACGTTCACCGATTTCATCCCAAAATGTTGGTGTTCTCCACCTCTTCCCATACAGGGCTTCATAAGGTGCCATCTGGATGCTCAAGTGGAAATTGTTGTTATATGATAACTCAACTAGAGGAAGATGTTGACCCCATCCTCCTTTAAATTCCATTGAGCATGCTCTCAACATTTCCTCATGGTTTTGGATAGTCCAGTCGGATTGGCCATCAGTTTAAGGATGATAGGTCATACTAAAGTTCAATTCAATATTCAGATCATGTTAAATACTCTTCCAAAACATAGAGGTGAATCATGGATCTTGATGGGACATAATAGAAAGTGGTAATTCATGCAGCCTTACCAATTCCCTGATATATATCTATGCTAGCTGATCCAATGAGAAATCCCCGTAAATAGAAATGAATTGTGAAGCCTTTGTAAGACGATCCACAACAACCCAGATTGCATTGTTGCCTTTGGATGTCTTCATAAGCCCAGTGACAAAGTTCACAGTGATGTTCTCCCATTTCCATTCTAGTATGGGAAATGGTTGCATCATCCCATTAGACTTATGCCTCTCAGCATTCACATGCTAGCATACCAAACACATTGATTTATATTCGGAAATCTCCATTTTCATATTGTCCCACCAAAGGTTTTTTCAGAGATCTCGATACATCTTTGTGCTCCCTGGGTGGATAGAGAAGGTCGAGCTATGTGAATCATTTAATAGCTCCTTCTTTATCTCTAGATCAAATGGTACACATAATTGTATCCCAAATCTTATAACTCCTTCATAATCAACTTTAAAATCACAGGATTTCTCATTTCTAACACCTTCCACCCTTTTCTAAATTTCCGCATCTTTTCTTTGAGCATCCTTTATTTTCTCCAAGAGGGATGGTTGAGCAATCATTTGAGAAAGGATTGATTAATTTCCTCCCTTAATAATTCCCATGTCCATTCTTTGAAAATCAAAGAAGATCAGATCCTTTTCAATTCTCATCATTGATAAACATGCAAGATCCTTTCTACTTAGAGCATATGCCACCTTGTTTGCCTTACAGGGATAGTAGAGGATTGATAAGTCATAATCCTTGATGATATCTATCCATATTCATTGGTGCATATTAATCTTTTTTTGAGTTAATATATATTTGAGACTCTTGTGGTCAGTATATATCTCACATTTCTCCCTATAGAGATAATGCTGCCAGATCTTCAAGTCAAAGATCGCAACCGCCAACTCCAGATCATGTGTTGGATCATTTTGATCATGGATTTTCATCTGCCTTGAGGCATAGGCTATCACTTTATCATATTACATCATCACATAGCCTACGCCATTCTTAGAATCAACACTATACACCACGAAGAGTTCTCCACTTGTAGGGAGTGTGAGTACTTGCGCAGTGATAATCCTCTCTTTAAATTCCCTAATACAATCTTCACATTCCTATGTCCAGACAAAAATTACTCCCTTCCATGTCATCATGGTCATTGGGTTTGACAATTGTGAAAATTTCTTCACAAATCGTCGATAATACCTTGCTAGACCCAAAAAGTTGCAGATCTCCGTTATAGAAGTTAGCCAGGGCCACTCTTCAATTGCCTTCATCTTGGTAGGGTCCACAAATATCCCTCTACTCGTAATAGCATGCCCCAAGAATGATACTTCCTCCATTCAGAACTCACATTTACTGTACTTTGCATAAAAATTCTCCCTTCACAATGTTTTTAACACAGTTTTCAAATGCTCCTCATGTTCCACCATGCCCTTGGAGTATATCAGAATATCATCAATAAATGCTACCACAAATTTGTTGAGGTAATCTCTATAGACTCTATTCATTAAATCCATGAAAATTTTCATAGCATTTGTGAGTATGAAGGGCATCAAAATGAACTCATAGTGTCCATACCTTGTTTGAAATGCAGTCTTGGGAATATCTTCCTTCCCCACCTTTAATTGGTGATATCCTAACCGAAGTTCTACCATAGAGAACTAACTAGCCATGCAAAGCTGATCGAACAATTCATCTATCCATGGAAGGGGATACTTGTTCCTTATCATGATTTTATTGATCTTATGATAATCAGTGCAGAGGTGCATTGATCCATCCTTCTTCTTGATGAAAGAGGACTGGCGCACCCCACGGTGAAGCACTCGGGTGTATAAAACCCTTCTCCATATTCTTCTAAAACTGCTTATTCAACTCTTCCAGCTCTATGGTGGCCATTCTATATGGTGTATTTGAGATTAGTAGAGATCCAGGGATAAGTTCAATTGATAACTCAACCACTCGGTCCGAAGGGATACCAGGAAAATATTCAGGGAATACGTTAGTGTAATCCCTCACGATGGGCATGTCTTCAAGCATGATTATCTCCTTTGTCTCAATCCTTTGACCTAGATATGCATGCTCATAAGGCAACAATATCAATACATAAGATGATGATTCTAAAGGAGAGTCATCTTCCTCCTTGCATTTGTAAATAATTGGAGGATGATTTGGGATGTGAAGAGTAATCTCTCTTTAGCGGCAGTTGATATTGGCTTTGAATAAAGATAGTAAATCCATGCCCAAGATATTGTTAAACTCCACTAAAGGAATTATGATGAGATTTTCTGGGAGGTTCAGTCCACAAACATTAACTGGGGAGGAGTTATCAACCATGGATGCAATGATTTGCCCATTCACTATTCTCACAGATAACTTTTCCTCCAAAATTTTAGGTGGTTTTTGAATTGTTCTACTAAACTTGAAAGATATGAAAGAATACGTAGCACCAGAATCAAATAGTATGTTTTATTTTCCTGAATGAATAACTAGCATACCTATCACCACATCATTTTTTGGCTCCACCTTAGCAGTAGTGATTGAATAAGCTCTTCCTTAATGCCTCAGAGGTTGTTGTTGATTGCCTTCGACAACCCTCTCCTTAGGGAAATTGTTTGCATAATGCCCAAGCTCCCTACAGTTGTAACACTGCACTATCGGCTGAGTGTTGATCTGAACCATCCTTTCTTATGAATAATTAGTGGTATTTGTCATATCCCTTGGGTAGTTCTTGGCCAGATGACCAAACATTCCACATTTGAAGCAATTCTTGGTTCCCTTAAGACTGTTACCAGGATGTTTATTCCCATAATTTTTGCAAGAGGAAAATTCAGGCTTCCTTCCATCATGAGGTTTGTTTGATGGACCACCCATGTTGTTCTCCATTTTTTTCTTCTTGTCACTGGGCTCATAAGACCACTAAGAGTCTTCAATCTCCATTTCAAACTTGAGGGCACAACGGACAATATACTCATAATTGTCAAAGTCTTGAATCGCCAACGCTTTTTATTGACTCGGTTTTTGTCCGCTAAAGAAGCAATCCATGTTTCTTTAAGTGTTCATGACAAAGATAAAGGCATGCCTTGATAGCCCTGTAATGTTTTATTCATATTCCCCAATGGACTCATCTTCCTTCTGCTTGAGTCCAAGGAACTCTCTTTCCATCTTTGAGATGGGGGGTTCGAGGAAAATATTTGTTGAGAAACATCCTCTTGAATTACTCCAAGTTCATAGAATCAATTTCTTCTTGGGACTTTGTATTCTTGATCAGTTTCCACCACTGATCATCTTCCCCATCAAAATGATAGACTGCCAGTAAAATGCTTTCCTCTTCAGAGCAATGTAGGACAGATAATATCTTGTCAATAGAGTTAATCCATTGTTCCGCGAGTAGGGGATCAAAAGACCCGCTAAACATGGGAGGACTTTACCTCATAAAGGATTATACAGAAACTTTCTCTATCGGTGGAGGAGGAAGGAATTCCTCTAGATTCAAGTTATTATTCATAACTCGGGCCGTTAGAGCAAGTACTCTCATGATGTTTTGAGCACTCTCTCCTGTCATATCAGGCATATCATTAGGGAAATCTTCACATTTCCTTTCACATTGGTTGTTGGAATGTGTTCTTCTATTTCCCACCATTAACAAAGAAAATGAACTTATAATTATACGTCTTAAATACTTATCCATTGGTCCTAAAAAGAAAATATTGAACATAAAAGTATAAACTTAATAAAATAAGTATATCCTAACTTGTGATTTCTCAGGTTTAAATCATGGTTATCCTCAATATATTTCTTAACTTATATTCTTATGGGATTTTTTTGTCCCTTAAAAATAGTTTGTACTAACCTTGTGAATATTCCAAATAATATCCCTTGGGAGTGTCGTAACCAAGAGTGTAGCAAAGCCTGTTGTCGTGCACCAGTTCCCGTTCGAGTCTAGTTCAAAGCAGTGTTTTCAGGTTTTACCCCTACAATACATCACTGTCAGAGCTGAATCTACCCACTCGTATCGTGAAAGGGATGTATTTTCTTGATAAACCACTTACTCAATACTCACCAAAAAATAGGGGTGTTTTTATTATTCATGTATCTAAGGCATCCCTAGGGTTTTCTAATCCTAATCCCAAAAATAACTAAACCTATCCTATGATACCAACTATGAAAACCCTACTTTTTATTACACAATTAAACATAATTTATTACATAAAATTCAATTCATACAACATAGGAGATCAAGAGGCCTAGTATCTTTGGTTATTAGGATAATTACATAACAAATTAAAAGTTTAAATACAATATCTTTATTGAAAACCTCCTTTACATGACAACTACATTACCATGTACTTAGCATTTCATGGGATAACCCGAGAACATGCATAATAAAAGGGTGAGCTATAAAGCCCATTAAGGGAATAAAAATGGAATAACATGAGGAATAAAATAAATGTTAGACAATATTCATTTCAGTAGAGAACAAGAGAATCATATAAATCAAGTCATGATAAAGTATGATAATCATAACATTGAAATGTGGCAACAACTATTAACGTGGAATTAGCATGAGCCAAGGGTCATTGCACTTAGAGCATGATTAAACCCTCATGTCAAATGAAGCATGAGTAAACCCTCGCTGCACATGAATTAGCATGAGTAAACCCTCATTAAACATAATGTATCATGATACTATACTTTACCGAATGCATTGGAGTGCTATCAGGGCACACCCTTCTTAAACATTTCATTTCATGCATAAGTGTGCCACATGGTTCATAAAACATTGAATAATTCAACATAATAATTTACTCCATGATAAAAAGAATGTGTAATACATACATGAAACTATTTAAACAATAAATAAATGTGCATAAAGGTGAATACCCTTGATAGAGAAATGGGCATGGTATTCACTACACAATGACTATGGATTGGAAAAATGCGGTGTAATTTCATCAGCATAACTGGATGACTTAAGGACTTATAAAAATGGTTTATGAGAGATAAAGGGGTGTCTCATCATATTTACATTACATGGACATTAAGGGAGTCATATAGATACATGACCCAAAAAATGTAATAGAATTTAGATTCATGATACAAAATAATTGCTTGAATATAAATGAGGAGAGGGAAATTCCTTTCGAAATTTCAGCATAGTAATGAGTGTTCATGGGAGGAATTTAATGAGAGAGAAAGCAGTCTCCCATCATTCAAATAAAAATAGGGTAGTATGGGGGAGGTCCGAAACCATACCCCAACATATATAATTGAACTTAATAGGGCATAACAACTTAAAGAAAATTGGACAAAATTAGACAAGAAGAAAACCCTTACATGGAAGTGTGCCTCCAAAGGCTTCAAAGAGGATTCTTGAGAGCTTGGGGCACCTTGGGAGGATTCTAGATAGAGGAGGGTATATTTTGGACGAGCTCCAAAGGCTTTGAGTGAGGAGGAAGTGGGAGCTTGGATGGGTTTATATAGGAAAGGTGAGAAAATTATTTATTATTTAGGTTTGGGACACCTCATATTAAACTAATCCAAACCATAAATCAGGCCATGTTTTTTGGAAAAGGGAAGTGGAAAAAATATTTTATAAGGCCAAAGTCTGAACTTCTTAAAATAATGGGTTTGCTTATGTGGATGTGAGTCATACTGCCAAGGAAAACCATTTAAAAAGACAAGATGTTTAATAAGTCTTGAAGGCTCCATTAATTCTTTGTAAAATAAGTCAGATGAACCCAAAATCAGATTATTTTAATATTAAATCATATATTGGCCAAAAATAAACCATATAGTATTTTATTACATCACTATTGGGTCATTATGATTTCATAAAACACATTATATATTTAAAGGGTATTTAATTTTTACCCAAATATTTGATTGTCTCAGAAAATTATGAAAAATTAATCATTGGGTAATTTTGACATCCTGATTCCAGAAATAATATATATTTTATCTAAATAATTTTATAAATATGTTAATTTTCACATTTAAAATAAAAAAAACCACATTTAACGAAAATTCATTTGTTTTGACAAAAATGGATTTCGAACCTTAATAAAAATTAAAATTGCATTCATAAAATTATACAATC
The DNA here is from genome assembly GCA_963277665.1 of Viscum album. Lineage (NCBI taxonomy): Eukaryota > Viridiplantae > Streptophyta > Magnoliopsida > Santalales > Viscaceae > Viscum > Viscum album. The sequence goes on from OY728127.1 coordinate 1,280,203,832, forward strand.
ATTTATATTTAATAAAAATTAATTTAATAATAATAATAATAAGAATATTTTATTAAAATTTTATTTAATTAAAAAATCCATTAATTCATCAAAATAGATTTCTTCGTTGAATATTAACCAGGAACATTATTTGTGATTTAAACACTATTTACAAAGTAACAACAATAACAAGAAAGTATATTCATTTTTGTATACAAAAATATTGTACATGACCATAGTACTAGAGATTTGTTACATAACCCCTTAAAATAGCTGCATAAGACCTAAGGGTAAGGTGTGTGATGGTGAAAGACTCTTGGGGTCACTCATAAAACATTTCACACGTGGTGATATCTATAAACATCCACTTCTCCAGTAGACAGTTCCGTTCGAGCTTAACTTGGTGAAGCTCATCCTAGGCTTGGTCAAGGGTGAAGCCCAATGATTCCACCTCCTTTCTGAGCTCCTACAAATGGGCTTCATATGGGGAAATTCTACTAGATGAGTTCATCGCTTCCTTTTTCTGATTAAATTAGATTGTTAAAGCCCGTATTTATACTAATCATGTGATCAGTGTACAACTGTTGTATTAGCAACAATCACAATTCTTAATGTTATTTTAAAATCCAAAATCATAAAACAAAAGAAGTGCATATGTTGTATGACCATTTCACATATCAAGGAATTTAATTAGATCAAGGGGTATTTTCATTAACCAATGTTTGGGTCGTTACAATAATGATACATAAACTCTTTCCTACTTCATCCCATAATTGGTAATAAAATCACTTGGAATAACTGAAAATGGAATATACCATTTTTATTAACCTTTATTCTATTCATGCATCTCATAACTCAAATTCTATTATAAATAGGTTATATAAACATTACTATAGAAACATTTTTGATCCTTTAATAACTTATTCTGTACACTTACCATGAAATACGTGAATTAATACAAAACATTGATCTCGTACCCATTTTTAATACCTCAACAAAGATACATGAATTTCAAGACATGAGAAGAGGTGTTACATAAAATCAAGATTTTTCCCAATCACTGTTGGTTATCAACTAGTGTCAAGAGATAATATAAATTCTTTGTGGAATGTTTTTCCATTAAATATACCAACTCCGCCTTACATGTCATTCCAAAATGTAAAACACTTTTTAAAACATTTTTATATCAATGAAAACAATTAAATGTGATATAAATCCCAAAAACATAATAAGGGACATAGATAAATCTAGAAAAATAAAAATAAATCAACAAAAATATAATCATAAGAGTCCCCTTGGACCCCTCCACCCATTACCTCATTTTGTATCTGAAAGAGGATATTAGATTACAGTTAATAAATAATGAATTTTTCTCTCTAACTCTATGATGATGAAATAAGAGTTATATTTATAAAATGTATACATATTCTAGATAACATCAAGACTTATTAATATTTCCATAATGACTTGAATATATCTCCATGTATATGATAATCAAAAATTCAAAATCAAGGTGATGACTTTTTTAAAACCATTTCCTAATAGTCTAAGAAATTAAAATATTTATAACACATAGTTTTTATAAACTGGGAATGTAAAAACCACCTTTCAAAAACATTAAGAAAAAATAAAACAAAATTTTCATCCCCTTACCAAAAAATAATTTTTGAAATCTTCCCACTTTTCATTTTGTTAAAAATGTTATTTTTATATTAGGAAACCCATTCCCTAAAAAAACACACCATTTCAACTTCAAACGACATTAAAAAAACTCACCCATTTTCTTAAAAAAATATAATATATCATCAAATAATAAACTAAATATTCACATGTGTTCAGGCATGCCATGCACAATAAAAAATGGATCCCTATTTTTTCCTCTAAAACCAATCGTAGTCCTAGAGTAAACTTATGAGCCGACAATATGAATCCATCCAATAAATATAAATTTTTTATCGAAGACTAGATATCTGAAGGAACTCTTTTATTATTTATCTAATAAATATTCTAATCATGATATTTATTATATCAAACCCAAGGATTTTATGAAATATATATTTTTCAAATAAATTTAATTGTTTTGATAACTTGTGATACACACAACCCTGAGTCTAATTGAACCATAATATATATACCATTATAACATATCTGTAAAATTTGATATATGAATATAAATTATAAAATCTTAAAATATGTATAAATGTTTTAGATAAACCATATATTTTGATATCTATGTAGGCATTTTTTATAAATTCATTATATGTTTTAAAAATACATTTTTCTAAATAATGTCTTTAATAGATTTTTGTGAAAGTAATATAATTATTTCTTCCACTTCTATAATATTTATTTAAAAAAAATAATTTTTTAAATCAAATTTCATAAATTAAATTAGAGTGAAATTTTTATTACTTTCTGAAATGATTATTTTTTTAATAGTGAAAAATACCCATTTTATTGAAAAATGTATATTCATTAAATAATTTACTAAGTTTAATTTGGTTTTTAATTGTTTTTAAAAGTAAATTTTTTTTAATAATAATAAAATTAATTCAATTTAGGTTTTTTGTATCAATTATATGTTGAATTGTGATATAAAATAATTTTATACTTAAGAGAATATTTTCTTTAGAAAATCGCTTTTCATCATGTTTACGGGTTTACTTTTAACTTAAATTCCACAAATTCCCTGAATTAAATTTCATAAAATAGATTAAATATTTGTAATCATTGTTATTAATATTATTTAATAATCTCAACATAAATTTAGGCAAAAATTAATAGAAAAAAACTTTAAAATTTGTTACCTCAGTAAATGTTAAAACAGATTTACTAGGGTGTTAAACTAAAATAATATGGGTTGAAAGGGACTAAAAACATATTGAAACCCAATTGGTGGGATTTATTTATGTACTAAACTTATACAATATAAATATGATACTTTTTATCCATTTTTCCTTGATGTTTCCTGAAATATTTTAAAAACATTAAAGAATTACAAATGTTCCACTCATCTCAATTATAAAAGGACATCTCCTCTAATATACCCTCCCATAGATAATTAACATGACCTTTTCATAATCTAGTACCTACCATAAACCTTAATTGGATCCCTAAACATGACCTAAGTTCCTTGGTTTTATCGGAAAACTATCCTACGAATGCTTTATTAGTATGCCTAAAGAGGTTTTCCGAAGAAGATATATAGTTCTTAACAAGCTGTATCATTTTATTTCTCCTTCTACCTCTTTAAAATATTCATAAAAAATGATTAAATAATAAAAACATTATATTATATGTACTTTTAATTTATTATGTTAAAGTAATTACCTATATCCACCTCCTCTTCCATTAAATTGGAAATAAAACTATCAATTGTGTGTATAGTGTATTACTGCCTCACAAACCGATGTAATTCATTTTCCATCACAACCTCTCATGGATAGATATAATGATGTATTAAATGTATATACATTATAATTATAAAATTATTAGAATTATTTAATTATAATATCAAATCTTACTTCTTACATTCCAATCCTTTGGAAAATGATAATGTTGCCCCTGTATACGTGGCACTACTACAAAAACAGGCAAGGGAAGTGCCCCCTTATATCAGCGCTAAGCAAAAACCGATGATAAAGAAACCCTTTATCAGTGCTAAAATTTTAGTACTGATTTAGGGATTCTTTATCAGCACTTTTCTAGCACTGATAGAGGGCCTCTTTATCAGCGCTAGAAAAGAGATGATAAAGAAACCTTGTATCAGTGCTAAAATTTTAACGCTGATAAGGGGATTCTTTATCAGCACTTTTCTAGAACTGATAAAGACTCCCTCTATTAGCACTAGAAAAGCGCTGATATAGAATCCCTTCATCAGTGCTAAAATTCTATGGCTGATACCGAGTTACCTTTGTCAGTGCTAAACAAGAGATGATAAAAAGACCCTTTATCAGCCCTATAAAAGCACTGATAAATAATCCATGTATCAGCGCTAACATTTTAGCACTGATACAGTAAGTATTTATCAGCACTAAAATTTTAGCGCTGATAAAACCTTAGTCCATTTTTTTATAAAGTCAATCACACAGTACCCTCGTGTTATCGCAACCTAAAGCTCTCGCGGTACTAGAACCCTGCGACTCTCCTCCACCGCCCACTGATTTCTCATTGTCGGACCTCCACCGCCCTCGCTTCTCATCGCCAAACCTCCGCTGCCAGCTAATTTTGCATTTCCGGACCTCTACCGTCCTCGCTTCTCATTTCCGAACCTCCGCCGCCCACTACATTCGTGTTTCCAGACCTCAGCCACCCTCGAGATTCAGTTTTCCAGACCTCCGCCGCCCACAATTCCCTCGAGCATTGGTTTTCCGGACCTCCCTTTAAGGCATGTTTTCCAAATAATTTTTTTATATTGTTCTCCTCTACCATCACAGATAACCATATGTTGATTTGGCATGATAGATTTAACGGATATTTGAGATTTTGATGGTTGTAGGCTACATGATTCATCCTTTTCTTCTTCATGTTTGTCTCTAGGGTAATGCCCCCTATTGAAGCTCGAGTTTGGTCCAACTTCTTCTAATTGTTCTAGAACTATTATTCTATAAATCATATCACACTATTAAAACATTGTTAATTGGAGTTTTTGGATGTTAGGCTTTCCCATCAATGGTGTTCTAGTGGATTTTCTGTTGAATTATTTCATCCTTAGGTTTCATTTCCTCCGGTGGTGATGACTATGGTGGGTTTTTATGTGATTTGGTATTTTTTATTCTAGATCCTAGAAATCATTCAATTTGATGGTGGTATGGCTGGATATGTTATGTAAATTATTCTAACAATCACCTTTATGTGAAAGTTTGGTTTGAATAATAGAATATTTATTATTTGATTTAATTATATTATTAGTTTACGTTGGGTTGTAAATGAGTGATGAGGTTCCAAAGGTGATGAATTCTAGTTTGTTATCTTGTTAGTGAAGTTGTTGATGATGATGTTAATCAGGCGCATCATGATGCAGGTATCAAGGCATGAGTATCATCATGATTTGAAGCTTGATTAAATAGCATATTTTTGTTTTAAATTTAAATTTATTGGTGTTTTATGGGGTATTTTTTATAATTTCACATACTATTTGAACATATGTGGCTATGTCATATTTATTTTTTCTTTTATCATTACTCCATTATTCTAGGATTTTCTATTAGTATAGTTTTTTTACTGTAAATCAAAATGTGAAATATTTGGGGAATGTTTGGCGTGGGTTTATTTTCTTTAAAATGGATGGTTTATTCATGTAAAATATCTCTTGAGAAACCTAGTATTGGTGGAAAGATTGATATTCTCATCATCCATGGTGATCAATGAGTTTACACTATCAGAGTGAAGTTTATGAAAAATTTAAGGTCATTCACACTTGGATTCCAGTTTCACTAGATTCCTCCTAGGTATCATCGATTCCCTTAGATCCAACACCATGTCACCGTAAAGTAAGGAATGAAGGATAAACTTTTTTTTAAGGACAACACCACCCATTTTTGACGCATTTCTAGGTCATCCAATGCTTGAACCCTATTTTCTTCGAGGGGTTTCCCCCTTATTTTCTTCATCCTATCTAAGTCCCTTTGTCTGGTAGTGGACTTGTATGGCATGATGGAGAGACCACCAATATTTCTAGCCTTGCCACCCCGACCTCCATCTCTATCCTCCCCCACTAAGGTTACTGACTGCTTCTCTGTTGTGGCCAAGCCCCTTCCTAGTGGTGTTTGCTCTGTCTCCCTTGGCTCTGAGCCAGTCATCCAGCACCAAATACTTATTGATCTAGAGAGAACTCCCTCACCAACCCCCAAGTTTCATTACGCATCCTTCCCCTTCCCCTTTGGATCCTCATCTACCACTCATATGAAGCTTACCAACCAGAAGGGATTATGAATATTTTAAAAATCAAGGGACCTCAATTGGAGATCATCATCCCACTTCAATAAGGCTACTAGCTCTAGATCCAATGCCAGAGCCATGTACTACCCATCATTATTATCTTCATATGTAATCCTCATGGTATTAGTTCCCATTTTAAATCGGACTTCCTCATTATAGAAATCAAAAATCATAATGTCATTATTGTTGTTGTCAAATAACACAAATAACCCTATAATAATCATATATTTCTCCTAAAATATTAAGTTTCATGGATTTCTACACTCTGACCCCTCCAACAGAAACAAATGGGTACATTGGCACAATAAATATGTTGTTGATACTATTCAATATTGAAATCAATTCATCACTACCAAGGTGTCCAACGGTGACACCTCCTTCCTTATGAATTTTTTTTAGGATGCTATGACCCTCTTCAAAGGGAATCTCTATGGAGTGAACAAAATACCTTCGATCCCGACCACCATCCATTGTTTTTTGGGGGTTACTTTAATTTCATTTCCAACCCAAATGAAAGGAAAGGAAGAAGCCCATTCCAAAGGAAGGCCATCATGGAGTTTGTTCAGTTCATGGCTGGGAAGGGCATCATTGATCTCAGCTTCTCAGGTGATAGTTTCACCTGGTGCAACAACTGTAGGGGCCATCACCGCTTTGGGATTCTATTGGATAATTGGCTAGCCAACATGAAATCCACTAACCTATTCTCATATACTATGTTTTTTCATCTTTCTTGAGGTATTTTGATTCACTCCCCCCTCTTGGTTTCCATTTCTTCTTTGCACGATCATCAGGAACGGTTTCACTTCCACCAGTAGTGGGTTAACATCCTAGTGTATCAGGACATGGTTTGTGAAGTATGGAATGAACCCTTGTTGGAGTATCGGGCCACCTTCAACCTCAGTGACCTGACCTTGAACCCTGATAGGTGCGTTCTCGCCCCTTCCCCCTCAAGAACCTTCACCACCTGGGACTAATGTCGCATATGGGCTCCTTCAGAGTATTCTAATAGATGGAATGATACCTTTGGTTTATTGAATTATTAACACCAGTTTGAAATCCATATTGGTACTTTGGTTCTGATGTGGATATGGGTTTTTATGTGTTTGTGACATGTGTATGTGTGGATATATGGGTATTTAGGCATGTTGATATTGAATGTAGGGTAGATACCTAAAAGTGGTAGATGTATCATTCTTGATTATTCTTGTGTTTGTTTTGGGGTGATTTGAGGAAACTATAATGAATCTAAAGTAATTATATTTAATGAATATGAATAAATTTTCATGGTTAGGCTCTACTAATCTCTATTTTTATAAGGATGTGGTTCTCTTATACTATATTTGGAAGTCTTGTTTTGTGTACTTGAACCATAAATACTAATATTTTAGGTTCAAATAGGATGGAGATGAATAAAGATTGGATGGATGCTAATCGTTTGACAATAGAGTATGAGAATGGAGTGAATGAGTTCATAATGTTTGCAAAGGATCATTCAAAGGACCCTTATAAAATCCTTTGTCCATGTTTACGTTGTTGTTATTCTAGACTACTTACTCCAGAGGAGTTGGAAGAACATTTGATTAGTCACGGAATAGATCATGGTTATAAATGTTGGAATAAACACGGAGAAAAAGAGAATGTAGCTACTAGATGGGATAAAATTGTGTTTTATGGATCATTAAATATGAATACAAATATGGATAATGAAGAAGACCGTATGGAGGATGAAATTATAGATTTCAATGATGATGAATATAGTATTGAGGAAATGAAAAAGATAGATGAAGATGAACTATGTGATTTCCCAAAATTGTTTGAGAAGTTAAAGAGTTGTGCAAAGATGTCGTGGTATGCTGTTTGAACTAACTATACAACATTGTCAGTTGTACTGAAGTTGTATAAATTGAAAGCAGGAAATAGAGGGAGTGATGTCAGTTTTATGAAACTACTTGCTCTATTGAATGACATGCTCCCGGAAGATAATGAGCTCCCAAGCCGGACATATAAAGCTAGATGAATTCTATGCTCGATGGGTATGATTTTTGAAAGAATACATGCCTGCCCAAAAGACTGTATATTGTTTCTCAAGGAGAAAAAATCACCTACAAAATGGCCAAAGTATGGTGCTTCTCGATACAAGAAAGATAAATCTACTCCTATGAATGTTTTATGGTACATTCCAGTCGTTCCAAGGTTTAGGCGTCTATATGGAAGTGAAGAAACTAAAAGAAAATTGACATGGCATGCAGATAAAAGAAATAATGATGGGAAATTACGTCATCTAGCCAACATTCCTCAATGGAAGAAAATTGATCATTAGTAACCTGAATTTGGAAAAGATCCGAGAAACCTTCATCTTGCGTTATCTACAGATGGAGTGAATACTTTTGGTTTTCAAACCAGCAATTATAGTACATGTCCTGTTATGTTGGTAAATTATAACTTACCACCCTGGTTGTGCATGAAGTGAAAATTCATCATGCTATCTATGTTTATATCAGGACCAAAACAACCAGGTAACGATATTGATGTTTATCTGGCTCCTTTGCTCGAGGATTTTATGTTATTGTGGGATTCAGGTGTTATGTTTTATGATGATTATAAAAGTGAATACTTCACATTGAGATCAATGTCGTATGGGAAAATAAATGATTTCCCTGCTTATGGAAATTTTTCAAGCTATACCATTAACGGAAGTGAAGGGTGTCCCATGTGTAAAGAAGATATAGAATCAATTAGGTTGAAACATTCATCGAAATTTGTGTTTCTAGGACATCGTAGATTTCTACCTCATTGGCATAAGTACCGATCATGGACGACATCATTCAATGGAAGTTCAGAACAACTTGCAGCACTGTCTTCACTAACAGGTGATCAGCTATTTGAGAAAGTAAAAGATCTAAACACTGTTTTTGGTAAACCATTTTCGAAAAACCTTACAAAAATTGGTTGGAAAAAGAGATCAGTTTTTTTTTTTGAATTACCATACTGTAATTGTTTGTACATCAGACATTTTCTTGATGTGATGCATGTGAAAAAAAAATGTATGTGACAGTGTAATCAGAACGTTGCTAAATGCCCCTATAAAAAAATATGGAATTTAGGCAAGGTTGGACATGGTTGGCATAGGAATATCAGAAGAGTTGGCTCCCGTGAAGGGTGAAAATTGAATGTTGCTTCCTCCAGTTGCTGACACTATTTCTATGGAGGAGATATATAAGTTTTGAAACTTATTCAATGATGTAACGGTTCCAAAGGGGTATTCATAAAATATCAATAACATTGTTTCAATGAATGATTTGAATTTAAAATGTTTGAAATCACATTATTTCCATGTTTTGTTGCAAGATCTAATTTCTATAGCTTTAGGTTGCATTTTACCCAAGAATGTTTGTCATACGTTAACCGAACTTTGTTTCTTTTTCAAAGCTATATGTAGCAATGTTTTAAACCCGGCGAAATTGCCAGCTATGGTAAAATAAATTGTCATAATATTATCTGAATTATAAATGTTCTTCCCACCAACATTATTTGATATGAGTCTTCCCCGCCTCAATCTGAGGCACGGTGTGGCCGGTATCACTCAAAGGGTCTCTATTTTGTTTAAAATGGACACAGTTTTTAGTGAAAACAGCTGACCTGTAGAAATCCGACCAAACACATTCGAATTGCCTTGATATTTTATAATAACAATCCATGGGTCTTTTTTTACGTGTACCAGTCAACCCCGCCTCAATCCGAGGCACGGTGTGGCCGGTACCACTCATAGGGTGTCTATTTTGTTTAAAATGTCAACAATTTTAAGTGAAAAAAATAACTAACCTACGGAAATCCAACCAAACACATTAATATTGTGTTTTTCTTTTAGGATAATGGTCCAAGGGTCCTTTGTGACATGTAAGAGTCAACTCCGCCTTAATCTGAGGTATGGTGTGGCCGGTATCACTCAAAGGGTCTCTATTTTGTTTAAAATGTACAAAAATTTTAGTGTAAACAACAACTGACCTACGTAAATCCAACCAAACCCATTCAAATTTCCTTCATCATTTAGGATAATGATAAACGGGTCCATTGTGACATGTATGAGTCATCCTCGCCTCAATATGAGGTGTAGTGTGGCCGGAATCACTCAAAGGGTATCTATTTTGTTTAAAATGGACACAATTTTATGTGAAAACAACTGACCTACATAAATCCAACCAAAAACATTATAATTGCATTGATTTTATATAATAATGATCCATGGGTCCTTGGTGACATTTACAAGTCAACCCTGCCTCAATATGAGTCACGGTGTGGCCGGTACCACTAAAAGGGTCTCTATTTTGTTTAAAATGTAAACAATTTTAAGTGAAAACAACAACTGACGTACGGAAATCCTACCAAATGCATTCGGACTTTGTTGTTCCATTAGGATAACGATCCAAGGTTCCTTTGTGACATGTACGAGTCAACCCCGCCTCAATCTGAGGCACGGTGTGCCCGCTATCACTCAAAGGGTCTCTATTTTGTTTAAAATGGACAAAACTTTTAGTGAAAACAACAACTAAACTACAAAAATCTGACCAAACCCATTCAGATTGTGTTGATCCTTTAGGAGAACGATCCATGGGTTCTTTTTGACATGTATGAGTCATCCTCGCCTCAATCTGAGCCATAGTGTGGCTGGTATCACTCAAAGGGTCTCTATTTTGTTTAAAATGGACATAATTTTAAATGAAAACAACAAATAACCTGCGTAAATCTGACCAAATGCATTCGTACTATGTTTTTCCTTTAGGATAATAATCCAATGGTCCTTTTTTATTTGTATGAGTCATCCCTGCCTCAATCTGAGGCACCGTGTGGCCGGTATCACTCAAAGGGTCTCTATTTTGTTTAAAATGTTAACAATTTTATGTGAAAACAACAACTAACCAAAGGAAATCCAACCAAATGAAATATTATTGTGTTGTTTTTTTAGTAGAACGATCCATGGGTCCTTTTTGATGTGTACGAGTCATCCCCTCCTCAATATGAGGCACGGTGTGGCCAGTACCACTCAAAGGGTCTCTATTTTGTTTAAATTGTAAACAATTTTAAGTGAAAACAAAACTGACCTACACAAATCCGACCAAAAACATTCATATTGTGTTGATACTTTAGGAGAACAATCCAAGGGTTCTTTGTGATGTGTACGAGTCAACCCCGCCTCAATTTGAGGCACGGTGTGGCCGGTATCACTCAAAGGGTCACCATTTTGTTTAAAATGGACTAAATTTTTAGTGAAAACAATAACTGACCTACAAGAATCTGACCAAACCCATTCAGATTGTGTTGATCCTTTAGGATAACGATCCATGGGTCCTTTTTTATGTGTACGAGTCATCCCTTACTCATTCTGAGGCACTGTGTGGCCGGTACCACTCAAAGGGTCTCTATTTTTTTTAAAATGTAAATAATTTTAAGTGAAAACAACAACTGACCTACTAAAATCCGACCAAATGCATTCAGATTGTTTTTTTCCTTTATTATAACGATCCAAGATACCTTTTATGTTTATGATTCAACACTGCCTCAATCTGAGGCACAGTGTGGCTGGTACCACTCAAAGGGTCTCTATTTTGTTTAAAATGTAAACAATTTTAAGTGAAAACAACAATTGACCTACATAAATCCAACCAAACGCATTCAAATTGCGTTTTTCCTTTAGTAGAATGATTCATGGGTCTTTATTGACATGTACGAGTCATCCCTGACTCAATCCGAGGCACGGTGTGGCCAGTACCACTCAAAGGGTCTCTATTTTGTTTAAAATGTAAACAATTTTAAGTGAAAACAACAACTGACCTATGGAAATCCGACCAAATGCATTAAAATTGTTTTTTTCCTTTAGTAGAACGATCCAAGGGTCATTTTTGGCATGTACGAGTCAACCCCACCTCAATCTGAGGCACAGTGTGGACGGTACCACTCAAAGGGTCTCTATTTTGTTTAAAATTTAACAATTTTAAGTGAAAACAACAACTAACCTATGAAAATCAAAACAAACGCATTCGTATTGTGTTTTCCCTTTTGGAAAAAGATCTAACGGTCCTTTGAGACATGTATGAGTCAAACCTGCCTCAATCCGTGGCATGTTGTGTCCGTTATCACTCAAAGGGTCTCTATTTTGTTTAAAATGGACAAAATTTTTAGTGAAAACAACAACTGACCTATGGAAATCCAACCAAACCCATTTGAATTGTGTCGATCCTATAGAAGAACTATCCAAGGGTCCTTTGTGACATCTAAAAGTCATCCCCACCTCAATAACAGGCATGGTGTGCCCGGTATCACTCAAAGGGTCACTATTTTGTTTAAAATGGACACAATTTTAAGTGAAAACAACTGACCTATGGAAATCCAACCAAACACATTTGAATTGCCATGATCATTTATAAGAATGATCCACAGGTCCTTGGTGATTTGTACGAGTCATCCCTAGCTCAATCCGAGGCACAGTGTGTCCGGTACCACTCAAAGGGTCTCTATTTTGTTTAAAATGTAAACAATTTTGAGTGAAAACAACAACTGACCTACGGAAATCCGACCAAACGGATTCATATTTTGTTTTTTTTTAGGATAATTATACAAGGGTCCTTTGTGATGTTTTTGAGTCAAACCCACCTTAATCTGAGGCATTGTGTGCCCGCTATCAATCAAAGGATCTCACTTTGGTTTAAAATGGACACAATTTTAAGTAAAAACAACAACTGGCCTACGGAAATCTGACCAGATGCATTAATATTGTCTTTATCTTTTATAAGAACGATCCACGGGTCCTTGGATATGTGTATGAGTAAACCCTTCAACAATATGTGGCATGGCGTGGCCGGTATCACTCAAAGGGTCTCTATTTTGATTAAAATGGACAATATTATTAGTGAAGACAACAACTGGCTGATGGAAATCCAACCAAACCAATTCGGATTATGTTTATCCTTTAGGAGAATGATACACGGGTCATTTTTGACTTGTAAAATTCATCCCCGCCTCAATACGAGGCACGTCATAGCTGGTATCACTCAAGGGGTCTCTATTTTGTTTAAAATGAACACAATTTTAAGTGAAAACAACTGACCTATGGAAATCCAATCAAACACATTCTAATTGCCTTGAACTTCTTTAAGAATGATCCACGAGTCCTTTGTGATGTTTACAATTCATCCCCGCATCAATCCGAGGCACGGTGGGGCCGGTACCACTCAAAGGGTCTCTATTTTGTTTAAAATGTAAACAATTTTAAGTGAAAACAACAACTGACCTATGGAAATCTGACCAAACGCATTCATATTGCGTTGATACTTTAGGATAATGATCCAAGGGTCCTTTGTGACATTTAAAAGTCATCCTCGCCTCAATCCAAGGCATGGTGTGGCCAGTATAACTCAAATGGTCTGTATTTTGATTAAAATGGACAAAATATTTAGTGAAAACAACTACTGACCTACGGAAATCCGACAAAACCCATTCGGATTATGTTGATATTTTAGGAGAATGATCCACGGGTCCTTTGTGGCATATACGAGTCATCCCCTCCTCAATCTGAGACACGGTGTTTCCGGTATCACTCAAAGGGTCTCTATTTTGTTTAAAATGGACACAATTTTAAGTGAAAACAACTGACCTATGGAAATCTGACCAAACACATTTGAATTGCCTTCATATTTTATAATAACGATCCACGGGTCCTTGGTGACATGTAAGAGTCATCCCCACCTCAATACAAGGCACATTGTGGTTGGTACCACTCAAAGGGTCTCTATTTTGTTTAAAATGTAAACAATTTTAAGTGAAAACAACTACTGACCTATGGAAATCTGACCAAACACATTAGGATTGTGTTTTTCCTTTAGGAGAACAATCCAAGGGTCCTTTTTGATGTGTAAGAGTCTAATTTTCCTCAATCCGATGCACGGTGTTCCCGCTATCACTCAAAGGGTCTCACTTTGGTTTAAAATAGACACAATTTTAAGTGAAAACAACAACTGGCCAACATAAATCTATCAAAATGCATTCATATTGTCTTGATAATTTATAATAACGATCCACGGGTCCTTAGTGATGTGTATGAGTCAACCCTACCTCAATCTGAGTCACAGTGTGGCAGGTATCACTCAAAGGGTCTCTATTTGTTTTAAAATGGACAATTTTTTTAGTGAAAACAACAACAGACCTATGGAAATCTGACCAAACCCATTCAGATTTTGTTCATCCATTTGGATAACGATATATAAGTCCTTTTTGATTTGTACGAGTCATCACCGCCTCAAACCAAGGCATGGTGTGGCTAGTATCACTCAAAGGGTCTCTATTTTTTAAAATGGACACAATTTTAAGTGAAAACAACAATTGACCTATGGAAATATGACCATACCCATTTGGATTGTGTTGATTCTTTAGAAGAACGATACATGGGTCCTTTGTGACGTCTACGAGTCATCCCCACATCTATCCGAGGCATAGTGTGACTTCTATCATTCAAAGGGTCTCACTTTGGTTTAAAATGAACACAATTTTAAGTGAAAACAACAACTGACCTACAGAAATCCAAACAAACGCATTCAGATTGTCTTGATCTTTTATAATAACTATCCACAGGTCCTTGGTGGCCTGTAAGAGTCAAGCCTAACTCAATCTGAGGCACATTGTGGCTGGTACCACACAAAGGATCTCTATTTTGTTTAAAATGGACAAAATTTTTAGTGAAAACAACAATTGACCTACGGAAATCTGACCAAACCCATTCGGATTGTGTTGATCCTTTATGAGAAAGATCCACGGGTCCTTTGTGATGTGTACGGGTCATCCCCACCTCAATATAAGGCATGGTGTGGCCTATATCACTCAAAGGGTCTCTATTTTGTTTAAAATGGACACGATTTTAAGTGAAAACAACAACCGACCTACGGAAAACCAACCAAACCCATTCATATTTTGTTGATCCTTTAGGAGAATGAACCAAGGGTCCTTTGTGACATGTATGAGTCATCCCGCCTCAATCCTAGGCACTATGTGACTACTATCATTCAAACGCATTCGTATTATGTTGATATTTTATAAGAACGATCCAAGGGTCCTTGGTGATGTGTACGAGTCAAGACCACCAACCCCCTAGACTACCCCCACCCCCTTGGACACCAAACCACCCCCTGGACACCCCCCACCACTCTGGACACCACCCCCCACCCCCTATAAAGCCCCCCTAGACACCCCCATCCCCCCGAACACCCCCTACCCCTCCTTGGACAGCCACCCCAAACCCACAAACAGCCCCCCAACCCCCTGAATTCTGAATTGAATTCTTTATGTACTTAATTAACTTATGAATTATGTGTTAATGGTGTACTGGTATACTTGTTGTATGGGTATTCTTGGTCTAATTATCTTATGATTTATGTGTCAATTTTTCATGGGTATACTTTCTCTAATTAGATTACTGAAATGATGAATTTTTTTGCAGGTGTTCGGGTGTGCTGCTGCGGATTTTTTCTGAGCAGCAGATAGGGAATTTATCAGCTCTTTTTTAGCACTGATAAATGGATCTTTTATCAGCGCTGATAAATATTATATATATATAATATTTATATCGTAAATAAAATCATGGATATTATTTAACCACGTTCAATGTTTAAGGACAGAGATCACCAAACTGAAACATGCCTAAAAACGATGTAATTGTACCTAGATCGTTGATTTTAATAACAAATTATTAGTATAAAGGTGATAATATGTCCAAAATAAATTTTAAAATGTATGATATATATAATTATGGTTATTTAGTGCATTTATAATAGATAAATATTTATTTTATATGAGGTTCAAACATGTATGAATAAATTTAAGACTTGATGTAATGGATTTATGTTTCAATCATATTTTTTATCAGGATTGTTAATTCTTGAATTTCTTTTGGGGAAATAATATGATCATTATCTGATAAATAATTTTAATTTTTATTCTCCTATTTTTTTATATTACATGTTTTCATTTAATTTTCTTCTCTTATATAACACAACAGACCACAAGAATTTTTTAAGGAAAACAGACTTAATTTCTCGCTTTGGTCAAAATTAAATTTTCTTCCATGTCAAAGATTTATAAAAAAATTCAAATTCTATTCAATACATTATAATTATTTTTTAAAGTCATTTAAATTTTTTTATCTTTTTAAAAAATGGTTTAAAAGGATCATCTTGTAATTTTCTAAAGGAGATACTTTTTTAATTTTACGAAAAATATGAATGGAATGTTTTATTTTAACATATATTTCATGTATAGAATTTTCCACCATCATGAATGTTCAATGATTTTAAGATTCCCTTGCATTTTTCTATAGTTTTTTTCCAATAAAATATTTTCCATAATATATTGATTTTTTTACTTTAAATAATTGATTTCAAAATGAAAATGTTATTTTCCTCAAGAATGTTTTTAATGATCTTTTTTTTGGAATTTATATTTATCAATGACAAGAACCTTTAGTGTCACTTGTGTTATGGAAGTTAAATGTTCCAATTGTACTATCCTTACTCATTCACTATAGATTTTATGATTATGATGATGATATTTTTATGAAACCCATTCACTTTCAACCGGTTATTCTACGATGGATAAATGAAATTATTATTAAGTTCGTTTTATTTTCCTAATTTTTTATATGATGATATAGTGAATGTTTAATGATATTATGTCACAAATATGTATAGGTTTCACTATGTGATGGGTGGTCCTGAAATTATATAACCCTCTAATGAATTGTGTAATGATTTATATATCATGAGATAATTATGGGTTGTTATTCAAAGGGTTTGATCCACTATGGGAAACTAGTCAATGTTCTTGATCCAATATGGGATGTGGGAAGTGAAGCCTAATCCATTATGATATGGGAAATTGGTATGAATTCCTATTCCACTATGATTTTATCATCTCAAAATTTAACCTTTATTTATGAAATAGTTTCTATACCTATGTTAGTTTAATACTTATATTACATGAACATAGGGTTCATGATTGATTTATGTTGATTTATCACTATTATAATTTTTGTCTATTGGAATGAAAATGTTTAATTTCATGAATCATGTTTACAGTCAATGAAATATTGGGAAAGGATTAAGTAGGGTATTTCTATGATGATTATTGAATGGGAATATATTTGTGGGAGATGTTAATGATCATTCCTAAAATTATAATATTGTGTATATAATATCTAAAAAAATTGAACCTTTATGGTACATGTGCATGTATTTGTGAAATTTATTGAATATTCATCTAATAAGATATAATATTTATATATGAAAATATTGGTTCATTATAGTTTCTGTCATAGGAGGGTTTAGTAAATATTTGGATATTAGGGTAATAAAACATTAGTAAAAACCATGGGGATTATAGAGACCCACCCTTTTCATACATAGACATTAAGTCACTTTTTCAGAATGCTTAATTGAAAACATAGACACATGCCCAAAGACTACATTTTTTTAGTGCCTTTGAAATCATAGAATCAAAAACACAAGTATATAAGTGAAGTACATTTTCTTCCTCTATGTTGTCCATGAATATCACCCTTATTAGACACATAAACTATAATACATATCTTCATAACCTGGGGAAAGGAAACAAAAAAATGGTGAACAAATATGCTCAGTAAAGGTATATATGTGAGATAGTTAAGCATAACCATGATCATAAGGGTATGTAAACATTATTATAACATTATAATATGATACACTGCATATCAAAGATCATAATCAAGAGTCATAGTATAAAGATTGTATGTTCATAAGACATGAATCATAAGGAAATCAAGATCGTAATCCATGAACGCATATCATAGTAATAAAACATGGAATTTTGGTAAACACATAAACATATAAAATTATTTTCACAGTAGCCATGTCTTAATTCAAAGGCCATGTTAGTGGAATGGGTTCCCTCCCCAAACTATATTAGTAGTCAAGGTTCACTTCCAATAACATCTTAGTGAACAAGGTCCTTTATTAAACTGTGAATACTCCCCATTCTAGACATGTATATCAAGTGATATATAAATATTTACCCAATTCATTAGAGGGAGATATAGGTACAACCCATCTCATAATGAAATCAAACATATGTGGGCCACAGGATCATAAAAATTCATCATATCATAACCCATGAAATTATATGGATATCATAAACATATAATCATATCATAAAACCTGGAAAAGAGATAGGTTTCATAATCATTTCATCATTGAATAACCAGTAAAGGATGTTTTTTGCATAAGTATATATCATGGTATAACCCATGGAAGAGAAACTGGTTTCATAAACAACATATCATCAAAACCATAACCATTAAGATGAAGAATAAGAATGGTATGTCTGGATAATTACTCTCATATGACATAGGTAACATCAAATGAATTCGTAATAGATGGAAAATAATTTTGATAAATCTTTTAAAATAATTTTTAAGTAAAATATCTTTTATTCTTTGAAAATTCATTATAAATCATAAAAACATTATAAAATACTTTCCCTCGAAAATAATATTGAAATTTTATAAAGAATGATTTAAAACCCATTTCTTATAGTTTTATAAAACATAAAAAAAATTAAAAATCCATTTTTATTTTAAATTAAAATGAAATATCTTTTAAAAAAAAAAATTTGAACATTTTTTAAAACAAGTTTTTTTAATAAAATAGATTTCTGACGAAAGAGAGAAATAAGGTTAGATTTTTTAAAGAACACATTCTTAATTATCTTAAGTACCAAATAGTGGTTAAATGGTACCAATACATAATGATATCATAAAAAATAGTGGATAATAAAAATCCTGATAATTCTTGAGATATGGATCATAATATATCATCAATGGAAGCATAATCATAAATAATCCTTATAAATGATGAGATTATAGAAATAAAATCTTACCACTATAGTAAGTTTGAATAAAATACTCATGAAACAATAACACTGCATGAATCATAAAATATCCTAAAAATAATTATATTCATGATATAACAATACCAATGGAAATATATACATCTTGTAAAATAATATTGTTTCATAAGAAATGTTTCTCAAAGACGGGAAATTGAGGAATAATTACCTAACCGATTTGAGAACTACTAAATTGTAAAACCACAAGAAATATAAATCATAAAATTGATATGTAAATACCGATAAATATAAGGATAAAAATAATATAATATATTTATGTGAATTTTATACACCACAAAAAATAAACAAATGTTGAATAATTCATAAGTCTCATAGAAATAAAAGTAATACTAGAAATTACCTTACTACTTGAGAAACATTTGAATCATGATATCTGTGAAAGAATAACATAAATTGAAACTTTTAATATCATTAAATAAATTAAATTCAAGATATATCATGTCATAAGGGAGTATATACACCATGAAAATGTAATTATGTGCATAATAATGAATAAGTCTCAGTGGAATGTAAATTGAGACGAAACCCCATACATTATGTCTTGACTGTTGTCATGCTTTTTCAAACCCCCAATATAATAAATATAATTTTATTATACATATATTAAATATACATATTCAATTATATCATATCATATATTATTTACTTATGGCTTTATCTTACCTATTTATTAACAATTCTATGTTAATGTTTTTTTCCGAGTAATAACTGTTTGGTTTTTCATATATGTTTTGACTTGTTATTCTTAGAATTGATAATTAAACCATGATTTCATAATATCCAGTATGATGAAAATGATATAATATTATATATATTAAGTATATATGTATTTATAATAATCTATAAAATATAGAAATAGAAATTAAATACTCCATTCGTGGAGGTGATAGGTCGTACGTACATATGAACATTGTTCCCAATTTCCCTACTTATTGAAAAAAATAAAAAAAAATCAAATATATATATATATATATATTAATTATAGTATAATTTTTATTTCATATATACCAATAATTTTATTAAACTAATCCTTGAAAAATTTCATGTAAAGAATTAACGAAGCACATCGCTTCGAGGCGGCGGTAGTCCACACGTCCAAAAATGAAGTTATTGTTGTCCTACAAAATGGAAATCAGGAACATATGTGTTATATAATAATTAAATAAGAATAATTACATCATAAATATCATATATATATATATATAATATTAAAATAGTAATTAAATAATTATTTCCAACCTTTAAAGGAGGTAATGTAATAATAAACAATATCGGTACGTGAGGTGGTAGTCCACCGTACACACGAACGATGATTGTGTTTCCATTTTGATGTAAGTTTTTAGAGTGTTGGTAAAACCCTTAACATAAAAAAATATTTGTATAAATAGGATAATTATTTTATTATATAATAATGGAATAATAATTATTTAGGGGGTGGGTAAAAAAATAAAACAAAATTTTTTGTTGAAGGATGTTACTTCTTCTTTGGGTGACTTTTTTTGGTTTGCACCAATGGGCTTCCTTGATTGGATTTATGTAAGTTCCAAAATCTTAGAATGGTATGTTATTGTTTATATTTTGGTTTGAATCTCTTTTTTTGGTTGGTTAAGTTCTTACCCTAGTCTATAATTAGGCTCGAGGGTGTTCTAAGTGTTCAGGACATGAAAAATGGCAAAAAAGGGGGGTATTCTGGGTAGGTCGCATGGTATGTGCATGGTTAGTGATAACCATATGGATATCCTAGGAAACTATGTAAATGTTGGTTTCTTGTATATTGGCTTCCAAACAGTTTGTGAACATTTTGGAAAACCATGTGGGTAAATCGTGTGGCCCAGAAACTTTTTAAAAAATATAAATCTTCCACTCTGGAATTTTTGACACGCACTCGGGATTTGCTCCCATTTCTCCCCTCATCGCCCTAGGGATGAAACAAATCTCCCACGGTCTTCAAGAAATATATCTCTATCTTTTTTAAGTTTTTTTGGTGTTTTTGGTTAAATATGGAAGCTCTAGGTAATGATAGTGAAATCATTTCCTTTCTTTTGAGTTTACGGTTGGTATATTCTTCTCCTCTCTTTCTAAAGCTCTAAAACCCTACACTTTGGGTGCGATTTTGGTTTCAACATCAAATTTTGGTTGAAGCAGAATCTAATGGATCAATTAAGAGTGTGTTACTCCATCGAATCGAGTTATTTGGTAAAAACATTATATCCCATGGTTTAATTTTGGATTTGTGCATGTGAAGTTTTTCTCTTGGGTATCTCTTGGTATGTTTTGATCATCGTTGGCATGTGTAGGTAAAATAATTATTAAAAAGGTAAATGGAAACCCTCACGATCCCCATGGGAATCATCAAGGTTGATGAGACTAACCTAGGGCCACCCATGGAGTGTGCTAACATTCTCAGACTTAAGGAATTGTGAAGAATAAGTTATATTGTTGTGTATTCATTTAAAGCCCCTTATAAACATGTTAATGTTATTGCTGTGTTGGGTTAGAATCTAGGTGATGCACCTAATCATTGTAATAACCTAAGGGATGTTGGTTTAGTATGTGTAAATGATTAAAGACCATAATGGAGTTTATTGTGAACATTATAATATTGCCTAGTGAGCTAGAATAATTAATAATGCCAAGGGAGACAGGAACAATGAATGAATTCTTAGGGAGATAAGTATAATAAAATTGAATTGGGATAAATGGATATATTATGTGAAAGTTGGTAAATGTGTTAATGGGTTAAGGCATGGTGTTAACCCTCATGTTATTGTTATTTTTTATGTTTTCCTTAGTAAATGGTTCTGATGTTGTGTGAATGGTTTATGGATACATATATGTATTGCATGTGAACATAGCTTGGTAGTGTGGGGTATTGACTGAGGTTCTACTCCCATGGGTAGATTTGGACTAAGGATCTACACTCCACCCCTAATACATGGGGTAGGGATAGGACTAATGCTATGTTTCCCTATTGGTTTCATCCACCCAGACTTATGCTTTGAGGTGAGGAAATTGTTGACATAATGAAGGTGGTCCTAGTGAGATAGGAAAACTGTGTGTTTTTTCTCATGTATGTGATTTTGTACTTAAATCCCATGTAACTTGTTGTTTGTGATGAACCCATGGTAAATAAATTTAAATGGTAAGATAAGGATATGGTAATAACTACTGGAAGTGGATATAAACTGGTTCTAGTCACATATTCTTTACTTTTTCATTTATTAAACATTCTCCTTTTTTCATGCACAATTTCTTATTCCAAATATTTTGTAGACAACAATGGTGGTGGCCTACTGAGTTGTACTCACACTCTTCTTGGGCCCCCATTGGGTACCCGAGAAGTCTTTAGGTTTTCTAGTCAGGGAAATGTTAATGGATCGTTATAGGGAGTTGGTTTGGCATGGTTATGCATGGAAGTGGACCCAAAATTGGTGTTGGGACCATTTTGGGGATTTTTCAGTTATCCACATTTTGTGTTTTTACACTTTTTCACTTGTATCATGAGATGACATATTTATTGTTGGATATGGTTGTACCCATTTTGGGAAATGGTTTTTATACATGCTCTTGTATTATTGGTTATTATTCTGCTCTTTTTTTATCTTCTATTGTGGCTTACTCTAATAAAAATGGTGTATAGTTTATCCAATAGACTATTTGGACACCCGATTCTAGTTGGAAAACTTTAGTTTATAGGGAGGCATGCTTAAGGTTATGTAACCACCTAGTATAGAGCACAGGTTTTGTGGCTTCCGGGTCGGGGTCATTAAAAGGTGGTATTAGAGGATTTCTTTCTTCTCCTTCTATTTAATCATGTTATTTGGTATGGTAGATGGGAGTTAGGATATGGCAGGCCATGGTAATGAGTTCATGCTTGGGATTAGCTAACCCATGTATAAGGGAAACCCTAAGTCACCTAGGGTGGGAATTATTATTCTTGATTGTGCGATTTTATAGTTGATGATATTTCACCATTGGGTGATGAAAATATTGTGTGATCTGATTATTTTATGATGTTTGGGTTGTGGCTATAATGGAACACGGTTGTTCATTCTTGTATCATTGTAGGAGAATAGAGAGATTGGTGACATGCATCATGGTCGGTACACAAGGGTTGGGTGTGTGAGGCATGAAAGATAGAATTCACTTTGCATCTTGATAATTGAAAAGGGAAAATGTTGTGAACAAAACATTGTAAATGGGTGAAGATAAAATAATGATAAGTGAGGATTAGTAAAATATGTGTAATTAGTGATTTTTAATTAATTAAAAATGTTATTGTAACATTTTTGTGAGCCTTGTGGTGGTGTATAGTTGTTTACCCTTGTGGACCATTTCCCGTTGTAGGGATGACCAAGGTGGTATTTTTCGGAAGGATAAGTTTTCTAGGGATGGTTCATGTATAGTGGATTGATGTTGCTGGTGAAGAGAAATCTTGTTATGAAGTTGTGAATGTTTTATAGTATCTGTTCCAAACCTTGTGTTTGGAAATTTAGAGAAATGCCACCACGATGTCGAGTGTTGGTTGGGAAACAAAAGGGTGTTTCTAAGAACACTCCACCAGTAGAAGAGCAAGAGAATGTGGGCAAGAGTAGTTCTGAGAGAACTTGGATCATTTTATTTAGATGATGGATTGGGGCCTAGAGCGGGTCGCACGAAGAATGTTTGAGCTGACCAGAGAGTTTCAAGAGAAGCATCCTATGACCTATACTGGAGAGGTTTGGCTAGAGGAAGCATAGTTCTAGATGTATTCTGTCTAGATGATACTTGATCATCTAGAGACTTCTGATGGGAAGAGGGTCACATTGGAAGCTTATACGTTGTGGGGCTAAGAAAAACATTGGTGTGATATCCTAGATCAGACTGAGCTGAAAATGGGATTTTGTGGAAATATTTTCATGAAACGTTTCTGGAGAATTTTTACCCAGAGACATTGAGGTGGGATATGGGGTTCAGGAGCCCGACTCAGGGGTCGATGTCAGTGATGGAGTATGTTAGCCGCTTAAATGACATGTGACGCTTTGTTCCAACATTGGTGGAGGATGAGGCTGCAATTGCGAGGTGTTTCCAGGATGGGCTAAGACACAAGACCAAGATCAAGTGTATATCTTTTGCTTGAAGAGGTTTACAGAGGTAGTGGATCAAGCAATGATATCATAAGGGAACCTAAAGGGAGATTCAGGTAGTGGTATTTTCCTACTAGCTGGGAAGACAAGTGGTGTAGATTATGTGGGTTGGAAGCATCATTTTGAATGTTTTAAGTAGGGAGGAAGTGTGCATGGTGGTCAGAAGATAGGGTCAGCCTCTCAGGGTAGTGATTGGGTGTTCTACTATTAGTGAAGTAGGTCGGGGAACATATGTGGCTAGTGACCTTGACCTCCAGTGTAGTGTCGATTTTGCAGTATATTGGGACACGTTCAGAGGTTCTAAAGGAAACCTAAGTATGAGAGTATGAGTGTTGGTGACAGACAGATTCCATGTGGAGGCAAGGGATCTATTACACCATATCAAGTAGGAAGATGGAGGTCCAGAGGACATACTAGCAGGGGCAGTGGACATGGAACTCCGGGGCAGGATCGCCCACGTCAGTAGGGCTATGAGATGTAGGGCATGTAGGTTGGATTCCAGGGTAGAGGGGCAGGTCATCTTCATGTAGTTCAGTATGCACCTGGTGATAGCGAGGTTGGGCCATCGACTATTCGAGGTATGGTCTGTGTAACTTCTATGCTTGCTAATGTGTTGTTTGACAATGGTACCACACATGATTTTGTATCCTCTCAACTTGTGGTAGTGTTGGTTTCTTCTATGGAGAGTTTTCATGCAGTTATGTTGATTGACACTCAATTGGGGGTGTGAAAGAAAGATATCAGGCAGCATAAGGTATGTTCTCTGGAATTCGGTGGGTATCGTTTCCTATGGGACATGTTCATTCTAAAGATGTCAGGATTTTACATGACCCTGGGTATGGACTTGTTGGTGTTGTATTGGGAGCAGATGGATTTTTACCATCGTAGGGTATCATTCGGGTCACTTGAGAGTGATGCTTATGTCCATCATTGAGAATGGGATGTTCGAGAAGGTCATACGGGGCCGTTTTGTCAGTAGTTGTGTAGGCTCATAGCTCATGTATCATGAATTGTAATTGATGATGAAAGAGGGGAGTATTCTATCTTCCCTCTAGTAGTGGATCATTTTCAGGTTGTGTTTCCTGAGGATTTCATGGGATTTCCACCCGATAGGGATGATGAGTTCACGATTGAGTTGCTGCCGGGAGCAGAGCCAGTTTCTATTCCTCCATACCAAATGCCACTGTAAAAACTCCACGTGTTAAAGATTCATCATGGGGAATTTAACCGTAAGGTGTTTGTACATCCTAGTATGTCTACTTGGGGATATCATGTGCTTTTTGTAAAGAATACTGATGGGTTGTTAAGGTTGTGTGTTGATTATCTAAAGTTAAATCATATGATAGTGAAAAACTGGTACCCTCTTACTATAATTTATGACATGTTTGACCAGTTTAGTGGTGCATCGGTTTTTTCTAAGATCGATCTGAGATTGGGTTATCACCAGTTGAGGGTGAGGACTTCTATCATACTACTAAAAACTTTCAGGAGTTTGTATGGGTTTGATTTTGTAGTGATGCCTTTCGGCTTGACAAATGCACCAGTGGTGTTCATGGATTTGATGAACTGAATCTTTCCCCCATATCTAGATCATTTTGTGTTTTCCTTCATTGACGACATCTTGGTGTAGTAAAAAACTCATGATGATTATTCCCAACATCTTGAAATCATCATGAGTACAATAAGAGAGCGTCGGCTTTACGCCAAGCTATCAAAGTGTTAGTTCTAGATTGGAGAATTTCATTTTCTATGTCACATCATCTATGAGGTATGTGTATTGGTGGATTGATAGAAATTGTAGGTTTTGGGACTTTGGAGAATCCCAAGATTGATTCAGATGTTTGGAGTTTTCTGGGTTTTGTCAAATATTACCAGAGGTTCATCTAGGATTTCTCTCACTTGGTAGCACCACTTTCAGGCTTCACCAAGAAGGGAATCATGTTTTACTGTTCAATGTCTTGTCATAATGCCTTTCAAGAGTTAAAAAATGATTGATGACTGCACCAATCTTGATCTTACTTGAGTCAGAGAGATATTATGTCTTATTTTGTTATGTGTTCGGTATCGGGCTTGGGGCTGTGTTGATGCATGATGAGCAGGTGGTGGATTATGGGTTGAGTCAACTGAGACCCCATGAGTAGAATTATCCCACTTGTGATCTTGATTTCGTTGTAGTAGTGTATACCTTAATGTGTTTGAGGCACTACTTGGTGTATACCGATCACAATAGTATAAAGTATATCATTTTGCAGTGGGATTTGAATCTTTGGTAGTAAATATGGGTTTAGTATCACCAGTCATTCGATATTGAGATGGTATATACACTAGGGGAAAGGGAATAGTGTCCCTGATTCTTTGAGCAGGAAGGCTTGTAATCAGGTGGTTTAGGAATCCATCACTGAGTGGAAAGTGATGGATTTGTTCATGGAGATGCACCTGGAGGTTCAGGATGAAAATGGTCAGGTGACGCTTGCTTTCTTGAGGGTTGAGTCGATGCTTTTGAGCTTATTTAAGGAAATTCATCTCGATGATCCTGAATTTTTAGACATGAGGGAAAGGGTTAAATGTGGGGAGCCACCTTCTGGTTGGGTTGTCAGTATGGATGGAGTTTTTCGTGTTCATGGTCATCTGGTTGTGCTGGTGTGCATGCTGGAAGAGTTAATGTGTGAGTTCCATGCATCAAAATGGTAAGTGCATCCTAGTTTGACCAAGATATATTGTGATCCTTGTAGACAGTTTTGGTGGCCAGTAATGAAAAAGAATGTTGAGGCCATTGTGGCATGGTGTCTTACCTGTCAGCAGGTGAAGGCCGAGAATCAATGCCTAGGTGGTTTGTTACATATTTTTCCCATTCCGGAATGGAAGTTCAATAATGTGATAATGGATTTTGTCATGGGTATTTCAAGTAATCCTTGGAAGAATGATGCAATCTAGGTGGTTATGGATCGGTTAACAAAATTTTCACATTTCTTACAGATTCAGGAGACTTACACGGTTGACCAATTATGAGAGTTTTATGTTTGGGAAATAGTATCATTTCATGGTGTGCAGTGAACTATAGTTTTGAATCATGATCCTCATTTCACATTGCACTTTTGGAATGTATTGTAGAAGGCACTTGGTACACAGGTGTTTTTGAGTATGGATTTCCACCTATAGAGGGATGGGTAGTCGGAGCATAAAATACATGTGTTGGAAGACATGTAGAGGGATTGTGTCTTAGATTTTGGTGGTTCCTGGGATAAGCACCTGTAACTAGTTTAATTTTCCTAAAACAACAGTTTTCAGGCTATGGTTCAGATGGAACAATTTGAGGCTCCCTATGGGAGGTCGTCTAGATCTCTACTGTGTTGGGTGGAAGTCGGTGAATCGGAGTTCTTGCGACCGGGTCTCATGCAGGAGACTTCAGAGAAAGTTGAGTTGATTCAAAAATGGATGGAAACAGCTAAGAGTAGGAAGAATTCATATGAAAATGGGATACGTATACCTCTTGAGTTATAGGTGGGTGATAGTGTGTTTTTTCCGTTGTCTCTAAGGTTGGTTCACTAACAAATTCGGAAGCATGGAAAGTTGGTGCCTATGTATGTAGGGTTGTTCGAGATTGTGCAAAGGATTGGGTTGGTGGAATACTGATTGGCCCTTCCACAGTGGTTTAGCAAGTTGCATGATTTTTTTCATGTGTCGCAGCTTTGGTGGAATCACCCTATCCTAACTCACATTGTGGGTGTTAAGAATGTTGATCTTGAGTCTAATGCATCCTTTGAGGAGCATCTAGTTTCTGTGGTGGATCATATTAAGAAAGTCTTGTGGGGAAAGATTGTGCCATTAGTGCAGGTATTATAGCAGCATGGGATGGTTTAGGAAAAATCATGAGAGCAGGAATCAAATATGTGTGCTTAGTGGCCCAATATATTTTTCTTATAAGCGTGATGAGGATTGGGAGTTCAGATCGACGAATATTATTAATAAGATGGGGAGGATGTAAGATCCCAGATCATGGAAAGGTATGTTCTTGTTTATTTTTTGTTTTCAATCTCTTGGTTTGGTTAGTTTAGTGCTTAACCAAGTCCTTAAGGAGGCTTGGGGTGTTCTAAGGGTTCAAGACACAAAAAATGGAGAAAAGGGGTTTTTTTGGTAGGTTGCATGTTCTGTGCACGGTTAGTGCTGACCAAGAAGAGAGCCTATAAAATTGTGTTGGAGGTGGGTTCTTGGATAGTAGATTTCGTATGGTTTGCGTACAGTTTTTCAAACCATGTGCGTAAACTATGTGGCCCCAAAACATTAAAAAAATTACAATTTTTCCACTCTGTGATTTTTAACACCAACTTGGGATTTCCTCCCATTTCTCCCCACTTCACCCTAGGAACAAACAAAATCACCCAAGGGATCAAAGAGTTCCATCTCCCTCATTTCTAAGGAGTATTTGGTGCTTTTGGTTCTAGATCAAAGCTCTGTGTAAGGTTAATCCCATCCTTGTTTCTCTTTTTATTTTAGGGTTGGTATATTATTTTCTTTTCTTTATAAAGCTCTAAAACCCTACACTTTGGGTGAGATTTAGGATGAAGCTTCAAAGTTTGGTTCAAGAAGAATCTAAGGGCTCGATGAAGAGTTCATTCACCCACAAAATCGAGGTGGGTGGTCTACAAGTTATATCCCATTGTTTAATTTTGGATTTGTGCATGTGAGGTTTGGTTCATGGGTATCTCTTGGTATTATTTTATCACCCTTGGCGTGTATAGGTAAAATGGTTATTAGAAACTTAAATTTAAACCCTCACGATCCCCATGGGATGCGTCAAGGTTGATGATGCTATCCTAAGGCCACCCATGGAGTGTTCCAGCTTTCCCAGACTTACGGAATTCTTAAGAACAAGTGAGATTATTATGTATTCATGTAGAGCCCTTGATAAACATGTTAATGTGATTGTTGTATTGGTTTAGAAGCAAGGTGATCCACCATGTCTTGATAATAACCTATGGGATATTGGTTTGGTATGTCGAAGTGATTAAATATCATAATGGAATGGATTGTTAGCATGGTAATGAAGTCTGGTTAATTAGGCATAATGAACAAAGCCTTTTGAGATAGGCACAACGAATTAATTCTTAGTGATATAAGAATAATAAATTGGAATTGGGATAAATGGATAAATTATGTGAAAGGTGGTAAATTTATTAATGGGTTAAGGCATGGTGTTAACCCTCATGTTATTGTTATGGTTTATATTTTCCTTGGGAAATAGTTGTGATGTTGTGTAAAAGGTTGATGGATACATATATGTATATCATGTGCACATATCGTGGTAGTGTGGGGTATTGACTAAGGTTCTATGCCCATAGTTCAAGTTGGACTGAGGCTCTAAAGTTCACCCCTAATGCACGAGGTAGGGATAGGACTGATGCCATGATTCCATATTGGTTGCATCCACCCGGACTAATGTTTCAAGGAAAGGATATGGTTGACATGATGAAGATGGTCCTAGTGAGATAGGACAATTGTGTGTGTTTTCTCATGTATGTTATTTTTTACTTAAATCCCATGTAACTTGTTGTGTCTGATGAACCCATGGTAAACACGTTAAAATGGTAAGATAAGAAAATTGTAATAACTACTGGTAATGGATCTAAACTGGTTAAAGGCACTAAATCTTTACTTTTTCATTTTTTAATCATTCCACTTTTTCATTCACAATTTCGTATACCATATATTTTGTAGACACTATTGTTGGTGTCCTACTAAGTTGTACTCACACCCTGCTCGTGCCGCCATTGGGTATCGGAGGAGACTTCATGTGTGCAGGTCAAGACAAGGGTAATGGTTCTTTCTAGGGAGTTGGGTTGGCATGGGTATGCATGGAGAAGTACCTGGACTTGGTGTAGGGGCCATTTTGGGGATTTTTCACTTATCTACATTTTGAGTTTTGTTCACTTTTTCACTTGTAGCATGCCATGACATATTTACTATTGTATATGGTTATACCCTTTTTGGGAAATGGTTGATTATGCATACTCCAGTATTATTGGTTAATATTCCACTTTTTTTATCTTCTATTGTGTAATAATATAATAAAAAGGTGGTATAGACTCCCCAATAGACTATTTGGACCCCTGCTGCAAGTCAACAACCTATGGCATATGGGGAGGCGCAGTTAAGGTCATGTAACCACCCGGCAAAGAGCACCATTTTAGTGGCTTCGGGGTCTGGGATGTTACATTTTCTATCCAAATTGAGGCCTATAGGATTAAGGGAGGGAAGTTCGGAGTATATTTGGTTAGGGTTTTTCGTAGAAAAAAGTCTTTAGATATGTGATGAAATGATGGGGTGATTACCATTTTTATAGTGGAGGAGGAGTGGAATTCTTGTAAATATAAATAGGTAAACACTATTGAGAGGTCTCCCCTACATTATGTGCCCCCAATAATGGAATATTTTATATAAAAGGGATCATATAGTTGAAATATGGCCATAAAATGTATTTTTGACATTTTTATAGGTTATTTGGCCCCTTAAGTTAATGTTTAACCACCAAGTAATATCCTTTTTAAATTAATCATTATAACTAATTTTAATTACATTCACTAATATTTTTGGCTAAAAATAATTTGACCTTACTAGAAATTATAACTTATTCTTATTGAAAATATAGAATCCATTTTTCCAAATTCTAATCACATAATTTTTAGGAATTAATTCAAAATTATTCCCAGAGAAGGGATGAGACGACATGTTTTTAATATTAAAAATATTATAAGTTTGAAATGTTTTTGTATCCTTTTTAAACATGAAATTTGTTTCAATTAAATATATTGAATTAATTTATGTTAAATTTTTTTAATTATAATTTAAAATAAAAATAAATTATAATTTAACTATATAAATAAATTAGATGAAAAATTATTTTTTAATTAAAATTCAGTATTTTCACTATTCATTCCAAAATTAAATATTTCATAAAAATACAAAAACAATAACCCTAAGTTAATTATGTAATAATAAATTAAAAATATGTTTTATTTTATCAAATTCAATTTTTAAACATGTCTAAAATTAATTTATTATTTTTCACAAAGGGGCAAAAAATTTCTTTTGAGAAAATAGTATTTTTTTTCAAACATATAAACTTTACCAAAAATTATATATTTCATTATCAATATGTTTCACTTATATAAAACAACTATATATAATATTTAAATATAATTTATTACAATTAATATTACTACGTTTAGCAACTATGTTATAACTATCTCTTCTAATCAATTACAACTATAAATTGTTGTTTTATAGAAACTCAATGTTTTATGTAATGAAATATAAGATGATGTTTCGTGTATCATAATCATAAATTTTTTTAGAATATAATGAAATTTTAACTTATTGTAGAGTGAAATGAAATGCAAAATAAAAAAATAATTTTTTCAAAAAATATTGGTTCATAAAAAATCATGGTGTTACATCTACCCCCTTAAAACGAATTTCACCCTAAACTTTTTTAATTATGATACAAAGAAATGAGGAAAATTATACATCATCATATCCTTATGTTCCCACCCACAGAGTTTTATAGACTACCACCCACAGAGTTTTATACCCTTTATAGTTTTTAGGGCATCCAAAGACAAAATCCATATTTTTTTTCTCCCATTTCCATTATGGTATTGGTAATGGATGCAACAACCCCTTTTACTTTTGTATTTCATCCATAAATTATCAATATACCATGAATCAATATAGAAACTCTATGATGTCTCTCTTCATTCCATCCCACCACAAATATTCTATTAAATATCTATATATCTTTCTACGTCCAAGATGAACAGATAATTATTAAATATGATCTTCCTCTAACAAATCCTTAAAATATTGTATGGAGGGAACATATAAATGGTAAAATAACCTTATCCTTCCATCCCGATCAGGGATTAACTCTGGAACATTTATAACATTTTTTTGTGGTTCTACATCTTCCTTTTGCACCATGTTAATATTCACTTGGGTTGAGGGTTGAACATTCAATTGATAAATATAATTTTTCCCCTTCTTTTATGATTACTATATACATTCTTTTCAAATCAATAAATATTGGATCTTTTGTGATTCTTTTCATGTATAAGATAGCATGATCCTTTTGACTAAAATCAGCAGTCCCATTGTTTTAATTCCTAGGGTGGTAAAGTATTGATAAATCAGAATACTTTATCATCCCTAACCATATTCTTTAGAACATGTTCATATCCTTCTGTTTGAATATATACTTCAAAAATTTATTATTGGTATATATATCACACTTTTCTCTATAAAGATAATTCCTCCACATATTTAATACAAAAATCATCGTAGCTAACTTCATATCATGATTTGGGAAATTTTTATCATTAATCTTCAATTTTCATGATTCATAGGTTATAACAATGTTATTAAGCATATGAAAACATCACAATACCTTATTTGATATACCATTATAGATAAAAAACCCTTATCCAATACCAAGTAATGAAAGCATGGGTGCACTGACTAACCTTCTAATGAGTTCCATGAAATTTTCCTCACATTTATCTATCTAGAGGGACATGGAATCCCTTCAAGATAATATGGTCATATTGGGTAGTAATGATAAATTATACATAAACTATTTATAATATAAAGCTAAACCATGAAAACTATGAATATCTATCACTATAGTTGTTCTAGGCCAACATTCAATACCCTTCTTCTTTGTTGGATCTACTGTTATACCCTCTCTTGATATTGTATGACCCAAAAATGAAACCTTATTCATGCTCTTCTTTACTCTTTGAATAAATATAAATATTGCCTATAAAGACTACCACAAACAGATTATGGTAATATCTAATGACTATTCATAAAATTCATGAAGTTATAAGGAAGATTAATAAGAGCATAAGTCCCCAATATATAATTACAGTGTCCATAACTTGAATATAATGTCATACCGAGTATATATATGGCATTTATCCTATTTATTACATAACTTTTCATTAAATTTTACAAACATAGGATCATTAAATTCTAGTTTCATGGAAATCAGGAACATATTGCATGAAAAATCAAAACATTATTTTCATCCTTTTGAAAAGATTCTTTAAATGTTCATCTGAAGTACAATTATTTCATCTCATAACCTGAATTAATACATCAATGTAAAGGGTGAGCAAAAGGCCATGTAAGGGTAAACAAGGGAATCATTTTACTTGTGATATCAATAAGAACATGGTGAAAAACATAAATACATGAGCAATGAAAGAAGAGGCATATCAATATAAAAATTAAATGAATCATAAATTCAATATGTGCATAACAAAATTATACATTCATGAACATATCACCATGTTTTATCCCCTGGGTGTCATAAAAATTACCAAGTTTATTCACTAAGGTATCGTAAAACTTGTCATCTATAGAGATTAATTTCTTTACCCAATTCATTGTAGTGATATCAGGGAACACCTATAATATTTATTTATTTTCATGTGATCCACATAGATCATAATAAAAAATTTCATAAATAACCCCAATAGAATAAAGGAAATGGGTTTCATATCAAAATTGTGACGTTTTAAAAAGGGCATAAAAATGATATCAATGTGTCATTTATAAACCATGGAAAGGGAATGAGGGTTTTATGTATGTAAATTATAGAATAAAATATATCATTTTTATGTATTGATTAAGACCCCTTTAATTATATAGTTTTGGTTATTCATATAAATAAAATCATAGAATTTATTGAAAAAAATAGATAGATTTTGAGATGAACATTTTGCAGCATAACAACAATATAACATGGTTTTGGAAAACATTAAAAAGAGATTAAATAAGGTTTACACACCCATAAAAAACTCATAATAAATTATAGGGACAAAATACAATTTAAATAAGAACATGGAATGGAAGACATACCACATAAAAAAGTAAACATGAATGAAAAGAGAAGAGGTGATTTCTTTAATAGAAATTTGGCATCCTAATGGTGTCACATAAAAATACATAAAATGAATTGATGAGAGAAAAAAGGGTATATCATCACTTGTAAATAAAATGGGATGAAATTAGGATATAGAAAAACATACCCCAATATAAGAAAATGTAATTTAAAACACAAAACATAAGAGAAGTCATTGACTAAAAGGTGAGGGTGAGAGGCTCCCTTACCATAAAGAGTTACATCAAAAACATGGAAGTTGGGACCTTGGGGGGATTGAGGGAACCTTGGGATGACTCCTTGGGAGGTAAAAAGACCATAGCTTTGTTGAGGAGGAATTTTAAATAATAGGAAACAAGGAATGGGTAAGTATTTGTGGGAAAAAGTGAGGATATATTTTATTAATTTGCAAGGGGAACCTCATTAGTGGTATTTTAAAAACCATGGGCTTTTCCAAGTTATTTTCCCATGGTATTGGCCACTTGGGACACCTCACAACATATATTACTATACAAAAGTTTACCAGGATTATTACATGATTATAAAATCCTTAATGATGTCATTAAACACACCGAAACTCAAAACTGTATTTTTACTATTCACAAAAAAAAACAAAACATTTTATAAAAATATCATAAATTCAGCATAACCTAATATCGATGCTCTGAAATCAAAAATGAACTCCATTTTATGAAAATATTTTTTCAATTATGTTATATTTAATTTTTATGTAAAAAAAGTATTTACCCAAAAATATACTAATACTTGACTAATAATTTCTGAAATAGTTATTTACTTATGCTATTATATCACATTACCAAAAAAGATCCCTAAAATATATTTATACTTTATTAAGTGAGGTTACTATTCCATTGATCGCATTACTATTCATAAGGGTAATATTACTATTCATAATTTACTATTCACAAAAAAAAATTGACCTTATTAGAATCTTAATTTATTACTGATCACAACTATAGAAAACCATTATTTGAAAATAGATTCACATTATTAATTATTTAAAGTATGAAAAAAATATTTTAAAATACCTTTTTTCCAATTTTTATCATTAATATGGAACTTCTATAAATTCAACCTATATTTATCTTGATATTTCAAACTCACATTTTTTCCATAATAAGAAATAAAAATATTATCTATAATAAATGATTACATAAATTAATTATGGTCTCATTACATATCCCTTTATAACACATTCATAGGAATAAATAGTAAGGTGTATAGTGGTGATAGAATCTTCGGGGCTCGGACAACATTTCCCAATAGGTGATTTCTACCAGCATGAACTTCTCCCGTAAGTGATTCCATTCAAGTTTCACATATTAGTGTTTGGCTTGGGCTTGGTCTTGAGAAAACCCCAGGCATGCAACCTCTTTTCCAAGCTCTGGCATATGGGCTTCGTATGGCCCTATTCTACAGGATGAGGCCATCGACTCTTATTTCTGTATTAATCACCATGATAATTTATTTATAAACAATAATAATAACGTTAATAATTTAGTTTCCAATAGTCATATCAACTAATATTCATATGATAGTCAAAACCCAATGATATCATTTTAATAATACTCACTTCATTAATTAAAGGATATAGTTTTGTTGAGTTTAAAATAAACTGGCACACTAATTTAGGAAACAATTAATAATCAAATGTTTATGTCATTACATTCTTCCCCCTATAAGAAATTTCATCCACAAAATTCAAAATCATACCATCAGAAAATAAAAGGTGTGTGTATTTCTTCCTCATAGACACCTCTGGTTCCCATGTGGCTTCTTCACATTTTTTGTTTCTCCACAACACCTTAATAAGGGGAGTAGTTTTGTCGCGTAGAACCTTGTCTCTACAATCAATGATTTTCCATAAGTTTCTCCTCATATGAGAGTTCATGTTCCATATGTACCCCCTCTGGATTTAGTACATGTGAAGGGTTAGGTATGTACTTCCTCAAGAAGGTTACGTGGAAGATATCAATAACTTGTGCTATATTTAGAGGAAGTTCAAGTTGATAGGCCACTGCTCCTATTCAATTAAAGATTTCATAGGGGGGAAATGTACCTAGGGAAGAGCTTCCCTTTCTTCCCAAACCACATGAATCTCTTCTAAGGTGATATTTGGAGAAAGAATTTGTCACCATCATCAAACTCCAAGTCCCTTAAATGGCTTTCTCCATAGCTCTATTGCCAACTCTAAGTAGCCTTAATTTTTTTGTTGGATGACCTGATCCATTTTTGTCATCTCTTCCACAAGATCAGTCCCAATAAGATTTATCTCACTAACTTTATCCCAATAAGTATGAGTTCTACATAGATTCCCATATAGAGCTTCATAGGGTGTCATTTTAATGCTCGAGTGAAAGATGTTATTGTAATAGAACACAAGCAATGGGAGATGATGATCAAATCCAACATTAAATTCCATTGATCATGTTCTCAGCATTTCCTCAAGTGTTTGAATAGTCCTTCCAGATTGGCCATCAGTTCCTGGGTGATAGGCTGTATTGAAATTAAATTTGGTACATAGATCATGTTGATTAATTTTCCATAATTTTGATATGAACCTTGGACCTTGATCAGATAAGATATAAAGTGGAACTTCATGCATCCTTACCACTTCCTTCATGTAAATAGTGGAAATCATATCAAGAGAGAAGTATTCCAGAAGACAAAAAATGGGTAGTCTTGGTGATATCTTCCACAATAACCCATATCGCATTATTTCAACTAGAAGTTCTCAGGAGTCTAGTGACAAAGTCCATACTGATATTGTCCCACTTCCATACCAGTATTGGAAGTGGTTGTAATACCCCTTTAAGAAGTTGTCACTCTTCCTTCACCTACTAACATACCAGGCACATTGTCATATTATCCCACCAATAATGATCACAAAGGTCTCTATACATTTTTTTTACTTCCAGGATGTATATAGAATGTAGAGCTATGAGCTACATCCATAATCTCCTTCTTTATTTCCAGAATAGATGTAACACATAGTCTTTTATGAAATTTCAGTACACCCTCTTGATCAATTTTGAACTCAAGAAACACCCCATCCTTCACAGCCTCAAACTTCTTCTATAACAAAGGATCTTCATTCAAATATTTCTTGATCTTCTCTAGTAATGATGGTTGAGAAATCATTTGGGATAGGTTTGATGATTTTCATGTCCTTATAATTACCATGTCAATTTTCACTAGGTCTTGGATCAAGGGATCTCTTTGAATCCTCATCATGGACAGAGCAACCAGTTCATTCCTACTTAATTCAACAATGAGATTGTTTCTTCTTCCAGGATGATAATTAATTGAATAATCATAGTATTTAGGATGTTCCCACCATCTCCTATGTCTCATGTTCAATTCCTTTTGTGTGAAAATATACTTCAAACTTTGATGGTATGTGTATATATCACATTTCTCACCATAAAGATAGTGCCTTTATATCTTACGAGAAAAAGAACCACAGTCAGCTCAAGATCATGCATAGGATAGTTATAATCATGAGTCTTCAACTGTCAAGAAGCATAAGAAATGACTTTTTAATTTTTCAGGAGGACACACCCAAGCCCTTTCTGAGATTCATCGCTTAAAAATAACGAATCCGTCTCCACTTGAGGGAAGAGTTAACATGTGTGTAGTAATCAATATATTCTTCAACTCTTTGAAACATTCCCTGCACTCATTTATAATGATTAAATTTACCCCGTTTCAAGTTAACATTGTGAATTGATTAGAGATTTGTGAAATGTTTTTCCAAAACCTCCTATAATATCCCGCTAATCCACGGAAACTATGAATCTCGGTTATTAATGTTGGATGAGGCCACTCCTCTATAAACTGTGCCTTTACAGGGTCAATTATGATTCCTTCATTAGTTATAATATTCCCGCAAAACGAAACATGCTGTAACCAAAATTCCCATTTTCTGAACTCTCCAAAAATGCTCTCCTTCCATAGAGTTTGAAAAATAACACTTAGATGATCCTCATGCTCCTAACGACATTTGGAATATATCAGAATATCATTAATAAAAACTACCAAACATTAATCAAGGCAGTCATTAAAGACTATGTTCATCCAATCCGTAAAAATATCATGTAAATTAGTTAGTCCATAGGGAATAACAACAAACTCACAATGCCCATATCTTTATTGGAATGTCGTTTATTGAGTATATTATTTCTTCACCCTTAGTTGATGATAACCAGATCAAAGATAAATCTTAGAGAATAATTGATCCCCATAATTTTGGTCAAATAATTCATCAATTCTTAGAAGAGGGTATTTTTTCTTTATTGGGATCCCATTCGGTTATCTATAATCAATGCATAGCCACATCAATTCATCCTTCTTCTTCACATGGAGAATAGGTGATCCCAAAGAAGGCACACTCAGTCAGATAAAACCCTTCTCCAAAAGATCTTGGAGTTTCTTATTTAATTCCTCATTCTCTACATTTTCTATCCTATATGGGGTCTTTTATATCTAATGATATCCATGTATGAGTTCAATTTAGAACTCTACCTCTCTTTCTGGGGGAGATTCGGGTAACTCCTCAAGAAAAACATAAATATATTTATCGACGATGGGGAAATTTTATATCCTTGTACATTCATTTCCTTCTTATTCTTCACTGATAAAATATATAAAGAAGGATATAGGAGGTTATTCTATACAAAGATCAGGGTTAGATATCTCTCCTTAGAAGATAATTGTAGTTTTTCCATTCAAGACTACTGATATTTCCTTACTTCTGCATTTGATCTTAGAATTATACTTTGAGATCTAGTTCATCCCTAGTATAAGGTCAAATTCAATCATGGGAATTACTACTATATTTTGAATAATATTGTGCTCACTAAAGTAAGTACTAGAGTTTCTAGACACTGTTGATACATAGATAAACCCACTAGGAGTCTTTACCGATAAATCTACTTTTAGAAATTCAGGGGTTGATTATAAATTCTTTGAAAACATGGAGGAAATAAAGGAATACAAAGAACTAAAATAAAAAAAAGTACTTACTAGATTTGAGATAATAACAAGAGTACTTGACACCACATCATTTGGAACTTCAACTTCATCTGTAGTGATATAAAATCCAATCCCTTGTTCCCTTGGCCATTTTTTTGGCATATGGTGGTCCCCTTACACTGCCCTCGGATTTGGACAATGATTGGAATAGTGCCCTAGTTTTCCAAACTTATAGCATTGGAATTTAGGTAGGGCCTACACCATCTTCTATTTTTTATTAGTTTTGGGAAGTTGGGGCTTCACCTCACTCTGAATATTCTATTTAATATGGAATCTCTTCCACACATTTATCACCTACTTCTCCCGAGCTGGCAGTTCCCCGAATGCTTCTTCCCACATTTATTACATTTGGTCCATTGTACTTTCTTGCCTCCTCTTCCCTAACCAAAGGTCCTACTTAAATGGGGCTCCATTGTTCTCTTATTTTAATTGGATTTATGAGACCACTACGTCTCACAAAACTTCATTTCGACTTTCATTGCACTTTGTACAATCTCCTCATAGCTATCATAGTATCAATGGGCTAGAATCTTCTACAGATGAGGTCTCAATACACCAAAGAATCTATCGAACATACCATTAGGATCCATGACAAATATTGAGGTATAGAGGGAAAGACTTTTAAATTTCATCTCGTAGCTTCTGATAGATTCATTCTCCTTATTCTTCAGATCAAGAAGCTCCTTGTCCATTTTTTTCTCTTAGAATGAGGTAAATGCTTATCGAAGATGATCCCTTTGAACTCTTTCCACTCCAAACCTTAAATATCCTCACTTAGCCTCGTGTTTTTAATCATTTCCAACCATTGACCAGATTCTCCCTCTAAGTGGTAAATATCCAGGATGACCTTCTATCGTTCTGAATAGTGGATCACATAAGAGATCTTCTCGATAGAGCTTATCCACTATTTATAAATCAATGGATTGGTAGATCCACTAAAGGACGGTGGTACTTGACCTAGAAAGGACTCAACAGAATTTTCTTCCCATCATGGTGAGATCGGTCTCTCATCTTGATTCAAGTTATTTCCCATAACTTGAGTTAGTTGGTTCATCATTCTACTGAAAGTTTCCATTTTGGCTTCCATCGGAGGGTCATTAGCGCAAGGTCTATTCCAGTCACCATTTGCAAGGTTCCTCCTATTTCCAATCATTTTCTAAAAGAATAAAACCTTAGATATATGATAATTTAATTTATTAATCTTGTTACTATGAAGTATTTTTTTGTATTAAAACATCATTCTTAAACATATTATTATTTAAAAATAATTACATTTCTATATTAATCATTCATAATGATTCCTAAAAATCTTGTGATTAACCAAACATATCCATCGAGAGTTTCATACAATGAGTACAGCGAGGCCCATTTTCATGTATCAGGATACCCTAGGTTAAGGTTGAAACACCTTATCGAATTTTTCACTCCTAGGTGCATATGTGCCAGATCCACATCCCCTTGTGCATATCCATACATGGATTTATTTATTCAGAAGCCACTTACTTAATATTTCACAAAAATACCAGGAAGTCTTCCTATATTTAATCTTTTCTATAGGGTTCTTCCTAAAATTTTCATAGACAAATTTCTACAAATAACTAAACTATCCTTTAATACCAACTATGGAATCCAGCCGATTTATTACATAACTTTTCATTACAATTTATATATAGCAGATCTTTAAATTCTAGTGTCTTAGAAATCAAGAACATATTACATGAAAACATAAAACATCATTTTAAACCCCTTGAAAATATTTTTGAAATTTTCATCTTAAGTACAATTTATTCCTCTCTTAACCTGGATACATAAATCAAATTAAATGGGGAGAAAAAGTCCTAGTAAGGGTAAATAAGGGAATCTTTTTACATGTGATATGAATAAGAACTTGATGAAAAACATAAATACATGAGAAATATAAGAATAGGAATATAATAATAAATTTTACATGAATCATAACTTTAATATGTGGCTATAATATTTATTTTATAAAATCATGAACATATAACCAAGGTCCATCCCCTAGGTGTCATAAAAATTACCACGTTTAGTCACCATGGTATCGTAAAACTTGTCATCTCTAGAGATTAATTTCATTACCCAATAAATTGGAGTTCTATCATGGTGCACCATTAATATGTATTTATTTTCATGTGATCAAAATATATCATAATCAAAAATTTCATAAATAACCCAAATAAAATAAAATAAATGGGTGTTATATCAAAATTTTGACGTTTTAAAAAGTGTTTAAATACGAGATCATTATGTCATTTATAACCCATGGAAAGGGAATAAGGGCTTTATTTATGTAAATTACTAAATAAAATATATATTATTTATGTATTTATTAATACCCCAAGAAATTAAATATTTTTGGGTATTCATATAAATAATATAAGAGAATATCCTGATAAGAATAGAGACATTTTGAGACGAAAATTATGCATCATAATATCTATTTAACTTGGTTTTATAAAACATTAAAAAGAGATAGGATAAGGGTCACCCACTCATAAAAAACTCATAAAATATTATAGGTCATGAATACAATGTAAATAAGAACATAATATGGATGACATACCACATGAAAAAAACATGAAAGAAAATAGAAGAGGGGATTTCTTTTATGAAAATTCGGCAGCCTAACAGCATCACTCAAAAATTCAGAAAATGAATTGATGAGGGAAAAAATGGCATCTCATCACTTGGAAATAAAATGGACAGAAATAAGGATATATAAGAAAATACCCTAAGATAAGAAAATGGAATTTAAAATACAGAACATAAGAGAAGT
The DNA here is from genome assembly GCA_963277665.1 of Viscum album. Classification (NCBI taxonomy): domain Eukaryota; kingdom Viridiplantae; phylum Streptophyta; class Magnoliopsida; order Santalales; family Viscaceae; genus Viscum; species Viscum album. The sequence continues at coordinate 1,280,245,650 of OY728127.1, forward strand.
CCTTGACTAAAAGAGGAGGGTGAACGGTTCCCTTACCTTGAAAAGTAACTTCAAAAACTCGAAGGTTGGGACCTAAGGGGACATGAGGGAACCTTGGGAGGACTCATTGGTTGGTAAAAAGATCAGATATTAGTTGAGGAGGAATTTGGAATGAAATGAATGAAGTAATGGGTTTGTATTTATATATAATGTGGGGAAATATTTAATTAATTTCTAAGGGACACCTCATTAGTGGTATTTTCAAAACCATGGGATATGCCATAGTATTGGCCCATAGTATTGGACACTTGGGAAACCTCATAAAATATTTTAATGTACACAATTCATCCAGAATTATTACATTATTACTACTTTAGTAACGATTTCATTAATCACATTGAATCTCAAAACTGTATTTTTACTATTCACAAAAAAACATTTTATAAAAATATAATCAATTAATCCTAAGCTAATATCACTAATCTGAACTAAAAAATGAACTCCATTTTATGAAAATAATTTTTTAATAATGAGATATTTAGTTTTTATGTAAAAACACTATTTACCTACAAAAAACACTAATACTTAACTAATAAGTTTTACAAGACTTACTTACATATGCTATTATATCACATTACCAATCAAGATGCCTAAAATATATTTATACATTCTTATGTCAGGTTACTATTGCATTGGTCAGAGTACTATTCTTAAGGGTAATATTACTATTCATAATTTACAATTCACCCAAAAATAATTTGATCATAATAGAATATAAATTTCTTACTGATCATACCGGTATAAGATCATTTTTTAAAAATCATTTCACATTATTAATTATTTAAAATATGAAAAATATATTTTAAAATATATTTTTTCCAATTTTAATCATTAATATGTAACTTCTATAAATTCATCTTATATTTATCTTGATATTTGAAACTCAAAAATTTTTATATAATAGGAAATTATAATTTTATTTATTAAAAAGGATTAGAAAAAGTAATTAAAGTCTCATTACATATCCCCTTACACCTGCATAGAACCTAAGATTAAGGTGTGCAATGGTGATAGAATCATGTGGTTCCTTGGAAAACATTTCTCGAGTGGTGATTTCTATCAGCTTGAACTTCTCCTACAAGTGATTTCGTTCAAGCCTATGAGTTGGAGTTTGTCTTGGTATTGGTAAAAAGAAAAGCCCAGTGATACTACCTCCTTCCCAAGCTCTAACAGATGGGCTTCATATGGCCCGAGTCTACTGGATGAGGCCATCGCCTCTTCTTTCATTATTTATAAATCATGATAATTTATTTATAAACAATAATCTTAATGATAAGAGTATAGTTTCCAATGGTAATATTAACCAACTGTCATATAACATTCGAAACCCAATGGTCTCATTTTAATTATACTTACTTCATTAATTAATGGATATATTTTTTGAGTATAAAATAAAATAACACATGAATTTAGGAACAAAATATAATTCAAATGTTTGGGTCGTTACAATATCCTTCTTATTAACCCTCAATTGATGATATCAAGAAGAAATGTCAAACTTGAAAAAGTATTGAGCATCACACAGTTCATCAAAAAAGTCGTCAATATGGGGAAGATGATACTTTTTATTGATATTTATCTCATTAAACTCATCATAATATATGTAGATTCACATTTATCCAAATTTCTTTTTCACAAATATAATAGGTTCACCCTAAGGTGGCACACTTGGCCGAATGAATCTGTTGCCCATGTTTTTTTGGAGTTTCTTCTTCAATTCCTACCAATCAATTGGGGCCATTCTATATGGAGTCTTTGTAATTGTTGTCGAACAAGGTATGATTTCTATTGGGAAATAAACCTCAGGTTTTGGTGGAAATATATCAAAAAATTCCCATTCAAAATTTATATCCTCGATGTCAAGTTTCTACCCAACCATTTGAGGTAAACATCCATTTTTAATGGAAATTAAGACCCGTAAACTGGATGTAATCTCCAAAGTAAGTTCATACCTATAACCACATTGATAGATGGTCATAATTTGGTTTAAAGTATCAAATGTAAATTTCCTTCCATGAAAATTGATATGGGATTTATGCATGTAATTCCAATCCATTCCTTAGATGATGTCAAATTCAACTAGAGGAATAATGAAAATATTTTCAGGAGGAACATTCCCACAAACATCAACTAGAGAAGAATCATAGAAATGAGATGAAATAATTTTACGGTTAGGGGTTTACATTGCTAATTCCTCATATAATAGTTTTGTGGAATACTAATACCCTTAGAAAAATATTTAGATATTAAATAGTGGGTAGATCCAGAATCAAATTAGACATTATCAGTTCTGGAATGGATAGTAAGCGTACATTTCAAAATGTTATTATCACACCCCTCATTAAAAATGATGATCGTAACAGATTTACCCTTGTACCTTGGATTAATAGGTTTCTTATGTTGATCATCATCATTAACCATCTTGTTTGTGAACTGGTTATCATAATTCCCATTCTCTTTACACTTAAAGCAATGAAGTGGAGGAGGTTCATTAAATGTAGCATTCTCTGTATTCTCATTGTTAGCTAACATCTTCCCATCACATCAGCAATCAAATTCCCAATGACCCCTTCCCTTATACTCTTAAAACATTTAGTATTCCCTTTAAGATGATTTCCTCCATGCTTCTTTCCACACATAGAGCATAATGGAAAGCTCATATTCTTCCCAACATGGTATTTAGATTTTCCATTGATCTCCATATTCCTTTTCTTTTCAAAACAATGAGATTGATACATAACTACAACCTATATTTCAATCTAGATTTCACAACCAAAATATATTCATAGCTATTGAATTCTCTTATGGATAAATCGCTATTAAGACTTTTCTTTAAGACACTAAAAAAAGATCAACCTTACATTCAGGTTGGATGATAATACAGTAAACATACCTTATAAGTTATTTAAAATTATCCTCATAGGTACTAAAAGATTCATAATCCCTTTTTTAACTGGAGAAACTATTTCACCATCTTCATATAGCGAATATGAGGAATGTAGTTATTGAAAAATATTTTCATGAACACATCCCAATCCATGGATTCAATTTCATCTTGTTGCATCGTATTCTTGATTAGAGTCTTCCAATTGTATTCTTCTCCTTCTAGGTGATCAACATCCATAATGACTTTATTATGCTCCAAACACTAAGGAATGGAGAATATATTTTCAGTGGTATTAATCCATAGCTCATAAACTAGAGGATCAAAATTCCCATAAGAAGAAGGTGGGTGTTGCCTCATGAAGTACTAAAAATAATGTTTTTCCTTCCTTTTCTCATTTTTTATACCATCATGATTAGTATATTTAGACATATATGTGAGAATATAAATGATGTTTTTCATTATATTTCCCATTTAATTTGGATACACAAAAGAACAATCATTTTATCTCTTATCACACTCATCATTAACGTAGATCCTTTGGGTTTCAACCATTGACTAAAATGAAAAAAAACATTATGTAAAAAACACTAATAATAGGCTGAAACCTCATAATCATGGAATTACATATCCAATATCTAAATGATGAAATTATATTTAAAATATGTCTCCTTAGGTTTGTAATAGGTTATTAATATCCATCTTCAATTGAAATCCTTCATTATTTTTCAGGAATAATTTTTGAATTTCAAAAGCACATCCCCTTGAGAGTTTCAAACCAGGTGTGTAGCCATGCCTGATATCATGCACTAGTTCCCAGTAAATTCTAAATAAATAAGGTGTTTTTAGGGTTGTTACCCCTATGTATATTTGGGTGTGATTCACATCCACTTTTTGTATCTGGAAAAGGATTTATTTATAGGAAACCACTCATTCTACCCTATACCAAAATTCTAGTAAATTTTTCTATGATTTTACTCATCCTTATAATTATACATAAACAATTCCTTATGGAGATCACTAAGGTTTTATCATCAAATTTTTTAAGGTTGGGAAAACCATCACTCGGATACCAACTATAATTACACTCACAGCTCATACAAATACATTACATCAATTTTTCAGAATACTTAATAAACTACATGAACAAACTCCCATAGTCCATATTAGTTTAGTAAATTTGGAAACATAAAATCATAAATAGTGGTACATAAGTGAGCTATATTATATCCCACAAGGTTCTCCATGACTATCACCCTTATTAGACACAACATACATAATACATATCTTCATAACCTCGGAAAAGGAAATATAGAAAAAGGTGATCTCATATGCTCAATAAGGGTAAAAAAGAGAGATATGTAAGAATAATAATTAGAATATGGATATGTGAACATGATCTTGACATTATGAGATCATATCCTACGTATCAAATATCATAATCAAGATTCATTTTATAAGGATTGGTATTTAATAAGACTTGTATCATAAGTAACTGGAAATCATAATCCCTGAAATCATAACATATGAATAAAACCATAAATTTTGGAAGACCTGTAAGCATGTAAAATGATTCGAATAGTATTCAAGTCTTAATTCCAAATCTATCTTAGTGGAATGGTTTTACTCCCCAAAACAACTTTTTTTCGAGGTTCACACCAAATACCATATTATCATACAATATCATTTAATGAACTGAGTTGACTTCACATTACATCCATGTTTATCTCATACGATATAAATATCTATGCAATGAATTACAGATATATATAGCTCCCACCCTTCTCATAGTGAAATCACACATATCTGTTCCACAAGATCATTAACAATCATAATATAAAATGCAATGAAATGAATTGGGTATCATAAAAATGTAATCATATAATAACCTATAGAAAAGAGACAAGTTTTATAATCATTTCATCATATTATAACCCACGAAAATAAGGGGGCTTTATAATTAAGTATCATGGGATAAACTGTGGGATAGAAATTTGTTTTATAATCAACATGTCATCAAAAGTATAACCATTTAGAGAAATAATAAGAATGGTATCCTTGGATGATCACCCTAGTAAGACATAGGTAACATCAAAGGATGTCATCTTAGATAGAAAATAATTTTTAGAAATATATTAAAAACATTTCTTGATGAAAATATCATTTCATCGTTAAAAATTTCTCTTTGAATCATAAACCATTTTTAAAACACATTTCTTCAAAAATAAATTTTGAAAACTTATAAATTAATCTTTGAAACCCATTTTAAACAATTTTATAAAACATAATTTTTTAAGAAAATCATTTATCCTTGAAATTGATCATATAAGATCCTTTAAAAACATTTTTGAAAACATTTTTTATTTGTTGATTTTTAGAAAAAAATAGATTTCCATCCAAAGGGAGATATGAGGTCAGATTATATTAAATAGATTTTATTAATTATCTTAAGTAAAAAAAGTGTAAAAATGGTACCAATACATGAATATATCATGAAAAACTACAGGAGAATAAAAATAATGATAATTATTGCGATATAAATCATAAGATTCCATCAACGGAAGAAAAATCATAAATAATGCTGTAAAATGGTGAGATTATAACAACAAACTCATACCACTTTGGTAACATTGAACAAAAATCACCATGAAATATTAAAATTAAATTAATATTAAAATATCATAAAAATAATTATATTCATTATATAACATATTAAATTTCATTATATACACCTTGTAAAAAATAATGGGGCATAACAAAATGTGTCTGAAAGAAGGAAAATTGGGACAAAAATACATCACCAGTTTGGGAACTTTTGAACTGTAAAATGAAATGAAATAGATATCATAATATAGACATGTAAATACCAATAAATTTAATTATAATAATCATATAATTATTTCATGTTATGTATGTACATAATAAAAAACCAAGTGGTGAAGAATTCATAAGTCTCACCGAAATAAAAGTGAGACTTGAAATCCCCTTACTACTTGAGTAACATTTGTGTCATGATATAAATAGAATAATAACATTGATTGAAACATTTAATAACATAAGATAAATTAAATTCTTGATATATAATTTCATAGGGAATTATATACCCCATATAAAATTAATTAGGTGTATACAAACAAATAAGTCTCAATGGAATGTAAATCAAGATAAAACCCCATACATTATCTATTGACTCTCGTTATACTCATTCAAACCTCCTATATAATAAATATAAGTTTATTATAAATCTATTACATAAACATAATATATTATATCATGCCATATTTTATTTACTTATGACTTTATGTTACCTATTTATTAACAATTCCTTATTAATGTTGTGTTTTAGTTAATAAATGTTTTGTTCTTCATACAAGTTTTGAATTATTGTTCTTGGTCCTCTTACCTATATCATGATTTCATCATACCCATAATGATAAATATGATATAAATATAATTTATATTCTTAATATGTGTATTTATAATAATCAATAAAAATATATAAATTAGAAATTAAATACAATGTTTATGGAGACGGTAGTCCATACATATGTATGAACATTGTTTCCATTTTCTTGTCATATGAAAAGAAAGAAGAGAATTAAATGATATATATATATATATTATTCTAGTACAATTTGTATTTCATATATAACACATATGTTTACTAAACCCATCCATAATATTTTTCATATAATGCATGAATTCATCTCATCTCTCTAAGGACGCGGTAGACCACACATCCCCAAACGAAGCTTTCGTATTCCCACAATAATGGAATGTGTGATGTTATGTGTTATATAATAATTAAATAATAATTAATACATAATATATATCATATATATAATAAAAAATAGTAATTAAATAATTATTACCAACCTTAAAGTTGGTAATGGAAGAATAAACAACATTGGTTCGTGAGGTGATAGTTCGTCAAACACATTAATGATGATTGTATATCCCATTTGATGGAAGTGTGTGTGAGTGAAGGTAAAACCATTAATATAAACACATATCAATATATTTAGGATACTAATTTTATTATATAATAATGTGATAATAATAATTTAGGGGTGGATAAAAAATAAAACAAAAGTTCTTTTTGAGGGATTTTTACTCTTCTTTGGGTAACTCTTTTTGTTTTGCAGGAATGGGCTTCCTTGGATGGATTTCTGCTAGAATTGAGGCCTCTAGGATAAATTTAGGGAATATAATAGGATATTTGGATAGTTTTTGTACAATCCAAATGGTGTGATAGTTGTGGATAGGTGAGGGGTGATTTCCCTTTAACAGTCGAGGAGGAGTGGCATTCCTGTAAATATAAAAAGGTAAACACTATTAAGAGGCCCCCTTACATCATGTTCCATGAATAATAATCTATTTTAGATAAAATGGATTATATGGTCAAAATATGGAAAGATAATGTATTTTTTACATTTTTCTAGGTTATCTGTCCCCTTATGTAAAAGTTTAACCACTAAGAAAACTCATTTTTACCCTAACTGTGGTAATTAATTTCAATTATTTTCACTAATATTTTTTCTTGAAAACTAATTTTAACTTAATATAAAATATAAATAATTATGATTCAAAATATTTAAACAATTGTTTAAATTATAATCAGAAAATTATAAAAAATTAATTTAAAATTAATATTGTAGTGGGGAAGAGACAATGTGTTTTTAATGTGAAAACAATCAAAAGATTGAAATGTTTTTATATCAAATTTCAATGTTAAATTGGATAAAATTTACTAAATTAGATTAAATTATTTATAATTAAACTAAATATACATTCAAAATAAATTAAAATATAATTTAAATATATAACTAAATTACATGAAAGATAAATTTTCAATTAAAATTCAACATTTTTAACTATTTTTCAAAAAATGTACTATTTTAGAAAAATCAAGAAAATTTACCCTAAGCTAATTTTAGAATTATGAATTAAAAAATTAATTTACTTTTAACAATTTAAATTTCCAAATGTGTATAAAATTAAATTTATTATTATTCAAAAAGGAAATAAAAAGTTGTTCTTTTGAGAAAATATTATTTTTCTCAAAAAATGTATTCTTTACCAAAACTTATATAAATAATTTTAAATATGTTTTATTTATATTTAACCATTATAAATAATATTTAAAAATTATTCATTAAAATAAATATTATTACATTTAATTTCTATTTTATAACAATCTTATGTAAACAATTATAAAAATAAAATATTGTTTTACAGAAACTCAGTGTTTCATGTAATGCAAGCTATATTAATGTTTATTACAGCATAAGATTAAATTGGTGTATCATGAGATGCATGACATCAAATAAATTTAATTTATTCAAAAAAAATTCAAAAAAACTTGAGGTGTTACAGGGATAATTCTAGGTTTAGTATAGCATCCTAATGTTTTGGTAAGAAAGATATTATGTGGTTTTACTCGAAATACATATATCACTTGATACTAAAAGTGAAAATGGTTTTCAAACATTTGCATATTGGAGTAAAAACCCTGGAAAGATTTGTTTGATTATATCTTGACCATCATTCTAGTGCATGGAGAGTGTTCCATTATTGTGCACTTGGTTTGAAACTCTTGGGGATATTCTTAGGTTAATTAACATTTTCTTTATGAACCATTATAAAGGATTTGAATAAATTATGACCATGGTTGACCTTGGATAAACCTAATGTATCATATGATTAAATTAAGGTTCCATGATTTAAAAACCTAATAAATTTTTTACGATTATGTGGTTTACCTTTATGATTATTTTTTCCTACACTTTCATTTTTTATGTTAATCAGTGTATGTGACCATATGACATCATGATAATAATGAATGTGATGGTCAATGTATTAATTGACCACATGAGAAACCAATTTTTGTGGGAGAATAAATGTATAATCTTGTTTCTATAAACATGAAAATTTATTAGGCCATGAATCAAGCTTATCTTCCAAATGATCAATGTATAGAACAATATACTATTGAGACTTTACTGAGGAAATATACACCATCTTTTAGTGGGTCCTCTAATACTCTAGTAGCTGAATGCTTTATTGACACCATTGAAAAGATATTTTCTATTATTATGTGTTCTAAACATGAAATGGTAGTCTTATTAATTTATTTTTTGGAATGAGAAATGAATCGATAGAGGAACATTGTTAAGAATATGATATGAGATGAGTAAATTAACACTATGGAATAGGATGAGTTTAATGGTATATATTTTAGTAAGAACTTCCCTCATATTCTATGTATAGATATATAATAGGAATTACATGAACTTATGAAAAAGGAGGGTGAATCCATTAGTACTTATGAGGAAAATTATCTAAAATTGGAAACATATGCTTCTAGTTTAATAATTATCCATAAATGAAAAATTTAACAATTATTTAGAGGATAAAATCCAAGTCTATAAAAGGTTATATCTATAAGAGACTTTAGTAGCTATGAATAAATTTTTTGATGTGCCCTCATGTTATAAACTGAAATTTTATATTACCATCACTCCTACAAATTTTATAAGAAAAGGAAGATCGAGTCTCATGAAAACTAAAATAAATTCCATGGTAGAAATAAGTTTCATCAATTTACATACTATAAAATTAGTACAAATCATCAAGTGAATTTATTGAATAGAATTGGGAGGTGATTTAAATGTTTAAAGTTGGTTTATAAATCCTATGAATTTTTAATGGTGATGAATGGGATAGTTATTGAAATGGAATAGAAGAGTATTATAAACAATTCACTACACATGCTCCAATGATTAAAATGAAAATAGTATGATAATTTTCCCAACAAGTACATAAATATCATGGTTTATGATCATTATTAGCATTATTTACCTCTTAACATCAAATAAAAATTAAAATATCATATGACCATGACTATAAAAGTGGGTTACAAGAATTATATGTTCAAAGGTACACTTATTTTGCATTCTAAAACAAATAATGTATTATTTGATTCTAACTCTACCCACTTTTTTATATAATATATTTTTAAAGGGTATTGAATTAGAAGAAAAATTATTAGATATTGAAAAAGTAGTGAAAATTATAATGGTACGACAGTTTCATCTTAAGTCTATAGGTCCACTCTGAATAAAGTTTGTGGGAAATTACATCCAAAAAATCTTGTGATTCTTGCTTTAATTAAATTTGTTTCAATTCTATGCCTGGATTGGATATCATTATATGGGTCCCATTTCAATTTATGAGGAAGGGAAGTCACATTTCATATCCAAAATAAACCTATTCTCATTTATTAGTTTGAGGATGAATATTAACTTCAAATATAAATTACTTCTATCTTTGGGGGTCTTAATTCTTATCCATGAAGGCTATTTATCACATATGGTTGGGGAGAAACATAATATCAAAGATATTCCTATTGTTTTGAATTTTTTGATGTATTTATATAATAATTTTCTAGTATTATTCAAATTAATTAATTTTAGTTTTCAATATAACTCATTCATAGTGTTAAAACAATTTTAAATGGTCCTTATAGAATAGCCCCAATTAAGTTGTAACAATTGAATAAGAAACTCCCAGAGAATATTGATAAGGAATCTGTTCATCCAAGTGAGTTAACTTGTAGTAAACTATTTATTTTTGTTAAGAAGAAATATTTATCCATCTGAATCTACATTTATTGTTGAGAACTAAGAAATATAAATATGAAGAAAAATTATCCTCTACCCCATATTGTTGTTTTTTTATAATCTTGAGGAGATCAATATTTTTCTAAGTTTCATCATAAATATGGTTGTTATCAATTGAGGGTAAAAAATTGAATACATACCCAATAAAAACATTTATACAAGGTATGGAAAGTATTAATTTATAATTATTTCATTTGTAATTTCATGTTCCCCACCTATCTTCATGAATTTAATAAATATAGTCTTTAGATATTACATTGATCAGGTTTTAGTGGCATTTATGGATGATATTTTTATATATTAAAATATAAATAAAGAGAAATAAGAACACTTGAGTATTGTAATGAAGACCCCAATGAAGGATAACTTGTATGAAAACATTACCAAGTGTTAATTTTGCCTTTGTAAAGATTCATTATTGGTCCATATAATGAAATGTGAGGGTATTTCAGGGTATCCATGAAAGAGAAAAGATATTGAGAAATGGCATATACCAATCATGGTTATTGAGATCCATAGTTTTATTCATTTGTATGGATATTATCAATTCTTCTAGGAGAATTTATATTTCCTTAATTATCATCACACCAACTTTACTCATAAGGGAGACATGTTCTTTTGGATAAATGAATAAGATAAAAATATCAAGGAACTAAAGAAAAGGTTAATCGGTAAAATTATTATTAAAAAATTTTAGTATATAAGGGTTTATAACATATATTAATTCCTCAAATAATTGATTGAGATGCATCCTCATATAGGATAATACAGTGATAGATTACACCACACAATAATTGAAGGTTCGTGACAAATTTACCCAACTCGCGATTTGAAGTAAGCTATTGTATTATTTGCATTGAGGATATAAAAGAATTATTTTTTTGGATAAATATTTTATATTTATAATAATTATAAGATATTAAAATATATATTCACACAAAAAGAGTTTAATGTGTTACATATAAGAATGTTGGAGTATATTTACGATTATGAATTCTCAAAAAATACCACCCTTTAAAAGAAAACTCAGTGACCAATGCTTTGATCAAAAAGAATCATTCTAGCTTATTTATGATAAGGATCACAAAAGATCAAATATTTATTTATTTTTAAAGGATATATATTGAAATATAAAAGTAATGGTATAAATTTTATCTTTATAAAATAAATTATCAACCATATATCCATGTAATGGTTAAAGAGGTCCATAAAGAATATGTAGATCAAACAATGTAGGTGATAAATTTCAGTGTGTTAAACCTTTATTGTCATGGTATGATAATATTTATGAACTCTTTATTTGTATAATACATAATATATTTGAAAAGGGATTTTTTGGATGAATCTTACAATTCATCATTCTCCATGAATCCTAGAATTATGAAGATGTATAGAGATTTGAATGAGTATTTTTTGTGGGAAAACATCAAAAGGGATCATGTATAATATGTGTCTCAGTGCTTGGTATATCATAAACATAAGGATGAGAGATATGGTTATAAGGGGATGTTACAACCATTACCAATACTAGAATGGAAATTGGAAAACATCACAATGTATTTTGTCATAGGACTCCCCAAAATATCTAAAATCCAAAATGTTATTAGGGTTTCAGGTGATCACCTTATAATTTCGGTACTATTAATTTTTATCCGATAAGACTTATATATTAATTATCCATAAAAAATATAAATTAAATAAGTGTTGAAGTAAAATTTAGTTCTATATTCTGTTATATCTGATTGTGATTTGAGGTTTACCACAACGTTATATAAAATTCTTCACCAGGATCGAGATACGGAGTTAAGCTTCAGCACTACTTATCATCCTTAGATAGATAGTTGGTCTGATAGAACCATTCAAAACAAATAAAATATGTTGAGATATTTTTATCTATAATTAAATTGTGGATATAATAAACACCTTCCTATGTTATTTTTTTTCAATAATAGATTTCACACAAGAATTTAGAAGTAACTATATAAACCCTCTATATAAACAAATTTAGAAATCTACGAAGATGGAATGAAGTTGAACAAATAAATATATTGGTACTTGATAAAGATAAAGAAATAGTTGAGATATTTAGATACATTCAACAACACATATGGGAAGAAACAAAATTATATAAAATTTATGGTAAAAATAATCGGGGAGATCTAGAGTTTTAATTTTTTGAAAATGTGTTTTTGAAAATTTCTCCATGGAAAAAGGTTATATTTGAGAATAAATGAACCCTAATCAATAGGTATATTGTCCCATTATAGATTCTTAATCGATTCAGGGTAGTAGATTATCATTTGGCTCTTCCATTGAACCATTCAAAAGTTCATGATGTGTTCATAATATCTCACCGGAGAAAGTTCATACCTAGTCTTTCACATGTAATAAACATAAAGTTCACCCCACTATAGAGATATCTATCTTTTTAGTAAAAATTTGTGTGGATTATGTATTGTAAATACAATGTTCTAAAAAAAGACCACACAAGTGGTTAAAGTTTTTTGGTGACCCCAGCAATTTAAGGAAGCTACTTGGCAATCTAAAGATCTAATGAGGTAGAAGCATCCTCATTTGTTTAAATCTAAGTGAAAAAGATTTCTAGGGATAAATTATTTTTAAGGGGGCTACAATGTACCAGCATAATATTTTATAAAAAAAATCTCGATAAATTTAATATATTTGATAGCTTGCAATACATGTAATCTTGAGTCAAATTGAACAACAATTTATTATAAATTTATAAAATATCCATTAAATTGGTTGTTTTAATTGGGATAAACACGTTTAAAAAATATTCAAAAAGTTTTTAGATAATTAAAATATGTGGATAAATAAGTACACATTTTTCTACAAAGTCAACATATGTTTTAATAATATATTTTTCTAAAAATGGTTTTTATTAATTTTTAAGAGAGAATAATATAATATATTTTTTCACATTTTTAAAATTTATCAGAAAAAATTAACTTTATTTTTTAAATCGATATGTCACAATTATCATTGAGTGATTTTTTGAGAATTTTTTGAAAAGATTAATTTTCCAATTAATAGTGAAAATACTAAATTTTATTGGAAACAATATTTTCATTTAAATCATGTATAATGTTAATAAAAATTAAATGTTTTTAAAATTAAAATTAATTAAATTAAAATATTATTAAAAAAATTAATGTAATGTAAATCTATTTTATGTCACATTTTATTACAAAAACTTTTTATTCTTAAGAAGTCTTTTTCTTTCAAGAACCACTTTTCATTGCGATTACGGGTTTCATTTTAAATTATATTCTACCAAAAATATATTTATATATATATATTGAATTTGATAAAATAGATTCAATATTTTTAGTAATCATAAGTAATATTATTTAATAATTTCCATTTTTTTCTTATAATGAAACAAAATTAAAAAAAATATCACGGTTATGGTTAAAACTAGTTTATTTGGGAGTTAATCTAAAACTATAATAGTTAAAATTACATAAAATTTTATGAAGACACATTTTTTATATTTATTTATACCATTAAATTATCTCATAAAAATATGATCTATTTTTTTATATTTTTACAAGAAAGTTACTTGACATTATTTTAAAACTTTTCAAAGTGACAGGTGTCCCACTCAACTTAATTATAAATGGATGACCGCTATCTTCTTCTAACCATATTTAAAGAGAATTTTGGATTATAAAATACCTTCCCAAATGTATTCATTACATCCCTCCAAATTAATTAGAGTCCATTTTTTATCATAAAACCATACTAGGTTGGATTTAGGTATAAACCAAAAGAGGTTGTCCAAAAAACGTTATAACTCCTAACCATGCGTTTTCATTTTATTTCTTCCTATAACTCCTTAAAATATTATTAATATATGATTAAATAATAATAAAAATATATTTAATATAATTATATTTCATAATGTTAATTTAATAATCTATATTAATATCCTCTTCTAGAAAATTGGAAATCGAATCTTCGATCGTGTGTATGGTGGACTATCGCCTCACAAACTGATGCAATTCATTTTCCATCACCAAACATCATAGATGGGTAAAATGATGGATTTAATTTATATATATGATATTTATGAAATAAATATACTTATATAATAATAATATCATATCTACATTTTTACCTTACAATATGTTGGAAAATGAAAACATCACTCATGTGTGCATTGGACTATCACCTCCACGAAGCGATGTGATTCAATTTTCATTTTCAATTAAAGGTTAATTATTATTTATATTTATTTCATTACATCTATCGAAAAATGAAAACATCATTCATGCGTACGTATGACCTACCACCTCCATGAATGATGTAATTCATATTTATATCTATTACATTTTGGTATGACTCTAAGTATATTTATAATGAATATATATGATATTTATATAAATAATAATATTATGTAGAAAATTTATCCATGATCAAATTATGATTAATGAGACCGCCAAACCAAAACATGCATGAAAAACGAAGTAGTTATCACCCAAAACTATGATTTTAATATCAAAGTAGTGATAAAAGGATGATAATATTTCATAACTGAATAATAAATTGTATGATATATTTGAGAATTGTTTTATAATAAATTTATAATAAACCAATATTTATTATAAATTATGTTCCATCATTTATAATTAAATTTAAGACTTGAGGTAAGGGATTTATGTTTCAAAAATATTTTTAATCGAGATTGTTTACGCTTAAAATATCCTTAGGAAAATTATATTATTATTATCTGATAAATAAAATTAATTTTTATTATACATGATTCATTTATATATATTACATTTTTCCTCTCATTTTACTCTCATTTTCCTCTCTTATAGAATAAATAATACTGAACTAATGTTTTTAAGTAAAATAGACTCCATTTCTCTCTTTGATCAAAAATCTCTTTTCCCATGTCCATGATTTATAAAAATGTGTTCAGTAATGTTTTTTATATTATAAAATTATTTTTAAATTTTATTTTACACATTTTTTTACATTTTTCAAAAAAAATTAAAATGAATCTTATAGTTATTTTCTAAATGAGTGAATTTTTGACTTTTTACAAAAATGTGAAAGGAATGTTTTCTTTTAACTTTGTTCAACAAGAATAGAATTTCCCACCTTCATGAACACTTTATACATTGAATATTCCTTTATATGTTTACATAGTTTTTTCAAAGGAAATTATTTCAATAATATTTTTAAAAATTTTATATTTTGAAAAATTCATTTCATAATTGAAAGGTAATTTTCCTAACGAATATTTTTAATGATATTTTTAGGTATTTATAATTATCAGTGAAAAAAATCAATTTCATATGTTTTACTAGGGTTATAATCCCATGTTACTATCCTTAATCATTATTTATATGGTTTATGACTTTGATGATGATATATTTATGAAGACCATTTATTTTCCATGGTTTATGCTATAATGTATTAAGGACATGTTTATGCAAACTATTTTCTTTTCCTGGGTTATGATATGATTTATGATTAAAATTTAATGATCTTATAGCTCACATACATGTTGTTTTTATTATGTTATATGTGGTACTATAATTATATATCCCTCCAATTCATTGGGTAAATCTTTATATAGAATGAGATAATTATAGGATGGAATTCTACGTTCTTGATCCAGTATGGGAAAAAAGTCAATGTGGTTGATCTACTATGGGATTTAGCTAGTGATGTCTATACTGTTACAATATGGGAAGTGTAACGCCCCAGCCCTAGTTACTCAGAGTTGGTGCATTATTACATAACATCGGCATGATCATATGGAAATCATGTCTCGAAAGACAAATCAGTTTAGTATTATTGGAAACAAGATTTATACATAAGTTAAACTTTACAACTTGAAAACAAATAAAAAACTAATTTATTCCATTAGAAACATCCAATCCTCCGAGATTATGCTTGCAAGTCACTCATAACTAACTGCTTCATATCCTAGGAAAATGAAACATTAGAAAGGGGTGATCTCAAAATCTCCGTGCATCAGTAGGTCTCATGAGACAACTAGACATGGAATTAGATGATGTCATTCCCAATTTGATATATGGTTTTGGCCGAGGCCTAAATCATTTCTAGACGTCTTGGCCGAAGCCTTGACAAAATGTTTCAGAAAGTCTGGCATTATACTTTCCCTCATTATGAAAATAATATTCATGTTTCAAGTGGTTATTTGACTATTAGAATACCCATGATTATGTTTTATTATGGAATTATTTACTCAGCTCATATTCCTGCCATAAAACTGTTCATGATTATTATTTGTCTAGTAGAATACCCATGATTATGTTTATCTCCTCACAGGAGATGTAGATCAATGGTGGTTATTGATTCAAAATACAAAGGAAGGTGAATAAGTATCAAACATGGAATGGAGGGAGTTTAAATATATTTTCTTATAAAAATAATTTACTCGAGACCATCGAGCGGATATGGAAGGACAATTTCTGAGTCTGAGCCAAAAAGAGGATAAGAATGTCGCAAAGTATGAAGATAAATTTACAAGGTTAGAAAGGCATGCTAGTGATTATATACGTAACCCAAGAAGTAAGATTGACCATTTCATTGATGGGTTAAAACCATTTCTTCATCGAGAATTTGTATCATAATCCTTCTCATCATACAAATATATTGTCTCACGTGCTATCAAGACAAAAAAGGAATTCTCTATGTCTTACGACATTAAAGTAAAGAAAGAGAAGAAGAGATCTACTGAACACTCTGGGAAAAAAAATAAGGAAACATGGTGCTCCATAAGGATTTGCAGTCCCATTGAATTTTTGTGTTTGTTGCCCCATGAAGAGGTCAAAAATTGATCATCCACATTGTGGATCGGGTGATCCATACGAATAATTTTATTATTCATAACCTTTGTGAGTTATCCCAGTGTGGTAATAAGATGATCAGCACTAGTTTCATCACAAAACCCACTATAATTATCTTGAGTATGAGGGAAATCCCTACATGGATTACGTGCGTTGATACAGTTTCCATTCCTTCCACTAGGAGCCATTTCTAAACAATGTCATACACTAGATTAGTTTGTGAATCGCAATACATAATTCCAAACTTGTAAAATAGGTAACATAAATTGAATAGTTCGTGGATATAATCCACAATCATAAAAAAATTTCTTTGAGGACGTATATACTCATAAACCCTTCATAATAGTTTGTAATGAAAATAAGAATTGTCCTAATCATATCCCCTAGGAGTGTCGTAACCAAGAGTGCAGCAAGGCCCGTTGTTGTCCACCAGTTCTCATTCGATTATAGCTCAATGCGGTATTTTTGGGGTTTACCCCTAGGTACATCTATGTCAGATCCAGCTCTACATTCTCGTATCCATACATGGATTTATTTCTTAGAAAACATGTAAAATCTCTATATTACCAAAATTCTAGGAAGTTATTCTATACTAATCCTCAAAGTCTATCTTATGATAATGTGCTCTAATCAGAGTTTATCTAAATCTAGTTTCAAAGGTTTGTACTAAAGTTCCTATGATACCAATTGTAATTCCCTGACCCCAGTTACCTAGAGTAGGTGCATTATTACATAACATTTTCATGATCACTAGGAAATCATTTCCCAAAATAACGATCAGATTATTATTATTTGAAACAATATTCATACATAAGTTTAACTTTACAACTGGAAAATAAATACACCACTAATTTATTCCATTAGAAACATCCAAGCCTCCTAGATTATTCCTGCAAGTCACTAATAAATAAATCTTTAATATCCTAGGAAAAGGAAACATAAGAAAGGGGTGATCTTAAATGCTCATTAATGGTAATCAATACAGTGGAAGATAACAAAACTTTTAAGCATGGTGAATAATTAAAAACACATACCTTTACAAATAATAAACATGAACACTTTTATGGCAGGAATATGAGCTAATTAAATAATTCCCTAATAAAACATAATCATGGGTATTCTGCTAGTCATATAACCACATTAACAATTAATATTATTTTCATAAGGAGGGAAAGTATAATGTCATACATTCTGAAACATTTTGTTAAGGATTTGGCCAAGACATCTAAAAATGATTTAGGCCTTGGCCAAAACCATATATCAAATTGGGAAAGGCCTCATCGAATTCCACGTCTAGTTGTCTCATGAGACCTACCAATGCACCGAGGAGATATATCAGGCTCCACCCGTCACATACTAAGTCCAATACATTCCTCATATGAAAGGCATGAAATATAACAAAAACATTCCTATTAAAACTAGCATATGAAATGTCAATGCATTAATCATAAACCATTAATGGTATTAAAATAACACATCCACAGTCAAGCATAATACAGTATGGAAGATTTTTATAATAATAGATCAACTTCAAACCAGTTTAAAATCCGTCAAAAGATGTTGACATATATAAAAGGAAAATTATTTAATTGGAATAAATATTTCTATTTTGAAATCATTTAAAAGTCATGTAATTATAAAAGAAAACATTTATTTTAAAAATATTTTTATAAGCTTGTAATGGAAGCTTCGATGATGTTATAATAGCTGAAAATAACTGCATCTTCTGTATAAGTTAAAAACATTCTTACCTTAATTTTGTCAAAAATGTCGTAAAGTACCTTGTTTGGAAAACGACGGAAAGATTCCTTCAAAAACATATAATGTCAAATGAGGTTATAAATAACTTTAACCCAGACTCTTGTAAATAGTAAAAATGTTTTGAAATACATTTTAAGAAACATGGATGTGGATGATAAAGAGGTCCCAGTAGATACTTACATAAAAACAACCTCGGATGATAAATAGATTGTGAAATTAACCCTTACCTTTTACTTTTCCATGGTCAAGGGTAGATTAACCTCCTGTATAATGGTAAAATAACTATTATTAAATTATAAAATAATCATATAAATTAATATGATATCATTTACGAACTTATAATATTTCTTTTTTAATGATATTTTAGTAGTATCATTGTTTCGAGTGTTAATTGATTCGTTTTCCCTTATATTATTTGTAACATAAGTAATGTTTGTTATGGATAGGATGTATATTATTCATATTCATAATGATATTATGTCTTTAAACATTATTTTTAATCATAAAATGAAAATTCGTCTTGAATGGATACGATGGAGAATGAATCTCATCATATTCGTGGAGATGGTAATCCGTACGTACGCACGAGTGACAATATCATTCTTTTGATATTAAAATCATATATAATTGGATGGTATATCATTTAAATAGAATCATTATCATGTTATATTTATTATTTACATCATTTATACTCATTATTATACCCATCCAAATGATTAAGTATTTGAATAACAAACCACACCACAACGTGGCGACGATAATCCGTACATACGCACGTATGGTGACTTTTTCATTTATATGATGGATATAATAATGAATACGGGTTGTACCATTTTTATAATGACATAAAAGTATATAGAAGATATTGGAGTTATTATTTTAGAATGGAAACAACAAAGAAAAAGGGAGTGGAAGAAGAAATGAACTTGAAAGAGGTGATAAAAAACATTTATTTTGAAAATGTTCTTATAAGATTTTAAGGGAAGCATCAATGCTGTTAAAACAGTGGAGAATAACAGCACCCACCGTATAAGTTAAAAAACATTATTACCTTAATTTTGTAAAAACTGTCGTAGAGTAACTTGTTTGGAAAACGAAGGAAAGATTCCTTCAAAAACATATAAGGTCCAATGAGGGTATAAATGAATTTAACCCATTAACTATTAAATAGTAAAAATGTTTTGAAATACATTTTAAGTATCATGGATGTAGATGATAAAGATGTCCCGGTAGATACTTATGTAAAAACAACCTCGGATGATAAAGAGATTGTGAAATTAACCCTTACCTTGTACGTTTCCATGGTCGATGGTAGGTTAACCTTCTATATAATTATGAAGTAATTATTATTAAATTTTAAAATAACCATATACATTAATATGATATCATATATGATCTTCTAATATTGATATGTTAATGATATTTCAGTAGTATCATCGTTTCGAGTGTTAATTGATTCATTTTTCTTTATAAGCTTTGTTACGTAAGTAATGTTTTTTATGGATAGGATGTATCATATTCATATTCAGAATGATATGAAGTATTTAAACATTATTTTTAATCATCAAATTAAAATTAGTCTTGAATGGATACGATGGGGAATGAATCTCATCGCGTTCAGGGAGACAGTAATCTTTATGTATGCACGAGCGATAATATCATTCTTTTGATATTAAAATCATATATAATTGGATTTTATATCATATAAAAAATCATTATCATGTTATAATTGTTATTTATATCATTTATACTCATTATTATACCCATCCAAATGATGAATTATTTGAATAACAAACTACACCACGACGTGGAGACGGTAATCCGTACGTACGCACGTATGGTGACTTTTTCATTTATAGGATAGATAAAATAATGAATATGGTTGAATCATTTTTTAATAACATAAAATTATATATTTTATAGTGGAATTATTATTTTATAATGGAAACAATAATGAAAGAGGAAGTGGGACAGGAAAAGAACTTGAAAGTTGTGATGACATATTTACCTCTTCTTCGGGTTCTTCCTTTTGATTTGATCAAAAGGTATCAATTTGTTGAATTTCTGACTAATGTAAGGCCTCTATGATGAAGGGAGGATAGTTGGGAGGATATTTGGGCCGGGGTTGGCCGAGAAAAATGGCCTTGAATGTGTGAATTTGAGAGAAGGGGGACTTTCCTTTTTTTAGAGAGGTAAGGGGCACCTTAGGAAAAGATTGAAATATTATTTTATAATAAAATCATTTTTAGTTTCTAACGGCTCAAACATAAATTATTTAAAGGATAAGGTGGGTATGGGTCGAAAAACACTCAACCAATAGGTTTTATATAGGTTTGGGTCACTATATTAACCTTATCTTTTAGATTTAACTCTTAGTTAAATAGTTTGACATTTACCATGTCTCTTTGTATTTTAATATTTTATGGTTGATAAACTTACGATAAAAATTCCAGAGAACCCCAAGTGGTTCATTAATGACATATGTAACAGTATTTAAGCCCTTTGGCTGAACCTTATATTTTTAGGAATATAAAAACAATTAATAATATAATATTTGTTTTATAAACTCTTTTATGTCAATTTGACACTATTTTGTTTTCTTTGATAAATTCATAACAGCCTTATTACTACAAAAAAAATTCATTTAATCAACCATAACCTGTAATATTAACATATAAAATTAGTTTAATTCATAAAAAGTTTCAAATTTTATTTATTTGGGTATTTATAATATCAATTATTTTTATATTTCATTAATAAGGTAATTACTGCATCATCACTGTGTCATAAATAAATTTAATTATTTAATGTCTAAAAATTATAAATAAAATACCATTATATAAGAAATAATTTTATATTTCGAATGGATATTTATAATCAAATTTATCTTATGTGTAACCCTATATTTAAAATGGTTTAGCTATTAAACATTGAATTTAACACTTTTAACTCTTCTATGAATTAAATAATAATAAATGTCCTAATCTAATCCAAGTGGACCTAAAGGATCATATTTTATTACTAAGGTTTTTTATGGTCGAATTATACTTTTCCAATATAATTAAAACATGTTTTAGGGTAATAATAATATAATTTTTACCTTTAATTACCCTATTTACTTTTAAACGTGGTAAATAAAAGTCAAAAGTTACTATTTACCAAAAATTGTTTTTGTCTTATTAAAACACATTTTACTTACTAATATCAACCGTATCTCGCGAATTTTTAAAATTAAATTCACAAAAGTGGTAAAATTATGTTTTATGAAAATTTGCAAATGCTCTTAGGAGGTGGGTGAAAGACGGTAAAAAGTTCAATAAAATTTTTATATATCTAAACTTATTATAAAACTCCTCCAATGAATTACATTGAACATTAATAATTATTATGTATATATTTTGACCTAAAATAAATTTAAACTAAATAAACAATTATTTTAAAAAAAGGTTGGTTTTAAACAATAACTCAGTGTTTTTCACTATTCATCAAAAATTGAAAGTTTTCAAAAAAATACCAAAAATTCACCCTAAGCTAATTTTGAGATTCCGAATCCAAAAATGAAGTCCATTTTGAATGATAAAATTTATAAAAAGAAAAAAGTGGGTATTATTATTTATAACGGCTAGTTTGATTGGTTGTGGTGTGTTTGAACTTGATGTTGCGTAAAACACAAGATACTGTATAATTCAAAGGGAAACGTACCATGGATGCTTGGGGTGTTACATTCTCCCATCCTTAAAATAATTTCATCCTTGAAATTTCTAGAATATTACCGAATAAAAAGATTCGGGTGGTTCTCCATCATAAGTTCCTCGGGTTCCCACGTTACCTCTTCCATCTTATGGTTTCACCATAGAACTTTTACCATACAAGTCTTTCAGTTTCTCAACACTTGTTCTCTTGTAAAAGAATCTTGATAGGATCTTGGAAATAAGATATATTGGGTTCCAGTTCTAATTCCTCATAGGTGAGAACATGTGTTGGGTCAGGCGTGTATTTTCTCAATAGTGATACATGGAACACATCATGAAATTATGAGAGACTTGGTGGAATTTCCAAATGGTAAGCTACCTTCCCAATTCATTCTAGAATTTTGAAAGGTTTGATTTACCTAGGATTCAATCTACCCTTCTTACCAAATCTTATAATTATCTTCCATGGAGATACCTTCAAGAAAACATGATCTCCTAACTGAAATTCCAAATACTTCCTTCGGTTATCAACATAGCTCTTATACCTAAATTGAGCTAATTTGATGTGGGTTTGAATTACCTTCACCTTTTCTATCATTTCCACAACATGTTCTAGGCCTACGAGTTTTCTTTCACAAACATCATCCCAACAGGTTGGTGTGCGACATCACTTTATGTATAATGATTTATATAGTGCCATCTGAATACTTGAATGGAATCTATTGTTATCTAAACAATTATACCATAGTTAAATATAGATCCCACATACCTTTAATGTCAAGTGAGAAAAATCTCAACATGTCTTCTAAGGTTTGAATAGACCATTCTGATTGTCCATCGGTTTGAGGGTGGTAGGCAGTGCTCAAACGAAGTTCAGTATCCAGGGCCTTCTGAATACTTTTCCAGAATCTTGATGTAAAATGGGGATCATGATCAGAAACAATCGATATGGGTAATCCATGAAGTCTTACAACTTCATTAATATACAATCTTTCTAAACGTTCATGTGGTAAATCTTCTCTTATAGCATGAAAATGTGATGACTTGGTAAGATGATCAACAATAAACCATATTGCATCATTCATTCTAGGAGTCTTTGGTAGTCCAATGAAAAAGTCCATCGTAATATTATCCCATTTCCACTCAGGTATGGGAAGAGGTTGCATGACTCTTACTGGTCGTTTCCTTCCATCATTCACTTGTTGACAGACCATACATCTTGACACAAAATCAGCAATCTCCTTCTTCATGTTGTCCCACCAAAAAAGTTCCTTCAAATCTCTATACCTCTTAGTACTAATAGGGTGTATAGAGAAATTGGAGAAACGAGCATCATCTAATAATTCTCTTTTCAGATCAGGTATATCAGGAACACAAAGTCACTTCCCAAATTTCAAAATCTCATCTTCATATATGAAGTTGATCAATCTCCCATCATTCACAGCTTTAATTTTATTTAGAAACTCCTCATCGTTAGCCTGAGACCATTTTAACTTTACTAGTAAAGATGGTTTCGAAAACATTTGAAAAAGTATTAATGTTTCACCTTCCATGATTCTTCCCATATCAATTTTCACTAGATCCATGAAAATAGGATCCGTTTCAACTCTCATCTTGTTCAAAACTCCATGATACTTTCTTCTAAAAGCATCTTCCACCTTATTTTCCTTCCCTAGGTGGTAGTGTATAGTGAAATCATAATCCTTGAGTATTTCAATCCATCTCCTTTCCCTCAGGTTGAGTTCTTTCTGTGAGAAAATATAATTCAAACTCTTGTGATTAGTATATATCTCACATTTTTCACTATAGAGATAATGTCTCCATATCTTCAAATCAAATATTACTACTACTAACTCACTATCATGAGTAGGATATTATTTCTCATGAATTTTTATCCATCATGATGCATAGAAAATAACCCAATCATTCTACATAAGGACATGGCCAAGTCCTTTCTTTGATGAATCACTACAAATAACAAACCCATCATTCTCCGATCGTAGAGTCAAGATAAGATCATTTACTAATATTCTATTCAATTACTGAAAACATTCTTCACACTCTTTTTTCCAAAAAAAAATTAACCCTTTTACATGTGAGATTGTTTAATGGGTTGTCCAATCAGGAAAAATTCTGGATGAAACGCTGATAATAACTTGCTAAACCAATAAAACTGCATACCTCAATTATACTTGTCGGTGTTGTCCATTCTTGGAATGATCTTGTCTTATAAGTATCAACGGAGATTCCATCCATAGCGACAATATGGCCAAGAAAAGAAATCTCCTGAAGCCATAATTTACACTTTCAAAAATTCCCATATAATTCATTTCTTCTGATGTTTTTCAGAATAGTGCGCAAGATATTTTCATAATCTTCATAGATTTTGGATTATACCACGATATCATCAATAAATACCACTACAAAGTCATTACGATATTCCTTGAAAACTCTGTTCATTAGATCTATGAAAATAGAGGGTGGATTTGTCTTCCCAAAAGGAATTTCTGTAAACATATAATTCTCGTACCTAGTTCGAAATGTTGTTTTTAGAATTCCTTCCTTCTTCACACACAACTTATGATATACAGATCGAAGGTCAATCCTTAAAAATATTGAGCTCCATGAATTTGGTCGAATAAATCATCAATAAGAGGTAGGGGATACATGTTCTTTATCGTTATAGCATTGATCTCCCTAGAGTAAATGCACAACCTCATAGATCCTTCTTTTTTCTTAACAAAAAGGATAGAGGATCCCCATGGAGAAACCCTAGGGTGAATAAACACCTTATTACTCAATTCCTCTAGTTGTTTCATTAGTTACAATAATTCCATGATGGTCATTCTATAAGGGGTCTTCGATATGGTCCTTGAACCCAGAATTAAATCAATGGAAAACTCAATTTCTCATTCTGGAGGATTTCAGGTAAATATTCTAAAAACACCTCCACATATTCTTGCACAATAGGTACATCCTCTATTTGAACATTATTTTCCTCACCCACAGTTATTTCATTTTCTTCCTCCCAAATAATTGAATTTAGTTGAGCTACTGGGGGTGGATCTAGATAAAAATCGTGTGGTGACATTTTGTCTCTAAAGATAAGGTACTCATTGTCATCATCGAGAATTGTATCCTCCTTCTTCTTACAATATATTTTTGCATCATAGACTGAAATCCAATCCATACCAAGGATTATATCAAATTCAATCATGGTTATGATGATGATATCAGCAGATAAAGAACATTTATATGCCCTAATGGGAACTGATTCACAAAACTTTGTTGCAATGATACTTCCCTTAGGTGTTTTGACTGACAACTCCCTTGTAATGTCAAATTAAAAATATCTAATTTTCATAGAAAATTGTAAAGATATGAAACATTGTGATGATCTAGAATCAAATAAATCATCGACGAAACTTGAGGAAACCATTAAATTACCTTCCACCACATCTTTAGAAGCTTCAATCTCAGCAGTAGTGATCGCATAAGCTTGTCCTTGATCCCTTGGCCTTTTCTGAGGCATGTTTCTTTGACGCTTAGGAAATTCATTTTCATAATTTCCCATCTCCCTGCAATTGTAGCATTGAACATTGTATGAATCTTTCTTTCCATTACAATCACCAGCAAGATGGAATTTCTGTCCATATTTGTAGCATACTTCTTTTCCTTTTAGATAGGCATCAGGGTGCTTTCTTCCACAATTATCACAGGGTGGAAATTAAACTCTTCCCTACTTCCATGTTTCCTTATTTTCTTTCCCAGTGTTTTTAGTAGATCTCTTCGTCTCTTTCTTTGCTTTAAAGTCGTAAGACATAGAGAATTCCTTTTCTTTCTTGATAACACATGAGACAATATCTTTGTATGATGAGAAGGATTGTGATACTAATGATCTATGAATAAATGGGTTTAACCCATCAAATAAACGGTCAATATTACTTCTTTGGTTACATATATAATCTGTATCATGTCTTGCTAACCTTGAAAAGTAAGCTTCAGACTTTGCGACATTCACATCCTCTTTTTTCCTCAGACTCAGAAATTGTCTTTCCATATCCGTTCAATGGTCTGGAGGAAAGTATTTTTCTATGAAAATATCTTTAAACTTCCTCCATTCCATTTTTGATACTTTTTCATCTACCTTTGTGTTTTAAATCAATGACCACCATTGATCTGCATCTCCTGTGAGGCGATAAACCACCATGAAAAAAATTTCCCTATTACTACTCCCCAATGAATGAAATATTTTTATAAGGAACTTATCCATTGTTTGTCTACAAATGGATTTGTAGTCCCATTGAATTTTTGTGTTTCTTGCCTCATGAAGCGGTCTAACATTGATCCTCCACATTGTGGATCAGGGTGCTCCATATGGATAAGGTTATTATTCATAACCTGTGTGAGTTTTCCCAGTATGGTGATAAGATGACTAGCACCAGTTGCATCACCAACTCCACTATAATTGTATTTAGTATGAGGGAAATCCCTACATGGATTATGCGCATTGATATAGTTTCCATTCCTTCCACTAGGCGCCATTTTTGAACAATAGAATACACTAGATTATTTTATGAATTGCAATACATTATTCCAAACATGAAAAACAGGTAACATATATTGAACCGTTTATGGATTTAATCCATAATCATAAAAAAATTCTTTGAGGAATTATATACTCATAAAAACTTCATAATGGTTTGTAAAGAAAATAATAATTGTCTTAAGAATATCCCCTGGGAGTTTCATAACCAAGAGTGGAGCAAGGCCAGTTGTTGTGCACCAGTTCTCGTTCGAGTCTAGCTCAAAGTGGTGTTTTCAGGTTTTAGCCCTACGTACATTTGTGCTAGAGCCTCCTCTACCTAATTGTATCTATAGAGAGATATATTTATTGGAAAACATGTAAAATCTCTACATTAATAAAATTCTAGGAAGTTATTCTATACTAATTCTCAAAGTCTATCATAGGATAATGTGCTCTAATCAGAGTTTATCTAAATCTAGTTTCGAAGGTATTTAATAAACTTCCTATGATACCAACTGTAATGCCCTGACCCCATTTACCCAGAGTCAGTGCATTATTACATAACATTTTCATGATCACAAGGATATCATGTCCTGAAATACCGATCAGTTTAGTATTATTGGAAACAAGATTCATACATAAGTTTAACTTTACAACTTGAAAAAAATACAACACTAATTTATTCCATTAGAAACATCCAAGTCTCCTAGATTATGCCTAAAAGTCACTCATAAATAACTCCTTCATATCCCGAGAAAATAAAACACAAGAATGGGGTGAGCTCAAATGCTCATTAAGGGTAATCAATACAGAGGAAGATAACATAAATATTAATCATGGTGAATAATTGAAAACACATACCTTTACAAATAGTAAACATGAACACTTTTATGGAAAGAATATAAGTTGAGTAAATAATTCAATAATAAAACAAAATCATGGGTATTCTACTAGTCAAATAACCACATGAACTATGAATATCATTTTCACAATGAGGGAAAGTATAATGCTGGACATTCTAAAACATTTTGTCAGGGCTTCAGCCAAGATGTCTAAAAATGATTTAGGCCTCGGCCAAAACCATATATCAAATTGGGAAAGGCCTCATCCAATTCCATGTTTAGTTGTCTCATAAGACCTACCGATGCACCAAGGAGCTATAGAGGGATCCACCCATCACTTACTAAGTCCAATACATTCCTCATATGAAAGGATTGAAATAAAACAAAAACATTCTTATTAAAACTAGTATATGAAATTTCAACACATAAACCATAAAACATGAATGGTACTAAAACAACACATCCAGAGCCAAACATAATACAGTATGGATGATTTGTATCATAATAGATCAACTTTAGACCAGTTTAAAATCCATGAAAGGATACTGACATAGATGAAAGGAAAATTATTTAATAGGAATATATATTTCTATTTTGGAATCAATTAAAAGTCATGAAATTTTAAAAGAAAACATTTATTTTGAAAGTATTCTTATAATCTTTTAATGGAAGCTTTGATGATGTTATAATAGCGGAGAATAACCACATCTGTTGTATAAGTTAAAAAACATTCTTACCTTAATTTTGTCAAAAAGGTCGTAAAGTACCCTGTTTGGAAAACAACGGAAAGATTCCTTCCAAAACATATAAGGTCAAATGAGGGTATAAATTACTTTAACCCACTATCTAGTAAATATTAAAAATGTTTTGAAATACATTTTAAGAAACATGGATGTGTATGATAAAGAGCTCCCAGTAGATACTTAGGTAAAAACAACCTCGGATGATAAATAGATTGTGAAATTAACCCTTAACATGTACTTTTCCTTGGTCAAGGGTTGGTTAACCTCTGTTATAATGGGGAACTAACTAATATTAAATTATAAAATAATCATATATATTAATATGATATCATATGTGAACTTCTAATATTTCTTCTTTAATGATATTTCAGTAGTATCATTGTTTTGAGTGTTAATTGATTCGTTTTCCTTTATATTCTTTGTTATGTAAGTAATGTTTGTTATGCATAGGATGTATATTATTCATATTCATAATTTTATTATGTCTTTAAACATTATTTTTAATCATCAAATGAAAATTAGTCTTGAATGGATACGATGGGGAATGAATATCATCATGTTCGTGGAGACGGTAATCCGTACGTACGCACGAGCGATAATATCATTCTTTTGATTTTAAAATCATATATAATTGGATGGTATATCATATAAACATAATAATTATAATGTTATATTTATTATTTACATCATTTATTCTCATTATTATACCCATCCAAATGATGAAGTATTTGAATAACAAACCACACCAGGATGTCGAGACAGTAATCCGTATGTACGCACGTATGGTGACTTTTTCATTTATAGGATGGATAGAATAATGAATATGGTTATAACATTTTTATAATAACATATCAGTATATATAAGATACTGGGGTTATTATTTTAGAATGGAAACAATAAAGAAAGAGGGAGTGGAAGAAGAAAAGAACCTGAAAGAGGTGATGAAATATTTACCTCTTCTTCGGGTTCTTCCTTATGATTTTATCAGAAGGGCTCCTTAGGTGGGCTTACTGACTAAAGTAAGGCCTATAAGATGAAGTTATCATATTTGGGAGGATATTTGGGAAGTGGTTGGATGAGCCAAATGGATTTGAAGGTGTTAATTTGAGATAAGGGGAAGTTCCTTTTTATAAGAGGGGTTAGGGGAACCTTAGGAAAAGATTGAAATATTATTTTATAATAAAATCATTTTTAGTTTGTAATGGCATAAAAATTAATTATTTAAATTCTAAGGTGGGTATGGGTCTAAAACTACTCAAATAGTATGTTTTTGATAGGTTTAGGTCACTATATTAACCTTGTCTTTTAAATTTAACTCTTAGTTAAATTGTTTGACATTTACCATGTCTCTTTGTATTTTTATATTAAATGTTTAATAAACATACTATAAACTTCCAAGAGAACCAGAAGTGGTTGATTAATGGAATATATAATAGTATTTAATCACTTTTTCCAAACCATAGATTTTTAGGAATAGAATACCAATTAATAATGTAATATTTGTTTTAAAAAACTCTTTTATGTCATTTTTATAACTATTTGGTATTTTTTTCTCTAAATTAATAACAGCATTATTACTACAAAAAAATTCATTTAATCAACCCAAAAATGTCATATAAACCTATAAAATTATTTTAATTCATAAAAAGTCTCAAATTACATATATTTGGGTATTTATACTATCAATTATTTTAATATTTCATTAATAAGGTCATTATTGCATCATCAATGTGTCAAAAATAAATTAAATTATTTAATGTCTAAAAATTATAAATAAAATAAAATTATGTATGAAATATTTTATCTTTTTAATTAATATTTATAATCTAATTTAACTTATGTGTAACCCTATATCAAAAATGATTTAGTTATTATACATTGAATTTAACACTTTTAACTCTTCTTTGAATTAAATAATAATAAATGTCCTAATCTAATCCAAGTGGACCTAAATGATCATATTTTATTCATGAGGTTGTTTTTTTTTTTAATCAAACTTATACAATAGAATTAGGACATGTGTTAGGGTAATAATAATATCATTTTTACCTTTAATTACCCTATTTACTTTTAACCATGGTAAATAAAAGTAAAAATTTAATATTCACAAAAAATTATTTCTATCTTATTGAACCACATTTTACTTACTGATATCAATCGTGTCTCTCCAATTTTTGAAATTCAATTCACAGAAGCGATAAAATTATGGTTTATACAAATTTGAAAATGCTCCTAAGAGGTGGGTAAAAGACGGTAAAAAGTTCAATAAAATTTTTATATATCTAAACTTGTTATAAAATGAATCCAATGAATTACCTTGAACTTGTATATGTATTATATATCTATTTTGAACTAAAATAAATTTAAATAAAATACATAATTATTTAAATAAAAATTCAGTTTTAAACAATAACTTAGTGTTTTTCACTATTCATCAAAAATTGAATGTTTTCAGAAAATTACCAAAAATTCACCCTAAGCTAATTTCGATATTCTGAATCCAAAAAGGACGTCCATTTTGAAAGATAAAATTTATGAAAATTAAAAAGGTTATTATTACTATTTATAACAGCAAGTTTGATTGGTTGTGGTTTGTTTGAACTCGAAGTTGCGTACAACACAAGCTACTATATTATTCAAAGGTAAACATATCGTGGAAGCTTGGGGTGTTACAAGAAGTATGGATTAATTCTTCATCCTTTATGATTTTATGGTCTCAGTAGTTAAACATTACATATTAATTTATTTATATACCTATGTTGGTGCCAACCTTCCATGAAAATAACTTATGGTTCATGATTGATTTAGGTTGATTTCTTACACTTATGATTACTTTCAACTAAGAAGATAATGTTTTGTTCCATGACTCATGATTATAATCCAAGATAGATTGGTATGAACTTTTTACACAAAATTCATGGTCTCATACACTTATGATTATCTTATTCTTTCATATGGCCATCAATTAATATCTCACATGTTTAACCTTACATACCATATGACCTCACCCTTTCATATGATTCTTTTCCCTAAGTTATGATGAATGGTTTATGTAGGGTATGGATATGAAGATTTCTAAATAAGAATATCCTTTTGGGAGATGTTGAAGATCATTCACAAACTAAGAAGATCTTTTGTCATGTCTACAAAGACAATAATCCTCTACCATCCTTATGTGAATATTTGTTTTATTAATTGAATATTTATCTAAAGATATGTTATATTTATGTATGATAATTTTGGGTCATTATAGATTAAAAAAAATAATCCTAAACATAAATGATGAATAGAAGGATAAAATGGTATATACCACACACACACCATTTGTAAAAATGTAAGTTAACATATTTTATGAAAATTATAAACATTAAATGAGTAACATTATAATCCACTAGAAGTGATTAGTGAGAGAAACTATTTAGTTATAATTTAACACTTTACTCACTAATCATAAGAATTATATTATTAATATCATCCCTATGGGTAAAACTATTTATAAGTAAATTAAAAAACTTATAGACTGTCACCATTACAAAAACTGAATCAAATATTCCTTCAAAATTTGTTTTAACTTTAACCGTTTGTTCGAATAACATACCTGATACTTTTGAAACCAAAATCCCAACACACAACTATATACAATGATTGATCAAGTAGCCTTATTCTTCTCCATAATGCTTTACTATATATCTTACAGTTTCAATAATTTACCATTATGATTGTTTAACCAATGTTCATGTTAATATTATGACACTCCACTAATAATTTCCAACGCAATAAATAGCCTAAACACATCCAAAATATCATACATAATTAATCATTCAGGGATTTCATTTATCTAGATTCTATGAATCTCTCTGTCTCTATCAACATTCCATTTTGAAAATGATCTTAAGTTCAATTAATAAATATAAAAGTACCACTAATGCAAAATACCACCCTAGGTTTTCCTAAACAAATTATTTTTTCATTATATATGCTAGGTTTCTTCTACCACTATAATTTTAAAGTACCAAAACTCTATATTACAGAAAACTCCCAAAAAAGTTATATTTTTTAAAATATGAATAATCCATAAATGAAACATCACATTGTTAAAAATATTAATTGAAATTTTACATTCATTGTATAACATTATTTTCCCTTACTTATTTTTTATTTCCTTTAACAAACACATATATTGTGTAAAATTCTTACCAACATCCACTACTACCACATACTAAAATTTTATGGTTGATAGTAAGATTACGTGTTATAGTCTGGATATCTGGCTAACCTTTGTTCCTCTATAAATGAGCTCATATCCTTTGTCTCTTACTTTACTACCCACATATCCTCAATAGTATTTGTCAATATTTCCTTAAAATGAATAATATTTTCTAAAACATATCAATAAATGTATGATTCTTTTTAGATATATGATTATCCACTACATAGATTCCTAATGTTCCTTCCCATTATTTTTAATCAACCCACTAACAACTACCACTGAAAAGAAAATTCTAGACCCAGTACAATCTATGGAAAATATTTTCATCTTACCACCATTGTATATGGAACCCTTGCCATATACTTTTCCTTATCATATAATATGATCACTTTCTATTTAGATATATTTAAGTAAATATTTAATGATGTTGAAATAGGTTTTAATCTAGAAATTTTTGACCTTTCAAAACCCCCTTCTATATTGCCATTTCAAAACAACATCATAATTTTCATCTTATACTCTCTATTGATCATAATCCACAAAACTATTTTATCTTAGAAACTGTTGAAAAATATCATTTCATTAATATTTTTTATTCCATATTTAGACTATATAAGAGAATTTAATCCAAATATAAAAGAATTATGACGAAAACATAATCCAAATACTTGAAATAAAATAAATGATCTAGATTTAATGATTTGAAATATTTATCTTTCATAAAATTATAAAAAATATTCTTTATTATGTGGGTATCTTTTTTGTCCAATAAATACTACATTTGATCATATACACTGAATTCACCTTTCTAGTTTCCTTTAAACTAATATATTTCTCTAATTAAATGTCTTCCTCATAATCACTATATTAGAATGTTGTACTCTTATATAATTTCGTCTAATATATAACCTATAATGCTAGAATAAAAATAATAGTTTATATTATTATATGTTTCACCAATAAAGATAATATTTTATTAAAAATTCCAGTCCCTTTATTAAATAATTTTATAAACATCCTTTACTTATATTATTTTCAACCATCTACTTATTCATTTAACGAGGAGAACCTTTTTTTTGAATTGATCGCTTCCCTAGTGGTAAATATGTCAACATTCCTATTTTATTCACAGATAAAAAATGCATAATTTCTTCTATTATTGAAAACAATAGTTTAGGCCTCTCAAAATTCCCACAACTTATAGGATTTTGGGTTCACTATCATCCTTCATATGAAAGTAGTGCATGTTTTATTTATACATATACATGATTCTTCTAACCCATGTATATCTCATTAACTAAATCATCAATAGTATTTGAAATTTCCAAAACATTTATCCTTATATATGCCACTAAAACTAACCCCTTAGGATATTTGAGAACATTTTGGTACCTTTTGATAATTATTAATCCATAAACTTATTAATATTTCTATTTTTCTATTCAATTACACTTTATAATGATCTATTGATTCTTCATTCACACCTCCATATTCTAAAATGTGATGGTCCTTGTATATGATCGTTTTATCAAAGAAGGGATTTAAACTTTTTTATTCCATCCATTTATTTTTATACCTAATCTAAAATCTAAATTCATCATCGCTATATTCCACAAAGAAAAATTTTAGGGACTATTCATCTATTTTGTCCCTTTCATTGGAATAAACATTGACATAGGAGATACTTCTAAAGGATTTAAAGAGTAAGAAATCCATTTTCTTATTGGTATAAAGTTAATTTGGAATATATTTCCCTATTTATATGGATAGATTCTATTTGATCAAATAAGTCATAAAATTTAATTTATCTTCTCAAAAAACCCTTTAGAAAACCAAAATTCAACCCAATACTATAAAATCTCTCATTTACTGCCTTATTCACCCATTCAACCACACCATTTACATTATGGTATCCTATGTACTATATTTTCAAAAATAATTCCCTTATTATAGTATAATTTATTGGATTATTTCTCATTATACCCATAACTATTATCAGACCTCAAATATATCATATTTAAACTAGTTTCATTTTTCACCATTATCTCCATCTGATTAACGTTAAAAAGTCTTATAAATTATGTTTAAAAAATTATACCAAAAAATTTAAAGCTTCAAAATAAGTTATGGTGACATAGTAAAATGAGATATCATGGTAACAAACTATATTTGGTTCTCAAAAAACCCTAAACACAATTTCAAACTTCTGAGACTTGGATTTCAATTATTACATAGAAAAACACATAATTTTTTTCTTCCTAAAGATACAATCATCACTTTTTACTCCATGTTCTTGAGTTTCAGTATTCTTTTGGTATCCAGAACACTCATCCATTATGTCTATGATAGTAATTCCTCAACTAATCATCTCTAGTTAACATATAAATAATCATTATCTTACCCATTAGACCCTTTATATAAAATATTCTTCTTTCAAACCTTTGGATTTCAATATGAAACCATTGGTGATCTTCCATACCACATTTGAAAATGTTTTATATAACTCTACATCATCAAATTGATCTACTAATATAATATTTTACTCAATTTTTTATTTTTCTAACAACTTATGACTTCAATAATAATTTTTTTGTTCAATAATATACATCATATTTCTCTATAATATTAATATATATATCTATGGTAGGATAAAACTCACCAAATATTAAAGATAAATAGTTTTACATTAATCCTCTCTATTATTTATTATTAAATGATTCTTTAAATTTTTTGATCCCTAAAATTAATGGATTATTAACACTAAACAACAAGAATTTACCACTTTTTTATCTATGGTATTCTTAGATGATCCTCTAAAGAAAACCCACTGGTCCTTATAATATTTTTTAATATAATTTTTTGTCATGCTACCAACATACTAGACATAGACATACTATTTTAACGTTTATTATTTCTCTTAATCCAATTCTCCCGTTATAAATATTACATTTAGTTATTCATCCTCTAATATCTAAACTATATTATATTCTTGTAGAATTTTTAACTTTATTTTGTTTGATATATTTATATATAATTTATTCTATCATATCCTTAAACATTAAGTTAGCCTTACTACTTGATCTACTTATGGTAGTGGTCATTTTTTCCCATGATTAAAGAAATAAAAATAACATGATTAATTCCCACACACTATTTCTAAACATTACATTCACATTTTCCAATCGGATTTTGGTAAATTTGAATTCATTTACATGATCACCCAATTAATATCCGTAAAAATATTCAAATTAAAGATCTCAAAATTAGAAACACTTTTTTCATCATAGATTGATTCTCATGTATATTGGTGAGTGTAGGAATCATATCTATAATGGTCATCAAATCCAATAAATTAAAATTAATATTTTATACTAACATAATATATACAACTCTAAGTGAATTTTAGTTAAGATTTTCCCATTACTTTTTCTTTTTCATCCCTTAATTAACACTAATGAATGAAAATTTTAGAAATCTTTGATATAAAAAATTCTATATTTTTATATTCTAATAAATAAAATATATCCTATAAAACATATCATTCAATTTTTTAATTCATAAAAAATTTAAACCATCAAGCATAACAAACTGAAAGGACTTCATATGTAAATAAAAAAACATAAACACTCAACTTGAAGCCTTCAACTCCTCTAGGAATAGGAATGAAAACTATGAAACTAATATCTTTAAATTTTTGTTCTTTAGAGAATCAAAAAAAATTCCTAGGAATGTTTTTACCCTCTAGATTTAAAAAAAATATATTGAAGGACAAATATTAAAATTCAATTAGTAATGGTGTATTTGATCATAGCTTCATTCACCGTATAAACCAAAACCTGATTTTAATCTAGAAAGTAGATGAAAATCATAGGAAAAAATAAGGGAATTAACACAACCCACCAACACACAAGAAACATAATGTGGATTTATAAAATTACTTAAATTTATAGAGATACAATGGAATCGTCTAGAAGTGAGATGAGAGAGAAACTCTCATATTGAAAGTGATCTTAGTAATTAGTACTTGAAATAAATATAATCTTACAACCATATCTATGGGTAACACACATTTATAGTGGACATAAAAACATAACTCAAATCACTATTAAATATATGAACTAAATATTCATAGAATATTCCTTCATCATTTCTTACTGGTTTAACTTGTTACATAGACATTTCAATTAATATAGTGGAATCCGATAATATATCACATAACTATATCATTTCTATTGATTAGATCTTAATCTATTTCCTAGAAATTATAATATGTTAATATCTTGGTTGAAATATTTTATCATTGTGATTTCTACATCAATTCTCAAAATAATTCAATAACACATCACCAATAGTTTCCAAGGTAAGAAATAGGATATACAACTCAACAAAACCCACTAGTATATAATTGAACCCCAACTAGACTGAGGTATCACTCATCATTATTAGTATATAGATGAATAAATATCCTTTAAATGTGATTATTCTTCTATTAATTTACATAAATGAACCACAAAAAAATTGATTCATAGTTATCCCTCCAACCTTAGTCATATAAACCTTTAATCTCAATAGCAGATACAACTCCAACCTTTCCATTACAATGATTAATGACCTAGACCACCTAAATAGAGATTGTTTCAATAATTCCATTAGACCTCAAGAGTTCCTCCCATATTTTTGTGACTGCTGACTACTGGTGAGGGCCTAAAATAGTGTTGGGAGACTATATTATCAAAATAAATCCCCATTTATTATACCCAATTCTATTGAAAATTCACCAAGAGACCTTTATATAATAGATATACCTAGAACTCATAGAGAAATAAAATACGGAGATACATGGTCCCCATTAATTGGGAATATATGGTAACAAATGTATAAATTATTCACCAACTATATAACAAAGCAGAATCATTAGATATAGATAATAAAAATGTCAGATATAATATAATCCATAATATAAAATATATGGCTTACTAGCCCGTACATATATAGAAAACGAAAAACTAAATATACATTAAACATCATCCTAAACTCACATTATCACCTCCTGGCTTGAACTCAACCTAATATAATCAGAGAAATCTGAACCATGTGTCTAACTCTAAAATGATACCTACATTGAAATAAAACATTAAGACTACCCATGTGAATCAAAACCCAGGTAATATATATGGATGGGGGATAAATCCAATGACCCAGTATGATTCCCCTGTCCACTATTAAACACTGGGTGAGAGTGACCAAATATATGTTCATGAAAATCTTGGGATATATGATTTGTTAGAGAATTATAAATTCTGATATGAGATCCTTCACACTTGGAGGGAGGGAAACATGGCTACATATCTTCTTATTTTGAAGGGTAATAAAGATGTTAAGAAAATAATTTTTTCAATCATAGGTTATTTTTTTATGGATTATACCACCATTATCCAAGTCAATTCCTTTCATCTCATTCACTTAAAACCCCATAAATTTTTTAATCCTTGTCTTTTTTCTCCAATATTTTTTTACATAATGAAAATTTTCCATTTCCATTCGGAATGAAAATATAGGGAGAGAATGAAAGATACTATGTAACATAATTCAAAAACTCACACTACTACAAAACTAGCCTTTAACAGTGCTATAAATAGCCTTTATAAACACAAGAAAATAACTAACAACATGAGCGAGGTTAAAATACCTCGTCTTTTATTAGCACTGAAAAGCTATAATAAAGGGGTATTTTATCGGTGATAAAAATTATTGGTAAATGTGACCTTTATCAGATCTTTTAAAATTGATAATAAATGAACCATTTATTGGTGCTTTATATTAGTTGTGCTAAAGGAAACATTTACCAGTGCTTATAAAATCATTAATAAAGGGTCTTTTATCAGCACTTATAATAGCACTGATAAAGGTTCTTTTATGAGTGCTTATAGAAGCGCCGATAAAGGACCTTTTATCAATGATTTTATAAGAACTAATAAAATTGAATTTTATCACTACTTTTAAAAGCACTGATAAATGTGGCCTTTATATGATCGTTTAAAATTGTTGATAAAGGATCTTACTATAGAGTGTTATTTTCTCACACTATAACACCACTAAAGTTTTTTGTAAGAGTACACCACAACACCAAACACACTAAATAAAAAAAATTCCTAATACAGGATTTATATGAAATAAAATTTACAACACAAACATAAGAAAAAAACATTATTATGCACATTTCAAACATTGGTTCATAAAATTACATAAATAATTATTATTGTATACATTCAAAAACATCAATGTTCTTTTTTCTTTTAATACTAACATGACTCATTCTATTTCTAAAAAATACAACCTTACTCGTGAAAAATAATGCACCTATATAAGAAACCCATTATTATGTTAGTAATAATATAAAAAAATAAATTAACAAAAAGTGTTAATTTTACTAAAATTGAGGTCAATTTTAAATAAATAGACAAACTTGGAGTCATACTAGTCCCACCATGCATAAGATTGAGGTGTTCCTGATTCCAACATGTCTCAAATGACCTTTTGATCATTTTCCAAAAGTATCAAAAGAAACTAAATGTCTTTTCTTGGTTTTGAGTACATTTGTTGTCTTTTTTACTAAAATTTCATTTTAATTTGGAAATACACACTTTTAACTCATTTCGATCACATCGTGTATCAGTTTGACATGAAACGGATTCCTACACATCACAAATGAAATATAAATAATTCAAAGAAATTATCAATAAAATACAAGGCATTTTTATTAGTTTTTAGTTAGTGACACTTTTTGAACAAAAATGTCGATCATAAAATAATAACGGACACATTGAGTCATTACAGGCACGTCGTCTATCAGATTGAGGTGAGGCTGATTTCTAAACATCAAAAATGACTTATGGATAATTTTTATAAAGTATAAAAATAATCAAAATGTTTTTTCTTGGCATGGATTGGGAGAGTTATCTATTTTACTAAAATTGATGACAATTTCAAATAAAAAATGCACTTTTAGTCATATCGGTCACATCATGCATCAAATTGATGTGCAGATAAGTCATACATAGCCAAAATGACTTATCAATCATTTTACTAGATTATCAAGAAAATATAAATGTATTTTATTGGTTTTGAGTATGTCACATGTCTTTTTAATAAAATGACATTTTAAAATTGAATCATGCACTTTGACTCATACTAATCACATTGTGCATTGGATTGAGGTATGAATAATTATTATACATAAAAATGACATATGGATATTTTAATTAAATTATTTTTACAATTTAAATGTTTTATCCTAGTTTTGAGTAGGTCATTTGGCCTTTTTACTAAAAATTATGTCTGTTTTAAATAAAAACATGCACTTGTAGACATAACAGTCACACCATGCATTGGACTGAGGGGCAGATGATTCGTGCATGTCTCAAAAAACTAATGGATAATTTTATTAAATTATAAAAATAATATGAATGTGTTTGTTCAGTTTTGAGTAGGTAGGTTTTTTTACTAAAATTGATATAAATTTTTAATAAATATGAACATGGAGTCATACCAGTCACACCGTGCATCGGATTGAGGTGTTGCGGATTCCAATACGTTCTAAATCACTTATGTATTTTTTTCTAGATTATCAAAACTATATGAATGTGTTTTATTATTTTTGAGTAATTTAATTTCATTTTTACTAAAATTTCATTTTAAACATGAAACATGCACTTTGACTCATATAGATCACATCATGTATCAGTTTGATGTGAGACTGATTCCTACATGTAAAAAATTATTTATGAATAAATTCCATATATTATAAAGAAAAAACGAGTGTGTTTGATTATTTTTTAGTGAGTGAAACTTTTTAAATTCTAATGTGTATTTTAAACTAATAATGGAAAAATTGGGTTAATTGTCTTTATTTATAAAATTAATGTCAATTTTTTCCAAACAAACATTTTTTTATTATTTTCAAAAGAGTCACAACATAGCATGACCGCAAAAAGACCATAAACAAAGAGGGTCAAGGTGGTCCGAAGTAGTGAAGGACAAGGTCATCCGCGTGGACAAGGTTGACACCCTCCTTGGAGAAGGATCCAAGATCAGAAAATCAAGATAGGTGAACCCCTTGAGCTACCTTGGATGCAAAAAAGTCAGCCACAAAATTCCCTTCGCGCCATGTATTTCATACCTCCGTGCTACTGCTCAAAAGCCGCTTGCATCACCGAATGGTGTAGATAATAGCCCATAGGATGGGCCTGATACCACATAAAGCATTGTACATGATAAGTGAGTCTGTTTCCACAACCGCGATATGGACATTATTTTTCCTGCATAAGAGTAAACCAGTCAACATCGCCGAGGCTTCCGCTTGAAGGGAATCCCCACTGCCAAAGAGTGTCGCAAAATGCCAGAGTCACTGATCCCCTTGGGTCCCAGATCACCCCCCTCCTCGCATCATGCCCATGATGCATGAGCCTTCCATGTTCATTTTGAGGTCGGAGTGATGGGGAAACCAGCGTACCCTTCTTCCCTTCCTGCTATATTGGTCATTGCTGGGAGAAAAGGTTGCAGTGAGAAGGGGTCTGATG
Organism: Viscum album; assembly: GCA_963277665.1. NCBI lineage: Eukaryota > Viridiplantae > Streptophyta > Magnoliopsida > Santalales > Viscaceae > Viscum > Viscum album. The sequence continues at coordinate 1,280,287,461 of OY728127.1, forward strand.
GAAGGTGCAGCCTAGAATGCATGACATAGCCGGACCTGATCAGCCATCACACACCTGGTTTTGAAGATGAGACCAACACGGGATCACGGGATATCCTTAAGGTAGGCCTCGTTACATTCCTTCCAGATCCCCTAGCAACCCGCCCTCAAGAGGATAGCCCTAGGAGCCCTTTCCAAACCACTGTTATTTGTTCCCTTAAACCACTTCTCGAGAAAGACATAACACGGTTCCCCTCAGGATCTTCTTCCCATGAAGCCTTCAAACTCTTGCCACACTAAATTTTCCTAGTCACTTCCAAAGAATAAATGATCAATATTTTCAGTCTGTGCCACCCTACCACATAGGCATTTGGAGGCCATATTCACTCCCAAGCATTGGATATTGTCCTCTATAGGAAGCGCTTTGTTCCGGATTCCCCAAATGAGAAAATTGAACTTCTTTGGGATCTCTCTCCTCCATAGAACTTCTCCCCAGATTTTCATGGCCTTGGTTAGAAGAAATAATTTTGATATAGTCTTTTTCTGTGAAAACACACGAGGAAGTCCCTGAAAAAACACACATGTCCAGCTCCGAGCTAAGCACAATATTTTCAAATGTAGCCCACTATTCCTCATCCAGAATAGCATGCATGAGTAATGGGAAAGAATTGGCTTGGATAAATGTAATGTCAGGTACAAAAAATCTATGGAATCCAAGTTTAACACCAACTCAGTTATGTTGACACAGATTAATATCACCTCTACCCACAATATGGCGAGAAATATCCTGAAGAGATGCCAAATAAGTTTGGATCAGTCGCCCCGCAGTAGACAGCCTGCCTCTTCCCCTATCCAGGTTACTACCATACATGTCTTGCATAATCTTTCCCCAACATGATCTCCCATCAAGGACCTCTCATGCATGTTTAGCTTAGAGACCCTGCATCGTGGTAGAGATGCTCCTCACATTGATCCCACCTTCTGAAAGAGGTATGGCCATCCTGCTCCATGCTGCCCAATGATGTTTCCCCTTGGACTGTGCCTCCCAAATAAAAGAAGCCATAATATTCTCCAATCAGGAAACGACCCCTTTCAGAAAAATAGTAGAGGAGAGGAATTGCATCGGTATGGATTACAGCACACTATTTGTTAGATTTATTCTGCCTCCAAAATACAGAAACTTATTCTTCCAATTTAGGATTTCCCTGTGATTTTATCAATCTTCTTGTCAAAATGATGAATGTAGATTTTCCCAGGCGAGACTGGGGCACCAAGGTACTCCATTAGAAAGACCCCTCTTTGAATTTCCAAAATACTTTTGAGGGACTCCACTCTTCCAGTCAAGCACCTGTTAGGGATAAAGATGTTACTTTTATCCCTATTGATCACTTGTCCACTCCATTTTCAACAGTCCGTTAGGGCCCCATTGATCCCCCGGATGGACCTATTACATCTATTTAGCAAGATCATAGTGTCATCAGCAAACATAATATGGGAAAGTCCAAAATCCTTATGCCTGGACCGATTGGGGAGGATGCTTTACAGCCTGATATTTTGGTTGATTTGGTGACTAAGGAGGTCTTGGGATAGGATAAAAAGGGTGGGGGAGAGGGGGTCACCTTTCCGAAGGCCCCTAACCGCCTTAAAGAAACCATATTGCTTCTCCGTAAAGGTTTTAGTGATACAAGAGGAGCTGAAGCACCGAAAAAGAAGGCCAGTCACTCACACATAAATCCCCATGCTGGATAGAACATTGATAATGAAGTTTCATTCTATCGTATCGTGAGCTTTATTCATGTCAATATTTAGGGCAATATTGGAACCAAAATCCCTCTGATTGATATCAATGATCACCTCCTGTGCCAGCCCAATTACCCCCTGAATGGACCTTCCTTTGAGGAAGCCATGTTGCTCTTCAGAAATCTAGGTGGGAAGGTGGGCTGACAATCATTTATTGAAAATGGAGGCTAAGACTTTTTAGGGGAAGTTTCACAAACATATTGGCATATACTGCTGAAGGGAAGTGGGATACTTAACTTTCAGGACAAACACCATTTTGTGGCATAAGCCACCGAGGGAAGATGACCACCCTTGAAGAAATCATGGATCTCCTCCACTAGCCACATTGTGTGTCAAATAGAAGTTCAGTTTCTTCCTACACATCCCAAAGTCTCAAAATAATCCTAATTATCAATGTTACCCTGATTTCCATTAAATTTATTTGTTAAACTGCCAACACTGCATGTGCAGCTTCAAACAAAACACATCAACTCAAAGAAAATCCAACTATATAAGAAAATAGTAATTATTATTAATAATAAAAATAAATAAATAAATCATAAATAAGAAATAATACATTAATACTATGGACAATTATTTTACTGTGAAAATATAAATATTCCCTCTTCAATTGAGCAGTATAAGGAACTTGAAGAAAATTGATAAATGAAAACACTCCAGGGGTAAATTCATTTGAGGGAGAAGAAGTATGTGGAATTTTTAGTGAAAAAAGGGATGATATATGGACAGAGAACCCCAACTCAAAAAAAACAATATCCATATATAAGAAAACAATTATTATGTGAGTAAAACTAAAAAGAAGTAAATTAAACATATATACAAAACAATATATTAAGTCTATGGAAAATTATTTTACTTTGTAAAAATCAAGATTACCAATGTAATTGAGAAGAGGCATCAATGTTTCTCTTCATGCAAAGGTAATAGAGGGAACTTCAAGGATTGTGATAAATTTCAATACTGTAGGGGTGAATTTTTTTGAGGGAGAAGAAGTATATGGATGTTTTAGTGTATAATGAAATGAATGATGGACATAGTAACCCAACTCAAATATGAGAAACCATATGTATAATAAAACACTTATTATGTGGGTAATACTAAAAATATATAAATTTAACATAAATATGAAACAATACATTAATTATACGGAATATTATTTTACTATCAAAACCTCATGATAACCTCTATAATTGAGAAAAGGTAGTAGTGTTGCTCATCCTGTAAAGGCAGTGGATGGAACTTGAAGGAAAGGATAAATTTAAACACTACATGGATGAAAGGTTTTAAGGGAGAATATGTATGTTGAAGTTTTGGTTATAAAGGGATGAATTATGGATAGAGAACCCAAACTCGAACAAAATAATCCACTTGTCTAAGAAAAAAAATATTATGTAAGTAGTACTAAAAATAAATAAATTAATCATAAAAGTGAAACAATACATTATTTCTATGGATAGTTATTTTACTATGAAAACATCAAGATTACCTCTATAGTTTAGTAGAGGATGCTTTATTGCTATTCCAATAAATTCAGTGGAGAGAACATCAAAGAAAGTGATAAATTAAACACTATAGGGATGAAAAGGTTTTAAGGGAGATGAATTATAAGAACGTTTTGGTGTAGAAAGGCATGAAAGATGAACAAAGAACCACTACTTGGACAAAAGAATCCATTGTGTGAGAAATCAATTATTTTGTAATTAATACTAAAATAAATAAATTAAACATAATTATGAAACAATACATTAATTCTATGAACAATAATTTTAATATGAAAACACTGATATAATCTATTTTATTGAGATGATATAGCATCATTTCTCTACCTACAAAGGCATGACACATGGACATAAATCTTATAAAATAAAATTACTCTCCAAAGAATAATAAAATTTAAATCAACATTTCATTATATATTTTTTTAGTATAATAGATAATGTATATCGTAACATTACCTTCACATCTTTCCAAAGGGTTTACTTTATTATATATTTTTCTTCTGAGGGATTGGTGACATCATCTTGTGTAGAACACATTGTCTGCAAGAGTATTCAAACATTTATTTTAGATTATATTAATGCAGTAGATAACATATAATATTATGGGGAAACATATAATATATTAATAAACACTTTTACTCTCTCATTAAACACTCTTTCTTTTTTTAATGGTTTCATGGAATTGGTTCCTCTATTGAGAATCCAAAACCCCTCTTTTAAGTCCCCTCTAATGTATAATAAATTTTCTACACTAGGATGGGCATGGACTAATTGTGAAGTCCCAATGAAAGAATCATCCTCGATTGAATTTTCCTCTAACTAAACATTTGTTTTAGTCACCAGTAGGGCAATCAAACGAATCTTTTTTGTTGGATCAGAGAAATAAAATCACTTCATTGATTGTGATCCCATTATGAACGGCTCATCTTTTACACCTTCCCTACTGAAATTCACCTTCAAAAATCCCATTTCATCAAATTTCACTCGATTGATATGGTCAACCCATTTGATACTGAAACTAGCAACATGGAATTTTGTATAATACAACTCATATTTCTTTTTAATGATTCCAATATATGACATTTTTTCATAAATTTTATTTCTATCCTTGGAACCGGATATGTGCATTGATTCATCTACAAGTGAAAAATCACTATTTTTCATCATAATTACCTCATAATGGTTTTTTATAGAATTAATAACCATTTATTACAAAACCAATGTAAGATATAGTAATTTCATTTGGTCCCTTATCTATCCATTTATGTCATTAAGTAATTGAAATTGGATTTTCAGAAAAATCCTTAATAATTTGATCTTTGAACTATCCTATAAACTATTGATTTTGTGTATTTGATATCCATCCTTCATCCCTTCATGGATTAAAATCTCAAATAATTTTTTTGTGGGAATAAATGTATGGATAAATATATTCACTCTTTTGTAATCTGTAATGATTTTATTACTTCCTCTTTTTCACGGTAATTGTAAGAAAATATTTTCTAAAAATCCATTCACCCATAAGGAGTTAGTTGTGACAGGACATTGGGAGACCGATGATTTAAACATATGATAGGTAATCATTATAGAATTAAATAACTTCTTCAAAAATATATTGTTCTCCCATAAAAACTTATGGATGACTTCTATTCTTGGCGTACAATCCCAAAATCTTCAAATACTGTTCAATGAGGTACATCCATCTATAACGGATATAACCACATAGCTAAACCTCTTTGACTATGTAAACCATCAGGTGGACCATTGTACCAAATAATGATGGTTGGAATTACATATCTAATTCACATAATATGACTAAAATATCTTTATTCATGATTGTCTACTTTATAGTGTCTACAATAGTACCAAATATGGATTTGAAAAATAAATAGATTATGGTTAATGTATGACATACATTATAGGGAGGAATGCAACAGAAATAAATAGACATTAAATCTTGCATCAAAACGTGACAATCATTTTATTTTAGTCCTTATAACTTTAAATTAGTCATTGACACGATACTACTGATATTTGATGAACACCCATGTAGAAATTTTACACTAGTAAGTAAAGAGGAAAAATTGAAATTTTTCCTCTCTGGATAGAGTGTAAGCTGGTGGAGGAATAAAAGGTTTCCTTTTACCCTTCATTTTTTCCAACTCTTACCTTATACCGCCTTCAATAAGTTCTAACCTATTATTGATTCCATCTTTCATTTTTTCAAGAACATTTAGTAATATTCCAATAAAACTATCAAATATATTTTTTTTAACATGCCTGACAACAGGAAAATTTCTAACAGACAAATAATTCCAATATGGTAATTCAAAGAAAATTAATCTCTTCTTCCAACTGGATTTTGTAGGTTTTCAGAAAATTTTTTACTGATAATAGTTTCAATATTTATTACTTTTTTATAGTTGATCACTCATTACTAGAGATGGTGTTTTATCGGGTTTGATATTACCATCCAATGTTGTCTTCCATTATTGTTATTTATGTTATCGAGGAAAAATTTCTGATTTCCTAAAAATACAGTATTTGAGGAATGTTTCACCTGAACTGAGTATATGAATTTTCAAGAAATGGGACACCCCAACATTCCATTAATGATATAGCCTGATAAATTTCCATAAGTAGGGAATTCATTTATCATTCTGTACAATATGGACCTCAATGTGAATTCTTCACTTCTATGAGAATCATATATTATAACACCTATAACCCAACCCAATTCCAAATCTCCAATAAATGGATCCAAATTTACATCAATATCATTATTAGGAATCTTTGGTCAAAATATATGTAGAGGAAACATAATGTATTTGTGCTTCGAGAATAACCACGGAGGAAAGTTAAAACTTACCCACATGACATGTCATATACTATGAGTACTACTTTTTACACCAAATGGTTTATTCCATCTATAGATAATTCTAGAAGAAAGTTTCTCTACTCATCCCTGAACATAGGAAACTCGTAATCAATTTTCTTCCACTAAAAATATTCTACTAGATAACGTAGGTTCCCATCATTAATTCTTATATTTTCATGCCATGTTAACTGTCTCACTATTTCTTGAAATTCATATAGTCTTGTAAACTATGGAATGAAAGGAAAGTACCATACAGATTTTTATGGAAATTATTTAGTTTTCTTGTATCGATCTACACCACACTTAGGGAATTTTATGACTGATTCATGGTCCTTGAGGAAAAATATTCCATCATTTGGAGAAAATGTATTTTTTAGAGATTCTTCGCATTAAATGTAACATTCGTTTAGCATCATATGTTCAGAATGGTAGTTCATTTTCTTCTAGTATCATATCATTCATAAGGATAAGTAGTTCTGTAAATTTGGTGTAACACCCCAAGCTTCCATGGTACGCTTCTCTTTGAATAATAGAGCAGCGTGTGTTGTACGCAACCTCAAGTTCTAACACACCGCGACCAATCAAAGTAGTCGTTATTAATAGTAATACCCACTTTTTTAAATTATATAAATTTTAAATTTCAAAATGGACTTAATTTTTGTATTCGGAATATCAAAATTATCCTAAGTTGAATTTTTTGTAATTTTCTGAGAACATCCAATTTTTTATGAATAGTGAAAAATACTTAAAAACAACTTTTTTAATCAAAATAATTTATAGTGATAAATAATACTATTGATTGGTTTTAATGTATAATTATAATATATTTTTACCATTTTATCCAATGGTGGTCCTTATAATTAATTTCACTTTGAAATTAGAGATAAACAATTGACAATCTTTTGATATATATTGTTTCATAAAAACACGCTATTTGTTGTGACAGTGGGAATTAATTATTAAATTAACTAATTCAACTCATATGGTTTTATTTTTTAAAATAGACATAATTTTTGAAGTAGTAATATCAAATATAGCTTAGGGTTATTTTTTGGTATTGTACTGAAAAACATCGATTTTTGATGAATAGTGAAACCACTAAGTGGTAGTTAAAAAACTGATTTTTCGTTTAAATGAAATTTTACCACCTCTGTGATTTGAATTTCCAAAATCTAACATACATTATTGTCATTAGGAAGTAAAATGTGGTTCAATGGGATTAAAATAATTTTTTGTGAATAGTAACATCTAAGTTCTATTAATCGCGATTAAAGGTAATTAGTGAAATTTAAGGTAAAAATGATATTATAAAAATATGAAAATACCATTACACTTGTCCTACACTAATTGGGTGAGTCATTTCCGAGCAATAAAATCCATGGGTCAACTTGGGGACCCCATGAATCCACTTGGGTAAGAAAATGACATTAATTACTTTTTATTTAAAGTAAAAATAAAATTGTCACAAACATGTGTTGTTTTACTAAAACAATTATTACACGGGGTTATATAAGTGAACTTTTTTACTATAAATATTCATTGTAAATATAATACGATTTAATACATCATGGTAATTTTTTTATAATTTTTAGATATTAAATAAATTAAAATTGTTATGACACAATGATGATACAGCAATTAACTCATTAATTAAAGATTTAAATAAAATGAAAAGATAATGTACAATATAAGGATTACACTTGTCAAAAACCTATTGGATGAGAATATTTCTAACCCTTATCACCTTATCCTAGAAATATATCATTGTGGGACCTTTAGAATCCGAAAATAATTTCATAATAAGGTAACATTTCAATCTTTCCAAAAGTCCCCCTCCTCTCCTCTTATAAAAGGCCCCCACCTTTACCACCTTATTCACACCATCAAAGCCATTTGGCTCGTCCAACCTCTGCAAAAATACTCTCTAAACATCTCTATCTTACTCCTAGAAGCCTCGCTTTTGGCAGAAGTCTTCCCAAATAATCATATTTCTCAAATCAAAAAAGTGTTACCCGATTTTAAGGTAATGTCTTCTCTTATGTTATTTTGTTTTATTTTGCTTCTCCAACCCCTTAAAACTCTTCTTATTAATTTATTTTGTAACAAAACCAGTATATTCAATATACTAAGATGTTTTTATTAGATGTATTTGATTTACACTTACACACACCTTCATCTAACGGTTAAAGAACATATTGTTTTTGTGGTTGGCGAATTTCTGCCTCACAAAACGATAATTATTCAATCTTCTTTTAACACATCTCAAGTTGGCCATTATGATGACACTATTTTTATATATGAGATATTTTATTTTTTTGTTTTCCTTATGATTCTTTATTTTTCATTTATGGTATACCTTTATGATTTCCATTATGGGTAAACAGGATAATTTCATTTTTGGAAGTGCGGACTACCGCCCGCTCAAAGTGATTTGAATCGTTAATGCCATATATAGGATGTATAAAGGATAGATTAAATGGTATTATACATTATATTATACTGGAATTATAGTATACCTTTATATAATTATAATTTCATTCCATTAAATACGAAATAGAAATGAAAGTGTCATTTATGTGTACGTACGGCTTACCGTCTCCATGAACGGTGCATTTCATTTCTTAACTCTAAATGTTATGTAATATTATAAATTCATGTATATAATGGATATATATGATATATATGATATCTACATCATGAATATAATTCTTTATATAATGGATATTTCACCACCTGAACAACTTGTAATTATAAGAAGTTTATTTTCGACTCAAGTACCAAAGATCGACAAAATGACCATTATTAACTTAAATAATTACATAATGTTCATAACATGGTACTAAGTGATATAAAATTAATAATGAACATGAAAAAGGTTCTTAAGAAAATAGAAATTAACTCTACATTTTTATTCATGAGAATAAAGAACGATCGAGTTAAGTCGGACACGAGGTAAGGGAACTTCTTAACCCAATTTCCATTCTTTCGGTTAATCTCCTACTTTCAAATTATGTCATGATATTATTATGTCCTATCTTGTATTTGTACTTTATTTATGTTTAATTATAGGGAATACACATCATAGATCTATTTTATTTAAAAAATTATCTTTGTAAGGTACTTCTTCTCAATCTCCATTCATTGAGGCATATTTTGTTTTATACACAACTTTCCTTTATATGGTGTATAAACCTCTTTGACTTTTACTTTTATTCAAAAGGAATATTTTTATATGAACCATTTTTACTAAATGAAAAAAGGAATGTTTTGTCTTACGTATGCGGCGACAACAACGTTTCCGCCGCCGTGACCATTATTTGAGTTTCGGCTTCCTCTACTAGCCATAACTTTTTTTAAATGAAAAATAAATACCAAGTTTTAATTTTATTTTATTTTGGTATTGAAAATGGTTTTGATAATGTTTTTATTATATCAATGTGTTGTATTGATATCTTGTGATTGAAATGTGTAAATTTTATGTTTCCTTTATGCGTGTTTTATGTGATACGATTATGTTATGGTTTATGATATGTTTAAACCTGTTCATATGAGGAATGCATTGGACTTAATAGGTGATGGGTGGAGCCCGCTATAGATCCTTGATGCATCAGTAGGTCTCATGAGACAAACAAGTGTCCTGGAACTAGGCCTTGAAAAAATATTATTTGTAGTCTTGGCACGAGGCCTTGGATACGTGGTTATGATAGTCTGGCATTATGCATTCCATCATTATGAAAGTGGTTATTGATATTGCATGTGATTATTCGACCTGTAGAATATCCATGTGAATAATTAAATGGAATTATCTCATTTTACTTTTTCCATCTTTTTTTGAGGTTCAATCATAAAAGGATTTTGTTTTAGTCATACATTTCCTTAAATGTTTATGTTTATTTATGAAATCTTTTGCTATATTGTTATCCTTACTGAGCATCTGAGCTCACCCCTTTAAATGTTTTTTTCCCATGATGTGAAGAAATATTTTATGAATGACCTACAGGGATAGTCTAAAGGGGATAGAAGTTTGGACTATAGAGACTATGTTATTGTGATTTTTCACTTTATGATGTAATGTAACATTTATGATTCTATCTGGTGTTTCCAAGGCTACTAAACTAATCGGTCTTTCGAGACTTGATCTTTTGTGATCATGCCAATGTTACGCAATAATGCACCGACTATGGGTAACTGGGGTCGGGGCGTTACAGTTGGTATCAGAGGCAGTTTAGTACTAACCTTGGAAGCTAGATTTAGATAAACTCTGATTAGATCACATATCCATAAGATAGACATTGAGGATTAGTATAGACGAACTTCCTATAATTTTGGTATTATAGAAATTTTTGTGAGTTTCCGAGCAATACATCCATGTCTCAATACGAGCAGGTAGAGGCGGCTCTAGCACAGATGTACCTAGGGGTAAAACCTGAAAACACCGCTTTGAGCTAGACTCGAACGGGAACTGGTGCACGACAATGGGCCTTGCTGCACTCTTGGTTACGACACTCCCGGGGGATATGCATAGGATAATTCTCATTTTCTTTACAAACCATTATGAAGGGTTTATGAGTATATACATCCTCAAAGAAAACGTTTATTTTTATGATTATGGATTATATCCATAAATAGTTCAATTTATGTTAAGTGTTTTACAAGTATAGAATTATGTATTTTGATTCATACACTAATCTAGTTTATGCCATTGTTTAGAAATGGCGCCTAGTGGGAGGAATGGAAATCATATAAATGCATGCACTCCATGTAGGGATCTCCCTCCTACTCAAGATAATTATTGTGGAGCTGGAGATACAACTGGTACTGATCAACTTATCACCATACTGGGACAACTCACTCAAGTTATGAATAATAACCTTACTCGTATGGAGCACCCTGATCCGCAACGTGGAGGATCAATGTTAGATCGTTTCATGAGGAAAAAAACCGCCAACATCTAATGGGGGTACAAATCCATTAGTAGCTGAGCAATGGATAAACTCCTTATAGAAAATATTCCACACCTTGGGGAGTAGTGAAAGGGAGAAGGTTGTCATGGCAGTTTACCGGCTCACTGGAGATGTCGAACAATGGTGGTCGCTGATTCAAAACACAAAAGAAGATGAAGAAGTATCTAATATGTAATGGAGGGAGTTCAAAGAGCTTTTCTTAGAAAAATACATCCCTCGTGACCATAGAGCAGATATGGAAAGGAAATTTCTAAGTATGAGGCAGAAGGAGGATGAGAATGTCGCAAAGTATGAGGCAAACTTTACAAGGTTAGCGAGGCATGCTCCAGATTATATATGTAACCCAATAAGTAAGATTGATCGTTTCTTTGATGGGTTAAAACCATTTCGCCGTCGAGAATTAGTCTCAGAAACCTTCTCGTCGTACGAAGATATTGTCTCATGTGCTATCATGATAGAAAAGGAATTCTCTAAATCTTATGACAATAAAGTAAAGCAAGAGAAGAAGAGAACGGTGGAACAAGAGACAGATAAAGGAAAAAGGGAAAGAAGGATTTTCCATTATGCGATAATTGTGGTAAGAATCACCCCGGTACTTGCCTAAAAAGAATGGGAGTTTGTTATAAATGTGAAGAAAAAGGTCACTAGGCTCGTGATTGCAAGGCAAAGAAAGACGCTATCAATGTTGAATGCTACAATTGTAGGGAAATGGGGAATTATGTAAATGAATGTCCTAAGCATCAGGGAAACATACCCTAGAAAATGCCAAGGGATCAAGGCCAAGCTTATGCTGTTACTATAGTTGAAGTGGAATAATTAATGTATTGGTTCTTTTGGACTCAAGGATTATATTCTGGTTATAAAAATAATGTGATATATATAAGGATTGTACTGCAGTACTTTTTGTTTTCATTAAGGTTTTAATATGATGATGGTAATCATATTTTTGTATGTGACAATAAGAGAAAATTTACTTTGTTTGAGGAACCTGATGATACAATTGATTTTGGAATTTAGAGACCTTTTAGAAAAAGTCTGGACAGAGGTATTTTGGATAACTATAAAGGTTGGAGTGGATTAAGTTGAACTTTGGATAGTATTGTTTACGGTTAAAACATTTCTGAAGATTATTTTTGGAATATTATAATAATATACTTTTAGGAAAATGAAAACCTGTAGGTTAGGGGATAACCCGTCACATTGGACAAAGCTGTAGGAATCGAACCCACAACCATAGTGAGACAATCCTTTATTACCTACCACTATCCTATAGGAAGTCCCTAGTTATTACAAAATAGTTTTCCTAATCTAAATGGTATGTGTTAATATTTTGAACCTTAGGAGATTAGGATAAATATAATATTTTTGAGTTCTATTGTCTTTTTGAGTGAAAGATGGGTTTGTGGTGAAAATTTATTAAAGAATGAAAGTCTACATGACAAGTATGTATATTTCCTTACGTTCTTAGTAAATCTCCTAAATAAATTCTTCAAATTTATGAAGGGTAAATTAAAACAAAAATGTTGTCGGTTAACTTTTCCTACTGGGGAATCAATGATCTTTTAACCAATCACAAGTTTGTGATTTTCTTGTAGTTAAACATTCTCCTAATCCTATTTTATACAGCTCTCCATCAGACCTTGATGGTTTTTTTTCCTCCATATCCATGTTTTCATAGAATCCTAGTATTGGCTATCTCAGTTGACCTATGTACTTCTCTTTCTTTCTTTTAAAGTTATATTTTTATTAACCTTATTTCCGATGTGGGTTTTCCAAAAAGGTATTTTCTATTTTCAACATTTTATATTCAAAGAAAAATTTCAAATTACGAGGATGCAATTTATTTAAAGAGGGGAGAATGTAACACCCCAAGCATCCATGATACGCTTCTCTTTGAATAATAGAGCAGTGTGTGTTGTACGCAACCTCGGGTACTAACACATCGTGACCTATCAAAGTAGCCGTTATGAATAGTAATACCCACTTTTTGAAATTATATAAATTTTAAATTTCAAAATGGACTTCATTTTTGTATTCATAATATCAAAATTATCCTAAGTTGAATTTTTTGTAATTTTCTGAGAACTTCCAATTTTTTATGAATGGTGAAAAATACTTAAAAACAAATTTTTTAATCAAAATAATTTATAGTGATAAATTATACTATTGAGTTATTTTAAAGTATAATTATAATATATTTTTACCATTTTATCCAGTGGTGGTCTTTAGAATTAATTTCACTTTGAAATTGGACATAAACAATTGTCAATATTTTGATATATATTGTTTCATAAAAACACGCTATTTGTTGTGATAGCGACAATTAATTATTAAATTAATTAATTAAAATTATATGGTTTGAATTTTTTAAAATAGACATCATTTTTGAATTAGGAATATCAAATATAGATTAGGGTTAATTTTTGGTATTGTTCTGAAAAACTTCGATTTTTGATGAATAGTGAAACCACTAAGTGGTAGTTAAAAAACTGATTTTTCGTTTAAATGAAATTTTACCACCTCTGTGATTTGAATTTCCAAAATATGACATACATCATTGTCATTAGGAAGTAAAATTTGGTTCAATGGGATTAAAATAATTTTTGGCGAATAGTATCTTTTAAGTTCTATTAATCGCAATTAAAGGTAATTAGTGAAATTTAAGGTAAAAATGATATTATAAAAAAATGAAAATACATTTACACTTGTCCTACACTTAAAGGGTGAGTCATGGCCGACCAAGAAAATTTGTGGGTCAACTTGGGGACCCCATGAAGCCACTTCGGTAAGAAAATGGCATTAATAACTTTTTATTTAAAGTAAAAATACAATTGTCACAAACATGTGTTGTTTTAATAAAACAATTATTACATATGGTTATATAAGCTAAAGTTTTTACTATAAATATTCATTTGAAATATAAAACTATTTCCTACATCATGGTATTTTTTTTATAATTTTTAGACATTAAATATATTAAAATATTTATGACACAATGAGGATGCAACAATTACCTCATTAATTAATGATTTAAATAAAATGAAAAGATAATGTACAATATAAGGCTTACACTTGTCAAAAACCTATTTCATGTTCATATTTAGAACCCTTATCACCTTATCCTTTAAATATATCATTTTTGGACTTTTAGAATCCTAAAATAATTTCATAATAAAGTAACATTTCAATCTTTCCAAAAGTGGCCCTCCTCTCCTCTTATAAAAGGCCCCCACCTCTGCCACCTTATTCACACCATCAAAGCCATTTGGATCGGCCAAAATCTGCCCAAATACTCTCTCAACTTCCCTATCTTACTCCTAGAAGCCTCACTTTGGGCAAAAGTCTTCCCAAGGAAGCCTTTGGCTCAAATCAAAAAGAGTTATCCGATTTTACGGTAATGTCTTCTCTTATGTTATTTTGTTTTATTTTGCTTCTCCAACCCCTTAACCTCTTTTTATTCCTTTATTTTGTAACAAAACCAGTATCTTAAATAGACTAGGATGTTTTTATGAGAATTATTTGATTTATACTTACACACACCTTCTTCTAATGTTTAAAAAACATACTATTTCTGTGGTTGGCGAATTTCTGCCTCACGAAATGATGATTGTTCAATCTTCATTTAACACCTCTCAAGGTGGCCATTATGATGAAACTATTTTTATATATGATATATATTTTTTCTTTTTCCTTATGATTATGTATTTTTCATTTATGGCATACCTTTATTATTTCCATTATGGGTAAACACGATAATTTCATTTTAGGACGTGCGGACTACCGCCCCCTCAAAGTTATTTGAATCGTTAATGCCACATGTGGGATGTATAAAGGATGGAGTAAGTGGTATTATATATTATATTATACTATAATTATTTTATAACTTTATGTAATTATAATTTAATTCCATTAAAAACGAAATATAAATGAAAGTAGCATTCATGCGTACGTACGGCTTACCGTCTCCATGAACAGTGCATTTCATTTCTTACCTTTAAATGTTATGTAATATTATAAATTCATGTATATACTGGATATATATGATATATATTATATATAAATAATGAATATAATTCTGGATATAATGTATATTTAACCACATGAACAACTTGTAATTATAAGAAGTTTATTTTCGACTCAAGTACCAAATATCGACAAAATGACCATTATTAACTTAAATAATTACATAATGTTCATAACATGGTAATAAGTGATATAAAAGGAATAATTAACATTAAAAAGTTTCTTAAGAAATTATAAATTAACTCTAGTTTATTATTCAGGAGATTAAAGAACGATTGAGTCAAGCCGGACACGAGGTAAGGGAACTTCTTAACCCAATTTTTGTTCTTTGGGTTAATCTCCTACTTTCAAATTATGTCATGATATTATTATTTCCTATCTTGTATTTATACTTTATTTATGTGTAATTTTAGTGAATACACATAATAGATCTATTTTATTTAAAAAAATTATCTTTGTAAGGGACTTCGTCTCAATCTCCATTCATTGAGGCATATTTTGTTTTATACACAACTTTCCTTTATACGATGTATAAACCCCTTTGACTTTTACTTTTATTCAAAAGGAATCTTTTTATACTAAGCGCTTTTACTAAAAGACAAAAGGAATGTTTTTTCGTACGTATGCGGTGAATATAACTTTTCCGCCACCGTGACCATTATTTGAGTTTCGGCTTCCACTACAAGCCATAAATTTTTTTAAATGAAAAATAAATACCAAGTTTTAATTTTATTTTATTTTGGTATTGAAAATGATTTTGATAATGTTTTTATTATATCAATGTGTTGTATTGATATCTTGTGATTGAAATGTGGAAATGTTATGATTCCTTTATGCATGTTTAATGTGATACGATTATGTTATGGTTTATGATATGTTTAAACATGTTCATATGAGGAATGCATTGGACTTAATAAGTGACGGGTGGAGCCTGCTATAGCTCCTCGATGCATCGGAAGGTCTCATGAGACAAACTACTGTCTTGGCACGAGGCCTTGATAAAATCTTATTTTTAGTCTTGGCACGATGCCTTGGCTACGTGGTTATGATAGTCTGGCATTATGCATTCCATCATTATGAAAGTGGTTATTGATATTGCATGTGATTGTTCTACCAGAAGAATATCTTTGTGAATAAGTAAATGGAATTATCTCATTTTACTTTTTCCATATTATGTTGAGGTTCATGTTTAAAAGGATTTTGTTTTAGTCATAAATTGCCTTAAATTTTTATGTTTATTTATGAAAGCTTCTTCTATATTGTTATCCTTTCTGATCATCTGAGCTCACCCCTTTCAATCTTTTATTTTTCCCAGGATGTGAAGAAATATTTTATGACTGACCTATAGGGATAGTCTGAAAGGGATAGAATTGTGGACTATGGAGACTATGTTATTGTGATTTTTTCACTTTATGATGTAATGAAACATTTATGATTGTATCTAGTGTTTCCAAGGCTACTAAACTAATCGGTCTTTCGAGATTTGATCTTTTGTGATCATGCCAATGTTACGCAATAATGCACCGACTCTAGGTAACTGGGGTTGGGGCGTTACAGTTGGTGTCACTCCATCTGTTGCCATCTTTTAAATTATATAACTTCAATACATGTGACAATGTTTTGTATTTAGTAAAATAGGTATAAAATGGTTTCTTGGAAGAGAGATTTAACTCCTCAAAATACTTTTTACAATTAATAAGGTCACCTTAAATTTCCATTGTCAATTCTTTCATGCAATCTCCATCATCTTTTACAAAGTAATTCATAGGAAATGATTTATAAACTATAGTATCATCTCAATCGATGTCCATATTCTTTTTTTCCTCATGTTTAGTCCAACATTTGTAACTTTGATCTATTCTGTGAGATATCAAATATTATTCAAACTCTTCCATACTAAATTTAATTTGATAACAACAGCGTGAATATGGATAGAGGATTTTAGAAGGGTTGTATGCATGACCTCTTGCATATTTGATGAACAATTTAACTAAATATTAATATTAGTTTATGAAACAATTAGAATTCAACAATTTATAATTCATATACATCGTATTGGGGTCATAAAATGTTAATTTTTTACAATATATAAATAAATACACATAAGATATTCATTATCAAAAGTGAATGATATAGAAAATTATAATAAGTAAAACTCAACATTCGATTGTTTGAAAAAAATTAAGTATGTTGGGGAAAATGGGAAAGTGAATTTAAGAAAAGAATTACTCCACCTAAAATATTTCTTAAATCCCCTAAATAAATGAAAATATAATTTTGGAAATTAATGAGTAATAAAAAACTAAATTATGATTAACAAGAATAATAAACTCTATTTAAATCAACTAGAAGATATAAAAATGTATCGGAACAAGTGATTTAGTAGCCTAAGGAAATATTACATTTTATGTTAATGGTATATCAATATTTGAAAACATCTCAATACTCTTGGGATGTCATATAACCACACCGACCCATCCAAATGAAATTCAATAGATGAATAGTGATAATAATTTTATAAATTAACAATGACTGATGTTTAAATTTTTATGCTTATTGAGGTGAAATATTCCATTGTTTATAGGAGACTCATGGACTTCTTGGAATATGTATTTCCTAATCCATGAATGTGAGGGAAGAGTTTTATAGATTTTAGAAGGATGACTGAAAATCCATGTTGACAGCCATTGAAAATTGAATAAAATTTTCAAATGTTGTTGTTGGAATGTCAATCTATATCATTGAGTGTGGGGGACTCGTTATATGCCAACTTTTTTATAGTAAATGTTTTTGACTTACTACTTTTCTACATGTCATATAGAAAGGTATCAAAGTGATTAAATGGAAATACACTTGTTATTAGTTAAATAAATACCCAAAAGGGGGTGAAATTCTTGAAAATCTACATTTCTGAGAAAGATATATTAATGTCTTGTAGTGCTATATAGATCTCAAAACATTTTTATAACTAGAAAGGGGTAATCTAAAAAGGATATTTTTGGTAAATTATTGAGAGAGGGGGAGTGGAATGATGATGAAAAATTGTAACCTAGTTGCAAAATAGTATATATCATCAAGGTATAATATTTAATATATAATTATAAGAGGGATTTATAAATAATTTTGGATTAATCTAAAGAGGGAGAAAAATAAAATAGATTTTTTAAAATGTGTAGAGACAGAGGAAGATAGATTATTGAGAAAACGTACAACACATTTAACAGTAGATATATCTTACAAAAAAAACTAATACAACCATATATCAAGCTCCCAAGCTATCCAATGATAGTTTCCAAGGGGCATTATTGATCCCCCTCGAGCTGGAAATATGCACAAGGTCATGAAAAACAACATCGTGTGAATGATTTGGACCCATAAATAAATAAAACTAGTAGAAAGAAAATTTAAATAAATACTTCCATGATTCATCCATACATTAGATTTCCACACCAACATATATAAGTATAAAAAATAGGATATGGAGGTGTTTAATATAAAAGAAATCCCTTAGCCTACATTCAACTCCCTACACATAAAATCCCCAGTTTTAATTTCTAAAATTTCACATGTATAGAATACCGTTGATAAAATAAATAATGAAAAATATATATGATAGCTTTGGGTGATCAATTTTTGGAAATATAAACAAAATAAATTGAACAACCAAACTCATTTCTCTCCATGTGATCCAGAAACATTAAAATCTCCACGAGCGATCAAGAGTTCAATCAAAATTGGATAATGAGAAAATAAAAATTCATACCCCACTAGAATACAATCACCAGACCACAAAAAATTACATCATATATCAATAAATAAAAAACAAAACCAAAAATACACAAAAAAAACGGAAGGCCTACCACACTAGATTGAAGAAAATATGAGAACCTCTTCTAAAACCCTAACTACAAGAGAACACCGGCTGTCATATGATATGTTCCAGCAACTGCAGGTAGTCGGGTGGTGTGATTAGAGATTTTATTCACCAAGGAATAACATCGTTAGTGTGTGGATTTCTAAAAAAAATCATTTAACATTGCGAGGGGTTCTCAAATGGTTAGGGTTTTTTAATTGGAATGGGACACTTTTATGAGTTCCTACAAATAAGTGATGAAAAAGGTATGTCTTTATCAGTGATAAAAAAGAATTTATAAAATCAATCATTATCAGTGCTAATGTAATAACATTGATAAATTTTCATTTTATCAGCACTTTTTTTTGCACTGATAAAGCCACATCTTTATCAGTGCGAAAACAAGTGTCGATAAATATTTTTTCATTAGCGTGTATCACTTAAGCACTAATAAAGAGTTTATAATTATTATTATAAAAAATTAAATATTTAAATATACTTAATAAAAATATATATATAAATATAGTAGATATATTCTTTTTTAATATATTTATTATAATTTTTAAATTATTTATTTATAAATATAGAAATATTTTTCTAAAATAATATTTATATCATTCTATATATTTATATAATTATACATATATATATATAATAAATATATATAAACATAAATATATTCAATATATTCAATATTTATTTAAATTTATTATAAATTTTTTAACTATTTAAATATATATAATTATTTATTTATAACTATATGAATACTTTTAGAAAATATTTATTTATTTAAAAATATAAATAAATAAATGTATAAATATAGAAAATGTAGATTTATAAATACCTTTTAACAAAAAAAAATTAATGTTATTAATGAATATATAATTTTAAGTCCATGCATATATGTTAAAAATGATTGAAATTGAATAAATTTAGAATAAGTACACTTTAACAATATTTCAAAAATGGATATGTGTTATGTTTGTGCATTGTATATAAAAATTCATTAATTGTGTAAATATGAAATCAATATAACACAGATTCAAACTATGTTAAATTGAAAAATCAAACAATATTCAATATATGTTGAGTACTATATAATTAGTCAATATTTTTAATTCATATTAATTTTTAGTTATAAACCATTATATAATAAATATATGACGATTTAATGTAAAGTGAATAAATATTTTTTAATATATATATCATATTTTTATACAACAATATATATCTATAAATTTAATATATACAATTTAATAACATTAATTATCATGATTATCTAATTAATAAAATGTTTAATATTTAATAATATAAGGACTCACCCTTAAACATTTCATAATCTTGAATTAAGTTAATAATTCCCATTGAGGGTCTTTTTAGGTTTAGAGGTTTTGAGAATTAGGTAATTACATATACATGACAACTTGAATATTACATATAGACACATCTACTCAGTTTCCATTTTTTCACAAAATAAAAACATATGAAAAAAAGAATCATGTCTAGTTCCATGTTTTAGACATCATGACTTTTCCTTGATCCCATACTTGACCCTATTCCACTTTGTGTCCTATAAAAAACATTTCAAAAACTATGGATGAGCACAAAAAGCTCAGTAAGGGATACACAAAGAAGGAAAACTATTAGTTTTTCAAAACAACAAGTAAACCATGAATACTTTATCAAAAGTAATACTTTTAACCTTTATGAAGTAGTAAATACTCTTCACTAAAAAAAGATCATTTATTACCCTTTTGTATCCAAAAGATTACCATAACCCCCATAGAAAGATCACATAACATATAATGGTAACTTGGGACATAAGCATACATAAATGGAATAATCATACGGTCAACTTCCACCCATATCACTAAATGGAATAGCCATATGGCCAACTTTCATACCCAATGCATTGGAGGTTATAACATAACCACCTGTCCTAGTTTATCACAGCACCACTCGTCATTTGGTTTATCACGTAACCACCCATCAAATGTCCATGTACTATTATAAAATTATAACACATAAAACAAATATAAAGGAATGATAACATTTAAACATTTCAGTCACAACATATCATTTGAATATATTTACATAAAAAAATACTTTATCAAAAACATTTTCAATAAAAAAATATGTAAAAGAGTATATGGTATTTATTTTCTTTTTTTAAAAACATTACGGCTTGTTAACGAAGCCAAAGATCAAATAATACTCATGGTGGTGGAAAAGGTCGTTGTCACCGCTTACATTAAAACATCCTTTTTTCATTTAGTAAAACGCCTCGTAGAAACAAATTACATTTGAATGAAATGAAAAGTCAAAGGTTTTTATATATCGTATAAATGGTAGTCGTGTAAATAAAATATTCCTCAATGAAAGAAGATTGAGACGAAGTCCCTTACATCAATCATTTTGCAAATAAAATAGGTTGATTATGTGTATTAAATATAATCACACATAAATAAAGTATAAATACATGATAAGATATAAAAATTCATTTCACACGTAATCAAATAACGACATAAATAAGAAAGATAAGATCAACCTAAAGAATGGGAATTGGGTTAAGAAGTTCCCTTACCTCATGTCCGACTTGACCCGTTCGATCTTTAATTTCCTGAATAATAAACTAAAGTTAATTTATAATTTCTTAAGAAACTTTTTCAGGTTTATTATTCTTTTTATATCATTTATTACTATGTTATAAACATTATTTAATCATTTATGTTAATAATGGTGGTTTTGTCGATATTTGGTACTTGAGTAAAAAAATAACTTCTTATATTTATAAGTTGTCTATGTGGTCAAAAATCCATTATCTACAGAATGGTATTAATGATTTAAATATCATATATATCTTATATATACAGTATATATATTTATTTATAATAGTACATAACATTTGGACGTAAGAAATGACATGCACTGTTCATGGATACGATAAGCCGTACGTACGCATGAATGCTACACTACTAGAAATTTAGGCTATAGCCACGGTTCTAAATCGTGGATATAGGCCAAAAAATTGTGGCTATAGGTTATAGCCACGGTTTCATGAACCGTGGCTGGTAATGGTGTGGCTATAGGTCGGAGCCTATTACTATGATTTGAAACCGTGGCTATAGCCCTATAGCCACGGTTCGAACCATGGCTATATCCCTAAACCCACGGCTCCAACTGTAGCTATATCCCTATAGCCGTGGTTTTCAAACTGTGTCTATAGGGTCAGCCCTATAGCCATGCCAATAAAGGCCACGGTTCATAGAACCATGGCTATAGCCCTATAGCCATGGTTTTAAACCGTGGCTATAGGTTTCTAGCCATGGTTCAAACCGTGGCTATAGGGCTTTAGCCACAGTTTAAAACCGTGGATATAGGCCTTTCCACTGTATAAAAAAAACAGCACGGTTCACCGTGCTGGCTGTTGGGAGGACACTACCAACTCCCCCCCCCCCCTCCCCCTACCCATAGCCCCCCACCCTAGACCGGCACCCCCCACCCTCTGCTCCTGCACACCTCCCCTACCCCACCCCCTACACCTTGCACCCCACCCCCTACCCCCTCCTCACTGTACACCCCCCTCCTCCTAGACAGCACCCCCCCCCCACCTTGCACCAACACCCCCCACCCCCTGCCCTTGCACACCTTCCCTACCCCAGCCCCCTGCACCTTACACCCCAGCCCCCTGCCCCCTCCTCACTGCACACCTTCTATGCCCCACCCCCCACACCTTACACCCCACCCCCCCTCCTCACTGCACACCCCCCATCCCCCCACCCCCTGCTCTTGCACACCTCCCACGACATTAAATTTGAAAACCAGTAACCTGAAGCCACATTTAAACATAATATGTAACCTAAAATTAATAAAACAATCTGTAAACCAATCATGCATACCTTACAAACAAACATGGAAGCCTTTGAAAACTTTGAAAACAAAATATAAAACCCACAAAACATGTAATCTTATAACTTAAAAACAAACTATATACATGGAAACCTATAAAACAATCATGCATACCTTAAAAACAATAAGACCTGTAAAAAAATCTGTAAAACATGAAAAACATTGAAAAACAATAATACCTTCATCCTGAAAACAATATTACCTATATGGAAAACTTGTAATCTTATAACCTGTAAACATACAACCTGAAAAACAATATGTAAACCTGTAAAACAATCCAAACCTAGCAACTAAAACCCACAAAACTAAAAACATCAAAAATTAGTAAATCTGTAAAACAATCTGTAAACCTGTAAACTAGTAAAACAATCTGTAAACCTATAAACCAATATGTAAAATGATCTGTAAACATGTAATATTATAACCTAAAAACATTTAAATCTATAAACATTGAAACCTTTGAATCTCCATCATTCATACCTTACAAACAAGAATACCTTTATCCTGTAAACCTAGCAACTAAACCCCACAAACCTAACAACCATAAAACCAGAAAATTAGTGACATGTAATTGTGTAATGCACAAACTATCAACTTTTAACTTCCAAACCTGCTAGCTTACAAGCCTTCAAACCATGCAACCTATAAACCTGCAACCAGAAAACTTGAAAAAATTCAAACATTCAAATACAAAAGTAGAAAAAAAATCATTCTCTTGAAAATAAAAAAAACACAAGACCTCTAAAATAAATAAAATAGTAAAAAACTGTATACATGTGTGGGAAATGAGCATAAAATTAAGTTTTTCACTAAAAATAATTAAATTAATATATCCCATAATATGTTGGGTTAGTGAATATAAAGTAAAATAAATAAAATAGTAAAAATCTATTTACAGATAACAAGGGTGCTCCACCAAGTGCTAATAAAGACACAATGATACACAAATATGCTCCAATAAATTGGTTGTTTGAAACATTACTGATAGCATAAGTAAAATCAAGAAAAGATTAAAGACTTTGCACTAAGGATTCTCCGAATTCATACAAACTAAAGCAGTGAAATCTGATTAATTACATGGTAACAAAAACTATGTAAACTAGAAAGATTTAAATTCAAGTAAGTTTTGTTTAAACAAACCATCAACTTACAAATCATCAAGGGGAACGCCAGTTGGAGAATAAATTAGACCATTGAATTGATTGATCTATAAATACCTAAATAAATCCATAAATACATTAAAAATGATAATTATCTTAACTAAAGTCTCAGTTTCTTACAGTGTACCAAGGCTTGAAAGCGACACAAAACTGTGAGGTAAGTTCCCCTTCATTGAGTTGTATGAGAGATCTCTGTATGTGAAACAAATCATTATAAAATAATATTCAATTGAACAATAACCTTTTAACATAACAGATTAAGAAAATACAAAAGTGGACTCAATAAATGAAAATAAAAATATAAAAGAACTCTAAAAGGATAATTTACAGGGATATTTGCTTACAATGTGGAAATAAAAAACATAAATCCCTCCATATATATGTTTTTCATGTCCCACCATAACCTTGAAGAAATAAAAAAACCCAAGTAGAAGCAGTTGTTATAGTCATTATAGTTAGTGGTTTTTCTTTTTTAGTTTCCTGCTAACATTGTAGATTATTATACTCTTTTTATAGATTTTACATTTAGTAATTAAGCTCCCTTATGTAACTCTCATATTTCCCTAGTATGAAGAGGATCTATAAAGTAAGAATAGAGAAGGGTAATATTTGAATGACATTTCACTAATCTCTATGATAATATCAATTTCATGCTTAGCATATACCCACATTGGATTATCTGTGAGTAATAAATATGCAAGTGTAATAAAAGATTTTTATTAACAACAATTTTTTTGAGAAGTTAATCAAATATTTATTATTCTATATCTTAAATTACATAAGTTGTTATAGTAATATAAAACTTTTATATTAATAGCATAATGTTGATCCAATAACAATGATAACATAACAGTGACATAAAATCTTATATTTGAAAACAAAAAATCATTATCTATTTTCTATATTAGGAATATGGATGTTTTTATGTTTACATTCTTCTAGTAGTCTTCATCAGTTAATGTATTTAATATCATCACAAAGAAATCATCAAGAAGCATTGTATACAAGATGGATTAAGCAAATAATGTTAAAGAAAAGAATTTAAGAAAATAAATTGTGTAAATCAGATCAATTACCCCTTAAAAACATTAATAGATTCATCAAATTCATTATCAGCCTAAAGAAAACTCAAAGGAGTAACTTGAAAATCTAAAATTGTGTTATATTGAATGATTATTAGTAAAAATATCTTACTAAGATGTTGGGGATTTGACCTTAGTATGCTGAATTCACAAAAGGATATTATGAAAGGTATTGAAAATTAGGTTTTCAATGATTCCATGTCTGAAAATGAAGAATATGAATTAATAAAATGAAATATATTTCATTAAACGTGTATCTAGTTTAATGGTTTATAAAATTGTAGATAGTTAAATATGAAATGCTAAGTAAACAGACATCGTTGTTCTATTACCAAAGTTGATTTTCCATGAATGTGCATCATAAGAAACCACCTGAAAGGAAATAATGGGAAAATAAGTGAGATATAACTTCTTATATATATGTGATCAGTGTGTAAAATGAACCTGATAAATGATACATGACTCCATAACCAACAATTAACAATGAAAATTTATATTGATATGCACATCCTGATACTAAATAACATCAACTCTAGTTGCTTTAGATTCAATCCATTTAGAAACATAATATGCTCCCAAGAGAATATAAGTATTTCTAAAGGAAATAGGAAATGGATTCCTGAATTTTATATCCCATACATCAAATATTTTTCAAAAAATCAAAGGTTGGGGAATTTCCTATTTTTGGAAATACCTCTAATGAATTGGAAATCCTTACATGATTTATTAAAATATTGGGCATCCTTAAAAACTTTTACAAAGAATAATCCAACATCCAAAACATTACTAGCTATATACTGATGTCTAAAATGGCCTCTGTATGTTAGTGTATAACAAAGTTTAAGGGCACAAGTTACCTCTTCATTTGACATACACCTCATAATCAATTGCTCACTATGGATTTTCTAAAAGTATGGATCCTACTAAACATAGATATTTGACATAGATTTTAGCTAAAGGAACACATGATTAGAAAACACTATAATTTTGATGTTCGAAGAAGTTAAACATGTCTGCATACCATGGCACCTTATCAATGCTTTCATAGATCCACTCACTAGGGAGTGCATCATTCAGGGATGTTTCAGTAGGATTACATACATCATAAATGTATGGAAGTATGTTCATGTGGTTTGAAACTAGGGTTTCATAGCCCTTCTTATCCTTTATTTCAACATTAAATTCTTATAAGAGAAGCATCAACCTTACAGACCTTTGTTTTGCCTAAGTTTTCTTCATTAAATTCCCATGAGCTACAAGACCAGAATAAATTATTACTTAACATCCTACAAAATATGAATGAAAATTTTACAATGCAACAAATATATAAAAACACTACTTATTGGTTTCTTTATAATTAATCTGAGATGAATCTAGGGTCTGTGAAGAATAATTTATCACATGTGGGTGTCCATTGACCTTTTGGGATAACACTACTCCGACTATCTAGTTGGTGACATCATGTAATACATCATGTGAAGAATAAGTTATCACATGTGGGTGTTTATTTCCTTTGTTTACATATAAACATGGATCTAATTAATTAATGACTCATTTATTTATGAAAGGTGATTCTTTCCTTCTCTCAATAAAATCAATTTCGATTTCACTTAAGTAACATCTCTTATGAAATGAGGAGATTTAAGGAAGAGAAGAATAAATGATCAGTTGTTACAGAATGAGATGAATTGAATTATTTCTTATACTTATATCTTTGGTCTTATTTCCATGTAAAGGGGAGAAGAAGACATTGGTTTTGAATTTAAAATGGTTATTGACAATAAATCCAATGGGTGATATTGAATAACACAAATTTATTGAAATAATATTTTCATTGTAGTTTTTTTCAATATACTTGTTTGATGAAAAGTAAACATTACAATTATTTAAGAATATAATTTCTACCATTGAATCAGTCTTGAGAGTTATTAAGTGAATATAATAGTTTAATTAAAATGAAATGTTACAATTATTTACGTATGGAGTTTCTATCATTGAATCAGTCATTAGAGTTATTATGTTGGCAAGGTTTATTTAGATGAAGCAACATTAAATGTGATGATTTCATGTTTGAAGACTTCTACAAAGGAAACACATTGTTAACACCAATGTTTTGAATAAAAAGAGGAACCATTATAAAATGGTTAGAAGAATAATCTATGCCAGTTTTTCAAATATGTGAGTATTGCATTTGGTTTCATTGAAGATTATTTTTTTGGGACTTTGTAAAAAATATGGCATATCCTAACTAGCTAGCCTAGAACGACTGCTTACACTGGTGAGGTGGGTATTCTAATCCCTAGACAGTCAGTGTGAGAGGCATTGGTGTGTATAGTGAACCCCACAGAGTCACATAAGAGGCAGTGGTGATCCAGTCTGTAGGGTGTAATAGCAGTGGATGGGAGCACCTGGATGGAGCAGTGTGGTGAATGTAAGATACAGGCCAGTAACAAATTATGTCCAACAAATGGAGCACTTTGTATTATAAGGTATTGGGGAAGTATGATACATTTCAATGTGGGAGTGCATTATATGAATTATTTTAGCTCTTTTTAAAAACTCAGAAAGAACTATGGTCATCTAATGAGACTATCCCATCTGTTTGATCGCCCATATGAGCTCATCTTCATCCTCAGCCATCCGAGGAGTTCAGTGCTTCAGAAGTTCTCCATGAAATGTTGACATTCAATTGAACCGAGGCCTATAAGCTCTAATAAAGTGTTCTAAAAGTTCCAATATGGTTTAAATTACTTGCAACATCATTTTCATGTTAAAAAAGATCAAATAGAGTATATGCAACGTGTAGAAATTGATGGTTTTTTATGATGTTTATTTCTTATGATGTTCACATTACCTAAGATAATAAATTCATAAGGAGGAGAAATGGATGACCCTATATTATTTCCCATGCAATGAGTCGGTGGTATGATATCTACAAAAACATCTGAGCAGATCTTTGAACGCAGTAGTTAATCACTCTTCTACCATTTTTTCCTCTGCGCCCATTTTTTCATCCCCCTTACCCACCATTAGTGGAAATTCCAGGGTGAGTGCATCCAATACAATATTTTCTATCACCTCAACTCCTGAATAATTGTCCACCCCTCCATTCACGCTTCAGTTTCAACATCATCCTCTGGTGGCCCCTCAATACCAGGCTTAACCATCATAGTCTTCTCAACTGATTGTGCTATCAGTAGAGTCTCAATCATTTCTATTAAAGGAAATATATTGGTAGTCCCTTCCAGCAGAACCTCCTTAGTTGGCCCAACCACCACAGTCTCCCTGGACATTCATACCAAGAGGAGATCATATTTGATGACCACCTCAACCCCTGGCTCTAGTAATGTAAGTGATGATGTTGGTGGATGATTCTCAAACACTTTTTGAAATTCCATTCAAAAATATGTTAGTCAATCATTATGAGGTGTGTAAAAATAAGAAAATAGAAGAGACTCCCAGGGTCATTATAGCCCTGTAACGAGCTCCTTGAGGTCCATATATAGGTTCGCCAAAATGGTTTCCCCCAAGGCCACTACCATAATGGTCAACACTGTTATTCAGCCACTCACAGACACAACATCACGATGAGACACCACACATGCCCCAAATGGTTTGAGGTAACCTCACCTTTTATTCCATGTCCTTCACAGACCTCCCCATCCTCTATGTCTTATTCGTAAGCAAGGATGTAATGAAAATTGACTTATTTGATCAATAAAAATAAAGAAACCCAGATGCATGGAATCTGGAAAGCATCTAATTCTGGAGGCTGATTTAATCTATAGTTGAGTTGATCTAAATAAGGTGATACAAGATGAAGTTATAATACAATGCAAGTGAAATGAATACAGAGCATAAAAAGAAAAGGACTCACACCAAAGTTGTTTTAATTATATAAGGATGTAGAATTTTGAGTTGGGAATAAGAAGAGGTAGAACCATATTGAGGTAAAAATGAATTCCATGTTACAATTTCTAAAGTTTAGGAAATTAAGTTGACTGGATGATGCCAAGTGAATTCACATAAAAAATTTGAAGCCACAATCAATGTGATTATGATGATATGGATATTTAAAATGTAAAATTCATAATGAAAAGTCTGTAATTAAATCTAATATTTAAGGATAATTTGAAAGGTGAGTTGACACCATATTTTATAAAAATTTGATTTGACTCTGAGATTTAAAATATTTCATGAAGGTGTTCACAATAAAAATGCGCAGAGTCTTAGTGTTTAGAGATTTGAAATTACTGAATTTACTAGAAAATTTTGAGCCAATAAAATAGGTTTGGATCATTCAAAATAAATCACTGATTGGTCATTAGATAGAGATATTGAGAAGAAGAATTTGAGAGAGCTACTTAGAAGAAGCAACATAAAGAGAGGCCGTTTTCGACCAATGCTTATAGGAAATTCAGTTGGGACATTGTTTTGGAAATACTGGAACATATAGTTTTAATGTAGTTGATTAAGGTCACCAGATTCATGTGATTTAAAGTTCATATCTAGACCAATTTCAAGCACCAATCTATAGAAGTTATAGATTTCAAAGTTCAAGGAAGTTTGAGGGATCCAAAAATTTAGTTTAACAAAAGTAGAGAACATGCTATCTTTTATGTGATTCTGGTATAAGTATAAGAGGTAGTCAAAGTTCCATCCATAAGGAAGTTTATTGATAATCCATGAATATTGGTGGTTCCATTATAAACAACATCACCATTCATACCTAAATGTAGAAGAGGATTTTCAAGAGATAATCTATCCACTTGTGTAATATAGTGGAATAAAAGATTAAGATAATACGTACTCTTGGGTAAAGGATAACAACATAACCCATTGTAATAACTACAATAATTGTGAAAATTTTCAGATCCAGAAAATAATCGTACATAACAAGGAGCAGTTTTCTCACACTAGGACCGAACCGAGATGCTCCGATAAACCAAGACTCCACTGTAGTAAGATGTTTAGACGTAAATAAACTGACCAAGATGTTCGGATAAACCAAGACTCCATTTCTCAGATAGAGGCAATCTAGCAATACTTCCGCATGCAGTAACTATCAGAAGGGTATAATCAAGGATGAAATGGTTCAAGATAATCGGACACAGTATGAGAATTTTAATGTAAAACAACCAAATGGAGGGGTCGTGCAGTGACACAAATGGGCAGAGTGAGAATATCAGATTGATCATCGGACAGAGTACACTACGATCAGAGGAAAGAATATGCACAGTGAGAATACAATATGCAAAGGAGGATCACCGGACGGTCCAATAAAACTATTCAAAAAGTAGACACCCTATGATTAGATGATTCAGGTATAACATACCCGGTAGTAGAAAAGTTGAAAGACTGTGATATGAATCTACATACACAAGAGCTGGAGCAGAAAAACAAATGCAGCTACTGATGATCATGTAATCAGAATACAATCGAGCTAAGTAATGAATACAATAAAGCAACTAATAATAATATAACTCCCTTGAAAGTATATATAATCGTTGATGTTCAATGTATAAAGAATGATATGTTAGATTTGGAGCATGAAGAAATTAAATTGCATAAGATAAAATTATATTTTTCATTAAGTGAATATTTTGAAAAGCACATTTACAATTTTGTAATTTGAATAATGAATTACGAGTACATAAAACAAAAAGCATGATGGAATAAGTTATTACATACCGTTAGGTACAATGATGACATTAATATAGTACCTGAGTCAGTTTTTTGGGATCTTGCATCAGAAGCACCCTATATGGAGATAAACAGTAATGTCAGATTGAATTACTACTCATATATTGGACATAGGTGGCTGAAATCATCTAATAATCTACATTCATGTAAGAAAATCCTCATTCTTATGCTTGTGAATAGAAACAATTCATCCTCGTTAACTTATAAGAACGCATTATCTCTCTTTCAATCTCATTCTCAACAAAAGCATTATCAGGTGATGCACCTGCCATTGAAAAGAGCATAAAAACATGGGTTTTTCCGTCCTACCTACTATAATTACTAATTTCAATTGGTTTTATACAGTGATGGGATCTATATACTACTTCTTTTTTATTCTCTATATCACTTAATATTTAAATAACTTGTATTTCAGATCCTCCCTTAGCTACTAAATACATTCCTCTTGTTGTGTGGCTCAGGGTGTTCAATTATTCTTTTGGTCAAAAATCGCACCTTGTTCAGTGGCTCGTGAGTCACCACAGCGATCCTAATCTCTGTTCTAAGTCCACCAATAAACATACTGATATAA
Source organism: Viscum album (assembly GCA_963277665.1). Taxonomy (NCBI): domain Eukaryota; kingdom Viridiplantae; phylum Streptophyta; class Magnoliopsida; order Santalales; family Viscaceae; genus Viscum; species Viscum album. The sequence goes on from OY728127.1 coordinate 1,280,318,881, forward strand.
AATTTTTCAATTAAGTCTTGTATGCACAATTTCATCCACTCGAACTCATCAATATAGTCATCTATTTCCCCGGACTGTCACAAACCTTTCATGAAAATCATTGAATCCTCCTCTGTTGCATTTCCATATCTACTGATTAGATATTCCTTGCACTGTATTTAAATGAGTTTCGGTTCAACTAACTTCAAAGAAATGATCAAACCCTGATTGCAGGTGTTGGGGGGGATGGTGCGGGCTGAATTGAAGGTGGAAGGGGGGATGTTGTGGGTTGGAATGCTGGTGGTAGCGAGCTAAAATGATGGTGGAAGGGGGCTGGTGTGGGGTGGATGTGGCTGTAGTAGAGTCAAATCATGGCATTACCATGGCATGACCGTGGCGTGACCGTGGCGTGATCGCGGAGTGACCGTGGCGTGACCGCGGCGTAACCGTGGCTTGACCGCGGCATGACCGCGATGTGTTGGCCCGGTCCAGCGACATCTATGGGGAAGCATCTTCTGGCTAGGAGCGAAGGGAGTGGGAGGAGGATGGAATGCTGGTGGATGGGGGCTGGTTGCAGGTGCTGGGGGGATGGTGCAGGCTGATTCAAAGGTGGCAGGGGGCTGTTGCGGGCTGGAATGCTGGTGGAAGTGCGCTGAAATGAGGGTGGAAGGGGGCTGGTGTGGGATGGATGTGGCTGGAGCAGGGCCAAATCATGGCATTACAGAGGCGTGACCGCGGCATGACCGTGGTGTGACTGCGGTGTCTTGTCCTGGTCCAGTGACATCCGCGGGGCAGTATCTTCTGGCCAGGAGTGAAGGGAGTGGGAGGAGGCTGGAATTCTAGTGGAAGGGGGCTAGTTGCATGTGCTGGGGGGGATGGTGTGGGCTGATTCGAAGGTGGAAGAGGGGATTTTGTGAGCTGGAATGCTGGTGGTTGTGGGCTGAAATAATGGTGGAAGGGGGCTGGTGTGGGCTGGATGTGGCTGGAGTAGGGCCAAATCACAACGTTACTGCGGCGTGTTGGCATGTTCCAGCAACATCTGTGGGGAAACATCTTATGGCCAGGAGCGAAGGGAGTGGGAGGAGGCTGGAATGCTGGTGGAAGGGGGCTGGTTTCAGGTGATGGGGGGATGGTGCAGGATGATTCGAAGGTGGAAGGGGGGGATTTTGCGGGATGGAATTTTGGTGGCAGTGGGCTAAAATGAAGGTGGAGGGGTGCTGGTGTGGAGTGGATGTGGCTGGAGCAGGGCTAAATCATATACTTACAGCGGCGTGACCGCAGCGTGTTAGCCCGGTCCAGCGACATCTGCGAGGCAGCATCTTCTGGCCAGGAGCGAAGGGAGCTGGAGGAGGCTAGAATGCTGGTGGAAGGGGGCTGGTTACAGGTGATGGGGGGATGGTGTGGGCCAATTTGAAGGTGGAAAGGGGGGTTGTTGAGGGCTGGAATGTTGGTTGTAGCGGGATGAAATAAAGGTGGAAGGGGGCTGGTATGGGTTGGATGTGGCTAGAGTAGGGCCAAATCACGTCATTACCATGGAGTGACCGCGAGGCAGCATCTTCCGGCCTAGAGTGAAGGGAGAGGGAGGAGGCGGGGCAACATTCTGGTAGTTTCCCCACCGGCGGATGATAGAATAGATCAACTATTTAATATACTATAACAAGGGATCGCCAGAGAAGGTTGTAGCGAGCGACACAATAACACAACATCTAAAGGGAAACAAAAAGACGGAAAAGAATCATACACCCTACACAAACCATTTACAAATTCATTCACTTTGCCTAAATATGGAAATTTTATTTATAATATTGAAAATGTGAAAATGAAAGTGTCATGGTCAAGGCATATGCCTACTTGAGAAATGGCATTTGAGTTAAACGAGTATGATAAGCCAATTTATATTATTCAACGAAAACAAAAACTAACTAGCCTAAAAAAACACCAACAAGAGGCATATAAAAGACTCAAACCAAATCTAAACATGTTACAAATAACTATAACTACTCTTTGGTTTAGAATACAGGGTTTTAATATAAAATCAGGGAATTTCTTTATCACACAATTCATTTAATTATATTAAAAATTTATTCTAAAACTCATTCAGTGCAAATCAAATGCAATAATTTAAGCAACTAGATCATCATAACTATCACTATGAGTTTTCGCAGACAGCTCACCTCCGTTGGAGGGGTTTTATTATAAAAACATGACTTTATTTAATAAATGAAACAATTATATTAAAGAACACTTATTCAAGATATGCAATTGCATATAATTAAGAAGAATTAAGAAAGAAGCTAAATTTGATTTAAAGCATTCTTGAATTAAAGAGGATAGAAGAGGGATCCTACCTCAAGGTGGAACCAAACCGTTCACTTCGGCTCTTGGATCTTTCTAACTAAAAGTTGCGGCTCCCCCACTGGGTATACACACCATCACACACATGCAAGGAAACCTAGCCCCTATGCACACACCTGCATGGCCATGAGCATGTGCAAGGGGATCCTTGCACATCTTCTTATACGTATATACCATTCTCCACTCACCTGCGTATGCATTTATATATATATACATGGGCACACATAGCCCCATACGTGCATAATCACTACCATGGTTTACTATGGATGTAACGGGGAAACCCACATACATACACTTTCTTACCTATGCACACGCAGGCGAGTAGCCCGTAACATGGATACTCAAAACCATCGAGTAGGGATCAATGCACTTCACAAAGGATATTAGGAACATTTTAACACATAAAGGATGCTACAAAACCAGTGAGAAACCAACCAATAGCATTAAAGTCTTACCTCGATTGGGAGAACCAAATCCACCCAAACCAACACGAAATGATCCAACACCCTACTGAAAACATAATATGGAGTCAAAAACATTGAAATCACCAAATACATGTGGTGCAGGACAAGTAGTAACCATATAATCTTACCTCGGATCAAAGCCGGCAGACTGAATCAATCTGAACCCCATTTTCCCCCCTTCGCAGAATATAATTACCCTTTGTCCACAGAAAGAAGTAAAAGAACTAATTGTCCAATGTGATAAAGAAAATAAAATAAAAACTAAACTAAAACATACCTGTCTCCTGTGACTATACACATCACTGCCCAATATATAAGAACCACAATTCCCCATGGGTCAAATCATGTTCCTGCAAGCAAGGGGTAAATAGATCCATGTTTCAAAATGATACTATCAAATAGTACATTCCTATTAATTAACAATTATTCTTCCTATTAATGTTATATAATTAGTTTGGCTCTAGTTTCAACATAATTTGGTTTTGTTCGATACAAGTTTTTATCCACCCCGATAATAAAATTTTACTGGAGGACACAATTTCTAATCAAATAGAATATATCATAACAAAAAATGGATCCACACCTATGAAGAAGGATGCACATGATAAGAAAGAATGTTTTATCATATAGTTTGATGAGTTATAAAAGGATAAACCAAAAAAAGGAAAAACATTTAGAGTTCTCTAATTTCTCAAGTGAATATGAAATTTTCAAATAATAATAAACATGTGAAAGAAGAGAAAACCATGTTTCCTCAACATAAATGTTTAGAATGTGAGAAATAAGAAAGCGCAAATAAAATCAAACACTTTTGAGAAAAAAAAAGAAAAGTTCTCCAGTGTTGAGAAAAAAGCCTAATAACTTAGAAGTTGATCAACCATGGAAGAAATTTTAGATGAAGAAATATTGAACAAGAAAAATAAGTACAAGTAGTAATTGGTGAATCAAAACAAGAGATATATTATATTGATGTTTGAAAAATACATATGCAGCTCGAAAAACAAAAATCTTGGAGAGACTTGAAATTTTTTCTAGAAACTTATGGGAACCCACCATTTGTGAAGCACTGTATTTTATTACACCCTGTAAAATTAGTATGAACATAGTGAAATGTGAAACTATAGAGCAGAGAAAAATGATACTGAGATGCTACAGAAGAGAAAATACTATATGCATGATTCATCGGGAGCTGGATGAATCTCCACTTAGGGAACATTTCTACCCTCTCATCTATTTCTACGAAGCACCAGTAAGATATATTTTTTATGAAAGTGGAAAGTTTCGGTGATGGTGAATAGAGTACAGGACGTACTTCACCAAGGTAAATCTCATAGGAGAGAGATAATACTGGGAACACCTGGAGGAGTGGAGGGGAACCGGGTGATGGAGGGAGATATCGACCGGGGTAGGTGGGAACTCTAGCTCGACAAGAGGTGATAATTGAGTAGGAGGAGAAACCGAGGGAAATCGATACTTCCCGTTGATGTGAAAAATTATGGATCTAGAAAAGGAAGGTGGCTTCATATCAATAGAAGGAATTAGGGTGGATTGATGTGAAGGATGGTATTGGAGTACGACGGCGGAAATAGTGCATAGGAATCTGAGGAGTGGACGGGAACTGATATTAGGAGGATGACGATGACTGTGGTCTGCAAGGACCATAGGTCGACAGGAGAAAAAGCACGAGTGTGGGGAGAAACCGAGGGAAACCGCATGCGGAAGAGGGAGTGAGGAAAAATAAACGGTATGACGCAAAGGAAGACAGTGAACCCTAGGTCGATAAGAGATGAACCCCGAGCTGGAGGATAATCCGAGGTAAACCGTGTGCTGAAGAGGGAGGGAGGGAGAGGAAGGGATTGACGCGAATAAGGTGCATGGAAGTCAAGTAAAGAAGAAACGTGGGTTTCGGAATGTTGGACACATGGAATGGAGAGGATCCCAGGATTAGTGTAGTTAGTAGATACTATGTCTCTACTATATTTTCTTTCAATAATATTTATGAAAGTATTAAATTGAACATGTTGAAGAACCTCAATTCATTCTGACATATTTAGAGGTTTAGTTTCAGAATTATGAAATTACATATTGGTTTTAGAAAAAAAAATATTATTCTTGATAACTATAGGTAAAGAAGAAGATGTAACATTTAAAATTTTCCTAGTGGGAAGAATATCATTGGTCCAATTTCATCACATAGTAGCTTCAATGATGGTAACTTCATTATCACTGTTGAGAATTTTAAATCTAATAATGATGAACCACCAAAGAATAATAAGTGGTTAAATATTCGATTTTATCACTATAGGATAGATCCGTAAATTCCATGAGCTCACCTTTAGCTTGTGGATGATTCTAGAACATCTATATTTTTAAATATAACACCAAAATCTGATCATGATACATCTTGGTCATGTTTTCTCATACCTGAATCCATGAAATATTAGAATAATATTAACATATAATCTATAAGAAACATTGTTGTGTAAATATTTATGCAGGGAATCAACCATGATAAATAATAATCAAGCTAGTAAACATATACTATATCAATTGGTATTTTTTTTGGGTAAAGATATCAAAATATAAGAAATAATAAGATCACATGAAATCTTGGTTAAAGATGAGAATGTGGAAGTTTAATGTCATTGCACCACATTCTATAAGGGAATGGTGACAATGTAATGATTTCATCAAGGATAAATTTAATAAATAAGAAATAATTAAAGTATCTAACATGATGAGAAAATGAAAACAATGTTTCCATGTTCCACAATATTTCTAACACATCAATGGATAAATAAATCTTGGAAACATCACATTCTCATGTGCCACGACAATTCATGGTGAAATCTGACACAAACCATACCCTAAAAAAACTAAATATTCAAAGATATAAATAAGAAAGAATAATGGAGGTAGAAGAGGAATATTTACCTCTATCGATTTAAAGTAGTAGAACCCCATAAGGCAATTTTAGAGGTGGAATCCAGAATAACTATTTTGTTGTCCTTAAAAAAGAACACTCATCACTACTGGGTAACCAATCTACCTCCATTGTGTACCTGTTGGCCCTTATAAAAGGTCTGCTACACTTTACAACCCACCGAGTACCGGGTACCCCTCCATCGGGTACCTTATAAAGGCTGTAGTTTTTCACAATCCCATTAAGAGGCACCTAGTGCCTCCCAATCAAATACCCAATATCTATGACAGTTTTTTGAGGTTAGCCACCACCCTCATATTTAGAAACCAACCCTTTAAATAACCATTATCCTCAAATGAAAACACATCCTAGAGATGTATTAACTCTTGAAATTCCAATTCATATCCCAATTCTCAAAAATCTCCCTTAGGAAAAAAACTCAAATTTCCTCTAAAATTACCAACCATTTAATTGTGTGGGTCATTAAAAACTCCCAACCATAAGAATTGCAATCCTTGAGAAGCATACAGGATGATCCCCTGATTCCCAATTTAACAATCAAAATTTGATACCATCACTTTTTGTCGATTCCAATTGTCCACAACTCCACCATGAATATTCCCAATCTATACTAATTGGTTCTTCACCAAAAATCACTTGTCCCTCACTCCAAGCATATCAATTATAATTAGAATAATGTATCTAATTCAAAAACCTCTTTACCATACTCAAATATGTGAAACTATTCCAGTTTACTTATACACACTAATAACCAAATAATGAACACATAATTGTTCATAAAAAGGATGAGGAGGATCACCTAGAGGGGGTTGGCCATGTCGGAGGCACGCCGGAGGAGGTGGGGAGGCCATCTAGGAGTAGTGTCGGTGGGGGCGGTGAGGTGTCGTGCATTCTGTGGCAGCGGCTCGCGGTGGGGTTGCCTTGTTCGGTGTCAGCGATGGGCACTGTTGTGAGGGGAACCGTCGCGAGGGTCACCGTCGATGGAGAAGGATCAAGGATAGGAGAGTTTGCGATGGGTAGGGGAAGGAGGGTCACGTGCAGTGGGTATCGGGGAGGAGGGCACCATCGTGAGAGACGTCGAGGGTTCGGAGGGTCGCGAGGGGCACCGTCAGTGGAGAGGGATCAGAGAGAAGAGAGGTCGCGATGGGTCGGGGAAGGAGGGGAGTGCGCAAGGAGAGACATCCTGGGTTCGGAGGGTTTCCGCCGTGAGAGACAGAGTTCGGAGGGTCGCGATCGCGGGAGGACAGAGGAGGAGCCCGACGTGATTTGGAAGAAAAAAAGTGATCGGAGAATAAAGGAGGAGCCCGACGGGATTTTGAAAAAAAACACAGTGTAAATTTTTATCCATGGAAGTATATACTAAATCATGGCTATAAATAAGATATAGCCATGGATCTATAAAACCATGGCTATAGATCTGTGCCTATAGCTTAAATTTCTAGTATTGCTAATTTCATTTCTATTTAGTATTTTAATGAAATTAAAACATAATGATACATAAGTATATTATAATTATAGTATAATATCATATATAATATCATTAAATCCATCCTTTATATGTCCCACATATAGAAAGAACAAGTCATATCACTTTGAGGGGGCAGTAGTCCGTACTTCCTCAAATAAAATTATAGTGTTTACCCATAATGGAAACCATAAAGGTATGCAATAAATTAGAAATACAGAATAATAATGATAACATAAAAATAATATATATCATATATAAATATAGTTCCATCATAATATCCACCATGAGAGGTGGCAGGAGATAATGGAACAATCATCATTTCGTGTGGCGTTAGTTTTCCATCCACAGAAATAGTATGTTCTTTACCCATTAAATGAAGGTGTGTGTAAGTGTAGTTCAAATAATTATCATTAAAAAATCATAGTATATTATGGATACTAGTTTTTTTATAAAATAAAGGAATAAAAAGAGTTTATTGGTTTGAGAAGTAAAATAAAAGAAAAGAATTTAAAAGAAATTATTACCCTTAATTCGGGTAACTCCCTTTGGTAGGAACCGAAAGGTTTACTTGAAGTGACATCTTCTTTAGGTAAGGAATATATGAAGAATATAAGGATGTAGGGAGATTATTTAGGTAAATTTTGGATGATCCAAGTGGCATGAGAGGTGTAATCAATGGGTTAGAAGTGGGGTCCTTTTATATGGGAGAGCAGGGGCTCTTTAGGAATGTTTGAAACAATTATTTTATTATAAACTTATATTTGGTTTCAAAAGGTCCAAAACTAATTAAAGTATAAGATAATATGACTCATGTTCAAAATAAAATAATCCAATAATAATTGTATTGTTTTTGGATATCGGTTTAATATTATAATCTTATTTATTTAAATATTTATTAATGAGGTAAATACTGCATTATTTTTGTGTCAAATATAATTTTATTTATTTGATTCTTATAAATTATAAAACAAATACCATGATTTAGGAAATATTATTATCTTTCCAATTAATATTTATAGTCGAAAAGATAACTTATGTAACCCCGTGTTAAAATTACTTTACTAAAAGATATATGTTTGGGTCATTTTTGTCTTTACTATAAATTAATTAATCTAAAGTGTCATTATCAATCCCAAGTGGATCCATGGGGTCCCAAAATCTACCCAAAGATTCCCATGGTCGGCCATGACTCATAAAATAAGGTTAGGACAAGTGTTAAGGTAATTTTGTATTATTATAATATTCTTTTTACCTTGAATTACCCAATTTACCTTTAACTACGGTAAATAAAAGTCAAAAGAAATTGTTCCCCAAAAATTATTTTCATCTTATTGAACCAGATTTTACTTACTAATAAAAACCATGTATGTAGGATTTTAGAAATTCAATTCATAGAAGTGGTAAAATTTTATTTAAATGAAAAAATCTATTTTTTAACTACTACTTAGTGGTTTCACTATTCATCAAAAATTGATATCTTTCAGAAAAATACCAAAAATTTAGACTAAGATATATTTGATATTCTGAATTCAAAAATTATATCTTTTTTAAAAAAAATCAAAACATATAAGTTGCATTAATTATTTTAAAATTAATTCCTGTTGTTAAAACAAATAGCTTGTTTTTAAGAAATAATGTCTATCAAAAGATTGACACTTGTTTATGTCCAATTTCAATGTGAAATTAATTACAATGAACACCATTGGATTAAATGGTAAAATATAATCTAATTACACTTTATAACCAATTAAAAAGATAATATAACCATATAAATAAATTAGATTAAAAAGAAGATTTGAATTAAAATACAGTATTTTTCACGATTCATTAAAAAATGAATCTTATCAGAAAAATACACAAAAATTACCCAAAGTAAATTTTGGTGTCCCGATTCTAAAGAAGAATTTTATTTCGTCAAATATAACGTATAAAAGTGACCAAAACTATATTTAAAGAGGGTTCTCCAACAAAAGGCGGTAAATCGTCCTTTTAGTGAATATTAGAGTATTTATGCTTAAAATCAAATTCTTTTCATATTTTGAGCCTCAAACATTTATTGGATAAATGTAAAAACATTTAACAAACATGTATAATCATATTTTAGTTAGTTATATTCATTCCCGCCAATAAAACGGCAAGGCGTTAAATACCATTTAAAATAATAATATTATATTATTAGTGTGAAACGTATGAATTCAAAGAAACTCATTTTTGCGTATCAGGTAAGCCATCGAATATATCATCCACATTAAAATAAAATTAATATGTTATTCACAAATATTAATAAATGTTAAAATATCATATTTCTTTATTTACCTGGGATGCTACATCCTTCCCCACTTTTGAAAATTGGATCCTTGCAATTTTATTCCCTTATCCAATAAGGGGGTATTTCTCCCTCAGAGCATTTACAGATTCCCATGTTTCCTCTTAAACCATATGGTTTTTCCATAAAAACTTTACCTGGTGAATTACATTATTCTGCAACAATTTCTCCCTATGGTCACGAATCTGGACTGGTTGTTCCTTATAAGAGAGATTCTCTTCCAACTGAACTACCTCTAGGCTCAAAACATGAGATGGATCTGGCATATAATTCCTCAACATTGAAACATGAAAAACATTGTGTACCTGGGATAAACTAGGATGTAATGTCACTCTATAGGCAACTGATCCAACTTTCTCTATAATTGTTTAGTGTCTAATGAACCTCGGACTCAACTTTCCCTTCTTACCAAAACGCATTACACATTTCCATAGAGAAACTTTGAGAAAGACATAATCACCTACCTCAAAATATAGATCCTTCCTTCGATTATCCGCATAACATTTATGCCAGAACTGAGCTATTCTCATGTTCTTCTAAATAATCTGAACTTTTTCTACCATCTCTTCTACCAATTCTGGTCTCATCATCTTTATTTCACCTACTTCATCCCAAAAAGCTAGAGTTCAACACTGCTTCCCATATAATGCCTCAAATAGAGCTATTTGTATAATGGAATGAAAACTGTTACTATAAGAATATTCAATCAAAGAAATATGTTGGTCCCAACTTCCCAGGTAATCTGGTAAACAAGCACGTAGCATATCCTCCAAGGTCTGAATTTTTCATTCTGACTACCCATCTGATTGCGGGTGAAAAGATGAACTAAAATTTAATTCAGTACCCAATGACTTCTGAAGGCCTTTCCAAAAGTTATAAGTTAACCTGGGATGATGATTAGATACAATGGATGGGGGGAACTCCATGAAACTTGATTATCTCTTTAACATGCATCCAAGAAAGTTAATATTGAGAAAAAGTATCTCGAATAGGAAGGAAATGAGCAGATTTAGTCAACCGATCAATAATAACCCAGATTGAAGTATTACCTGGAGATATCTTAGGTAATCCCACAACAAATTCCATGGATATATTTTCCCATTTCCACTCTGGCACCGGTAAAGACTGAAGCATCCCTTTTGGTAACTGATGCTCTGTTTTACCTTATTGACAAGTCAAACACATCACAGTATAATCAGAAATATCTATTTTCATTACATCCCACCAATAATACTCTTGAAGATCTCTATACATCTTTTTACTACCAGGATGAGCTAAAAACGGATAACTATAAGCTTTACATAAAAACTCTTTCTTCAACTATGAATCACAAGGAACACATAATCTCTTCCCAAACCTCAACCCACAATAATTACCAATGTTAAAATTAGGAAACTTACCCTTTTGAACCAACTATGCCTTTTTCTACAACTCATTATCTTCCTGTTGTGCTGGCTTAATTCTGTCTGATAAAGGTGATTTCACTGACACATGAAACAAAATAGAGGAATTTCCTACACCAACAACTTAATGGAAAAGTTCATCAACTCAAAAACTAAAGGATCTTGTTCCAAACATATCATTGTTAATGAAGCATTTCATTTTCAACTTAAAGCATCAACCACTTTATTTTCTTTTCCCAGATGGTAATGGATCATCCAATCATAATCCTTGATTAATTACAACCATCTCCTTTGTCTCATATTTAATTATTTCTATGTGAATATATGATTCAAAATTTTGTGGTTAGTATATATTTTACATTTTACTCTATAAAGATGATGCCTCCAAATTTTTAAATCAAAAACAACAGAAGAAAATTCCAAATCATGTGTAGGGTAATTTAACTTATGAGGTCTCAACTGACGTGAAGTAGAAGAAATTACCTGATCATTTTGTATAAGGACACAACCAAGTCCTTTCAACGAAGCATCACTGTAGATAACAAACTCACCGTTTCTCGAAGGTAATTCCAAAACAGAAGTATTCACCAATCTCCCTTTCAATTCCTAAAAACAATCAACATGTTCTTTTTTCCAAATAAACATAACACCTTTTCGAGTTAACTTAGTCATTAGACTAGATAACAATGAAAAATACTCAACAACTCTCGGGTAATAACCTTCTAAACCAAGAAAACTATGGATATCAGTTATATTTCTGGTCTTGTCCATTCTTTAAATACTTTTTTTTAGCAGGATCAATAGTAATGCTATTTTTTGGAACAACGTGACCAAGGAAATAAATGTTTTGTAACCAAAACTCACACTTGTTGAATTTCCCAAATAGTTTCTTTTATTTAAAGGTTTGAAAGATAACCCTTAAATGACTTTCATGCTACAATTTCCTTTTAGAACAAACCAAAAAATCATAAATAAAAACAACAACCATTTATCACCTAATTCAACAGATCCATCCCTATAATAGAATGTTCAATTATGATTCTGGCTATCTCAGGATGCTGATTTTGAAGGTCATTTCCCTTTATATGCATTCCAAACATAGCTGACATGTTTCCTCTATGGAAAACCATTCCTAACATAGAAATATCTTAGAAAAAGAAACATGGTAATATGTAAATTCTATATCATTTCAATCTTACCATAAATTAATTTAACAATATTATAACTCCTAAATTTTTCTAAACCGACCTCTAATACCAACTATAAGGACTTGACCTTAAACATTGCATAATATTAAATTATGTTAATAATTAACATTTATGATCTTTTTAGGTTTAGATATTTATATAATTAGGTCATAATATATACATGACAACTTGAATATGACATGTAGACACATCTACTTAGTTTTCATTTATTCACAAAAAAAACTCATGAAAAAAAGAGTTTTGTCTGGTTCCATGTTTTAGACTACCTGACTTTACCTTGATCTCATCCTTGACCCTATTCCACTTTATGTCCTATGAAAAGTATTTCAAAAACATGGGATGAGCACAAAAAAAATATGTAAGGTATACACAAAGAAGGAAAACTATTATTTTTTCAAAACAATAAGTAAACAATTAATACTTTATCATAAGTAACAATTTTCACCTTTATGATGTAATAAATACAATTCACTAAATAAAAGATCATTTCTTACCCTTTTGTAACCAAAATATTACCATAAAACCCATAGAAATAGAAAATAACAAATAAAGGTTAATTGGGACATAAACATACTTAAATGGAATAATTATACGGTCGACTTCCACACATATCACTAAATGGAATAGCCATACGGCCGACTTCCATACCCAATGCATTGGAGGTTATAACATAATCATCCATCTTAGTTTATCACAGAACCACCCATAATTTGGTTTATCATTTAACCACCCATCAAATGTACAATTACCATTATAAAATCATTACACATAAAACAAATATAAAGGAATGATAACATTTTCACACTTCAATCAAAATATATCATTTAAATATATTGACATAAAAAATGCTTTATCAAAACCATTGTCAATACCAAAATACTTACAATAGTGTATAGTATTTCTTTTCTTTTTTAAAAACATTATGCCTTGTTAAGAAATATAAATATCAAATAATACTCACAGTTGCATAAAAGGTCGGTTTCACCGCTTACATTAAAACATTCTTATTTTTGTCATTCAGTAAAATACCTCGTAAAAAATATTCCCTTTGAATGAAATGAAAATTCAAATGTGCTTATATACCATATAAAATAAAGTAATGTATAAAACAAAATATGCCTCAATTAAAGGATATTGAGACTAAGTCCCTTACAAAGATCATTTTGTAAATAAAATAGGTTGATTATGTGTATTCATTTTAGGAACACATAAAGAAAGTATAAATACATGATAAGATATAAAAATTTATTTCACACATAATAAAAGAATGAAATAAATAAGAAAGATAATATCATCAAAAAGAATGGGAATTGGTTAAAGAAGTTCCCTTACCTCATGTCCAGCTTGACCAGTTCGATCTTTAATTTCTTGAATAATAAACTTAACTTAATTTATACTTGCTTAAGAACCTTTTACAAGTTGTCTATGTGGTCAAAATTCCATTATATATATAATGGTATTAATGATTTAGATATCATATATATATATTATATATCCAGTATATATATGTATTTATTACAGTACATAACATTTTCAGTTAAGAAATAAAATGCACCGTTCATGGAGACGGTAACCCTTACTTACGCATGAATGCTACTTTCATTTATATGTCATATTTTAATATAATTAAGACATAATTATACATAGGTATATTATAATTCTATTATAATATCAAATATAATATCATTAACTCCATCTTTTATATGTCTCATGTATGGCATGAACGAGTTGTGTCACTTTGAGGGGGCGGTACTCTGCACTTCCTCAAATGAAATTATCACGTTTACCAATAATAGAAACCATAAAGGTATGATATAAATGAAAAATACCGAAGCATAAAGAAAACATAAACATGATATTTATCATATATAAAAATAGTTACATCATAATGGCCACAATCAGAGGAGGTAGGAGATAATTGAACAATCATCATTTCGCGAGGTGTTAGTTTTCCATCCACAGAAACAGTATGTTCTTTACCCATTAGATGAAGGTGTGTGTAAGTTTAGTTATAATAATTCTCATAAAAACATAATAGAATATTTAGGATACTATTTTTCTAATAAAATAAATGAATAAAAAGATTTTAGGGGTTGGAGAAGTAAAATAATGAAAAGAATTTAAAATAAACTGTTACGTTTTATTCAGGTAACTCCCTTTGGTTTGAACCAAAAGGTTTACTTGAAGTGCCTTTTGCCTAAGTTAAGGCTTATAAGAAGAATATAGGGATATATGGAACTTATTTAGGTTGAGTTTTTATGAGCCAAGGGGCTTGAGAGATGTGAGTAATGGGTTAGAAGTGGTGTCCTTTTATAAGGGAGAGGAGGGGCTCTTTAGGAAAGTTTAAAACAATTATTTTATTATAAACTTATCTTAGATTTCAAAATGTCCAAAACTCATTAAAGTCAAAGATAAGATGACTCATGTTCAAAATTAAATCATCCAATAAGAATTTGACAGGTTTTGGATATTATTTTAATATTTATAATCTTATTTATTTAAATCATGTATTAATGAGGTAAATACTGCATCATTTTTGTTTCATAGATAATTTTATTTCTTTGAAGTATATAAATTTAAAAAAATACCATTCTGTAGGAAATATTATTGGATTTCCATTGAATATTTATTGTTAAAAAGATAACTTATATAACCCTATGTAAAAAGGTACTTTACTAAAAGGTATATGTTTGTGTCATTTTTGTCTTAAGTTTAAATTAATTAATCTAAAGTGACATTATCACTTCCATGTGGCTCCATGGGGTCCCAAAGTCGACCTATGAATTCCCATAGTCGGCCATGACTCATCCAATAATATTAGGACAAGTGTTAAGATAATTTTTTATTATTATAATATTCTATTTACCTTCAATTACCCGATTTACCTTTAACCGTAGTAAATAAAAGTCAAAAGTTACTATTCACCAAAAAAATTTTAACCTTATTGAACCACATTTTACTTACTAATGACAACCGTGTATGTTTTATTTTAGAAATTTAATTTACAGACGCGGTAAAAATTAATTTAAATGCAAAAATCAGTTTTTTGACTACTACTTAGTGGTTTCACTATACATCAAAAATTGAAGTTTTTCAGAAAAATACCAAAAGTTCAGCCTAAGCTATATTTGATATTCAAAATTAAAAATTATTTTATTTTTTAAAAAATTCAAAACCTATATGTTTCATTAATTAATTTAAAATTTATTCCCATTTTCAAAACAAAAAATGTGTTTTTAATAAACAATATCTATCAAAAGATTGACACTTGTTTATATCCAACTTCAATGTGAAATTATTTCCAATGAACACCATTGAATTAAATGGTAAAAATATAATCTAATTACAATTTAAACCTAATTAAAAATATAATCTAACCATATAGATAAATTAATTTAAAAATAATATTTGAATTAAAATATATTATTTTTCACTATTCATTAAAAATGAATTTTATCAAAAAAATACCAAAAAATTACCCAAAGTAAATTTTGGTGTCTTTTTTCTAAAACAAATTTATTTCATCAAATAGAATGTATAAAAGTGACCAAAACTAGATTTAAGGAGGATTCTCCATCAAAAGGTGGTAAATCGACCTTTTAGTGAATATTAGAGTATTTATACTTAAAATAGAATTATTTTCTTATTTTAAGCCTATATATTTTATTGGATAAATGTAAAAAAATTTAACAAAAATGAATATTAATATTATAGTTAGTTCTATTCATTCCCGCCAATATAATGGCTAGGCATTAACTACCATTGAAAATAATAATATTATATTGTCAGTGTGCAATGTAAGAATTCAAAGAAACTCATTGTTGTCTATCAAGTAAGCCATCGTACATAGAATCCTCTTTAAAGTAAAATTAATATTTAATTAAAAAATATTAATAAATATGAAAATATAATATTTCTTTATTTACTTGGGATGTTACAAATAATGTATAATCAATTTATTTATTTTTATCAATAACAATTTAATTAATAAAATTTGTAATATTTTTTTAATAAAACGATTTTTTATTTTTTAATTATTTAATTATTATTTTTAATTTATTCAGACCTTTATCAATTCTAAAAAATCACTGATGTAATAAATATTTATCAGTGCTAAAAATAATGTGATGATTAAGTGTACCCTTTATCAGCACTAAAAAAGGTTTAATAAAGGGTAAACTTTATCAGTGAAAAAAAAGTGATGATAAATGATGTCCTTTGTTATCTATATAAAAGTATTGATAAATTTTATCAGCGCTTTCCTTGCCAGAATGGCCAAAAGTCCTTATTTATATTGATTTTTTTAATCCCTCTTTTAGGGGTTGAGAGGGAACGCATACGTGACCCATAGGCCCAGTGGCACAATCCCCAGTAGTAGTATTAGAAACAGATCCAATACATGAACACGAAATCCATATCTATGATCATGTAGATATAAGACACACATCTTAAATACTTATAATAAAATTACCGAAATTAGGACATGGCCCACTTACCTTTGATAAGTGACTCGTATACCTTCATGACCCGATGAGGTATACCACAATCTCTCTCTTTTGAATAGAATTAGTCCCAGGATGTCTCACTACATTCATACGACTCAAATATCAGAGTCCCAACAATCCCATAAATCTCTATACTAAGTATAATAAATAAAACCTTTAAATATCATGAGAAAATAATATTGAACCAAAAATCTTAATAATATGAAATCAAAGAAGGCCAAACCAAAAATATGGCATCAAATGACAATGAAAACCAAAATGAGAAATCAATGTGCTTGTAAAGAAGAAAATATCATTTTAAATACAATCCCATTATAAAAAAATAATATAAAAAATAATGATACCTAATCATATGGAAAAAATCACAGTTTTCATACCTTACCCCAACTCATCTCATTGTCCCTCATCATAGTTATTTACTAGAATTATCGCAAAGCACCTTTGGTTATATACAATATATCTTCTATCATCAAAGGGTTTGTCTCCCACTTCATTAGGGAATATATATTTGGATACACCCTGATCATTAAGATCAAACATTGAATCCATAATCAACAATAAAAGAGTAATTTTCATCAACATATTCTTACCTCATGTGGGTACCAGGATGGATCAAGTTCATCTCTATTTTATGAATTCCCCTATCACCTACCACAGTTCATCCACCATCCCACCTAGTGTCACGTAAAATATTTGTCCACATCCAAATTCCAATGGAGAAGATCATATCTTATATTAGTCATATCACAATTGAGAAAAAAATATGTGACCTCAAATATAATAGTTCACATGCTCTTTAATCTAAATATTGATCCCAAAATATATCCTAGAGGTTACCTCCCATGGGTGTTGACACATTTTCAAGAGGTCCATCACACAATTCAAAATTCCTCACATTATTCATTTCTAATAATTATATCATATAGATAGTATAATATAATTTCAAATAATATGGATACTCAGCATCCTCCAATCAATAAAAAAATGACACATCTTGCGTCTCTTATCCCATTACATTACTTATACCAAGGGTCATCCTATCACTAGTACAAAAACTAAAAAATATAGATTCATCGAAAAATAAATGAAAATGGGGAACAAATCCCACCTCAACTATTGAGGCCAAATAATGACCCTCTACCAAAAGGAGATAATAAGGCCATAAATCCTATAAATAGTGTCATGAATTTTCGTAATGCGTAATGGTGAACCTCTCATTGAGCACTCAATCAATTCCCAAAGTCACAATCCTAAATAACTTACTTATCAACTAAGTGAATCTTTCTCCTACAAATATTTATATTCCATGAATCATTATAAAATAATATATAACATACAACAATACTAAAATAAATAGGCACATACACAATCACCAAATCTTTAGAAAATTGGGGACATCCCTTACAAGGTCCAACAGACAAAAACATGTACAAAAACACACCTTTGTGTACTTCCATTAAAATATCTTTCAAAACCAATTATGAATCATTATAAAAATGTATTACATTACATATTATCCCATGCTAAGTCCTTGGTCAAAAACCAATGAAAAAAATCTTAAATAATCCCTATTTTTAAATGATTTTTTTAAAACAATTTCTTTAATAAAAACCTCTCCCTAAAATTCTACTTAAAACCAAAACCACTTTTTAATTTAAATTTTTAACATAAAACCTATTTACTTTATAAAATCTATCTCATTCCTCCAAAAAAATCATTAAATGGGACTATAATTATTTTTTACCAAGGTACCAGCAACAAACCATTTATAAATCCATGTGGTACTTATTGGTTATTAAACTGATGTGATCCCATCCCTTTTATGGTGTGATATCACAAAAAGTCATTATTCGTGTCTATAATAATGATGATGATCACACACACACATAATAACACTAAATTATTAATATACTCTATAATTTAATGGCCTCCTACAATGACAATGTCCCTTAAATAATTTCCATGATTATACCAACCTACTCTGATACCATGAGAATTTTCAATATCAATAAACATCAACAATTCTATCATATAATCATCCAAAAATAAATTCACAATTTGTGATAATTAACCTAAAACTCACTATGTGATGTAATGATACTAGAACCATAATGTGTGGTCCACTCCTAACACCCAACTAGGCCTATAGCAACCAAAATCCTCAATTATAAAACCGAATTCAATAAAAGAATTCCCCCCAAATCAAAAAAATGCCTAAATTAATTCACTAAGAAACATACCTTAAGAAAATTGTGTGAAATGATAATAATATTTCATTCCCAAGCCTCCTCTTCACACAAAAAACGAATCCCTTTCCCATTGAAGTGATTAAACCATGCTTTGATGGAATTTCATGTTGAAACCTTAACCAAAAAAACAAAATTAGTTGAGAGAAGAAGAGAAGGATGAATTATTATGAGGAGGAGGAGTTAGAGTAGGAAGAAGAGGATATAATTTGGAATTAGAATAAAAAAATAACTATAATGGACTTTGATCAAAGGAAGGAAACAAATAGAAAGAATGGAACTAATGGGGGTTTGCACCTTCTTTTTTGTTGGTTGGAACAAGAAATATAAAGTGGTTATCAATTAGAAACATTCATAAAAAATATAATTAGGGATTTTTGTGATGTAAAAACATATATACATGCATAATAATCCTTACTAAGTCTTATTAATAATATCATAAGGAATATTTTTAGCATGACCATGAGTATCACATTTTAATTCCCTAATTATAGAAACACTATATGTTATTGAATACCGATTGTGGTGTGATCAAAGGCTTTATAGTGAAACCCACATCATTGCAGTGTAGCCCCTCCCTATGCTATGAAACTTATTCTTTAATACGGTAGGTAGGGTTGTGGGTATAATGATGCAATTATTATGATCTTTCACCAACCATGATCCAAAATAAAATCTTGCACACCCTTGATGCTAAATTTTAATGACTCCTATTGTTGTGTGATCTCCAAATTCACACAATATCTTGTTGCACTGAAGTTCAATCCACCTCTTGGTTATAAAAATATATTTACTCAATCATTTATTAAATAAATATTATATCTTTTTAGATTAATATTCAATATTTCTCACAATAATACATGCCCCAGGACCGTGAAGATTTAGTGCATTTGAATACTAGATACATAAAAAACATATTTTCTTGAAATATATTCAAAATATGTCACAAAAATCGTTACATATAGTACCATTCTAGGATTATCGTACTTTATATTCTTCATCATAACCCAAACAAAGTGAAAACATAACAAGGGGTGATCATAGATCTCTAGTAAAGGTTGACATGGGAGATAACAGTCAACGATCATATGTGAGAATATGATAGGCACAAGGGTAAGAGAACATGATCATAGCTTATAAAATAATACCCAATCAATCAAGATGATAAATCATGATTCATGGAATTAGTCTTTTATCCCAACATAAGAAATATATATAATCATGAAGCCAAAATCATGATCTTTGTAGAATAACATGACCACATATCATAAGAATGTTGAACAAGCATATAATTAGGAAATCATAGAATTGTGAACATTTATAAACACCAATAGGTCCACTCATCATATTAAATTCATATAATCAGGTCCCTCTATAAAATTTATAGACATGAAACCAGATCCCAAAATAAAATTGTGAACATTTCATAATATGAACTGGTCCACACATAATGTTGTGAACCAGAAAGTAGGTTGAAGAAATACATAGTCCTATATTGAGATATAATGTTTTACCTAACACTTTCGAGGGATTTAAATTAACCACTCATCATATAATGAAAACTATACATATTTATGCCCCAATATCAAAAAAAATTCTTTATTTCATCATATTATAACCAATGGAAACGAAATGGGTGTCATAAAGATCATATCATAACTTAATTAACTCATTGTAAAGTAACAAGTTTCATAGAATCATACTTAAAATATCATCATCAAAATAATTTAATAGAAATAAATGGTATGGTATCATAATATCATATCACCAGTGAAACATAAAATTATGAAAATAATTTCAACATTGTTCAAAAATACCTTTAAAAGCACATTTCAACATTTCTCTGAAAATAGGAAAAATTATGTTTTCTTTTGGTATCTTTAAAAACTAAATATTCCTATAATAATAATAATATTTTATTTTAAATTTATTATTTAATATTATGAAGGAATCTTCAGAAAAAATGAATGATCATGATGGTTAGAAATTTTTTTCATTTGGTAAATGTTTAAACAATGTTTCTTTTCACTTTTTTGTAAAAATTCTATTCGGAAAACATAGTAAAACATCCTTTTTAAACCTGTGAAAATTAATTAAAATGTGGTTAAAAATGAAAACAAAAAATAATTGGATCATATAAAGGAAAATTCTTTAAAACATTTTAAATAACATAGACCTGGAAGAAAATGTTAATCAACTAAAGAGGAAATAGGGTTTGTTTTTCATTAAAAATCTTGATTATTTTAGGCACTAATGAGAAAAAATTTTAAATAATATTTGGAAATACCTAGAATAAAAAATGGGAAGAAAATATTTTGATTTTAATATATAAGGATCATGTAATTTCCCCCAATGGAAATTTAACAAAAAAAATCCTAAAAATAAATGTTATTATAACATAAACCCTTAAGTTAGGCTTGGAATTTATTCATATGAATTCATAATCTCCATAAAAATAAAAATAAATTTATTTTAAATATATAAATGAAACATATTCATAAATATCTTAAAATATATATTTCATTTATAATTTTCAATTATCCATTTATTAACAATTATTCATTAAAATCATTACTCATATGAAAACTTGTATGTTTTCCATGGCTGTTTTCGTTTGATGTTTCTATTATTATAATCATGTTCATAGTTTCATCATACATATAATATCAATCACTTCATAAATAAAATATTTATTCAAAAAATACACATTTATAATTATCTACATATAGTGGTTATGAAAAAATGATTTTCACTACTTCATAGAGGCGGTAGTTTACATGTATGCATGAGTGATGTTTCCAATTTTTAATGGATGGAATGAAAGAATGTTATATAATAATTATATTTTATTAAATAATTATTAAATCATAAATACAATTTATATTCATTAAATCTATCCTTATTTTTATCAATGTAAAGTAGAAAAGAAAAATGATCCACACATATGTATATGCGATGTTATTATTTTCCAATGGATGGAAGGGTAAGAAAGTACATAATATTATATATATATATATAATAATTATTTTATAAAAATCATATATGTCCACTAAAATCATTTATATGACCATATAAGAGAGACAATGATGAAAAATTAAATACATCGTTTCATAATGATGGTAGTTTGTATGTATGCTTGAGTGATGATTTGTATTTATATTATATATAAATAACACATAAAATTCCTATAAAATTGAAATAAAAACATTTTAATTTAGTAAATATACCAATTTTATCATTTTATTATGGTTATATAATATTTTGATGATGTTTAAGAAGAAAGAAACATGAAAATGTTCTATCAGAACATATACCTCTTCTTTGAGAAATCTCAACTTGATCTCTTCTTGAGACCCTTAGGTTGGTATTTTAAGAATAAAACCACATATATAACGTTTCAAATAAGTTTATAAGATTTTTGGGAAGAGTTTTCTAATATATGTGGCTCAAAAATTTGTGATTAATATAGGATAGTAGGTTCCCTTTTATAATAAAGGGGAGTGATACACTTATAATTATTAAGAGTATTAAAAAATCATAAAGTCGCTCTCATGATAAAGTGGATCCAAATTGGATGAATTTAGAATATGAGATAATGTAATATTGAAATCCACTCAACAAATTTTATTGCTAAAAGTTTTTATGAGTTTTTACCCCTAGTCTATTTTGCTTAACCCCTCTTTAACCATTCAAAACATTACCAAAGTAATGAATTTTTACCTCGATTACTATTTATAAGGATAAAAAATTAAATTAACATATTTAAAAAATTTTATATGAATATTTCAAATATGGAAACGATTTTAAAAATTCAAATACCATAAATTGAAGAAATTCATTTTAAAATAAGTGTTCAATATGTAACAGACCACATTTTTTAGAAAAATTCATTTTCAAGCATAAAATTTATTTTTTTCTTATTCCCAAATAATTAAAAACCATTAGAATATTTTTACTATTTTTTATTAAATATATTTTATACATATTTCATAAAAATTAATCCTCAATAAATATTAATTAAATTTATTATGATAAAATACATTATGTATAATAAAACAATTTAGAAAAATATCACATTTTACATCCAAATGATTTTATCTTCACTTTTAACTAATTATTAATAAATGTATGAATGATTATTATTATTTTTACATTGAATAATAAAATATTTCATAATAATACTTGTTCATTAGTTATCAATATATATATATGATGCTTTTAAAAATTGAACATTTTACATAAAATGATATTATTTTCTAATAATTAAAGTTGAGTACATGTTTCCTAATATTAATAAATACTTTTTTATTAAGGATATTTTTTTAATAATTTATTTATTTACATTCATACCCATAAATACAACATCTAGGAAATAATTTTCACATTTAATAATAATATTTAAATGGTATAATTCGGTTTATTTAAGCTCGAGGTTACATACAAAGAATAATATTAAACAAATAAAATCTATTTGAAGATAAATATATAATAAAATATTGGGTTGTTACATTATACACCCTTAAAATAATTTTCCCCCAAAATTACATTAAATAAATATAAATAATTGATGATACTTCTTCTTCATCACATCCTTTGGTTTACACACAATTGCCTTAATTTATTATTCCTCTAGAGAACTTTACTCGATTGAGTTGTCTTGTTCTATAAAAATTTATATCTATGATAAAAAATTTCCATCTATTATTCTTCCTAAGTAGTATCATGCTCTAGTACTAAAAAATCTGAGTTAAATACATGTTATGTATCATTTATGCACTTCCCCAAAACAGATATATGGAACACATCAAAAACATGAGAAAGGTTTGGGGGTGTCACTAAGTGATAAGGAACCATATGGATATGAACAATAATATCATTGAGATTGATATGTTATGGGATCATCTTACCCTTATTTCAAAATTTAAAAACCATATTCTAAGAATATATTCATAGAATTACCTTATCACCAAATTTAAACTCTTGATCTCACTAACTATTATCGCCATAAAATTTCTATCAACTTTGAGATGACCTTATGTACTTATGAATGGCTCTAACCTTCTCTGTCATTTCCATATCTATCTTATCACCAATAAATTTCATTATTAAAATTCATCTAAGATCATTACTTTTATTAAATTCCTACAATTAAAGGATTCCTAAGGATCCATCTGAATTATCCAGTGAACATTATTGTTGTAATAAAACTCAGCCTGAGGAAGGTGTTAATCTCAACCAGCTTTGAAATATGTACAACAAGATATCAATATAACTTATACACTTTGAATGTTCTTTTTAGACTAACCATATATCTAAGGATGATATAAAATGCTAAATTTCCTATTTTTATTCAAATCATATTGAATAATTATTCATAACTTTAAGGAAAAATCATATCTCAATCATAAATAATTTAATATGGCGCCACATTTGACCATAACACATCTTTAATTCATATTATATCAAGCTAGTCAATAGAGAAATCTTCTCTGATATAAATTAAATGAGTTCATTTCATAAATTGATTAACTAAAACCCAAATATCATTAAGCCTTTTATATATCTTGGGGATTCCCTTGATAAATTTATAGTGATGTTTTCCCAGTTATATTTGAGTATGTGTAATGGTTGTAACATATCCTTATACTTTTTTCTCATGTCAATAACTTAATTATATATCAAGAATCAATATATATATTATGAAATATATATTTTCATGTTGTCCCGCCCAAAATGTTCTTTATAATCACTAATGATCTACATATTTCCAAGATAAATAGATAATGATGAGACATGTGATACACCCAATAGAAATTTATTCTATTCTATTATAGTTAAACACATACTCTATTCATGAACCTTATAATCCCATCATATCCATGGTTGAAATTGGAAAAAATTATTACCTTCCTTCATAGCTTTGTATCTTCCTTTTGTGCCACTTTAATAGTCACATGAAAAGATATTTGAACATTCATCCAACAATGGTAGGATTTTTCTCATTTCCTTATGAATTCAAGTTCCATCCTATACAATTCCATAGGTACTGTATCTCCTTCAATATTCGTCATGCCAACCCTTAATGGTACTTCCAACCCATAGCATCGACCACCATGTTCACATTCTTGGGGTTGTAATGTATCGAGTAATCATAGTCATTAATCAATTAGAATCATCTCAAATAATGCATATTCAACTCTTTTCGTGGGAATACATATTTTAGTATTTTATGATAAGTATATATTTCACAACCTTCACCATATATGTAATTCCTCTATATATTTAATGAAAAAATTACCACTACCATGTCTAAATAATGAGTTAGGTAATTTTTCTCAGGGATTTTTAATTAGTGAGAGGCATTTTATACCTCCTTGTATCTTTTCATGATAACATATTATAGTCCCTTATTTTAGGAATAATTATAGATCATAAACCCTTTTCTATTATATGGTAGTGTGATAATAAGTACACTAACTAACTTTCTATATAGTTCCTTGAAATTTTTATTACATTCATCTATCCAATGGAACATTGTTCCCTTCCAAGTCAAATTTATTATTATATTTGATAGTTATGAAAACAAATTCACAAAGAATCAGTTGTATCTATGCAACACAAGAAAACTATGAATCTCTTTCATCATAGTTGGTCTAGTCCATTTCTTATTAACCTTCATCTACAAAGGATCCTCTAATATACCCTTTCCAAAGATTATATAACATAATAATGAAACTTTCTGTACCAATAATTAACACTTTTTAAAAACAACACAACATTTCTCAAAGTCTTCAACAAAATTCACGAATTATATTAATGTTATTCCCTGCTCTTTTAATATATTAGAATATCATCTATAAAGTCTATAAAAAACTGATTGAGATAATATATTAATATTATATTCATTAAATGCATGAAGATATCTAGATAATTAGAAACTCCAAATGGAATTACTATAAACTCATAATTTATATACCATATACAGAAGGTTGTCTTCGGTATATCACCCTTATTGAACCTAAATTAATTATATCCTGAATAAAGTTAAATCATGGAAAAATGTTGGGCTCGTCATAATTGATCAAACAGATCATTGATACAAGGTAGGAGATACATATTCTTAAAAGTGGTCTTGTTATGTTACTTATAATCGATTCAAAGATGTGTTGATCCATCATTTTTATTAGGTTTAACCCAAGGTGAAACACTAGGGTGTATGATTCCCTTTTATAGAATCTATTGGAGTTACTTCTTCAATTTGTTTAACTCATTTATGTAAATAAATTAAGGATTATTTGAAATAGGTGTAGAACTATGTATGAGTTCTATTGAAAAATCAAATTCACAGTTTATGGGAAGACTATGAATGTATTCTAGAAATGCATCAGAAAATTCAAAAAGAGTAGGTATATATTTAATATTTAGTTTATCATCTACCTTTTGAGACAAATACCTCTCATGGATTTTTACTAATACCCATATAATATAATTAATTTCCATTTAAAGTTCATATTTATCCTAAAATCGATAGAGATTCATAGATTAATTCATAATATAAAATGTGACTTCCTTTCCTTAGACATTGATATGGGATATTTATAAAAAGAGTTAATCAATTCTCTAAATCACTTTAAATTCAACTAAAGTAATAATAATAATAATTTCATGAACATATTATTATAAAAAACAACATGATATCCGAAAACACTATAGTAAATAAAAACTATTCCTTTATTACAATAATACACTTCAGCAATTTTCGTAACATATTCCCTTCTATGGTCTAGGAGTTAGACATCAATAAGGGAGTTGAATTGGATAATTCCCAAGTTCCCCACATTTAATACATTAAAATATTAGTAGTTCTTTAGGGTAAACATTATTTATCTCCACAAAAATATTAGTTTTCCTTTCAAATTAGTTTCATTATGCCCTTATTTTCCACATATAAAACATTTTTTTATTCCTTGAGACATTTCCTTTGGGGATTATTCCTAAATTCTTGGAATATAAGAAATTGAATATTACTTCCACCATAATATTTATCAACTACACTCCAATGAAACTCCATTTTTTTCTTATTTTGTGTATCTGGATACTTACCAAGGTTTGGGATGTTAAAAATAAATCAATATGGATTTTTAGTAATAACCATAATATTTTTCTCCCCACCATCTATAATGACTGGTTTCACATTCACGAAAACACCACATTATCCTTTACAACCTTTTTTAACTTTGTGTCTCCTAATTTCATCCATTTACTAAAACCAAAAATCTTAGTGTGAGAATAAAATGTCAAAAACAATGTACGAAATCATATGATTAGGAAAATAATTATTATGATGTCCTAAATCATGACACCTTATTTCAACCAATTAAACATTAAGTTATTCTCCTTTTATAATTGATTATCATAGGTAGTCATATATGCCAAATATTTCGTCCAATTTTTTGTATCTAGATAGGGATCTCATTTCCAAGAAGCCACAAAATCTCCACTTTACCAAAATATCATGTTTTTTCTAATACATTAACATATCCTTAGGGTTTTAGCTAAAAAAATTTAGTACTATTCTCTAAAAATATCAAATCCATACTCTAATACCAATTATAGTGACCAAATAATTTATTATTTAAATATTATATATTTTTTGATAAATATTCAATACTTCTAATAATAACACATCGTAAAGGATTGTAATGGGTTAGTGTCTTTGGAGACTAGATAAATAAACAACTTATTTTCATCATATTTATTCTATAACTCCCAAAAAATTACTCACATATATTACACTTTTAGAATAATCATACTTAATATCATTCTTAATAACCTCATGAAATTGGAAACATAAGAAGATGTGAACATAGATGTTTAGTAAGGGAAAACATGGAAGATGTCAGTCAATGATCTTAAGTAATAAAAATATAAGAACAAGGGTATGATAATAATATCATAAATTATAAAAATAAAACCCAATAATTTGATATCATAAATCATGAGTCATTCAGAATGTATTTTATCCCAACCTAGTTCATTTTTATTATCGTGAAGCTAAAACCAAGATCTATAAATCATAAAATGATTATATATCTTAATAATGTGTCACAAGTATAAACATAAGAAATAATATCATTTAAAAAATCTATAAACACAAAAAGTTCCAATAATCATATTAAATATATGTAATTAGGTACTTGTATAAAATTTATGTACATGAAAATCATTCCACATATAAAATTGTGAACATGTCATAATAGGAATAGGTTCATACTTAATGTTTTGAACCTGAAAAAAAGTTCACTCAAATTATATTTTTCATACGAGATATAAATATTTACCCAGTGCATTGTAAGTATTTAATGGACCCACCCATAACATAATTAAAATCATATATATTTGTTCCAAAAGATCATAAAAACATTTATCATTTCAACATAGCATATTTTGTAGAAAAGAAGCTAGTTTTAAAAAGATTTCAACTTAACATAATTAACCCATGGGAAAGTAAAGTGTTTCATAAATTCATTCCTAAAACATCATCATTATAAACCATATAGAGAAGGAAATTAAATGGTATCATAAGATCATACCCCTAGTGAATCATCAAAATCCATAAATGATATTGACATAGATAAAGAATACCATTAAAAGATAATTTTAAAATTTCTTTAAAAACATGTAAATTACCCTTTTCCTTCAATAACTTTAAAAACTAAAAATTATAATAATGTTAATAAAAATATTTTATTTGAAATTATCCATAGAAACCTATAATTTATGTTTTAAATATAGTAAAAACATGATTTTGGGAAAAAAAATATTTTAGTAAATTTTAAAACAAGGATTCCATTAAAACTTTTTGTAAAAAGTCATAAACAACATGTTCAGAAAATCTTATCAAAATTATCCTGGAAAATATCTTAAAGAACGTGGACATGGAAGAAAAAGTTCATTGACCAAAGAGGAAATAAGGTTTATTTTTCATAAAAATGTTTTCTCAGTAATTTTACATTACAAAGAGATGGAAATTATACTCATACCAGAAAATTATAAGAATATACATATTATAAGAAAATATATGGGTTTTAAAGGATAAAAGTGTTGTAATTTCCCTTAATGAATATTTTATATAGATAATCCATAAAAGGAAAGAGATTGTAATTTAAACCCTTACATTAGGGGATGGAATTTTTCATAAATGTTCTTAAAATAAATTATAATAAATTAAATATTATTATAAATATATTTATGAAATATATTCCTACTTATCTTAAAATATAAAATTACCTTATAATTTCAAATTCCATATTTATTAAAAATTCTTCATTAAAATTGTTACTTGTGTGAAAACTAGTTTGTTTTCCATGCATGTATTGGTTTGATGATTTTAGTCCTCACACCTTGTTCATGGTTTCATTATCTAAAAATATCAATAATTTTATAAAATTAATATTTATTCTTTATATATAATTTTATAACCATTCAGATTGGTTGGTGATGAAAAATGAATTACATCACTGCATTGAGATGGTAGTTTGTACGTATGTATGAGTGATGTTTCCAGTTTTTGATGGATGAAATGAAAGAAATGTAAATAATACGTAACCTTAAAAAATAATTAATATATACTAAATATCATTTATATTCATTAAATATATTCTTATTACTATCCATGTAAATAGGAAATGAAAAAATAATCACATCACTTCATGGAGGGGGTAGTCCACACGTACGCATTAGCGAGTGTATAATTTTAGAATGGATTGAAGGCTAAGAAGTTAAATAATATATTATATATGAAGAATAATAATAATTTTATAAAAAATATATATATCCATTAAATCAATATATATAACCATATGAGAGATACAGTGATGAAAAATAAAATACATCGCTTCAAGGAGACGGTAGTCCATACGTACACATGAGCTATGTTTTATTTTCCATTAGATATAAGGAAGATATAAAATAACTATGAATTTAATATAAAAATATTTTATTATATCAAATATTCATTTTTATTGTTTTTTTGTGGTTTTAGAATATATTTTTTAGGTTTAAGGAGAAAGAAACATGAAAAAGTTCGATAAGAACATATACTTCTTCTTTGAGAAACCTACTTAGGTTCTCTTCTTAAGAACCCATGGGATAGTCTTTTAATAATATAAGAGTATCTATAATGAGTATATGGAGTTGATAAATAGTTTGGATAGATTTTGGTTGAGATAAGTTTCTAAATTTGGTGTGAATAATATGGGAGAGAGGGATCTATTTTATTAGTGAAGGGAGGGGCACACTTGTAATTATTAAGAATATAAAAATATAATAAAGACACACTCTGGGGAAGGTGGATGAAATTTTATAATCTTAGAATATGGGATGATATAGCTTCAAAATATACTCAAATAATATGTCTTATACATTTTTTTTATATTTAAACCTTATATCATTAGATAACCCCTCGTTAACCCTTTTAAACTTTACCAAGTAATGAATTTCTTCCTCAATTACTATTAATAATGAAAACATTTCCATATTCCTAAAATATGGACATACTGATTTAAAATATTGAAAATTTATTATGAAATTAAATTTATTATGTGGAATAATTTAATTTTAAAATACTTGTACAAAACGCAATGAAATCCATTTATTAGGGAAATAGATTTTCAAGAAAAAAATAGAATTTATTATTATTCCCTATAAAGTAAAAATAATTAGATGGATTTTAATATATTTAATTAAATATATTATATATTATTTTATTAAAATCATTCATTAATAATAACTAATTAAATTTATTAATATAAAATACATTTTTCACAATAAAAATAATTTTCTTAAAAATATCTTTGTTTACCTCCAAATGATTTTATCTTCACCTATAGCCAATTGATAATAAATTATGAATGATTATTAATTTGTATACATAAATACTTATATATTTAATCAAAATCTATGTTTATTAGTGATCAATATATATATATAATGTAAGAACCCATATTTTATCTCAGGTAAGTATCCTTTTAAATTTGGTCTATTTTTTAATTATGGACCAAATATAGATTCCAAATGAGGTTGTAAATGTATCAGGGCTGTCTGGGGATTTTTCGAAACTCATAACCCCGAATGGTGGAGAAAATAGACTACATTCATGGTTATTCAAAACAATGTGAGTAAATCCATATGGTTACTCCTAACCATGTGGGAATGGATAGAGGGGTGAAGTAGGGTGCACGATTTTCCCTAACCATTCGCTAAGTGTCGCACGCTCATGTGAACAGTATTTGGTTTTTAGAAAAGGTGTTTTACATGGTTGGAACACGGTTTCCTTAACCATGTTTCCAAAACATGTAGGATCCCCTTATTATAGAATATAGTTCATGGTTAGATCATGGTTGGGCTAACTGTGTGGCTAGACCGTGGGATCATTGTTTTAGGATAAATTTACCAAGTTTCCATTAATGAAATGTGTAAACCCACTTTCCTTCTCCCTCGATCATTCCATATAACATACACTTACTTTCACCCACTTTTTAATATCTAATGACCTGTCCCTTGATCCTATTAGTCCATCTGGAGTCTAATCGAATCACCGTTTGTCTCGTTTGATCAGCATTGGTGAGATCTTATTTCTTTTTTAGTATTTCTTCATTCTTATTTATATTGATAATGTTATATTGAAGTAGGCCCATATTCCCCATTTTCATAGTTTTGTTCCATTATTCAGATCTCTTTTGATCCAGGCTGAACTAGAAGCTGATACTAGGAGGGGAGAGACTTACGAGTATCTGGAAGGTGGTTTATAACCCATCCCTCAGGTTTCATAATTTTATAAATTTCTATTATGGTGTGCATGCCAATTTCATTGGGTTTTGTATAGTGAATTCATATTACTTTCTTATACTCATCTTTTTCATGTTCAATATATTTTTTTTAAAAAAAATATCCACATCATTGGAGTTTATAACATCATCTCTATCTGTCCCATATATTGTGATTCCAAATGTTTACCTTTAGTGGTTAAACATTGTTGTTTTCACCACCATTCAAGTGTTTTATAGATTTAAACTTTTATTAGTAACCATTCCTTCATTAAGTGACTATTGAATTGGGTTTTTATTATCCATTGACTATGTTACAATCACTTGACCTTTCTAAGGTATGTCTTCTAAATAATTAATTAATGTTTAAATGGTCAAATTGGAAATTATATTATGTATATGACTTGGAATAAATAAATTTAATTGATTTGATTTTTTGAAAATCTATATAACCCCTTGAAATTTCAAATGAAAGGTATAAGATTGATCCTAATAAAACAATTATGACTTAAATTTCCAAATAAATGGTTTCATGACTATTTGTTTTTTTCACACTAATGGAATGAAACCGCTTATACCAAATGATGTATTGAACAACATGATTATTACATTATGTAATTAATAAAATAAATAAATTATAAGGTGACTTTAATATGTACCTCTAAATTATTAAAGGAATGTTCAAACTTGAGATATCCTTGAATTCCTCAGGTACTGCCTTGAGCACTCCTGGATGTCATTCTGATTCAACGATGTCGGTTACCAAGGGTGACACCCACCTTAGAACCTGATCTTTGTCTACTTGTGTATGTCTTGTATGACACTATAGTATCCCTCCATTATTACTATAGGATGAATTAGATATAATCATTGGATATATCATGTCATCTAAGGAAATTAGGTTCGTTGGATTCACCCTTGGGTGTCGTCATTTCTTATCCTGATTTACCTTGGATGATTTCCATAGACTCGGTCAGAATTATACTATTATATAATTCATTGAGAGACACCCATTGGATTACACTCTTACACATTTAGCCAAAATGAAGGATACTATTAAGCTGGATTGACCCATGGGGTTATGGATTCATTGTTTATTACCTAGAAACCCTTTCATTATTATTATCATCATGGATGCCTTACTACATCTTTAATCCTTCACTATCCCTTTCATCTTAATATGTCAGTACTGGTTATGAATCATGTGACATAAATATATAAAATAGAAAATAATTAATAAATAAAATGGTTACATGATTGGATACTGACATAGGAGGATGTAGGTACTTCAGTATTTACATTGTTGTACTAATTTACTTTTATATATGCATTCTGTCACACTATTTCTGTTTTTATTACACAGACTGGATGTTATGGACGTCGTTGGTGGGGGCCTAACATGATTTATCTCACACTCTATCTATGATACCATTGATACTTGAAAATATTACCTATATGAAGTTGTTGATAAAGGTAATTATACTACATTATACAATTTATTTCTTGCTCACATTAGAATGGAGTTCGGTAGAAGATGACTGGGTGGGAGTGTGGGATGCTCATATAGTTTTTTTTTTATAGCATGTATTTTCTGATTCTTTTTATCTATATTTTCTATATTTATAGATATATGGAATATCTCATCATCATCCTTTGTATGTTATAACCAGTTCCAAAAGATAATTATTATTATGTATGCTTATTTTTTTTCATATCTTATTATACAGCTTTTTCTACATAACTATTATCTTATTTATTCATTATGATACACTTTGGTAATAAGGGAATAGTCACCCAATGGAAACACCCTAGGCTATCTCTACTATTCAGAAACCTCTGGAATTCTGGGAGATTCACTTGAGGTCATGTGGCCAACCGGGCTTAGGGTACCTCTAAGTGGAACCTAGTTCCAGGACGTCACAAACTAGTAGCAGAGCTGTTACTTTTTAAATTTCATATTTTTAGACAATAAACATGAAATTAGGAATACTTTGAAACTTGGTTGTAAGTAATTATTAGTCATAGATAACCCATTTTCAAGGTAAATACCGAGTTTCCAAAATTAAAATTGTTGTTATTCTTTTTCCTGTTAAATGTTTTATTATTTCATCATTGGGTGACTCACATATTGTGTGGAAGTTAATAATATTTTTCTGATTGATAACATCATTCCATCCTTGGCCCGATGATATTTTGGAAATGATCATTGTTAAATGAATCATCTTAGGCACTAATAATTCGCAGGCCATGCTTATTTCCATTCCATATAGTTGCATTTCACTACTTTTTTTTGTTATTTTTGAGTGGGCCTTATTTATATATATATATACTTGTGCTTCTCTATGGCATTGACTGAGTGATTTCGAGTTCCAATTAATGAGGTGTGTGAACCCTCATGGGTTGGAATGGGTGATTCAATCCATTTGAATGAAATTAAATGGGTTTCAATTTCAATTTTAAGGTGTATGGTCCCAAATTCACTGGGAAAAGTGATCCATTATAAATAAACTTCATATATTAAAATAAGAAAATGAAAATTTTAAAAGGGAAACTTGACTTATAAAATGAAGTGGTTTCCATTAAATGAAGAGGTAATGTGCTATTGAACATTAACCTACTAGATCCCCTATAATTTAAAACATGAAATCTTACTAAGACATGGCCTTCTAAGAGGGTAGTTGGGGTAGTATAGCATGGGTAGTGATAAATTTTCTTTCTTATAGTTTCGGTTGTTTCTATCTATCTGATAAAAAAAATTATTCGTGTGATTGGAATTTTTATAACAATTCCACCATGACGTCCTTGTGTCGTGCACTAGGAGGGTGGTGAAGACCATGCTATTGATGTGTTAGGCCCTAATCTTCCAGTCTTATCGCTAGGAGTTCCACTTGAGGCATAGCCTATTGTACCTGATCTGGGCATTGATGCTCTTTTTCAGGATAGTTTACGATATCCAGTAAATCCCATGAAAGGTGCTCCACGACCTTCACCTACAATGGATGATCTAACCCATGAGTTACAAAAAAAGTATCCTCCCACCTTCTCAGGGGATATTAGTCCATAGGCTTCTAAGTCTTCGCTAGAGTCCAAACTATCTATCTTTGAGCATCTAGAGATGCCTCAAAAGTAGTGGGTCAACCATTATACTTACATTCCATGTGATTCGGCCAAGAGTTGGAGGGATGTGATTACCTGGTATGGTTACCATCAAGGCATGGTAGGGGCTGATTTCGAAACAGACTTCTATGATAAATTCTTTCCTCAAACATTGATAACTGACCAAGCTAAAGAGTCCATGCATCTAGAGTAGGTTATTATGTCAATAATGGATTATTTAGTGATGTATATTGATTTATATCATTGTGAATAGATTCTAGCTGGAGAAGATATTTTGCATGATAGACGCTTCAATGATGTGATCTGGTACGCCATCCATACTCAGGTAAATGTATTTAACATACCAAATTTTTCTAAAATTATTAATCAGGATCTTATCATTGAGATAAACCTGAGGAACGTTGATAGTATCAGGTATATAATATCAGTGTAGAGGTAGGACAGTAGTTCTTTCGGTAGAAGGAAACATTCCCTAGAGGTTTATCATTAGTGAAGTGGAAACCATTATACCAATACTGGTAGCTCTATGGTGCACAATAGATATAAACAATATGGGAACCTGAAGCCACAGTGTGATAGAGAACCGCTATAATTCTTTGCATCCATCCATATGGGTAATCTTCCGCAATTTTGTTAAACATTTCAATATTCTTCTAGTGGAATAGGATCCACACCAACACCATCTTCAGGGGTAGGTTATTTTATGTTTTGTTAAGTTGGTATTTTGAGATTCACCAGAAGGACTGGATAGGGTGGAGGTTATGGATATGGTATCCAGACTCCAGATCATTCTCACCAGTAGAGTTTTCATAATTGGGGAAGTCCAGCTGTAGCATAGGACCATGGATCAGGCCAGTTGCATGAATTATAACTGATATCCAAGGATCACTGTGTAGAACCATCTACAATATAAGGTATTATTCTAGTAGACTCCGCTATAGTATTTGATTTTTCTGATACAGGTGATTCACAATCCTTCATATCTTTCTCTATAATGGAATGTATCAAGCTGTAAATATATTATTACTATGGTGCAATGACCATAGATACACTTTTGGGAGTATAGATAAAGGGTATCCACAAATGAAGTGATTTTCCCTGTTATTATGGGGCCTCTTTGTTCTTGAGATGACTGGACTCGATGTCATTCTTGGGATGGATTTTTTTGTACCATATCACACCTTTGTAGACTTATATCACCACAGGGTATCATTTAAATCATGAAAGGGATTCATTTATCTGCACAATGTTGAGTGTTATGTCTAGTATTGTAGATCTGGAATAGAGAATCATGGGATAGGTGGAGTGACTTCCCAGATTCCTAATCTCTTCAAGGAGGATCAGGGTTTAAATCTGTCTGAATTCCCTTTAGTAGTGGATCATTTCTAGGATGACTTTCTCGAGGATTTTTCTGGGTTACCTCCTAAGGAAGAGGTAATGTTCAAGCTTGTTCTAGAAGGAGATCCAGTTTCCATTCCTCTAGATAGGATGGAACCTACTAAGCTCCAAGAGATCAACTGGTAGTTTGAGGATCAAGAGGAAAGAGGTTTTATATATACTATCACTTCCTCATGGGGTTCACCCATGCTTTTCTTTAAGAAGGTGGATGGTACCCTTAATTTATGTATGGATTA
Organism: Viscum album; assembly: GCA_963277665.1. Taxonomy (NCBI): domain Eukaryota; kingdom Viridiplantae; phylum Streptophyta; class Magnoliopsida; order Santalales; family Viscaceae; genus Viscum; species Viscum album. Next base: position 1,280,355,357 of record OY728127.1, read on the forward strand.
CATATTGTCGAACCATATTACTATCAATAATAGGTATCCACTACTTTGTATAGATGATCACTTTGAACAAATATGATGAGATAGGGTTTTTTCAAAGATCGACCTGAGATCGGGGTATCATCATGTGTGTTTTAGGAAATAAGACATACATTGTACAACTTTTCATAGTAGGCATGTTTTGCATGTGTACCTTTTTATGTTGTTTAATATCACAAACATGCCCTCCATTTTCATTGATTTGATGAATAGGATGTTTCACCACTATCTAGAATATTTTTTCTTGGTGTTTGGGGATGATATATTGATGTATTCTCACACTCATAGAGACTATGCTTAAAACATTGAGAACATTTTGAGTACACTGAGAGAGCATTATATTTATTCAAAACATGATAATTTCCAAATCTAGATCAAATAATTTCACTTCTTTTCTTGTATTATTTCATAATTAGGATTATATATTGATGCCTATAAGGTGAGTGTTATGGTTTTCTAGGATCTTTTCATGATCATGATTGATATACAAAGTTTATTGGAGCTAGATGGATGTTATAGGAATTTTATATAGTACTTGTCATGCCTCATTCCACCTCATACTAGTCTTATAAAGAAGGGTGTTAAGTTCATATGGTAAGAAGCATCTAAGAAACCCATACAAGATCTGAAAGGGAGGCTTGTCTTGGCACCTATTATGATTCTAATAAAGCTTATTGGTGGTTATAAAGTGTTTTATAATGCATCTGGAAAAAACCTAGCACCAGAACTAATTGAGGATAAAGGATTCATTGCATATGGATCTTAGTTATTAAGGCTTCATGGGAGAAATTTCCTGATGTAAGACCATGCTCTAGTAGCAGTTTTCCATGCCTTACATTAATAGAGAAACTATCTAATGGGAGAGTGCATTTTGGCACATATAGAATACTTGAGGCTCAAATATATCATAACATAGTGTGACTTGAATATCATATGGTGAATATGGGATGAATGTCTTCAATATTTTGATTTTGAGCCAGCCTATACTCCTAGAAATAGAAATATGATAATAGATGCGCTGAGTTTGAAAAGTGAGGAAAAGTCCATATGGTAAGCCAGTGATGAATGGAAAATTATGGACCTTTTTCTGAGATGAATCTAGAGTTTCAAGATATTCACGAGTAGTCAAATATCTCAATATTAAAATTTATCTCTTCCCTCATTTATAAAGTAATGATCTATAAATTTTCTATTCCTGAGGGATTGGATATCTAGTAGAGTATTTCATGAGATTACCCACCACCAGATTGGTATGAGGACAGAGAAAAAATCCTACACATACATGGAAATTTCAGGGTTTCCAAAAATATGATATAGTATTTGATGTGGGAGCCACAAGTTTCTTATCGGAAAGTTCATCTAGGAATCTCTACATGTATCGAGATATGTGACACCATTATTGGTGGGCTCAGAGGAAATGTCATATAACAGGATTTATCACTAGTTGTTCCACCTTTCAAAAGGTGAAATTTGAGAACTAGTGATCTCTAGTCTTTTTATAGCCACTTCCAGACATGGAATGTAAATTGGAAGATGTTTCCACGGACTTTGTAGTCAGTTTAATAAGATTTCCTAGTGGTAGTGACTTTTTATGGGTTGTCATTGACAGACTAATGAATGTAGCCCACTTATTTTCTATCCATGAGACTTTCTGAGTTGATGAGATGGGAAGATTTTATTTCTATCAGATCATATGACTACATGATGTATCTCATTCTATCATTTCAGATAGGGGTTCTCATTTAAAATCATGGTTATGGAAGTGATTGTAGAGATCTATGGGTACACATGTACTTCTAGGAACAACCTTTCACCCTCTGACCAATGTATAGTTTAAATAGATGATACCTTCCCTAGAAAACATTCTCCTAGAATACATCATTGATTTTTTTGGTTCTAGGGAGAATCATATCCTGGTCGTCAATTTCTACTAAAATAATATATTTCATGTGACAATTTAGATGGCTCCCTTTGAAGCCGTGTATGGTGGGACATGTTGTTTACCCTTATTCTGGATAGAGGTAAGAGAGGTATCCCTAATAGGTCCTCATCTCTTGCATGATACTTCAGAGTAGGTTCAGATGAACTAGAAGCATATTTATAATTCTCAGTCTAGATAGAAATATTATGTCGATCATCACTGATGACATCTAGAGTTCAATGTTGGGGATCATGTTTTCCCATGGGTATCACCCATGATTGGGCATAGTTGGATATGTAGGAAATATAATCTATCACCTAATTATATAAGGATATTTGAGATTACAGAAAGAATAGGTTCAGTATCTTATCGATTGTTACTACCTCATAGGTACCATTCCATTCATGAAGTATTCCACATTTCATAGCATTGTCAGTATCATGTCGACCCATATCATACCTTTCATTCCAATGAGGTTTAGTTAGATGTCAATTCTTCTTCTGAGGAGAATCCTATATGCTTCATCAACCAGATAAATAAAACTCTACATGGATATTTTTTCTCTTTAGTATGGGTTTTATGGTAGTACAACCATGTATAGGGTGAGACTAGGGATCAGGATGTTAATGTGCATAACAAGTTGCCAGAGTTGTTATCAACTACTATTTCACCGCCCTTAGAAGGTGAACTCAAGGATGAGTTCCTTTAATGGGGAATAATGTAATAACTCAATTGTTATCTCAGGTATGGATTATTTTAAATTTTTTCTAATTATTTATTATGGACCTAATACATATTCCTAGGTAGGTAAAAAAGGTTTTGGGGGTGCTTGAGGTTTTTTAGATCTCGAAACCCCAGTTAGTGGAGAAAATAGATTGGTTTCACAGTAAATATAAAACATTTAAGCCGAGTTTCACGGTTACTCCTAAACATGTGGTGCTGGAGAGAGGTGTGAATAAGGGTCCATGTTTTCCCTAACCATGTTCCAGTGTCCAAATTCCCATGAAAATTTATACAGTTTTTAGAAGAGGATTTTTTTTCATGGTTTTCACATGGTTTCTCTAACCATGATGCCTAACCATGTTGTTACCCCCTTAGTATAGTAGATGGTGCACGGTTGGTGAATAGTTTTCCAACCGTGTTTCCAAACTGTGGGACCCCAATTTATGCGTGAATTTTATAAATCATCCTTAATTAAATGTTTAAACCAATTTTCCTTCTCCCTTTCTTATTCTAGTGGAATACCACCTCCTTTCTCCCTCTTTTTAATATCTCGAGCCCTATTGCATAAGATTTTATCTCTTTCATCTTTCTGGAGTCTGATTGAAGCATTGTCCATCTTTTTAGATCTGTATTACAGATATCTTAATTAATTTTTAACCATTAATAATTTTTTTCATATCGACTATATTGTTTATGTGTAGGCTATATTCCCCATCATCAGGGCATTGATATTTTCATCATGTATTTTTAGATCCAGAAAAAACTAGAGGCTAATACTAGATTAAGAGAGTCATATTAGTATGATTTGGTTGGTCTATAAGACATCCCTTATGTTTGGTTATTTTTATAAATTATCATTGTGGTGTGCACGCCGATTTCATCGGGTGTTGTCTAATGAATTCATATACCATTGTTATACTCATCATGCTCATGTTCTAGAGCTTATTTAATAAATTTTATTCATGAAATTGGATGTTACAACCTCAACTCTATCCATCCCATATAGTTTGATTCCATATTTTTCATTTAGTTGTTTGACATTGTTGTATGTGTCGTTGTTTTTGTGTGATATGGATTAACCCTATTAATGGTAAGCCTTCATTAATTAAGTTAATATTTAATTGGTTTTTATATCCCTTGACTTTTTTAGTGTCACTTTACCCATCTAAGGTAATTTTTCTATTTATTAATTAACGCTTAAATGGTTAAATTGGGAAGTATACTATGTATATGATTTAAGCTAAATGAATGTAATTGAATGGATCAGTTTCACATCTATATAACCCATTTACATGTCTAATGGAAGGTATAAGAGTGAAGATAATAAAATTATTGTGACTTAAATGAGCTACTAAATGGTTTCCTACCTACTTATCATTGTCACACTAATGAAAGGAAACGTCTTGAAACAAAAGGATTATTGAATGAAATGATTATTACATGGAATAATTAATTTAATAAATCAATTGTAAGGTTACTTGGAAATGGAACATTACATTACAATAGGAATGGTCATATTCTATCTAGCCTTGGATTCTAGAGGGAATTCCTTGAGCACTCATGGACACCATTCTTATTCAAGGATGTCGGCTGCCAATGGTTAGACCCACCGTGGAACTCGATCTTTGTATACTTTTGGATGCCAGGTTTGACACCATGGAATCCCTCAATTATTACTATAGTATTCCTTGGATACACTACATCTATCAAGCATGACATCTATGGAAATGAGGCGCCTTAGATACACCCTTGGGCCTGATCATTACTTATCCCATTTTATCTTGAATGATTTCATTAGACTCTATCAGAATTACATTATTTTGGAAGTCTTTGGGTGATTCCCCTTGGATTATAATCTTACCCCTTCAGTAATTCTCTAAACTACAACTAATTTTGATCGACCCTAGTGTTCATAGATGCCTTGGTAATTACCTTGGATCTCTTTCATTATTATTATCATCATGGATGCCTTGTTACATCATGGATATTTCACTATTATTGTCATGTCACAATGTTAGTGTTGGTTATGAATCACGTGACATACATATGTAAACTGAAACATAATTAATGAATGAAATGGTTAAATGTTCATACACTAGCAGAAGCAGAAGCAGGTACATGGGTATTTACACTAATATACTAATTTACTTTTATATATGAATTCTTGCACACTATTTCAATTTATATTATAATGGAAGGATCTTATAGACGCCATTGGTGGTGGCCTACTGAGATTTATCTAAGACTCTATACAGGCCATCATTGGTACCCAAGTAGATTACATGTATTCCAGTGTTGATAAAGGGAAGCATACAAAATCATACACTTTATTTCTTTCTTGTATTAGGATGGATCTAGGTAACAGAAGACTGAGTGGGATCTCTGCATGCTTGGATAGTTTTGGATTCATTATTTATACTTTTTTACATGATATATTTTCTACTAAGTTTTATCGATTTTTTCAGCTGTATCGATACATTACATATATTATCATCAGCTTTTGTATGTTATTACCAGTTGCAATAGTAAATTATTATTCTTTCTTCTTCAGTTGTTTCATCTATTATTATACTACTTATGATATTTACCTATTATCTTATTTATCTATTATGATTCACACTTTTAATGATTTCATAGTCTCCCCACATACACACCCATAGCCCTCGCTACTAGTCTGCACCCCCAAGATTGTATGGAGATATGCTTGCGGCCATGTGGCCAACTAGGCATTGGGTACCTCTGAGTGGAAACCAGGTTCGTGAAATAACATACAATACCTTTGAAAAATTGATCTTCTCATATTAAATGATATGTTTTTTAAAAAATATGAAATTCTATTTTTATTTCTAAGGTATTAATCATGACCCTTTATAACAACCCAGAACCCACACTCCTAGATTCAATACTAAAATCCTAAACATTACATTTTCATCTTTAATGTCAAAACATGTGACTTAATTTTCTCCATACAAACATTCTGACATCAAAAGGAAAAATTGGATCATTGAAATCCTCCGGAACCTTTTAGGTTTATACTTCTAGTAAATTAGGAAAAACTTCATCATAAACAATTCACATGACTTTAAATGATCATTTATCCCACATTACCCAGCTATTATTTTTCACATTAAGCCAACGTCATCATCTATATGAAATCCCTTGGAGACATAACTCGTTCAACATCATTCCTTATTTACTAGGGAAAATGAATCAAAATAAGTGTGATCTTAAATGCCCAGTAAGATAAAATATATGAATTGACAAATGAATGTCATCAGTGAGCATAAAAAGATCATAAGGGTATGCAGAAATAATCAAAGTGCATGAGTATAACATAAAAATATTCATACCGTTCAATAATTTGATCATCAAACATGAAAATATTGCATAAGGATTTGGAAAAAGAAACTTTCATAAGAATAAATATTCATGAGCCATGTGATGTCAATCTTGATCAAATGGGATATAATGAACTCATATTACGCATAGAAAATATATCTTGGTATCTTGAGATATCATCTTCATAAAACACTTTCAAAAACCTTATAGAACCATTAAAATTATAATAATCATATGGTTGACTTCCAATATAATTATTCTTAGAACATAATAATTACCCAATGCATTAGAGCACTATCTAAGTGCACCCATAATATAAGCTACAACAAGATCACTCAGTGCTATCTGGGAACAAACATTATATATAATTTCCAATAAATATAAATAAATTATATAGGATTATAATTTTGCTTTAAAACTCATATAAACAATCATTATTCTTTAATATCTATAATAACCCTTACAAAGATATTAGGATTAATGTTATTCTCTTTGAAACATGATCAACTCATGGAAAATAAATGAGTTCCATAACAATCTCATTGAAATGAGATTAACCCATTTAAATGAAATCAGTTTTATAAAAATCTATTTTAAACAAGATTAACCCATTTAAAATAAATATGTTCTATAACAATCTCATTGAAACATGGTTAACCTGTGGAAAAAATAGGTTCAATAGCAATTTTTTTGAAATAATGTTAATCCATTTGGAGAAAAAATGAGGATGGTATCATTTCAAAGTATCCACATTTGATCATAAGTAAAGAAAAATGGTTGTTTATTTTTAGGAATGTAAATACCATTAATATATCATTAAATTAAGTTTTATGAAAAAACATATTCATTTTCAAAAACTCTTTTTAAAACATAAATATTTTAATAAATACCTTTATATGAAAATAACCATGAAAAATTATAAAGAAATATTTAAGAACATTTAAAAAATTTCTTGAGTAAAATATTTTTTTGGATTTGATAAAAAATTAAACTATCTTTTGATTTTTTTTTTTTGAAAACATGGTTTTGGAATAAAAATAGTTTTCAACCAAAAAGTTGATTTTTCATAAAAAAATTCTTGTAAAATATTAAATTCGTATGGAGAATAAAATAAATGTAAAACATGTATTCTCAGAAAATAACCTAAAGATAAGAAAAATAATTAGAATTATTTAGAGTTATATTATAATATTTCAACTTTGGAGACTTAATCACAAACAATCTCGATAAACAAAGATATTGTAACATGTAACTCTTACCACATTGGAAACATTGAAGTGAAATCCCCATGAAAAAATATCCTTAAATTAAACTTATAATATCACTAAAATAATTAGATTCATGATATAACATTTCAAAAGGGAAGTATATATTCCTTATAATATAATATATGTTTATAACCTAACATACATCTCAAATAAGGAAAATTCAGACAAAAATATCTTATCGCTTTCGTAACAATGAAACCATAAACAACATTAAATATAGATACCCAAATGGATATTTAAATCCACATAAATTTAATAATAATAATCAAAAAATATATTCAACATCATTATATAAACTATATTTTTAAAATAAGTGGTTAATATGGCATACATCTCACCGAAATAAAAGTGAAACGAGAAAACCCTTACATCGAGTTCGATTCATCAGTATTTTTCTTTATATTCCTAAACAATAAAATTATATTAGTTATATAAAGAATTAATAACATTTTCAAGTTTAATTTTAATTTTATTTCACTTATTACATTTCTATATTTAATTACATAATTAATTAAGTTTATGTCAGATGTTTTGACCATATTTGGATTTTGTGTGAAAATCGACTTTGGTAGGTTGACTATGGTCAAAGAGGTCATTATATGAAAATCACTAGAATAATAATAATTACATAATTTTAATATTTATAAATTAATTATAATTTCACAATCATTCATGAAATATGGTTATGAATAATTATTTAATGTTACGATCTTGGAGACAGCAGGTTATACGTGCGCATAATTAATGTTTTCGTCTTTCAATGATCATTATGGAATAAAGTTGAGTAAAATTTATCTTTAAATAATGATCCTAATAAAATAAATACCTTATTAATTATTTTTTTATACTTATATATATCATTCTTGTTATTTGGTGATGAAAAAAAAATCACGATGATTTGAGGAGGCGATTGCCCACACTTCCATGAACAACATAATAACTTTATTAGTGAGTGAAAATTTGAGAAATATAATGATATATTATATTTATATATAGATAAATATGTCATTAATATCACATTTATGACCTTTATGTCACTTATATTTATTATTTTTACAATTATTACCATCATTGTAACACATTAGTGAAAAATAAATCACATCGCTTCGCAAGACGGCGGTCTGTTTTACACATGAGCGATGTTGTCATATCCCAAATGTTAAGGAATATAAAAAGGGATATATAATATAATTACTCTAGAGGAACAATTATTTTATAGATATAATAAATAAACTATGTATCCATCGTCATACCCAACTTTATGAGGTGGTAATAGAAAAACGAATGACATCGTTTAGCGATGCGGTAACCCCCCCCCCCCCCCCCACACACACACATGGATAATGATTTCATAACCCATTTATGGAAGAGAGAAAATATTTATATGATTAAATTAATCTAATAAAATATAATTATATTTTAGACACTTATTTTATTATATAATCATTTTTTAAGAATAATTTAATGAGTTGGAGAAAGAAATAAATTAAAAACTCTCGTTGAAGAGCGTTATCCCTTCTACGTGTATCCTCCATAGGCTTCCACAAAAGGCCATCATAGGTTGTCTTTATAAGAAAAATAACAATTCTTGGATTAGTGGATATATTTTTGGAAGTAATTCAGGTAGTTATTTTCCAAACAAAAGTGTTTTTAATGTGTGAATAAGAGAGGAGTGTGAGTTCCCTTTTGTTGTTGAGGAGGAGTGGTATTTTTGTAAATGCCCAAAATTATTCACTATTGGGAGGTCTCCCTTACCTTATGTGCCTAAAAAAAGATCAATAATGGAGGGTAGGGTTTATGTGGTCAGTTTACACCCCCACCAAATAAAAATGAATATATTTTATAATTTTATTACTTAGTCGTTATATTTCCTCAATTTTACCAATTTTTGTTTAACCACAGGAAATTGTATCTTTTTATTTACCTAGGTAATTTATAATTTAAAAGTAAATTAAAAATGATATTTATTATATAATTTATACCTACTTATTCTAAATATTAAATACAATTTATTAATTAAAAATCTTATTTCTGTGTATAATTAAATCTAACAAACACATGTAATGCGCACAGCCCTATTTTAACATTAATTGTGGTGATTAATTTTAACTACTTTCACTAATAACAATATTAAAAAAATAATTTTACTTTAATAGATAATATAAATTATTCTGCTTTTATGTATGGAATCCATTTTGAACAATTCAACTTACATAAGTTGGAGAATTTAATTTAAAATTAATTCTGCCAATGTGGTGAGATAGTGGGTTTTTAAGAAGAGTATTTTTTGGGAGAACGATAATTCTATATTAACTTTATGACTAACAATAATCATTGTACGAAACTCAATTAATATTTAATTATATATTATTTATTTATTTATTTTAAATCATTCCCCATTAGTGATTATTTTAATTAAATAAAATTAGGAAAAATTATGAACTTCAAAACAATTTTTAGAAAACCTTTTTTTTAAACCCAAAAGAAAACATTTACAAAAAACCAATATAAATTTTATTCTAATTAATTTATTGGATTAAATATCACTTATGTTATTTTAAAACATATTAAAACATATTGGGACATTTAAATTATTTTATTTATTGAAAAAAAAACGTTTTTACAAAAAGAGATATTTCTAACTATTCACAAAAACTATCAATATTATCTGAAAAGTCCCAAAATTTCACCTGAAGTTATTTTTTATATTATGATTCGAAAATTTAATTAAATTTTTTTAAATAGATTTTCATAAATTTCAAAAAAAATTATAATATACATTTCATAAAAATAAATAAAAAATCATTATTTAAAAAAACATATTTTGAAAAATAACTTTACTAAATGTTGATTGATTATTTACTAAAGATTTATCAATAATTTATATGGCATAGAATATATATATATCATAAAGTATATTATACTATTTATATGTGCCAATTTAATGTCTAGGTTATAATGGTAATATATATCCTGAGTTGTTTAAGTTTTATATTGCGCATTCAACATGCTATCAAACATAAAAATCTCAGGGTTACATGTAGAACAAGCTAAAATAAGTTTTATATCCTCCCCCTTTAATAAAATGCATCCTAAAATTTCGAAATTTATCTTAGTAATCAAATATTGGACATTATAAAATACTAGTTTAGTAAACTCGCATCATAGAAATTTTTGATAAAACATCTTATTAATAATAGAGAAATGGAATTACAAAGGTTATATATAATAACACATAACAACGTTTACAAATAGAACATAGGTGGGAATGGAGGAAAAGAATAAGTAATTATAGTGAATGATTGATATCACTGATCAGAAGTAAGTGGATAATCAATGGAAAGTTAAGGGCCTCAAAAACATAACTATGTGATGATCGAAAAGACCATCAGTTCATCAGAATAAGTAGTACTTTGATAATTGTTTTGTTTCAAAATAATTTTCCTTGGTTTAAGTAATTCTATCACCATATAGAATGAAAACAAAGTAAAATATACTTAATTTTCATGTATAATTTCATCCATTATCCAATTTCCACTATAATTTAATCTATTACTCGAAATAATGATTATTAAAGATGAATTTTTCATACCTAAAGCAATAAAATCAACTTCTAAAGACCACCTAACCATAAAAGTGATAACCAATATATTCCACCTATCTTTAGAAATTAACCATAAAATATGTTTATCACATGGTAAGATAATTCCCAAAATAGATAAACCTTTATATATTACATTAATCATCAAAATTCAATGGTAAGATCCAAAGTTGAATCAAAATAGTTCCATAAATAACTGTCCTTAAAATTCTTTAAACATTTACTAACTAAGTTCGAAAACAAATGATTAGAAGGATTTGGTCCTATATTATTCCAAGATAAATTAATAATTATTTCTTCAATAAAATATCATATCTTTCCAAAATAAACATAATCGGTCCCTGTAAAAATGTTATACTAACTAGGACATCACATAGGCTAGTGGTAGGCATGAAACCCTTATCATTCTTCGGTCATGGGTTCATGCCCCACTGCCTTGCCATATGCAATGGGTTTTCACCCATCATATGAGTTGTTCCATTTTTTTCTTTGAACATGAAAAATAATTCAACCCTAAATAACACTTCAAGTTGATCCTAAGGGTTACAAATACCTTAACTTAATAAAAATTCTCCTAAAAATGTCATTAATAACCTCAAAATTTTTACTACTTGAAACCCTCAAATATGTTTTATAATACGATGAAATTATGATATAACTTAATCTTATAAATGTATTATGGTATCCATAACACTTAAGATAACCTAAAATAATAACATATTAATCTTGAAATTTATCTAAATCGAACTTTGATTCCAACTATAATATCCCAGAACATGAACTCTTGTATTTTGTGCTAAAATCATAATCTTTACATTTTCAGTTGTGATTACGATAAATGTGACCCAATTTTTCCATCAAAACCTTACAAAATCAAAAATAAAAATACGATAACTTACAACCTCGCGGACATTTTAGGTTTAGATTTTCAGATAATTAGGATAAACTCCTGTATAAACAATTCTGATGACTTTAAATGATCATTTCTCCCACTTAACCGGAGCTTTATTTTTCACATTAAGACATCATGATTGTCCATATGAAATCCCTTCTAGACATACATAATTCAACTTCATTCCTTATCACTTGGGGAAAATGAAATATAAAAATGGTGATATCAAATGCATTGTAAAAGAAAATGTATGAATTAACGAATTAATGTCATCAGTGAGCATAAGAAGAGTATGATGACACAATAAAAGTGCATGAGTATAACATTAGAATATTCACACCCCTCCATACATGGATCATCAAAACATTAAAAATTGGCATAAGGCTTTTACAAAGGAAATAGTTATAATAATCAATAATCATGAGTCATGTCATATCAATATTGATCAAATGAAACATCATAAACCCATAGTAAGAATATATAAAACATGTTGGTTTATTGGAACATTATATTCATAGAAACTTACTGAAGCCTTATAAAACCATTACAGAACTCTTATAGTTTGAATAACTATATTCCCTACTTCCAATGTAATTCTTAGAAGAACGTAATATATACCAAATGCATTGGAGCGCTATATAGACGCACTCATCGTATAATCTATAATAGGATCACCCGGCATTATTAGGGGGAAACCGTCATATATAATGTCCAAGAACCAAAATTAAATTATATAGATCTTGAATTTCTATTTAAAATTCATAGAAACAAATCATTACTCTTTTATAAAATGATTAACCCTTGGAAAGAAATGGGTTTCATGTCAATCTATTTGAAACATTATTAACTCAAGTGAAAAAATGGGTTCCATAACAATCTCTTTGAAACATGGTTATCCTATGGAAAAGAAACAAGTTCTATAACTATCTCTTTGAAACAATATTAATCCACCCTAAGAAAGAATAAGGACGGTATCATTTCAAAATATCTTCACTGGATTATAATTAATAAAAAGGTTTGTTGATGTTGATGAATGGAAATTTCATTAAAATATCATTAATTTAATTTTGAGTAAAATAACCCTTTCATTTTGAAAAACGCTTTTTCAAACACCAAATATTTTCAAAATCCTTTTCTTTGAAAATTACATTGATATTTTATAAAGGGATATTTAAAAAATCATTTAAAAATTTTCTTGATTAGAATATCCGTTTGGATTTGAAAAAAAAAATTAAATTCTTTCTAGAATTCTTTTTAGAAAACATTGTTTTGGAATAAAATGATTTTTCAATTGAAAAGACGACTTTACATAAAAAAATTCTTTTTGAACTTTTGAGTACATAAAGAAATGAAAATGAATGGAAAACACATATTTTTATAACAAAACCATAGGAGAGGAAACGTAATGAGAATTATTTAGAGGTATATCATAAGATTTCAACATTGGATACTATGGGAATTTCGTCTTTTTGCAAAGGGGTTAAGACCCATCATCAATAGTTCGTCAAAATATACTATTTGCAGCAGGAATTTTGACTCGTCACAAATAGTCGATAAAAAAGGTATTTACGATGGGCCGTCACACATACCATTGGCGTGACATGCGCACCAAAGCATGGAAAGAGTATTTACGATGGGGCTAAACCTCCACCACAAATACTCTTCCCGATTTTCTATTATTTGTGATGGGGAACCGCCCCCGTCGCAAAAAAAATGTGTCAGTAGGTCAGTATTTGTGATGGGATCTATCGAAAATACTATTTTTTCTCGCCACCTCAATAAATAAATGCCTAACTATTTGTGATGGGACCTGTCACAAAAAATAGTATTTACGATGGGAGTCCCATCTCAAAAGATATAACTTATATATACCCCCCTCCAAAATTTTTCCATTCATAGCTTCTCTGACCCTTCCTGCTCTGATATTTTTTTAGTTTAAATTCCTTAGAGTTTCAAACATTACAATGGATCAACTTTCAAGTATTATATCAATTTAGAGAATCAATTTCAAGGTTTTTATTTTTTATTTTTTAGTTTTTATTTAATTTATTTTATTTAATATTAGTAATAAGTATTATTGATTAATAATAATTAGATTCTATTAAAATTAAATAGTTCTTTGCATTAATTATTTTAGAAATATTTTTATTTAAATGCATTAATGTTTTCAATTAAAATTAAATAGTTTTAATATTCAATAATTTATTTTAATTTTCTTTAATTAGTAATAATTAGTTGTAATTATTAATAATTATTGGTAATTGGAACAAAAAATTAATAATTTGTGATAATTTGTTATAATTGGTGGTAATTGGTCATAATTGGTGGTAATTAGTAACAATTGGTAATATATTATATAAATTATTAATAAGTTGTTATCCAATAATAAAAATCAATGTTAATTAGTGATAATAAGTAAAAATTAGTAAAAATTAGTAAAAATTAATAATAATTAGTAATAATTAGTGGTAATTAGAAAAAAAATCAATTAGTAATAATTAGTGGTAATTAGTAATAATTAGTGTCAATTAGTAGTAATTAATAAAAACAAGTAATAATTAATAAAAAATAGTAATAATTAAAAACATGATAAAAATGATAAAAATTAGTAATAATTAACAAAAATTAGTAATAATTAATAAATTTTTTAATATTTAGCAGTAATTAGTTATAATTTGTGGTAATTGGTAATAATTTGTGGTAATTAGTAATAATTAATTATAATGAGAAATAATAATTAAAATCTAGTTATAATTAATAAAAATCAGTAATAGTAAATAATAAGTAATAAAAATTACCAAAAATACCAAAAATTAATAAAAATTAAAAATAATTATTAAAATTTAGTAATAATTATTAAAATTTGGTAACAATTAATAAAAATTAGTAGTAAATAGTGTAAATTAGTAATAATATGTAATAATCTGTAACAATTCGTAAAAATTTGGGATAATTGGTAATAATTGGGAATAATTAGAAATAATTAGAAAAAAAATTATGATTAGGAATAATTTGGAATAAGTATGAATGATCAGTAATGATTATGAATAATTAGTAATGATTATGAATAATTAATAATGGTTAGTAATAATTATTAATTATTAGGAATAACTAGTGATGATTATGAATAATTAAGAATTATAAGTAATAATTTTGAATAATTAAGAATAATTTGTAATAAATAGGAATAATTAGTAATAAATAGTAATAAACATTAATAATTAGTAATAATTAGTAATAAAAAGTAATAATTAGTAATAAGTTGTAATAAATAGTAATAAATACCAATAATTGATAATAATTAATACTAATTAGAAATAACTAGTAATAATTAGGAATAATTAGTGATAATTAAGAATAAATTGGAATAAATAGAAATAAATAATAGTAATTAGTGATAATTAGGAATAATTAGTGGTAATTAGTAAAAATTAGGAATAATTAGCGGTAATCAGTTGTAATTAGTAGTAATAGTGGTAATTGGTGGTAAATAGAAATAAGTAGTAACAAGTAGTAACAAATAGTAATAAATAGAAATAATAAGTCATAATTAGTAATAATTAGTAACAATTAGTAATAATTTGTAATAATTAGTAATAATTGGTAATAATTAGTAATAATTAGTAATTAATTGTAATAAATTGTAAGAAATCGTAATAATTAGTAATAAATAGTAATAATTAGGAATAAATAGCATTAATTAGTAAAAAAATGGTAATAAATAGTAATAATTAGTAATAATTAGGAATAATTATGAATAAATAGCAGTAAGTAGTGGTAATTAGAAAAAGTTTGGAACAATTAGCACTAATTAGCAGTAAATAGTGGTAATATGTAGTAATTAGTGGGAATTAGTAAAAAAATAGGAATAATTTGCGATAATTAGTGCTAATTCGGAGGAATACTGGATCAATTAGCAGTAATTAGTGGTAATTAATAAAAATTAGGAATAATTAGCTGTAAATAGAGGTAATTAGTGATAATTACTGCTAAATAGTAATAACTAGTAATAAGTATTAATAAATATTAATAAATATTAATAAAGCCAAATAAATAGTAATATATATTATAGTTAGAAAAAATTACAAATAATTAGTAATAATTTTTAATAATTAGAAATAATTAGGAATAAATAGTAATAAATAGTAATAAATATTAATAATTAGCAATAATTAGTAATAATTAAGAATAATTAGGAATTATTATAAATAAATAGTACTAAATAGTAGTAATTAGTAATAAATAGTAATAAATAGAAATAATTACTAATAATTAGTACTAATTAGTAATAAATAGTAACAATTAGTAATAAATTGTAATAAATAGTATTATCTGGTAACAATTGGTAACAAATAGTAACAAATAGTGACAATTTGTAATAAATAGAGAGAAATCATGTGTAATAGAACAATTTAGCAGTAATTATTAATAATTAGCAGTTATTAGTGAAAATTTTCGTTAATTAGTAAAAATTGGTAGTAATTTGGAAAAAATAATGGTAATTAGTAAAAAATATATTGTAAAATAATAAAAAATAATCACAATAAGTGGAAATTGGCAGTAATTAGTTGTAATTAGTTATAATTATCAGAAATTTGTAAAAATTGGTTTTAATTGGTAAAAAATTGTTATAAAATAAAAAAAATAGTACCAATAAGTGGTAATTAGCAGTAATTAGTAGTGATTATTAATAATTACTAGTAACTAGTACAAATTAGCTCTAATTAGTGAAAATTAGAAACATTTAGTAAAAATTTGTAGTATTTAGTAAAAAATGTTATAAACAATTAATAATTAGAAGTAATAAGTGGAAATTTCTAGTAATTAGCTGTAATTAGTTGAAATTAGTAAAAATATCTGTAATTAGTAGAAATTAGTAGTAATTAGTAAAAATTTACTATAATTTGTCAAATATTGTTATAAAATAATAAAAATTATTATTAATAATTGATAAATAATAATAATTAGTGTTAATTCATAAAAATTAGATATAATTTTTAAAAAATAGCATTAATCTGTTCAAAAAATTTGTAATTAGTAAAAAATTACATGTTCTTAGTAGCGATTAATGGTTATTAGTAAAAATAAGTACAAAATAGAAAAAAGAATTGTCAAATAGATAAAATTGACAAAAAAATATTTAAAATGTGTTTTTTTTAATTTTTACTCTTTTGAGATTTTCCTTTTCATTATATCTAATTAATCCTAAAAATTATATATTTAATATTTTTTAGAGTAATATGGAGCAAGGAAGTTGACAACAGTATTTATTTCATGATCGTGATGGAATAAATCATCGCAAGAATCCAAACGGTTATGGTATAAATCTATATATATTGAGTGTTGAAGATTTTTTATCATTTGCATCAACAAAACTAGAAGTTGTTTCAGAAGGGACAATTAAGTGTTTATATAGGAAATTTTATCTTAGGATGCTTGAAACCACTGATTATTTTGTGTGCCATCTATTGATATTTGTTTTTTGAAACGATTTTGTTTTCTGTATTAATAAAGTGAGTGTAGTTCTAGAGATGATAGTAATAATTTGGTTCAAGATCCATCACAGTTTAAAAATTGAGTACATGATGTGCATGGTCCATCTTTTCAAAAAAATAAAACTCATGGTGATATTGACTCAACTCTAGAGTTAGAACCATTTCAATTTTATGAGTTGTTAAATTCTATGGAAGAATCCTTATATCCTAATTGCATGATAAGAAATTTTGAATTGATCACAATATTAATGGCTATTAAATTAGATAATGGAATGTAAAATAGACTCTTTTATAAAATATTATCTTTGGTTAAATCACTATTACCTGAAAAAAAAAATCTATTTCCTATAAATTTCTATGTGATCAAGAGGATTGTTCATAATTTGGGTCTTGGTTATTATAAGGTTCATGCATGTTCAAATGATTGTGTCTTATATTATGCAGAAAATGGTTCATTCTTTTTTTTCT
Source organism: Viscum album (assembly GCA_963277665.1). Classification (NCBI taxonomy): domain Eukaryota; kingdom Viridiplantae; phylum Streptophyta; class Magnoliopsida; order Santalales; family Viscaceae; genus Viscum; species Viscum album. Next base: position 1,280,373,100 of record OY728127.1, read on the forward strand.
GACATATAGAGAGTCAAGGTACAAAAAAGATCAACTAGGGAAGTATGGATTAGTTCTTATAAATCAATTGAGGTATTTACCGATTACACCTAGATTGAAACATTTATTTTTGTCTTAGAACGCAATGTTATTGATTTAATAGAACAAAACCAATATTTCAACCAATAAAGTCTTAAACCATCCAAATCATGGAAATTCATCGAAACATTTTTACCAAGTACATCATCCTTTTACTTTAGAATCATAAAATGTGTGATTTGGTCTTTCTACTAATGATTTATATCCATTTAGTTCTTATAGTAGTCAATATTCTTGTTATCCCATCTTTATAACTCTGTAAAATTTACTTCCTTGGATATTGAGGAATGATCCATATATCTTTTTAACATTATTAATTCTAGGACATCTAAAAATTAGTCTTGATGTTTATTTGAATCCATTGATTGATGATTTAAATTAATTATAGAGTAATGGTGTCAGTACATATGATGTTGTTGCAAAATAGAATTTCCTACTTAAAGTTGCATTAATAAGTAAAATTAGTGACTTCCCAACATATGGAATTTTATCTGGTAGGAGTGCACATAGTCCAAAATCATATCCTTACTTTATGAGAGAAAAAAGGTGTTTATGCTCGTTGATGGAAGAAAAAATTATTTCTTTGACTGTCATAAAATATTTTTTACTAATTATTATCCTTCTTAGAGGAACATGTATAATTTTAGAAAACAAACAATTAAACAATATGGACCTCAAACAATGATCTCAGGTATTGTGTTAAAATCAATTATCTCTTCATTACCTCCCATTTCTTTTAGAACAACTATAAACCAAAAAATTGAAGGATTTGGGAAAGAACATAATTGGATAAAAAAGTGCATTTTTGGGTCTTCCATTTAGGTTTGATTTATTAGATCATCCCATGTTCAATGTAATTCATATTGAGAATAACTATTTTTTATAATATATTTTATTCAGTTTTGGACACAACACATAATACCAAAGACAATGTAAAGGTACAATTAGAACTTATCCAAATTTTTAGGTGACCAGAATTTGAACTATTTGAAAATGAATGATCAGATATTTTAATGAAGCCAAAAGTAGCTTACAAATTTTACAAATAAAACCATTTATTATTTTGTCAGTAAGATTGTATAATTTAGGCTTCTAGATGGTTATATTTCCAATTTTTCAAGATGTGTCAGAAATGGTCAAATTACCAGATTGAAAATGAATGACTATCATATTTTAATGGAAATACTTCTACCGATTGGATTTAGAGGTTTGATGAATTCTATGATTTGGGATGCACTAACCGAAATGTCATATTTTTAAGAGACAATTGTGTGGTGACAACACACAATGATGCACTAAGTATATTACAAGGGGATGTTGTTTTTATATTATGTAAACGTAAAAAAATATTACCACTGTAATTATTTAATTTAGTAGAATATTTAATATTACATTTTCCACATGAATCAAAATATAGTGGTCCAGCATAGTTCTTATGGATGTATCCATTTGATATATATAGGATTTTTTTTAAAAAGGTATGTAACAACGTATCTATTGAAGGATCAATTGTAGAAGCTTATTTGCAGTATGAAATATCTTTTTCCTACTCTCAATATTTTTAATCTGAATATACCTAAAAATCTTAACTGTATGGGATGTAATGTGGGAAAGGATGATAATGAAATGAGAAATCAATTATCAATTTTTAATAAGCTAAAACATTTCTTTGGTGGAGATCATGAACAATGGATTTCAGATAATGAACATCATAGGTCTTATACATATGTTCTTCTCAACTATAAAGAAATGACACCGTCTATACAGTGAGTACTCCTATCACTTAATCTATTATATTTGTTTTAGTAAATTAATATTATTTTATTTTTACATTGTATGATAATCATATCAAGAAACATTTTCCCCAAATTACTGCATCTTCCATTGAAGAACGTTGGAAAAATAATTTTTCCTACTAGTTTTAAAAACTTGTAAAATAAATTGTTTATGGTTTAACATATAAAATAAATTTCTTACTTGTTATATTGATAATAGTTTTAAAAAAATCAGGTATCTCAACATGCTAATTAAATTAATAATAAACTATATGTATTGAGTAACCCACCGTCCAAAATCATCAAATTTTATAATGCATATGTGGTGAATATTTTTGAATTTCATACACATGCATATGGGGAATCCAAAAAACAATGAATAGTGGTGTTTTCTTTAGAGGATCTCATCATAGAGAAAGTGAAGTTGACTTTTATGGCATACTATAATATATAATTGAACTATTTTATCTAAGATAGAATTACATAATGATGTTTAAATGTCACTGGTGGGATACTAAGAGAGGCTTTAATGTTCATCCATAACATGGAATTGTTGATACTAAATACAAAATCCTTCTTTTCTATAAATGAATTATTTTTAATGGTTCGTTAGGCACATCAAATTTATTATACAAATTATTGTGATACTTCAAAAGAGTTAAGTGATTGGTGGAGCATAATAAAAATTAAATCTTTGAAAAATAAGTTTATTCAAAGTGAAAATGGTTCCACTGAAGTAAAATGAATTGAAATTTTTCAATAGACTACCCCAAATAAATATTTTCCATAAAGAGATGCGAATGTCGATGATTACACCCCATAGTAGTTCGATGGTGATGATGATATTGTTGAAATAACTAATGAATTTAAAATGGAAAGGGATGATCAAACTAAAACTCCTATGAAATTTTATGATACTGAGGAGTAATATAAATATATTGACATTGTCATATATGAAGATGAGGATGGAAATGATGTTTGACATATTTAAATGATTTTTATAATCATATGCATTATATACATATATATAATAGTGGTTTTAAAATATTTTCTAACAATAGTAATTTCATGTTTCAAATGGACTCAGATCTATTTCAGGTGTTGGAGGAGGCTGATCTACCTGGTGACGAGCATGATCTTGGATCATTTGACCCTATGAAAGCTATTGATTCATCAATGACATCGAGGGGTACTGGTCTTGTGAGATTGATGATTCCTGACCCTATCCTCAAGTGACGTCCCTACCTTGACATTGATCCACGCATGAAGAGGTGTGTTTACTTCTGTATTTTAGTTAGTTTTCAATAATTTTATTTAATTTATTTATATACTAATTATTTAATTATTTGTTCTAATTTTTTATATCTTTTTTTTATCTCTATTGTAAAGGGGAATGCTATATTGTAGAATTATGTTTCTAAAGCATGGGTGATATGGGATCAGATACCCATTGATGTTTAGTGATGTATGTTTGAGAATTGGATGGTATGTAAATAAATAATAGTTATTTTAGAATTTATTTACTTAATTATTAGATATTATTAATTATTTTTATGTTTTATGGTATCCTATCAATTATAGCATGTGAGACTCTATCTTGGAGGCATGGGAGATTTGTATGTGTGATCATCGTCATCAATGTTTTCACAATCTGATGGGGACAACAATGAAAAAAGGAGGATTCACCGAATTTGACCAGACTTACTACACCCATAGACTAAATTACATCTCATCTTAGGTTTGGGATGAATTATTTTCATATTTAATGGAAGATAATTTTCAGAGGAGAGTATCTTTATATTGAAGGAACTGTTGGAGGTAGGAGACGACACATTGAGCTAGTAGTTATACATACAGTATGCATCAATGAAATTTACTAAATACTTTTTTTAATAATTTATATAACTTTAAGTGTAAAATATTTATTTTATTCTCATATAGGCAGTCGAACGACCTGATATTATGAAGTTATACCTTTATAGGAGGATGTACAGTGATCTTATCACTTGAGATATTAGAGGTGATCACCAGCATCATATTATGTTCAGTATCATTTATTTTTTAGTTTTAAAATTAACTGAAAATAATATTTTAACTGTAAAAATTTTTAATTGTAATTTAATGATTCATATGAGGCTACGATGTCTTAGACACAGAATAAGAGTCAGGCCAAGAATTGGGATCATACCACCAGAGTAGAGGATTTGATGATGCGACATGGACGCAAGTGATGTATTATGCCTTCAAGAAAGGCCGAGTTATTTTTTATCAACTCTCGATTGATGCCTGAGAGTTATTATGGTACTATTGTGATGTCGTCGTGCTTCTCGAGAGGAGCCCATGGAGAGTAATCATCATCAGCTGAACAATATTAGGAGCAGCTGTGAGCTTAGGGTGAGCATATAAAGACCATACGTAGGGAGTAGGAAGAGATCTGTCGACAGAAGAAATACTAGTAGTATGAGATGCATCGATGGCAGAAGCTGCACAAGAAGGCGATGGAGTAAATGTGATGTCTGACTCATGGTTTAGGGATATATTTACCTCCACCATCACCTCTTGGTCCTCCAGATGACCCGCTCCCTTAGTGATTTATATACTTTTTATGATAAACATTGGATTGTAAATTGTTTCTATAATATTTTTACTTATCCATATACTTAAATTTCTATATAATTCATTTTTTATATTGTTGTGAGTATTGTGTTATTTTTTATTTTTTATTATTTAGTTATTTATTTATTTTTTACTATTTATTATTATTATTTTTACTATTATTATTATTATTATTTTATTATTATTTTATTATTATTATTATTATTATTTTATTATTATTAATTTATATTATTGCACATATTGTGTTTTTTATTAATTTAATTATTATTTTATTAAATTTTGTCAATAATTTTTTTATTTTTTTATTTTTTTTTGCGACGGGCCCATCACAAAATAGTTTTTCAAAAACCTGGATAAAGTATTTGTGACGGGAGACTCACCCATCTCAAAATATACTTTTTCTAGCAGACCATCATAACAAAAGTATTTGGAATTTCATTTTCCACAACACATCATTTGCGACTGGATCCCCTCACAAGTGCTTTTATATTTATAACTTGAAACTCTTACCATTTTGCAATATTTTAATAAAAATCCCCATAGAACAATATCATTAAATGAAACTTATAATATCATTAAAATAAGTATATTGATGATATAAAATATCAAAGGGGAATTGTATACACCTCATAAAAGATGATATGTGTATAATATAACATTTTCCCCAAAGATGGAAAATTGAGACAAAAATTGCTTACCGCTTTGGTAACATTGAAAATATAACCCCATTAAAGACAGATACTAAAATGGATATATAAATTCCCATAAATTTAAGGATAATAATTATAAAATACATTCATGGTCCTTATATACACGACAAAACAAAACATAAGTGTTGAATATGGTATACATCTCACAGAAATAAATGTGAGACGAGAAAACCCTTACCTCAAGTTTGATTCATCACACTCATTCTTTATATTGATAAATAATAAACTTATGTTAATTATTAACATTATTAATAACATTTTACAAGTTTATTTTAATTTTATTTCACTTATTACTGTGTTTTATTCAATTACTTAATCAATTAAGTTTACATCAAATTTTTTTACCATATTTGGATTATTTGTCAAAATCGAATATAGTGGGTTGACTATAGTCAAAGAGGTAATTATATAAATATATATAGAATAATTATAGTTAAATAATTATCATATTAAAAAATAAAATATACATTTAAAAGAAATCTTGAAATATGGTTATTAAAAAGAACTAGCGTTATGATCATGGAGATGTTAGGTCTTACGTAAGCATGGACAATGTTTCTATTTTTCAATGATCATTATGTAAAGATGATATGTAACATTTATCATAAAATAATGATAGTAATATCATAAATTCCATATTATTTTAATATATATATACTTATAAATATCATTCTTATTATGTGGTGATGAAAAAATGAATCAGATTGCTTCAAGAAGAAGGTAGTCCACACATCTGTAAATGACTTTATAACTTTTTCATTTAATGAAAAGGTATGAAATAAAATGATATAATATACTTCCATAATGATATATATGTAATTAATATTATACATATGTCAATTATATCACATATATTCATTATTTTTACCCTTATACCTTCCGTATAATGCATTAGTGAAAAACGAATCACATCGCTTCAGGAGGCGTTAGTCCACCATACACACGAGTGATGTTATCGTATCCCATAAAGTATGGAATGTAACATGGTTTATATGATATAATAAATATATAGGAACAATTTTGTTATTAATATCGTATATAAACTTTGTATCCATGATCATACACAACTATGAGAGGTGGTAATGGAAAAATTAATGATATCATTTTGTGAGGTTGTAGTCTGCTATACACAAGAATGGTGATTTCATAACCCATTTTATGGAAGAGGGAAAATACTTATGTTATTATATTTACATAATAACAAATAAGTATATGAAATACACTGAGGTTATAATATAATCAAGGATTAATAATAATTGTAGTAGGTGGACAAATAAATAAAATGAAAACACGTGTTGAAGAACATTACCTTTTATTAGATTATCCCCCTTAGGTTTCCACAAAAGGTCTTAATAGGTTGTATTTTTGTCCATAATAAAGATTTAATTATAAGGTTATGGATGTTTAAAAGTTATTTGGTTTTTTATTGTACAAACCAATGAGTTTTTAATGTGTGAAGAAAATAGAAGAGTGAGTACCCTTTTATAGTTGAGGAGTGGCATTTTTGTAATTACGAAAAAGTATTCACTATTGGGAGATCTCCCTTACCTTATGTGCCTCAAAAAAAGTAAAATAATAGAGTTGTGGGTTTATGTGGTCGATAAACACCTCTACCACATAACAATAAATACATTTAATAATGTTGTTACTTAATATTTATGTTTACTCAATTTTAACCTTTTTCTTTTTACCACGGTATCTTGTATCCTTTTATTTACCAAGGTAATTTACCCATTAATAATAAAATTAAAATGTAATCTATTAGATAAATTATACCTACTTATTTTAAATATTATATAAAATTTCTTAAATAAAAATCCAATGTGTGTGTAAAATTAATTTTTACAAATGTATGTAATGAGAAAAACTATGTTTTAACCATAATCATGGAAATTAACTTTAATTTCTTTCAATAATAATTATGGTTCAAAATTTATTTGGCATTGTAAGACATTAAAAATTAAGATGATTCCAAATATGAACTCTATTTGGCAAAATTAAACTCATATAATTGGTAGAACTAAATTTAAAATTAATCTAATATATGTGGCGAGACAACAGGTTTTTAAGAAGAGTATTTTTTTCAAAGAAACAAATAATGAAAAATAAAATCACTTTACTAAAAAATTATTTATTATTTAATTAAAATTAATTTATAAATTTATTTGGATCGAAAAATTATATCTTTATATATCATAAATTAATTAATAATATTCATACCATCCAATTTAACAGCTAGGTTAAAATGGTAAGATATATAATGGGTCATTTAAGTTCAGTGTTGGGTGTTGAATATGCTATCAAACATAAAAATATTTGGGTTACGTGTAATTAAATCTAAACAAAGTGTTACATGTAATATAAGATAAACTCGATGTTGTGTGTCCTTTATGATATCGAAAATAATTTTTATTTTTTAAAATAATGGGATGTTACACCATTTCATTAAGTAAAATTTTTATACGTAATTTTCATAAATTATTTATCCCTATTAATACCCATTAATTTGATGGAAAGGTGATAACAATCACATTTGATTCAAATAATTCATTTATATATTTTTTTTCATGTAATATTGATGTTATATGTATTAAAAGTAATCAAACACATAAAAATAATTTATTGAGAAATATATCTTAAAATCATAGGGTGTTTCAACGACACATAAATTCAAGGGTTGTTACAAACTCCCCCCCCCCCCCCATTTTTCTTATCATTAAAAAGTCATGGAGTTCCTTCAATTGTAAAAATCAACCCATACCAAACATCGATTCATCTTTAACTCATAGTGTTTCACCTTCAAACAACAACCGTGAATCAAATATACAAACAGTAATACTTTAATTTATTATTCGCCAAAATCCTCACATCCCATCTATTAGGACTCCCATTATACTTTCCATAAACTACATCATCCCACTAATATTGTTTTTCCTTAAGCTATTAATAAATTCCATCAGATCGAAAAAATAGATTCTCTAAAAACCCTATGAATTATCATCACTAGAACATTTTGATGCCACTCAAACATAACCACCATACCATTAACACTAAAACGCTAATATCTGATCAAAATAATACTTGTGTATCTCCCCATCATAATAACTAACTATTGATGATCTGTTATGACTAATGATTCTCTCCACTGTAAGAATTGACTAATAAAATTACATCCCAAGTGGTTCAATTCAAAAAAATCCAAAATATCAAAACCTAATACCCAAGCCTTACACCAAATGTAAATCCATCATGCCTAAATTATATTTATATCTCTATTGTAAAAAAGGGATTTAGTTATGGAATTTTAGTGATGGTTTCCAAAACCATCACAAAATTTTCTAGGAGAAAAATTCATCATAGTTTTTTACTGGTCGTTTTAAATAACACCATTAATGTGGTTTCTTCAAATATTTTATAGCATTAATTTTTTCAAAACCAAAATTAAATAATATTTTTAAAAAAATTAATTAATAAATTTTTAGTGACATTTCAAAAAAACCGCTTCTAAATTAATGAAAAAAATAATAAATAATAAATACTTTAATATCATTAATTATTATTATTTATTATTTATAATTATTTATTTTTGTTATTTAAAATTATAATTAATCATAATGTTTTAATTATTAATTATTTATAGTTATTAGTAAACAGTTATTTAAAACATATATTAATTTTTAGATAAGATAAAAATCATAATTTAACATCAAATGACCATAACATCTGAACTGGGTGGCCATTTTAGCTCCCCAATCAATCAAATAAAAACTTAAAAAATTAAATAAAATGAAATTAGATAATAATTTGGTAATAATTAATAGAAAAAATAATTTATTGTATCAATAGAAGTTGAAAATCAATCTTCTTCTTCAATTGGACATAACTATTGATCTGACTGTATGTTTTAGCTCTACCATATATCAAATCAAATCTTGTGATGATATTTATGATGTATTAACCTAGGTAGACCTTATTCACTATTTTTCAAGTTCAATAAATTCCTTGAATTCTTCTAAAACTAAGTTTTTATTTTAGATACCGTGAGTATGGAATATTCAATTATATTTTATCATCTTTTAAGATTGTATTAATATACCATTTGGGTCGTCAGTGATTTTAATACATGGATTTATATTCATATTTATTTGATATTGTTGTAGTTTTTTTAGTTTTATGTCACATCATGTCCCCGATTTTATTTTATTTCTATTATTTTTAATCATTTATTGATGTTTGATTCATTGGTTGAGCTTCAGGTTGAGTTGTTGGTGGGAATGTTTTAGTTTTGGAAATTTTGGTCCAGTTTTTGGCCTGTGTACGGTTAGTGTGTATGGTGTAGAGAGAAACCAAGTAGTTAGGGAAGGTAGAGGGTTTTTTAAGTTCAATTTCTTCTTGCACAATTTGTTTGGAATGGTTGTTTCATGGTTTTTCCCCAACTATATGGGGTAAAGGACTAAATTTGAGGCCTTTTGGTGGTGTCAAAGGTAAAGATCATGGCATGTGAAGGATAGTATAAATCATGTGGAAATCATTATATGAATCTTTTTTTATTTAACAGAACCATTTTTCATGGTCAGTGCATGGTTTTAGAAAACATGCTACCTAAATATGCGAGTTGCCCTTCTCTACGGTAGGGTGTTCATGGTTGGTGCATGGTTTGGAAAACCATGCAAAAAAACCTTGCAACTTATCCAGATTATTAAAAACATGATTTTAAAATATTTCAACTCCCTCAATCAAGCCCAAATTCAGGTTTCTCCTTCCCCATTTGGCTGAGGCGCAACTGGGGGGCTCCCAAACCCTTATTCATTGCATCTCCTTCCTACATTAAAGCTCCTTCAAGGTTATTAGGTATATTTATATTGGTTTTTAGTCATTTTTATACTCTTATTGTCTTTCTTTCTTGGTTTCTTGGTTTTTATTGGTGGGTTTTCCTATTTTTCAAACCCTGGGGTGAGGGTTGTATTATGTGGGTTCATTATTTGATGTCAGGCTGTGTAGTTTACTCCTTGGAACTCTTTGTTCTTTCCCTTGTAGTTTAATCATCCTCACATCATTTAGGTAGGTTTCACCATCCATTTCCTTTTCAAATCATGAAATTTGATTCTTGAGCTTTATAAATTGATTTAAAATTGTGTTACTTGTGTCGTTGGTCTATAGGTATGAATTGATATGGAATTTCTATGTTGGAAATTTTACTAAAATGGGTTTTTAAATGATTTTTATAATTATACCTACATGTATATGTATACACGGTGTTTGGTATAATAATAATTTTTCTTTTAAAATGAATTTTAGTATTTTTAAATAGTGGTTAGACTTTTTAGGTGTTTGTATTTGGGTGACGTGTCGAATAGGGATTTGAATGTGGGTTTTGGTTTCTCTTTATGGATTAGTTCTTATGTTCGGATCCTTGTGTTTAGTTGTGAATATTCTTGTTGTCCTTTAATTAAAACCTTGGGTATTATTTATGATTTTTTATATATTTTTAATGATGTGGTAATATCCATATGTTCATAATGTATACATATAAATTAGAACACATACTCATAAATGGAATTCTATAAGAATTTTTTCTTTAAATGCTCGTTTTTTCAAAACACATTTTTTTATCACCCCTCCCCACTCCATCCCTCAAATGGTTTTCTAAAAAACCTTAATATTTTATAAATTTAAACTTGGTTTCTCAAAAACAAAAAATGTGGTTTGTAAGTTTGTTCCCAATTTTTTTTTCCATTTGGTACTTTCAAACATGTTGGGTGATCCCCACATCTCTAAAGACCCATTTGTAACCTTATAATAATAAATGAAATTTTTATCCTAGTTTGGGAATTATTTTTATAATAAAGGTATTCACATTTGAAATGGTTTTAGAAATGTAAATGTAAAGGGTCGATCAGTACTTTATGATGTTTTGAAATTTGGTTTTAAACTCAAATAGAATGAAGGCCTTGTTGACACTTTTAATATTTTCTATTTAATAATGGAACCCCTATGGTTATCTTTCCTATTATAGGGCCTTCACATGGTTAGTTTTATGGATTAGTAAAGGAATGAATAGTGGAATCTGTGAGTTGTGCATAATTCCAAGCGTCTTGGGACCTCCTCATTTTCCTTTATACTATAATCATTGGATTCTTGGACATCATCTATAGGGTTGTGGGATGATTTATTTCTAGTCATGATTAGAAGAATTAGTACCCCCAAGATTGAGGATAGTCCATGTGGTATTTTCCAATAGTGACTCTATTTAAGAGAACCCAGGTTAGTTATTGACTATGGAGCTGCACTATATACTGGAAGGTGGGTCTGAACTGATTGTGTCAAGGGATTGCTTCTTTGGATGTTTAGAAAAATACTAGGATTACATACTTTTATGTTCTTTTTTTACTTTGAACCATTTTTTATTACTTGATCCGTGGAATTGTTCTTCTTATTCTTTTATGGTTCCATTATATCTGGATTTGATTGTTTTTTTCCGGTTGTTTATACTTTTCTGATATTTTCTTTTCTCTCCTAATTTTTCAATGTGGTGTTTTGATTTTTTTTTCAAACTAGTTTTTAAGAAAATAATGTTGAACCTTATTTTCTAAATGATAAAAACCATATTACATTATATGTATTTTAAACTAGTGTATATGGATAGTTTTGGGAATGGAAATTTATTGATTCTGCAGTGCTTACCTACTAATATATTTTATTCCAAAACCCTATCTATGACACTTGGAATCTGTAGACTAGAGCTATTTTTCAAGTTCATATTATGTTTAGGTTTTCCCATAGAGAGAGCAGATTTTAGGGATGGTGGTGACCAAGAGGTTACATGGAGATCATTTTTGTTTTTCTCAGTTTCAGTTTTTGTTTTTCTTAGTTTCTATTTTGTTCCTATGTTGTTGTATTATTATTAATTTTTTATTAGTATATAGTGAACTTTTGTTGTGTTATTTCTCATATTATATTTGTAGCATCTATATTGGGATAAATCATTCCAACTTGGTTTATCCTTGATTCCTAGCACTATTTGTTATCCCGGGAGGATTCAGAATCAATCTTATTCCTTGATGTGGGCCACATTTGGTGACTAGTTCATGGTCGACCCGTGTTAGTTTTTAGAAAAAAAAATTTAGTGAAACAATTTTTATTTGGGACATAAGGTAGTTTAGAGATAGGATTTTCGGGTTTCTAAAAGTAGGTAGATGAAGTGCATCAAGAAATTCTACTCATCTTGAGCCTCATTTTACCAACAGTAGTCTAGGATATGAGTCTTTTATTTTTATTTTTATGGTTTATTCCATTGGGTATCATCTAGTTTTGGTGTCTTTGTAATGAAAATGGGATTGGGATGGTGTCATACAGTGGGATTGCATATATTTTTGACCCTTGTGGACCGTGCATGATTCAAGATACTTATTGTGCTCGATGCTTTCTTAGTTATGGTCTAATAATCCATGTTGTTAGAATATGCATGGCCACTAGTTCCATATACTTGGAGTTTTGGTGTGAGTTATGATTTGGCTTGTCTTTGGTCTTCATGAGTGGATTTTTAATGGAAATTAGATTTTGGGAAAAATAGTTTTCAAAAGGCCAATGAATTTAGGACATTTTTTTTGTTCTAAAATAAATATTTTTTGTTCAAGATGGATTTAAAAATGAGTTTGTTATTTGTGGAGTGGCCTTAGAATAAATTTAATTAATAATTTGGAATGGAAATGGTGATTTTGAAAGTGAATTTTGGTTTTCCATTCTGATGATTTGAGTTATGAGTTTTTGTTTGGGTTTTGAATATGAATTTTTGGTTTAATCTTGAATTAATGTTGATTTGGTTTTATTTTTATTATTTTATAATATTATTCTTCATAGAAATGTCCTGAAGTTTTTCAACGATCCACTTCTAGTCCTTAGCCTTGCCCAGACACCTAGTGAGGTGGTAAAGTCAAGTTCTTTTTCATCTATTGTAGGTTTTCTATGATGATCAAGTTTCGTTAGAAGCTATGGAATAGATTGATGTAGTTGAAGGAGTTTTCATATCTTTTGTAAATCTTGAATCCATGAAGGTGTGATCTGGTATGGGTTCATTTGAGGGTATGGGTATGGATTGGTGGAAGTTCAACATCCTTTCATCAATGTGAGTTGAGATGACATGGGAAGTTAATATAACAACATTTTATATTTTTTATACCAGAGGAGGTGAAAATGATTAAAGTTTTAGAGCTCTTAGATGTTTAGAAAGGTCAATGGATGATGAAGTCATGATTCGATCACTTAAAGATTTGGTTTTCTAATATCTGGTGATATCATCAGAGGATCATATGAAGGCTCCTCTTTTTCCTGGGGTCTTCATCCATAGATTAAGGAGAATGTTCTCTTATCTTGGTAATTTCTTTTTTGTAAGCATGTGGATGATTCATTTCTATCCAATTTTGTTCCTAGAGAATAGTCTATGGAAAATCATGATCCAGTTTCCCTTTAAACTAGTGAAGGTTCCTTGTCTAGTGAGAAGAGTGTACCAAAGGAACCTATTTTAGAAAAGTCTTCTTTTATGCTTCTGGATCCCCATTCATTGGACTATTTTCTCATTCATTTTAGTCTGGTTGGTTTGTGCATTTGATTTCTTCCTATAATAATCATCCAAATTCTTGTTGATTATGGGGCCACTTGGGTTATCTGGAGAAGTATTACAAACATTGTTACCAAAAGGGGGAGTTTTGATCAGAGGCTACCAGCTCCTAAATATGGGGAAACGTATTCTTCAAGGCACCAAGGCTCTGACCATAGGCCCCAAAGTTAAGATTTTCATATTTTTAGGAATTTATTGGTGTGGGGAACCTTGGACTAGTTTTTTTCTTTGATGTCAGAATGGGGACAGTTTCAGTTCACCTTATTATAATCTTCCCTATTTTGGAATGTCCTTCTTGCTACTATGATTTTGGTAACCTTTTATTCTAGGTAATTTCTATAGTGATGACATATAGATGTGAACCTTTGAATGGTTATACTTCATGTAGGATTTTTTTCATCCTGTGTAGTTCACTTTTGGAAATAATTTCATTTTGTGGAAATGATGAATGGTGGTATGATTCAGTGGTTATTTCAAGTTTCTTTCATTGGGAACTTCTCAAGTTGGGAAATCAATGTTCATGTCATTGTGCTGGATTTTTTCTATCATAGGGAGTCCTGTATCATTCACTTGTGGTTATATATATTGTGTTTTTATTTATATTTTATCAGGTGTGACTTTTGGTGTGAAAGGTCACACCAAGTATCATGGTTCCATTTGGAATCATTTAGACTCAAGCTTGAGTTCTGTTCCTCATTTTTTTTGGTGAATTTCAGGTGGAAGAAAAAAAAAATTGGCGGGGATAATTTTCACACCCTAAAAATGGTTTTATTTTATTTCCCTGATTTTTATTATCTTCTTGATGTTTTGTCTTTCTATGGAGGTTTGTGTTGAGTTCTCCATGATAAGTTTTTATTATTGGAGTTTTGGTCTAGTTTTTGGCTTATGCATGGTTCGTGTGCATGGTTTTGGGAGAGACCATGTAGCTGGGGAAGGAAGATGGTATTTTCAATTCAATCTGTTCCTCCATGATTTTTTTATCATAGTTGGGTCATGGTTTTTCAAAAATCATGTGAGCCAAGGAGTAACTGTGCAGCCTGTTGGTGGATTCTAAGTCAAAGAGTACAACTTGTGCACGGTTAGTAGAAACTAGGCGGAAAGTTTATGAGGAGGCTCTATCATTTGATAGAAACATTTTTTATGGTTTGTGTATAGCTTCAAAAATTGTACATCCATTCTATTTAGGTGATCCTTCTCTTCAGTATGCTACTCACAGTTGGCACACGATTTGGAAAATCATGTGGTCAAACCACATGACTTACCCAGATTCTTAAAAAATGATTTTCATAGTTTTTAACTCCCTCAATTAAACCCCAATTTTGGATTATCCTTCCCCATTTAGTATACTAACACCAAGGGGATCCCAAACTACTCTATATTTCCTATATTTCCTCTATTGAAGCTCCTTCAAGGTTCCTAGTCCATTTTCTCTTGGTTTTTAGTCATTTTTATCCTCTTATTCTCTTTTTCTCTTTCTGTCATGGTTTTTCATGGTGGAGTTTCTTCTTGTTCAAACCATAGTGAAATGGTAGGATTATGGTGGTTGACTTATTTTATGATTGGGTATATTGTTTTCACCTTGGACCAACATCTTACATCTCCTGAAGTTTCATCAGATTCAAATATTATTGAGGTAGGTGTTTCTATCCATTTTCATTCTTACTCATTTAATTTGATTCATGATATTTCTAAACTGATTTGAAATTGTGTTTATCCTGTATTTGGTGTGTTTTTACGAATTTATATGGAATATATATTTTTCAAATATGATTAAAATTGGTATTTAAAGGATTTATATAATTATTACTAGATGTATGTATATTCAAGGTGTTTTATAAAATGAAAATTGGTATATTAAAATGAATGTGATTATTTTGGAATAGTGGTTGGCCTTGTCAAGTTTTAGTAGTTGGGTGACTTGTGGAATTTGGCTCTGAATTTGGGTTTTTGTATCTTTTTTTGGTTTAGTGCTTATATGTGGAACCTTGTGTTTGGTTCTGAAGTTACTTGTGGTCCTTCAATTGAAACCATGGGAATTATTTATGATTATCAATTTATATGTAATATGATAGGACATATCCATATGTAAATGAGGTGCACAATAGATGGGAACAAAAACACATAAATGGAATTCTATAATAATGTCCCACTTAAAGACTGGTTTTTCAAAACACTCCTCTTTTATCATCCTTCTCCCACCAATCCACTCCATACCTTAAATGGTTTTCTAAAAACCCTTAATGTTTTCTAAATGTCTACATGGTTTCTAAATAACATAAAATGTGGTTTTGATGTTTTTTCCATTAAACTTGGCCTATTTGGTAATTTAAAACAGAATGGGTATCCCCCAAGACTCTAAAGGACCATTTGGAACAAACTGAGAATAAATGGTATTTTTATCTTTATTTTGGAAATTATTTGGAGGATAAAGGTATCCACATTGGAAATGGTTTTATAATTGTAAATGTAAAGTACTAGTTTGTAATTTTTTATTTTTTAGAAGTAGTTTTTATACTCATATGATATGTAGGACCAATTGTCACTTTTTAATGGTTCTATGTATGATGGGAACCACTATGGTCATCATTCCAATGAATGGGCCTTCGTATAATTGGTGTCGAAGATTTGGAAAGGCATGCACAGTGGCATATGTGAGTTTTTTCTAATTACAAGCATCTGATTTCATCGTTATTTTTCTTTATGCAATTATCATGAGATTCCTAGACGTCATCTAGAGGATCGAGTAATGATTTCTTTCTAGTCTGGATTATATAGATTAGTTCTTACTGGATAGAGGATAGGCCCAATGGGATTTTCAACAGGTGAGGCTAGTTTAGAGAAGCCAGGTTTGTTATTGACTACATAGGTATACCATATGACGGTAGGTGAGTCTGACCAGAGCATGTCTAGGGATTACTTCTAGGTATGTTTTTGAAGTTCCCAAGATTACATACTAGAATGTTCTTTTTTTACTTTTCGTCATTTTTTGTTGCTCGATCCTTGATATTTGCCTTCTAGATATTATAAAATTCCTTTATATATGGATTTGAAGGTTGTGTCCTACTATTTATACTTTCCTATATTTTCTTTTCACTCATGATCTATAAAAGTGTTGTTTTGATTTGGTTTTCAACTGGGTTTTAAAAAGGAATGGTGAACCTAGTTTTCTAAATGTTAAAAACCCTATTTTGACTTTATGTATTTCAAATAAGCATATATGGACAGTTTTGGGAAAGGAGATGTATGAATTTTTTGGTGCATACCTATTGAGTTGTTTTATGCTCACACCCTACTTGTGTCACTCAGTATCGGTAGACCCGATCTATTTTGCTGGTTTAGCTTCGGTTTAGGTTTTACCACGGAGCGGGTTAGTTTTATAGATTGTAGTGACCCAGAGGTCACATGAAGATTACATCAGTTTCTGTCAGTTTCTTTTTTGGTTTTTTCTTAGTCTTTTGTTTTGTTCCTCTACTGTTGTACTAAGATCTATTTTTTATTTATTTGTATATAAAGGATTTATGTTGTGTTCTTTGTATTATTTTATTTGTAGCAGTTATATTGGCCGAAATCATTCCAACTTGGTTTATCATTGATGTCCAACACTATTTTCCATCCCAAGAGGATCAGGGACACCTCTCAGGCCTTATCCCGAGCAGTCTTGGGTGACCGGTTCGGCGTCAACCCAGGTTGGTTCATGACATTTTCCCTCATTTTGTTATTGATTATCTATTATATATATATATATATATATATATCTGAGTATATGTGTGTGTTTTTGAATATTTATCAATATTTATATACATTTAGAAATATTTATACGTACTTATGTTTATATATTTTTATATCTCATATGGGTATAAATATAGATATTTAAATTTACCCGTGTTTACTTATATATATAAAAGCATACAATTATATATATGTGTGCATTTAAATATTTTTATGTAAAATAAATGTATACGTTTATATATATTTATGTAAATTTTGTTATTTGTATATATATTTATAGATATTTATATACTTTTATTATATATTATTACATATTATTTTTAATTTAATATTAATTTATTATTTATTATTAAAATATTATTTATTATGAACTTATTAATTTTTTATTATTTATTATTAATTTATAATTTGCATCTTATTTATTTATAGTTTTTTATTATTTGGTATTTGATATTTGTTATTAATTTATTTTTAATTATTTATTATCTGTTTATTATCTATTAATTATATTTTATTTGTTATTTCTTATTTAACATTTAATATTTAATGTTTATTTATTTATTATTTATTATCTATTTATTATTTATTATTTATCAATTAATTAATTTTTATTTATCTATTAATTCTTATTTATTTATTATTTAATAATTATTAATAATTATTTATTATTTATTTATTCATTAATTAGTTATTAGTTACTAATTATTAATAATTTAATTCCTGTCTATTTTTTATTTTTCATTTATAATTTTTTTATTTATTTACTATTTATTTATTATTTATTTATTATTTATAATATATTATATATTTATTTTTTATTTATATATTTTTTATCTATTGGTTGATTTTTATTTTTTATTTTTTATTTCTTATTTATAATTTATTTATTTATAATTTATTATTTATTTTTATAATATTTATTTATTATTTATTTGTTATTTATTATTTATTTATCAATTAATTATTATTTATTATCAATTTATCATCTATTTATTATTTATTTATAATTTTTCTATTATTTATTTAATGTTTATTTATAATTTATTTTTTATTTACTTATTATTTAATTTTAATTAGTATTTATTTAGTATTTATTTAGTATTTATATATTTATTTATTCTTTATTTATTTATATTTATTATTAACTTTTAATTAATTTATTATTATTTATTCATTATTTTTTTATTTAGTATTTATAATTTAGTATTTATTTTTTTTAATTATTAATTTCCAATTGATAATTGTTAACTAATAATTAATACTTATTTAATTCGTATTTATATATTATTTGTTTTTTATTTATTATTTATTTATTTACTTATACATTATTTATTTATTATTTATTTATTTATTATTTATTTATTATATATTTATTAATTTTTTATTATTTTGTTATTTTTTATTATTTATTTGTTAACTAATTATTATTAGTTTTTAATTAATAAATAATAACTAATAACTAATAATTATTAATTATTAATTATCTAATTCGTATTTATTTGTTATGTATTACTTAGTTTTACTATTAATTTTTATTATTCATTACTATTATTATTTTCTTTTTTACCAATATATGAATTAGTATATTAAATTCTCTTTACTTACCATATGAAGAGCTTGCTCGAGTGGTAAAGTTTTTTCAGAATAACCAATAGGTAAGGGGTTCAAATCTCACCCAAAACATATATTCGTTGAATTTATACAAGGAATATATGGCATATACATGCATGGCATTGAATGTGCACGGTAATAAATAAGTAATAAATAAATAATAAGTAATAAGTAATAAATAATAAATAAATATTAATAAGTAATAAATAAACATTAAATATTAAATATTAAATATTAAATAAGTAATCAGTAACAAATAAGTTATCAATAAGAAATATGTAATCATTAATAAATAATAAGTAATAAATAAATAAAATGTATATAATAAATAATAAAATAAAAATAATTAAAAAAATTGTTGCTAAATGATTCTCTCGGTTTTTAAAAAACCACCGCTAAATCGTTCAATGATATTTTTGAAAAAATCCTGCTAAATGATTTCCGACAAATGATTTAGTAGTGGTTTTTCAAAACCACTGCATATTGATTTAGCAACGGTTTAAATCATTATTGAAAGCCTACTTTGGCATAGTGAAGTGTTCCATAAATAGTGTTATAATAATTAAACCAATTGTTCTTTCATTTAAAATCAAGAGAAGTCATGGTATGTCATTCAAATATTTTAAACCAAAACATTCTTTCACGGAAAAAAAATATGAAATATATATCAAAGTTTTCAGAAATGAAAATTTTATATACAACACTAAAATAAAGTTGTTGGTATGAATAAAATAGTTCAATAATCAATGACATTATATTCAAGTCAACAAATCATAGAACTTTGTAAAAAATCCTCATGGTGTGTTAGTTCAGATAATAGTATCCCCACACATCTCAATAATGATCTCAACTCAAGATAGGTGTGCACACTCAAATCAATCTACACCCCAAATGAGGAACCGTATGGTCTATCTACACCCCCAAAGTGGAACCCTATAGGGTGTTCATGTCGCAATTGTTTAGTTAGAGTTTCCATTGTCAATATATTTCTAGGGAGCCAAGGTCCTACCATGCTTCTCTCAGTTACCGCTAACTACCCAAGCTAACATTTGCTTCAAACAATCAATCAATCAAACATGGGAAACTCAAATATTTGAAATCCATTCAAATTATACTTCCTCAGTTTCATTTTTCAACATGCCTTTCTCAATTCCATTCTAAAATAGAGGTTTTCATCAATTCATACCATTTCAAATCATCCTGCACTTTAATCCATATTTCTTAAGGTTCAACATAAAATCAATTTATCAAATCAATTTCAAAATCAAGCTATCATTTTCTTAAAATCCATCCTATATTTCATTTCGATTAAAATGGGGGTTTTTTTATAATTTATATGCCATTTTAAATAACACATAAAATCCATTCAAATCAAAGTTTTAAAATAAATTAAAAACTCATTTAAATTAAATAAATCAATTTAAGGTTTCAATTATAAGGAAAATAATTATGGAACAACCTGCATTTAATTTAAGATATGACAATGCACACCACCTATAATGTAGAATGTCAATGGATAATACATGTGAGAGAGATCAAGAAAAAAATATTGAATTGATATCTATCAAAACTTCGATTAGATCCATCAATAACATGATGATCCATTACTCTCCAAGGATGGGAGAAAGAGAGATTGGAAGAAACCACATAGAAAGAGATCCATATACTTGAAGGAGATTTAATGAAATCATCAGAGATTTGATCTTCCAAAAATAGGGTTTTAATCCGTCAAAATCACATCTTCAGAGCCTTCAAGGGCTAAAAATTTAATTTAGGTTCAAAACATTGTGATTAGGGGTTTAACTGGAGGGTTTGGGGATTTCAATAAAATATTCAGGGCAAAAAAATATCCACACCTAGTTTACTAGGTTGGTCCACACTGTTAGAAAAAAAAAATTCAATATACTTGCTCCTCTACCATATGGGGTGCATTGTTTGGAGGGTTTGGTCACGTAGTTCAGAAAAAAAAATTCCCCCTTCTAGAGGTTCAACCAAGGACACATAGTTTCCTAAGAAAAAACACAGAGTCCCTAACCGTGCACCAACCATTCATTACCACTCAGGCTTCCAAAATTTTCCAAATTCACGTAGAACTACCCAAAAATATGACTCAGCCAAAAGTATTACAAAACAAGGGTCGTGGAATACCTGAAATAAGGTAATTGGATATTACACTAATTATTATAATATTCAAAAACCACAATCTCATCTCTTTATTAATACTACCCATCACCACCTCTTATAATCACAACTTCTAATCCTTTGAGATAAAAAAATTATTCCCAATTCCCTTTCCAATTCCATCTCCCATATCCAAGTACTTTTTGTATCACCAATGATTGTATGAAGAATGATTAAGGGGTATCCTAAAAAGATACAACCAATTGAAGACATAAAATTATTGACTAACCACATTCAATTTTATTCTTCTTCTACCACTCCCTTATGTTCTCCATTCACCTAAACATAGTAACACCAATATCCTGAATATACTTATATATTATTATTATTGTGTAATATCAATATTCTAACATCCTTTATTTATATTCTTAAATTTAAACATTGTTTACAATATAGTTGGTTCACCACCTCCATGAAAAATGTACTTAATTTTTCTCCATTGCCTTTAAGGATGGTTATAGAAATATAATCACAGTAAAATAAGATGAAAATAATTATATTATAACTTATTTAATTTTATATAAGGAATATATATATACATAATATTAAATAAAACAAAACTAGTTCATGATGGTCTTCAAAACCACCCAACTAAACTAATAGTATAACGTTTATTTTTTTAGTAAATGAATAATTCCAATATCAGAACACACAAGGATATTTATGAACATTTCAAAATATATAAGTATATGAATTCCATTTCATTTTAATTTTGGAGTTTTATTTCCATTATACAAGAGCATCAATAATTATCCACAAGTGATCTGACCATGGAACCGTGAAACAAATACCCTCAGAAAAAAATAATTAAACCTTATTTCTCACTGAAATGGATGTAAAAAAATAAAATATAATTATATTAACTAGAATATAGATGGAAATGGTTTTTAAATAATTCATTAATAATGTTAATTTGATTATTATGTATTTTAAGTGAATGTGAAGAATGGTTCTGGAATATAAGGTAATGGATCTCTGTGATCCTCCTCGTTTTTTGGGGTTATAATTGGACTATATTTACTTCAATTTAACTCTATTTTTTATTATTCTATTATTAAACATTATATATATATGTGTGTGTGTTCCACACATAAATTTAATTTTTTTACAGGGATATACAATTTTTAAAGGATCATATCTCAATTTAATTTGTTAATAAAACATGATTAAATGGAATTTATTAGCCTCTTCACGAAACTTGGACATATTTTTTCATGAACCATGATTATTTATCATATATGAAACTGTAAGAATGTTTTAATCCCTAATTTCATGTAAACTTTTATGATATTCCAATTGGTTATTCTATAAGATATGATTATGTAAACCATTTATTTCTATAGGTAATCACTATGTGTATACATTATGTTTTATTCCATAAGAGGCAAAGATATAAATCTACATGTTATAATGGGTGTGCCCATTTATCACTCCATTGAATTGGGTAAATTTTATGTCTCATGATATGATATGTATGGTATTAGGGAGTAAATCTAATCCATTATGGGACTTTGTCCACCCTGTGATGTTGTCATGGATGTTAGCCTTGACTTATAATTTTTCCTTGTTATATGGTGCTTCTAATTTCCTATGCTTCCATGATATTATGATTCCATGTTATTTATATTATGACACCATATGATTATCCATGATCCTTTTCATTTATGATATCATGTTATTACTTTTGACTCGTATGATTTGCTTCATTATCATGTTTATTCCCTTAATAGGATTTTTAGACCACCCATTTTTCCTATTTATTTCTCCAATATATAATATGTAGTTTAAGAAGATCAAATGGATTTAGGATATCATTATAGAGATTAAAATAAAAAATTTATTTTAGTTTCATGTTTAATTATTATGTACCTAGTCTTCTAAATACACTGGGCCTCTTGATCCTTTGGTTGTGTTTATTGGATATTTATATTAAAAATAATATAATAGTATGTGTAAAATGCTAGGGTTGCTATAGTTGGTATCCAAGTAAATTACATGTTATTTTTGGGGAGTATAACTAGAATAATATAGTGAGACTTCTATGAATAATTCTATATATCATAAAATATCCCGGAATTTTGGTAATGTATACAAAAAGTGGTTTCCAAGAAATTACATCCTTGTCTAGATACTAAAATTGGATGAGGCTCTCGAATAGTGTTACCTATGAGTAATAACCTCATAAAAGTAACATTGTTTATTAACTCAATCTTCACCTGTTGAATGATAAATAGTCATTACAGCATGCCTAGTTTAACACTCTTAGGGGAAATCCTTTGGAAATTTCACAAACTCTTTACAAACCACTACAAGGGACTTAAATAAATTGATGGGTTGGAAAACCTAATAGAAAAAATTACCATTGATAACCTATATTTAAACCTATAGACTAATAAGTGAGGATATACTTTTCATTTATAAGATATTCCTTTTATATTCATTATTTCCCTTTTATATGATTTTTTTATTATTCTCATCCCGAAATTTATTTTGGATAACATAAATTACTATAATTAGAATAAAATAGTGAAATATGTGCTCATCATATATTAATGAGAATATGTGATTATATTTCTCTGAATTATTTCATATCTTTCATGTTTAGTAAAATGTTTTTAACAACACCTCAAAACATGGGCATTGAGCTATCTGTGAGAACATCAAATAAAGAAATTTTTGCATCCAAAGTATATAAGTCATTTATAGTTAGTGTATGTTGACTAAACCTCCCAATAAATATTTTCATATTTACTTTAGTTTAATTCAATTATATATTATTTATTTATTAGTTTTCCTTATAAAAATATAACATCAACAGTCGGGATAGGGAGATCAGTCTTTACATCTCTAGTCATCCTTGGATTCTATAAAAGTGTCAGGAGGAGAATGAATCTCCATTGTAATCTTATTATCAAGTGTGCATATTATTTCCTTATGATATATAATATATATCTCAAATTAAAAATACTATGGATAGAGTCATAATTGAAAAAATGACTATTGTGGGGGATTATACTCATATATTCCTTGAAGGGTTTCCTTGTCTTCCTCCTGACTGAGAGGTTAAGTTCTAAATAAAACTTATACTAAGATATCAATCAATATCAAAGACCCCCTAAATAATGGACACAATTGAGTTGGAATAACTGAAGAAACACATATAGTAGAATCTAGACAAGGGTTTTATACACCTGAATTCTTCACAATGGGGTGCACCACTTCTCCTCCTCGAGAAGAAGGAATGTGCTTCTACATTGATTATCGTGAACTCTAGTAAATCATTTAAAAGAACATGTATACCCTACCAGGGATATATGACTTGTTATATCAAATATTTGGGGCCCAATATTTCTCTAAGTTAGAACTTTGGTTGAGATATCACCAAATAAATGTAAAGAAATAATAGATTCCCAATACTACCTTTAAAACAATTTATGGACACTATGAGTTTATAGTGATTCCCTTCAGATATACAAATGTTATAAAAATCTTCATGGACATAATTAATATATTATTTAGATATTACATTGAAAAAAAATTTGTGTTCATTATAGATGATATTATAATATAATCCAAAATCAAGGAAGAGCATGAGGAGAATTTGAATATAGTACTATATACATTGTGAAATGAGAATAAATATGCCATATATAGTAAATGTGAGTTCTGGATTGAGGAGTTATAATTTATGGGGTATATTATCACCATAAAAAGAATATATGTGGACACTTTTAAGATAAATCCAATTGAGTATTTTCCTAGACCAACATCTGTACTGGACATACATAGCTTCCATAGACTATCTAGGTATTGTTGATGATTTTTGAGAAAATTTTCATAATTGTAAAACTCTCTAACCAAGATGAATTAAAATAGATTAATGTTATTTTGGAATTATGAATGTGAATATAGATTTAAGAAATTAAAAATTAGGCCTATCACTAGACCATTCCTCACGATTCTCTCATGTGGGAAAATTTTCATGGTATGTAAGGATGCTTCAATAAAGGGATTGGGTTTTGTAGAAATTCATAATGATAAAGTAATATCCTACACTTCAAGGTAGTTTAAATTTAATAATCAAAACTACCCAATGCATGATTTGTATTTGGATACAATAATATTACCATTGAAAACCTAGAGTCATTATATCTATGGGGGTATTTTTGAGCTATATAAGGATCATAAGAGCCTCAAATATGTATTCATATAGAAGAAGATTAATATGAACCAGTGAATATGGTTATATATTATCAAGGACTATGACATCTCAATCCACTACCACCATGGGATATAAAATAACAATGTATGGGATATAAGTAGAAAGGATTTTTTGACCTTATTAACGATGATAATTGAGAAGGATTAAATAAACTTAGAAATGAAAAGGATGAACATGATAATTATAAAGGAAGAAAAATCACCATTCATTTCTCAAATGATATCTCAACTATCCATTTTGGATAATATAAAGGATGATAAAATAGATGATGTGAAAATACAGAGGAAGGTGGAAACTATAAGAGATGGGAAATCCTAAGAGTTCAAAATTAATAAAAAAAGATTAGTAATATTTGGTACATGACTATATGTACCATAAAATCCTTAAATAAAGAAGAAACTATTAAATGAAGAACATATCTCATCCTTGTCCATCCACTTAGAGAGAACAAAGATGTATTGATATCTCCAAGATAACTATTTGTGGGAAAATATGAAGAAGGGTGTCATATAATATATATCAAAATAACTGATATTTCATAAGTTGAATGATGAAAGGAAAAGTTCCAAGGGGATTGTACAACCATTATCCAAACCTCCAAGGAAATGGGGAAATATTTCCATGTACTTTTTAAGTATTCTTATAAAGAAATCTAGACGAAATAATACTATATGGTTTTTTGTGCAACATCTTATAAATATTTCACAATTTATTTCAATTCAAGATGAATTCTCAGTTGATCAAAATGTAAGGATATACATCAGAGAAGTGGTGAGGCTATAGCACCCCTGGTTTCAGGTAATTGAACCTTTATTCAGGTATGTTAATTATATAATCTAATTGGGTTAAGTTTTAGGATGTTTAGATGAGTTTTGGAATTTTTTTAGTATTTTTTTAGGTGTATGGTTTGAGCATTGTAAGTAGAAACTGTGCATCACATACCAAAAAAACTATGTAACTAATAAAATTTGGAACTAGGTAGGCATACGATTAGGTGAAAATTTTTGAAAAACCATGAATCCACATTGGATAAACTATATAATGTTCTACAGATGATTTTATCATGGTAGGTACATGGTTTTTCTGACCATTTTATCCAACCATGTGAGGGGTGTTTGGAGTCCATGACTAATGCATGGTTAACACATAGTTTTCCAAAATGTTCTCCCTAACCATTCACCATTATAAACAAGATCTATATTTTTTGAATCATAATTGGTTTGCCACCTTAATGACTTGTTTTTTCCATAGTATAACTCTAACACGAATTTTACTCCTTCCAAAGGCCATGGAGTTCTTTCCTCTTGATCCTGGAGCGATCTGTTGGCAAATCTAAGTTCGTTGGAGGCTTGAATTCATTGGTAAGTGCTCTTTCTTTGTTTTTTTCCTTAGTTTTATTTTTTACCTCTATTGGATTCATGGATATAATACATTTGGGATAGATTTATGTTTTACTGATTCCAATTATGATGATATATAGTTTTTTATTGAAGGGAATGGGATCTATGGTTGAATCTTAAATATCTCTTTTAGTTTTTTTAAGTTTTTGGATTTTTCATTGTTTTCACCTATCTTTGTGAGGTAGGTAGCTTCACTCTTGACTCTAATTTTTTAAAACATAAAGGCATGATTTAAAATTTAATTAATTTCTTGAATTTAATTCTAAAATTGATGTAAAAATCTTGATGTAAACTCTCTTCAGTGATGGTTTGTTAATTTGTGGAAATAGGTTTTTTGTGGTAAGTGATTTGTTTCATGATTTTAAAATGGTGATTTTAAAATATGGTTTTTTCTTGATTCATGGAAATAGTTTGTGGAAACTATTTCAATAAAATAATTATTTTATTGAAATGGTTTAGTATAATTGGTTTGGCATGGTTTTTGGAATAAATGATTTTTGTGTGTTTATTTTCATTGATGTGACCATGTGGAAGTGGTGTGTGCCATTAGGGAACATGGTATATGGTTAGCTTATGAAAATGTGGAATATAGACAAATTACCTTTCATAAGTATGGAACTATCACATTGGAATGCATATTTGGATGAATGGAATCTAATGTGTTGTGCCAAATAAATTTGAGAGAAGTGGTTTTAAAGAATTATTTTGTTTCTTTCCATGGAAAAATATTTTTCTTATAAATTGTTTAGTTTTGTTATAAACAAGTCTAAAAATTTTCAAACTATTGTATACTAATGTTCTAACATTTTATATCCTGGTGGAATGTGTTGGGAAGCCATTGGGGATATCCTGCTAAGTTTTATACTCACCCCTTTGTGGGAACTTTGGTATGTTTATAGATATTGTATATTAGGACATTGGTAAAGGTAAGGTATCATATTTATTTAGTGATGCATCATGATACCATTGGAATATATTGTGGAGTTAGAGCTTGGAGGTGGTTGAGAATTTCCATGTTGGTTTCTTTGGTATCGTTGAGTCTTATTGGTTTCCATTTCATCATTATACTCTGATATAGTTTGGTTTTGTTTGGTTTCTTTTGGATTTTTATTATATTATACTCTTGCATTATATAGTGTTTGTTTGATTATGGTTACCTGGGTTTGGTTACTTTTTTCAAATTAAAAATCATCCCCAAATTGTTTATGAAGCCCATGGAATTTATTTCTTGATTTTGGTGTCTTCGGGATGTCGCCTAAGGGAAGTAACACCTACACCTCTTCCTAAGAAAATGGGTGAGGGGAAGGATGTTACAAATGGTATCAAATAATGGTTGGTCTAGATATCATTTTGGAAAAAAATTTATTAATTTGTTTAGTCCTAGAGACTATAATAATTCTTTTTTTACCTTGATTTAGAATGGTTGTAATGTGTATGATCATTGGAACATGAAATGTGGAGCATAAAAATGTGTATCATACCTATTTATGTTGAACCTCGTATTACCAGGGATTTTGGGTGCATGTGTATTTTGACACACTTTTTTGAGTTGTAACCTCATCTTCATGGGTTAATCCAATAATACAAGATTGACTTGAATTATTAGGAATTAATTCCCACTAGGAGTATTTAATAATTTTTTTCTAATGAATTATAATTTGTTGAATAAGTTCTTTTTAAAAAATAGTTGAAAATAGTTTTATTTTAAAAAAGTACGGAGTAATTTTATAATATGGTTTGAAAAATGAAATTGTTAAATTTTGGAATTATTTATTGTAAGATGTGTGATTTGGTAAATTTGAAACGGTTAAGTATTTAGTTGTTAGAGAGTGAAACTACATGAATTTTTCTTTTGGTTATAGAAAATGGCATCGGTTATTCATAGAATAAACCAACCAGAAGAGGTTTCTAGAAATGTGGCTTCACCCAAGTCATAGGTTCCATAAAAGTTAGTTTAGAGTAGTGTACAGTCTTTTTAGGCTTTGTATATAGGGAATTAAAGGGATAAACCAAATTAAGTGGATCATTATGTTTAGTTCCAAATAAATAATCCCCCCATATTTCATGGAGATTAAGATTTAGAAAACTAATAGGTGTGGATAAATAGGATGAATCAAATATTCAATTTCCTAGGAAGACTAGCAGAGCTATAGGTTAAGTTTGAAATGTAATTGCTAGAGTATATATCATACTAGTGGTGGGATTTAGCTATTCAAGAAAAATTGTACCAAGGAATTTTATGAGAATATATTTCAGAAGTTTTCAACAAATAATTCAATCCTAACAAGTTTAGAATTTCTATAAAGACATAATTATTTAGCTTGAAGGAGGATAATATCTCATCGATAGAATATGAGGCTAAATTCATAAAATTAGAAGGTTTTTCACCTGGGTTTACTGGAAGTGTGTCCTTGAAGGCACACATTTTTTAATCATGTTTGAAGCAATAGATTCGATCAATGATTTTTATGCTTTTCATATCATATTATACAGAGATATTCAATAGAGAAATGTAAGAATAAATGGATATCTTAGGTTGTACAGGTGGAGGAAACATGTTGATACTTTTTGGAAAGGAGAGAACTCTAATTTTGGGAATAATTAGAAGAGGGTGACCTACTTACAAGGTAGTGGTATGACATAGAATGAGAAAGCTAGATCAGTGAATCTTCCTCCTAAACAAAAGTGTAAGGTGGAATTTTTTTAATGTGGTTCTTTTGATCACATGAAACAATATTTTACATCACCACCTAGAGCATTTCACAATTGAAACCAAATGTTGAATCTTTAGTTCTATTGTCTAAATGCTCCAAGGTCATGTAATAGGGACACATCTCATGTTTCACACACATCATATTTTTTTCTAGGATGAGGGAAGTAGAATAATTCTCTTTAGTAGAACTAAATTATCCATGGAGATTCAATGAATACCATGACTCCTCATGTACTAAAATATTAATAGGGTAATAAATAGAAAATGTTGGTGAGTAATAAATTTTATGGAGATGACCAAGTGATCATGGATGGTCAATCTGGACCTCAAACGATGATAGGTATGTTTCTTTTGGATTCAACCCTTATGAAATATTTTCTTTTGGATATGGGTGAATCTCATTAATTTATTTCTTCTTGTGCTATTTGTCACGACCCGACCTCGGGGCCCGTGCCGTGACTACCCCAAGCCCGCCTTCCATAGGCCAGGGGCTGGCGACTAGCACCAAGGCGTAAAATCCCGGTAAACAGGGAAGGCATTGCCTTTATAAGTAACAACCACCACAGAGTCAGCAAGCGGAAAGTAACTACAAAGTGCAGAAAAGTAAAGGGGGCCGGAATACAAGCCCAACTGAAAGTACAACTGAAAAGGAAAAGAACAGCAACTGAAGAAAAGACGGTGGCCTCGTGTCGTCCACTGGCAATCCCACCTGAAGGGTGGGTACAGATAGCCTCCAGGCTCCTCGGGTCCCACGTCCGCTCCGAGCACGTCCCGCCCAGTGGTCCGCCTCCAGGTACCGTCCTGCTCCACACCCCAACCGAGATCAGCGCTGTCTGTCGTCTGCATCCAACACAACAAGGTGCGGGCATAGCCCGTGCAGGGGTGAGTATAAAATACTCAGTAAGGACCCCGAGACCCCCGAAGGTCTCCCGAAATCCACAAAGGATATAGCACAAAAGAAAGGGGCAACCACGAAGAAACAACTGACTCGACTTAGGTATATGCCCATACATATACCTAAGTCCCCATTTCTAGCTCTGCTCTCGAGCTCAAGGTCAACTCGATCCACACAGGAAAGCAAGACTCAAATCCACCAGTGAGAGTAAATAGTAAATAGTAAATAGTAAATCCAAATAGGATAGTTCAACACAATCCACAAAGGAGAGTAACATAAGATTCAGCTCAACCAGGTATACTTTTTCAGATGACGTCAAAGATGATCACTGATCCATCTAAGTCGTCGGACCCACGAAGGATCGATAGGTACTAACCTCGGCAATGACCCACACAGGATCGGGCCCACACAGGACCTGTAGCAATGGCTCACACAGAACCGTAAGAGATGACCCACACAGGATCGGGCCCACACAGGATCTGTAGCACTGATCCACGTAGGATCGTTGAGTGCAGTAGTCGACGCAGTCCACTGAGGATCTCTGCACAGTCGTCGCCGCAGTCCACGAAGGATCTCTGCTCTGTCGTCGTCGCAGTCCACGGAGGATCTTTGCTCTGTCGTCGAAGTCACAGCCAGCGCTAGGGTTCCCGCACATAGCGAGCTCGTTTAGGAGGGTCCGCTCCACGAGCCGAGAGGCTGATACATCAACTGACACGTAGTCCGAAGTTGATGTATCCAAAAGTTCCGTATCGACAACAGGATCTCAATGCAACAGACGGCGCGTCAATCGGACGCCCGGTCTGAGAGTTATTGGCATTTTCGTCCTAGGGGCCCGGTTGGTTTTTAGGGAAAAACCAACCCGACCGTACTCCGCCTGTGTCCGATCCTCGGGCGGAGTATGCCAAAAGTTCTGTCTCACTTAGAGGAAACTACCACAGCTGACGGTACGTCGATCGGACGTCCGTAGCTCAAGTTATGAGTGTTTCCGCTCCGAGGGCCCGGTTGGTTTCGTGTACGAACCAACCCGGCCGAACCGAAAGTCTTCCGAAACCTTGAGTGTAATATACTGAAACGACCGTATCGATCCAAGGATCGTGTAGCCGCTGACGGTTCGTCAATCGGAGGTCCTAGGCCCAAGATATGGGCAAAAGACCGAAGAGGGCCCGAAAACGGGGGTTCTGGGCCCGGGGCGACCCAGCCCGAACCCCCCCCCCTGGGGGTCGGCCGAACCGGGTCGACCAGAACCGGGTCGACCCGACCCGGCCCGGCCCGGCCGACTGGACCGGCGGGCTCGACCTCGGCCGAGCGGCCAAGGGGCGCCGCGGGTTTGACCCGCGGCTTAGGTGGAACGCGGCCCGCGCGGGCCGCGTGTTGGGTGGCCGGACCGCGGATGCGGTCCGGCGGTTCGCCACCGCCGCGGCCAAGCCGCGGAGGATCCTCCGGCGGCGCATCGAGCGCCGCCGCCGCCTTCCGTGGGCCGCCGGAGTTGCTCCGGTGGCCCGATTCCTCTCCCGTCTGCGCCGTTGCTCCTCCCGGGGGCCGATCTTCACTGCGGGATCAACGGATCGCCCTTGCCGCACGGTTCGTCGTCGCTTGCCAAAACCGCACACGAAAAGGATCAGCGGAGGGTTGTCGGGTCTTGTTCGTTAGACCCGCACCCTCCGCGTTAGTCATAAAACAACGGGAGAAAGGGGCTACAACAATTTTTAATCAAGATAAAAATTGTTCACTTCTTTTTCTTTTAAACGGCAATTCAATTTTAATTAATTGAAAATATTCATGCCGGTTCTTTATTCAAAATGAAATAAAAACACGGGAATGAATCATCAAGAATTAAATCCCTACCTTGTCGTCGTCGTTGGACGAGAGGTCGTCGCGGATTTGGTGATCGTCGCGGAAGAGACGCTCGTCGCACCGCGGGAAGGAGTCGCACCGACGATCTCCGGATCAAGATCAAACGGATTTAATTAATTTAAATCCGTTGATATCGAATTATAAAAAGGGAGAATTTAGAAGATTCGATTCTCACCTTTAACCGCCGATCGTAGGTTTGCCGCGGAAGAAGAAGCGCCGAAGAAGAAGAAGGTCGCGGAAAAAGTTTGTCGACGTCGCGGATCACGGTGTGCGTCGTCGAATATTGGTTCCGACGTTCTTCGCGTTCTTCGCGTTCTTCGCGTTCTTCGCGTTCTTCGCGTTCTTCGCGTTCTTCGCGTTCTTCGCGTTCTTCGCGGGGAGGGTGGAGGCCCAGAGAATAAAGAGTAATCCTCCAAAATAGACACGTTGGTCTATTTTATTAATTCGCCAACGAACGCAAACGCGTAAGTAACGACCCATTAAATTCGTTGAATTAATTCAACGAATGAAACAGCCCATTTAATTCGCGAAATAAACCGCCCAATTAAATGGTCTGTTAAGAAATTAAAGAAAACGCGCCGGTTGACTTTTCAGTTACTTTGACGGGTTTTCGCGGGTGCGTTACTTAGCGAAAGAAACGGCGGTGGCTCGTGCGGGCCCCACCTCACAAACATCCTACCAAGGGGTAGGGTATTTCCGGATAGCACCCTATCCGCTTTAACTCAGTTCAAGTGGCTTCCAAGCGGCTTAAGTGAAATAAAATAAAGTTGTCGCACAACCTTTATTTTATTTCCGACTTAAAGCCCAAAATTTTAAAAACCACGGTTGAGCAAACGCAACTCTGGAAGAGGCGTTTCTAAGCAAATACCGGTGCTGCGATTTCATTGGTGCCCTCAGAATTCGATTCCGGGCACCGGTTCAAAAGATAGAAAAACCCGCTCGTCTGTTCACTGAACGTACCCGAGCCAAACTTCGGAAATTGATTCCGGGCACACCGGGCCTCGGAATCAAGTGCCGTCTGAAGCTGCGCTCTTGTAAAATTCCAAAGAAAATTAAGAAAAAAATTTCCTTGAAATTTGCGGGTCTTTACATTACTCCCACCTCAGGGCTTTACGTCCCCGTAAAGATACATCAAAAACTAGGGGAACAAATGGGGGTATTGAGCACGCATCTGAGCCTCCCGCTCCCAAGTGCTCTCCTGGAGGTTCCCGTGCTGCCATCTGACGCGCACAAGAGGAATCGACCGCCCAAGTAGGACCCGCTCCTGTCGATCCTCGATCTCCACTGGGACCTCCGCAAAAGTCTCCCCATCGTCCACGTCCAGCTCCCCAAAGTCGATGATGTGCGTCGGGTCGTGCACGTATCTCCTCAGCTGAGACACGTGGAAGACGTCGTGCACCCGGTGCAACTGAGGTGGTAGAGCCAGGCGATAAGCCACCTCTCCTATCCTGCTGAGGACCTGGAAAGGCCCGATGAAGCGTGGAGACAACTTTCCGCCTCGGCCAAATCTCTGTAAACCACGTCGAGGTGAGACACGCAAAAAGACGTGGTCGCCATCCTCGAACTCTAGTGGCCTCCGCCTCCTGTCAGCATATGACTTCTGTCGGCTCTGAGCTGTCCTCATCCTCTCCTGGATGATCTGGACCTTCTCTGTCGTGGCTCGGACCATCTCTGGTCCCACGAGTGCTGACTCCCAAGGGTCTGTCCAGCACAACGGTGATCTGCAGGGTCTTCCGTACAACGCCTCGTATGGTGCCATCCCGATGGTGGAGTGGTAGCTGTTGTTGTACGTGAACTCCACCAAGGTTAGGTGGTCCTCCCAGCTACGACCAAAGTCGAGAACACATGCACGGAGCATGTCCTCGAGTGTCTGTATGGTCCTCTCAGTCTGACCATCTGTCTGAGGGTGGAAGGCTGTGCTCAGATGGAGCCGTGTCCCGAACGCCTCCTGCAACCCCTTCCAAAGCCGGGAAGTGAAACGAGCATCTCGATCGGAGACGATAGACGATGGCACACCGTGAAGCCGTACGATCTCCTGGACATAAAGACGTCCCAAGCTCTCCACTGAGCCCTGCTCTCTGATGGGTAAGAAGTGTGCCGACTTGGTGAGTCGGTCGACAATCACCCAAATGGAGTCGTGACCTCTGGAAGTGCGTGGAATTCCAGTCATGAAGTCCATAGATATGCCGTCCCACTTCCACTCCAGGACCTCCAAGGGCTGTACCAAGCCTGCTGGTACCTGATGCTCTGCCTTCACCTGCTGGCAGGTGAGGCATCGTGAAACGAACTCTGCCACAGCTTTCTTCATGCCCGGCCACCAGTGCTGTCGTCTGAGATCCCGGTACATCTTCGCCACTCCGGGATGCACCGCCAAGGGATAAGTGTGAAACTCTCTCAGCACCTCCTCTCGTAAAGCAACTGGTACGAAGGTACGTCCTCTGAAAAGGATGTCGTGCTCTGCTCCAAGGGAGAAGCCATCAGGCGCCTGACCTGAGGATATCAGTGCACGCCGGGTCTCACAGTCAGCATCCCCACGCTGAGCCTCTCTGACCCGCTGTAGAAGTGGAGGAGAGACTGTGAGAGACTGAAGAAAGGCTGCTCCGTCTCTATCCACGAAGGATATCTGTAAGGAGGCTAGCTGCTCCGTCGCCTCCTCAAGTAGTTGAATGCCCGTCCTCCTGCTGAGGGCATCGGCTACCACATTCCCCTTCCCAGGAGTATAGACTATCTCAAAGTCATAGTCCTGGAGGAACTCAAGCCATCTCCGCTGTCTCAGGTTTAGGTCCTTCTGAGAGAAGATATACCTGAGACTCTGGTGGTCATAAAATACTGTGAAGCGCTCGCCCATCAGATAGTGTCGCCAAGTCTTCAGAGCGAAGACCACTGCTGCTAACTCCAGGTCATGAGTGGCGTAGTTCTGCTCATGCGGCCTCAACTGACGTGATCCGTAGGCGATCACGGCCCGCTCCTGCATCAGGACGCACCCGATTCCAGTCCCTGATGCATCTCAGTAAACTACGTATCCAACTCCCTCCTCAGGCAACCTCAAGATAGGTGCGCTGGTCAATCTCAGTCTCAGCTCCTGGAAGCTCTGCTGACATCTGTCTGACCACACAAAGGGTTTCCCCTTCTTGGTCAAGGCTGAGAGTGGTGCCGCAACTCTGGAGAAGTCTGGCACAAATCTCCGATAGTATCCGGCTAGGCCCAAGAAGCTCCGCACCTCCGTCACGCTCCTGGGTGGCTCCCAAGCTAGCACCGCCTCGATCTTCGCGGGATCCACTGCAACTCCCGCCTCAGAGATGACGTGCCCCAAGAAGTGGACCTCACGTAACCAGAACTAGCACTTTGAGAGCTTGCCATAAAGCTGGTGCTCTCGGAGTGTGTCTAGCACAACTCGCAGGTGGTAGGCATGCTCCTCCTCAGTCGTCGAGTATACCAAAATGTCGTCAATGAAGACCATGACAAATCGGTCGAGGTATGGCTGGAAGATCCTGTTCATGAGGCTCATGAACACTGCTGGAGCATTGGTTACGCCGAACGGCATAACCAAGAACTCATAATGGCCATACCGACACCTGAAGGCCGTCTTCTGCACGTCCTCGTCTCGAACTCTGAGCTGATGATAGCCTGACCGGAGGTCTATCTTCGAGAACCACCGCGCTCCCTTGAGCTGATCGAAGAGGTCATCAATCCGTGGCAGCGGATACTTGTTCCTCACTGTCACCTGGTTCAGGCGACGATAGTCGACACACAGTCGCAAGCTCCCGTCCGCCTTCTTGGCAAACAATATCGGGGAAGCCCAGGGTGAAACACTGGGTCAGATAAACCCCTTGCTCTGCAAGTCCTCCAACTGTACCCGCAGCTCTCGAAGCTCGGCGGGGGCCATCCGATATGCTGGAGTAGATATCGGGGCTGTCCCGGGGCACAAGTCGATGTAAAAGTCTACCTCTCTACGAGGAGGTAGCCCTGGAACGTCGTCGGGAAAGACGTCCACGTACTGGTCCACCACTTCAGGAAAAACTGGACTCCTCACGTCCACTTCTCCTAGGATGAGGCTAGCCAACTGATGAGGGATGGGCTGCCCTCTCCTCCGCGGAAGTCCATCCTGTGCTGCAAAGGTTACCTTCTCGCCGGTGAAGGTAAACCTGCTCCCGTCGGTGTGAACACATCGCACCTTGCGCCTAAAACAGTCGATCTGGGCATGAACCGTGGATAGCCAATCCATGCCCAAGATGATGTCGTAAGGCCTCGACGCCGCTACAAGGAGATCCCAGCCGAAGCTCTCGCCTCCTAGAGTAAGCTCACACTGCCAGCACCAGTGCGTAATCGTCGAGTCTGCTCCCGTAGGAGTCTCTAGCCGTAAGGATCGAGCCAACGGCTCAGTCGGAATCTCCGAGCTCCGAACAAGGGCAGAGGCTATGAAAGAGTGACTCGCTCATGTGTCTATAAGTACTGCAGCAAGGGTGGAATAGATACAGATCGTACCTCGAATCATCTCTGGCATGTCGGGGTCGTAGGCCTCCACTGCCTGGAGCTGGGCCTGTCCCTGCCCACCAGCTCCCTGTGGTCGAGGTAGCCCTCCTGGTGGTGGTGGGGGTAGAGCCTGGAAGCGTCGCCCACCACCCGCTGCTCGGCTAGCTCCTCTGCCTCGTCCGCCTCCTCCCTGCGGACCGCCACGGTCGACCCTCTGCCTCTGCCTGGGTGGCCCCTCCACTGTCTGCTGCTCCTCTGATCGGCGAGTCGGGCAGTCACGAGCCATGTGACCCTGCCCGCCGCAGGAGTAGCACAGCCTGCCTCTCGGAAGGCTGGCACTCCGCTGTGTGCCCCGCACTGCTGAGCCGGTGTCCTGAGGCCGTCTGCGTGGGGGTATGGTCTGCCTGGACCCGAGAGTCATCCGTCGTCTACCTGCTGTCGAAGACTCAGCTACCTGCCGCCCTGCGCTAGGTCTCGCCGCTGAAGAAGGCTCTGCCAGGAAGCTCTCGATCAGGAGGGCTCGCTCCAGTACTCCCGCCTGGGTCGGAATGCTGAGGGAGATCAGCGACGCCCGAATCTCCTGCCGCAAGCCCTGCTCGAAGGTCCGGGCCCGGAAGAAGGGGTCCCGTACCATGTCGGTCGAGTAGCGAGATAGGTCAGTGAACCTCGCCGCGTACTGAGCGACTGTCATGCTGCCCTGGCGCAGCTGGAGAAGCTCCTGGATGCGCACCGCTCGGAGGGTGGCCGGGACGAACTCAGAGCAGAAGAGGCTCTCGAAGTCCGTCCAGAGCAAGGATGCCTCATCGTGAACCTGGAGCATCAAGCTCCACCATCGTCCTGTCGCCGCCTGCAGGAGGCTCGCCGCGAGAATCACCATGAGATCCGCTGGTGTCCTCACTAGCCTAAAGATCCGTACCACCGCCTCTAGCCAGTCCTCGGCGGCCTGGGGGTCCGCCTCACCGCGAAACCTGGGCGGTCGCTGGCTCTGAAACTCATGCAGTGCCCTGAGGCGACGTGCATCGTCAGCGTCTGGTACTGGTAGCATCGGTGGCTCGACGGGTAAAGCTACCGCCGGTGCCACTGCTGGCAAAGGGCCCTGCACCGAGGCCTCGTCGCTCGGTGGGCTGCCGTCGCGCCCTACACTCAGAACCCTAGCTGGATGTCGTCGCGGGGCCATCCTGAAAAGGAGAACAAGAGCACCACAGTCAGAACAGTATACCTGGTGAGCTGGCACAAGTAATCACAAGGAAAACTTGAGACTTTCATGAAGCAGATCAGTATACCCGGTGAGCTGACACAAGTAATCACAAAGAAAACTTGAAACACACACGCAATCAATGTTTTCATGCATTAAGTCGGAAATCATGAGTCAGGGTCCTGGTGTACGGATACGTCGGCCGCCGCACCAACACTGGGCTCCCTGAACTGATAACCACACTCAATACACTAAACACTATTGCTTCATATAGGAAGAAAAGACGATCAGAGTCTGCGGTAGAACCGACCGCCTCTGATACCAATTTGTCACGACCCGACCTCGGGGCACGTGTCGTGACTACCCCAAGCCCGCCTTCCATAGGCCAGGGGCTGGCGACTAGCACCAAGGCGTAAAATCCCGGTAAACAGGGAAGGCATTGCCTTTATAAGTAACAACCACCAGAGAGTCAGCAAGCGGAAAGTAACTACAAAGTGCAGAAAAGTAAAGGGGGCCGGAATACAAGCCCAACTAAAAGTACAACTGAAAAGGAAAAGAACAGCAACTGAAGAAAAGACGGCGGCCTCGTGTCGTCCACTGGCAATCCCACCTGAAGGGTGGGTACAGATAGCCTCCAGGCTCCTCGGGTCCCACGTCCGCTCCGAGCACGTCCCGCCCAGTGGTCCGCCTCCAGGTACTGTCCTGCTCCACGCCCCAACCGAGATCAGCGTTGTCCGTCGTCTGCATCCAACACAACAAGGTGCGGGCATAGCCCGTGCAGGGGTGAGTATAAACTACTCAGTAAGGACCCCGAGACCCCCGAAGGTCTCCCGAAATCCACAAAGGATATAGCACAAAAGAAAGGGGCAACCATGAAGAAACAACTGACTCGACTTAGGTATATGCCCATACATATACCTAAGTCCCCATTTCTAGCTCTGCTCTCGAGATCAAGGTCAACTCGATCCCCACAGGAAAGCAAGACTCAAATCCACCAGGGATAGTAAATAGTAAATAGTAAATAGTAAATACACATAGGATAGTTCAACACAATCCACAACGGAGAGTAACATAAGATTCAGCTCAACCAGGTATACGTTTTCAGATGATGTCAAAGATGATCACTGATCCATCTAAGTCGTCGGACCCACGAAGGATCGATAGGTACTAACCTCGGCAATGACCCACACAGGATCGGGCCCACACAGGACCTGTAGCAATGGCTCACACAGAACCGTAAGAGATGACCCACACAGGATCGGGCCCACACAGGATCTGTAGCACTGATCCACGTAGGATCGCTGAGTGCAGTAGTCGACGCAGTCCACTGAGGATCACTGCACAGTCGTCGCCGCAGTCCACGAAGGATCTCTGCTCTGTCGTCGTCGCAGTCCACGGAGGATCTTTGCTCTGTCGTCGAAGTCACAGCCAGCGCTAGGGTTCCCGCACACAGCGAGCTCGTTTAGGAGGGTCCGCTCCACGAGCCGAGAGGCTGATACATCAACTGACACGTAGTCCGAAGTTGATGTATCCAAAAGTTCCGTATCGACAACAGGATCTCAACGCAACAGA
Organism: Viscum album; assembly: GCA_963277665.1. Classification (NCBI taxonomy): domain Eukaryota; kingdom Viridiplantae; phylum Streptophyta; class Magnoliopsida; order Santalales; family Viscaceae; genus Viscum; species Viscum album. The sequence goes on from OY728127.1 coordinate 1,280,412,741, forward strand.
CGGCGCGTCAATCGGACGCCCGGTCTGAGAGTTATTGGCATTTTCGTCCCAGGGGCCCGGTTGGTTTTTAGGGCAAAACCAACCCGACCGTACTCCGCCTGTGTCCGATCCTCGGGCGGAGTATGCCAAAAGTTCCGTCTCACTTAGAGGAAACTACCACAGCTGACGGTACGTCGATCGGACGTCCGTAGCTCAAGTTATGAGCGTTTCCGCTCCGAGGGCCCGGTTGGTTTCGTGTACGAACCAACCCGGCCGAACCCAAATTCTTCCGAAACCTTGAGTGTAATATACCGAAACGACCGTATCGATCCAAAGATCGCGTAGCCGCTGACGGTTCGTCAATCGGAGGTCCTAGGCCCAAGCTATGGGCGAAAGACCGAAGAGGGCCCGAAAACGGGGGTTCTGGGCCCGGGGCGACCCGGCCCAAACCCCCCCCCCCCCCTGGGGGTCGGCCGAACCGGGTCGACCCGAACCGGACCGGCCGGCTCGACCTCGGCCGAGCGGCCAAGGGGCGCCGCGGGTTTGACCCGCGGCTTAGGTGGAACGCGGCCCGCGCGGGCCGCGTGTTGGGTGGCCGGACCGCAGACGCGGTCCGGCGGTTCGCTGCCGCCGCCGCCGCCTTCCGCGGGCCGCCGGAGTTGCTCCGGTGGCCCGATTCCTCTCCCGTCTGCGCCGTTGCTCCTCCCGGGGGCCGATCTTCACTGCGGGATCAACGGATCGCCCTTGCCGCACGTTTCATCGTCGCTTGCCAAAACCGCACACGAAAAGGATCGGCGGAGGGTTGTCGGGTCTTGTTCGTTAGACCCGCACCCTCCGCGTTAGTCATAAACAATGGGAGAAAGGGGCTACAACAATTTTTAATCAAGATAAAAATTGTTCACTTCTTTTTCTTTTAAACGGCAATTCAATTTTAATTAATTGAAAATATTCATGCCGGTTCTTTATTCAAAAAGAAATAAAAACACGGGAATGAATCATCAAGAATTAAATCCCTACCTTGTCGTCGTCGTCGGACGAGAGGTCGTCGCGGATTTGGTGATCGTCGCGGAAGAGACGCTCGTCGCACCGCGGGAAGGAGTCGCGCCGACGATCTCCGGATCAAGATCAAACGGATTTAATTAATTTAAATCCGTTGATATCGAATTATAAAAAGGGAGAATTTAGAAGATTCGATTCTCACCTTTAACCACCGATCGTAGGTTTTCCGCGGAAGAAGAAGCGCCGAAGAAGAAGAAGGTCGCGGAAAAAGTTTGTCGACGTCGCGGATCACGGTGTGCGTCATCGAATTTTGGTTCCGGCGTTCTTCGCGTTCTTCCCGTTCTTCGCGTTCTTCGCATTCTTCGCGTTCTTCGCGTTCTTCGCGGGGAGGGTGGAGGCCCAGAGAATAAAGAGTAATCCTCCAAAATAGACACGTTGGTCTATTTTATTAATTCTCCAACGAACGCAAACGCGTAAGTAACGACCCATTAAATTCGTTGAATTAATTCAACGAATGAAACATCCCATTTAATTCGCGAAATAAACCGCCCAATTAAATGGTCTGTTAAGAAATTAAAGAAAACGCGCCGGTTGACTTTTCAGTTACTTTGACGGGTTTTCGCGGGTGCGTTACTTAGCGAAAGAAACGGCGGGGGCTCGTGCGGTCCCCACCTCACAAACATCCTACCAAGGGGTAGGGTATTTCCGGATAGCACCCTATCTGCTTTAACTCAGTTCAAGTGGCTTCCAAGCGGCTTAAGTGAAATAAAATAAAGTTGCCGCACAACCTTTATTTTATTTCCGACTTAAAGCCCAAAATTTTAAAAACCACGGTTGAGAAAACGCAACTCTGGAAGAGGCGTTTCTAAGCAAATATCGGTGCTGCGATTTCATCGGTGCCCTCAGAATTCGATTCCGGGCACCGGTTCAAAAGATAGAAAAACCCGCTCGTCCGTTCACTGAACGTACCCAAGCCAAACTTCGGAAATTGATTCCGGGCACACCGGGCCTCGGAATCAGGTGCCGTCTGAAGCTGCGCTCTTGTAAAATTCCAAAGAAAATTAAGAAAAAAATTTCCTTGAAATTTGAGGGTCTTTACACTATTAATCTTCTAGGTTTTCATTTTGGGATGATTCCTTCTCCTTTAAAACATCAAAATCATCTTGGAAAAAAATAATGTTGAGACATTTTGTGTAAGGCTTGTTCTATAACTATTGATGGATCTGAATAGATATGGGAATTATCTATGCTTGAGATGCATTTCTGATAATCCAAATTAATATACACTTTGTACAGTTATTTATTTATTTTTATTATTTTCATGATAATGCACTTGTTATATGAAAAATTTTGTAGGAATAAGGCTTCGTAGTATTCAAAGGAAGAAATTCATAAGAATTGCATAATTTACCTATTACACGTTATGACTTGTCAATACACATTATTTAATATAAGTTCACAGCATGCGACAAGTCATGAGCCAAGCCGTGAGCTATGTCATGAAGTCGGTAGAAGAAATAACCATTATATGTCATGAGTTCTTAGAACATGATGTGACACCATTCAAAGAGGTTGAATAAGAAATATGTGCCTATGGAATAACTGGAGGCCAATACACATCATAAATCCATAGTAAACAATGTTTATTTAGTCAAAACTCATAAATTGGCCTATATACATGTGAGAAATGTGGTAGATCCAAAATCCACGGAGATCTACACAGATCCACGGGACACGACATATAACTCCAATGTGCCTTGTGACTGATTATTCATCTATATAAAGCACTTCAGTAGGGCATTTCAGAGCATTCTATGATGGGATTTATTTCTATTTTTCATCCCCTTCAATTTCTTTCACCCCTTTCTTCATTAACCTCAAATTTCTCCACTATTTTACATTTTATTTTCAATTCTATAGTCGTGGATCTGTTTTCTTCAACGCTTTCAATTTTCTACTGCATCAATTCCTATTGTTCATCATTAATTTCAAACGATGCATGTTAAATCCATTATATATTTAATTTCAAGTAAGGAATTTATTAAAGTTTTGATCTATCTCTTGAAAATCTAATTTCATGTTCATTTACATTATAAAACCAAATCCTTTATTGAGTATAAATCATCTAAATTCAAATAGCATGTCATGCATGAGTTTCTTTCTTTATTTAATTTTATTTTCACCTGCCATGAGTAGTTAAACCACTAAGGGAATGGGGTCAAGAGTATATGTATTTGAATCCATAATCCTTAAACCAAATTTTGGAAACCCTAATAGATTGTTAATCAGGATAATTAACCCAAGTCAATAAAATTTGTGTGAACGCCTCTGAACACAGTATATTCAAACAGAAGTCCCTATCCTAATTAAAGTTTACTAGGCTACAACCACTATCCTAAGACACATTCTTTCCTAAATTCAAAATTAATGGACATAGGTTGTTACTATCTTCTAACCACGGAATAGTCACTTCCTTGGTTGAACTAGGTAACATGATAAAAGTCAACTAGCGACTAAATTTTTCTTTGTAGCCTAAGCCTTAAGACGCTTCCAATATTGTAATTAAGGAAATATTTTATAAAAATAATCGAAATTGATCCTGAACCCTCTTTAATTAATTGAAGTAACTTACAACCATATAATTAGTACATTCCTAAACACTAACTCAATTTGAAAGGACATCTATAAGGGTCTCAAGTCGGTGATTTTCTATCGAGAAATCATCCTCCTCATGGGATCAAGGTCGCACTTCTACTATACTACGCCTAAGTATAATGTAATGTTTGGGTTAAAATATAATATATAAACCACCCATAAAATCCTAATGACATGTATCGTAATGTCAAATTCTAGCACGGTTTCCAAGGAGAAATTTTTTGCTTTTAAAATAAAACTTGCACAAAGACTTAGGATGACCTTTCCCACACCCTCTTTCTTTTCTTTTCATTCCAGGATTCCCTTGTGTCACCTTGTTTTCCATAGTAGTTCATTACCATGGTCCCATGACTCATTCAAGGAACCTTTATTCAAACCAAACTCTGACCTTTTATCATGATATTGAAAGTTATATGTTTACCCATCGCCAGTCAGCAATGGATGAGCATCAAAATCTTGTGGGACCTAACCCGTGAAACCCTCATCAAATAATTCTAGGAGACCATATTATGAATCGAGAAATGAAAATCACAGATTATGGATTTCCATCAATCCATGGTGAAATCCCAAGCTTCCTATGTCCCCCCATTTATGCCCACACATTTTAGATCAAGCCTGGACTCATTCACATGATCCATAATATGGGAAAATTTAGTGGTCTCTAGAGAAAAGACCCACATAAGAAAATTAAAAACTTACAATAAGTATATGACACCATTCGAAACCAGGGAGTATCTTTAGATTCTATAATACTATGTGTCTTCCCATTCTCATTGAGAGATAGAGTTAAGTAATGTCTCAAAATTCATTCACCTATGTCAATTATGACATGGGATGATCATGTTAAAAAGTTTTTGGACAAATAGTTTCCACAAATCCAAACCCTAAATCTCTAGAATGACATTAAAAACTTTGCACAAATGGATGGATAATATTCATGGGACGTGTGGGACCTATTGAATGATATCATGAGAAATTATCTACATCATAGAGTAGATACATGGATTTAGTTTTAGAAATTTTACCAAGGGCTCCATCCAGTCTCATGAACTATTTTCAATGATACTACTGATTGAGGATTAATGTTAAAGACCCCCAAAGTTGGAAGGGAAATTCTCAAGTAAGCCTCTCACAATTAAAAACTTTTGTAAGTTGATCTTAGAAAACCATGGAGTGGTATCCACCAGATTGATGAAATCACCAGATTAGAAGAAAAAGTTTAGGTAATCATGAAGAAGCTTAAGGCATTACAGATGTTAGCCATACAACCCCCTCCTATCCCTATAATGGAAATTCAATCATGTGAGATGTGTGTGGGTCCTCATATCTATCAATATTGAAAGGAGGGATATGAAGAATATAAATATTATAATTATTTCTATTTCAATCCATAGAATGAGTCATTTCAACATCAAAAATATTATCATCAGAGGCCTACTCAACTGCAACCTCAGAGAAGCTAATGATATTTTCAACCAAGAAGTGTTCAATACTAATTCTAAAATTAAGGACCACCATCTTATCCTTTGAGGAACCATGTACTAAGATCGAAACAACAAATTCAACATCAAACCCTCAGAAAAAGAGCCCAAAAATAGTTTTATCCACCTCAACCAAGACCTCAGAAACCACCTCCACTACCTCAAAGAAACCTATAAAATCTCTTGGAAACTTCTGTTAAAAAGTGGGATCTGAGAATGACAACCCAAGAAATAGAAATGAATAAATTAAGAGCTGATTTAAGGAATCTTGAGATTCAAATGGGTCAAATATCAAAGACCTTGTCTGATAGATTATCAGGTACTTTACCTGGTAACACAAAGACATACCCAAAGTAGAAAGACAAGGTAGTAGTACTGAGAAACGGTAATGTTTTCAACTTTCAACAACCATGTTGTAAAGATAAAAGTCATTAATAATAGCCTAAAAAGAAACCAGTTGAAGATGGTGAAATTAATAAGATCATACCTTTGGAAGAAGTACCATTTGAGAAGAACCAAACTCCTTAAAAGCGAAAGGAACCTATGTATATTGCCCCACATTCATACAATCGACCTCTTCCCTTTCTAGAGAGATCCAGAAAAGGTAGGCAGGAGGCACAATACAAGAAGTCCGTAGAGATATTCAAGAAACTACACATCAACATACCATTTGCGAAATCCATTTCCCATATTCCTTTTTATGAAAAATTTCTCAAGGATATACTATCCAACAAAAGAAAAATAAAAAGTGCTTGGAGTCATTTCATTGAATGAGTAATGCTAAACTATTGTACAATAGAAAATTCCCCCAAAAATTAGAGATCCTAGAAGTTTTTCAATTCCATTTGCTATAGGAGAATGCTTGTTTGGAAGAACACCGTACGATCTAAGATCCATTATTAACTAAATGTTGATAAGAGTTTTCCATAATATCTAACTCTAAGAACTAAAAACAATAAGAGTAGCACTACAACTAGTCGATCGATCTGTGAAGTACCATATAGGTATTCTCAAATGTTTTTTGGTTAAAGTCAGAAAATTTATCTTTCCAGTAGACTTTATAGTACTAGACAAGGAAGAAGAAGACGATATTCTCATCATTCCTGGAAGGTCATTCCTAGAAACAGGAAATTCTTTGATATATGTAAATCAAGGATGACTGATCATCAGATTTGGATAAGAATAGGTAGTGTTCAACATTATCAACATTACCCAATAAACAGATTATGTTGTGGATTAAAATTCAATCTCTCTCTCCCACCAAGGATATGAGTACATTTCCATTGAGGAAGAATGAAAGGATTCACTATTAGAGAAGGAAGAAGAGTATTGTTTTGATGAAGTAAGCTTCAATGAACTTCTCCCAAGGGACACCATGCCACCTTTTATTCCCTATATCATTCTTCCACCCCAATTATAACTAAAATCTCTATACAGTATACTAAAGTTCTCATACTTAAGAGTGTCATATTCTCTTCCAATAATTATCAAATATGAACTATCTCAGGAAAAATAAAAGAAATTAATTGATGTTTTAAAAAGTCCTAAGAAATCAATCACTTGGGGAGTAGAAGACATTGAAGGGGTCAACCCTACTAAATGCACTCACAGAATCCTACTTGATGAAAGTGGAAATACAAAATGACAATATTGAAGGTGGTTAACACCGCCGATGAAGGAATTCATCAAAAGGGAAGTGTTTAAGGTCATGGATGAAAGAATAATTTTTCCATTATCAAATAGGGAATGATTGAGTCTCCTTCATGTGGCTCCAAAGAAAGGAGGATTCATGGTAGAAAGAATAGATAAAAATGAACTGATTTCACCATGCACCATCACTAGATAGAGAGTCTGAGTGGATTACAAAGGCCTAAACTCCATATCTTGGAAGGTTCATTTTCCCTTACCCTTTACAGATCAGATGCTTGAAAGGCTAGTAGGAATGAATTCTACTATTTCTTGGTTGGATATTCAGTATACAACCAAATTATAGTTGACCCCATTGACTACCAAAAGACCACATTCACATGCCCATTTGGTACCTTTGCTTACAGAAGAATTTCATTCAGAATGTGTAATGATCTAGCAACATTTTAGAGATTTTTGACACATATATTACCTGAAATGGATGAAGAATCTATGGAAACCTTCATGGATGATTTCTCAATCTATGGGAGATCATTTGAAGTCTTTTTAAGAAATCTGGAATCGGTCTTACAAAACTATGAAGAAAAATTCCTAGTCCTGAATTTGAAATATTTTCATTTCATGTTATGAGGAGGAATAGTCCTTGGTCATAAAATTACAAAGGATGTTTTCAATGTTGATCAATCTAAAATCAATTTCATCAAATATCTACCAGAAATCAGAACTAGAAATGGTATTAGATGTTTTCTAGGCCATGCTAGATTTTACAGATAAATTGTGAATGATTTTTCTAAATTCACCCATCCATTTAAACATCTGTGTTACAAATATATTTCTATAAAATTCATTGAGTACTACTGACATGATTTCAATATTCTTAATAAAAGTATAATAGCATCCCTAATCATTATTGAACCCAATTGGGAGAAAGAAATTGAGTTAATGTGTGATTCCAGTGACCTTGATGTAGGTGTTGTTCTAGGAAAACGAATTGCCAACAAATTTTGACCCATTTATTATGCAATACATACATTGAGTTAAGATCAAGTCAACTACAGGACTATAGAGAAATAACTCTTAGCCGTTGTATATTATTTTGAGAAGTTCCTCATATATCTAGTTTTTTACAATGTGATTGAATACACATGTAACGTTGACATCAGGTACTTGATAAACAACAAGGATGCTAAACCTAGGCTAATACGATAGATCCTCTTACTAGAATATTTTGATATCGTGATCAAGGATACAAAAGGAACATAAAATTTCATTGCAGATTATTTGTCCATACTCCATCTACCCATCATGAAGGTATATGAGGAATCTAACATTGAAATAGATTTCCTAGATGAAACACTATTCCATATCAATATTCAATCATGGTTCTTGGATATTGCTAATTATCTAACCACAGTATCCCTACATCAAGACCTCCCTTACCAATAGAAAATAAATTTTCAGATTCCAAGCATTACAACTGGGATGATCCACTATTGTTTAAGAGTTATGCTGATAGATTATTAAGACGCTGAATCTCTAATGAAGAAACCCACAATGTGATTGAAACTTTTCATAGGTCACCAAATGGAGTATATCATGGACCCAATCATACTGTATAAAAAATTCCAAAAAGTGGATTTTTCTGGCCTATACCACACTAATACATGAGGGGATTTTCTAAAGATGTGACAGATTCTGGTGGACCAAAATATCAGAAAACAGAATGAGATTCCATAAAACCCCATCATGGAAGTCGGAGTCTTCGATGTTTGGGGAATCAATTCCATTGGACCATTTCATAAATCAAATGAAAAGGCATAAATATTGGTTTTCATTGACTATGTTTCAAAATGGGTTGAAGCTGAAGCTACTACACGTGACATAGAAAAATTATTCATGAAATTCCTATGTAAGAATATGTTCGCATGATTTGGATTTCTGAGATTAATCATTAGTGACCGGGGAACACATTTCATAAACCTAGATTTGATAGGAATACTAGAAAGGTATGGCATTCTATACAATACCGGAACACCCTACCACCCACAAATAGGTGGGAAAGTATAGCTGTCAAATAGGAAGGTAAATAAAATATTATAAAATACCATGAATACAAATCGAAGCGATTGGAGTCTCAAACTAGACGATGCACTATCAGAATACTAAAATTCCTACAAGACACCCATATGTACCACCATGTTTATATTTGTTTATAAAAAACCATGAAATCTCCCAGTTGAGCTGGAGAATCATTCATTTTGGGCAATCAAGAAACTGAATTTAGAATCAGAGAAGGCTAGAGAAGCAAGGATTTTGAAATTAACTGCATTAGAAGAGATCAGAAGAGACGTATATGAAAATTCTAGAATATATGTGGAAAATTTGAATAAATGGAATGATCATCATATTTCAAGGCATACCTTGGTACTTGGGAATAAGGTTATATTTTTAAACTTGATATTGAAACTATTCCTAAGTAAGTTATACTCTAGATGGTTTGGTCCATTCTAAGTCATTCAAATATTTCCTTATCGAACCACTGAAAACTATAGAAAATATAGAACGCCATTCAAAGTGAATTGTCAAAGGTTTAATATTCTTCAAGAACCATTTCATGAGGGTTGTGTCATCAGCCTTAAATTCACTTAAGCTCTAGTGGATTTAGGCTCTCGACTTAAAAAGAAGAGCTAATTAGGAGGAAACCTAGTGTAGGATTTCTTAATCTAGGTTAGTTTAGGATATTCCTAGTAGTTTTTCAAATAGGAAGGAGTTTATGGAAAGGGAGGAAAAAATTTTGATCCAAAGAAGTTCAGTAAATGTCGTGTACTAGTGGTTCATAACGTGTGACGTTTTACCTAAAAATCTATTTTATTTTACCCATACAAGATGTGAACCATCAGTACATGTCATGTACTACGTCAGGACAATTTTTAAACTAAAGCTCATGAAACCTATTTTCTTGACCCACCCATCTCAAATGACCTGATGCCTCACCTCCTCTATATAACCCCCCCCCCATGAGCCTTTTTCTCCCTCGCCTCACCCCCCCCTTCTCCCCTCTCCAACCAACACCTCCAATCCTGCAACCCCCCTTCTCTCCTCTCATCCCTCCAAACCCGTGACCCCCCCCCCACCTATCTCACCACACTAAAACATCCCCTCTCTCATGGATAGAACCCAACAAACTGAACCCACTCCTCCAACAAAGCCACACCAAATCGTACCCCCTACAGTTATGGATCACAGAAAAATTCCCCAGCTACCCTCCTCCTCCTCCACCTCATCCTAAATCTCTGAAGAACAACCACCAACTAAGAGACCATGTGCTGGACCTATTGAACCATCTACACCTTCTACAAAGGCCGAGACAAGATCAACCTCCACTGATGAAGGTCGATACCTGCACCCCATTCTCTAGTTCACCAACTTGAAGCATCGAGTCACTCTTATTCAGTTTTAGGAAAATCCTATGCATACTAATAAGAATCTGGACATGCATATCCTAGCCTGACTGAATATCATCGACATTGGCCTAGACCTCTTTGACACATTTCACATTGACAGAATTATTGAGGTCCATTATGAAACCTTTTGGGAGTTGTTTTTGGAGTTTTAAGACACATTTGAGATGTCCATCGATTATCTCCACTTATGCTTAGGTGGAAAACCCCATGAGTTAACTTTTGTAGAGTTTGGGGTTTGGTGTGGTGTTTATACTAGGGAGCTTGTCACTTTAGACATTTATCAAACACTTAAACAGTAGTTTCCTCAAGAATATTCTCCACAACTATGGATGATGATAGCCTATGACCCCCAATCACACTATGAAACATGCATCATGAAATCCAGTATGATGTGGGGCCTAGTGATGCATATCCTACATAGATCCATAGAACATGGAACGTTTTACCCAACTGAGTCTCATGGTAATCTCATCTAGGTGAATTAATGATTCTTTCAGTAGCCATGGGTGGTCCTCCCACCAACATGGATACCTAGTTTGTCCAGTTTTACAAGACTCTGGCCCATACGCTGTGTGGTACTATGATGGGTGGCTCCATAATCATTCATTTGGCACAGCTCCTGGATGTTTTTTGATATTTCACTTCTCCTCACCTCCTTAGTACCTATAAATCATATAGATAATATGATGTTATACAAGATGAAGATATTAGTGAGGGAGGATAATTCATACTTTTGGGAACCATGAGTACAAGACCCCACACTGTAGGAACCACCACCACCAGTAGCAGGAGATCCAACAATTCAGACACACTCTACTTCTGCATCTCCACCACCCATCCCTACTCCCACCTCTGCCTCCACCACACTCCCATTAATACACCCTCTCACCCCACTCCGATTGAGATCTGGACCACCCAGCAGTGTGCCTTGGAGAACCTGCACCAGATCTCCACCCACATCCACCTTACATTCATATAGCCTAAAGAGTTAACCACGCCACCACCACTCACCATAGTTATCACCTCCTCTTTTACTATCCCTATATCACCCATGACCATGCCAGACCTACTTGTAGACCTCACTAACCCCGCTACCCAGTGGGTGTTTTTAGTAGAGCAGTCTTAGAGGGGAAAGGGGCTAGCCACTGATTCCAGCCCTGAGGTACTTTTTTGTGGATCCATAAGCCAGACACATGACCTCCATATGGATCAGTACCTCTCCAACACCCACTCCATAACATCTACCTAGCTCCATGACCACACCATCCACTATAACATTTCCACCACCTCCTCCACCTACTACTGTAGATGTTGACCTAGTAACACTACTTGTCTTATTACATAGTTGTGGGATGAAGCTAGAGGATATTTTTGGCTCAGACACCTGATCTTCCATTAGTCTTTATTTTTAGGATATTGTATTTTTTTGTGTGATAGGGATAGGAATTTATTTGGTTCATTTGTGTATTACCTCTTTTGTAATAACTTTTGATATATATGGGATTAATTTTTGTATTCCTTTTTGGATTGATTTTCATTTCATTCATCTGTTACATATAAATTCAAATCTCCTCTAAGTCATCTATGGTTCTTGATGGTCTAGTACCACAATCTATTTTGAAAAAAAAAAGTTACACTAGCATGTTATAGACATCACAGATCAACTTTAGGAACTTTACATTGAGATCCATGAGAAATAGTACTGCATATACCTTAGATCCCATTCCTAACGCATCTCATTCATGCTCATGTTGTGGAACCTAAAGTCATAAACCCGAAAATGAGACCTTGAGACCTCAAATACATGATGACCAGTAGCTGTAGAAGGAAAAGGAGAAATTGATCTTGTGGACCCAATTATGGAAATTTAGGTCCATCCATCTAGTCGATGATTTCCTATTAGAACATTATATAAGGAAACCTATAATTGATCTTTTTTCTAGATAGATTCTTCCTAGTTGATTCTTTTTCATTTTGAGTCTCTAATTGAACTAAATTGTAATCATTTCAATAATTTCAATAAAATGGTTATATGTGCTTAATACTTTGTGCACTTGCCTATTTTTCTTCTATTATAATATTAAAAATATGGAATAATGTTTTATCTAGTGCAGTATTTGTTCTATAACCCATTTTCTAGGTGACATAGACTCAACATTAAGACATATTAAATTCCCTCAGGCCATACAACTTTATCCAGGGAGCTCTTGATTCCCTAATTTAAATTTTTTCAATACTTCCATTTCAAATTTGATTAAATTTTCCTTGTCATACTACTCCCTCAAGTATTTCATGGAATGTTTAGACACTGTCTATTTCTAAGTGGGGGGGGGGTTCAAATTATTTTCACTGATGATACACTTGAATTATTTTTCATTGTCACCTATCTATGAGACATTTTGTGAAATTATAATTATGTTTCAAAACATGAAAATAATTATGCCCCGGTAAATTAAAGAAAATGTTATGTTGAAAATTGTTAAGATCCATTGTTTTTCTCTGTTTATAATTTTCAGAATGATTTCTGAGTTTATACATTTTATTTAAATTCAACATTTTTGAAATTATGATTAATTAACCCATTACATAGTTTTATATCCATTGTAATTTCCAATTTATTTTCTATTTCCATTACTTGAGAGGATTCTAGTCCTTCAATCACAAGTTATTGTCTGAGAATATTTCTAGAGAGATACTGGGGACATGTCAACCTACCATAACTTGAATTGAGATCTTATCAAAGCAATAAATGAACAAGTACAAATTTAAAATGATTGAGGAAATATTTATTGTCCTTTTTTCATGAGACCCACCATACATCTATCCTTCATTTATCCAATAGTTTCCATGAATGATGTTATATGATGAAGCTATTCCAAGCCTATTTTTTCTTCCTACTATGCTCATTATATAATGCATAATGTTATTTTTGCATTAGTGTGGGGGAGGTATTCAGATGGCATGGGATGTTTCTATTTGAAAATATGTATGGTGAACTCATTATACTATTTGGTTGTGATCCATATATACTTTATCAAATTTCATTTTATCCTATTCCTTTGAAAAATAAAAAATAAAATAAAAATTCACAGGGTTTGCGTTCTAGGACGGTCAAAAATCACCATTTTTGAGATCGCTGAACCCCTTAAAGAATCATATGTGGTTATTAGATGGATGTGAGATCTGTCCTATGCATGAATTTAGAAAAATAAAATGAAAAATAAAAATTAAAGGAATAGAATCATCATTTTATACATACTTGACACATTTATGGATCCAACCCAAGCTGCTGGAGTGTAGACTTGACCATCTGGAAGGATGAATTATATCACACTTTTCCTGACATTTATGAATTATACCTCAAAGCAGAACCTCCTTTTGAGATTGATTTTCACTCTCTAACTACCTAACTATAGCCTCAGATTCATCATAACCCTACTTCTGAAGACCTCATGATTAAGTTTTTAGTTCTTTACTAAGTAGAGATGATAGACACAATGCAATTCTATGGTTAGAAACATGTACCCAGGGTATGAGTATAAGCCTACTTTTATTTTACCCTTATTAATTAGAGAAAATTAATTGTGAGGTAAATTAAAAATGGGTATGTAACCTAAGGAATAGTTAACAGATTGTAGTTAAAATATTAGAATTTTCTTTGAAAAATTGGACTATGAGGCATTACTAATTTTTTATGCATGGTTAATTATTCAAGCATACCTTTTTCTTATCACACCCAATCTTAATTACATGGACATAATTAATATTTACCATTTTAAAAATTTCTTATCCTTCATTAAATTAATTGTTTAAAAAAAATTGAGGACAAGAAATTGTCATGTGTGGAGAGATTTGATAAGACAAATTTTTATACACTTTTTGTTGTCATTTATTTGAAGATTTCCATTGATTTACATGATACTGCACTTGATAAATTCTCAATATTTCCAAAATAAGGCTTCACAGGATTCAAAGGAAGAAATGTATAAAATTGTAGAATTTACCTATTATAGGTCGTGACTTATCATTACATGTCCTGTACTAGTATTTCACAACATGCGATAAGTCATGAGGCAAGACGTGATCCTGGTTGTGAAGTTGGTAGAGGAAATAGCCAGTACACGTCGTAAGCCCTTAGTATATGAAGTGACACTAGTCAAAGCAATTTAATGAGAAATCCTTGCCATAAGAATAGCTGGTGGCTAGTACACATCGGGAGTGTGCTGTACATGATGTGTAGTCATTAAAACCTCATAAATTAGGCTTGATACACGCGAGGTATGAATGAGATCTAAAATCCCTGTAGATCTATGTAGATCCATGGTACACAATGTGTATCTCCATTATCTGTCATGAACAATTTCACCTATATATACAGCACCTCAGCATAGAATTTCAAGGCATTCTGGGATGGTATTTCTCTTTTTTCATCCCCTTCATGTTCCATAACCCTTTTCCCCATTAACATCAATTGTTTTCACTCTTTTACCTTTTATTTTGAATTCAAGATCCATGGATATGTTTTCATTAATGAATTCAAATTCCCACTCCATCAATTCCCACCATTCTTCATCAATTTCTAATAACGCATGTTAGTTCACTCTAACTTATAGTTTCAAGTATGAAATTTATTAATGTTGTGATTTATCTCTTGAAAATTGAATTTCATGTGCATTTCAATTACAAAACCAAACCCTTTCAAGATTATAAATCATCTAAATTCAAATAGCATGTTAAGAAAGATTTTATTTATTTATTTAATTGCATCTTCACCCACCATGGTTAGCTAAAACACTTAGGGGTAAGGGGAAGATTAGATGTATCAAAATCCATAATCCTTAAATCTAATTTTGAAAACCCTAATGGATTAGTAATCGGGATAATTATCCCAAGTCAATTGAATTTATGTGGAATTCTCTGATCATGGGATATTCAAACGGAAGACTCTATCCTAATTAAAGTAAACTAGGCTACGACCACTATCTAGGAACAATTTCATCCCATAATCCTAACTTAATGAACTAAGGTTCTTACTATCTCCTGACCATGGAATAGTCACTTCGCAAATAGAACTATGTGGCTTGACCAATGTCAACTAGTGAGTAAAATTTTTTTGTAGCCTAAACCTTAGGACCCTACCAAGATTAGAATTAAGGAAATCCTATCTCCAGATACCCGAAATTGATCCCCACCTCTCTTTAATTAATTGAAGTCAGTTCCAACCATATAATTAGTATGTTCCCAAAATCCAAGTCAATTCTAAAGGTCTCTTATAAGGGTCTCAATCTAGTGATCCTCTATAGAGAAAACATACTTATCATGGGATTGACCTCGAACTTATATTATACTATGCCTGAGTAGTAAGTAATGTTTGGGAGACAAGTCTAATATTACTGTCTCCCATACAAACCCAATGAAGTGTGCAGTGGAATCAATATCTATTAAATAATATTAGGTATAGATTGGTTGACTATGTTCAAATATCACATAAATTTTCATACCCGAAGAGTTAGTTTTACAAATTATGATGGCATCGATCATATCATTAGAGGAGACTAGAATGTAAAAGAAGGTGCACTAGGATTGTTGGAAATATCATTTCGAACTATCTCATAATAGTAGGAAGCATTGTATTTGTAATCGTTGGATGAGATTGATAATAGATGATTTCAAATAATCATTGATCAGTTTCCTGATGTTTCTTCCATTAATTTCTCTTAGTTTACACCCACTAGAGAAGTATATTTTAAGATTGATCTCTTACTAGGCACCATTCCTATCTCAATTCTATGTTATCAGATGGAACCAACAAAATTAAGAGAATTTAAAGCCCAGTTGGAAGACTTGTAATGAAAAGGGTTCATTTGAACTAGTACGTCTATGTGGGAAGCGCCATTTTTTTTTGAAAAATATAGATATAACTCTTCTGATTTGTGTATATTATCATAAGGTTAACCATGTTATGATAAAGAATCAGTATCCTACTCCATGAATTGATGATATTTTAAATCAAATAAGGGGTTTCTAGTGGTTATTTAAAATTTACTTGTGTTTGTGATATCACCAAATGTGGGTTCGGAAGGAGGATATTCCAAAGAAAGATTTTAGGAGTATTTATGGACATTATGATTTAGTTGTTATGCATTTTGGTATTATGAATAAACCAGCTATATTTATGGGATTGAACAATCGAATATTAAAAAGGTATTTAGATTATTTTGTGGTGTTGTCTATGGATAACATATTCGTGTATTCCTGGACAAGGGCTGAGCATGACCAACACTTGGCTATAGTGTTGGGAAACTTGCAGGATCGTTGTCTATTTTCAAAACATTCATAGTACAATTTTTGGATAAAAGATATGCATTTCATTGGCCATGTGATCTCTGAAAAAAGTTATTTATGTGGATATTGAAAAGATAAAGTCTATGATATCTTGGAAAATTCAAAAGAATGTCTTTGAGATACATAAATTCCTTGATCTGGATGGTTATTACCAATGTTTTGTTCCTAAATTTTCACAACTAGAATCAATAATGATATCATTGAAAAGGAAAAATGTTTCATTCCAATGGGTTGATGAATGTGATAACTATTCTCAAGAGAGTATAGTTCACCTTACATCAGTACCAATCTTGATATTTTCAGAATCCGGATACGAATATGAGGTGTATTGTGATGCTTCAGGATCTGGGTTGGTGTGTTCTCATCCCTAGAGATCATGTTTTTGCTTATGGCTCATGGTAGTTATAGTTTCCTGAGGATAACTACCCAACACATGACTTGGGATTAGCTTCTTTGTTTCATGCTTGGAATACATGGGTCCATTACCTCTTTGGAGAGAAATTTAAAATGTTTATAGATCATAATATCTTCAATCACATTTTTTCTCAAATAGATTTGAATATTAGAAAAAGAATATGTAAAGAGTATCTCCATATTTTTACTTTGACACGATGTATACACCAAATAAAGGAAACTAAGTAGTGGATGCATTAAGCATCAATTCCTAGAGTTATTTGGAAAAAAAGAGGTTTCAAATCAATGAAAGATGATGTTGGTGATAGTTGACAGACACTTAGATTGTGAAGACAGAGGTAGTGTTGTGATCTTTTTTCCAGATTATTTTGTTCTAGACATGGTTGAAAAGGATAAAAATGCACAAAAATCTAATTCAGAATGTGTTTCTAGGATTAAAAAACATAATGGTGGGGAGACCATTGAGGAATGGAAGCTAGATATGACGTCAGTGTTTTTTTTCAAGATCAGATGGATTTAACTTTGAATTTTTAAGATTAACTTCTTCATTCTTACAACCATTTGATATGGGTTATTAATACTATAATAAAGAATATGTATAATGAATTAAAATCCCAATTTTTGTGGATTTACATTAAAAGAAAGGTGGATGAGTTTGTTTTGAGATGCCTCACCTATTTCTACATCTAAATGGGAATATATGGCTGTGGATTTCATAATAGTTCTACCAAGGATGGTTTGAAAACATTATTCCATATGGGTGATAGTGGATCATCTCAAAAAGTTGGTCCATTTCATCTTTATTCCTTAATTTCATAAAATGGAGGACTTTTCCAAAATCTATATATGAGAATTGGTAAAAAGGCGTAGTGTACCAGTTTCGATAGTATTGGACCAGGATCTGAGGTTTAAATCTTGTTTTAAGAAATCATTACAACAATCCCATAGAAATCAATTGACAATGAGAACGATATATCATCCTCATATGGATGGACAATCCAAAAGGATTATACAAACATTGGAAGACATGATTTAGGCTTGTGTAAATAATTTTGGTGTCTCTTGGGAGGATCACATACCATTAGTGGAGTTCTCATATAGCAACAGTTATTAGGGGTCGACACATATGGATCCTTTTTAATAATTTTATGGGTATCCATGACATTTTATTACTAAAAATAGGCCTTTAACAATGCTAGAATAGTTCATTATTAGCACTAAAACAGCACATACTACCATAATGTGGTTCAAAAGACAAGGATTTTATCAGTGCCAGGAAAGCTCTAATAAAGGGGTGATTTATATGTGTAAAAACATTTATAAATCACAATTTTATCAATGAATTTAGAAGCAATGATAAATGACACATTTTATCAGCACTTTTATTTAGCACTAATAAAGGGATTCTTTATTATCACTTTTACAAGCACTGATAAAGTGACTTTTTATCACCGCTGCTAAATGCACTGATAAATGAACCTGTTATGAGCTCTACTAAATGAACTGATAAAGGGTCCCTTTATTTGTTATTTTAAAAGTTCTAATAAAGGCACAATTTATCAGTTCTTTTCAAATCTCTAATAAAAGACTCCTTTATAAGTGTATTTAGTAGCATTGATAAGGGGTAATACTATAGTGTGATGCCATACCACACTATAGAACTAGAAATAGGGAATGAAGTGTGATATAACAACAAACTATATAATAAGAAATAGAAAAAGAAATTAGAAGAAACATATTAAAATATAGAATTTAAATGAAATAAAATCTCTTACAAAAATATGAGAAAAAACACTATTGTAGAGTATATCAATTATTTTTTACTAAAATTCATGTCAATTTTAAATAAAAATGTTCACTTTGAGTCATAACGGTCATTTTGCGAGTCATATTGAGGTGTGGATAATTAATACACATCAAAATAACTTATTTATTATTTTAATAAATTACCAAAATAGTCATAATCTGTTTGATCAGTTTTTAGTATGGCAATTTTTTATTAAAATTAATATTAATTTTGAATAAAAAACACAATTGGAGTCATAAAGATCACACTATGTTTCGGATTGAGATGAAGATAATAATAAATTTCAAAAATTCCTTATGGATCATTGTCCAAAATTATCAAAATAATCTAAATGTGTTTCTTTAGTTTTGAGTACACCACTTGTGTTTTTTACTAAAATGTAATTTTAAAATCTAAATACGCACTTTGAGTCATAAAAAATGCATCGTGTGTGAATTTTACATGAGACTAATTCATACACCACAAAAATAAAATATAAATCATTTTCCTAAATTATCAATACAATATGAGTTTGTTTGCATAGTTTTCAGTGTGTGACAATTTTTATATTAGAATGTCAATTTTAAACTGATAACGGAAAATATGAGTCATATCGATCACACCGTGATTCATATTGAGATGCAATTGATTTTTATATATTACTTCTTAATTGTTTTACTAATTTACCAAAATAATATAAATTTTTTTCTCAGTTTTGACAATTTAAGTTGTTTTTTTAATAAAAATAATGCCAATTTTGATTAAAAAGACACAATTCGAGTCATATCGGTCACACCATGCGTCATATGGAGATGTGGATGATTCCAACATGAACCAAATGAATTATGGATCATTTTCAAAATTTATCAAAAAATTATGAACGTCTTTAAATGGTTTTGAGTATGCCACTTTTTTTTTACTGACATGATATTTTACACTAAAAATGGGAACTTTGAGTCATACAGGTTGCATCATGTGTGGGTTTGACATGAGACTGATTCCTACACCTCAGAAATGAATTATGAATAGTTTTACTAAATTAACTATTCAATCATAGTTTTTTTCATAGTTTTTCACAAGTAACACTTCCTTTTATTTAAATGTCTATTTTAAACTGATAATAGACACTTTGAGTCATACCAGGCACATCGTGTATCAGATTTAGGTGTGGATAATTCCTATATGTCAAAAATTAATTATAGAACATTTTACAAATTTAAAAAAACAATATGAATGATTTTTCTCAGTTTTGAGTATGTTAGTTAATTTTTTACTAATATTATTATCAATTTTGAAACAAAAGACTTGCTTGGAGTCATATTAGTCACACTGTGCATCAGATTGAGGTGCAGATGATTTATACACATCTCAAATGACTCATGGATTTTTTACTATTCTATCAAAACAATTATAATGAATTTATTCAGTTTTGAGTATGCCACATGTGTTTTTACTAAAATATCATTTTAAACTCAAAACATGAACTTTTTTCTATAAAGGTTGCATCGTGTGTCAGTTTAACATGAGAATAATTCTTACAAGTCACAAATTAATTATTAATTTTTCTCATGATTTATAAATACAATCTGAGTGTGTTTCCATGATTTTTAGTGAGTGATTTTTTTGTATTAAAATGTCAATTTTAAGCTAATAACATACACTTTGAGTCATACTGGGCACATCATGTATCAGATTGAGGTGAGGCTCATTCCTACACATAAAAAATGATAAATGGATCATTTTAATATTGTACCAAAAAATTATAATTTGTTTTTAGTTTTCAGTATGTTAGTTATTTTTTCACAAAAATTAATGTCAATTTTTAATAAAAACTAGCACTTTGAGTCGTATCTGTTACACCGTGCATAATATTGAGGTGATGTTGATTCCTAAATTTCTCAAGTAAATTATTGATTGTTTTCCTAAATTATTAAAACAATATGAATTTGTTTCCTTGTTTTTTAGTATGTTACTTGTGTTTTTTACTAAAATGTCATTTTAAACATGAAACATACACTTTTGGTCATACATGTTGCATCGTGTGTGGTTTTTGACATGTCATTGACTCCTACACATAAAAAATGAATTATTAAACATTATATAAAATTATCAAGACAATTAGAGTTTTTTTCTCTGTTTTCAATGAGTGTCACTTTTTGTTTGAAAATGTCAATTTTAAAATGATAATGGGCACTTTGAGCCATATCGGGCACAACATGTATCAGATTGAGTTGAGGATAATTAATACATGTCAAAAATGAATCATATATCATTTTCCTAAAGTTTAAAAATAAAAAGAAATTATTTTCTAGGTTTTGACTATATTAGTTGTTTTTTCACTAAAATTAATGTCAATTTTGAATAAAACGATGCACTTTTAGTCATACTGGTCACATTGTGAATATGATTGAGGTGAGGTTGATTCCCACACATCTAAAATGACTTATGGATATTTTTAATAAAGTATCAAAATAAACAAAATTATTTTCCTCAGTTATGAGTATGCCACATGTGTTTTTTACTAAAATGTCATTTTAAACTGAATTCATGCACTTTTAGTTATACATGTTACATATTGTGTTGGTTTGAAATGAGACTAATTCCTACACATCAAAAATAAGTTCTGAATCATTTTCCTAAATTATCAACACAATATGATCTTTTTTTCTCAGTTTTCAATGAGTGGCACTTTTTGTATTAAAATTTCAATTTTAAAGTGATAGGAAACATTATGAGTCATACCCAGAATATCATGTATTAGATTGAGGTTTGGTTGATTAATACACATAAAATATTACTTATGAATTGTTTTCCAAAATTACCAATACTATATGAATGTATTTTCTTGGTTATGAGTACGTTTTTTTTCTTTTTCACAAAAATTAATGTCAATTTTGAATAAAAAGATTAACTTAGAGTCATATTGGTCATATCATGTGTTGGATTGAAGTTCAAATGATTCCTAAATATATAAAATGACTTATGGTTCATTGTACTAAATTATAAAAATAATTCAAATGTGTTTCCATAGTTTTTATTATCATGCCTGTGTTTTTTCATAAAATTTCATTTCAAACTCAAAACATGCACTTTTAGTCATAGGGCTGCATCGTGTGCGGGTTTGACATGAGACTGATTCCAACATATCACAAATTAATTATGAATAATTATCCTAAATTATCAAGACAATCCGGTTTTCTTTCTCATTTTTAGTGAGTGGAACTTTTTTGTATTGACATCACAATTTTAAACTGATAGAGGACACTTTGACACCATCCCACCTCGATGACCATGGTATATCAATGTTGTTTTTTCTCCAATAGTACTCTCATACACCAATTGAATTCATTGGATGATTACAAACATGTTTATTTAAACATTTGTTTTGGATTATATACCTATTGGAGGATTGGGAGTTGTACAGATGTTACTTAGATAAAACAAGTTGATAAATTGAAGCTTCCGACACATAATGATCTTACAGGTGAAAACATTATTTCAATAATCCACATGAAACTATTGAATAGAGTGTTTTATCTTAAGTTTCATGTGTTGTGTTCACTTTTCAATAATTGGTCTCAAACACAATCTTGGTTTCATCCTCATTTTACTTTATTTCCCAACAATTTTATAGTTTACAAGCTAGTGCTTCCTCTCTACCTATGCCTCAACATCTACCTCTTCCTCTTCCTTCATGTCGGTCTATGACTCTGAATCCAACTCCACCTATGCCTCCACCTCCTCCTACACCTCTTTATCTTCTTATTCCTCCACCTCCGCCACTACTTCCACCACTTCCCTATAATATTATTGTTTTTAGGTTAGCGCTTCTAAAAAAATTAATTTCCTCCATTATAATTCTCCTTGATAAAGAGATAAAAAATAATATATAATTGTTCTTACACTAACATTTCACACCCCAAATGTATTTTAAATATTATAAATCATACTAGATCACAAAAAATAGTTGGTAATCACATTTTTATATACATTCTGACAAAAAGTACTCTACCCACTCATCTCTAAAAAAATTATTTTCTTCATTTGAGTATCTAGGTTTTTGAAAATCATGATATTACTAAGAAAATACACACAAACAAATAATTATGGAATATATTTAATGAAAATTTAATTACCTTCAAAAATTACCTGTTGGGGGATGCTGGCCTTTTCTTATTTAAAGATCTCTCTCATAAATTTTCACACATAATATCCACAATTAATGTCATTATCTTGTTTTAAAAGCTGCATAAACATTAAAAAATTAAGTAAATTGTTTTGAAATGTGTTTATATTTATAAATTTATATATATACCTTATTTTTTCCATTTTTAGAAGTTCATGGGATTTATCTCTTCAAAATCTGACTTCATGCCATGATTTATCTTATATTTAGTGATTACCCTATCACAAAAAAATTCTTGTTAAAATGTAGAAAGAAATATATAATTAAAATTTTATATATAAAATGTTGATTTCTATGTATTACATATTCACAATACACATCATGTGTGGTCGGTTTGTTGGATATCCACGCACTAGATCTAAAAATAATAATTATTTGGGGTGTTCATATTTACTGTGATCAGCTTCTAGTGCTCCCTAAAAAACAATTATGTAATGAAAAAATAAAAAATATATTTTATGTGATCATATTTTAGAGTTTTAATTTTTCATTTTATTCATCAAAAAGGGTATGTCATCTAATAATTTTTGATTAAACACTTCGAGTAACTCATATTTTTTCTTCTTGATTTCTTCAACATCCAAAGTAAGCTTTTTTAGAGAAATGATACAGGGATTAATGACTCCAAATATTTCTTTTAACAATATTAATTTTATAAAGTTTTAATATAAATTCATATATAAAATATGAACTATTATGAACTTTAATAAACACATTATCTCACTATTTAGATAAATGTATTATGAAAATGTTCCTTATATACGTATTCACAATTAAGACTCCCATCCTTTCCTGCTTGAGAATCTCATTTAGTGTCTCAAGACCAATTCTTTTTGTGAAGGAATTTAAATATATTTCTTTTTCATATTCATTTTAAGACATATCATTACCTTTAAATGTGGTATCTACATGAATTTGTAATGAAAATAAATATTGCTCTTGAACTAGAGGGTGGAAGCTAATCTCCGAAGGTTGTTTTATTTTCTTGGTAGGTTTACATGATTTACTTGATTCATCCTTCTATTTCCCCACCTAATTATCCATTTTTAATATCATAACTCACTTCAGACCTTTTATCATCAACTTTTTTAGGTTTTTCATATTGACTTTTTTTAAATACAAACCTCGTGTATCTTTATAAGATTAGTTGGGCATGCTATTAAAGCTCCAATAGAATCATTGACCATTGTAATATATGGAAAATCATGTGGAAGTGGAAACTCGGTAGTTAGATCATGCACTACCGAAATCCCCACTCTCATGTGGTATTTTGGGAGGTCATGATGGTGTAGCTTGTCTCTAGAAAAATTATACACTACACTCATCACAACACGGTGATGCGTGGGTGATTAAAGATAAAAATCGCATAAAAACTATAACTTATATAATTTCAGTAATATAAGTTTTTTTAATGTTTTCTTATTCACATTTAGGATAAAGTGTAAGGAAAAAAGTTATTACCATGGGTAAGGTATGTGGTTGGGGGATGATTAGCCTCAAAATTAGTGGGATCATTTGGTTCATGTGTCGATCTTTGCTCCACTGTCAGTTTTCTTTGATCATTTCTCATACATTGTTCTACCAAACCAAACTGAATAATAATTTATTGTAGTGAATCTATTTGTGTTTGTAATAATCTCACTATACACTACAACAAAAACTCTATTTAGAATGATTTTTTGATATAGCGGTGGTTTAAACTATCGATACATGCTTATGAAACTGTTTCAAAAAACTACTTCTGAAATAGGTGTTAGCATTCAACATGTGTAGGTTACTTCCACTTATCAATGGATTTTGGAAACCATCATAGAACGAGTATTTAGGAGCATTTTCTTCATTTTAGCGATGGTATTTTCTGTAAAAAATGGTAGTCTAGTGGCGGATTAAAACCGCCGCTACATTCTAAAGTTTTCTCCAAAAAAACTTTCAACAAAACAGATAAAACCTCCATTAAATAAAAGTTTTATATATTTATCAGTGGTTTTAAACACCTTCCCAAAACAAATAAAATAATATAAGAGCGGTTTAAACTACCATAAAAAACTATATCAAGTGGCGGTTTAAACCACCGGTAAATCATGAATTAAAAAAAACAAGCTACAAATTCTGCAACCCTAGAACCTTTAGCTAGAACAGCATAAGAATAAAATTGAAAATTTGACCATATCATCAAATATATAAAAAACATAGATGATTAATACCACGAAAACCAATAAATCCCATCAATTTTTTGAAATATGATTACAATCAACCATTCCAAAACAACTCGTTTTCAAGTACTTATTTAAACTATTACACAACACATTTCTAAGGAATGATTAGCAAAATTTTAGATTGAATTAACAAAAAATCAAGAAGTAAATGAACCAAAAGAAGAATAAATGGAATATAAACAAGTAAATGGAATGTCCAAGATAAAATCATAATTAATATGAGATTATTTAACTATCACATGTCTCTATACCCTTAAAAATATCACCAAAATAGTGGAACATGAAGTGAAAATTTTCCAAAAATACATCCCTACAACCCAAATAATATATCATGATCACTTTAAATAAAGAACCATATATGATAAAAAATATATAATCCTCAATGTAAAGATACACCCAAAACAACTTGAAGATACCAAAATAGAAATCACCTTAAATATCCATAAATGATCTAAACTTCCATAAGAGAGGATTAAAACTGACTTAGATTAAAAATATTGAGATATAATTGTATGGATAAGTTATATAGGACGTTAGTTTAGTGAGGGATAACATAGAACAATCCTTGGTCAGTAGGACTGGGTCATGATATCATATTTGAAAAAGGTTATAGACTTTCCTATAATGGTTGTGGTTAGATAGAGATTACATTCTTGGAAAAAAACCATGAAAATTTATGTCTTGACATGACCTATAGGTTCCATACTTGGGACACCAATAAGATGAGAGTTACACCACATGTTTACCCCAAATAGGTGAAGGGATAGCGACAAGTACAGATTAATAATATCACTGAAGTGCGAGGCTTTATCCTATTGTACCTGAACACACACACACACTCAAATCCATGAAATAGTGCATAGGTATAATAAAATAAAATCTCTATAGTGTAAAAAATTCATGTAGTAACCTCTAATAAATACATTAGAATAAGATAGATAAATATCCAGGAAAGGAAAAGGGTAAAATACATGCCTAACCAAGAAGAAGGAGAGTAGGTCCCAATCTAGAAACAACTCAAAGAGAAAAGAAGAGTTCCAAACTCAAGATCCCTAAGTCTAACCACCAAAAATGTTTAGTGCCTCCACTTACTTCTATGTTTCATAGATACTAGTTCCACTAAGGACACCACAAATCTACCAATTATATATATAAGAAAAAAATCATGCCTGAAAAGCCCAGGTTGGGGTGAGTAAAAACATACATAACAAGGAACCATGAAAAACAAGTGTTAAATAGTAGAATATAATAATCATATCAACCTATATATAAAAGAGATACAATAAACTAAACATCATATATGATCATAATGAAATTTAAATCTCCATAGGATACTGAAATAGAACATATAGACACATGGTTATATAACACATACATAGGGCACATGTTGCCTCGATCCCATATAAAATATATATAAACACATTGGAGATAGTGATACATGAACAACCCCTATCCACTAATCATTTCCCAATTATGAACTATTCTTATCACCCTCTCTATCTCCATCTCTACTACCTACTACCGATGCCTGTAATATAATTTTATTGAAAATTAAACAATATTTTATATTTATATGTTAAATTAAAATCAATAAAAGTGTGTGAACTAAATTATTTTTAAGTTGTGTGATTTAAATTCTAACCACTATCCATCACTAAAAAATCCATAGGGACAGATCTAGTCATCTTCTGATATAAATCGAGCAACACTTTCTTCAAAAAATATATCTCACCCCCTATTCCTGAATTTTGTTTTGTATAGAATAAAACTTTTTATGAGAATCTCAGGGTAGGGAGTTAATACAACAAAGAGTATATGCACTTACAATCCTCGTTTTTCTTCCAAATACCTTATATGGTAATGGTACTAAACTCATCCCACACACTCAACCAAGATGCTCCTTCCCAAAGACTTTACCAATTGAGTCATCATGGGAGACTGAGTAGGACTGTATGGGATTAACATCCCATAGTTCTTTAATTTTTACATATAAATAAAATATAAATCATATTAGAAGAAATATATATTAGCATACTAACAACTAATAATAAGTTAATATAATGAAAAATGAATTCATACTCTAACTTCTTTAGAAGGATAATTAACAAAACTCCAATCAGATTTTTTATGAAAATCTAACCAAACATTTGTAAAAGATTCTTTGTGTCCTAAACTCTGTAACTGTATTAAAAAAATATAAATAAAAACATTAATATATTAAATAGATAATATTTGAAAGAACATATGGATTCGTTAGTAGATCCAATTTGGATTATTTTTTTGGGTATACCAATTCATTTGTTCAATATTGAAGTTAGAGGTGAAATTTCATTATTCGTAAGAAAGACTATCAAAATTGATTTAGCTATAAGGATGATAAACATGCCTTCATTTTCAAGTTAATTCATTTAATTATATTTATTCTTGGATATAATTTAGTATATTATTATTTATAACAACTAATTTAGATTCCATTAGGAAGAGACTTATAAGCGCATTCTTATGTTTTACTCTAAATTCATGAAGTCATAACTTGTATATTCAATCTATAATGTGACAATATTTCTTAAATTTTACATCACCTATATGAAATGGGATGAATTTGTTTACATTAAAGTCTATGATATGAAGGGGTTTTCTATAGATTCATATAAATGTGTAACTATGAGCATATTGATTATGAAGTGGTTAAAAATTATATTAATTCCAAGCATAAGGAGAAATCCTCAGATTATCGAACCCATGGAATCGCAAAACCCATGACCTAATCCAACTATTTTCAAACTCACAAAAAAGATCAATATAGAATATCATAATGAATAACATGCATTATAACCAAAATCATGGTTAAATAAAATCCTAACTCAAGACCATCCCCTAAAAAATCCAGTCATGAAATATACATTGCAAAACAACATGAACACATCAGGTTACAATACAATCACCACTTTAATTTCAACACAAAAATCATTGCAACATTAATAAATTCCTCATAATAATATGTTAACACAATCATTCATCCATTACTCAATACACCTTTAATTCCATTATAAATTAAACAATTTAGTTTATTCATACATGATCATTTTCCCCTTATTTCCATGAAATTCAAGAATTGAAATTTTAATTCAATCCCCATTTATCCATCACAAAGCATCTCATTTATTACATTATATATGAAAATCTAGATATTATTCATAAATCTAATCAATGAACATTTACACAAGTTAAAAACACTATCCCATTCCAAACATACCCATTAATTTTCCCAAAAACATTATCCTTATTTTTTATTCTCAAAAAAATAGTTATAAACAAAATTTACCAATATTATACTTTAATAAAAAGAATTCATAAACAAATATTATATTTATCCAAGTATTTTTACCATATATTATTACCAAACCATGATATAACTCAATATCATTAATTTAATACTCAAGAATCAAAATATAATTCCAAATATTTACAAAACTCTAAATATCATGAGATTCCTAACACAATTCCCATTTTAAATCAACAAATTCAAATACATCATTTTTATATAAAAAATAATCATTAAATTAAAATCACTCTATTTAAGAACAAATCATTGAATTAAATTCATTAAATCATTCTCATTACAAATCATATCTCAAAGTTTTACTCAATACAATGTAAAACATATATTTATGTTCAACCAATTTAGCATACTTGAATTTTAAAGACCCAAACACATCACTCTAAGACTCATACCTATGAGTATTTCATCCTATAGACATTATCTTATTGATCTAAAACAACACATTCATCCCTAAACCATTATAATTTTCAACCAAATCTCTTCAAATTTAAATTCATAAACATCCATATGAAATATTAATTGAAAACCTACCAAGGAGTGATGGGGTGCTAGGTCAGGAATGGTGGAGAGTAGTGGAAAGTGGCTAGATTCGACCGATAGTGAGGGGTGGTGAGGGTCAGCGGGTGGGGGTGAGGTTCAAGACTAGCGTCAAGGGGCGATGAGGGTAGGTACCAGTGGCATGGGGTTGCGAGGGGTGGAGAGTGGTAGTGAGGGGAGGTGAGGAATGGTGAGTGGTGTTGAGTGTCAGGATCAGAAGCGAGGGCTAGTGAGGGTTGGCACTGATAGGGCATTGGGGGGGTCGGGGGTTGCAAGGGTTGTGGTGTGTGGGTCGGGGGAGAAGTGTTGGGTGTGTGAAATAAATAAAAATATTTGACAGTGGTTTTTAATAAACCACTGCTAAATTATTTTAAAAAAAAATTAGCAGCGATTTAATAAACTACCACTAATGTATGATTATGGTGTAGGGATATTATATGTATCTTCACGTGGTTTTGTCTTCTTGAAATATGTTTGAGGAGATGATCCCAAACCAAATCCTCTAAAGTTACCATATTGTTCATACCTCTTAGAAGCTACTGAAAGTAGATTTTCTTATGTTATAGTCATTTCTAATACTGGTTTCTAAACCATATTAAAAAAGTATAAACATAAATAGATATATATATGTAATATTTTAATAAATCATAATAAATAATAATTATTTCATAATTAAAAAAGTTTCAAATACTATTTTTATATTTTCATCAACTAATTTACCTTCTTTATTAACATGAGCCTCCTTCCATAACACATGAAGTGGGATTGAAGTGGTTTCCGATTTTGATTCATCAATCAGTATAAAAAAAGTAAATTATATTTTTTCATATCACGTAACTGAACATTTATTGTTGATTTAAAATAAAATCCAATTTACTCTCTAATTAATCCTATCTAATCCTTGTTTTGTGATAGGTGTACATCGGTTTTGATATACATTCTTTACTTTCATCACTCTTTTTCTATTTTAGAAATTAACAATTTTGAATCAAGTTGCATAAAATAAATAATTTCAAATAAATATTAATGATATCAATTCACCAGAAATGATTTCTCATTGTGATGGTTGATGAAATAAATCCATGTTTTTAGTTTTATAATGTATTCATAACTAAATTGTGGGTGGGTATTTACTTTCCTCTTAGAATCCCTAAGAATTAACTTCATAAGAAGATTCTGGAATCCCCTATATACTTTTCTAGAATCCATTGAGACACATTTATTATGGAAAAATTCTCATATAAATGAAATATTTAAAGAAAATTTAAAATTAAATCAACATTTCCTTATATAATTTTTCAGTTAAATAGAGCAATTATAACGTAACATTATCGTAATATCTTTCCAAAGGATTTCCTTAATTAAATTTTGAACATGGTTCCATGAATAAATATTAATCAGAAAATTAATCCCCACTATTACTCTAATATAACTAATGAAAATTAAATTATTTGGTTCAATAGGTTGGTTACATTTCTTCAAACCAACCTCAAATTTTATACCCTTACTTATTACCTTGGAAATTTTATTCAACAATGTTATACTATATCATTGTTTTTTTCATCAACATGTTTTTGATCCCCTAATAATTTATCAGTTTTATCATCAACATCTTATTCTTCCCTGAGATTAGAAACATCATCTTGTGTAGAATATATTTTCTACATGCGTACTCAAACATTTAATGTGTCTTGAATAAAAAAAATTAAATGCACTCAATGCATAAAAGTCCACATTCTCTTGCATCTTTCATGAAAATTTTTACTCTCTTGAATAGATATATAATAATTTAATACTCTAGTACAACTAACCTCCACTATCTTTATTTAATGTATCCTCATATACTTGGTTTCCTTTTATCTATTAATGATCTATTATAATCACACTTTCAAAATATCCTTCCTCCTATCATGGTAGTTCCGAGGTTCCTTGATGAAATATATCCTGAATAATTATTATTTCATTTTTTCCCTTGATACTCATCCCCCAACATTTGTGAATATTCATATATGTTTTTTGAACTACCCTAACTAAAAGTCATCCCACACAGGGTACTGGTTATCATTTTCTATGATAAACTTGTTAGAGTAGGTCAAACAACATAGAAGATATGGGGGATAGGTCCCAAGAAAAAAAATGCAATAATAACTATTCCAGAGTTGAAATGTCCCTAACAATAACAAGAGAACATCAACTCATCCCCACTAAGTTGCACTGACTATAACCTATGATAATAGAACTTTTCCCTCACTTTTATCTCAAAAATAAGAGCTATATATCTACTGATGATAAAAAATAACCTAAATTCAATTTTAATTATGGATTATAACATATTAAATTTCAAAAATGAAGGAATGAACATTTAAATACACATGACTTCCACTTGCAGTCATTTACTTCCACTCACAGATATTTACTATTCACCACTTCCTCTGAAATGCTTCTTATTTTGGAAGGGCTTAGAGTAGATACAAACTTGTAGAGATATTGGTGTGAGGCAGATGGAAGATCTTGACAACTGGCCATTTCTCCAACCTTCCAAGAGAATGTATCCTGAAGATGAATCCAAATGTTAGGGCATGGACCTCTACTCATTGTTGGGGGAATACCTTTAAGAGTCACATTATCACCCTCTTAAATCTATCAAGTATGAAGGGCAAGAGAATAAAAATTGAATTTGGAATATTTTTTTAGAAAAAAATGTGCAAAATGAGTATTTTCATCTGGTCACCCATTGTAGTATTATTCTCATCCATGTATTCTTAACTATGGTGTTCTAATAAGTTATAATGTGAATGCTTCCAAATTAAAAGTAATTTTTGATAAAGTGTTTTAAGAACTAACCGGGTGAGATGTATAAGAAAATTCATATCAAGAAACCTAATAAATTCATTCATTCTATTTTGGATAATTCTTTGGTGTCATTTTTTTTCATTCATAGAAAGTATTAAATGAAGAGGATTAAAGGATGAAAGAGTATAAGAATGACTTGGGAGATGTGGTATTCAAATCTATGGCTGCAGCTTTGACGGATATTAATGAATACAATATGAGTGGTAGGTATGTCATCAAGGATCATTGTAACTATAATGATGTGAGGAAGGTTAGTTTGAAAGAGGGATTCCAATCCCTAATTAAGATATGGAAGGAAATCAAGAATCTGAGGACTAATTAAACAAAGGTATTGAAGATTAGTTATACTGTATTATTTATGTATTATATCTATGTTCATAACAATAATAATTTTCATGAAACATGCATGAAAATGTGGACTTTATGAATGAAGTGTATTTTATTGTATATCTATCTTACCAAAATGAATATATATTTACAAATATATATTTTTAAAACTCGTGCTCCTTTTTTATTTAATGTTATTTATGTTTCTTATGATTATTATGTGTTATATGCTTCGTTAAATTATCGTACATTAGGAATATTTTTATAAAATACAAATGACATACATGGATTTCATGTGGGTCAGGGGTATGGAATATCATCAGAGAAAACCTACCTAGTTACTTTACTTAACCAAATTATGTGAATATTGGATTACATGTAGTTGATGTTTCCTTGGGTTTAATATTGCAAGGATTGATTATTTATTGGAATAGAAATAGATTTAGATGATTTCTAGTGGATACCTGTGGAGTTTGTGTCATTAATGGTAGTTTGGTTATTCGTATAGGGTTTTATTTTTACCTTGTCTTTATCAAATTGTTTTTTTCTACATGTAGGAATTTTTATATTAGAGGGATTTTATTGTGTACTAACTTACATAGATTCACTTGTCATATGATTTGGTTTTTTAAAACAATTATCATGGATCATGTTTAAAGCTACATATTTATTATCAATCCTTTAGAAGTTGGTTGATAGTTCCAAGGTTTGAGTAAAATTTTAATTTAGCTGAGGTGAGGTTATGAATTGTTTGACTATATTGTGATATTATGGTTTTATAAAGGGAAATATATTTCTAAGATAACACACACATATAAATAATGAAAATATATTTTCTTAAATAGGGTCACTTCCAAATAAATAAATTCATTCTTAGAGAGGAATTTATTTATAAAATAATTTGATAGAAAATTAAACTCATATATAACATCTTTCAAAGATGACACCTCATATGAAAACACTACTACTCGATTATAATCCGATGTGTTGTGTTATGAGATTTTTTATTTTATAAATGTAAAATATAGTAAATTCAAAAAATAATTTAACTATTTTTTTTATAAAAATTAAACTTTATTTTAAAAAATTATAAATTTAATGGAAATGGGAAATTATTGGAAACCATTCATTGATAATGGAAATAAATGGTATCTTGTTTAATGATCTTCCTATCTCAATGAATATCATCTTCTCTCATAACTATAACATTTTAGTGAATATATTTATTAGTAAATGTATTAATATTAGGAACCTATCAGTCAATTATAAACACACCTCTTATTGATAATACATCATAACTTTTGAGTTTGGATCATATAAAAAAACAAAAATTATGTTTATTTTGATATCAATGAAAATTTAAATAGATCATTATTTAATAAAATATATCTATATAACATATTGATAATGTTAAAAATTATAAATTTGAAAATTTAAAATTTATTTCCTTGAATTAGATTATCTTATTCATATTAAAACAATATGTATATTATCCCACTTTATATTATTCATATCAAATAACATTCCCTCTAAAATTAGTCCTATATAATGTTAAACTTTTTTTCATCTTCATGTGCACGTCATATTTTGGAAAAAAGACTAAAACAATGAAAAACATAATATCAAAAAGGTAATATGAAATAAATTAATGGAAACATCAAAACCAAATCACCATTTGTTGCAATAAATGAATGAGATGGAGTTTCTACTGTACTTGTATGAAGAAGGAATGAGTTTATAGTGTTTGGGTGTCATTTTGTAGGTATATGTAAGTGAGAGAAAGACAGAGAGATATGAGATGTATTTTTTTCATGGTTAATAATAGTGCAAAAACACAAACCATGGAACCCAAAAAATCATACAATAAGAGAGAAAATGAGAAAATAACATACATTGGATTCTAGCCTTGATTCGTCCAAGAGAACATAGATAAGTAGCTCCATGAATAGAGGAGTTCCATGAGAGCATGAGAATCATGACAGAATGAGTCATAGTTAGGGTTCTTTTAAACAGATCAGGGACATATTTATCAGCACATTCAAAAAAACACAGATAAAGAGCCCTTTTATCAGTACTAAATTGATAAGCATTAATAAAAGGCATATTTATCAGCATTTTTTTAGCACTAATAAAATGAAACTTTATCAGTGCTAAAACCTTAGTTCTAATAAAGGATTTATAATTATAATTATAAATAAAAAAAATAATTATATTTATATAATTATATATTTGTTTTTTATATTTTTATAATTATTAAAATATATAATTATTTATTTTTAATTATATTATTTATTTTTAAAAAGAATATTTTTTATTTATAAATACAAATATATAATTTTAAAAATATAGTAAATATACATTTATAAATATATTTTAAATTATTTATTTATAATTATATATATTTATATCATTATATATTCATATATTTATATATATTTAATAAATATATATAAATATAAATATAGTAAATATATTCATTATTTAAATAAATTTTTTATAATTTTATAATTATAAATTTACTTAAATATAATAAATATATAAATATAATATATATATATATATAAATATTCATTATTTTAATATATTTATTTTAATTTTATAAATATTGAAATATATATATTTATTTATAAATAAATGAATACTACTTTTACAAAAAAATATGTATATAATTATATATACATATATATCCCCCAGGTGGTGGCATAGTGGTAGTTGCCCCTATGGTTGTTAGTGAGGTCTTGAGTTCAAGTCTCAACGAGTACATTACTCATATAAATTTATTAGAATTTTATAATTATTTAAATATATATAATTATTTATTTTTATTTACATTAATACTTTTTTTAAAAAAAATATTTTATATTTATAATTATAAATATATAATTTTATAAATATACTAAATAAACATTTATAAATACATTTATAATTATTTATTTGTAATTTTAAATATATTTATATCATTATATATATTTATATAATTATATATGTATTTAATAAATATATATATAAATATAAATATAGTACATATATACATTACTTAAATATATTTATTATAATTTTAGAATTATAAATATATTTATATCATTATATATATTTATATAATTATATATATTTAATAAATATATATAAATATAAAAATACTCATTATTTAAATATATTTATTATAATGTTTTAATTATATAAATATTTAATTATTTATTTATAAATATATGAAAAATACTTTTGAAAAATTAATATTTATATAATTATATATATATCCCCTAAAGTGTGGCTTAGTGGTAGATGCCCCTGTAGGCCTCGGCAAGGTCTCGAGTTCAAGTCTCGTCAAGTAAATAATTTAAATTAATTTATTGTAATTTTATAATTATTTTACATATATAATTACTTATTTATAATTATATAAATACTTTTTATGAAATAGTATTTAATTATTTATAAAAATTATAAATATATAAATGTATGAATATAGTAAATATACATTTATAAATATATTTACTTATCAATATTTATTTTCAAATATATTTTTAACATTATTAATGGATATATAATCTTAAATACGTGCATTTTAAAAATGAGGGAAATTGAATAATTCCAAATGGGTACGCTTTAAACATATTAAAAAATGGATAAGTTTTTTAATTAAATATAAATTATTTAAAAAATATGGATATGTATTGAAGTAAAGATGAATGCATATTGAAAATACTAAAACATGGTAGATAAATATGTATAAATAACTAATATAACACGATCAAATTCCAATATAAAATTTAACATTGAAAATTAAAAATATTAAAAATGAATAAATAGTACCTAACTGTAAAAATAATAAAAATAAATAAATAAAATTCACCAATTAAAAACATAATATATTAAATGTAACATGTTATAATAAAATTGTAAAATATACTTAAATTTGAATAAATTACATAACTATTAGGTGTATGTGTTTCTATAAAAGATTTAATTAATTATATAAATATTCTTGTGTGTGTGTTTTTATATAAAAATTAATTAATTTTATTTATTTATTTTTAACCAATGTATCCCATGACATTTGATATATGTTAAATTCAAAAATTAAAAGTATTAAAAATGAATAAGGCATTGATATATTTTTAGTTATTACATTTCATTCATTTTCAATATATTTAAATTTAATATATATTATTTATTATAATTTATATATATATATATATATTAAATTTAATCATTTTTATTAATAATAGTTTATTTAATAAATTCTTAAATAATGTTTTAATTTATTCATTTTTAATTTTTTTTGTTTAATTATTACAATTTATTCATTTTATACATCCATATTTAATATATATTGTTTATTCATATTTATAATATAAATATATATATTAAATATATTCATTTTTATCAATGATTATTTAATTAATAAAATATTTAATATTTTCCTTAATTTTTTATTTTTAAAATTTTATTTATCTTGTTATTTCCTTTTATTAATTTCACATAACTATATATTTGATATATACTATTTATTAATTTTTCTAATTTATATATATGTATATTCATTTGATTCATTTTATAAATTTTTAATAATTATTATTTAATTAATAAAATTGTTAATTTTTTTAACTGTTTAACAATTTCATTTTATTATGGAACTTTATGTGAGCATAAATTAAAGCACTCATAAAGTGAAATATTTATTAGTGCTAAAAAAATCTATGATAAGGGTGGCTTTTATCAGTTCTTTTTGCTAGCGTTGATAAATGTCAGCACTGTTAAAGGCTTCTTTTGTAGTAGTGATCTCCAATTTGTTTGGTGTAAGTATGTGAAACTTCATTGGTTGCACCGGGCCTTATGTAAGAGACAATAGAAAAAATTCAATTGATCAGGAAGAGAATAGAGATGGTTTAGAGTCATCAAAAATCATATAAAGATCACTATCGACAACCATTATCATTCATGGTGAGTGATCATGTGTTCTTGAAAATCTCTCCAATACATGGGTGTCATTGTTTTGGGAAAGTCGTGTAAGTTATCACCTCGATATATCAACCCTTTTGAGATACATGAATTGGTTGGTGAGGTGTCATATTGGTTGTCTTTTCCACCAAGGTTTAGTTCAATGCATAATGTGTTTCATGTATCTTAATTGAAGATGTATCATCCTTATCCTGACCATCTGATTCGATGGGATCGCATTGACCAAGAGTCAAATGCTACATTGGTTTATGCGCTAGTGTTGATTTTGGATAGGCAAGAGAAATTCTTCTATGGGAAAAACATTAGTCAAGTGTGGTTTTTAGGGAAATGTGGTTAGATTCAGGAAGAAACTTTGGAGCAGGAGAAGTAAATGGTCAAGCAATAGCCAAAAATATTTTATTCCAATAGTTTTTTCTAATTTCTCGGGATGGGAAGTCCAATGGTGGGTAGAATATAGAACCCTTGATTTTAGGTAATTAACCCTTTATTATTGTATTTTATGTATATAAAGTAATTGGATTAAGTTTAATAATGTTTGGACGAGCTACGAAAACTCTTTGGGCTTTTTTGGAGGTGAATTGTTTTAGCACAGCTAGGAGAAACCATGAAACACCTCATGGGAAATTATGTAGCTCAAATAGTGGGCACTGGGTAGTGCATGGTTAGGTACATGGTTTGGCCAAACCATGCGGCCACACATGAGAAACTATGTGTTTTTTTATATAGGGTTTTAGCATGTTTGGAGCATGGTTTTCCTAACCATGTGTTCCAACCACGTAAGGGGTGTTTGGAGTCATTTTCTAACACACAGTTTGCACACGGTTTTTCTAGCCGTATTCCCTAACTACTCACTATTAAAAAATAGATCCAGTTTTTGAGGATTTGAATTCATTTACCCTATTAATTAATTTTTTCCATAATCAGAACATATCATGAATTTCACTCCTTCTAAAGGCATGATAGACCTTTCCTCCTGATATGGTAGTGATCTGTTGGTAAATCTTAGTGCATTGGGGGACAAGATTCCAAGGTAAGTGCTCATTCTTGGTTTTTTCCTTAGTTTTATTTGTCTTCCCTCTCTTTGATTTTTGGATCTAATCTCTTAGGGTGATATTAATTTTATTTGATTCCAATAATGATGGGATATAGTAGTTTTGGTATAAGGGAACAAGATCTAAGGTTGAATCTTGAAGATCTAAGTCTGGTTTTTGAAGTTATTGGACCATTCTTTATTTTATCCTAAGTTTGCGAGGTTGGTGTCTTCTGTCTCAACTCCTCTTTTTTAGAACATGAAAGATTGATTTCAAATTTAATGCATTGAAGTGAATTGTAAAATTAATGTGTACAGCTTGATGTAAACCCTCTTTAGTGATTGTTTGTGAAATTGTGAAAATTGGTTTATTTATAGAAAGTTCTTTGTTTCAGGATTTTAAATTAGTGATTTTAAAATATGGTTACATTTTCTTTTTCCTGAAAAGGGTTTGTGGAAAAACAATTTATAAAACAATTGTTTTATTTAAATGGTTTTTCATAATTGGTTTGGAATGGTTTTTGGAATAAATATTTGGCATGTATTCAATTTCATTGATGTGACCCTGTGTAAGGGGCATGTTACATTATGGAACATGGTATATGGTTACCTTTTATGAATTGGTAGTTTGATGAGAGACCATCCATGAGTAATGAATTATCACCTAAGAATTCATGTGTGGATGTGTGAAATGGAATGGGCTATTCCAAATGGATTTGAGAAATATTTTTAAAGAATTGTTTGGTTACTTTCCATGGAAAACTATTTATCTTAGAAATTGTTTGTATTTTTTATAAACAACTAAAAATTATTTTAAACAATTTTATAAAAATGTGATAAAATGTTCTATCCTAGTTTTGTGTGTTGGGAAGTCACTAGAGAAATCTGACTGAGTTTTATACTCACCCTCCACATGGTAACTTTGGTACATTTGTAGATATGTTATATTGAGAAATAGGTAAATGTTAGGAAACACATTTATTTATTGATTAATTGTTATAACATTTTAATTTATTATCAATTAGTAGATTAGAGCATATTTGTAGTTTCTAATTTGGTGTCTTTGGTATACTTGAGTCTTATTGGTTTTGGTTTCTACATTGTACTCTCACATATTTTGGTTTAGTTTAGTTTATTTTTGAGTTGTATTATATTATACTCATGTATCATATTGTTGTTTTTTTATTATGGTTACATGGGTTTGGTTGTTTTTTTACAAATGAAAAATAATTCCCCAATTATTTATGAATCTCTTGGAATTTATTTCCAACCTTTGGTGTCTTTGAGATTTCACATAAGGCCAGTAACACCTCCTCTTCTTCCCAAGCTAGTGGGAGAGGGGTGGGATGTTATAAAGGCTAAATTTAATGCCACTAAAAATTGTTTCTTACTGTTATATGATATTTACCCCATGTTTTGGAAGAGTCTCCAAAATTATCTTAGAACTAAGTTGAAATTTAGTATGGATTATCACCCCCAAACTAATGGTAAATCTAGGCATACTATCCAAACAATGGAAGACATGTCAATAACATCCTCTATGGACTTCAAAAGATGATGGGATCAACATATTCATCTAGTTTAGTTTATTTACAATAATAGTTTCCTCTTAACCATCCAAATGGATCCATATGAATCCTTTTATGCGAAGATATGTAGAACACCTATGTGATGGGATGATGTTGGAAAATGCAATCTGTTGAGACCTAAAATGGTTGAGGAGATGGTAGAAAAGACCAACACCATTAAGAAACACATCAGGTATACTCAATGTTAAATGAATAGATATGGTGAAAATAATTGACAAGATCTATATTTTGATGTTAGAGATAAATTATTCCTCCATGTATCTCCATGAAAGAGAGTTATGAGATTTGGGAAGAAGGGAAAGCTAGTCCCTGGTACATTGACCCCTTTGAGATTCTTGATTTCATCGTAGCTATAGATTATCAACTAGTACTCCTAGTTATCCATTCTCAAGTACATAATGTATTACAAATATACCTCTTGTGGAAGTACAAACCAGATACATCACATGTACTGAATTCTGTGGTGGTACAACAAAAAAATGATATCTCCTATAATAAGAAGCTAGTGAAGATCTTGGACTACAGAGATAAAGTTCTATTCAAGAATAAAACTCACCTAGTAAAATTAATATAGTGAAACCAAAAATATAAGGAGGTGTCATAGGAATTGGTGGAATCCATGAAACAGAAGTACCCTCACCTACTTTCACCTTAGTATGTAAAATAAAATTTTGATGGTGGAATTTATTAAGGGAGAATAATGTAATGAACCAAAATTATATCAATAGAATTTCCATTTTGAATATATAATTATGTTATGTTCTGTATTATAATATTATATAATTCACATACACCACATGATAAAACCAACTAAATTTTATGATATTAATTTAATCATTACATTTATAGAATAAATATTTCCATAATAATTGGAAGTACTACAATGCGAAAAAATATAAAATAAGATAATAATAATAATAAAATTTATATTTTCTCAATCCCCCAAAAAAATGAACCCACAAACAATACTATAGAAATGAATAAGAATATTAGAAGTGAAATATTCATTTTTAAAATGAAAATTGATGAGTCCACATTTTTCATAAATTTTTTATATTATAAATTCTTAAATTTATTATGTTTCTAATTGATAATAACCATGTTTTAATTTTAATTATCATTTATAGGTAATTTTTAATTTGGAATGATATTTTGAAAAAATAAATAAATAATAATTAAAATACCTCACTTTTATCTTATTTTATTTTTATTATAATTTGTGTGTGTGTGGGTGGGAATAGAAAAGGAGGAAGGAATTATTAAAAAATGGGCCCACACCTGGATATCCATCCACCAAGGATAAAGGGAGACTTTTCAAGCCCAGGTGTGGGACAACCTAATTTTCTTGTTATCCTTCAATCATACAATTCGAGCAAGAAGCGTGAAACTCGTTCACACATATCTAGACTCAATCATGGATGACAGGATGTGGAGCTCTATCTTACCACTTGGGGATATATCTTACCATTATACCATTCTACAAGGAAAATATTGCATCATAGTCCCCCTCCTCATTATTGAGGCCAATCCTAGTCATTTCTGATTCGAGTTGACTTTGGTCTTCCTTGGGGATGAAACTTGGTAGTATGAAACCAATAATTTATAAAACTACAAAATTTGAAAAAAATAATAAAATAAAACAAAACCAACTTACGAAACCTGTAAGTATCAAGGATTATAGTCGACTGATCAGCTGGTAATTGGATAGAAAAAATTCACCAAGAGGTATCCAAGATACACTATAATAGTTAACCAAAGAACTCATATGGTACAATAGGTCAACATAGAGATCCCATGATATATTTACCAAAGTCGAAGCTACATTAACATGTGCACATTGATATCTCAATGCATGAAGGTTTCCACAAACACATTATATGTTATCCAACATCTCCACAAGTACTCGACCACTAGTGCATGTAGTCCAGTCATAGCACTCTCTTACCTGAAAGCTCTTGTTTTCCCTATAAAAGGTAAGAACACTACATCTTAAAGCCTCGTTCATTAACTGATCAATATCACTTTGGAAAGGCAGGCTAAAATTATTTACATTTTCCATCCTCTAATAGGCCTTTAGGGATCTTTCAAAAAATTAGTGAACACGTCTATAAAATGTCTCATGCACTAAATATGTGATCGGGAGTTTGTGCACACCCTTAAGGACCCCATTTTTGTAATCCACTATATTCATGGTCATATGGCCATATCTTCTTCCACCATCATCTACTAATAACCATTTTTACTTTGAAATATCCATAAATATTCATAGAAATGTTCATTATCCCTTATAATATCTTCAATGCGTCGATAAAACCTTTCTTTTTTGGGATTATTTGCTGAAACCATAAAAAGTAATGTATTAAAAACAATTTAAAATTTTCCTTAAAAAATTGTATGTTTAGAAAAACATACCCAACTTGAGGATCAGCTTATTTATTACCTCATATCTAAAAGGATTATAGACGTTACCTGCCATATGTGTCATATAATATCAATTATAAGAATTTAGATCATTCCATGAAACCCCATAACTATATACAGTCTCTATAATTACTCGATGTTGATTACATATTAGATAGAATCCCTGGTTTTGTGTGATAGTATTGCATAAACAGGCCAAAAACCAACTTCATCATTTAAAATTCTCTTTTTCAATAATCGTGAATGCAAGTGGTAGAGCAGCATGATTATTATTCTATGTGTCAGCAATGAGTACAACACCTGTATAATTCTAATAAAGGAAAGTACCACCAACTTGAATGAATTTTTTACAATATGGAAAAGCAACGATACATGTCCCAAATACCCAAAAAATAATATTAATATTCACCTATGATAGATAAACTCATTGATTGGGGGACACATACTCAATAGTGTCCAAATGATAAACCATCTGATTTTTGAGAGACAACAATTCCATAAATTGTTAAATCATTACATAATATTCATCCAAATCACCAGACACTTTTACAGTTGATTTTTTTTCTCATTACAATCTTTATTATATGATATCTTATAGTTATAGAACTATTGAATTATTTCCTCAATAAGGGAAACAGGAAAATCTTGAGATTTCTGTATCATCTCAACAATAACTATTGATATAAACTCTATATCAAGTGAAGAGTGATCTCTTGACAAGGTTGAATTCATACAAGTGTGTGTGCCTTTTAATTTTATTTTCTTCCAATATAAAAAAAATTATCATATATTTCCCATAATAGAAATTTACATTCTAGACCACATTTTTCACATCGGATGAGATATTTTTTCTTCTTATACTGATCAAACACAAATGTGAAATTCCACTCTATGTTGTATTATTTTATCACATTTTTTCATTGAAAGTTTACTTTTAAACTCCTTCTTGACATAGATGGAATTATCATTTTCTACATATCTATTCCCTATAATTCTAGGGAATTTAAAATCTGTTTTAATGACATCCAAATAAAAATTTTGTCCATGTGACATTCCTTCGACAAATTAATTTAATACTGAAAGATGATTACCACTAACTAGTGGATTATGTGGATGTGTGTCTGTCATAGGAACCTCAGAATGTTCATTCCCCACATCACCCTACCATGGAAGCCTGTCTCTCAAAGGAACCTCAGAAGGTTCATTCCTCATATCATCTCATGATGCCTTAGAGGATTCTTTTTCCTCAAATAAACATTCATTAACTATATCAATAGTAAATAATGGTATTTTATCTACATTTCTTTCCAAATTTTAATCATCTTCTTCGTAATTTGGTTCTATCATTAGAGTCATAAGAGAAGGTGTAAATAAATAAGACTGTTGTGAA
This sequence comes from Viscum album, assembly GCA_963277665.1. NCBI lineage: Eukaryota > Viridiplantae > Streptophyta > Magnoliopsida > Santalales > Viscaceae > Viscum > Viscum album. The sequence continues at coordinate 1,280,456,365 of OY728127.1, forward strand.
GGACTAACTTCTATAGATCTCACAGAACACAATTTTGTAGTAATCGGCTACATCACATCGATATCACAAATCAACACATACAATTCCATTAGGCCATTTATACACTATTACCTACATAACATAGATGAATCCATCCAACACTCATCATTGATCGAATGGTAATCGATGTGCCAAAACATTTAGGATACTGAAGATGTAGATATGTTATTAAAGTAATGGATTGATCAGCCCTCATTTTTAACTAAATATGAATATTATTACAAACTTTATTCAATTTCATACAACCATGAAGATTTTCCACTCTTGCAGGTGGAAAACTAGATTTAAAACTATGCTTCGTATAAATTACCTCACTATTGGAATATATTTTTAAAGACATGATTACCTAGAAAAAATAATTAATAAAATGTCATATTCTACAAAAAAATGTTAAATTATTAAAATTGGATATGATTAAATAATTAAATTTATATTGATCCTTTTTCTATATATTGTTTTATCACTATTGATGTATATTGATGTTGATATTGTTATAAATGAAAATTTAATATATTTTTATATATTTTTATACCACGAAAAAAATGTTCCAAAAATTTTAATGAATTATGAATGAATAAACATGACTTGATCTTGATACTTAATATGGTTTAGTTTATCATTATCTGATAAGCTAACCAAAACCTATGGGTGGCCTCCTAGTGTCTCTATTATGAAATATTTTAGCAACCACCAGTCTCTATTCAAATAGAAACACCTCTTTTCAAATTACTATTCTCAAACTCCCCTTCAGGGATGTCACTTCTGGGATGCCTCATCAAGGACGCCTCTTTGAGGATTCCTCTTCGGGGACACCTCTTCGGGGATGCCTCTTGTTGATCAAATTTTAATTAAAAATTTACTCACATGCATGTGAGGGGGTCTAGGGGTATGAAATACATAAAAAAAATTAAGTGGATATGCTTTCCTTACAAACATAGTGAGATATGACTCGCTGGTCATCAATGCAGAAACAAAAATGAAAATATTACAAATTATATAATTACATACACAAAAAAAGACATGGAATTTCCATTATGCATTGGTCAACCATCTGAATATCACTCATCACACAATAATCCTAAAAAATTTTTGATATAATTTACACTTACATAACAATCATTACAATACTAAACACTTATGTTATTTTCAATTTTATAAAATTGCATATGTGTATATATATATATATATATTATGTTTTTTTTCATTCTACTTCTTTCCAAAATATAAGTAATGATATTTTATACATTATTACTAGAAAGAATAATTATTTATACATAATGTTATGTAAATTCATTGATTAAAATTATTATTACAAGTAAATAAAAGTAATATAATTTACAGTTACAAAATAACCATTAAATTAATATAAACTTATGTTATTTTCAATTTAATAAAATTATATATATATATATATATATATATATCATTTTTCTATTTTAAAAAATTAAATTAATTATACTTCATACTTCATTAATTCAAATAGTAATTATTTACAATTAAAATAATTTATAATTATTATTTATAAAAAAAAACTATTTTTATACCATTAACAAAAATAATTTTCTATATATATTTTAACAAATTTAAATATGATATTTAATTTAACTAATATATTTTTAATAAATTATATATCTAGTATATAGAATATTATAATTTAAATTAATATTAATTTTAAAATAACATATTTTATATACATATAAATAAGTTAAAAATTCCATTTAAATTAAAAATATATATATTTTCGAAAAAAAAATTATTTCCCTAAATTTAAATTACATTTTTGACATACAATATTTCCATTTCTTAAACATTCAATATGAATTCATGCAATAAAAAATAACCCATTTGAAAATTAAATCATACAAAAGAGAGTAATTTATAAATTCATACATGCATCAATACATATTAAAAAAATAAACCACACACACAAACAATAATTTGTACACATCAATAATTAGATAAATAAATCATAAAAATAAAATAAAAAACATAATTAAGAAATTTAAATTTTAAATATAAATATTACCCTCTTAAAAGAGGAAAATATTAGTTTGGAAATAAAATTTGTTGGTATTTGAAACAATTTTTAGAGGAGAATAAAGAGGTTTAAGGGGATCCTTTTATAAAAACTTGGTGGGGAGATGTTCATCCACTTCATGAAGGATGTGTGAATGGTGGTCACACATCTTTCACTGATCCTAGGATGTGTGAATGGGGTTCAAAAATCTCTCACGGAATAGGGAGATGTGTGAACCCCATTCATGAATCTTCCTAGGATCAAATATGCGTGAACATGTTTTACGCATGTCAAGTCACCTTTTTAAAAAAAAATCGAACCATATCCCATTTGAACAAAAAAATAAAAAACCCATTAAAAAGAGTTTGGAAATACCTTATGTGGGTCTTTGTAGGGTTATAGGATCATAGAGAGAAGGGGTGTGCACTAGAGCATGGGGAATATATTTGTGGTGGAGGGAGGAAGGTCTCACTGACATGGGGTGGTGCACCATGGCGGTAGGGGTCCTCTGACCCTAATCATACATCAATATTGCTAAACCTCTATGGAATCATTTATTAAATGGATTCATGTTGACAAAACTTTTAATGTGGGATGTACTCCACACACAAATAATTTTTATTTAAAAAGAATGATGTCATCCCAAACCAGTGTGTGGTTCATCTTCCTCAGACATACCCATCACAGTAGTGGCACTATAATCCACACTACACCATTGAAATTTTTCCATGTCTGATAATGAAATATAAGGATTCCCATTGGAGAATTGGTCTCATATACATCATATCCATGGTTATATAGTGCAGTGTCCTAGGTAATCCAATGTGATGAAGAAGAATTGTGTCATGGAATTTATACTATGTCATAGTCCTATTGGACAAATATTGAAGAAATTTGTTTGATTCACTAATCACTAAGAGAGATGAATAGAGGAAAAAATAGTGCTTTTATTTCAACAAGAACAATGTTAAAAAATACCCTCTCTACACCTCGATATCTTTTACACATGGAGTTCTCTTAGATCTCTTTGGATTAAATGAGCTCTCTTGGCTTGAATGATTATTTTTTCAGCTATCATGGACCTCCATAAATAGTCATAGTGGGAAGTGTCAAGTTTAACACAACTCTCCCCCCCCCCCCCACACAATCCCCACATATATTAAAACATGGAATTATGTATATACAACATTTTCAACAACCAATGTTGAAGTAGCCAAGGAGTTGTTGGGGTTATTACACTAACCACCTACCATGGCATATGGAAAAGAACAAGCACCAACAATTTTCTCCCTCTAGATATAATCTTCTAGAGTATCTGTAAAGGTCCAGCATCTCCTGAGCAACCACTTATGTCAACATATCTATTGGTTTCTCCTTCGTATGGATATTCAAAAGATGTAGTAGTTTTCAATCCATCACTTCATGTATCCAATGATATAAAAAGTTGATATGATTCATGATATCCTTCAAGATCCGCCTCATCAATCAGCAATAGGTACTCTAACTCTGAATATTTTCTTTACAAAATCCTTAATTGTAAAGATCTTTAAACCTATGGAATTTTAGGTTCAAGAGGCACAACCTCACCTAGATCTTTTTATGGTTCTGTAACTTCTTGTGGAGAGGATTGAGTCTCCCCCTTCTCAATATCCTCTTCCACATCCTCTTGGTCTACTGCTGATGATTATTCTTGCACCTCCTCTTATTCATTGATAGGTAGTTCTTGTATGGGTATTGTATCATTAATTTATTCCTAGACACCTTCCCTTCGATACATTATTAGATTTTCAATGTCCTCGATCATCTAGTTCTCTTGGAATACAACATCTATGCTTCTAATCACCTCATTCTCATTCGATTCCCAAAATAGGTATCTACTCATCGCTATATCCAATGAAGATGTACATAGTAGATCTATCGTCTAGGTTCTTCCTGACCTCCATGGATACATTTTCAAATTAAAAACATTCAAATACTCATAAATGAGAGTAAGGGGTATTTTTACCTGACCATCTCTTCTATGGAATCCCAAAATTCAACGGGACCGATGGGGATCTATTGATGAGTTAGCATGAAACCTGGACAGCTTCTCCCCAAAAATGTATTATGAAACATATACAAACTCATCATGATTATCACCTTCTCCATAATGGTTATTTTCATACTATATATAACTCTATTGTGTTGTGAGGTGAATGGGACCATCCACTCATGTCAGATTCCCAAACTATTACAAAGGGCATCAAACTCTCGGGATGTGTACTCTCCTCCATTTTCTGAACAAAGACACTTCACATTCTTCTAGTTTCATGATCTACCATGGTGTGGAACATATTTAAGCAGTCCATTACTTGGTCCTTTGTCCGAAAGAAGAACCCACACCCTTTGAGATGGATCATTGATAAAGGATAGGAAATATTTGTTACCTCCTAGTGAATCTACCTTCATGGGTCCTCATACATCAGAGTGCACTAGATCCAGCCACTCTGATCTCCTTAATGAAGAAATATTGAATGGGACTCTATGATTATTCCCATAAAAGTAGTATTTGCAAGGATCAAGTGATCCATCCTTTTCAATACTGATGTACTTCTTCTTTTTCAGGGTAGATAACCCTCTTTCACTCATGCGGTCAAGTCTCCTATTCCATATATTGGATGACGTATATCATTCAAACATATTGAGTTTGTATACACATATATTCACATGATATTTGTATAACATACAACATATGTGTTCTTGGGTGATGATGATGGATCCTTTAATCATCTTCCAAGCTCCATTTATGAAGATGTTGTCATAGCCTTGTTGATCGAAGGCTATACCTAATAACAGGTTGAGTCAAAGACTTAGAATATATCAAACATACTTTACGGTGATTGTGTGTCCAACATTATTCTTGAATTTGATATCAACCAAACCAACAATCTCTGTATAATCGGTATTCCCCCTCTTTACTGCACCATAGTCACCATCTTGATAATTCACGAAATACTCACCAGGCTGAGTGACATGGTATGATGCTACAATGTTGACCACACATTATATTTAATGTCCTAATGTATGAAATAACATATCATCTTCATCTTTAGAGAAAATAACAACTTATATAGTGACCCTCACATGCACATCTTCATTTCCTATTTTTTGATTTCTACTTTGATCATTTTATTATAGAAAATTTCGATAGTTATATTTCATGTATCCATCCATGCCATAATGGTAGAACTTATATGATAGTCTCCTACCATATATGTAACTTCCTCTATTATTTATTAATCCTTTGGTTCCCACCCCTCGACTTCCACCTTGTTGTCTCCCTATCTTATCTAGAATGAGAGATTTCATTTGGATGTAACTTGCATCCTTCCTTTGGGCCTCCTCGTTGAATAATGCATACTTTACTATCACCATGGTAGGTTTTCATTTGGGCACTGAGTTGTTGAGTGAGATGAAAATTGTATCCTAGCTATCGGGAAGTGTACAAGGAAGGTGGTTAGTCTAATCTTAATTATTCTGTTTCTTACCTGTATCCACCAATTGGTTCACCGAGCTTTGAAAATCTATGGTGTGCTCAGAAATAGAGCTTCAACTATGTAATCAAACATTAATCAACTGCTTCAATAATATGATCTTGTTTCAAGTAATCTTTGACTAGTATGTATTTTCCAACTTCATCCAATGATTTTACACATTAGTGCCTTCATAAACATGGTTGTAAATTTTGTGATCAATCCATTAATTGATTTGATTGATCATTTTCTTATTCAGATTCTTTCACTTCACTTCCTTCGTGGTATTGGGGCTGACTCCCTTATTATCAATGGGTTCAAAAAGATCCTTATCATTAAGGAGATCATACATTCGAGACTTACAAATGGAGTAGTTTGATGAAGTCAACATGATAATCCCTCATGTGTATGGTCCCTCAATTGGATTTTAATTCTGAAATATTCTAGGAAAAATCTAAAAAAAATAGAGCTCACTGTTGCATCTGTAATGGTTCAAAATAGTGGAATTGACTCCTCGATCATTAAAATTGGACACCAATTGAACAATATATGACCAAAACAGTGTCAACATCCATGATCAATGATGACGTGGCTCTGACGTGGCACACCAGAGCAACTTCCAGAATCACATTAGAAATTTCACCCATACTAGAACAATACCTTCATCTCCAACAAGGGGGTACTGTAGCACCTGAGGTTTTACTGAACTTTGACTGATCCTAGGAATCTCATTTTAGCTATGTTTTCGATGTCGTTTGTGCTATTGGAATAGACTTTCTATGAACTTTCAGAATCTACCTTGGAAACAAAATTTTGAGAAACTTTAATTTTCCAATCACCTGAAAATTTCAACTACTGTCCACCATTTTCATTGGAAATGGATTGGATACCACTTTTTGTGATTCACTAACCACTAATAAAGATGAATAGACAAAAAACAGGAATTTTATTTCAACAAGAACAAAGATTCAAAAGACCCTCTCTACACCTCTCTATCTCCCACTTTTTGAGCTCTCTCATCTCTCTTAGGATACAATGATCTCTCTTGGCTGAGATGATGATTGTTAAAGCTCTCATAGACCTCCTTAAATAGGCATGGGGTTAGGTGTCTTATTTGACACAACTCTACCCCCCACCAATCCCCACCCACCTTTAAACATAGAAGCATGAACATTCAACATGGGAAACATCCAATACTGAACCAGTAAAGGGGTTGTTAGGTTTGGTGCACCATCCACCTAAAATGGTATTTGGAAAAGAACAAGCTCCAACAGAAAATTAGGTTGGGGCATTATCCAACCCAATTTTTCATGGAATGAAATATAGAATAATATATCCTAAGGGATATATCATAGTAAAAAATTGACGCATTATGGCTATCTTGGATGAAAATATGTGTGAACCTGCTGAGGAGTAGGATATCCACTATGATGCGGAGGTTCTAAAATAGGTATTAGTATGAAAATGAAGGAAATAGAGTTTGGTACCATAGGAAATGTAGTTATGTTGAATGCTATGTATGGAAATTCATAGGCTATGGTACAAGGGGTAAACTCATACCATGGAATTTTATGAACTGTAATTCCCAATACCTAATGATTTTAGGCTCACATGTGATATTAACTAATCCTCATGGATATATAACAAAAGAATCATGTGTATTTTTACAATCTACCTCTAAGGAGTAATAAATCACCACAAAATAAGTAATACCCATCTAACCACCATTTATATAGGTAGAATCACTGATATTGACCAGTTAAAACAAAAAAAGTGTATGGATGAGGAATTCAAAGATTCAAAAGGATATATAATTCTTGAGAGGATTAAAAAGAGAGAGATTAGATTTTTTGGAGGATGGCCTAATTCTTGTAGACTGAAATGGGAATAAAGACTACCATTATTGCTACTATGGTATTCTATTGTTAGAGTCAGGTACTTTTATTTTTTATATCCCCTCATAACTAGCATGAGGGGGTTACTATTCTTTGTACCAAACATGTAATGATTTGGGATTTCACCTAGTGAAGTCATGTTTGGTAATTAAAGTGGGTTTTTTATTTCATTCTAATTATCTCAATTTTATTCTTCTCTTACTCCCATGACCATTATAGTCTAAAAAGGGGTTTTCTTATTTATATGTAATGAATAGTCATTTATTCTATAGAAAAAATATATAGGCTAAAATGGATATATTTAAATTGGAATTTTGGTACCTAACTAATTGATAAAACCAAGTAACTGAGAGGGGAAAGGGGAATCAATAGTTTAGAGTGTGACTTCTCTGAGATGAGGCTGACATTAATCCATTACTAAAAACACTCTAATTACCATAAATATATGAACGAAATATGGGAATGAAACTATGTTTATATTTCTTGGTATGATCATGTCAAAAATACCAAACCCAAATTCAATCTTCTATTTCTAAATTAGATTTCTAAAAACATTCTAAACAATTTCTAGTGAATCAACCTCAACCACCCCTAAACTAATGTCTAAAATTAGTTAGTGATTGTTTGAATTATAAATGTTTACTTTGATTTTACTCAACTAAAGTAACAAAACTCTCTGGTGATTTTCAAATAGGAATTGTTTCTAGGGAAAAATGTTTTAGTAATTATTATAATTTTTAGTAATTTTCCATTTTTATTTTTCTCATTACCATAATTTTACACTTGGTATTATTGTACGGTTGTTTAATGAAAAATTTACACTAATGAATACTCCACTAGATGAAATCATAAATAAGGATATCATACTTTTGATCATGAGATCAAAAGAACCATAAGAAGGAAAAAAACTAACTTGGAGTAATATAAAAACATGACTCATAGGGAATTAGTCCATGGAGTGGGCTAGGTATTAATACAAGAGGTTTGGCATGTAGAACACCAATAATTCCATGGAATAAATTATGGGGTTAAAAACTTAAAAAATTATATAAGACCATAAAAAATTTAGGTTAATTCATGTATCAGCATACCTCAAGGTTTTTTCCATCATTTCAAAATCAAGATGGTGATCATTAAAATGATTACACACTCAATTCAACTAATTGTGCTACCACATAAAGACCACAATTCTCACATTTGGAGTTTCTTGGAATTGTTTCATACATTCCAATTTAACAAAGTTACAAGTAATGTTGTGAGGTTATATATTTTCTTATTCAAAATCAAAGAAAAATCATGAGAGTGGATCCAGAGTGTACCCTCTCACTTGATCACAACAAGGATGTATTTGGTAAGAATGTTTTTTACATGGTTTTTCCCTCCTATGAAGTCAATGGATTTATGGTTAAGCATTTTAAATTTTGTAAAAATGACTGTAAAATCTCTTTATAGTGCATGTAAAGGTTAAATAGTTTAATTGGATGATTACCTCATCATAACATAAAAACATGGATACTAATCAAAAAATTTAATAAAGGTTTATCATAAGGAAATAATTTGATAATTGATGTAGTCACTAGAGGTTTTATTATGAAAAATTTAACTAGAAGAATGTTATGAGTTATTGGATGAAATTTCTAGTAACTATTTTAAATGGAATCATAATCAAGAACAAGTACAAGGACTTCACATGGTTGGAAAATATTAGTTTTCAAAAAAATGAAGGTTATTTCAAATAAACATGATGTGGTAATGGCCAATAAATATCCCCAATGTACTTTTTATAAAGATTAAAATCATTTAGAATATAATAGAAAAATTATTTATAGGGATAAATTCCATAGAAACCACCATAAGAGAACTAAGTACATGTAATTAAATAAGGGAAAGGATTTTAACCAAGAGAAAAATGTTTTCAGCTTTAGCACAAAGAACTCACACTTAGAATCCAAATCCACTCACTAGAGGAGACCATAGAAAGTTTCATGACCACAATAGGAGATGAAATTAAAGAGATGAAAACCTACTATAAGGATCAAGGTACATTAATCTATTAGTTAAAATATGAATCATGAAACCAAGGATTCATATTGAGGAACTTGGAAATCCAAATGGGTTAAATATCTAACCAATTGAAAGAGAGACTACGGGGTTCTACCGGGAGACAGTAAATTTCCAATACAATGAGAGATAAAATCCATCACCTTGATAAGTGGAAAAGTTTACCAATTAAGTGATAAAATATTTTAGGAATAAGTATTGGAATAATAACAACTACTATAAGCATAAAAAGTAGAGTAAAGAAAAATTGAGAAGTATGTTTGAGAAGAAGCACCACCACTATATCGACCACCACCACCACTTCCGGAGTGATTAAGATGTTTAAATTTTCATGATAAAATAAAAAAAATTCTAGAGTTTTTTATAAATATAAATATCAACATACCATTTTATTAGTAAATTAGGAACATTCCCACCTATGTTAAGTTCAAGAAAGAGTTGGAGTCAAACAAAAAAAATAAGGAATTGGAAATAACCCCATTGATTGGGGAATTCATAAATATATATATATATATATATTATATAAATATTTGTATGTGTTTTTATATGTTTTTCTATTGTATATTAATTTATTTAATATTATATGATGCCCTAATATTGATGTTTTGTGTACTCTTATGCCGGGAAAGCATTTGGAGCATATGTTGGAAAACATGGAAATTAAGGAAGAAAAAGGGACTTCACACCGACATACTACATGGAAAAGCATGAAAAAATAAATATAGTGAATTTAGGATTGATTATTGAAGAAAAAGAGGCTAATAAATCCTTTTAATTAAGTTTTCCCAAGATGTTTGTACAAACACAAGTTGATTGGGAGGCTCAAAATTGAAAAACCAAAGAAAAGTGATGTTTTTTGTGCTATAAATTAACATTAAATGTCATGTAAACCTGACATGATGTGGAAAATAGAACCTAACACATGTAAATTACACGTCGTGTAAAAATTACATGATGTCAAAACCTTATACAGTCTCAAAAACAATGATTTTATGTATCTTTTTGATGGAGACTACTCGGATGACCAGATAATGGCCAATGAATGTGTTCTTTGACTTAGGTAAACCTAAGGAAGTCATTTAGTATTATAAATATGGGTTTTATCTAGAGAAAAATTTATTTTATTCTTTACATGAGGTTTGACCACTAGGAGGCTATCGTAGGGTTCTGACTCGGAGTTCTAAATAGAAAGGTTTTCTTTATACTTTATTGTTTTCTTTTTCATTATTTAATGTATTGTTTATTTATTTGAAATTTAATTTCTGTATATATTTTTAATTAATTATATTTCTTATTCCATTTCATCTATTAACATTCTTAGGGATTGTGGTTTATTCATCATTGGAAATCACCCAATGATGATTGGATAAATCTATAAGGGATAGTAAAATCAGTTGACATGGGTGCGTACCAAATTGTTCTATTTCATTCTTCACTTGAGAAATGATTTCTTTCAATTGATATTGCGTTTTGATTCACTTTTATCATATATTTTATCAAATCATGGACTAATTGTGTTTAATAAACTATAAATCCCAATAGAATTAATATAATTATTTAATGACCATTGGATGTAATTATTCTTATGCAATTTAAATATAATGTTAATTCACTCTAGTTATTTTTATTTTTTATACCACCATAAGTTGATATGTTAAGTTAGATTTATAGGGTTTTAATATATCTCCTATCAATTAAATATGATTTATTGCACAGCCAAAGTGTATTATCATTTTTTAAGGGAAATCATGATTTCTTTTTTGAAAAACCACCCATGGAAACTAATTTCAACCTTATTATTTTTTAAATTAATTAATTTATTGACATCATAAATTAGTTTAAATGAAATAAAACTAAAATTATAGAAACGCAACCTTTAGTCTAGATTTTTCATCGTGATGTTCCTCGCTTTCTATGGGATAGACCCCATAATTCTACTTTACTGAATTGTTCTATTTCATTATTAACTTGAATGATTATTTGTTTTAATTGGTATTGTGTTATGATTCAATTTTATCGTAATTTTTATTAAAACATAGACCATGTGTATTTAATAATGTAAAAAACCCAACATGATTAAGATAATTAAATCTTGACCATTTAATGTGATTGTTCTTATGCAATTGTAATTTGATCTTACTGCACTCTAAATATATTAATTTTTTTTAGAAAAACATGAATTTAGATTCTACAATATATTTATAGGGTTTTATTATCTCTTATATTAATTAAATATTATTTATTGTGCATCCTGCAATTATTATAAATTTTCAAGTGCATTCATGGTTTATTTTTAGCAAAACCACCAATGGAAACTGATTTACCTCTCTTATGCTTTTCTAATGGAATTCTTTTTTTATAGCAATTAATTAGTTTAGAGAAAATAAAACTGAAATTGGAGAGACCTAACATTTAGATGATATCATTTGTAATGCCCTGACCCCAGTTACCCAGAGTTAGAGTATTATCATGTATCATTGGCATGATCAAAAAAGATCATGTCTCGAAAGACCGATTAGTTTAGTAGCCTTGGAATCACTAGATACATTAATAAAGTTTACATTACATCATAAAGTGAAAAACTACAACAAAATCTTGTCTCCATATACCACACTCATATCCTCATACTATCACTATAGGCCATTCATAATATACTTCTTCACATCCTGGAAAAAATAAAACATAGAAAGGGGTTAGCTCAGATGCTCAGTAAGGATAACAATATAGTGGAAACTCTCATAAATAAGCATAAACATTTAAGGCAATGTATAACTAAAACAAAAGCCTTTTAATCTTTAACTTCAGCATAATATGGATAAGATAAAATGAAATAATTCCATTTACTTATTCACATGGATATTCTACTAGTCGAATAATCACATGCAATGTCAACAACTAATTTCATAATGATGGAATTCATAATGCCAGACTATCATAACCACATAGTCAATGCCTTGTGCCAAGACTAAAAATAAGATTTTCTCAAGGCCTTATTCCAAGACACTAGTTTGTCTCATGATACCTACCAATGCATCGAGGAGCTATAGTGGGCTCCACCCGTCACTTACTAAGTCCAATGCATTCTTCATTTGAAAATTTTGAAACATTACATAAACATTCGTATTAAAACTAGCATATGAAATGTCAATAATTTATCCACAAACCATGAATGGTATAAAAATAGCACATCCACAATCAAACATAACTCATTCAATACAATATGGAATATTGTATTTTGACATATTAACCTCAATCTAGAATAATAAAGGAAATTGACATAGATGAAAATAATCATCAAAACTATTTGAGAGAAATATCACCATTTTTCTTGAAAACATTTAAAGGTTTCACTATATATCAAGAAGCATTTTAAAAATAGATTTTAAAATCAAAGTGTCCCATACCACTTTGAAACTTTTAAAAGGAATTTTAATTTTAAAACTTTAATGCCCATAAAAATAAATCATTAATACCATTTTTAAAACATGGGAATTAATGAGAATGATTTAGAATAATAAATCTTTAAAACATTTAAAAAAGATATTTTAATTATTGTTTCTAACCAAAGGAGAGAAACTTGAATAAAAATAATTGAGGTAATAAAAACATTGTAATATCATGAGAATAAAGGGATTCATGATATACTATGTCAAAGTACATTATATACACCATATAAAAGTAATTTGGTGTATAACAACAAAGAAGTCTCAATGGAATATAATTTGAGATGAAATCTCTTATAAAGACCATATCCTTAGGTTAAGGATAAATCAACGACATAATAATGTGTGAAAAATATAAATACACTCAATATTATTTGATATTCAGTGTAAATAAATCAGAGTACATTCACACATATTCTTGTAAAGACAACACCAATGAATTGGATATTTAACTCAACAAATGGAGATTGAGTTAAAATTACTCTTATCAAGTTCTTATCGATGACTTGAGAAATTATAAATAGAGTGAATATGTGTATCAAAAGTATATCCACAGAAATTGTAGTGGAAATTATGACATAAGCAAATTAATATTGATTCCACACATAATCTTGGTGTAAAATAATCAATGAAGTATGTGTAAAGCCGAATAAGTGGAAATTGAAATTTCAAATTCCCTTATCAATTTGGTAACTTATGAAACATACAACCACGAAAGAAGGATCATAAAATTATGATGTAAATATCCATAAATTAAGGAATATTACACAATTAATACAATCATGGGCAGTACATACACCACATGCAATAAATAAGTAGTGAAAATGGAAATCTCACAGAATTAAAAGTGAGATAAAAACCCCTTACTTTGTAATTTTTCCTTGGTTAAGGGTAGTTTAACCTCCTGTATAATGGTTAAATAATTGTTAGTTAATTATACAAGAATCATATACATTAATATGATATCATATATGATCTTTTAACATTGATTTGTTAATAATATCTTAGTATTATTATCGTTTCGGGTGTTAATGGATTTGTTTTCCATTATATTCTTTGTAATGTGAGCCATATTTGTTAGATATGGTATGTATGTTATTTATATCCAGAAATATATTAAGTATTTAAACATTATTTTTAACCATCAAATGAAAATTATTCTTGAATGGATACGATTAGGAATGAATCTCATCGCGTTCCTGGAGACGGTAGTCCGTACGTACGCTCGAGCGACAATATCATTCTTTTGATATTAAAATAATATATAATTGGATGGTATATCATATATACAGAATAATTATCATGTTATATTTATTATTTACATGAATTACACGTCATTATTATACCCATCCAAATAATAATGTATTGAATAACAATAACACCACGACGTGGAGACGGTAATATGTACGTACGCACGTATGGTGACATGTCATTCAAAGGATGGATAGAATAATAAATATGGTTGTACCATATTTATAATAACATAAAATTATATAGAATTTACTAGAGTTATTATTTTATAATTGAAATAACAAAGAAAGAGGAAGTGGAATAAGGAATGAACTTGAAAGAGGGTGGTGAAATTATTACCTCGTCTTCAAGTTCTTCCTTTTGATTTGATCAAAATGGATCTTTAGGTTGGCTTTCTGATCAAAATAAGTCCTCTAGGTTAAAGTGAGGGAAGTTGGGAGGATATTTGGGAAGTTTTTGGCCGAGCCAAAGGATTTGAAGGTGTGAATTAGAGAGACGGGGGAGTTCCCTTTTATAAGAGGGGTGAGTGGCACCTTAGGAAAAGCTAGAAATGTTATTTTATAATAAAATAATTTTTGGTTTCTAATTGCTCAAAAGTGTATTATTTAAAGGATAAGGTTGGTATGGGTCAAAAACCACTCAAAAAATAGGTTTTAGACCAGTTTGGGTCACTATATTAACTCTAACTTTTATATTTAACTCTTAGTTAAATAGTCTAACATTTACCATGTCTCTTTGTATTTTTATATTATATGGTTAATAAACATACTATATACTACCAAGAGAACCCAAAGTGGTCCACTAATGATACACCTATCAATATATAAGTCCTTTGGTCAATCCTTAGATATTTAGGAATAGAATGTCAATTAATAATATAATATTTGTTTTAAAAACTCTTTTATGTCAATTTTGACACTATTTGGTATTTTGTTTTTTGTAAATTCATAACCACATTATTACATCGAAAAAAGTTCATCTAACCGACCATAATATGTCATATTAACCTATAAAATTCGTGTAATTGATAAAAATTCTCAAATTACATTTATTTAGATATTTATAATATAAATTATTTTCATATTTCATTAATTAGGTAATTACTGCATCACCATTGTGTCATAAATAAATTAAATTATTTAATGTCTCAAAATTATAAATAAAATACCATTATGTATAAAATATCTTTATCTTTATAATTAATGTTTACAATAGAATTTATCTTATGTATAACCCTATATTAAATATGTTTTATTTATTAAACATTGATTTTAACTCTTTTAACTCTTCTTTGAATTAAATAATAATAAATGTCATAATCTAATCCAAGTGGACCAAAGAGGTTCATAGTTTATTCCTAAGGTTGATTTTGGTCGAATTATACTTTTCCAATAGAATTAGGACATGTTTTAGGGTAATAATAATATCATTTTTACCCTTAATTACCCTATTTACTTTTAACCGTGGTAAATAAAATTAAATGGTTACTATTCACCAAAAATTATTTTTATCTTATTGAACCACATTTTACTCCTTTATATTAACCGTGTCTCTTGGATTTTCGAAATTCCACTCACAGAAGTGATAAAATTATGCTTTATGTGAATTTGAAAATTCTCCTAGGAGATGGGTAAAAGATGGTGAAAAGTTCAATAAAATTTTTATATATCTAAAATTATTATAAACTAACTCCAATGAATTGCATTGAACTTATATAGGTATTAAGTATCTATTTTGACCTAAAATAAATTTAAATAAAATAAATAATTATTTAAATAAAAATTCGGTTTTAAACTATAAATTAGTGTTTTTCACTATTAATCAAAAATAGAAAGTTTTCAGAAAAAATACCAAAAATTCACCCAAAACTTATTTAGATATTATGAATCCAAAAATGAAGTCCATTTTGAAAGATAAAATTTATAAATTTCAAAATTGGGTATTACTGTTCATAACGGCTAGTTTGATTGGTTGTGGTGTGTGTTAGAACTCGAAGTTGCGTACAACACACACTACTGTATTATTCGAAGAGAAGCGTATCTTGGAAGCTTGGGGTGTTACATTATTCACTCCTTCAATAAATTGTGTCCTCTCAATTTTTAAAATTGGGATTGTGAATATAATGTAACGTCCCACATCGGAAAAAGATTCAATAAAACTATCACTTTAAATGAAAGAAATAGAAGTACAAAGGTCACCCAAGATAACTCATACTAGGATTCCATATAGGAAAACATGTATATTGAAGATAAAATATGTGTCATGTTTTGATGGAGATGGATAGAAAACATTATCAGTAGAAATTTAACAACAAGAAAACCACAAACTTGTGATGGGACAAATGGTCATTAGTCTCCCAATAAGAAAAGTAAACGGACAACATTTTTTATGTTACATTTCATAAAGATGAGGAATTCATTTCTGAGATTGACTAAGAACATAAAGATATATACTTACTTTTTACGTAAAGTTTTATTCTTTAGTAAATTTCTACTACTGACTCATTTTTAAACGATGAGTATTCAAGAAGGCTTGGTTACACTGGAAGAGCTAGAATAAACTTCTTATAGAATCACATGATCCACGAAGGATAAACTATATATTTACCTTGTCTTTATAGATTAATCAAAACCAAAACGGTTAGTATAAGATTTGATGATCCACCAAAAGGATATTCCATTAGAGAAATAAACAATAATCTAAATTTCTAAAATTAAACCAAAAATACCCCAAAATTAAATAAATAGCATTCAATAAACAATTGTCCTTAAAATCATTCAATATAATCCAAACTAATATTGAAACCCAAAACTTAGAATAATTTGGTTATGTAGTCTTCCATGTTAAATTGTATCTCCAAATGACATC
The DNA here is from genome assembly GCA_963277665.1 of Viscum album. NCBI lineage: Eukaryota > Viridiplantae > Streptophyta > Magnoliopsida > Santalales > Viscaceae > Viscum > Viscum album. Next base: position 1,280,473,451 of record OY728127.1, read on the forward strand.
AACTAATGTTAAAGTCATATACTTAAAAGAAATTAACCTAATCACATATTCTCTATTATAGGTTAATCATTTCCATAAATAACCCAAATCACTATAAATCCACAATAAAAACATAGATAAAAATCCACCATTACTCCTCAAATGAAATCCCATAGTATTCTATTTTCCTTAGGCATATAGTGTTCTCATCAAAGCGAACATATTCCAAAATAAAATTTATCACTTAATCACCAAATCATTTTACTATACTAAGGGTATTCATTTGATAATATATAAGATCTCAAATAAACTTATTATTGATCAATAAAATCATTTAACTAAATATAATTATTCACACTAACCAGGGACTTCACGTAGTCTAGTGGTAGGCGATAAATCCAAATCGTGCTTTGGTTGTGGGTTTGATATCCATGGCTTTGTCTGACACGACGGGTGGTCACACAGTCTATGTATTGTCCTTTTTCAAAAACTATATTTTATAAAATTTCCAAAATGAGATAAATTCCTCAAAATAACCATAAAACAATTTAACCACAAATTTTATCTCATACCTTTCATTTTCATCCCAAAATATAATAACTTGTAATTGCTTCAAACCCAATGATCATATAAAACCAAATGGTTATTTATAACTATATCGACAAGAGAAAAGATAAGTCTTACTCAAATATCATTCTCACATGGAAAACTATAGGGTTATGAATACAAGAGAATATTATTCCAAAGTAATCAGATCAATAAGGAGCACTAATACTTTTAAACATTTCTCCAACCATTTATTTCCACAGAGCTTCTTCTTTGACAAAGAAAATATCCTATAGAATAGGTAATTCAATCAGGTAATGTCTTGGTCCCCTAAATTTATGGAAAATGACTGTAAATGAATTCTTGGGACCATTTTTATTTTCTTCCATAGTACTCTTCATTTTTCCTCAGTAATTCTTCACTTTATGTCCTTCGTTTCTGCATGTAAATCATTTCTTTGTTTCATTGAGACATTTTCCATGGGTTTCTCCTTCCACATTTCTGGCATGATGGAAATTGATCTTTATTCTCTCCATGGTCTCCATATCTAGATCTCTTATCATTCACTGCCTTTCTCTTATTTGTTGAGTCTGGGAGTTGGTTAATATATATGTTGTTGGTCATATTTTTGGAAAAATGATTTGGCATGAAGACAATATCTTTTATGCTGATCCACATTCCATTTCGTTGCTCATTTCCTCCACCATTCCCACCTTGTACATCATTCTCAAAGTTACTATGACTTCCTTGGAATCTATCCATTGACTAAAACCAAAAAGTATTTTGTGAGTAACTGTAGTCATAAAATCATTTAGAGAATATAATTACACCATATTCTTAATTTTAAATACCTTAGGATTAACCAAGTTCATTTATTCTCATCTTATATTAAAATAATTCAAATTGTTTTGTAAATAAAATGAAAATTATCCTAAGAATATCCCCCGGGAGTGTCGTAACCAAGAGTGCAGCAAGGCCTGTTGTCGTGCACCCGTTTCCATTCGAGTCTAGCTCAAAGGGGTGTTTTCAGGTTTTACCCCAAGGTACATATGTGCCAGAGCCGCCTCTACCTGCTCATATCCAGAAAGGGATGTATTTCTTGGAAAACTCACAAAATCACTACAATGCCAAAATTCTAGGAAGTTATTCTATACTAATCCTCAAAGTCTATCTTAGGGTTATGTGCTCTAATCAGAGTTTATCTAAATATAGTTTCCAAGGTTATACTAAACTTCCTCTTATTCCAACTATAACGCCCCGACCCTAGTTACCTAGAGTCGGTGCATTATTACGTATCATTGTCATGATAAAAAAATATCGAGTCTTGAAAGGCCGATTAGTTTAGTATCCTTGGAATCACTAGATACATTCATAAAGTTTACATTACATCATAAAGTGAAAAACTACAAAAACCTTTTGTCTTCATAGACCACACTCATATCCTCATACTATCCCTGCAGGTCATTCATAAAATAATTCTTCACATCCTGGGAAAAATAAAACATAGAAAGGGGTGAGCTCATATGCTCTGTAAGGATAACAATATAGTGGAAACTTTCATAAATAATCATAAACATTTAAGGCAATGTATAACTAAAACAAAAGCCTTTTAATCTTGAACTTCAGCATAATATGGAAATGATAAAATGAAATAATTCCATTTACTTATTCACATGGATATTCTACTAGTCTAATAATCACATGCAATATCAATAACTACTTTCATAATGATGGAATGAATAATGCCAGACTATCATAACCACATAGTCAAGGCCTTGTGCCAAGACTACAAATAAGATTTTGTCAAGTCCTTCTTCCAAGACACTATTTTGTCTCATGAGACCTAACGATGCATCGAGGAGAAATATCGGGCTCCACCCATTACTTACTAAGTCCAATGCATTCCTCATATAAAATGTTTAAAACATTTCATAAACAATCGTATTAAAACTAGCATACGAAATGTCCATATCTTATCTACAAACGATAAATGGTATAAAAATAGCACATCCACAGTAAAACATAACTCATTCAATACAATATGGAAGATTTTATTGTAACATATTAACCACAATCTAGAATAATTAATGATATTCACATAGATGAAAATAATCATCAAAACAATTTGAGAGAAATATCACCCTTTTCTTAAAAACATTTAAAGGCCTAGCTCTATATCAAGAAGCCTTTTAAAATATATTTTCAAATAAAAGTGTCCCAAAACACTTTGAAACTATTAAAAAAAATTAATTTTAAAACTTTAATGCCCATATAAATAAATCCTTAAAACCATTTTTAAAACATGGGCATTAATGAGAATGATTTAGAATAATAAATATTTAAAACATTTAAAAATGATATTTTAGTTATAGTTTCTAACCAAAGGAGAGACACTTGAATACAAATAATTGAGGTTATAAAAACTTTTTAATTTCATAATAATAAAGGGATTCATGATATACTATGTCAAAGTACATTATATACACCATATAAAAGTAATTTGGTGTATAACAACAAAGACGTCTCAATGGAATGTAATTTGAGATGAAATCTATTGTAAAGACCAGATCCTTAGGTTAAGGATAAATAACTACATAATTATGTGTGAAAAATATAAATAAACTCAATATAATTGGACATTTAGTGTAAATAAATCAGAGTACTTTCACACATATTCTTGTAAAGACAACACCAATGAATTGGATATTTAACTCAACAAATGGAGATTGAGTTAAAATTACTCTTATCAAGTTCTTATAGATGACATGAGAAATTTTCAATGGATTTATTATGTGTATAAAAAGTATATCCATTTAAATGGGAGTGGAAATTATGAAATAAGAAAATGAATAGTGATTCCACACATAATCGTGGAATAAAATAATCAATGAAGTATGCGTAAAGCCGAATGAGTTGAAATTGAAATTTAAAATTCCCTTATCGATTTGGTAACTTATGAAACACACACCAATGTAAGAAGGATTATAAAATTATTATGTAAATATCCATAAATTAAATAATATTACACAATTAATAAAATCATAGGCAGTACATACACCACATGCAATAAATAAGTGGTGAACAATGGAAATCTCACAGAATTAAAAGTGAGATAAGAAACCCCTTACTTTGTACTTTTTCTGTGGTAGAGGGTAGGTTAACCTACATTATAATGGTGAAATAATTATTATTAAATTATACAAGAATCATATACATTAATATGATATGATATATGGTCTTTTAACATTGATTTGTTAATAATATCTTAGTATTATTGTCGTTTCAGGTGTTAACGGATTCATTTTCCTTTATGTTATTTTTTATGTGAACCATATTTTTTATGGATGGTATGTATCTTATTCATATCCAAAAATATATTAAGTCTTTAAATATTATTATTAACCATCAAATGAAAATTATTCTTGAATGGATACGATGAGGAATGAATCTAATCGCGTTCGTGGAGACGGTAGTCCATACGTATGCACGAGCGACAATATCATTCTTTTGATATTAAAATAGTATATAATTGGATGTTATATCATATATACAGAATAATTATCATGTTATATTTATTATTTACATGAATTACACATCATTATTATACCCATCCAAATAATAATGTATTGAATAACAATTACACCACGACGTGGAGACGGTAATCTGTACGTACGCACGTATGGTGACATGTCATTCAAATGATGGATAGAATAATGAATATGGTTGTACCATATTTATAATAAAATCACAGTATATATAAGATACTGAAGTTATTATTTTATAATGTAAATAACAAATAAAGAAGAAGTGGAAGAAGGAAAGAACTTGAAAGAGGGTGGTGAAATTATTACCTCTTCTTCGAGCTCTTCCTTTTGATTTGATCAAAAGTGCTCCTTAGGATGGCTTTATGATCAAACTAAGGCCTCTATGATGAAGTGAGGGATGTTGGGAGGATATTTGGGCAGGTTTTGGCTGAGGCAAAAGGCTTTGAAGGTGTGAATTAGAGATAAGTGTGAGTGTCGTTTTATAAGAGGGGTGAGGGGAACCTTAGGAAAAGTTAGAAATATTATTTTATAATAAAATAATTTTCTGTTTTTAATGGATAAAAAGTGGGTTATTTAAAGACTTAGGTGGGTATGGGTCCAAAACCACTCAAACAATAGGTTTTAGACAGGTTTGGGTCACTATATTAACATTAACTTTTTGATTTAACTCTTAGTTAAATAGTTTGACATTTACCATGTCTCTTTGTATTTTTATATTATATGGTTAATAAACATACTATATACTTCCAAGAAAACCCCAAGTGGTTAATTAATGACACACCTATCATTATATAAGTCCTTTTTCGGAACCTTAGATTTTTAGGAATAGAATTTCAATTAATAATATAATATATTTTTTAAAAACTCTTTTATGTCAATTTTTACACTATTTGGTATTTTGTTTTTTATAAATTCATAACAACATTATTACTTCTAAAAAAATTCATCTAACCAACCCTAATATGCCATATTAACCTAGAAAATTAGTTTAATTCATAAAAAGTCTCAAATTACATTTATTTGGATATTTATAATATCAATTATTTTAATATTTCATTAATTAGGTAATTACTGCATCACCATTGTTTCATAAATAAATTAAATTATTTAATGTCTAAAAAATATAGATAAAATACCATTATGTAGGAAATATCTTTATTTTTCTAATTAATATTTACAATCGAATTTATCTTATGTATAACCCTATATTAAAAAATTTTTAGTTATTAAACATTGATTTTAACTCTTTTAACTCTTCTTTGAATTAAATAATAATAAATGTCATAATCTAATCCAAGTGGACCAAAGAGGTTCATATTTTATTACTAAGGTTATTTTTTGGTCTAATTATACTTATCCAATAGAATTTGGACATATGTTAGGGTAATAATAATATCATTTTTACCCTTAATTACCCTATTTACTTTTAACCGTGGTAAATAAAATTAAAAAGTTACTATTCACCAAAAAATATTTTTGTAACATCCCCAAATGATAAAGCGTTAAATGACTAAATGATATGACTCATGTCAAAAAGGTGCACATTCCTTTTCGGGAGCCTGTCTGATTAGAACTTCATAGTTAAGCGTGCTTGGCCTGGAGTAGTGATCAGGATGAGTGACCTTCTGGGAAGTCTCCCAGGGTGTGTGTGAGTGAGGACAAAGCACACTGGAAAGGACATGTGTTGGCATGTGGGGAATATCATTAGTCAGATGACTCGTTCGGGCATGTGGGTGGGCCCCACAAGTCTATGGGGGCAACTGGTGGTACCTGGTGAGCCAGGACCCGACGACCTTGTTAAGGCGGGGTGTCTGTGCAGTCACCGGGGCCCGGTTGTCACATTTGGTATCAAAGGAGAAACCCAGCCTTAAGTGTGTGGTGCGCTGCCTGGGTTGAAATGTAGGGCCCACAACGAGGGCGTTGTGCTCTAAAGGGGGGTGATTGTAACATCCCCAAATGATAAAGGGTTAAATGACAAAATGATATGACTCATGTCAACAAGGTGCACCTTCCTTTTCGGGAGCCTACCTGATTAGAACTCCACAGTTAAGTGTACTTGGCCTGGAGTAGTGATCAGGATGGGTGACCTTCTGGGAAGTTTCCCAGGGTGTGTGTGAGTGAGTACAAAGCACACTGTAAAGGACATTTGTTGGCATGTGGGGACTATCATTAGTCAGATGACCCGTTCGGGCATGTGGGTGGACCCTAGGGTGGGCGGTACCTGGTGAGCCAGGACCCGATGGCCTTGTTAAGGCGGGGTGTCTGTGCAGTCACCGAGGCTCGGTTGTCACAATTTTTATCTTATTGAACCACATTTTACTCCTTGATATTAACCATGTCCCTTGGATTTTAGAAATTCCACTCACAAAGGTGGTAAAATTAAGTTTTATGTGAATTTGAAAATTCTCCAAGGAGATGGGTAAAAGAAGGTGAAAAGTTCAATAAAATTTTTATATATCTAAAATTATTATAAACTGACTCCAATGAATTGCATTAAACTTATATAGGTATTACGTATCTATTTTGACCTAAAATAAATTTAAATAAAATAAATAATTATTTAAATAAAAATTCAGTTTTAAACTATAACTTAGTGTTTTTCACTATTCATCAAAAATTGAAAGTTTTCAGACAAATACCAAAAATTCACCATAAGCTTATTTCGATATTCCAAATCCAAAACTGAAGTCCATTTTGAAATATAAATTTTATAAAATTTCAAAAATAAGGTATTACTATTTATAACGGCTAGTGTGATTGGTTGTGGTGTGTGTTAGAACTCGAAGTTGCGTGCAACACACGCTACTGTATTATTCGAAGAGAAGCGTACCGTGGAAGCTTGGGGTGTTACATCATTAATCATTGTGTTCCCCACTCTCTTTGGGATTGATCTCTTACTTCCACTTTACAATAACTTTGAAGTTAGTTTGGTTCGAGTTTCATATAAATTTCTAATTTGATTCTATTAGAGGATTTAACGACATCTTTGGGATGCATCGAGAATGTTCAGTAGTAGTATTGAGAGGCCTACTAAAGAAACAATGTGATCTAGGAATATTTTTTATCCCAATCAATATTGGCTCTACTGAGTTTGGTAGTGCTTTGTGTGATTTAGGTACAAGTGTAAATATAATGTCATATTTTACATTCATGAGCCAGATATTGAGAGAAATGAATCCAACACAAGTTATGCATCAAATTACTAATAAAAAATAAGACATCCCAAAGGACTACTCAAAGATGTCATCATCAAGGTAGAAATGTTCTACTTTCTGATTGATTTTCTGGTGATGGACATAGATGAAGAGAAGACCCCAATAATCTTGGGAAGAACCTTCTTAGAAATAATAAGGGAACTGATTGATTTAAAAATTGTAGAGTAGTGATTGAGGGTTAGTGGAGAGGAAGTGACATTCAATATTCACAACGAGATGAATAATCTATAAGAAATAGTTGAAGAGATTGAAGATGATATTTTTCTTAAAGTTGAGGAAACTACTATCCATGAAAAAATATTCGATGTAGCTTCTAAAAAATGAAATAAGAAGTTTAGAAATAAGAAATTGAAGGTAATAATTTGCTATAAAAATATGAAAATAGGGGAGGGGATGTTTTCCAATAATAATTCAATGAGGGTCTATAATTTTGGGTAGTCAGTGAGATGGAACTTTATTTTTCAAGAAGGGCCAAAAACCATAGGATTGAGTCCATGGATTTTGTGAATATGTTACTCCAAGGAAGATTAAAATTTGTTTTTTAAAAAAGTAGATTAATAATCTACATAGATAAATCAAGGATTCAACACTTTATATATCCAAACTAGGTAACCTCCTTCCTACCCTCAATTTCTTAACTTCAAGAGGTAAGGTAGATCTTAATGATAATAAAAAAAGTTATTCTATGTGGTAACCCATATTTTCTATTTTTTAGGATTTGATTTAATTTCATTTATATATATAAACTAGTTGGGGGTGAATTCCTTTTTTAATTTTTTTAATTTCATGAGAATGGGCCTACACATTTACTATTTGTTTCATATTTTAATGTGCATAAATATTTAAGGTACAAGTATCACTACAATAAGAAATGGGAATAAAACCAAAGAATCATTAAAGGAGAGTAAGGATTAAATTTTAGTACTTACTATAGCTCCCCTATTTTTTTAGAATAATTTTTTAATATTTATAAAGAAATTTCCACCCACATATAGATATATGATTTACTTTTGATCAATGATACTTCTAATTTTCAAGGAACCCCATGATACCATGTTTTAATTTCCAAGTATATAGATTGAACAAGTAAGATGGGTATAGTGAGAAGCAATCAGAATTGAGTGAAAAAATCATGATTTTTCTTTTTAGTCACATATAGATGATATTTTGTTCCATATTTCATTCTTTCAATTTCATAAAGTCTTCCTGATTAATTTTTTTATGACATACCATGATGTATTGAATTCACTTACATGCTATTATTCCGGAGATATTTCTAATCCAAATTTTTCTAATCTCTCTTAGTAAATTTATTAAGATAACTCGATACATGTTACCTAGTAGGATATGAATTTTATCTTTTCAAAGTAATGATTTAAAAAATTAACTTAAAATAATTGAGGTAATTTTTTTATTTTTTCACTATCCTTGAAACCCACCTAACGTTAATCTTACTTTTATACCTTAAATAACATCAATTTCCTTATATATATACCATATTTCATGACAAAGTATCCATTCATAACCTTACTCTAATATTGTGTATGATTTTCAAATTTTGAGTGTTGGGGGAAGGGAGTTCATGAAAAAATGGATATGTTGTCTTGAAGAATTTTTTGTGGTGTTTCATTGGTTTTGGGAAAAGGTTCATGTCACCATTCATTGTATTTATTATTTACCCCTCTTAAAAATGTTGGTTGAGTTACAGAGGGCTAAAAGTCAATATCACATGGCCAATGGTTCTATTATTTGGAGTAAGGGGAAGGATGTAACACTTGACCAAGATCAATTTTCAAAAAAAATTAAAAAAGTAAAAAAAAAGAGAAAAAAAATAATGGGTTAACTCATTAATTGGACTTTCATTGTTCATGGACTCACTTGAGCTTGCGATGTGGAAAAATTTTAGTTTTTAAGGGGAGAATGTCTGTTGTAATTTACATTGAATATCATGAAATTTTTATAGAGATAAACTCATTTTTTAGCTTAATGTTCAAGTCATCCATTTTCCAACATCCCCTAAACTTGGAGTCATTTGATCCTAAGTTGAAAATAACTTCTGATTTTTATTGATTTTTATCTCTACTATGTGGAGAAAGTAGATACCATTCATGTTAATATGTTTGTTGCATTAACTTATGGTATGAAGAAAACATTTCATATCCATTTTATATTAAGTTATGAGAGAAAAAATGTCAGGGTAGATCACAAATTTTCATGTCAATAATGATAAATTAAGACTCTTGAATGGAAGATATGATAGGATTCAACGTTTTTCTTGGGAAATTTTAAATGAATTTTTTCTAGTAAGGTGTTGGAATCGTTTTTCTTTTTGTGGCATTTGAAAATTCTATCACCCCTATTCAAATTATTTTTTTCATATATTTTAAATTTAGGATATTGATAGAATGTGGGTTTCATTTTTTACTTCATAGTAGATATTTATTCTTGAGGAAAATCATGATTTAACTATGGGGGATTTTATGAGTTCACATTTTGTATAATTTTTTAAAATTTTCAATTGATAAATGTGTTATGTTTTTAATTTTTCATTCTCATTTTTAAATTTTAATTATCATTTTTGGGTAATTTTTTATTGGGAATGAAATTTTGAAAAAATAATTAAAAAGAATTAAAGAAATTACTCTTCTATTTATTTATTTTTATTAGTATTTTTGTGTGTTTGTGTGTGTTGTGAAGGTGGAAGTGGAAAAGGATAAAAGAATTAGTAGAAAAATGGGACCGCATATGGACATACTTTAATAAAGGATAACCAGTCACTTAGAATTACCAAGAGGGCCCACTGGCCAATCCATACTAAGTAAGTCCATGAAGATGGTCCAATACCCTATATGGGTCTACATAGGGGTAGAGGAGCATAAAAATATGGAGTTTTCACTAGTGCATAGGAAATATCCCTATAGAAATGAGAGGACGGACTTGCTAGTGCTGAGTAGTGGACGGTGGTGGTAGGGGTCTTCTAACCCCAGTCTGAATTCACTACCACTAAAATTCCATGGAATAATTCATTAAGAGGAGGAAAACTAGCCAAAATTTCAATTTGGTATACACTGCACACATGGGTATTGTTAACTTAAGAAGAATAATTTCATAATGGGCCAGCCTGTGAGTTTTCTTCCTCAGACAAACCAATCACCAAAGCTACACTTCAAGTGACACCACAGCACTGTAATTCTACCTTGGATAATGAGGATATCTCTAGATTACCACTGGATAATTGAGCTCCACTACTTCATATCCATGTCTTTGTAGTTTAGTGGCCTAGGGAATCTAAGATGTTTAATATGATGCAGACATCCAGCTACTTCCCACCAATTTTTTCAAAGGTGGTGAACCTACCTCACCTCGTATGGACTTCCAACCATCCTGCACACATTATCCATGTATAGGAACTATTCCTTTGGTAGCAATGGGAGTTGGTAGGGAATTAGGTGGCCACCATTTTTGATTTTCAATGGATCGTGGGGGGATTTTTGGGAGTTGTTTCAAACTTGAAACCTCCCACCATGGCTATTTAAGGTGACCTTGGGGATGTTCCTTCATCAATAAGAAATATGATCCAAGAGAGCTCATTGTATCTAGTGAGAGATCCAAGAGATCTCAATGGTTGAGATAGAGAGAGCAGTATAGAGGGAGTTTTTTAAATATCTATTCATGTCAAAATAATGACTAGTTTCTCCCCCCATTCTACTCTATTAATGATCATAAAATCACAACAAGTAGTGTCAGAGACATTTTTGGAGAAACGGCGTTGAGCGGTGATGTTTTTCAGGTGACTAGAAAATTCAACTTGTTTGAAATCCTTTTTTGAATCCAAAATCTAAAAACTCATTGTGAGATGATTCCAACTGAGATACGACATCAAAAACAAATCTGAAGTGATCTTACTAGGCTTAGTAAAAGTTTGGTCAAACCTAGGGTGATAATGTAACCCATTACTGGAGGAGAATGTATTTTTTTTGCATCGACAACATTTTTGGATATTTTCCAATAGATGCTCCAATGGTCCATGTCATCACCACGTCATCACCACATCATCACCACTTCATCAGTTGATCGCATTCATTGACATTATTTTGCTCATATCTTGTATATTAGTGTCTGATTTAGAATATCCCACGGTCGATTCCACCATTTTAAATTGTTACGGATGCATCAGTGGGATCCATGTTTCAAGATTATGCACTGATTTTTTCAAAATTGAAATTCCATTGAGGGACCATCCATGGGAGGTGCTTGAGGGGCCAGAAACAAATTTTAAAGTAAGATAAGTTCTATAGATGGTAAGATACCACAATAAAAATGCTATCATATGTAATGATGGGTCACATGAAGAAGAATTTTTTAAAGTTGATACAATGAAAGGGTCAAATTATTAACCGATAAAAAGGAAATAGAGATATTTATGTGACATTCTCCAAAGAAATCACACTTTTCTCTAAAAACGAAGAAGATACATGCCTTCATAAATCAGGAAAATACACATAATGGTTGGTATATAATCTAGAATTGTACCATGTCACTCCATATCGTGAGTATTTATTAACTTATCATGCTATTGAATTTGGTGCAGTCAAGATGGAAAATACCAGTTCTGCTGAAATTGTTGGCATGGGTGATACCCAATTCAAGACAAATGTTGGATACACAATCACCATGAAGGATGTTTGATATGTTCCAAGACTTTGGATCAAATTGTTATCAGGTATAACCTTAGGTCGACAAGGCTATGAAAACATCTTCTAAAATGGATCAGGGAAGATGACGAAAGGAGCCATCATCATTTCCTGAGAACACATATGTGGTACATTATACAAAACTCATGTGAAGATATGTGCAGAAAGAATCAATAAGGTGGAAGTAGAGAAATCATGAAATATGTGGCATAGAAGACTCTGCCACATGAGTGAAAGAGGGATATCTACCCTAGAAAATAATAAGTACATAAATATTGACAATGACTCATCACTTGATCATTACAAATACTGTTTGTATTGGAAGAAACATAGAGTCTCATTCAATACTACTTCATCAAGGAGATTAGAGTTGTTGGATCTATTGAACTTGATGTATTCGGACCGATGGAGGTAGATTCACTATGAGGTAATAAATATTTCTTATCATTTATTGGTGATGCATCTTGAAGGGTTGGGTGTTCATATTATGGATGAAAGAGAAAGCACTAGGCCATTTCAAGATGTTTCACACCATGGTGGAGCGGGAAACTGGTAGGAAGCTGATGTTTCTTCATTTAAACAACCCTAAAGAGTACACAACTAGGTAATTTGATGCATATTGTAGGAGACAGGGCATCCAACATGAGAGGATGGTCCCACAAACATGGCCAACCCTCCTCCAATTTGAATGTTGTTTCTAATTTGGTTGGGACGGAATGGCCTGGTGTCGTCGCACCATGCGGGATCGTACGGCAAGTAATGCGCGGCGCCGTGAAGTTGAACAAGGACGTGACACCGTCGCGCTGCGTCGAAGAAAACCGAAGACACCGCGGCCGGAGCGGGGCCGCGGCGGAGGGGCGTGGTGTCGTCGCACCGCACCGGATGAACTAGGTCACGGCCGGTTCTGGGCCGCGGTGGAGCAGGGTGACCGGCGGCCGGTTCCGGGCCGCCGGTGTCGGCGAAGGAGGAAGGACCGGCCGTCGCCGGTCCTTGTTGGCAAAACCGGCCGGCCAGTGGTGGTCGGCCGGACAAAAGGGAAAACCGGGGGAATTAATTCCCCCGGCCGGCCAAGCAAGCGGCCCCATTAATGGGGTCACGGTTACAGGAAAACCGGGGGGACAGCGCCCCCCCCCCCCCCCCCACGAGCCGGAACGGCTCGACCGCTTGGCCGAGCCAGCTGGCGCCAGCGCGCTGGGTTTCCGGCCGGGCCGGGCCGACCGGGGGGTCTCAGGCTGGGTCGGTCTGGGCCCGAAACCCCCGTTTTCGGACCATCTTCAATCTTTTTCTCATAACTTGGGCTACAGACCTCCGATCGATGCACCGTCAGTTGCGATGCGATCCTTGAATAGAGACGGTCATTTTGGTATATCGCACTCAAGGTTTAGGAATACTTTGGGTTTGGTTGAGTTGGTTCGTACACGAAACCAACCGGGCCCTCGGAGCAGAAACGCTCATATCTTGAGCTGCGGACGTCCGAATGAAGTGTCGTCTACTTTGTTGGATTCCTCTTAGTGAGACAGATCTTTTGGCTTACTTCGCCTGAGGTTTGGACGTAGGTGGAGTACGGTCAGGTTGGTTTTTCCTTAAAACTCAACCGGGCCCCTGGAACAAAAAAGCCAATAACTCTCAGACCGGGCGTCCGATTGACGCGCCGTCTGCAACGTTGAGTTCCTGTTGACGATACGGAACTTTTGGATACATCAACTCTGGACTATGTGTCAGTTGATGTATCAGCCTCTCGGCTCGTGGAGCGGACCCTCCCGAACGAGCTTGCTGTGTGTGGGAACCCTAGAGCTGGCTGCGACTACTACTACTACGATGACTGTACAGAGATCCTCAGTGGATTCGACGGCGACGACTACAGCACTCAGTGATCCTATGTGGAACAGTGCTACCGATCCTGTGTGGGTCTGATCCTGTGTGGGTTAGCGCTCAGCAGTTCTATGTGAGCCAGCGCCTACAGACCCTGTGTGGGTCTGATCCTGTGTGGGTCTTTTCGAGGGTTAGTTACCTATCGATCCTTTGTGGGTCAGATCCTTTGTGGTTTATTGCGGGGGTTAGTACATATCGATCCTTTGTGGGTCCGACATCTTAGATGAATCTGTGGATATATCTGATCATCTCTATCGTCATACGAAGAAGTAAACTTGTGTGAGCTGAAACCCTGTTTTGCTTTCCTTTGTGGATTGTGTTGTGCTATGCTGTGTGGATTTACGTTTTGCTTTCCTGTGTGGACTGAGTTGTACTTTGGTTCGGATGTTGGAGCCGAACGAGAATTGATGACTTAGGTATATGTATGGGAATATACCTAAGCATATTTGGATGTTACTTTGTGATTGTATCTTTCCTTTACGGATTATCCTTTGTGGATTCTGGGAGACCTTCGGGGGTCTCGGGGTCCCTATTGAGTAGCTTATACTCACCCCTGCACGGGCAATGCCCGCACTACATTGTGTTGGTTGCAGACGACAGACAGTGCTGATTGTGGTTGAGGCTTGCGGAGCAGGATGCTACCTGGAGGTGCACCACTGGACGGGACGTACTCGGAGCGGTCGGCTGGACCAAAGGAGTGGAGGAGGCTATCTGTACCCACCCTTCAGGGGGATTTCAAGTGGACAGCTCGATGTTTCGGATTTACTTTTAGTTGTTGTTTTCCCTTTCGAGTTTTGCATTACTTTCAGTTTGGGTTTGTATACTGGCCCACTTACTTTCCGCACTTACTGTTGTATCAGCTTTTACTTAGTGATTACTTCTTCTGATTGGTTGCTCTGTGGTGTTTGTTACTTTACAAAGGAAATGCCTTCCCTTTTTATCAGGAATTTATGCCTTGGTGCTAGTCGCCATCCCCTGGCCTATGGAAGGCGGGCTTGGGGTAGTCACGGCATGGGCCCCAAGGACGGGACGTGACAAATTGGTATCAAAGGAGTTCGGTTCTACCACAGAACTTGGGAATCTGATCTTTTTTTTATGTGAAGCAATAGTGTTAAGCGTATTGAGTGTGGTTATCAGTCTAGGGAGTCCAGTGCTGGTGCGGCGGCCGACATATCCGTACACCAGGACCCTGACTTCTGATTTCTGACTTAATGCACAGAAACATTGATTGCATGTGTGTTTAAAGTTTTCTTTGTGATTACTTGTGTCAGCTCACCAGGTATACTGTTTGACCGTGGCACACCTGTTTCTTTTCCGGATGGCCCCACAATGGCAACCAGCTAGGGTTCCGAGAGTTGAGTGTGACGACAGCCCACCAAGCGACGAGGCCTCGGTGCAGGGTCCTTTGACAGCTGAGGCACCGGCGGTACCTTTACCCACCGAGCCATCGATACTTCCATCCCCAGCCGCAGACGATGCGCGTCGCCTTAGTGCATTTCATGAGTTCCAGCCCCAGCGACCGCCCAGGTTCAGCGGGGATACGGACCCCCAGGCAGCCGAGGACTGGCTGGAGGCAGTGGTACGATTTTTTCGGTTAGTGAGGACCCCAGCAGACCTCATGGTGATCCTCGCAACTAGCCTACTGCACGCGGCAGCGGGCTGATGGTGGAGCTTGATGCTCCAGGTGCACGTTGAGGCATATCTTCTCTGGACGTACTTTTAGATCCTCTTCCACTCGGAGTTCGTCCCAGCCACCCTCCGTGCGGTGCGCATCCAGGAGCTTCTTCAGATGCGGCAGGGCAGCTTGACAGTCGCCCAGTACTCGGTGAGATTTACAGATCTCTCGCGCTACTCGACCGACATGGTACGAGACCCATTCTTCTGGGCCCGGACCATTGACCAGGGATTGAGGCATGAGATCAGGGCATCGCTGATCTCCCTCAGCATTCCGACTTAGGCAGGAGTACTGGAGCGAGATCTTCTCATCGAGAGTTTTCTTGCTGAGTCTACACCAGTGGCGAGACCTACTGCAGGGCGACATGTGGTGGAGTCTTCTGCAGTCGGCAGTAGACAGATGTCGCAGAGGTCCGAGCGGGCTAGGCCAACGGGAAGACGACCATAGGATACTGGCTCGGAGGTGCGGGACACACGCAGCAGAACCAGTCTTACGAGTGGAAGACAGTGCTATGCATGCGGCGGGTAGGGCCACATGGCTCGTGACTTCCCGACCTGCCATGCAGAGGAGCAGCAGACGGTTGAGGAACCACCCAGTCAGAGGCAGAGGTTCGATCGTGGCGGTCCGTAGGGAGCAGGTGGACGAGGCCGAGGAGCTGGTCGAGCGGCAGGTGGTGGATGAAGTTTTGAGGCTCTACCACCACCACCACCAGGAGGTCCACCCCGACCTCATGGGAGAGCACAGCTTCAGGCAGCTGAAGCTTACGATCATGGAGCTTCAGAAGTGGGTGGACTAGTGCGGTACTGGCTCGAGGCAAAGAGGCCTTTGCCCATAATTCCTCTAGATTTGTAGTTTGTGTTGACTTGTGTCCTTGTACTTTGAGTTGAAGTAATAAAAGACACTTGCAATGGTGACGTTTGCTTTCTTGTCTTTTTTTTGTAATTACTAAGAGGTTCCGGTTAAAAAAACTGTTGAATTGACCCTCACTTGCGAGATTCTTACTAGAGGAGACCCAGTGACCACACACTGATGCCGACAGTGTGACTCAACCCTTGAGGCAAGAGTAACGGTTGGATCTCTTGGTTGCAGCGTCAAGGCCTTACGATGTCATATGTGCTATGAATTAACTAATCATGATGGGATTGACTGTATTAGGCAAGGAACGTGGTTCATCCAGGGGATGAGACCGGATTTCCCTTTTTGGCAAAGGAGAAATCTTTGCAGATTTGCAGAACGTTAAGGAGGAAGGGGAAACCCTTCGTGTGGTCAGACAGATGTCAGCAGAGCTTCCAAAAGCTGAGATAGAGATTGACCAGCGCACCTATCATGAGGTTGCCTGAGGAGGGAGTAGGGTACGTAGTCTACTGCGATGCATCAGGGACTGGAATCGGATGGGTCCTGATGCAGGAGTGGGCCATGATTTCCTATGGATCACGTCAGTTCAAGTCGCATGAGCAGAACTACGCTACCCATGACCTGGAGTTAGCAGCAGTGGTCTTCGCTCTGAAGACATGGTGACCCTACCTGATGGGCGAGCGCTTTACAGTCTTTTCTGACCATCAGAGTCTCAGATACATCTTCTCTCAGAAGGACCTGAATCTAAGACAGCAGCGATGGCTCGAGTTCCTCCAGGACTATGACTTTGAGATAGTCTATACTCCTGGGAAGGGGAACATGGTAGCCGATGCTCTCAGAAGAAGGACAGGAATTCAGCTACTTGATGAGGCGACATAGAAGCTAGCCTCTTTGCAGATATCCTTCGTGGATAGAGATGGAGCAGATTTCCTTCAGTCTCTCACAGTCACCCCTCCACTACTGCAGCGGGTCAGAGAGGCACAGCGTGGGGACGCTGACTGTGAGACGCGGCGTGCACATATGTCCTCAGGACAGACACCTAATGGTTTCTCCTTTGGAGCAGAGCACGACGTCCTTTTCAGAGGACGTAACTTGGTACCAGTTGCATTACGGAAGGAAGTACTGAGAGAGTTTCACATTTCTCCCTTGGCGGTACATCCCGGAGTGGCGAAGATGTACCAGGACCTCAGACAACAGCACTGGTGGCCGGGCATGAAGAAGGATGTGGCAGAGTTCGTTTCTTGATGCCTCACCTGCCAACAGGTGAAGGCAGAGCACCAGGTACCAGCAGGCTTGGTACATCCCTTAGAGGTCCCGGAGTGGAAGTGGGATGGGATATCTATGGACTTCGTGACTGGACGTCCACGCACTTCCAGAGGTCACAACTCCATTTGGGTGATTGTCAACCGACTCCCCAAGTCAGCACACTTCTTACCCATCAGAGAGAAGGGCTCAGTGGAGAGCTTGGGATGACTTTACGTTCAGGAGATTGTACGGCTTCATGGTGTTCCATCATCTATCATCTTCGATAGAGATGCTCTCTTTACTTCCCGGCTTTGGAAAGGGTTGCCGGAGGCGTTCGGGGAACAGCTACGTCTGAGCACAGCCTTTCACCGTCAGAAGGATGGTCAGATAGAGAGGACCATTCAGACTCTCTTGGACATGCTCCGCGCATGTGTCCTTGACTTTGGTCGCAACTGGGAGGACCACCTACCCATGGTGGAGTTCGCGTACAACAACAGCTACCACTCCACCATCGGGATGGCACCATACGAGGCGTTGTACGGTAGACCTTGCAGATCTCCTTTGTGCTGGACAGACCCTGGGGAGTCAGCACTTGTGGGACCAGAGATGATCCGGGCCATGACAGAGAAGGTCTGGGTCATCCAGGAGAGGATGAGGACAGCTCAAAGCCGGCATAAGTCTTATGATGACAGGAGGTGGAGGCCACTAGAGTTCGAGGATGGTGACCATGTCCTTTTTCGTGTCTCACCTCGACGTGGATTACGGAGATTTGGCTGAGGAGGCAAGTTGTCTCCACGCTTCATCGGACCATTCCAGGTCCTCAGCAGGATTGGCGAGTTGGCTTATCGCCTGGCTCTACCACCTCAGTTGCACCGGGTGCATGATGTCTTCCACGTTTCTCAGCTGAGGAGATACGTGCGCGACCCGACGCATATCATTGACCATGGGGAGCTTTACATTGATGATGGGGTGACTTTTGAGGAGGTTCCAATAGAGATCGAGGATCGACAGGAGTGGGTCCTATGAGGACGGTCGATTCCTCTAGTGTGCATCAGATGGCAGCACGGGAACCTCCAGGAGAGCACTTGGGAGCGGGAGGCTCAGATGTGTGCTCAGTACCCTCATTTGTTTCCCTAGCTTATGATGTATCTTTACGGGGATGTAAATCCCTGAGGTGGGAGTAATGTAAAGACCCATAAAATTCAAGGGAAATTTTTTCTTAATATTCTTTGAGATTTTACAAGAATGCAATTTCTGACGGCACTTGATTCCGAGGTCTGGTGTGCCCGGAATTTCTATTCGAAGTTTAGCTCGGGTACGTTCAGTGAAAGAACGAGCATGAATTTCTAACTTTTGAACCGGTGCTCAGAATCGAATTCTAAGGGCACCAACGGAACCGTAACACTGGTAATTGCTTAGGAACGCCTTTGCTGGAGTTGTGTTTGCTCGATGTGAGTTGTTTATTTTTTTTTGTGGTTTAAGTGTTAGTGAAATAAAATTTCGTTAAGAATTTTATTTCTCTTATCCATGAGTTAGAACCTAAGTGTAGGAGTTAGGGTGGGACCCACTGTTTGTTAGTTTCTCTTGAGTGGATTAAAGGTGGGGGGGCCAACACGATCCCCCACCTTTTCAATTCCCTTAACTCCCTAACTCCTCTTAACCCCCCACTTAATTTGTGTAACTCTTATAACCTTTTAACTTCCCTTTAATTGGGTGACTTTACCTCTCCTCTCATTAAGTATGCCACCAACCAATTCAATTAATTAAATTAAGTTTTGAATTTTGAATTGTAGCTTGAGTTAATAAAATAAGGATGAGCCTTATTTTATATTGGTTGGTTGTTGTGTGTGGAAATTGGAGGAGAGAACTCTTGGGTGTTTTCATCTTCATCACGAAGAACATCAAGACTTCGACGAAGAACATTGTCACCGTAAGAAGAGATCGACGTGTCGTCTCTTCTTCTCCCCACAGCCGGTGTGTGACCCCTTTTTTCGAGGATCGACGACGCACCCTCTTTCGATCTTCTTCCCGTGTCAAAGAAAAGGAGATTCCACTTCCTCCTCGAACGTTCATCATCAACATACGGAGATTCACCTCGCGATGTCGTTTTCCGCGGCGAACCCCCGTTCTAGATACGCTCAAGGTAGGGGTTATTTAATTATTTCGTTCGTGAATTCTACTTTGTCGTCCTTCGTGAATTTACGACCAGTTATTATCAATTAATGAGAGGGGGGCCGGACCGCACAAACACAGCCGACCCTCCTCCAATTTGAATGTTGTTTCTAATTTGGTTGGGACGGAATGGCGTGGTGTCGTCGCACCACGCGGGATCGTACGGCAAGTAATGCGCGGCGCCGTCGAGCCGTGTCGTGAAGTTGAACGAGGACGCGACGCCGTCGTGCCGCGTTGAAGAAACCCGAAGACACCGCGGCGGAGGGGCGTGGTGCCGTCGCACCGCACTAGATGAACCAGGCCGCGGCCGGTTCTGGGCCGCGGCGGAGCAGGGTGACCGGCGGCCGGTTCCGGGCCGCCGGTGTCGGCGAAAAAGGAAGGATCGGCCGTCACCGGTCCTTGTTGGTAGAACCGGCCGGCCGGTGCAGGCCGGCCGGACAAAAGGAAAAACCGGGGGAATTAATTCCCCCAGCCGGCCAACCAAGCAGCCCCATTAATGGGGCCACAGTTACAGGAAAACCGGGGGGGCATCGCCCCCCCCCCCCCCCCCTGCGAGCCGGAACGGCTCGACCGCTTGGCCGAGCCCGCTGGCGCCAGCGCGCCGGGTCGCCGGCCGGGCCGCGCCGCGCCGGGCCGGGCGGACCTGGTGTAACACCCCGACCCCAGCTACCCAGAGTCGGTGCATTAATTACATAACATTGGCATGATCACAAGAAAGATCAAATCCCGAAAGACCGATTAGTTTAGTAGCCTTGGAAACACTAGATATAAACATAAAGTTTTACATTACATTTCAAAGTGAAAAGCTACTACAACAACAAAGTCTTCATATCCACACTATTAACCCCTCATAATATCCCTGAAAGTCAATCATAATTTACTTCTTCACTACCTGGGAAAAATAAAACATAGAAAAGGGGTGAGCTCAAATGCCCAGTAAGGATAACAATATAGCGGAACATTCAAAATAAGCGTAAACATTTAAGGCAATGAATTACTAAAACAAAAGCCTTTTAAACTTGAACTTCAACATAGTATGGAAAAAGTAAAATGAAATAATGCCATTTACTTATTCACATGGATATTCTACTAATCGAATAATCACATGCAAAAATCAATAACCACTTTCATAATGTTGGAATGCATAATGCCAGACTATCATAACCACATAGCCAAGGCCTCGTGCCAAGACTACAAATAAGATTTTGTCAAGGCCTTGTGCCAAGACACTAGTTTGTCTCATGAGACCTACCGATGCATCGAGGAGCTATAGCGGGCTCCACCCGTCACTTATTAAGTCCAATGCATTCCCATATGAAAAGGTTTAAACATAACATAAACATTCGTATTAAAACTAGCATACGAAATGTCAATAATTTCACCATAAACTATGAATGGTATAAAAATAGCACATCCACAGTCAAACATATCACAAAACCTTCAATACAATATAGAAGTTTTGTATCATAATAAATCAACTTCAAATAATCTTAAAATCCATCAAAGGATGTTGACATAGATGAAATCAAAATTCTTTTTAAAGAAGTATCTCCTTTTATTTTGAAATCATTTAAGATCCATATAAAATAAAACATTTTCTTTGAAAATATTCTTATAAGTTTGTATGGAAAGCTTCGACGATTTTATAACGGCGGAAAATAACCGCACCCGCCGTATAAGTTAAAAAAAACATTCTTACCTCAATTCTGTCGAAAAGGTTAAAAAGGACATTGTTTTGAAAACGACGGAAAGATTCCTTTATAAACCTCTTATAAAAAGGTCAAACAAGGGTATAAATGACTTTAACCCATATTCTTGTAAATAGTAAAAAAAAATTGAAATACATTTTTAAGAAAACATGGATGTGGATGATAAAGAGATCCCAGTAGATTATTACGTATAAACAACCTCGGATAATGAAGAGATTGTGAAATAACCCTTACCTTGTACTTTTCCTTTGTTGGGGTAGGTTAACCTCCTGTATAATGGTGAAATAATTGTTATTAAATTATACAAGAATCATATACATTAATATGATATCATATATGATCTTTTAACATTGCTTTATTAATAATATCTTAGTATTATCGTCGTTTCGGGTGATAATCGATTCGTTCTTCTTAAATGTTTGGTTATGTAAGACATGTTTGTAATGGATAGATTATATCTTATTCATAATCAGAATGATATTAACATTATTTTTAACCCTAAAATGAGAATAATACTTGAATGGATATGATGGAGAATGAATCTTATCGCGTTCGTGGAGACGGTAGTCCGTACGTACGCACGAACGCTACTTCCATTTAAATAGAATCAAATCCAAATGATACATAGGTATATTACTATTACAGTATAATATAATATTTTTATATATGTTACTTAAGTTCATTAACACCATCCTTTATACGTTCCATGTGTGGTATGAACGAGTCATATCATTTTAAGGGGGCGGTAGTCCGCACTTCCTCAAATGAAATTATCGTATGTATATACAACATGAAACGAATAATGGTATGAAATAAAATGGAATTACAGAAGCTTATATATAAAATATATATAATTAATATCATATTTAATTACAGTTCCATCATAATGGCCACCATGAGAGGCGGTAAGATGTATTTGAACAATCATCGTTTCGTGAGGCGTTAGTTTGTCATCCACAGAAACATTATGTTCATCATCCATTAGATGGAGTTGTGTGTATGTGTAGTTCGAATCCTTCTTATAAAAACATCCTAGTATATTGAGGATACTAGTGTTGTTACAAAAGAAAGTAAATAAAAAGATTTTGGGGGTTGGAGAAGCAAAATAAATGAAAATAATTTAAGAGAAATCGTTACCTTTAATCTAGGTAACTCACTTTGGTTGGAACCAAAGGACTTCTTGAAATGCTTTCTGCCTAAGGGGAAGCTTCAAGGAGGAGGAGAGGGATGTGGGGAGCTTAGTTGGGCAGAGTTTGGACGAGCCAAGTGGCTTGAGAGGTGTGAAGAAATGAGAAGGAGGAGTGCCCTTTTATAAGAGGGGTGAGGGGCACCTTTGGAAAAGCTAGAAATATTAATTTATAATAAATTCATATTCGGTTTCTAATGGCTCCAAAGTTGACTATTCAAAGTTTAAGGTGGGGATAGGTCGAAAACCACTCAACCAATAGAATTTAGACAGGTTTGGGTACTTATATTAACCTTATCTTTAAGTATTAACTCTAAGTTAATTAGTTTCACTTTTACAATGTCTCTTTGTATTTTTATATAATATGGTTAATAAACTTACTATATACATCCAAGCGACCCCCAAGTGGTCCATTAATGATTAACATATCATAATATAAGTCTCTTGGCCGAACCTTAGATTTTTAGGAATTTAATATCAATTAATAATATAATATTTGTTTTAAGAACTCTTTTATGTCAATTTTGACACTATTCAATAGTTGATTTTTGTGAAACTCCTAACAGATTGATTACTTCGAAAAAAGTCAATTACATCAATCCTAATATATCATATTATCATTGAAAATTAGTTTAATTCATTAAAAGTTTCATATTATATTTATTTGGGTATTTATAATATCAATTATGTTAATTTTTTACTATTTTAGTAATTACTGCATCATCATTGTGTCTTGAATAAAATAAATTATTTAATGTCTAAAAATTATAAATAAAACATCATTATGTAGGAAATCGTTTTATATTTCTAATGAATATTTATAATCGAAAATCCAACATGTATAACCCTATGTAAAAATTGTTCTTCTAAAAGATGTAAGCTTATGCCATTTTTATTTTTATTTTAACTTTATTAATATAAAGTGTCCCTACCACATACAAGTGGATCCAAGGGGTCCCCAAATTGACCCAAGGATGCCCATGGTCGGGTATGTGTCCACCAATAAGGTTAGGACACGTTTTAGGGTAATTTTGTATTATTATAATATTATTTTTTAACCCTTATTTACCGGATTTACCCTTTAACCATGGTAAATAAAATATTTACCGCAGTAATTATTCAAAATGTCTAAAAATAAAAGTTACCTATTTACACAATTTGAACATCCTGATTCCAAATATGGAATCCATTTTTCTAAATTCAAAACACAGAAGTGGCAGAAATTAATTTAAAATTAATTCCCGCTGTCAAAACAAAAAGCGTGTTTTTAAGAGATAATTACTATCAAAAGATTGACACTTGTTTATGTTTGGTTTAATTGTAAAATTATGTCCAATGACCAACATTATATTAAATGGTAAAAATATATTCTAAATATACTTTAAAACCACTCAAATTCATAATTTATCACTATTAATTATTTTGATTAAAAAAAGTTGTTTTTAATTAAAATTTAGTAATTTTCACTATTCATCAAAATATGAAAGTTATCCGAAATGTACCAAAATTTTACCTTAGGCTAAATTCGATATTCCAAATCCAAAAATGAAGTCCATTTTCAAATATAAAATATATATAATTTCAAAAAGTAGGTATTACTATTCATAACGGCTAGTTTGATCGGTTGTGGTGTGTGTTAGAACTCGAGGTTGCGTACAACACACGCTATCGCATTATTCGAAGAGAAACGTACCGTAGAAGCTTGGGGTGTTACATTCTCCCCTCCTTCAAATAATTGCGTCCTCGCAATTTCTAGGGTATTACTGCATAAAAAGACTCGGGTGGTTCTTCATCATAAGTTCCTCGGGTTCCCACGTTGCCTCTTCCATCTTATGATTTCTCCACAAAACTTTTACCAGACGCGTCGTCCGGTTTCTCAACACTTGTTCTCTTGTATCAAGAATCCTGACAGGCTCTTCGCAATAAGACAGATCGGGTTCCAGTTCTAATTCCTCATAGGTGAGTACATGCGTTGGGTCAGGCATGTATTTTCTCAACAGAGATACGTGGAACACATCGTGAACTTTGGAGAGACTTGGCGGCATTGCCAATCGGTAAGCTACAGCCCCAATTCGTTCTAGAATTTTGAAAGGTCTGATGTACCTGGGACTCAATTTACCTTTCTTACCAAAACGTATGACTCCCTTCCACGGAGATACCTTTAGGAAAACATGATCACCGTCTTGAAATTTCAAATCCTTCCTTCGATTATCGGCATAGCTCTTCTGCCTACTTTGAGATGCTTTGATGTGATTTTGGATTACTTTCACCTTTTCCACCGTTTCCTCCACCAGTTCTGGGCCTACAAGTTTTCTTTCACCAACGTTATCCCAACAGGTTGGTGTACGACATCTCTTTCCGTATAACGCTTCATATGGTGCCATCTGAATACTCGAATGGAAGCTATTGTTATAGGAAAATTCTACCAGAGGTAAATATTGATCCCACATACCCTGAAAATCAAGTGAGCAAGATCTCAACATGTCTTCTAAGGTCTGAATAGTCCGTTCTGATTGTCCATCTGTCTGAGGGTGGTAAGCAGTGCTCAAATGAAGTTCAGTATCCAGGGATTTCTGAAGACTTTTCCAAAATCTTGAAGTAAAACGGGGATCACGATCAGAAACAATTGATAAGGGTACTCCATGAAGTCTCACAACTTCATTAATATATAGTCTTGCTAGACGTTCCAGGGGTAGATCTTCTCTTATAGCAAGAAAATGTGCTGACTTGGTAAGACGATCAACAATAACCCATATTGCATCGTTCCTTCTAGGAGTCTTTGGTAGCCCCATGACAAAGTCCATCGTAATATTGTCTCATTTCCACTCCGGTATGGGAAGAGGTTGCATGACTCCTCCAGGCTGTTGCCTTCCAGCTTTGACTTGTTGACAAACCATACATCTTGACACAAAATCAGCAATCTCCCTCTTCATGTTGTCCCACCAAAAATGTTCCTTCAAATCTCTATACATTTTGGTGCTCCCAGGGTGTATAGAGAAATTGGAACTATGAGCATCATCCAGCAATTCCCTTTTTAGATCAGGTAAATCGGGAACACAAAGTCTCTTCCCGAATTTCAAAATTCCATCTTCATACACAAAGTCTCTCAATCTCCCATCATTCACAGCTTTAATCTTCTTTTGGAATTCTTCATCATCGGTCTGAGAACTCTTAATCCTTTCTAGTAAAGATGGTTTGGAAACCATTTGAAAAAGCATTGATGTTTCACCTTCCCTGGTTATTCCCATGTCCATCTTCTCTAGATCCATGAAAATTGGGTCCCTTTCAATTCTCATCATGTTCAGAACTCCATGGTCTTTTCTGCTCAAAGAATCTGCTACTTTGTTTGCTTTCCCCGGGTGGTAGTGTATCGTGCAATCATAATCCTTGAGTAATTCAAGCCATCTCCTTTGCCTCATGTTGAGTTCTTTTTGTGAGAAAATATACTTCAAACTCTTGTGATCAGTATAAATCTCACATTTTTCACCATAGAGGTAGTGCCTCCATATCTTCAAAGCAAAGATCACAGCTGCTAACTCAAGATCATGAGTAGGATAGTTTTGTTCATGAATTTTCAACTGTCGTGATGCATAGGCAATAACTTTATCATTCTGCATAAGGACACAACCAAGTCCTTTCTTTGATGCATCACTATAAATAACGAACCCATCATTCCCCGATGGTAGAGTCAATATAGGAGCATTGACTAATCTTCTCTTCAGTTCTTCGAAACATTCTTCACACTCTTTTGTCCAAACAAATTTAACCCCTTTACGTGTGAGCTTCGTTAATGGGTTAGCCAATCGGGCAAAATTCTGGACGAAACGTCGATAATAACCTGCCAAGCCAATAAAACTACGTACCTCAGTTATACTCGTAGGTGCTGGCCATTCTTGGATTGCCTTGGTCTTAGAAGGATCAACAGAGATTCCATCTTTTGAGACAATATGGTCAAGAAAAGAAATCTCCTGAAGCCAGAATTCACACTTGCTAAACTTTCCATATAATTCATGCCTCCTCAGAGTCTTCAAGATAATGCGCAAGTGATTTTCATGATCTTCGTAGGTTTTGGAGTATACCAAGATATCATCAATAAATACCACCACAAATTCATCGAGATACTCCTTGAAAACTCTATTCATTAGATCCATGAATACAGAGGGTGCATTAGTCAATCCAAACGGCATTACAGTAAACTCGTAATGCTCGTACCTGGTTCGAAATGCTGTTTTCGGAATGTCTTCCTTCTTCACACAAAACTGATGGTATCCAAATCGAAGGTCAATCTTTGAAAAGTATTGAGCTCCATGCAGTTGGTCAAATAAATCATCAATACGAGGTAGGGGATACTTGTTCTTTATCGTTATAGAATTGATCTCCCTGTAGTCGATACATAACCTCATAGATCCATCTTTCTTTTTAACAAAAAGAACAGGGGCTCCCCATGGAGAAACACTAGGGCGAATAAATCCCTTATTACTCAATTCCTCTAGTTGTTTCTTTAGTTCGACTAACTCTATAGTAGCCATTCTATAAGGGGTCTTCGATATAGGCCTTGATCCAGGAATCAAATCAATGGAAAACTCTACTTCTCGTTCTGGAGGATGTCCAGGTAAATCTTCCGGAAATACATCTACAAACTCTTTCACAACAGGTACATACTCTATTTGAACATTCCTTTCCTCACCGACAGTTATTTCATTCTCTTCCTCCCCAATAATTGAATTAAGTTGAGCTACTGGGGGTGGATCTAAATAAGAATTAGGTGGTGACGATTCTGCTCTAAAAATAAGGTGTTCCTTATCATTATCATCAAGAATCGTAACCTCTTTCTTCTTACAATAAATCTTCGCATCATAGTCCGAAAGCCAGTCCATACCGAGGATTATATCAAACTCAATCATAGGTATGACGATGAGATCAGCAGATAAAGAAAATTTATGTGCTCTAATGGGGACTGATTCACAAAACTTTTTTGCAATGATATTTCCCTTAGGAGTTTTAACTGACAACTCCCTTATTAAATCAAATTGGAAATATCTAATTTTCTTAGCAAACTGGGAAGATATGAAACAAAGCGATGATCCAGAATCAAATAATGCATTTGCTAAACTTGAGGAAACCATTAAATTACCTGCCACCACATCTTTCGGATCTTCTACCTCAGCAGTAGTGATAGCATAAGCCTGGCCTTGATCCCTTGGCCTTTTCTGAGGTAAGTTCTCCTGACGCTTAGGACATGCATTTTCATAATGCCCCATCTCCCTGCAATTGTAGCACTGAACGTTGGTAGCTTCCTTCTTCCCCTTGCAATCATGAGCTTGGTGGCCTTTTTCACCACACTTGTAACAGACTCCCATTCCCTTCAGGCAAGCACCGGGGTGTTTCTTCCCGCACTTACCACAAGATGGATATTCAACCTTTCCCTTCTTCCCCTTATTTCCATTCCCAGATTGATCAGCAGGTCTCTTCTTCTCTTGCTTTGCTTTAAAGTCATAAGACTTAGAGAATTCCTTTTCGGTCTTGATAGCACATGAGACAATGTCTTCGTACGATGAAAAGGATTGTGAGACTAATGCTCGACGGAGAAATGGTTTTAACCCATCAAAGAAACGATCAATCTTACTTCTTGGGTTGCGAATATAATCTCCAGCATACCTCGCTAACCTTGTAAAGTTAGCCTCATACTTTGTGACATTCTCATCCTCCTTCTGTCTCAGACTCAGAAATTGCCTTTCCATATCTTCTCGATGGTCGCGAGGGAAGTATTTTTCTAAAAACAGATCTTTGAACTCCCTCCATTCCATATTTGATACTTCATCATCTTCCTTCATGTTTTGAATTAATGACCACCATTGATCAGCATCTCCAGTGAGGCGGTAAACTGCCATGATAACTTTTTCCCTTTCACTGCTCCCCAAAGCCTGAAATATTTTCTCTAGGGAATTTATCCATTGCTCAGCTACTAAGGGATTTGTACTCCCATTGAACATTGGTGGTTTTTGCCTCATGAATCGGTCTAACATTGATCCTCCACGCTGCGGATCAGGGTGCTCCATACGGGTAAGGTTATTATTCATAACCTGAGTAAGTTGTCCCAGTATGGTGATTAGCTGATCGACACCAGTTGCATCACCAGCCCCACTATAATTATCTTGAGCAGGAGGGCAATCCCTACATGGAGTACGTGCATTGATACAGTTTCCATTTCTTCCACTAGGCGCCATTTCTAAACAATGGCATAAACTAGATCAGTTTATGAATCAAAATACATAATCCCATACTTATAAAACACTTAACATAAATTGAACTATTTATGGATATAATCCATAATCATAAAAATGTTTTCTTTGAGCAAGTATATACTCATAAACCCTTCATAATGATTTGTAAAGAAAATGAGAGTTATCCTAAGCATATCCCTCGGGAGTGTCGTAACCAAGAGTGCAGCAAGGCCTGTTGTCATGCACCAGTTCCCGTTCGAGTCTAGCTCAAAGCGGTGTTTTCGGGTTTTACCCCTAGGTACATCTGTGCCAGAGCCGCCTCTACCTGCTCGTATCCAGACAGGGATGTATTGCTCGGAAAACTCACAAAATCTCTACAATACCAAAATTCTAGGAAGTTCTTCTATACTAATCCTCAAAGTTCATCTTAGGTCTACGTGCTCTAATCAGAGTTTATCTAAATCTAGCTTCCAAGGTTTGTACTAAACTTCCTCTGATACCAACTCTAACGCCCCGACCCCAGCTACCCAGAGTCGGTGCATTAATTACATAACATTGGCATGATCACAAGAAAGATCAAATCCCGAAAGACCGATTAGTTTAGTAGCCTTGGAAACACTAGATATAAACATAAAGTTTTACATTACATTTCAAAGTGAAAAGCTACTACAACAACAAAGTCTTCATATCCACACTATTAACCCCTCATAATATCCCTGCAAGTCAATCATAATTTACTTCTTCACTACCTGGGAAAAATAAAACATAGAGAAGGGGTGAGCTCAAATGCCCAGTAAGGATAACAATATAGCGGAACATTCAAAATAAGCGTAAACATTTAAGGCAATGAATTACTAAAACAAAAGCCTTTTAAACTTGAACTTCAACATAGTATGGCAAAAGTAAAATGAAATAGTGCCATTTACTTATTCACATGGATATTCTACTAATCGAATAA
This sequence comes from Viscum album, assembly GCA_963277665.1. Taxonomy (NCBI): domain Eukaryota; kingdom Viridiplantae; phylum Streptophyta; class Magnoliopsida; order Santalales; family Viscaceae; genus Viscum; species Viscum album. Next base: position 1,280,503,326 of record OY728127.1, read on the forward strand.
TCACATGCAAAAATCAATAACCACTTTCATAATGTTGGAATGCATAATGCCAGACTATCATAACCACATAGCCAAGGCCTCGTGCCAAGACTACAAATAAGATTTTGTCAAGGCCTTGTGCCAAGACACTAGTTTGTCTCATGAGACCTACCGATGCATCGAGGAGCTATAGCGGGCTCCACCCGTCACTTATTAAGTCCAATGCATTCCCATATGAAAAGGTTTAAACATAACATAAACATTCGTATTAAAACTAGCATACGAAATGTCAATAATTTCACCATAAACTATGAATGGTATAAAAATAGCACATCCTCAGTCAAACATATCACAAAACCTTCAATACAATATAGAAGTTTTTTATCATAATAAATCAACTTCAAATAATCTTAAAATCCATCAAAGGATGTTGACATAGATGAAATCAAAATTCTTTTTAAAGAAGTATATCCTTTTATTTTGAAATAATTTAAGATCCATATAAAATAAAACATTTTCTTTGAAAATATTCTTATAAGCTTGTATGGAAAGCTTCGACGATTTTATAACGGCGGAAAATAACCGCACCCGCCGTATAAGTTAAAAAAAACATTCTTACCTCAATTCTGTCGAAAAGGTTAAAAAGGACATTGTTTTGAAAACGACGGAAAGATTCCTTTATAAACCTCTTATAAAAAGGTCAAACAAGGGTATAAATGACTTTAACCCATATTCTTGTAAATAGTAAAAAAAATTTGAAATACATTTTTAAGAAAACATGGATGTGGATGATAAAGAGATCCCAGTAGATTATTACGTATAAACAACCTCGGATAATGAAGAGATTGTGAAATAACCCTTACCTTGTACTTTTCCTTTGTTGGGGTAGGTTAACCTCCTGTATAATGGTGAAATAATTGTTATTAAATTATACAAGAATCATATACATTAATATGATATCATATATGATCTTTTAACACTGCTTTATTAATAATATCTTAGTATTATCGTCGTTTCGGGTGATAATCGATTCGTTCTTCTTAAATGTTTGGTTACGTAAGACATGTTTGTAATGGATAGATTATCTCTTATTCATAATCAGAATGATATTAACATTATTTTTAACCCTAAAATGAGAATAATACTTGAATGGATATGATGGAGAATGAATCTTATCGCGTTCGTGGAGACGGTAGTCCGTACGTACGCACGAACGCTACTTCCATTTAAATAGAATCAAATCCAAATGATACATAGGTATATTACTATTCCAGTATAATATAATATTTTTATATATGTTACTTAAGTTCATTAACACCATCCTTTATACGTTCCATGTGTGGTATGAACGAGTCATATCATTTTAAGGGGGCGGTAGTCCGCACTTCCTCAAATGAAATTATCGTATGTATATACAACATGAAACGAATAATGGTATGAAATAAAATGGAATTACAGAAGCTTATATATAAAATATATATAATTAATATCATATTTAATTACAGTTCCATCATAATGGCCACCATGATAGGCGGTAAGATGTATTTGAACAATCATCGTTTCGTGAGGCGTTAGTTTTCCATCCACAGAAACATTATGTTCATCATCCATTAGATGGAGTTGTGTGTATGTGTAGTTCGAATCCTTCTTATAACAACATCCTAGTATATTGAGGATACTGGTGTTGTTACAAAAGAAAGGAAATAAAAAGAGTTTGGGGGTTGGAGAAGCAAAATAAATGAAAATAATTTAAGAGAAATCGTTACCTTTAATCTAGGTAACTCACTTTGGTTGGAACCAAAGGACTTCTTGAAATGCTTTCTGCCTAAGGGGAAGCTTCAAGGAGGAGGAGAGGGATGTGGGGAGCTTAGTTGGGCAGAGTTTGGACGAGCCAAGTGGCTTGAGAGGTGTGAAGAAATGAGAAGGAGGAGTTCCCTTTTATAAGAGGGGTGAGGGGCACCTTTGGAAAAGCTAGAAATATTAATTTATAATAAATTCATATTCGGTTTCTAATGGCTCCAAAGTTGACTATTCAAAGGTTAAGGTGGGGATAGGTCGAAAACCACTCAACCAATAGAATTTAGATAGGTTTGGGTACTTATATTAACCTTATCTTTAAGTATTAACTCTAAGTTAATTAGTTTCACTTTTACAATGTCTCTTTGTATTTTTATATAATATGGTTAATAAACTTACTATATACATCCAAGAGACCCCCAAGTGGTCCTTTAATGATTAACCTATCATAATATAAGTCTCTTGGCCGAACCTTAGATTTTTAGGAATTTAATATCAATTAATAATATAATATTTGTTTTAAGAACTCTTTTATGTCAATTTTGACACTATTCAATAGTTGATTTTTGTGAAACTCCTAACAGATTGATTACTTCGAACAAAGTCAATTAACTCAATCCTAATATATCATATTATCATAGAAAATTAGTTTAATTCATTAAAAGTTTCATATTATATTTATTTGGGTATTTATAATATCAATTATGTTAATTTTTTACTATTTTAGTAATTACTGCATCATCATTGTGTCATAAATAAAATAAATTATTTAACGTCTAAAAATTATAAATAAAACATCATTATGTAGGAAATCGTTTTAGCTTTCTAATGAATATTTATAATCGAAAATCCAACATGTATAACCCTATGTAAATATTGTTCTTCTAAAAGATGTAAGCTTTTGCCATTTTTATTTTTATTTTAACTTTATTAATATAAAGTGTCCCTACCACATACAAGTAGCTCCAAGGGGTCCCCAAATTGACCCAAGGATGCCCATGGTCGGATATGTGTCCACCAATAAAGTTAGGACACGTTTTAGGGTAATTTTGTATTATTATAATATTATTTTTTAACCCTTATTTACCGGATTTACCCTTTAACCATGGTAAATAAAATATTTACCGCAGTAATTATTCAAAATGTCTAAAAATAAAAGTTATCTATTTACACAATTTGAACATACTGATTCCAAATATGGAATCCATTTTTCTATATTCAAAACACAGAAGTGGCAGAAATTAATTTAAAATTAATTCCGGCTGTCAAAACAAAAAGCGTGTTTTTAAGAGATAATTACTATCAAAAGATTGACACTTGTTTATGTTTGGTTTAATTGTAAAATTATGTCCAATGACCAAAATTATATTAAATGGTAAAAATATATTCTAAATATACTTTAAAACCACTCAAATTCATAATTTATCACTATTAATTATTTTGATTAAAAAAAGTTGTTTTTAATTAAAATTTAGTAATTTTCACTATTCATTAAAATATGAAAGTTATCCGAAATGTACCAAAATTTTACCTTAGGCTAAATTCGATATTCCGAATCCAAAAATGAAGTCCATTTTCAAATATAAAATATATATAATTTCAAAAAGTAGGTATTACTATTCATAACGGCTAGTTTGATCAGTTGTGGTGTGTGTTAGAACTCGAGGTTGCGTACAACACACGCTATCGCATTATTCGAAGGCAAACGTACCGTAGAAGCTTGGGTTGTTACACCTGGACCCAGGGCCGGTCGACCGGGGGGTCTCGGGCCGGGTCGGTCCGGGCCCGAAACCCCCGTTTTCGTACCGTCTTCGGTCTTTTGCTCATAACTTGGTCTACGGACCTCCGATCGATGCACCGTCAGTTGCGATGCGATCCTTGAATCGAGACAGTCGTTTCGGTATATTGCATTCAAGGTTTCAGAATACTTTGGGTTTGGCCGGGTTGGTTCGTACACGAAACCAACCGGGCCCTCGGAGCGGAAACGCTCATATCTTGAGCTACGGACGTCCGAATGACGTGTCGTAGACTTTGTTGGATTCCTCTTAGTGAGACAGATCTTTTGGCTTAATCCACCCGAGGTTTGGACGCAGGTGGAGTACGGTCGGGTTGGGTTTGCCTTAAAAACCAACCGGGCCCCTGGAACAAAAAAAACCAATAACTCTCAGACCGGGCGTCCGATTGACGCGTCGTCTGCAACGTTGAGTTCCTGTTGACGATACGGAACTTTTGGATACATCAACTCTGAACTATGTGTCAGTTGATGTATCAGCCTCTCGGCTCGTGGAGCGGACCCTCCTGAACGAGCTTGCTGTGTGCGGGAACCCTAGAGCTGGCTGCGACTACTACTACTACGACGACTGTACAGAGATCCTCAGTGGATTCGACGGCGAAGACTATAGCACTCAGTGATCCTATGGGGATCAGTGCTACCGATCTTGTGTGGGTCCAATCCTATGTGGGTCAGCGCTCAGCGGTTCTGTGTGAGCCAGCGCCTACAGATCCTGTGTGAGTCCGATCCTGTGTGGGTCTTTGCGGGGGTAAGTTACCTATCGATCCTTTGTGGGTCAGATCCTCTGTGGGTCATCGCGGGGGTTAGTGCCTATCGATCCTTTGTGGGTCCGACAGCTTAGATGAATTAGTGGATATATCTGATCATCTCTATCGTCATACGAAGAAGTAAACCTATGTGAGCTGAAACCCTATTTTGCTTTCCTTTGTGGATTATTTTGTGCTATCCTGTGTGGATTTACGTTTTGCTTTCATGTGTGGACTGGGTTGTACTTTGGTTAAGATGTTGGAGCCAAATGAGAATTGATGACTTAGGTATATGTATGGGCATATACCTAAGCAGAGTCAGATGTTACTTCGTGATTGTATCTTTCCTTTACGGATTATCCTTTGTGGCTTTTGGGAGACCTTCGGGGGTCTCGGGGTCCCTACTGAGTATCTTATACACACCCATGCACGGGCTATGCCCGCACTACGTTGTGTTGGTTACAGACGATGGACAGCGCTGATCATGGTTGAGGCTTGCGGAGCAGGACGGTACCTAAAGGTTGACCACTAGACGGGACGTACTCAGAGCGGTCGGCTGGACTCGAGGAGCAGAGGAGGCTATCTGTACCCACCCTTCAGGTGGGATTTCCAGTGGACAGCTCGACGTTGCGGATTTACTTTCAGTTTTTGTTTTCCCTTTCGAGTTGTACTTTACTTTCAGTTTGGTTTTGTATACTGGCCCACTTACTTTCCGCACTTACTGTTGTATCAGCTTTTACTTAGTGTTTACTTCTTCTGCTTGCTTGCTCTATGGTGTTTGTTACTTTACAAAGTCAATGCCTTCCCTTTTTATTGGGAATTTATGCCTTGGTATTAGTCGCCAGCCCCTGGCCTATTGAAGGAAGGCTTGGGGTAGTCACGGAACGGGCCCCGAGGACGGGTCGTGACAGCTAGAGATCCTGATAGTAGGAATTTTTCATCATGATACATCTATAATTTTATAGGTGTTGTTCCATGGCAGTCAAGGTTGTAGAAGTGTGTTTCTTTAGCCATTACCGATGTATTGTAAATTGTTGCTTCCAAATATGTCAAGAAGATGTTGTGGATAAATAATTTTCTCTAGGATCTTGGTTTCATCCAGAAGGTGCAGTATTTTTTTTATAGATAAAGTGATTGGGATTTTAGCAAGAACTCCATGTACAATTCCTGGACAAACCAAATCGATATTCTCTAGCATTGGATATATGAAGTGATGGATCGATAGTTGTTGTGACTTGTGAAGATCCACACAAAGGAGAACCTAGTGGATATGTTGACATAGGTGGTTTCTCGAAAGAACCTAGACCTTTGTATATTCTCTATTGGATTACAGATGGAAGGGAAGAATTGATGGAGATATCCAGCTGCTACCCACCACTCTTTTCAAATGTGGTGAAACTACCTAACCTCCCATAGACTTACAACCTTTCTGAACACATTATACATATTTAGGAACTATTACTTTGGTATCCATGGGAGTTTTCAAAGGAGAATACGGACACCTTTTTTGAATTTCAATAGTTGGTGGGGTGATTGGTGAGAGTTGTTTCAAACATGACACCTCCTTCAATGGCTATTTAAGGAGGTCTTGGGGAAATTCCTTCATCATTCATAAATAAATCCAAGAGAGAACATTGTATATCATGAGATATCCAAGACATCTCAATATTTTATAGAGATACAGAGATAGTTTTATAGATGGAGTTTTGAAAATCTTTGTTCATGTTGCAATAAAGACAATTTTCTCCCTCAATTCTTCTCTATTCATGATCAGTGAATAAAAAAATAAGAATATTCGTGTCATGGTATTTTTGTTGTGTCATAGTTTAAATCGATATAAATTAAATAAAATGAGGTTTTGGAATCATCAAAACCATTTTATCATGGATATAAATGCAAAAGAAGACACCATGAGGGTTGTGATGTAGTATTAAATAATTGCACTACGGATATCTTGGAAGAAAAGATATGTGAACCTTTTATGGTATAGGGTATCCAATAAAATGTGGAGATTCTGAAATAGGTAGTATAATAAAAATATAGTAAGGGGATATTGCAATTAATGACAATGTAGCAATGCCACATGCTATGTATGGCCATGCACAGGATGTTCTGTAAGTGGTAAACCCATGTCGTTGGGTTTTCTACTGGTATGTTTTTAAATACCTAATGATTTCCAGATTACGTGTGATATTGGATGATCCTTTGGGATATTTTAAAAAATTATTGTGTGTGTCGTTTTTGACTACCTCTAAGGAATTATAATTTCCCACAAAATAAGGAAGAACCAACCAACCACCATTTATTTAAATTAAATCATCGATGATGACAGGTTCAAACTAGAAAATAATAAACGGAGTGTGAATTTGAAAATTCAAAAGGATGTAGAATTATTAATAAGGATAAAAACATAGGATAGAATTTTTGGTGGAGGACCTAACTCCTAAAGACTAAGATTGGAAGAGAATCTATTGGGGCAACTATTTTTGTATTCTGATACTCTAGTTAGTTCCTTTTATTTTTCACATTTTCTCACATCTAGCTTGAGGGGATAACTCTTTGTTGTACAAATAAGGTAATTATAGGGTATTAAATCTAGTGAATTAAACCATTTTTTTTAATTTGAGTGGTTTCTTACATTCATTATAATTATTTCAATCTTATCCTTCTCTTAATTACATGACCATTGTAGTTTAAAAAGGGTTTTTCTTCTTTAAATGTAATAACTAGCGACCTCTTCCATAGTACAACCAATGTATGGACTGTAATGTATATTTTTAAATAGGGTTTTGGATACCTAACTAATTGATAAAACAAAGTAAATAAGAGTGGAAAGGGGAATAAATAGTTTAGAGTGCAAGTATTCTGAGAGGAGGCTCACTTTGTTCCAATTCCAACTGCACTCTAATTACCATTAATCTATAACTTCACTAGGTGTATGAAACAAGATTTATATTTCTTGGAAGGATAATCTCATCAATATCATCCCCAAATTCTATCTTCTATTTCTCATTTAGATTTCCTAAAACATTATAAAAAAATTCTACACCATTCCTAGTGGATCAAACTTTATCACCACTAAACTAGAGTTAAAAATTATTTAGTGTTTGTTTGAGTTATAAACTTTTACTTTGATATTACCCAAGAGAAGTAACAACACTCTTAGGAGTAGTCAAAAATATATATTTACAACATTGAGATAAAGGTGAAGTGACTAAAAATTAATGAAATATGATGTATTTATAGAAATTAGTGACCCCATGTGACTATTACAAATATGACTATTGGAATAGTAATCTGACCATTGGAATAGTAATCTTACCATTAGGAATAGTAACATGATTTTTATAATAGTAACCTCATATATAGAAATGTAAAATGATATTTAGGTGTCTTATAAAATGATCATATGACATATTTATATAATAATACAACTAAATAAATGTTTTCAATGATAAAATAAGTGTTTATATTTTAGTAAAACAAAAATGTTTTAGGTAAATTTTTATAACAAATATAAAGATTTAAAAGAATGAATATTTTAATGAAATCGGTTTAAAAATTAAAATTATTTTCAGTTAAAATGATACTATAATTTTATGATACTGTAATTAATTTTTCAAAGGCTGCAAAAATTGATCAAAAAATTAAAATTGGTATTTTTCAAATAAATAAGGATTTTATTTAAAATTTTAAATTTTCATATATAGGAAATTATTTTCATAAAATGGATTTAAATTTTTTAATCTAAATTTTTATAAATTTTTAGGGTGAATTTTTTATATTTTTCTAAAATAGTTGATTTATTGTTGAATAGTAAAATATAAAAAAATACGGTATTTAACATTATAAGATAAATAAATGATTAATTTCATAAAGGATGATGTAACAACCCATTAATTAAAACTAAAATAAAAAATTTACTATATATGTTCACAATATTCATTTTTATTTGTTTTATTTATCCAAAATAATAAACTAATGGTTATAAAATTCAAAAAACACCCCTCTCCCCCCTTATAAATACCACCTCTCACCAACCCTTCTCCTCACAAATTCTAAGAATTTTCACGTTCCAAATTTCTACCCAATTACCTTATCAATCCTCTCCCAAAAATCTTAGTGATTCTAGTCTCACTAAAGACCATGTCAAGGATCCTTAAGAGGTAGCCTAAAAAGATACAACCAATAAAAGAGGTAAAATTCTCAACAAACCTCTTTCAATTTTATTCTTCTTATACCACCCCATTATGTTCACCATACACCTAAAAATATTAAATTAATAATCCTAAATATTAAAAGTATATTATTATTATGGTTTAATATACATATTATACCCTCCATTATTTATATTCTAAAACAAAAATAAACATTGTTTTCAATATGGTTGATTCACCACCTCCACGAACAACATTCTTTTTTTGTCCACCACCTCAAGGATGATCATAACAAAATGATTATGGTTAAATAATATGATAAGGAGTATATTAAAACTTATTTAATGTTATATCATGAATATATAAACATAATATTAAATAAAAAAATAGTTTTTGATGGTCGGTAAGACCGCCTTAATGAAATAAACATATAACGTTAACATTTTTACTAAATGAATCATCCCTATGTCAGAAGAAAAAAATATATTTGAGAAAATTTCAATTTATATAAGTACATAAAAACCGTTTCAATTCACTTCTAGAGTTTTTTCCCATTCTATAAGAACTTCAGTAATTATCCTCAGGTGATTTTACCTTGGAACCATGAAATGAACACCCTTGAAACAATGAAATTATAGTTTATATCTCATTGAAATGGTTGTTAATGAACAAAATTTAATTATAGTAAATAAAATACATATGTAAAAGGTTATGAATTAATTAATTAATTAATTTTTTATTATTATTCAGGATTATATGTGCAAGTGCAGAATGATTCTAGAACATAAGGTAATGCATCTCTTCGAACTACCCTATTTTCATTAGGTTAGGATTTATCTATGTTTAACTCACTTTAAATATTTATTTTTATTATTTTATTTTTATAGATTATTTATATATGTTGCCTAGATATATAATAGGTTTAATTAACCATTAGTTTATGGTTATATACATGTTTTAAAGTTTCCTTTCTCAATTTTGTTTGTTAAACAAACCCGATTAAAGGGAGCTTATCTGTCCCTTTCCAAATTTGAAGTACAAATCCATAATAAAAATTCAACTATACATGGTTTATAAAATTTAACATTTTATTATAGAAAAACCTTTTTTTTGTTTTATGTAAATATATATTATCTTTCCATTTTTAATACTCTTTACCATTTTCCCCAAAACCCCACTTAAGAGGTAAATTTCCAAAGTTAACTATCCACTCTTTTTCACACATTCAAATCACATGAACATAATTTTTCATGATCTATGATTATTTTTCCTATATTAAAATCTCATAAAATTTTAATCTCATATTTCAAGGAAAATATTATGATATACCATAGGGTTATGCTAAATATATGATTATGCAACTCATTTATTTATGTGGGTAATTTTTATATTTATTCCCTATGTTTTATTACCCATGTTTCAAGAATATTCATGTATAAATTATGATGGGTTTTCCCAGATAGTTCTATAATGATTTGGATAATTTTTTTGTCTCATGAGATGATATGTATGATATTAGAGAGTAAACCTAATCCATTTAGGGACTCTGTCCACCATGTGATGTTGTCTTGATAGATATCCTTGACTTATGATTATTTCAACTTTTATGTTACTGATAATTTCATGTGTTGTCATGATATTTTGATTCCATGTTATTTATGTTATTATACTATATTATTATTAATGATACTTTTCATTTATGATATCATGTTAGGATTTTTGACTTGTATGATATTCTTAATTATCTTGTTTATTCCCTCAGTGGGATTTTTAGATCACCAATTTTGTCTATTTATTTCCCTTGGTTATACTACGTAGTTTTAGAAGCTCAAAATGATTTAAAATATCATTAAAGAGATTAAAATAAATAAATTTATTTTAATTTTAGGTTTATATTTTATTCTTTTGGACTTTTAAAAACAGTAGGCCTCTCGATCCTTGAATTGTTTTTATTAGATATTTATATTAAAAATCAAGTAACAATATGTGTAAAAGGATTGGATAACAATACCTAAATATTTTATACCACTTGTATAGAGCTATCCCTACTTTAAATTACCTTATTTGTTTATAAACTCACTGAAAATTTGTTTTTTTATCCCCATTAAATGATCACACATATTAGCAAAGTGGAAAACCAAATATTTGGAACTCCACCTCCCTCAATTAGGTTTACCCGAAGTAGGAATTATTTACACCCTACATACTACCTTAAGTAAAAAACACTCACACATTTCTCACAAATATTCAAGGTAATTAAAACTAGACAAATATAAATTATAAGACAAATAAATTCATAAGAAGGATTAATGTGCTTCAAACAAGTTGTTCTATGTAAGTGGGAGAAACATTGCATCTTTCTTTGTATTCATTGGAAGTACGTGAATAAATTCAATTGATAAAATATATAGAAAGAATTTATTATAAAGTATTAACTTTGTAAATATTTTACATAAATAGGATGTACTCTTCATATCATTGATACACTATTTGTATCAGTCCCCACATTGCTTTATAGGTAAATCCGGTAAGTTTTCTAAGTTTCATCACCTTCCAACATTTTCAGAGGTAATGAGAGATTTTTCATAACTTGTTTCATTTAAATTCCTTCACTATTAAACTAATTCTAGAAACAATATTTATTAGTATTCTTTTTATAGAGTTTTATGAAAAAAATTCACCTTCTTGATATCATTAAAAGATATGAGCTTTTGATGACTCTATTTCCACCTGAAGAGATTGACCTATCAGTGAATGCACATTAAGTAAAACCACCTTATTCTAAATAATATTTTAGTTAACATATTTCAATTGAGTGTGTCTCTGGTATTAGAATAACATGATTCACATTCCAACAAGTTATAGTTTTGAATAATGATTAAATTTTAGACTAATTTTTGGTTCCAAAATAAAGGGATTTTGATAAATCATATCCAAAGTAATTTAAGATGGTATCAAAAAAAATTATAAGATTTTTCATAATCATTAAAGGATTTCAATACAAGTGGTAGATTATTGGAGATTCACTAAATTTAGGGATTTTTTATTTTAAGAAATCCCTAAATCATAATAGATAATATAGGAAATCAATTTCGTATATCATATAATTGGATTATATTTCCAATGTAGTGTACTATAGGTCACATGATATATGATATTTTAAGGCATGTGATATATGATATCATATGAATGCATTAATGACATTTATTCCCTTAGTTACCATCATATGTGAATCAATATGATTGATTTATTTATGGATTTTCATGAAAAATATATTTGTCAGAGTATTCAATGATTGAAGCGCTCCAGTAAGAATCAACCTATGGGTTCCATGGGATGACACCTAAATTTTCAATGCTTTTACTCCCTTTATATAATAAAGAGAGTATATAAAAGGGATTTGATCTATCCTATTGTGGATACGCATTGTGTGATATCCTAAGTACAGACTCTCTTCATCCCTAATCACCATTCATCTTCATTATGAATAAGGTACTAACACCACTTGTGTGATTCAAGATCCTCTAATTGCGATTGAAGATCCAAATAACCATGTAATCCCTTATAGGTACGTGGAATTTTTCTAGGATATAGTGACCCCCATGAATTGTATTATGTTTAGGAGTATAATATGGAACTCACAATGATTAGGGTATGTTTATTTTTATGTTCTTAATTTATTAATGTTAAATCAATTGAATATGGATCAAGTATATATGGGGTTTCCTTTACCACAAAGTTTATTTGATGAACACCTTAATTACCATCAGGTGGAGAAAAGAATTATAAAATTGGAATTTATGGAAACTCAGTATCATATTGAAGATATTTTTACAAAGATGTTGGATGTTATTATATTAATAAAGAATTAGTTAAACCTAAAATTTCAACCTATTTCATCAAACTAAGAAGTTTCAACAAACCTCTATCCCAATTATTCTTAACAATTTTCTTGATTTTTTTATAGGTATTCATAAATTGATGAGTATAATAAGATACGAGGAACAATACATGGGGAATTATAAGTATAAAGAAGGTTGTTCAAATAAAAAATAGAAAAAATTGTAGATGTTGACATATTTTATTATTCCCTACAATCATCATTCACTTATGTAGGATTAGAAAATCTATCAATGGATATTTTCTTAGTTTTAGCGTAGTGTCCATTTTAATAATTCTCTAATGTGATCATAATTGGAAAAAAAATAAAACCTTTAATTTTATTGTAAAGGGGGTATGATTATTGGGAGAGATAGAGAGTCTTATTTACGGAGATAATGGATTGATTTTATAAACATAGAGGTTGGAATGAATAAAAATAATGGAATATATGTAGGATTGAAGATAAAATCAAAAGGGGGAGAACGTTGCTACTAAAGGTTGTGATGTTGAATTTGTTATCAATTGTAATTTATTTTTGGTGGTTTGAAATTTTTGAAGAATTTTAGTGTCACGTTAATATGGTTGTAGATAAACTCTGAAGGTCTTGATTATTTCAAGAATAATTCATGGTACAAGCACAAGGATCACATCGTGAGGGGAGTTTCTATAAAATATAAATGTATAATATATAAGTTTATTTTCTAGGATACAAATTTTTTCATCAATATTTCATGTTTTCAATGTTTCATATGTAATAATATTTATGATTTTCAATCTGGGAAAAATGGAAAAGAACATACATGTAATGACCTAGAATTATATCAATGGAATTTCCCTTTTATAAGTGTTTCATATTTATTAATAAAGTATTATATAAAGCATATGAACCACATGAAACACAAAAAATATCACAACCCTAGATTATCATACATGTATATTACATCTTTTTAGATGAATATTCATTATATTACACAAACACAAACTAAAGGAACATAATAGTTTAGTGCTTTTGGAAAATTGGAACATAATATTCTAATTTGGTGAAATATATTCAGCGTCTCCCACCAAGATCTTCTCACACAGTAATCCTCTTAATAATACCCTACCTAAACCATTATTTATATCATGGGGATCAAAATATAAGAAAGGGTGATTTCATATACTCAATAATGGTAAATATAAGAGAAATAAATATATGATCATATAAAATAATAATATAAGACTAAGGTCATTTGATAATGAATCAAAAAATTTGAAGTTCATACCCAACCTATAATAAATCATAAATACGAGTCATGTAATAATGATTTTTAGTTCATCAGACATGAATCATGATAGAATCAAAGAACATGGTCCATGAGAGCATAATGTTGGCATAAAACATAGATTTTTGGCATACACAAAATCATAGAGAATATTATGTCAAGTCTACCCACTGATATGTTTATAAAAATTTTATGTTTGAGATAACCACCTGTGTACCTACATTGGGATTGGTCTTAATACAAATATACACTACTTTCTCATCTCTAGTTAAACACCCATGTACACTTCTTTTTAGGCATGAGATAAACACCTGTGTAACCGCCTTTTTGGGCTTCAGATAAACCCCAATTTACCTACCATTTTTGGCTTGGGATAAATACCCATGTATTATTTTTTTTAGATTAGGATAAACACCCATGTACCCTCATTTTAGGCTTAGGATAAACACTTGTGTACCCTCATTATAGGATTAGTACAAACACCTATGTACCCACTATGATCATAGAGCATTTATCATTACCAAATTCATTATAGTGATATCTAGTTGATAAGTGTATTTCATGCATATATTTTATGGAGTTTAAATAAATGAATTGTTGGATTTTATTGAGAATATTTCCAATTTTGGTGATAAATGACATGTTTTATGTTTTATGGAAGGAAACGATGAATATTTTAAAAACCAATGAAAAGTGGATAGAATATGAACAAAACAACACTTTGTTCTATGAGCTTTTCATGTGGCACAACACCAAATTTTTGAAGGAAAAGAGGATCTATGAAATGTAGAAAGACCATTACATGTCATGACTTCATTATATAAGGCATATCAATGCTAGACAAGATGTGGGGATTGTACATACGGTGAAATCATATTACACATCATGAGTTATCAATTCGCATTGTGAAGTGAGTTAAAGAGTCAAATTTGTGTATGATATTTGAGATATATTCACACAACATGGAGGAAAAAAACATATCTTGATTACACGATGTGTAACCCAATTACACATTGTGTAATTGTTGATGCAAAGAAAAAAAATGCAGATGTTGTGAGTTCCTGGACGGGTTTGTCTATAAAAGGAGACCCTCATCTACCCTTCCAAGACACTCTATGACCGAAAAAGGCCAAGAAACACCAAGGGGAAACCTCTAGACAACATAGTGACAATATAGAGCCCCGCTTCATCACCTTCCTTCTTAGGGTAACTATGATAATCATTCTCATCATGACAAGCATGAGCAAGTAGTCCTCTTTATGTCCGGTGATGTGATTATTGTGGGATGTGTTCTTAGAGATTATTTTTTTATATTATTCATGTTTTTGATTACTTCAACACTATATATTCAATTAAAATTCATCTTCTTTTCATATTTTAGGATCATTGTTGTTCTCAGAAGTTGTATATTTCATTGAATAAATTAATCACCATAGTTTGTGTATGAACATTATGAAACCTATGATAGTTATGTTTAAAAAAGGTATTGGTTCAACTAATTTTGTAATTTCATTTAGTATATGACCATTCTAATGGTTCAATTATGTGATTAGGAAAGGATAACCAGACCAAGGATTTCTGCTGACCCAATTCCAACACCAAATATGAATTAATTCACATTCACTTAAATCCTTATCACATGGACCAAAAAATCATTGAACCCAGCATGCCACTATCCAGATATTCAACCCAATATTTGCTTCACCTTTTCTATTTTTACAAAAAAACAAAAAAAATCAATATTAGTTTCCTAATTAATTTAAAACATATGATCTTTCCCTGTGGGTTCAACTCTCAGACTTTCTATATACTACATTTTTAGTTATGTTGTCTAAGTATGTATAAATTACTGAATTGTTTTAGTCATGTAGGATTTAATGATGCCCCACAAGCTTTCTCTAGTCACACACATAATATAATCTATAAAAGGATTACCCAATTCTATCTAGGATACATCATTGTATAAGATGTAATGGGATTATCCGGTGTTATTTATGTCACCCCTTCATATAAGTTGTAATGACCTTACTCGACAATATTTGGAATCTCCTGTCATATAAGATATAAAGGGATTTCCTGGAACTATTTTAGCCGCCCATCGTATATGTAATTCACAAAAATCACAACATGAATAAAGTACAATGAGCTTGAATTTCATCATAAAACACATAAGAAACATTATGCCCTTTATAACTTGAATAAACCATGGAAAATAAATGTGTTTCATATCAATCTCTTTTAAACAAGAGTGACCCATGGAAAATAATGGGTTACATAATAATATCTTAGATATATGATTACCCCATGGAAAAAAATAGGTTCCATAAACATAATGCCATCAAAACATAAACCATTCCAAGAAATAATATTAATGGTGTCCTTAGATCATATCCCTAGTGAGGTATAGGTAACACCAATAGATGTCATCTTAGATGTATAATAATCTTGAAAGGATAATTTAAGAAATTTCTTGAGAAAAAATATCTTTTATGCGATGAAAAAAAGAATTTTATAACATAAAAAAAATTTAAAAACTTTTTCTTTGAACATGACCTTGAAAAGTTATAAAGGAATCTTTAAAAATACATTAAATCACTTTGTAAAACATAAAACATTTTCAAAATACTTTTCTTTTAAAACAGAATTGGAAATATATAGATGAAGTTTTAGAAAAATTAAAACATTTTGTAAGGAAAATATACTTTCATCTATTAGAAAAAAAATTTAAAAACATTTTTTAAAACATTTTTTTAAAACATGATTTTATAAGAAAACTGGTCTTTGATCGAAAAGGATGATTTTTTATTAAAACAGATTTTGAATCCTGGAGTACATAAACTGAGGAAAATGAGGAGAAAATGTGTCTTATATTGTAATAAATATAGGATAATAAAATAAATGAGCTTGTTAAGGGATGGATCATAAGATTCTATTATCAAAATCATAATTATAATCAATCCTGATAAATGATAAGATTATAACATAAAATCTTTACCACTTTGATAACTTTGAATTGAAAGTCCCATGAAGGTATAACATAAAATAGAACTCAAAATATCATGAGTATGAATAAAATAATGATATTATATGACAAAATATTTCTATATAAAATTCGTGAAAGGATATAGGTGTCTAACATAACATGTGTTTCAAAGAAGGTTGGTTGAGACAAAAATCCATTACCACATTGATAACATTAAAACTGCAAACCCTTTAAAATAGGTATAATCAAATGGATATGTAGATACCAATAATTCTACGTATAATATTCATATAATAAATTCATGGGTATTATATAAACCCCATAAAATAAATGCCTGGTGAATATGGGTCGTGTCTCACAGAAAATAAAAGTGAGACGGAAATCTCTTACCTTAAGTCATGACTTCCATCGTAGTCATTCATAACACCTATATAATAAATATAAGTTTGTTTTAAATATATTATATAACTTTATTAAAATATATAATACCATATATTATTTTATTATGACCATTCAATACCCATTTATGTACAATTCTATGTTAAAGTTACGTTTCAATTAATAACCGATGTGTTTTTCATATATGTATTGTCTTGTAATTTTTTGATCCCCTTACTTAGATTGTGATTTAAAACACTATATAATGTAAAACATGATATAAAAATCATATATATTCATTATATATTTATTTATATTAATCCATAAAATTTATTGATAGGAAATGAAACACACCATTCATGTAGATGGTACGTCATATGTACGTATAAACACTTTTTCCATTTTATTATCATTTTGAAAGAAAGAAAAATAAATGATATATATATATATATATCACCAAAAAAATATCATTTTTATTTCATATATATCACATATTTTTATTAAACCCATCTTTAACACGTTCCAATTAAAGCGAGAATGAATCACATCGCTTCACAAGGCAGTAGTCCACTGTGTAAAAGAATGACATTATCATACTCCCACAAAATAAAAAACATGAAGGTATGTGTGATATAATAGTTATATAATAATAATAATATAATAAATATAATAAATATCATATGTAATCCATAAACCCATCATTATGACCAGACTTGATATGTGGTAAGGGAAAAATGAAGGACATCGATACACGAGGCTATAGTCTACCGTAGACACGAATGATGATTTCATAACCCATTGGATGGAAGTTTGTTTATTTGTAGGATGTAACCTTAAAATAACAACATCTCAATATATATAATATAATTATGTTGTAATATAGTAATTTTTTAATAAAAATTAAATAAGTTGGAGAAGGAAATAAAAAAAATATTCTCATTGAAGAACTTTACCTCTTATTTAGGTGTCTTCCATAGGTTTGCACTAAATCCTTCCTAGTTTGGATTTATTCCAAAAATAAGGCTTCTAGTTTGAGAGGATGGAAGTTTTTAAGTGATTTCGGTATGATCTAGTTGATCCAAAGGGCTCGATATGTGATAGTAATGGTGAGACTGGGTGCCCTTTTATAATTGGGGAGGAGCAACATTTCATGTAAATACCCTAATGTATTCACTATTGGGAGGTCTCCCTTACATAATGTGTCTCCAAAATTGATTAATAATGGATGGTAGGGATGAATTGGGAAATAAAAATCACCACCACATAAAATAAACAATTTTTTAAAAAATTTATTCTTTAGTCCTTAAGTTTAATCAATTTTATCCTTTAATTTTTTACCAAGGTAATTTGGTTAATTTATTTTTATAAAACACACCTATGCGTATAAAAATAGTTTTTAAGAGACTGTTCTCCTTTT
The DNA here is from genome assembly GCA_963277665.1 of Viscum album. Lineage (NCBI taxonomy): Eukaryota > Viridiplantae > Streptophyta > Magnoliopsida > Santalales > Viscaceae > Viscum > Viscum album. The sequence continues at coordinate 1,280,521,722 of OY728127.1, forward strand.
ATTTTCAAAAGGGTTTTATTTTAATTTATAATTAATTAGGCATTGATGAAATCATTTTATATAAATTTTTAAACCATATTTTCATATTTTATTTATTATTATTCCTAACCTCTATTCTAAGGTTAAAACTATCATATTAAATAATAATATTTTAATAATATGTCATGTTTCATTTAAACTCAATGTTATGTGTAATTCAATATAAGCTCAGTATTTCATGTAATTGAATCCAAACTCAATGTTTCTTATAAATCAAGCTAAAATTATTGTTGACGTTAAAACAAAATATATAAATTATTAAATTAATTTTGAAAAAAAAATCAAAAAACATTTGGGGTTTTATATTCTACACCCCTTGAAATGAATTTTTCCCTCAAAATCTGTCTCAGTCATTAATGGTTTGACATTTTAAATTTACTTTATAAATAATCTCATCATCAAAAAGGGTTAATATTGAATCTTTTTTTAAATATTGAAAGTAATGTAAAAATAATCACTTAGAATAACTTATACTACATTTCAAAATAGGATAACAAAGGTGGGAAATAATAAACATGGACATAAAAGAGGAAACTAATACCCAAATACTGATGGAGAGTAATGGAGAACATGTTCAAGAGAGAGTTAAAAATTAAAAATTCATAAACCCAAGAGACTTGAAAAATTTCGTCGATATAATTAAAAATAATTATTAGATGACAAAATTTTATTTCAATACCCTTTTCCTAAAGTTTAATAATTTCCATGAGAGGATATACTTACTTGATTTAATTCCATTTAATAAGAACAAGTCACCCAGTGGTTCTGTGTTGATCAATTTTACACTTCATCTCTTACTATACAAAATGAAGTTGAATTTTTTATGCTTTAAGCAACAATAGATCATAAGATCCATAGATAAAATTATAATTCATTCCATCCATCTTTAGTTGTCTTTAAAACAAAATGGCTTGCATAGGTTCTCTAATATGAATAAATCTTCATATTTCGAAATATTATATTAATATCTAAAACCTCATTAAAATTTTCAAATTAACCATTTCATAAATTATTATCCTTATAACCCGTCCTAAATTCAAAATTTATAAGGAAGGTCACTATGTTTATCAAAATAAACTTAACATTAAATCCACATATCATAAAGTGGATCTTGAAAGTCACATATCAAAAATGTGAATAACTTCATCACATATTCTATTGAAAAATCTTAATAACCTTAAATACCTTTAATCATTATTGAAAATGTACAATATTCCTCGTTCCTTATATAAAACGTATTTTATTGAATATATTCCTTAAATTCAAAAATGTATCAAAATCCATCGATGATAACATAAACCAATTTTTCAACAAATCCTTTATCATTTCTGAGGTCATCAATACTATCCAATTTACTTTATCCATATCAATATTCTCTTTATCTAAACTAAACCCCATTTTCTCAACATTGATAACATATTAATGGTTACCTTCCCATAATCAAAATATCACCTTTCAATTGAATCACTCTTCTAGTTCATCTGTACCATTTAATATATTCATTCAAATCCTTAAAAAAACATATTCTGAACAATCCTTATATATTTCATAATTCTTGAATTTTGAAACATAAAAAAATCAATTATTCAACCAAATCCTTAGTCCATTATCTATGTTTCATAATCTTATTACAAAACACCTCTTTCCCATTATATTTCATTTGTAGTTACCTTCTTATCAATAGAAAAACCATTACTTGTACAACCTTTCTGATTCTCTTCCTGAGATTTCCTCTTAGGACATATATTTTCATAATTCCCATAATTTCCACATTTAAATCATTTAGTAGTTAATGATATCTTAGGGATACCAATATTTTCATTCATTTTGTTAACTATACTTTTCATTTTTCCTTGGTAATTTCTTCCTTTATATCCTTCTTCTCCACACATAAAATTTTTTATCATTCCTTTGAGACATTCCCTTGAGTTCTACTTTCCACATTCTTGACATATAGAGAATTTAATCTTATTTCCTCTATGGTCTCCACTACATGAACTCTCAATAAACTCTTCTTTTATTTGTTTATTCTGATAGTTGGTTAAGGTGCATGTTTTTAAACATGTTCTCTTATAACTAATTAAGTATAATCATAATATCTCTCTAGTCATCATATCCTTATGCTACTCATCTAAAAAATTTCCATCACATTCAATGTAAACCCAATTCCTTCTGATTATAGTTATTTACTAAATCCAAAAAGCCTAGTGTGAGTAACTCTAATCATATTGTGTAACCAAATAATCATATAAATCACTTATGGGATATATAAATCATAAAAAATTCTTATTTAATATAAAAAACCTTAGGTTTATCATAGGTCATTCATAATAATCATCTATTTAAATATTTTATGATGGTTTTTGATGATTTTGTGAATTTCTAAAGCATATACCCCATTAATGTCAAACTACATGTGAAGCAAGGTCCATTTTTGTGTACTAGTTCTCGATCAATTCTCACTAAAAATGGTGTTTTAGAGATTTTTACCCCTAGGTAAATCTTTTCCTGAGCCACATCGACTTTTAGTATCCATACAAGGATGTGTTTCTAGGAAACCACTCACTTTATCCTCTACAAAAAATCCAAAACATTTTCCTACACTTTAAATCATCCTTAGACTTATCCTTAAAGACATCCCTAGACATATCCTTAGAAATATCTCTAGAGATATCACTAAAGTTGTCTCATACTAGTTTCCAAAGGTTAACTAAACCATTCCTTTAATTCCAACTGTAGAGACCCAGACTTCTCATACATGGATATTACATTTTTTAAATGAATATTTATTACATTACACAAACAAGTGACTGAGTACTGTAATAGTTTAGTTCATTTAGAAACATGGAAATAAATCTTCTAATTTGGTGAAAGATCTTCAAAATATCACACCAAGATCTTCTCACATAGTACTCATCTTAGAAATACCACACATATTCCTTTATTCATAACCTAGGTAATGAAACATAAGAAAGGGTGAGCTCTAATAATAAGTAAGGTTAAACATAAGAGATATATATCTATGATCACATGAATTCATAAGATAATCATAAGGGTATGTGATAATGAATAAAACCTTTCAAAGTTCATACCCAAACCTATCATAGATAATAAACATGAGTCATGGTATAAATATTTAAAGTTCATAAGACATGAATAATAAGGGAATCAAATAACATGAGCCATGATAGAATATTATTGGCATAATACATAGATTTTTACCATACACATAAAAATAGATAATTTTATTTCAATGTTAACCATTGAGATTCTCATAACATGTTAGTCTTGGGATAACCACCCATGTACCTACTTCGGGCTTGGGTTGACCACCCATGTACCCTCCTTTTTAGGCTTGGTCTAAACACCATTGTACCATTATTTTTGTTCTTGGTATAAATACCTTTGTACCCTCATTTTTGGGATTCATATAAACACTATTGTTCCCTCATTTTTTGGCTTGGTCTAAATACTAGGGTGCCCTGATTTTTTGGGGTTGGTCTAAACACCCATGTACACTACTTTTTGGGCTTGATCCAAACACTTGTGTACCCTCTATGATCATATAGAATTGATCATTACCCAATCCATTTAAGCACTATATTAGTGCGGCCATAATATAAGATATAACAAGATTACCCTATGATATATAGGCTGCCAAATCGTATAAGATATAATGGGATTACCCAACACTATCCAGCCCACGCCATCATATAACTTGTAACAGACTTACCCAACATTATCTGGGATTCCGTATCATATCATCTATAGTGGGTGTTATAGGAACTATCTGGGGCCCCTTATCATATAAGTAATGTTCAATAACTACAACATAATTAAATTAGAATGATATTTCATTTCATTATAAATCGCATTAAAATAATCTTTATTATTTTTATAACTTGATTAACCCATAAAAAATAAATGGATTTCTTGTCAATATCTTTTATACATGATTGAGCCATGGAAAATAAATTGGTTTCATCACAATATATATGAAACATTATTCACCCATATAAAATAAATGAGTTCCATAAACATCATTCAATCAAAACATAAATCATTTGGAGAAATAATATGAATAGTATCCTTAGATCATATCCCTAGTAAGGAATAGGTTACACCAATGTATATCATATTATATTGAAAATAATTTTGAAATAATAATTCAATAAATTTATTGAGAAAAATATTTTGTACAATTTTAAAATTAATTTTTAAAAATAAATTATTTTTAAAACCTTTTTCTTAAATAACCTTGAAAACATATAAAGGAAGCTTTAAAAATCATTTAATTCTTTTAAAAAAAAATAAAATATTTTCAAAATCCTTTTCTTTGGAAAAAATATTGGAAACATATAAAGGAAGTTTTAAAAATAATTTAAAACATTTACACAGGAAAATATTCTTTTGGATTTGAACAAAAACTTTTTAATACATTTTCGAAAACATTTTTAAAAAATGTGTTTTTTGAAGAAAAAGATTTTTTGACTGAAAATTTTATTTTTTTATAAAAAATTTCTTTTAAACCCTTGAGCACATAAAGAGGGTAAAATGAATGTAAAACATGTATTCTCATGTAATAACCATATTAGAAGAAAATATGTGAGTTTCTTAAGATATGGATCATAATATTTTAATATTAGAAGCCTAATCCTAAACAATCCCAATAAACGATGAGATTGTAACATAAATCATTACACTTTATTAACCTTGAATAACAATCCACATGAAGGAAACAATAAAATGGAACTTAAAATATATTTAGAATGAATAAATTAATTAAATTAATTGTAAAAGGTGTTATATATACATATCATGAAAGGATATTGATGCATAACATAGTGTGTGTCTCAAAGAAAGAAAATTGAGAAAAAATCCATTTCCACATTGATAATATTGAAATCATAAACCCAATGAAAGAGAAAAACTAAAATAAATATATAAATCCACATAATATTAAATATAATAATTATATAAAACATTAATGAGTATTATATACACCACATAATATAAGTACGTGGTGATAAGGGATTGTGTCTCATAGAAAATAAAGGTGATATGGAAACCCCTTTACTTAAGTCTTGAATTCCATCATACTCATTAAAAAATCCTATATAATAAATAGAAGTTTATTATAAATATATTAAAGTACCATATTAATATATATCATACCATATATTATTTATTATGACCTTTTATTACCCATTTATTATCAATTCTATGTTAAGGTTGTGTTTCGGGTAATAACCAAATTTTTTTCTTATATGTTTTGACTGTTAATTTTTTGTCATGCTACTTAAATCATGGTTTAATAATATAATAAATATAAAAAATGATAAAAATATCATATATATTCATTATATTTGTATTATATTAATCCATAAAATTTAGTGATAGGAAATGAAATACATCATTCCTAGAGATGGTAGGTCATACGTATGATGAACGTTGTTTCCATTTACTTGTCGTATTGAAAGAGAGAAAAGTAAATGATATATATATATATATATATATTATCATTATTTTATATTTTATTCATATAAATCACATATTTTCATTAAACCTATCCCTAATACATTACATATAAATTGTGAATGAATCACATAACTTCACATGGCAGTAGTCCACCGTACACACGAATAACGTTATCATTTTCCCAAAAAATGCAAATCATGAAGGTATGTGTGATATGATAATTAAATAATAATAATAACATCATAAATATCATATATGTTATATATAAATAATAAACTCGTCATTAGGACCAGCCTTGAGTGGTGGTAATGGAAAAACGAATGACATCGGTTTGTGAGGCGGTAGTCTAGCATAGTCATGAATAATGATTTCATAACCCATATGATGGAAGTGTGTTGATTTTTAGGTCTTAACCATAACCTAAAAAACATATAATAAAATATAATATTATTAGGTTATTATATAACCATGTTATAATAATAATTTAAGAAGGTGGAGATGAAAATAAAATAAAGATGCTTTTTGAAGAACATTACATTTTCTTGGGATATTCTCCTTATGTTTTCCATAAATCCTTCCTATGTTGGATTTATTAAAAAAATAAGGCTTATAGGATAATGGTATGGAATTTGGGAAGTTATTTTTTTAGTTTTGTTCAAGAAAAATGGATTTATAGGTCTGAATAAAATGGGGAGTGAGTTCCCTTTATAATTGAGGAGGAGTGTATTTCTTGTAAATACCCAAAAATAATGACTATTTGGACATCTAAATTACCTCATATTGCTAAAAAATTGATTAATAATGAAGTTATGTAATTAATTTTTTTATAAAAAACTCCACCACACAAAAGAAACACATTTTTTAATTATTCCTTGGTTGTTATTTTTACTCCATTTTATCTCTATAGTTGTTACCAAGGTAACTTGTATATTTCTATTTACCTGGGTAATTTATACTATAAGAATAATATTAAAAGGATATTTATTTGATAATTTTGACCTAATTATTCTAGATACTAATTCAAATTTATTTAATAAATATTATGTATGTGTGGAAAATTAATTTTGACTCAAACACATGTAATGTGCAAAACCTTGTTTTAACCTAAATCATGTTAATTAATTTTAGCTGTTTTTAGTAATCATTACGGTCAAAAAAAAATTTAAAATTATTATATAATATAAATTATTATTATTCAAATTATTGAATACATTTTTCTAAATTAAATTTCTGGAAGTTCTAAAATTTAATTTAAAATTTATCCCACAGACGTAATGACAAAAGAAGGTTTTTAAAGAGAAAATAATCAAAAGTTTATAAAGTATTTGTATAAAATTTCAATATGAAACTGATTTAGATGAAATAAATTGGATTAATAGATTTTAAATTTTACTAATAATACTTTAAAACCAACTAAAAATATAATTTAAATTTATAAATAATTTAGGTGAAAATACAGTTTTCAATTAAAATTCAGTATTTTTCAATATTCATCAAAAAATGAAACTTTTCAGAAAAAACCAAAAAATCAACCAAATATAATTTTTATATTACAATTTAAAAATATTTATTTATTTTATCAAATTTATTTTATAATAGTGGAAAATTTTAATTTTTAAAATAAGTGTGCCATAAAAAGGCAACAAAACTGCTTTTTATAAAAAAATACGGTTTTAAAGTATAACATTGGATTTACTATTATTTATTATCTAGAAAGAATTTGAGATGAATTGCAAAAATTTTAATTAATATATAATATATAAATTACATTAAAATTGTTATCCAAACTTGATTTAGTAAATTTATTGTTACAAAACACACATGTGCGTATAAAAATGGATTTTTTAGAGAATGTTTTCTTTTTATTTTAAAAAGGATTTTATTTTCATTTCTAATTAATTAGGAACCAAATAATTAATTTTATATTCATGTTTAAAACATATTTTTATAATTTATTAACCTTTATTCATAACATCCATTACAATGGATAGGTGACAACTATCATATTAAATAATAATATTTTAGGTTTCATTTAAACTCGATGTTGTGTTTAATACATTCAAAACTCATTGTTTCATGTAACTTAACATAAAATTAGTGTTACATGTAAATAAAATTTTCAAAAATATTATAATAATTTTGAAAAAAAATCACAAAATCTTAGGGTGTTACAAAAAACAATTTTATTTAGATAATAAATATATCAATAAGAGTTAAAAATGTTACTATGGGATAAAAAATAGAAAATAAGGTAACTATAACATAAAAATGGATCTACTTGATCTTCTAGAATGATCGAACTCATTAACTATAGTGTATAAGTGAAAAAAATATTAGTAATGCGACATTAATTTTTAAAATGAAAATATATATATAAACTTGATAAAAATTTGAAGTGAATGAATAATGAATAAAATATGAAGTATTTATAAAATGTTTGGGACCCATATGACCATTACAAATTTGACCAATGGAATAGTAATCTAACTATTAAGAATAGTAACATGATAATTTGAATAGAAACCACACTTATTTAATTTTAAATTAATATTTAGTTTTTTATTGAAATAGAAATATATAAACTTTTTTCATGATACAAAAAAATAAATTTTTTAAAAATGATAAAATAAGTATTTGGATTTTTTTAAAACACATATGTTTTATTTAAATATTTATGATAAATATAAAAAATTTGAAGAAAATTTATTTTTATAAAGTTGGTTTATAAAATAATATAAAGTTTCATTATAATGATAATATTATTTTACAGGACTCTAAGTAATTTTTCAAAGAGTTAGAAAATTGATTAAAATATTAAAATTGGTATTTTCAAAAAAATAAGTATTTTATTGGAAAATTAAGTTACTCATGTTGATAAGACTATTTCCATAAAATGGATTTCATTTTTTGATTCTACACATTGAAAAAAATTAGGGTAATCTTTTTATATTTTTTCCAAAATAGTTTAATTTTTGTGAATAGTGAAATAATAAAAAATATGGTATTTAACATTCTAAGAAAAATATATGAATTATAGAGACATTTATGATGTAAGAAACCATTGGTTCAAACTAATATGTACCAATTAATGTATATTTTCACAATAATTGATACTATTTATAGTCTTGAGACAAAATAACAAACTAATCAATATTATATTCAAAAAACACTCATCTCCTCCCCTTATAAATACCACCTCTCACCACCCATTCTCCTCACACAATCCAAGCCTTTTTTATAGAACAAAATCTACTCATTTCTCTCCCCTATCCTCCGCCCCACATCCTCATAGTGTTGGTTTCACCAAAAAGAAAAAACAACGTTCCTTAAGGTGTATTTCACGTGATGAAAATCGAAGAGTCAATATTCTCAAAATATTACTTTTAACTTATTTATTATTATAAATCCTATTTAATTACCTCATCCAACATGACATAACGACTTTATTATAATAAATATACTATAATGTTATTTTAATGTAATATCAATTATCCCACCTTTTCTTATTTCATTCTAATAAAATGATTGTTCATATTATGGTGTGTTCACCACCTCCATGAACAACATACTTCATTTTTATCTAATTCAATCATGGATGGATAAATAAATGATATTATAGTTAATTATGATGATTATAAATATATAATAATTTTAATTTATTAAAAATAATTTAGTTAACTAAAATGAATCTATTTCATGATGGTTAGTAAAACCACCTTTATGAATGAACTGAATAATGGTAACGTTTATACTAAATGAATCAAAACAATTTCATAAAACATATGGATATTTTGGACCATTTAAAATTTTATAATGAAATGAATATAATTTCATATAAATTATGTATTTTTATTTCCATTTTTATAGAGATTGAATAATTATCCACAAACTAAAGTGACCATAAAACCCGGAAGCAAAGGACATGGGACAGTAGAAACAGAAATGATATCTCAATTAAATGACTCTAAACTAATATAAAATCATGATAATAAATATATTATAATTGAATAATTTTCTCAATAATTTATTTATTTAATATAATTTTATTATTTAGGATGTTAAGTGAAAGGTAATAGCAAATCCAAGTTCAAGGTAAGAGAACTCTCCAAAGAACCCTATTTTCCTAGGGTTATGCCTTTCTCTCTCTCTAACTCACATTAAATACCTATTTAATGTTATGTGATGATTATAAATTTTTTATATATTTCTCTTATATATAAAATAATCATATTAAACTTTCTTTTCTAGTGTTATACATGCATTAAACTCATTTCTCAATAACTTTTTAAAATCAAACAAGATTAAGGGGAGATTTTTTATCACATAATCCTTTCATGTAACACTCTTTTAAAGTCATGTACCTATTAATGATTCCATAAAATAAGAAATATTTTAGGTTTAACCATTTATTACATACAGTTTTTAGGTAAAATTATATATTCTTCCCTTTTTTAAAATACTTTTATGTATTCTTTAAAAATTTCATTTTAAAAGGTTAATTTCTATACCCAATTCTTTTCCCCTTTCTCATGAATTTTTATTCAAATGAAATCCATATTCGAGGCCTATTCTTATTTATTAAAATATGAATATCAAAATTATATAATTCTTTCCACCATTTGGAGTCTTTATGAAATATCCTTTGAATATTATTCGAGTTAAGATTATGTAACACATTACATTCTACGGGTATTTATTGTTATTATACCCTGTGTTGATTCTCTTATATGCCACACATATGCATGTAAATGTTATGATGGGTGCACCCAAATAGAAATATAATGAATTGGGAAGTTTTTATATCTTATGTGATGATATTTATGGGATTATTTAGTAAACATAGTTCACTATGGGACTCTGCCACCATGTTATATTGTATTGGTAGTGATCCTTGACTAATGTTTACAACATGTTTTATGTTGTTTACACATTTTTATTTTTTCCATGATCTTTTGTTTCTGTCATATTTATTTCATGCTCCCATATTATTATTCATGAACCTTTTATTTTATGATATAATGGTATGTATTTTTATACATATGTTATTCTTCATTATCATCCATATTACTTTACTGGTATTTATAGTTCACCCCTTTCTTTATGTATTCCCCAGGTTATCCTATGTAGTTTTAGAAGCTCAAAGGGATTTAGTAGATCATTACTGAGATTAAAATTATGTTTTTTATTTTAGTTAAATGTTGATGTAATATGAACATATTCCCCAAAATACACTATAAATTTAGATACTTGGGTTGTGTTTTGTGAAACAATTTGTTAAAAATAATTCAATAATATATGTAAGAGGATTTGGTCACTATAGTTGGTATCAAATAGAGGTCTAGTTATTTTTGGGGATTAAGAAAATAATATGTTAGTAAAAACCCTAGTGATAATCCTATGTTTAAGAAACCATCCAAAAATATTGGTAAACTATAGAGCAAGTGATTTCTATGAAATGAAATCTCTTTAAGGATTTGACAAGTGGATGTGGCTCTAGAACAGACATAAATAGGGTTAATAAACATAAAAGGGATCATTGGGTATTAACTAAACCTATACCTAGTTCATGAGAAAGAGGCCTTAATTCTCACCTAGTTTAACATTCCCATTGGATATACTTTGGTAAATTCATAAAATCATTATAAACCATTATGGAGTACTAGAATAGATTTTTTATGTTAGAAAAAACAAATAGGAAAATTACCATAGAAAATCTAGATTGAAACTTAGAGAAACATATGATATGATATATATGTCATTTATATGTTGTTACTTCTAATTTCATAGTTTACCTATTTATATACTAATTAGTTTTATATATTATCATACCTAATTTTTACTTTATTTTAATTAATAGAGAGAAATAAGAGGAATCTTGTCGATAAAAAATGTGATGATTTCCCTAATGAGATGCCTAACCTTATTGGAGAATGAGAATATAACTTACTGTATATACAATATCAACTAACTCAAGTTATAAATAATGACTTGAATCATGTGTAACACCCTCATTCTCATAATAAAGTGTAATTTTTGGTTGATTACTTCTTGAAACAAAGGATACCTACCTTTAGTAGATATTTTTATCCCCTCATTATAGAATAATAGATTATCTTCTTTTAGAATATATTCATTGTCCTCCAATTCTCTGAATAGTAGAGAGTCTTACTGATCGTTTATTTCCCAAAGGGGTAAGTCGATCAGTGGTGGACATAGATAAGAACACAAAGCCCAATGATGAAATTGAATCCATGGAATGGGAAGGATTTAAGAAAATATTTTTCAAAAAATATTTTCATCAAACTCTATATCTTGAAATATAGATAGTTACTTATACTAAAGAAAAAGAAATATGATTCCATCATAGCTTATGAATAAATCTTCACAAGTATTTTATGGTACTCCTACTACTTTTTAATCAACAATAAAAATTATGTTAGACCACTTATATAGTGAATTAAAGCCAAGTATATGAAAATATTTCACGATTGAAGACTTTGATAGCTATGAAGATATTATTTCTTATTCCCTTAAAGTCTAGAAAGATATTAGTGATTCCCTTTTGTCTAAAGGGACTATAATTAAAAAGTGAAAAAAGGAGATTAATTTAAGTGTATCAATGGATAAATCCCATGGAAGAAATAGAAACCAACTACCTACATGTCAAAAGTATGGAAATAACTATCTTATAAAATATCTTAAGGGAATGGGGAGATACATCAAGTTTATAAAAGAGGGGTATTATGCTAATCAATATTAGAGGGAGATAAAGAATCCCACTGATACTATGGAATAAAAGAATAATCTAATCAACAATTAGCATGTGATCTAGTGTTTTAACCGCAAGGAACATAAACATTAAGAAAGCCAATTATTTAACACAAGAGTTATTGGAGACAATCCATGAAAAAAAACTTATATGTCCTAGAATTAAATAAAGTGATTGTGCTAGAACTAATGGTGAGTTAGAACCTAATAATGAAGTGGTGATAGGTACACTATTTGTTCATTCAATAATGAGATAATGTGTTATTTGATTCTGGTTTTATTTATTCTTTCATATCATGAAATATTAGTAGAACTATTCAAGAAACACCTCAAAAAAGGGATCTTTATTTGTCTATGATAATAGAAAATTGGGAAATTGTTGCATCCCAACTATATAAATCCTCCCCAATAAATGTTTTTGGACTGAACCTCCCATAAAATCTTGTCATACTTCCTATCGTGGAATTTAATGATATATTAGGTGTGGATTGGTTGTCCTTATATAAAGATAACATAAAATACTATGAGAGTAAAATAAATCTCTATATCTTGAGTCATCCTCCAATTTTATAAAATTGTAAGACGGAGGATAAATCTCCATTAGAATATTCTTCTCAAGAATGGATATTATTTCCATATGAGATGCCATATTTAGATCAAATTGTTGAGATAAAGGAAAAAATTATGCTTGAAGTAATTCCCATTGTGAGGGGATATACTGATGTATCCAATAAAAAAATTTATAGACTTCGTCATTACCAATAGTTTGAGTTATCAATTTAAATTATACTTGTATCTCTTCCCATATTCAATAATCTCTACAAATGGCTGCCATTAAGTTGTAAAAACTAAAGAAGTAATTAATAGAGAATCTGGAAAATAGTTTTATGAACTTTAGTAATTAAACATGGGGTGTTCTAGTCCTATTTTTAAATAATAATAATTGATCAATGCACCTCTACAGTGATTATGGTGAACTCAAAAAAATCATGATAAAGAACATGTACAACCTACCATATATTGATGACTTATTTGATCAACTACATTGGGAAAATTACTTCTCTAAAGTGGATCTATGTTTAGTATATCATGAATTGAATTTTTAAAATTGAATATGATCTTAAGACTACCTTTTGAATAATTCATGGACATTATGAGTTCAATATGATGACCTGCAGACTCATTAATGCTCAACTAATCTCTATAGATTTAATTAATAGAGTCTTTATAAATTACCTGGACAAATTTTTGGTAGTATTTATAGAATAAATTATGATACACTCCAAAATCAAGGAGGATTATGAGGATAATTTGAGTAAAACGCTAAATATATTTTTAAAGGAGAATATATATGTAAATTATAGTAAATGTGTGTTTTAGATAGAGGAAATTTAATTATTAGGGAATGTTATCAATTGAAAAGGGATATAGGTGGATCCTTCTTAGATAAAGGAAACTTGGGTGTATTCCAGACCAACATCTATAACATTGATCTATGGTTTCCATAGAGTATATTTCTATTATTGGTGATTTGTGAGGAAATTATCAGGATTTTTTAACCCACTTAAAAAGATAACTTCGAATGGAGTGAAGTTTGTATAGAAAAATGAATGTAAAGAGATCTTCAAGAAATTGAAAAATAGTATTATCAATACACTATTACTAACAATTTCATCAACTTGGTATCATTTCATGGTTACAATGATGCTTTAAAGAAGGTATTAGGTTGTGTGTTAATGAAAAATGATAAAGTGATAGCCTACACCTCAAGATAGTTGAATGTTCTTGAGAAAAACTATCCAACACATGATCTTGAGTTTGCTTCAATGTTATTAACATTTAAGATTTGAATAAATTATATTTATAGTGAGAATTGTGAAATATATATGTATCATAATAGTGTTAAATATATATTCACATAGAAGGATATAAATATGAGGTGGTGAATATGGTTAGATTTGATCAAGGACTATGACCGCTCAATCCATTAGCCTCATGGGAAGGAAAATAAATTTAGAGATTCTCTAAGTAGAAATAATCTTATAACCATGTTAATAAAGATAATTCATAAGGATAAAATCATCTTAGGCTTGAAAAAATAGACATGGAAGTCATAAATGAAGGAAAAACATCCAAAATAGCTCAAATGATTGATCAACCATTCATTATATAGAAGATAAATGATTCTAAAATGGATGATATGGAAATAGATAAGTAAATTAAATATATATGAAAATGGATATACTTGGAGTCAGAAATTAATTAAGATGGAGTTATAATATTTTGTTCAAAACCATGCATACCATCAAAGCCTAATATGAATGATTTATTGAATTATGCACATAGCTCAGCATTATCTATCTACCCAGGGAGCAGAAAGATGTATTGAGTTCTATGAGATCGCTATTGGTGGGTTAATATGTAGAAGTATGTCATGTAATATACATCAAAGTTCCAAGTATTTAATCATGTAAAGGTAGAAAGAAAAACGTTTAACGGGATAATTTAGTCTATATGTAAATGTTCAAACATATTTATGAACTTTATCATATTTATTTTAAATGAATCCCAAAAAATTATTTCCTTATAGATTGTAGTGGATATTCTTAAAAATATTTCCCACTTTATTAAAATTCGATAGGACTTATTACTTGATAAAATAGTAAGTATGAACATCAAGTTAGTATTGAGGATACATGGAACACCACTATCAATTTATTTGATTGAGATGCAAGGATCACTTCCATGTTTTTTAAAATACTCAAAAATTATAATAACACTGATTTGAACTTTAGTATGGATTATAACCCCCAAACTAATGGTTTGTATGAGTAGGCTATTCAAACACTTAAGGATAATCTTAGGTCACAATCAATGGACTTCAAAGTTTTATGGGAACAACATATTCCTGTAGTGGAGTTATTGTTCAATAAAAAACTTCAACTCAAGTATCCAACTTGATCTATATGAACTCCTTTATGTAAATATATATATAAAACCTATGTGTTGGGATGAAGTTGGTTAATTTAAGCTTCAAGAAAATTAAATGATAAATAAAATGGTGGAAAAATTTAAGACCATTCAATAGTGCATCATGATACCTTTGAGTTAACAAAATAGCTATGGTGATAACCATCAAAGAGATGAAATGAATTGTTCTTTCACATATCTTAATGGAATATATTTATAAAATTTGGGAATAATGGAAAGATAAGTCTTAGATACATCATCTTCTTTGAGATTCTATATTGTATAAGTGTTTTAGTCTATCGGATAACACTCTCTCCAACCTTATATTAAGAACATGAAATGTTCCATATATCCATCTTGAGGAAGTTAATATCAAATCCCTCACATTAACTAAATTTTGAGGTGGTATATTTTGAGTAGGATCTCTCTTATGAGGAGTATCTAGTGAAGATCTTATATCATAGAGGCAACAATCTATGCAACGATGCTAATCACCTAGTCAATATACTATAGTGAAACTATATGTTCAAGGAGGAAAATGAAAACTGGAGGAATCAATGAATAAAAATTACCCCATATATTTTCATCTTATTGGGTAAAATGAAATCTAGAGGTAGAAATTTCTTAACATATAAAAATGTAATAACCCATAATTTTATCAATGGAACTTACCTTTAATAGATGTGTCATATTTATTAATATAGTATTATATAAAGCACATTCAATACATGATAGAACCAATAAAATTTTATTATTTTGACTTGAACATTACATTTTGAGAATAAATATATCTATATTAATTTAAAGTGTTACTATGGGACAAAAAATAGAAAATACGATAACTATAATAATAAAATTTAGATATTCTCATCCCGCTAGAATTATTTCACTCACAAAAAAGTGTAAAAAAATTAAAAATAATATTAGTAATGAAAATTGACTTTTTAAAATGAAAATATATAAATCCTTGAGAGAAAATATAAGTGAATAAAAAATAAATTAAATATGATAAATTTTTAGAAAGTAGGGAACCTATATGCTCATTAAAAATATGACTATTGGAATAGTAATATGGCCATTGGAATAGTAACTTGATTGTTAGAATAGTAACCTCACCTTTATAAATGTAAAATAATATTTATTTAACTTATAAAATTAAAACATATAAAATTTATAACATGCTAAAATTAAATAAACCTTTTAAAAATGATAAAATAAGTGTTTGGATTTTTGTAAAACACGTATGTTTTAGTTAAATTTTTATAATAAATTTGAAAATTTAAAAAAAAATCTTGAAAAGGTTTTATAAAATAATATTAAGTTTATTTAGAATTATAATATAATTCTATGAGGATATAATTATTTTTTTCAAAAGGTCATAAAATTGACCATAATATTGAAATTTATTTTTTTTCAAATAAATAAGGATTTTATTTAAAATTTAATTTTCTCATATTTAGAAAATTATTTTCATAAAATGGAGTTAATTTTTTTAATCTATACATTTAAAAATGGTTAGTATTAATTTTCTGTATTGTTCTAAAATAGTTTACTTTTTCTGAATAGTGAAATATAAAAAAATGGTTCATTTGACATTATAATATAAATACATGAATTAATAACCCATGAATGATTTAAGAAGTCATTAGTTTTAAATCATATGAACTAATTAATATATATAGTCAAAATAATCAATATTATTTATAGTCCTGAACCAAAATAATAAACTAATCAATATTATATTCAAAACACACCTGTCCACCACTTATAAATACCACTCCTTCTCCTCACACCTTCTAAGACATAAAGATAGCCCAAAATTTTCCATTTCTCTCCCTAACCATTTTACCCATGTTGTAATATTTTTTTCCTCACAAAAAGGAAATCCCAAGGTGCCTTAAGTTGTATTTCAAGAGACGACATTCAATGATGTAATATTCTAAATCTATCTCTTTTAAATTATTTTATTCTTCTACCTTCAACTTGCTTACCCCATACAACCTAACATAATGAATACATTATAATGAATATATTTTAATGTGATTTTACTTATTTAATATTCATCATTCAATTTATTCTCTCTTTATTTTAAAAGGAAAGTTATTGTTCGTATTATGGTGTGTTCATCGCCTCAATGAACAACGTACTTCATTTTTATCAAATGCCTTAATGGATGGATATAGAAATGATATAATGGTTAATTATGATGATAATAAATATATTATAACTTATTTCATGTGCTATATTGTATTAAAAATAATTTAATTATATAGAATGAATCTAGTTTATGATGGTCGGTAAAAGTGCCAAAATAAACTAACAATATTGTGATAACGTCAATACTAAATGAATCATCCATATATCATAACACATGTGGATATTTGGAACCATTTAAACTTCTATAAGTACATTAATATCATTTAAATACAATTATAATTTCTATTCCCATTTTATAATAACATCAACAATTATCCACAAACTAAAGAGACCTCAAAACTATGAAACAAACAACAGTGAGATAGTAGAAACAGAAATAATATCAAAATTAAATGACTCTAAACTAACATAAAAGTTTGATAATAAAAAATATATTTTAAAAAGGTTCTAAATCATGTATTTAATAAATATAATTTTATTATTCAAGATATTAAGTGAAATTATATAGAAAAACTCGACGAAAGGTAAGTGAGCTCTATGAACCACCCTCTTTTCTTCAGTCTATGCATTTCTATCTCTATATAACTTTATCTCTCTATTTAATGTTATTTTATGCTTATAAACTCTATATATATTTATCTTCATATATAAATATTGTATTATCCCTATATTTTCTAGGTTTATACATACCTTTTGTTCATTTCTCAATACCATCTTAAAATCAAACCAGATTAAGGGGAACATTTTTGTACATTAATCCTTTCATGTAACACTATTTTAAATAATTTTAATTATTAATTATTCCATAAAATAATAACTATTATAGGGTTAAAAAAATTTTATCACTATATTCAAATAAAATACCATATTATTTCATTCTTTAAAAGTCTTTTACCGATTACTTGAAAACATTTCTTTAAAAGGTCATTTATATACCGAATTCTCTACCTATTTCTATTTATTTTTTCATCAAATAAAATTCATGTTTGAGACCTATTTATTTATTTTAATGTGAAAATATTAATTATTTAATTCCTTCCACAATTTGGAATATTTATGAAACAACCTCTTAATATTCTTTGAGGTGATATTATGTAACTCATTACATTCCATTGGAATTTATTATGCTTATACCTTATCTTTATTCACTTATGTGGAACACATATGCATGTACATGTTATGATGAGTTCAACTAGATAGATCTCCAATGCATTGGATAATGTTTATTTCTTATGAGATAATATATATGGGATTAAAGAGTAAACCTAATCCATGATAGGACACTTCTCACTATGTTATGTTGTCTTGTAAATGTGCCCCGGTTTATGATTATGTCTTGTTTTATATTGTTTCTAAATTAAAATATTTCCATGATCTTATTATTACATTTTCTATATTTCATACTCATATATGATTATTCATGAGACTTTTCTTTTATGATATCATGTAATTACTTTTGATTCATATAATATGCTTCGTTATCATGCTTATTCCCTTATTGGGCTTTATAGCTCACCCCTTTTCATTATGTTTTACTCAGGTTATCCTGAGTGGTTTTTGGAACATAAAGGGATTTATGAGATCTTTATGGAGAATAAAATAAAAAAGTTTTATTTTAGTTCAATTTTGAGGTAATATGAACCCAGTATCCCAAAGACACAAGGTCTCTAGATCCTTTGATTGTGTTTTATAGATATTTATGTTAAATGTTATGTAAGAATATTTTTTAGAGGATTGAGTCACTATATTATATAATCCTTTCCCTTAATTAATATTTATAGTGATATCTAATGGTTATTTAGAGGATATTCAAGGGTTTCAACAATTGGAACATTGTTATGTAAGGCTAATCCCTTTTACACTACTCCATAATATATTAGTCATGCCATGGGAAGGAAGTAACTTTGTGAAGGTGCTTAGGTGAATTCTTGTAGTTCTGTTTATTTGAATATACCCACTTCATGGATGTAGTTCATTCCACAATTGGTTATGAGATCAAGAATGTATCAAATTTGAACATGTCATGATAAAAGTTACATCGTGATTAAAGGAACTATGTCATGATGGTTAGATCTTGAAGAAATAAGTAGGTAAATGAAATTTAATCTTTATAGTGTTTTCAGCATAAAACAAGATCACACTGTGAATCACATTATTATGTAGTGATGAAACTGAAGTTGAAAAAGGAACCAACATGTCATGCCACAATGTAAAATACCATGTTGTAATTTCTAAAATCTATATAATTCTAACATAATTGGTGACTTTAAACTCTTAATAAGGTTTAATAGTTTTTTTAATGTCCATTAACATCCTATTTAAATATATACAGTGGGAGAATCACTTGTAAATTGTAAAATTCTTGTATTTTATGTAGACGAGGTTGGAAGTTATTTTAAATTTGAATTTTTGAATTTAAATTTCAAAATTCCCAGGTTATATCAAAACCTACTGTAGAGAAGAAGATAATACATGGATAAGAGAGATAGAGGATAGTAAGAAGAAGGAAATTAGATTGAACCATTTTAGAATTTTATTTAATATCAATAATTAATGAGTAGATGTGTTTGGATAAAATTACATTGAATATCAATCTTATAAGTGAAGAGTTTTTATACATGTTAATAAAGATTGGAATGTCAAAATAATAGAATTATTGATAAAATCCATTATTTTTTGGTGTTACATATTTAATTTTTATCTTTTTTAGTTTTACCTATGTGTCTGTAACTCCACAATATTTTAAATTATCTATTTTACTTTAAAAAAATGTGTTCAATAGCTTTCTTCACATTAAACATCATAACCAAAATGTATCACGGAACATTAATTAACCATTAAAATTTAGTCATTGAATTGGAAGGTAAATATATAGGTAACTAAAATATGAAATATATATATAAATAAAAAATAATTTTCTTATACTAAGGAATTGAAAAAAATAAATTATTATAGATAAACAACAAATAAAATCATTTTATGAGAAGAAATATATTTTATTAAAAATATTCCATTTATTACTTATAAATTTTATTACAATTAAATAATTTTATTAATGGAAATTATTTAAATAAAATATATAAAATAATTAAACATCAATTAAAATATTTTTTACTAGGTAATAAATAAATTTATTTTATTTATTGAAGATATTTTTTCCCTAAAATTGTATTATTTGTTATGTAATATTATATTAAAATTAATTTTTACCACTTTTAGATATTTAGTTAGATAAAATTATTTTAATATTGTTAATCAAGTTTATCAAATTTCGGTAATGGATTCAATTTCATTTTTAGGTAAAAAATTAAGTTACCAAGTTAAATATTATTTATCATGGTAAAACAGTTATTTTTCAAGTAATGATACTTCTCTAAATATTTTATATTTTTTAATGAAGTGGATAAATATTAAATTAAAACTCTAATATGATTTTTAATTATATATAAAAATAAATTAACAGTCATTTAATTGTTAATCAATGTTAAATAAGATTAAGAATACTTAATGATTGAAATGACATTTTTCTACAAAAATATTTTTTCAAAAAATTATATGTTCTAATTTAAAAGATAATTTTATAATATTCATAAATATAATTATATTAAATATAGAAAAAATTATAATTTATAAAATCATGATTTTGTAAGAAGTGTTATATTATACTTTTAATAATAAAATAATTACCATGGTTAATTTTAATCGTGATTAAGTGTTAAAATGGGTAATCTATTGTAGCTAAAATATTAATAAATAAATTTCACACTTAAAACATATATAATACCTTTTGGGGGTTTAAATTAATACCTAAATATCTCACCAAAATTTTCTAACCTAATTATCATGAAATCACAATCTTACTCTTTACCTAACATTATTTTCCAAATATTTGTTAACTTTTTTACCTTTAAAAGGATCTCACTTCCAACAATTTCAAGACACACCCCATGTTATAAATTACTATAAAATTCATCCCAATATACTTATTATAGATCCAATATACACTTTCAAAATCCTCTATCCTTATAAAATTTTCTCAATTCATTCGTTTCCAAAGGATACTTTAAAAGAAGATCAAAATTCTCAACGTAAGTATTACTTACCTGTTAACTCTCTTTCTTTATCTTTATCATACACCCTCCTAAGAACCCATTATATTAAAAATTATATAATTAAATAAGTATAAATAATATACTTAAATTATATTAAATTTATGTTATATCAATTATCTATTCCCCTATCATTTAATTGAAAAAATTAAAATGTTGCTCATGTGTGTGTGAAGACTACCGCCTCTATAAATGTCATGTTTCATTTTTCATCTCCTCCATTCATGGATGGTTCTAGAAACTGTTTTTTGAATATATATGTTATTTATATAATTATTAATATTATATGCATATAAATTATACATTATATAAGTGATATTATCAATAAGATATTAGTATAAAACTAACTACCAAAAACCAACTTACCAAGAGGAAAAGAATTTTATTTATAAGTAAAAAATTATTTTTAATTTACCTTATACTTATAAAAATTAACAATTATTATTAATCAATTAAATAGTATCTAAATAATTTAATTATACTTTTTTGATAATGATATTATTGAAAATTAATTTCTTCGATAGTTATACTCCCACATAGATTGAAGCATGTTCTTGTTGGGTTGGTTTAACAACCTATATGAACAATACTATAAATTTATATAAAACAAAGATTTGGAAAATTAATTTTGGATATTAATAATTAAATAATTTTTTTTTGGGTTATTTAATGGTATTATAAATATTTAACTCATTAATTAATATAACATTATCTGTTCATTATAAATTACCAAAATAAACTCATCGCTAACTTTATCATCATGAATAATAACTAAAATAATTATGAAATGAAATTATAAATTTTAAAATAATTTTAAAAACAAAATTTAAGTACCTTTTAGGATATTATAATGATAATAACTAGGAGAATGATGAATAAAAACACCTCTCTTATGAAACTAGTTCAAAAGAATCAATTTTAATCACACCTGATATTGAAAATAAATAATTAATATGCATGTAGATAATATTTATAAATGATGTTTAAAAAGTTTTTGGATGTGAAAAAGGTTCTAAAATAGTTGATTAAGATAGTTATTTTTTAGAAAAGACATTCAAGTGCTTTATTAGAAGTATTGAACTAAAGTATTATTTGTTTCAAATTTAATTTCTTAAGACATATTTTATATTATACACCATAATACCTTATATATAGTGTGATCACTAAATAATGGATATCTTTTCCAATATTTATATAATTCATGAGGTTTAAAGCTTCATATTTTTTCCTATTGTTAAATGTATTTTTTAATGGATATCATGGTTTTTAGGGTTTTTTCATCTTAATTTTTCATCACTGATATATGATGTGTATTCCCCAATTGTTTAGTTTTTATGTTGTATATACATATATTTATTATACATGGATTTATTTTTTTATAATTTTTTATTCAATATAAGTTATTTCAAAATTCATCTTGGGATCCCTTTTCAAGGGTTTTCTATACAAGTGTTGCAAAAGTCGTACGGTATTTTGATAACTAAAATCTCATTTCCTTAAGTTATAGGGACTCTTATTAAACCTTTTTCTTGTATGATTAGTTTCTTCCTAAAGGATATATATTCCCTAAAACATCATATATATACATATTATGGATTTCATTAAAAAAATTCATGCATAATGGGTTATATATTATTCTATACTGCCTATGATTGCAGTATTGGGTAGATAGCCAATAAAATCACCACATAAGCTATAATTTATTATTATATTTCACGAGATAAAATGTACGAGAGATAAATCATTCAAATTATGAATTCATATTCTGGTTGGAGTATGTATTCTTTCATTGTAAATCATGACTAAATGAAATCAATTAAAGAGTATATTATAAAAATAATATGAACTATGGTCATGTGATGGTAGTGGGTGTTTCTTCCATTGTGCTTGGTCAAACATCCTTGAAACCAAAGACTCTCATATTATTTCTTATTTTCATTTTAGATTATATCATATCATGAATGATAAAATTATCCCATCTGAATTTTGGATGATTCGGCTGAGCTCTTGGATACACTATAGAGGTGGGATGTTGTTTGGATTCCACTTAGTGATCTCTATCAAACCCATGAAGTAGAATTATAATATGATACAATTGTTTCTTAGGTGTATAGTATTCATGATTAAATTTTTATTCTTCATCTCTGTTTATTTTTAGTTTACATATTATCTTTCTTGGGTGGTATTCACATAAGGGTTTAAATCACTTAAGTGGGTTTTTATAATTATTATTAGACTCTAAAAAGTCCCTTCAGTGGTATAAAATGTAATCTATTCTTATGTTACATGAAATAATGTGTGGTAAATGAATAAAATAAAAAATAGAGCACATTTTCTATTCATTGAAAAAAAATTGTTTTAAATAATTTCCCTTATACAAAAATGTTATGTAGAAGGGTCATCCTAAACTTCCCTTACACAGACCAGTCTGCATAAGTGTTATTGTCATTTACTCATATATACATTAGAATACATAAATATAGTGATTTAAAATTTATATACATAAATACTACATAATATTATAGTAATAGACATTATTTATAAATATAGTCCATAACATAACATACAGATTTTGTGTCTTTGGAAACATCGATACATAAACAAATGGTATATAAAAATTCTACATCATTTCCCTTTAATTCCTTCACAACTAAATTTATTATTAAACATTTCATACTGAAAACCATTCTTCATAACCTAGGGAAGTAAAACATAAGAAATAGTGAGATGAGATGCCCGGTAAGGGTAATCATTAGATATATTAATCAATGGTCTCAAGTGAGTATAAGATAAGCATAAGTGTGAGATAATATGATCATGAGTTACAATAATCATACCCAATTATTCAATGATATTTAATCATGAAACATGGAATAAGTTTCAATCCATAAAAATACATAAGATATAAGAGTGAAGAACCATTAATAATCAATATTGATTCATAATAACACAACATAAGAATAATGAATAAGTTTTATACATACACATAGGAATAAAAAAAATTCCATAGTCAAGTATCAACACCAATAATATCATAGTAGATTGGATTCACTCCTCATTCAATTATTTCATTTGTCAAAGTTCACTCCCAATACTACATTATTGGAAATTATCCCTTACTGAACTAGGTTAACTCCTCATTTCAGTCCATATTATCTCATGAGATATATATATTTACCAAATTCATTATAGGGCTATATAATATTAATCCCACCTATCACATAATTTAAACCATGCATATGTGTGTTATAAGATCATAAAACATCCTCCATATCATCAAATTTTAACTCATAGAAAGGAAATTAGTTTTAAAAAAATTTAATCATCATCATAAAACATCCATTGAAAAAATAAGGATGATAAAATTCAATCATATTAATATTAAATCATAAGAAACATTAAAGGATATTTTTATGGATGAAAATACCTCTAACAGATCGCTAGAACATTTTTTGAGGAAAATGCCCTTTTCATTTTTAAATCACTTATTTAAAATCTTAAAATTTCAAAAATATTAAGGAAAATAGTTTCATTTAAAATTAATAAGGAAAAATATATGTTAATATTAAATGAAAATTGTATTCATGAAGGTAGGACAATTTTTTCATGTAGTGTATTTTAAAATATAAATTTCATTCATATTTTTGGTAATAAGTCAAAACTATGTCATTCGGAAAATGATAATAATATCCATTAAAAATTATAGAAATTAAAAAAAAGGGGGAAATTAATTTATTAAATCATTTTATAACATTATAATCATTCTTGAAAATAATTTAAATAAAATATGGAATTAGAAAAAAAATATTCCCAATTGAAGAGAGAAATAATGTTAGTTTTGTTCAAAAACATTATTTTAGTCAATTAAGAACATAAATAGAGAAAAATGAAAGGAAAAAATGTAATATATATAAATATATATATGAGAACAAAATTATTAATATCTGGGAGAAATATATTATATGATTTCATCAAAAAAAATTATTCATAAACAATCCCGATATAAATGAGATTGTAACATAAAACTCTTTCTTCAAGTTAGTATTTCTTCATAAGTGATCTAAACTCATGTATAATAAATTTAACTTTATTGTAATTATATATTAGATCTATTATCATAGTTATAATAACATACATGGTTTATTTATAACATCTTATCTCTTGTTCATTAACAATTTTCATTATCATCATCAATTCAGGTGTTAACCAATTCTTTTTTCATGTATGTTTTGGTTTTACAGTTATGTTACTTCCACTTTCATCATTATTACTTAATATATAATTTTTTAATCATAATATAAATATCTTATATATTCATTATATATATATTTATAACCACTCATAAAAAATGTTGGTGAAAAATAAATTACATCACTGTGTGTAGAAGGTTGTATGTACCTATGCACGAGTGATGTATCTATTTTTTGATGGATGGAACGCAATAAAGGTAAATAATAATTCACCTTAAAATAGAAATTATTATATAATAAATAATATATATATAAATTAAATATAATGTAATAACTAACCATCAAATTTGGTGATGGAAAATGAATCATATCTTCACATAGAGGCGGAAGTCCACACATATGCACTAGTGATACTTTCATCTCTCATTTGATGGAGAAGAGGTAATAAATGTTTGTTCCATAATCATAATAACATATAATTTAATTTTATTAGATTAATCATTTTATTAGGCATAAAAAATGTTTAAATGTCATGGAAGGAGAAATAAAATTGAAAGATCATGGTTAATATTTTACCTCTTCTTTGAGAAACCTCCTTTGGCTTACACCTTAAACCTTGAAGGATTGGTATTAGAAGAATAAAAGAATCTCTAGTAAAGTGGAAATTAATATAGAATGATTTTTAAGAATATATATGATAATATATAAAGATAAAGTTGTGTGAATAAGGGAGGATAATAGGTTCCCTTTTATGAGTGAGGGGATGGACAGAGAGAGAATTTCTTAAAATATTTCAATAATATAAGGTCACTTTCATCTGAAAGTGGATCCAAATGGGCATGGAATAGAAGTTAGGATAATATATGGTTGAAATATATTTTAAAAAATAATAATTATATAGGTTTTGATTTCAATCCTACCCCTATCTCTTGGTTTAACCTCCCGCCCACCCACCGTAGTAAAACTGTTTTAACCTTAATTGTGGTCACAAGATTTTCCAATTTTTACTATTCACTATGACCAAAAATTAATTTTATACTATTAAATTATATTGAGTATTATTATTCAAAATATAAAATACATTTCATCATATTCCATTACTATATGTGGAATAATTTAATTTTAAATAAGTGCACAAACAGTAATGAAAACATGTTTTTGAAAAATTTATTTTTAAGAATAAAATTGAATTCACTTATATTACCAACCATATAAGAACCATAAAATGAATAATAAAATATATAATTTAATATCTATTCTAAAATTTTCATTAAAATAATTAATAAATATAGATTAATTTAACTAATATTAAAATACATTGTGCGCAAAACAGTTTTTAGACACATGGTTTTTTAAGCCCAAAAACAATTATACAAACATCATGTATAATGATGATTCATATGTATTTAATTATATTATTTATAAATAAAGGATTTTTATATTACTTTATGATCAAATTAAAAACATAATGGGTCTTTTACTAGAAAATATTTGATAGTTTTTGAAAAAAAAACTATATTTTTTACTATTCATAGTAAAATTGATATTTTTTGAAAAATTATAAAAATAGTTATAATATAATATTAAATTAATGATTTAAAAAAATTAGTTTTATTTAATTAAATAAAATTTATAAAAATAGAAAAAATTAATTACAATTCTTATTCGTGCAATATGCAATAAAAATCATTTTTGAGGAAAAAATATTTTTGAGGCATAAAATGATACTATTGATAATTGAGTATTTATTTATTATTAATTAATAAATTAATTTAAATTATTTAAAAAAATTATAAATATTTTCTCATAATATTTTTATTACTATTCATACCTTTCAATTCAATATCCAGCTTATAAAGTTTTACTATATCATGATCCATTTAGACTCAGGGTTTCATGTCAAGATTTTTATTGAATACCTCAAGTTTATTTAAAAGGAAATACATATAAAATCATGGGTTATTAAATTCTACCCCCATTAAAATTAATTTCACACTAAAAATTTCATCACTCTGATATAAAAAAAATTCGGATATCACAACTTCATCCCATCCTCGAGTTCCTATGTAGTTTATTTAAATTCTCAATTCCACTAAATAAATTTAACTAGGTGAGTAGTCTGGTTCCGTAGAAAATTATCTATACAATAGAATATTTATATATGTTTTTCGTAATAATAAATATCTTTACCTAGTGGTATAACCTATAAATTTATTACATGTCAAGGATTAATAATCTACTTCTTCAAGAGATATGTAAATAACATGTCAAGAACATGAGAGAGATTTTGTTGTAGTGTTAAGTGATAAGAAAATATAGCATATAATAGATAATATAAAAATGAAAAATTAAACGTGGGATCATACATTCCCTATTTATGTTTCTTGTAACCATATTTCATTGATAAATTTTTTGGAATGCCTTCTTATCAACTGTGAACTCAATATCTTTCCATTGATTTTGAGTATAACTCTTATGTAGACTATGAGATACCTTAATGTGATGTTGAATGGATCTAACCTTCTATACAATTTCATCAACTATTTTAGGTACCAATATATTTCTTTCTCCAAATTCATCCCATTATGTCATAGTTATACACTTATTTCCACATAGGGATTCATAAGGATCCATCTAAATGATCGAGTGAAAGCTATTGTTTTAGGAAAACTCGACTAGAGGAAGGTGTTGATCCAAAATACCATTGAAATCCAGAGAATAGGATCTAAACATATCCTATAAGTTTTAAATTGTTTTCTAAAATAACATATGTCTAAGGATAATAATTAGTACTAATAAAAAACTCTATATGCGGATCTTGCTGAAGACTTCTCTAAAACATCAAGGTAATCCTTCGAACTCAATCAGATATAATAAAACTTGGTATTCTGTGAAACCTTTAAAATTAATATATATACTAGAAATTATACCAAGATATAAAACCTATTAGATATCAATGATTTTTTCTCACATCATAAGGTGATTTTCTACTACTCAAATATCATTATCATCATTAGACATTTTGGGGAATCTGATGAAAAAATTCATAGTGATGTTTTCCAATATACTTTATGGAATGGGTAATGGTTGTAACATATCCTTTTATTTCTGTCTCTCAAGATTAAATTTTTATCATATTAAGCATTAGAATATAGACTCTTAAATATCTCTCTTCATGTTATCCCAAAAAAATACTTATTTAGACATCATTATATATTTTTAATTCTATGATGAATAGATTATGTTGATATTTGGGATTATTCCAATAGTTACTTCTTTAAGTATAAAATTAATGATACATATACATGATTATTGAATTTTATCCCTCTATCACAATCAAAATTCAACTAATAAAAATTTCCCATTTTCTTTTGTATCTCTACATCCTCCTTCTGTTCCTCTTTAATCTTCACATGGATTGATTGTTGAACAATCATTTGAGAAAGATAAGATTTCTCACCTTCCATAATGATTTCAAGGTCCAAAATTTAAAAATACATAATTATTGGACCATTTTTATCCCCATCATAGATAAGGTATCATGGTCCTTTCAAGAAAAAACAACAAAAACCATCTTCAATTTAACAGGGTGGTAATGTATTGACCAATTATAATATTTAATCAACTCAACCCATCTTCTATGGTTTGTATTAAACTTTTTTTGGGTGAATATATACATTAAAATGTTAAAATTATTATATATGTCACACCATTCACCATAAAGATAGTTCTTCTGTTACTTTAATACAAATATTACCACAGCTAACTCAAAATCATGATTCAGGTAATTTTTATAATTAACCTTAAATTAGTGTCTGGAATAATCTATCACTATATCAGTATCCAAATTAACACACCCTATTCCCTTATTTTATGCATCAATTTAAAATAAAAACTCTTCTCCACTATAGGGTAGTTTGAAAATAGGTTCATAGACAAAAATTCTGTTTAGTTCCTTGAAATTTCATTCACATTCATCATTTCAAAGGAACTTAACTACCTTCGAGTAAACTTGGTGAGTGGATTAGATATCTATGAGAAATACTTAAAAATGTTCCAATAATATTCATCTAATCCAATAAAAATATGGATCTCAGTTATAGTGGTTGTTCTAAGATAATTTTCAATAACTTCTATCTTTGATGGATCCACCGATAGACCCTCTCCGGAGATTATATGGCCCAAAAATGAATATTTATATATCCAAAATTCATACTTGGTAAATTTAGAATACAAATTCTCCTTCCTTAGGGTTTTTAATACATTCTTAATGTTTTCTTAATAGGATTCATTTCTCTTGGAATATATAATATTACCATCTATAAAGTCTACCATAAACTGATCAATGTGATATATAAATACTATATTCATTATACCCATGAAGATAGTGGTGGAATTGGTAAGTAAAAATAGAATTACTATAATTTAAAAATAATGTTTCTTGGGTATGTATTCACTGTTTACCCTTAAATAACAGTATCTAAAATGAATATCAATATTGGAAAAATATTAATCTCCTCATAATTGATTAAAAAAATAAGAAAAATAAGAAAAATGATACTTATTTTTTATCAAAGTTTTTTTAAGTTCCTAATAATTATTAAATAGTTTCATATATCTATATTTCTTCTTGATAAAAATAAAAGGTGAACCCCATGGTGATTAACTTGGTTGAATGAATCCCTTATAAATATTATTCTATATTTTCTTCTTCAATTCTTACAACTTAATCAGATCCATTCTATATGGAGTATTTAAAATATGTGTATCACTAAGTATGAATTCTATTGAAAGATATACTTCATGGTTCATTTCAACACTAGTAAAATATTATAGAAAAATATCAACAAAACACTCATAAAATAGGCATATCCTTAATGTTATGTTTCTCCCAAAACATTTGTTATAAATAACCACATTTAATTGGAATAAAGGCCAATACAATGAATGTAATTTCAATTAGAAGTTCATATTTGTTCTTTTACTAATAGTCAATAATATGTTGGTTTATAATATCAAATATGACTTACCATCCCAAGAAATTGATTTGGTATTTATATAAATAAAGTCAATCCTTGCCCAAAATCACATCAAATTTAACTAGAGGGAGAATAAAAATATTTTCAAAGAGAAAATTCCCGCAAATATAAATTGGATAGGGATAATATACTTGATATGAGATAATAAATCCATTATGATTTTTTACTACTAATCAAATATCTAATCATTGAGGTGGTAGTTTGATACCATTATTAAATTTTTAAAATATAAAATAGTGGGTAGAACCATAATCAAATAAGATATTTCTAGTTCTATAATGGATGATAAGTGTACATTTCACCACTTCATTATCATACCCCACATTGGTAATAATGATCGCATGAGATTTTTCTATTTCTATGAGATTAAGAGGTTGTTGAAACTGATCATTATAATTAATCCTCGGATTCAAGAATAGGTTGGTGTAATATCCATAATCCTTGAAAGTTTATAATAAGAATGTTTTTTGTGCATTAGAGGGATATTTATCTCAATTTTAATCATTATCTTACTTCTTCTCATTACTCAGGCATTATATTTCCCAATGGCCTTATTTTAAAACATAAAACACATACCAGTACACTTATGATAATTTCCTCCATGATTATTTCCTCACTTCTAGCATAAAGGAAAACTCATACACTTCCCTCTATGGTTTTTATTATTATAATTTCCTTTTAATTCCATATTTATTTTCTTATAAAAACCACGACATCTATGGGTAACACCAACCTCCATTTATAACTTGATATCACATAAAAAAATTTATTCATAGCTATTGAAGTCTCTTATGGATAATTCTCGTTGGGTACTTAGTTTTAAACCAATGAAGAATTGATAAAATCTTACTTTTTGGTCTAATTATAATAATAGAACCATAACTATCAGGTATTATAAATTTTTCCACATAGGTACTAATGGATTCATAATCATTCAACTTAATCTCAAGGAATTATTTATCCATTTTCATATGAAGAATACCATGAATGTATTTGTTGAAAAATAAGCTTAAAAATCATCCCACACCTTGGATTAAATTTATTATCATTGTCTTATATTCCTGATAAGATCACACAATTGATCCAATTCTCCTTTCAAATGATAAAACTTCTCATTTTCTGATAATTTGATAACAGAAAATATATTTTTAGTGGTATGGGTCCATTATTTAGAAATTAATGGATCATTAGACCCACTAAATTAAGGTGTATATTACCTCATGAAGCGATAAAAAATATGTTGTTCCCTCTCTTTATCATTTGGTACCTCATCAGGATTAATGTATTGAGAAAGTCGCATAATAATATAAACATTGTTTTTTATACCATCTCTTATAACATTTTGTTTCTTAGGAGGTCAATCATTGAATTGTCTATCACATTCAGCATTAACATGTTTCGATCTAGTTCCATCTATTTAATTAAACCACAAATCATAGTATGAGAAACAATAATGATAGTGGAAAATCATAAAATCATGAAAATAATTTACAAGATTTATAAATATTGACACTTTCATTTCAATATATGATACCTTAGGTTTAACCTAGGTTATCCTCAGTTATCATCTATTAAAATACTTACTAATAGATCCTAAATAAAATTTGAATTAATGAGATCATATTCCCAAGGATTATAAAACCATGTGTGTATTAAGGTCTCATTCACCGTGAACCAGAATGATGGTCGAGATATACTCAACCATCTTTTTTAAGGTTTATTACACCTTGATGAATTTTTTCTAAAACCACA
This sequence comes from Viscum album, assembly GCA_963277665.1. Lineage (NCBI taxonomy): Eukaryota > Viridiplantae > Streptophyta > Magnoliopsida > Santalales > Viscaceae > Viscum > Viscum album. The sequence continues at coordinate 1,280,554,224 of OY728127.1, forward strand.
TTCACCTATAGTATCCATATAGTTATGTATTTTACTAGGAAAACCAAACTATTTTCTTTACTATAACATAGGATATTCTCCTATACTTAGGCTTATCTTAAGGTTGTTCACTAAAAAAATTCATCCATGTTTCCTAAAATTACTAAACCTTACTCAAATACCAATTATAGAAACCCAAACCTTACATACATAAATAATACATCTTATTAGTGGAATAATCATTACATATCAATATGATCTATGCTATGACTATAAAGGTTTAGTTTATTTGGAAACATGGATACATAAAAACCGGTATATAAAATATCTACATCATTTTACATTAAGTTCTTTACAATTACACCCTTCTTATACATATCATACTTAGAACCATTCTCTATAACCTAGGGAATAAAACAAAAGAAAGGGTGAGAACAGATTCCCAGTAAGGGTAAAAATAAGTGATATAAATAAATGATCATAAATGATCATAAGATAAGAATAAGGGTTTGATAACATGATCATGAATTATCACAATCATGCCCTATCAGTCAAATGTCTTTAATCATGAAACATGGTGTAAGGTTTTGTCATGAAAAATAAATAAAACATAAGAGTGTAGAATTGTTGATAATGAATCATGATCCAAGATAAAATAAAAAAAGTATAAGTTATAAGTATTTGGAATACACATTGGTTTATTAAATCATTTAATTATGTAAGCCTCACAGTCAAGACTATCATAGTGGATTGGGTTCACTACTCATTCTATCATTTCCTTGTCAGGTATCACACCCAAGATTACATTATTGGACAAAGTCCCTTACTTAACAGGGTTTAATATCCAATCCATTTCATATTATCTCATGATATATCTATCTTTACCCATGTATTTAGGGTTTTTCTTAGTGGTAAGAACCCTATAATCCTACATGAAAAATGGGGGTTCAAAACCCATTGGGTGTTGGTAGTGTATAAGTACTATAGTGGTACTGTAGTAGCTAAGGTACTGTAGAAACGGTGTGTATTGTAGTGGCGGAAGGGCACTGTAGCAGCGGCAGGGCACTGTAGCAGTGGTGGGTATTTTTTGGTACTGTAGAAGTACTATTCAAAGAATGGGCCTTGGGCCAAAAAATTGTGCCTATGGCCTATGTAATGGGCTACATTCCCACTGGACCTTCAGGCTATGTAATAGGTCGCCCTCTACCCAGTTTAAAGATGTATTTTCTTTACATTAAAATAAAATGAGGCTTAGGCCCCAACCTTTTAAAAAAATATATCTTTACCCATTGAATTAATGGGATATATAATTTTAGGTTCACCCATTATATAATGAAAACCATACATATATGTTCTAAAAGATCATAAAATATTTATCATATCATCATATCATAAACTATGGAAAGGATGTAGGTTTCATAAAAAAATTATCATCATAATAATTATCGATAAATATTAATAATAAATATGATAACATTGTATAATATCTCTAATAAATCATAAGAAATATCAAAGGATTTTGTTATAGATGAAAATACCATTAATAGATCCCTAAAACATTTCTTGAGGAAAATGCACTTTTCATTTTGAAATAAATTATTTAAAATCTAAAAATTTCCAAAAACATTAAGGAAGGAATTTTATTTGAAAAAAATTAAGTAAACTTATAATGGAATATTCAAATAAAATTTTATTCATTATGGTGTGTAAATTCATTCGTGCGGTGTATGAAAAAACAAATATACCTTTCACATTTTTGGTAATAAGCTAAAAGCACCTCATTTGAAAAATGAAAATAAGATTCATTAAAATAATTTTTATAGAAATTAAAACATGGGTAAGAATTACATTATTAAATCATTTTATAATATTAAAAACATTTTTGAAAACATATTAAAGAAAATATGGACTTTGAAGAAAATATTCCTAACCGAAGAGAAAAATAAATTTAATTTTCCTTAAATGATTATTTTGGTCTCTTGAGTAATTAAATAAAGGAAAATGAAAGAAAATTACATAATATCAAGATATAAATAAAGGAGAAAAAAATATAATATATTTTAGAGATATATCATATGATTCTATCATTAGAAAATTTATGCATAAATTAGCTAGGTATAAATGAGATTGTAAAATAAAACCCTAACCTCAAGTATGTCTTGCTTCGTAAGTGATCTAACCTCTTGTATAATAAAATTAAATTTATTATAACTCTATAAAATAACCATAATAATACCTATAATACCATATTTAGTTAACTTATAACATCTTATAATCTATTAATTAATAATTGTTCATTATCATCATCATTTTAGGTGTTAACTGCATCATTTTTCAAATATGTTTTGGTTCGATAGTTATGGTCATTTCATTTTTATCATGGTTAATTCATATAAATAATTTTAATGAGGATAAAAAAATCATTTATATTCACTATATATATATTTATAATCATTCATATAAGGTATTGGAGAAAAATAAATTATATCACTCAATGGAAATGGTATACTGTACAAACACACGAGTGATGTTTCCATTTTTGATGGATGGAATAAAATAAAGATAAATAATAATTTACTTTTAAAAAACCATTAATATATCATAAATATCATATATATATATAGATACACACACATTAAATATAACATAATATCCAAGCATTAAATATAGGTATGGAAAATGAATCATATCTCTACGTGGAGGTGGTAGTCCACATGTACGCACAAATGATGCTTTCATCTCCCATTTGATGGAGAATATGTGGTAAATGGTTCTTATATAATCATAAAAACATGTCAGAAAATTTATTACACAGTATTAATCATTTAATAATGGATAAAAAATAGTTATAGTACTTTTATGGAGAAATAAAATTAAAATATCTTGGTTAATATTTTTACCTCTTCTTTGAGATACCTCATTTGGATTACACCTTAAGTTAGGAAGAATTAGTCTTAAGAGAAGATCAAAAGATCTAAGATATAGGGAATTGATATATGAATTTTTCTGACTAGGTATTTTTATATATATAATTCTCATGTTTTGTTAATAAGGTAGGAGAAGATGTTCCCCTTTATAAATGATGGGAAGGACACAAATAGAATTTTTAAAAAGATTTCAATTATATAAGGTCGCTTTCATGTGAAAGTCGATCCAAATGGTAAAGTATTAGAATGTAGTATAAAATAATATTGAAATATATTCATAAAATAATAATTATATAGTGTGGGTGGAAATCCTGGAATTATCTCTTGGTTTACCCCCGCCCCCACCCTACCCTAGTAAACTCGTTTTAACCATAACCGTGGTAACAAAATTTAACAATTCTTACTATTAACTATGAAAAAAAATTAAGATGATGGTAACAAATTATATTAATTATTATTATTCAAAATATATAATCCATTTTACCAAACTGATTCTCTATAAGTGGTAAAATTTTATTTTAAATAAGTGTGTAAACCACAACAAAAACCAATTTTAGAAAAATTTATTTTTAAGCATAAAGTTTAATTTACTTTCATTCAATTCCTTATAAAAAACATAAAATGAATTATAAAATATATTATTAAAAATATAATATATAAATTTCATTAAAAAATTATTCAATAGATATTAATTTAATTAAGATAAAGACACATTGCGTGCATAAAAATAATTTCTAGAAAAATGTTTTTTTAAGAGAAAAATTTAACTTACAACAAAATAATGTATAATGATAATTAATATTTATTTAATTATATTATTTATAATTAAATGATGATTATTTTACTTTAATATTAAATTTAAAACATAATGGGAAATTTACATAAAAATAAATGAGATTTTTTACAAAAAACATTATTTTTTAACTATTCACTATAAAACAAATTTTTTAGATAAATCCAAAAAATATAACCTAATATAATACTGAATTAATAATTTCAAAAAATATATTCATTTTCTATAATACTTTTTTTAAAATGGTGTAAATTAATTATAATTCTTGAGCACACAAAAATCAATAAAATCTAATGTGTTAAGAAAATGTAATTTTGAAGCAAAAAATGACATTAATAAAAATTGATGGTTTATTTATTATTCATTATTCAATATATTTGAATTATGTTAAACCTTTAAAATTAATTTTTGATAATTTAATTATTAATATTCATACCTTACAATGAAATGGCTAGGTTATAAATAATTATTATATCATGGTTTATTTAGACTCGGTATTGCATGTAAAGAAAGATATACAATACCTCATGTTTATTTAAAAGGAAATACATATAAAATATTTTATTATTATAGTAAGTTTCATATATTTTTACCTTTATATGATAGGATATACAAAGGAATCCTGAGATCTATATTTATTTGAAGATTTTACATAAAGGTAGTATAGTTCTTACCATTATGGATGTTGTTTATAAAAAGGGAGTGATTTGTTTTAAAGGCTCACAAAAAGGTCTTCACCTGAATTACCTTAATGTAACATAAGTATTTCTACATAAATTTAATTTATTCCTCACATTTACATGAAAGGGTTCATGTAAGGGTCGTTGACTTTATGTTAGTTTTTTATAAATGTGTTATGGTTGTTACCTTTATATAAATCATGGTCATAAAGGTAGAGTTATGTTTTAAATGCTTGTGTAAAGGTAACAAACATGTTACCTTGATGAAGTTGGATATCTACCCTTGCACTAAATTAATAAAAATAGTTATACCCTAATATGAGGGCTCCATAATTAGACAACCCTTATGTAGAGTCTCAGTTTAATTGTATAAGGTGTAAAACCTTGTGCTGAATATGGTATCTACATAATGCTAAATAAAAAAAATTAAAACAAATTAAAATATTAAATTGATTTAATGGTTTATAAAGTTTTTATAAATCATATTAAAAGGTATTTTAAGAATATTTTATTTATAAGGAACTTAAAAATTAATTAATTAATTATAAAATTTTTATAAATAATTAAATAAATATAAAGCGTTGTTATTAAATATTCAATATTAATATGTGGAATACATTTTAAACAAATCATATGGAATGACTTATGATCTATAAATAAGTGTGTGTATTTATAAATAATAATTGATAATTTAGAAATGGTTATAAATTATAAAATAAGGTAAAAATATAATGTGTTTATATTTTAATTTTGAATTATCCATAATTAATTAATTTTAAGTATTCAGATTAAAGGGGGTTTATTTGGAACATTATTTAAACCACGTCAAAAGGATTTTGATGATTTTTTTTACCATGATTTAATTAATAATCAAGTAGATGGTATATTTATTATGTAAAAATTTTACATAATAGAAAATAGGATTATAAAAATATTTATAATTCAGGAATATCGTGAATTAAAAATAATATTATGTATAATGATGAATATGATAGTGTTCAAATTTGAATTAATATAAAATTTATATGTTCATATTTATGGAATGCCCATAATATAAAAATGAAATTCTAAAATGTTTATAATTATATTTTATTTATAAAATTCCATAAATATGAATATAAACATTTTATATTCATTCCAATATGAACACCTTCATATTCATAATTATATGGAATATTATTCTAAATATATGATATTTTTTAATTATAAACATTTTTATAATCCAATTTTAATTTATGGAAATATTTTTATATGATCTATATATCATATACATAATTATTATATAAACCATGATCAAATCCATCATCAAAATCCTTTTGATGTTGTTTTAATAATCTTCCAAATAAGGCCTCGTTAATTTTAACAATTGAAATTAGTTAATTGTGAATAATTAATTATTTATATATAAACAATTTATATGTTGACCTTATTTCATAATTTACAACCCTTTATAAATTATCACTTATGATTTATAAAGAAACACATTTATTTATAGATCATAATTCATACCATATGATTTTTTTAAAATTTATTTCAAATATTAAAATTTAATATTTTGTAATAATGTTTCGTAAACATTTATTTACTTATAAATATTTTAAAATTAATTAATTAGATAGTTCCTTATAAATTAAATACCTCTTAAATACATTTTAATATGATATATAAACACTTTATAGCCAATTAAAACCATTTAATATTTTAAAATTAAATTTTAAAAAACAAATTTTATATCATTATATATAATACATATTCTACGTAAGGGTATACTCTTTATACCCTTACACAAATACTCTACTTAAGGGTGATCTAATTGTAGAGCCCTCTTTTTAGTGTAGAACTGGTTCTGTTAATGTTGTATACAGTTAAACCTCCAACTTTATCAAGGAAACAAATTGGTTACCATTATAAAAACATTTAAAACATAAATATACATTTTCATACATGATTAACATAAAGGTAAGAACTATACTACCTTTTATATAAACCCTACGGCCCTTACGTGAACCCTTTTATATAAAGTTGAGGCACCGATTACCTTTATGTAAAAATATATACATTGTGTAATGGTAATTCAGTTGAAGACCTTTACATGAGCCTTTAAAATAGAGTAGTACCTTTACATAAACAATTTAAATTAAGGTAAGAACCATACAACATTTACATACTCTTAACATGATGGTATTTATTAGGTTACCTTTGCATGGATACTCATATAAAGGTAGAAGGAGGTGACCCTTACAAAGTCTTATCAATATAAGAGTATACTCCAATGACCTTTATACAAACTACTCTGCATAAGGGTCATTCAATATGACCCATACATAGAATGTCTCCATGTAAGGGTGTTATTTTTAACCCAATAAGGGGAGTAATTTTAATAAATTGTTTATTAAATATGAATATTTTTTATTATTTAGTTTAAAAATGGTAAGATACTTCCAGAATATATATCCTTGCATTACATGCTAGGTATACTAATGAATTTATCTTTTCATCAACCTTGAAATCAGTTTATATTTTGGAGTTATTAGCTTGAATTTAGTTATCGATCATAGTTTTTGAATATTGGGTGTTATAATTATTATTAATTAAATTATATTTTGATTAAATACTCCTTGGGTAGAGGAACTTAGGGTCATATTACCTACATACCTGGAGGATTGTACCTTGTCAGGACTTATGAATGGGGTTGAATATTTATCACTATGGGATTAATCATGTGGATATTTTCAATCTCATAAAACACTATGCCTTTACATGATGTGTTCATATACCTTATTCATATTTTTCATTCATATATATATGAATATAGTTGACCTCAAATTTTGGGTGAGTAATACAAACTTATTTTTTGTGTAAAGAGTTACACATCAATATGGTTTAAACATATTAATTTGGTTGACGGTATAGGATTCCATACTAAACCAAAAGAATCATTCATAAAAAATTGAATAACATGTAGTAAAAAAGTGATATTAAATCCCATTTAATTAATAAGTGTCATATTCATTATAAATTGATATTTATCAAGACCTCAATCATCAAATAGGGTAGGTCATACTATAGTTGGGTGCCAATAGATTATCTAGTGTTATTAAATCAAGGATAAGTTACACTAGAACACTATTGGGTAGGTCAATCCATATGAGGGTTCCCTTGTATTTTCTTTTATTATCCTATTATGGGAATATTTTCAGGTTACAAAAATTGGGAGACCTTAACAGGACTAGTTTACTAGAGGAATATAATTGAGTTTATCGACAAGAAAATAAGACAATTTATCTTCCACTCGACTATCCAAGAGTCATATATGAAATGATTAGTATAATCCCCTACCTAAATAACTATGTGGGGATATAAAAACCATAGAGGACTCATTTCATAGTGAAATATGGATATTTTTTTACTAATAAGTATGATGTATAAAAGGGGTCACCATTTTATTGGGATCCCATTTAATAAAAGTCTCTATTAAATGGGTAATAATGCATGGTACTTATATGATAAAGGCTTCTGATATAAATAATATCATCATCATCACCTAAACCTTGTGATCAGTCCTTGATAAGGATAATCTTAATTTAATTATATTTTAAGGCTGGTAACATAAGAAAATTTATTAAGTAATATTGTATATTTAAGAAAAAATTCTTAATTAAAATTCTATGTGTTGGAACAGTTAATTGTTTATTCATAAAGAGTTGAAATTTTTCAAAAAGTGAAGCTAGATTCATGTGGAATCATAGAGATATCCATTCAAGGTTTCAAATTAATTAGGCAAAAAATGATCAAAGTAATATTATCCTCCAATAATATAATCAATATGATTGGATATATCAAATATTTCAGGAATTTTAGTTGCATATACTTAATATGATCAAGTATGTAAAATGATATTCAATATTATTGAATATATTGATGAATATAAGAGACTAAAGGTTCTATTTAAACTTTTTTGGTTATACGGATCAATTTTATGATTTTTTCAAGAATATGAAATCAATTATATGTTTTAAAAAGTGTTTTAAATATAAATAAGTTTAAAAGATTAAAATAATTAAATCATGATGTTTTCTTTTATGTAATGGAGAAAAGGAGTAGTTTCATTGATAACTTTGACACTTAATGCATGAATAAACTTGTCATAAACTTTATATTTTTATCTCATTTATCTCTTGTAAATGCATGTAAATAATAGTTTTTTAAATGAAATGAGATGGGTGTTTTTAATAAAAATGGTTTATGATTTTATTAATTATATAACATGATTTAAGGGGAGACTAAAATTGGATTGGTTTATTTTGGTAATTTATCTACTTTTAATATTTGTAAATTATTTGATAATAAGATTTAATTTAGACAATATTTTCTCAATATTATCAATGTGTTAGGAATATATATGAACTAGGCATATGATGTATAGGTTCTAAAGTAAATTATTGAAAATAAAGATAGGAAAATTTTGAAACTAGAAGAAGAAAAGTTGGTTGAAAAGTTTAGCAATGTTTATTTAATAATATAATCAAAGTGGTTGAAACCTAGGGTTATTAGGAATAAAGGGTAATAATTCAATATGATTGGATTATCCAAGATAGACCTAAAGGAGCTTTTGAAAATCCATGGAATTTCTATTCCATGTATGGATATTAAAGAAATTAATTCTTTGATTTTGGATGCTATGTGATATCGAATGTATATTTTACAAAGTATTATAAATATTATGATTTAATAATAAATATAAAAATTGATTGATCTTGTAGTTTATATTCATGAGATGAAGTAAATTGTTACTAAAATGATGATTTTAATATGATGGACTTTATCAATCTCAAATGAATCTAAGTAAAAGATGTGTATCATAATATCATTTATATTATATGATAAGAGAAGATTTTTGATAAAAAATAGATTTTATAAAAAAAGATATGATCAGTTGTATACACATAATTTATGATTCATAAAGTTTGATAACATTATTAGAGAATAAGATAAGGATAAAATTGTTTATACATGATAGAAGTGTTTATCCAGGATAAAATTTATTATCAATTTATTTGTTAAAATATGAGGTAATGTGTTCCTACTATCCATCAGTAATTTATTTTAAAAATGGATTCTTCTTAAAGGAAAAAATATTCTAAATACATAGAATATCACATATGGAAACAATAGTTTATTTTTTAAATGTTCCCACAAAAAAGTAAATGAATGTTATTTCTTAACAAAAAAGGGTTTTTTTATCTTAGCAATATATTAGGAAATCAATATAATGTCTAAAAGGTTAGTGAGAGTATGTTTATACTTAAATAATTTAAATGTTTAAAAATAAAATATTACACCAAACTTAAATTAAACCGATTTCCACTTAATAACTTAAAATTTTTAGGGTATGTGATCATAAAGAAAAAGATAATGCCTTACATTTATTTATCATTTAGAAATCGAATTTCAATCTTTCTCAATGTATTAGATAATTTTATGATTAAATTATTTTTCACTTAATATCCTAAAATAGTTTAAGATATGTAACAACAATGAAAAATGTAAATAGTTGTATTTAGTTATCCTGAAAATTGAGACACACTATTTCATGAAGGATAGTAATAGTAAAAATGAAATGTGAATTTCACTTGATATCCTAAAATATTTCCAGGTATGTAAATATAAATTTAATACTTTCATTATGTAACCATATTAATGTAATTTTCACTTTATCCTAAAATATTTTAAGATGACTTATAAACAATAATATAATTAGTTACATTATTTCAAGGAGAAATTTTGATAAAATAGGGTACCAAGTATGATGATGATGATGATGAAATTATAAAAAAAATTAGTGTAAACAAATAATTTGGCATCATAACACTTGATATTGTGATGTTAAGAAGTTTGAATATGATCAATAAGTTAAACAGGTGGAATATGGTTCCTAAATCACACCATTATTGAAAATTATTTACATAATATATTTTTCACACTAAAGAGTTAGTGGGAGTGTTTTATCTAATAGTCACATGGAGATGTGACATGAATTTCATATGATTTAATTAGTTAACAAAGCCCAAAAAGTGTAGAATACATATGGTTGATATGGCATTTTATCATATATGATATGATAAACCAGTTCTTATATTTTTTTAAATATTATTTAAGATTTTAAGAATATTAAAATGTATTATATTAGAGTAAATCTCCACTTTATCATTCATTTAGGTTATCTATAAAAATGTTAATATGGATATAATATTATGAAGAGTAATGATAATATACCTATCAAATTACGAATTTTAGTTACCATTATCCAATGTTCATCATGTATTATTATTGGTTATGATGAGAGATTAAGTTTATCATGAGTGTGATCTCATATAAAGCTAACTAATATGAACATGATGCAAAAAAACAAAGAATATACTACTTATATGCATAGGATGACCAACTAAGTATACCATGTAGAGTGTTATAGAGATTTATTTTGTATTATAGGTGTGCATGGATCATATTTGATCCTCCACTACCTGAGATTGGTGAGATAACTATCATCAAAACCTTCATACTTTAATATACCACTTAAAAAATACTATATTTTGACTTAGTTAATATAGGGGTGGTTGGGTATGTTGTTGGTCAGGTCATCAGTTAGAGATTAATAAGGATGGGATTTAACCTTTTATATGCTAGGCATGACACGTGTACCCTCAATTAAGATAAACTATGGGTGTGTGTGGAAACACCTATATATTCATACAGAAAAGGGTTGTGTGATGTGTCGAACTATAAGGATGGATTAAATATGATGTATTCATTAATTATATCAGTCCATACTCTAGAATCTTGAATAGATGAGTTTATTATATAATATTTTCATGATTTATGTTGGATGGTGTATTTCTCTCTCATCTCACCCCCTCTCTATTATAAATATATATGGTTTCCTCTTAAAACCATTCTTCATGGGATTTTAGGTGCATCTGAGCATCATTATTCTTATTTTACTTCATTTCTTCCACTCATTTCACCTCTCATTACCTTATTCATTCTATAACAGTGCTTCTTCACCATGGGATCTTCCCCCTTAATTCTTTTAAGGATTTTCCATGTCTAGTTTTTTTCATCATCAATTGTTCTTGATCCTTACTCCTTACTTAGTATGGGGTCTTGTTTGCTGCATCTTCTATTTTTTATTCACCTATTTTGTTCCTTGTTCAATGAAAATATGATGAAGGTGTTCGGTGTTATGGATGTTCCAGGTTTCATATTCAATGGTGTTATTTTTTTATCACTGACCTAGTGATCCATGATGCTTCATAAAGATCGTCCTCATCTCAATGCTTAGGTGAGGTTCTTTTTAGGGTTCCTTATTCCTCTGTAATTTTGTGGTTAGTTCATTAGGGATTTTTTTATTTTTTCTTAGTCCTCCATCCTAATCATATTACCCTTTATTTGGGTGATTTGTTTGGTTTGGATTTGGAATGATATGGGGATTTTCATCAAGTTTTGTTGGTATCACCATCTCTATGGTGGTTTGATTCAATTTTTTGTTCATTCATTTTGTTGTAGTTTTTAGTTATTGTTTTTGGATTATGATCAGTTTTAATGAACACTCACTAATGTTTTTTTCATTGGAAATGATATTAATGATAAGGTTTTTGTGGTTTGTTTCTAGTGAAGTTCAGCTGAATTTTATGGTGTTGGAGATGATTGGGTGATGAGAAAGGTAGTTATGGGATTGATAAGGGTGGAAGTAGTGGTTTTCTGAATTGAAGAAGATTTAATTTTATGTGATAAAGTCCCAACTATTCAATTGTGGCATTGGAATTGATTCTTACATGGGTGATATAGTCCTCCTTTATTGGTTAACTTGATAATATATCCCTATTTCCGAATTTAATGTTTTGAAATTGGAATCTTGATTTATGGGTTTTTTTAAGTTGTTTATAATATTATGGCATTGATTTTGACAGAATGAATTCTATCTAGGTTTCCAATCAACCACAAATGTGGGTTTTTTAAAAAAAAATTAGATGCATGCTTTATGTCACATGGTCACTCAATGTATTGGACAAAGAAAAAATATATGAATGAACATTCAATATGTTGAAAACTAGTGCACACGTGTATAGAGATACATGTGTTTAATGAAGATCATTCTCAATCCCTTTATATCTTCAGTAACATTGACACAATGTTATAGGTTTATCTTTGCATTCATATATGGATCCATATATTTTTATTTGTTGATATTGATATAAAGGTCTTTAGGGTCACAATTTGTGATTTAATGAATTGGAATTGAGTTTGACTCAGAGAGATTCTCTAAAAAATAGAGTTTATAAAAAATGTGTTTTTTATGAGTATTCATAAGGTATTTCATATCATGTAATACAACGTGAATTAAATGGTCACATTCTGAAATAATTTTGAAATATATTCAAAGGTATTTTTGTATATAGTTTCACAAGTTATTTTATATGATACAATAAGAAGGTGAAACTACCCATCACATTTTATGCTTTAGTGTAAGTGGGATATTGAAGTAGATATATTCCATAAATCCTCATATATATATATATTATGGATTAGATGAAAATTATGATTTTCATGAATAAAGGGTTATATAATATTTTATACTTCCTATGATGGTAGTATTGGTTGTCAGTTAATCAACTCTCCAACTAAGCTATCATTTATTATATCATTTCATGAGATTAAATGTATGGTAGGTGAATAATTGTTATAATTAATTCAAATATTGTTCAGATAATTTATTCATTCATTATAATGCATGAATAAATGAAAGTTATTGAGTAGTTTCTTCTAAAGACTGTATAAACTACTACCATGTGATGACAGTGGGTGGTTCTTACATAATTCTTTTTCGAACGTCCTTAAAACCAGAGGCTCTCCTAATCTTTCTTCTTTTCATTCAACATATTGGCACATCATGAATGGAATAATTATCTTATCTAAACATCATATGATTTTTCTTAGCCGGTGGTTATACCATAGATGTGAGATGTCATTTTTCTAACACTTAGTAATCTATCACAAACCCATGTGATGGAATTTAAAGATGATGTGGTGGCTTCTTCAGTGTACGATACAAATGTTTACAATAGTATTATTCATTTCTATTTATATGTATTTTTCATATTATCTTATATGTTTAATCCTCATACAAGGGTTTAAATCGATTGCTTATATTATTATTATCATTATTTGACTTTTATAAAACCCTCACTTTCACCCTAAGAATCTATTTTCAAGGTAATTTCTTTTACACTCTATGGATAATTAATTTTAAATCAAAATATTTTACCTTAATAAAATTCTTTTCCAAAAAGTATATCATCATTGAAAATAATTAGCATACTATTTAAAAATGTTTTCCCCTCCTTGTCCATATTTTCATTTCCCCCAATGTTCTCCTTTATAATTGTAATCCCAATTATGTATTTTCCCATTATACCAATATATTTTTCATTACCTCTTTTAGAAATGAAGTTTTGTTACTCATTTTTTTATGTGCTTTTTCAACAATGATATTTAAAAATGTTAAAAGTATTTCCCATCCTTTCAAAATAAAATGTTTTATCTTCTTCCCTACATTTATTTTAATAGCCATTATATTTTTCAAATATATATTATTATTTTTTCTTATACATAGGTAAATGTTTTCAATATTTTCACTTCACTTTTATAAATAATTTTTAGAAGTGACTCGTAACATTATTTTTTAGGATAATGATAAATATTTCTTCTAAAAACTATTTTTTCATCCATTTGAAAACATCTTTCCATTATGTTTTCCTTTCTATGAAACTTCCTCTATAATAATTCATGATTTCTAAAATAAATTCTTACTATCCTAGTCTTATAAAATAATGTTTTTCAAATGGTTAAGGATATTTCTTATTTCCAAATAAATTTTCTTAATTATACTAAACAAGTATTTTCCATCAAATTTATCACCCTCTATTAATTCCTATGATATTATCTTATTATATCACCCATATTTCTCCTCTGGATGGATAATTCTTATATTACTTTTTATTATGTAACCCATTTGTTCTTCTATTAATTATTCTTTTATAGAATTATGTATGGTTTCTTTATTTATTTTACACAATGTTAGAAATATTAATGGTTCACCCTAATAATGCTCCAATTCATTGGGTAAATAATTAATCTTTTGAGATGAAATATTTATGATGTCATGGGAATATTCCTTGGAAATGTATTATTATACCTTAGTGAAAACCCATGGTAATATGAAGGGTGTTCCCTGATAGTGCTTCAATTCATTGGGTAAATAATTAATATCTTGATATGAAATTTTCATGATACCTTATAAATATACCTTAGTAATTTTGTATGATACCATGGAGAATAACCTTGGTAAAATTATTTTATGACACATTAGTGATAAACATTGGTGATATGCTTAGGAATGTTTTGTTTTTATGTTGTACCCACAATTCAAAGTTATAATTAATGTACTTAGGATTATTTTATGCCTCATGTGCTTATCTTCATGTTATTATGTTCATATTCTTATATTATTCACAAATTATTACGCTTGTTATATTTTTATTTCATTTTTTACCCCTTACAAAGAATCTAAGATAACCCCTTTCTTATGTCTCTATTTCCCCAGGTTATAAAGATTTGTATTATGTATGATTTTTCTAGAAGAGTGTCATGTGTGGAGAATTTTTGGGAGATTTTAAATACTTTTTATATATTAATCATTTTCTTATGTAATGGTAAAATTTCTATTAGTGTAAAAACATTACTTTTGTGATTTAATGTTTTATCCTAACTTTCTAAAAATATAAACATAAAAGATTTTGGGAATTAAATGAAAATAATTATTTTTTCAAGCCATGTAATTAGGAAATAGTCATGTTAGGGGGAATTATAGTTTCAAAATTATCTCTTTGTGTGATTCTATTGGAAAGTAGTGAGTGAAAGATAGGAAGGGGTCATGGACCTGGGTTAAGAATTGATATTTTCCTAAATATTGTAATAAAAATCAATAAATTAGTGATTATTTGTACTATCAAAACATTGTTGATATGTTCTCTGTGGATTTATCCCAATGTGGGCGAACATAGTAAAATCCTTGAGTTCATGTTTCTCTAGTTTTTTGTATCTGGTTGTGCTTGTGTGATATCATTGTGATATATTCAATGTGACTTTGAAAATGTGAGGAAAATATATAATTAAAATGAGATAATAAGAAATTTATAGTCGGTTTAATTAACCCCCCCCCCCCTAATCTTATTTTTTATATTAGAAGGAACCTTAGATGCAGTGGTTTTTTGAAACATGAGAAATTTAAAATTTTAGGTTCGAATTCTCATTAAAAACATTGAATCCACAAAACCAATTTATTTGATTTATCAAAGGATCATGTGTAATTAAATTTAAAATAAAACTATAAATAGTACATTGTTTTTTTGAAATCACCAATATGATTCTCTCGTCTTCATCCTTTCATGTCTTAAAGGTGATAAGATAGGTGTCCTATGTAATTTTATGAGTTTAATAGAAGTGCTTGTATGGCATGGCCAACTTTTATTTTAGTCATAATTTTTAAATAATAGTTTCCAAACACAATGAATGGTGTCATGACTAATTAATTTAAATCATAGATTACTTAACCTTTTTAAACACCAAAACTATAACATAAGTATCTTCACATGTAATTTATAATTATTTTATAACCAGATCTAGAATTTCCTAAACTTGTATTTATTTATTTGTTGATGATCTGGTTGACCTAGTTTCATCATATAGTAGTTTCATTATAGGATACAAGTGTATAATATCTCTATCAGTGATACAAATATTCACCACGATCTCTGAACATCATTTTAGAATCATCATGTACTAGCACAATCGATCCTGATCGCATGTGTCATATGTAGTTGATCTCAAAAGAATTATATTTGGAAAATTATTGGTGTTATCTTGATATATTGAGAGAAGAGTTGGAGAGATCATATTATAGATCCCTAGAAATATATATAGGGATTGAGTGAGTATCTATATATCTATTTTTCACAACAAGTGTGTCAATATAAAGTAATATAATATGGTATTTATTATGATGGGTTTAGGGATGGAAACTTGCACACATTCCCCTTTCCTATTACTTAATTCTTAGTGAACCCCATGTCTTAATAATAATATAATAATTATTAAATTTACTTGAGAATCACCAAAGAATAAATAAATATCATTTATATTATTTCCAATCAAACCCTTAAATATATCCCACTTATCCTCCTTGATATTTTCCGAACCTTGAATAATGACTATTTATTTAATAAATAAATATCACTTCATTATCCATTGATAAATATAATAAATATTATATTCTTAAAACCATTAAAATAAATATTTATTATTATCATTAAAATCACATATCCTTTCAAATAACTTATGATTAAATATCAATGATCATTCAAACCTAAGGAAATATTAAACCACAAATATGGAATAATATTTTTTCAAACTAATTGAATTTAACATTGAGTAAAACCTAGATTCTCAATATAATTAGTGTGAGACCTTGTAGGACCCTTTCTCTATGGAATTAGATAATACCACCTAAAGTTTAAGGTTAGTGTCTACAAAAATTCCAAGGACCCTAAAGATAAGTAAGTTAAAGTCATGATGACCTACAACCTCCTTTGAACACTTACTATGTAATATTATCCCTTTATTGTGATATCTATAATCAAGAAGGTTCTATACTAGTGTCATTATCCTATGTGTTCAATTTCTCTTTCTTTGACTTCCCATTAATGAACATGACCATAGAACACCATGTCCATGGATTTATCTAGGTATTTCCATTCCCATAAAAGAGCCTGAGATATCAACTTCCATTAATGGAAAGAAGGGATAAATCCTTTCTCACATTATCCATTAATTCCATATCACTATTAACATACCAAATATATCCCAATTAATTTTGATCATATTTCATCACAATTTTCATTAATAAATGAAATTACATGAATTATGATATTCATTAATTATAATATTAAGTTCTAAGAATCAATACACGCATACCCATATAGGAACATCCAATGACACAATCTAATGTATATTTCCTACTATTAGGTCTTATTCACAAAATATTCTCATCTTGAAATTACCAAGGGATCACATAATGAGAGGCTTCCCCAAAGTACTTTGATTATCCACCGCTGATATCCCGTATCATTTTTTCCCCATTAAATGATATCATTTTACTAGATAACATTTATTCAAGAATACTTTCATGGAACCTCTAGGTTATCATCATAGTAGGGAACCTATCTGGCCTTTTCTTACAATATATATTCTTAAGACATTATCACATATTATTTCATATAGAGTAACAATCATGATGTGATAATAAAATTCATTAATCATCATGAGCTATCCCAGAGGGTCCCATTCTGTGACTACCCCATGCCTACCTCCAATAGACAAGGGGATGGAGACTAGCATCAAGTAGGCATATCCTATAAATGGGAGGCATTTTCCTAAGTACTTGTACACACACACATATATCCAAGAACAAAATTTAGAAATGATAAACACTAAGTAAACAGGCATCCATGCTACTAAGATACCAACAACATAGTATGACAGTAGAAAAAGGGAAAGTGAACAAGGTCGGAACACAAGCCCACCCAAAGAAAGAGTTTTTTAAATTCAATGAACAAGTTCCTAAAACTCATCCTCAAAAATACCTACTTGAAGGGTAGGTGTAGGATAGTTATTTGAATCCATAGAACTACACATCATCAGTTTGATCTATCTAGGCACCACTTATTCCTAGTCCACCTAGGACTCCATCAAATCATTGATTGTCTGCACAATATTAGATATATGTTGGAAAAGACCATGCATGGTTGAGTAAAAAAATACTCAGTATAAAAACATGAAACCACAAAGGAATACCACTAAGAAATTCCTGATGTACACCACAAATAAATACATGAAGTAACCCACAAAAAAAATAAAAAAAAATATACCATAAAGTAATAACATGCTGAAATCACAAAGCTATAAGTCTATATCATGAAAAGAATGATTATTAGACATAGTTCACAGAACACCCAGTATCAATGAGGCATGTAGTCCTGATAAGACACTCAGTCCCAATGAGACACTCAGTCCCAATGAGACACTCAATCCCAAAGAGACACTCAATCTCGATGATACATGTAGTCTCATTAAGACAAGTAGTCTCGGTAAGACAAATAGTCTTAGTAAGACATGTTTCCTCAAAGTCACGTAGTCTCTAAGTCACATAGTTTCAAAGTCACCGAAAGACATGGGATTTTTCTTGTAGTGCACTTGTTCGTGGAGAATCTACTCCTGAATCCATTATTTAGTATGAAAAATTATAATAAAAACTCACTTAATGTATCTCAAAATTACCTTCTCATATCAAGGGTTGTAACACTATAAATGGAAAGTCAAATAGACACACTATTAGAAATTTATGGGTGTTTTACTAAAAAAGTATAAATCAGGTCTGGTCTAGGTCTGACCCAACTCGCTATACTTGGCCCTACCCAGTCCATCTTACCTGACCTGGTCCAGTCTGAACAAACCCATTGGCCAATCCTGCTGGTCCAGTTGGACCGCAGCCTATGGGGATACTTGGTCTATCCTACTAGATGATTGGATCAGCCCATCTCCCCCTGGTCCGACCCGCATGCACACAGGATGGACTTGTTGCGCCACATGCAGCCCACCCCAAATGTGTGCCTCTAGTCAACGTGGTACCTACCTCATGGCCTCACCATCACGAGCTCCTCCAATTTGGAATTGATTCATGTTCCCTCTCCCCCTTGGTCCACTTCTTTATCCCACATCCAAAGTGGTCTCGTTGTCATCGGCATCCACCCCACAGCCTACCATCACATCCAGATGCTACCTCTATCAACCGTTGATCTAGCTATCGAATGCCTCTCTAGCTACTGCCTCCTCACCTTTCTGGTGAATCCATCATGCCTCATCTAACTGTAGTGTTTTACCCGCACTTTTTGACTCCTCCACAGACCACCAATGGCCCTCTGATGCCAGAAAAAATTACGCGATTGTTGATCTGGCCCCGTTGGGTACTGATCTACACTGATACGGCCTCTACAGTCGATTTTCCTTTAATCTGGGGGTCCGATCATGTTTGGAGCCTCCCAGAAAGTTTAGTCATGACCCTGAGGGTCCAACGATGAAGAACGCCAAGAACGGGAGAAGAGAAAAAGGCACAAAGAATTCCCAAAGGATGGATCTTGGACTTTGTTCATGTCGACCTTGATTCATCCTTATTAGAAGGTTTAAGGAAGACAAAAATAGATAATCAAAAAGATACATCTCCCCTTTAAACCCCACAATAATTATCCATCCCTCAATAATGATCGAACCTCAGATAAACCTGTTCATGGGTTGGTCCACTTTTATTTTTTGAATTTAAGAACAGGGAATAATCACAAAGGAAAAATTCCCTACATGGAGTTTGGGTCCTTTATTGATGAAGAATGGAGGTTACGTTGTCATCAATTCTTGATCCATTGGGGTCCTTTGGATAGGGATCCTTCTTCTCTTGTCAGAGGAATTACAGGGTTATATTGATAACCCTAAATTCTCTGTCAAGGTTCATTTAAAAATGAAGATGTTGTTGCATCGTAATGTACTTTTAAATAAAATAAACTTTATTTATTTTATTCACTTAAACATCCAAAAAATATTTTCCATAGTTGACCTTCCTTGTACAATGTTAGGCTATATATAGGGTAAACTCGATGATCTAAACGCAATGGTTCCCTTGGATTTCTAATTCGGGCACTTATTTATAAGTTATTCCATCTTTAAATAAAAATTTCCTACAAACTTTATTAGAAAATGGACGTTTTTAATGAATTGTTTCGAAAACGTTGGGCCTCTAAATCATATGTCATCTCATCGCATGGTCTTAGAATTTTCCTTATTAATTTATAAAAATAAAACTGGAAAAAAATCTGAGTCATTAAATTCTCCACACCTTATGGATTTACATCTCTGAAAGCAACAAAAAAAGTTTACTCAAACAAAAAATGAGGGTACTGAGCATGAATCTAAGACTCAATCCCCTAAGTGCTCTCCTAGATATTATCATGCTACCACTGGACATGCCCCCGAGGAATTGACCACCTATAAAGGATCCTCTCTTGTCGATCCTCGATCTCCATCAGGTACTCCACAAAAGACACCCCATCCTCAATGTCTAGCTCACCCAAGTTGATGATGTGTGATGGATCATGTATGGACCTCCTCATCTACGAAACATGGAAGACATCATGTACCCGATACAAATACGGGTTTAGATCTAGGTGGTATTCCACCTCGCTAACTCTATGCAGAATCTGAAAAAATCAGATGTATCTTGGAGATAACTTGCCACCCCAACCAAATCTCTATAATCCACATCAAGTTGAGACTCAAAGGAACACCTGATCTCCCTCCTCAAACTCTAAGTGTCTTATTATCCTATCATAATATAACTTTTATCACTGAAGTTTTCATGTACCTCTAGATAATATGTACCTTATGTATAGTATCTAGCACCAATTTAGATCCCATGAGTGCTGACTCTCCTAGGTTTTTCCAACAAAGTGGTGACCTATATGGTCACTCGTACAAGGCCTTGAATGGTGTCATACCAATGGTGGAGTGTTAGCTATTGTTTTATGAAAACTCCAGTAGGGGTAGGTAGGAGGGTTCGAATTTCTTAGTAGGGGTAGGTGATCCACCCAACTATAACTAAAGTCCAAGATGTCGGCCCACATCATATCCTCTAGAACTTTAATTTTCCTCTACATTTGGACATCCATATGGGGATGAAATGATGTGATCAAGCATAACTGAGTCCCAAAAGCCTTCTTCAATCCCTTACAAAACTAGGACGTGAAACCAAAATCATGATTTGAGATGATCATTGATGGAACTCCATGGAGATGAATATATCTTATATATTGAGTCACTCCACGCTCTCTATTGAACTCTACTCTAATGTAGGTAGGAATTGGGCTGACTTGGTGAGTCAGTCAATGATCACCTAGATGGAATCATGTCCCCTAGATATTCATGGTAAACTCGTCATGAAGTATATCGATGCCCCATCCCACTTCTACTCTGGAACCTCCAGTGTTGGGGTCAAGACCGCTGGAACCTGGTGCTCAGCCTTCACTTACTAACATGTGAGGTATTTAGAAACAAACTTTTCAACAAACCTTCTTTATCCACAACCACCAGAACTGATTCCATAGGTCTTGGTACATCGTCCTCGCAACTAGATGTACCACCAATGGGTATGTTTGGAACTCCCTCAGAATCTCCTCTCACAATGCCACTGGCACAACTGTGCGCCCACTAAAAAGGATGATGTTCTCCCAACCTTTCAAATATCCTTCAAGGGAATGTCCTGTGGAAAACTAATCATGTAGGGTCTCGTAGTTGGTATCCCAAATCCATGTCTCCTGAAATAATTATAAGAGTGGAGGGGTGACAACCATAGACTAAAGGTAAGCTTCTTTGTATCCATCAATAAAGGATATCTGCAATGAGGCCAATAGCTCTAACGTCTCGCTCAAAAACTGGAAATTGGATCTCCTACTAAGAGCATATGCCACCACATTCCCCTTCCCAGGAGTATAAAAAATCTCAAATTCACTGTCCTAGAGTAACTCTAGAAATTTACTCTATCTCAAGTTTGGATCCTTCTAAGAGAAAATCTACTTTAGACACTTGTGATTGGAGTAGACAATAAACCGCTCGCCCATCAGGTAGCGTCGGCACATCTTCAATGTGAAAACTACTACATCTAGCTCAAGGTCATGGGTCATGTAGTTCTTCCCATGCTATCTCAATTGGAATTAACTATAGGAAATCACTGATTTTCCCTGCATCAAGACACAACCAAGCCCAGTCCATAATACATCGCAGAACACCACATATCGGATGCCCTCCTCTGGATATTTCAAGATGGGAGCACTCATCAACCTATGCATCATCTCCTGAAATCACTGCTGGTACTTCTCCATCCATACAAAATGTTTCCCTTCTATTTCAAATCCATCAGTAAAATCCAGGTACAATCCTCCAATATTACCAATCCAAACAAAGGAAACTCCTCACCTTGGTAACACTCTTGGGTGGCTCCCAAGAAAGCACTACCTCAATCTTTGATAGATCCACTACAACTCGAACCTCTAAATTATGTATCCTAGAAAGTGGACCTCAAAAAACTATAACTAAAACTTTGAGATATTATGATAAAGCTAGTTCTCTCAGAGTGTGTCCATGACTATCCTCAAGTGTATTGTGTGCTCCTCCTTGGACATCGAGTACACTAGTATGTCATCAATGAAGATGACCATGAAATGGTCTAAGTAAGGATATAAGATCATATTCATAAGTTCCATGAACACTGATGGGGTATTCCTCATGCCAAACGACATCAAAAAGTAGTCATAGTGGTCGTACTGACATCTGAAGGTTGTCTTTGGTACATCCTCATCCTGTACATGAAGCTGGTGATAGCCAGATATGAGGTAAATCTTTGAGATCCACCTCACTACCTTAATCCAATCAAAGAGTTCATCGATCCATGGTAGTATATACTTATGATTCACAGTCACCTAGTTTAGGAACCATAATTCCACACATAATCTCAAGCTCATGTCTACTTTCTTGTCAAACAAAACTGGGGCTGCCTAGTGTGAAACGCTGGGTCTCATGAAGCCCTTCCTCTATAGGTCCTCCAATTATACCATCAGATCATGAAGCTTTGTGGGAGTGATTTGATATGAATATGTAGATATTGGTGCCATCCTAGGTTATATATCATTGTATAAGTCTACCTACTATTGGGGAGGTAATCTGGGGATATCCTCAATAAAGACTTCCCCCTACTATACCATCACTGTAGGAAACGGAGGACTCCAATCACCCACTACACCGAGGGTGAGGATATCCAATTAGTGATTAATGAGAATCACACTCTTATGAGTAATCCCATACTATGTTGTATGTGTTTCCTTTTCTCCAATAAATAAAAACATAGTCCTGTCAGTATGGAAACACCACACTCTACTCCTAAAATAGTCAATATGAGCATGGACTATGGATAAATAGAGAATAACATCGTAAGGACTTGATGCTGCTACCAAGAGATCCCAACCAAAACTCTCACCTCCAAGAGTAAGGTAACATCTTTTTCACCAATTTTTTATCATCAAATCCCATCATGTAGGAGTCTCTAAGCATAAGGGTCGATTCAATGGTTCAACTAGAATCTATAATCCCCAAAAAAGTTCCATGGAAAGAAAGGAAGGACCAGAACCTATGTCTATAAAAATATAATCTAGGGTATAAAATACATAGAAGGTACCACCAATCATCCCTAAATCACTGGTTTTGTAAGACTCTATCACTTATAGCTGACCTCATCTCTATCCACCAGCTCCCTTAGCCTAGTGTGGACAACCTAGTGGGGGTGGTGGTAATACATCAAACCTCCATCCACCTCTTGCTACCCAACCTGCTCCTATGTCATTTCTACAACCCTATATAACACCCTTCTCAAGTTTCCTCCAATGCCTCGGCGGTCCCTCGACTATCTCCTGATCATCCATATGATGAGTTGGGAAACCTCAAGCCATATATCCTCAACCACCGCACAAGTAAGACAGCATTTCCTTCAGCTGACTCGCTCTACCATGGGAGAGCCACACCACTAATCATGTGTCTTTGGTCTTCCTCTAGAGTGCCTAAATCGCTTAGGTCCCTATGACTGATGTCGTCTACCTTTTGTCTAAGACTCACCTACCTGGTTCTTGCTGGTAACTCCCACTACTAGTGTCTGCTCCACTATAAATACCTCCACTTGCAGAGCTCTCTCCAGTATCCCAGCAAATATAGGAATGCTAAGGGATATCAGGGTTTCCCTGATCTCTAAGAATAAAACCTACTCAAAGGTATGAGCCCTGAAGAATGGGTCTTGAACAATATCTTTGGAGTATCATGAAAGATAAGTAAACCTCATCGAGTACTCCTCCATAGTCTAACTATCCTACTATAGATACAGGAGATTCTGGATGTGCACTGATCATAATGTAGCTGGAAATAACTCCTTTCTAAAAAGAATCTCAAATTATTCACAAGAGAGAGTCACCTTATCATGTGTCTGGGTCACTAACCTCCACCATCACCTCAATGATCCCTGAAGAAGACACACAACAGGGACTGCCATATGGTCGATAGGTTTCCTCACAAGGTGGAAGACACGGGTAACTGCCTCCAGCCAATCCTTAGATACTTGGGGGTCTATCTCACCCCAAAACCTCGAAGGTTTTTTCCACTGGAACTCATGAAATGTGTTCATCTTGTGTGAATCCTCAACAATTATCATTGGTATTAACTACTTCTTGACGGGTGGTCGTATCACTGGTAAACCACCTAGAGGTTCTACCTCTAGAATATGCCCCTATACCGATGCATCATAGCTAGGAAGATCATCCTCATGATCACATAACATAATCCTAGCTGGATGGCTATGTGGAGACATCCTGAAATAGAACAAGATGTAACATGATCAATAGAGTATACCTGGTGAGCTAAATCAAGGACATAATAACACACCCAAATCCATTATGATTTATGTACAATTTTCCCCCTAAAATCACTATTTTCATCTACCAAGTTGAAAAGTAGGTGTCCAGAGTCCTAGTGTATAGATACGTTGGCCACCACACCAACATATTATTCCCTATCCAGTAATACGAACTCGAAACATTTGACACGTTTTCCAAAAAGAAACCTCATAGACTCTCGGTCCTTTAGTAGAACTGACCAGCTTTGATACCACTCCATCATGACCCATCCCATAGGGGCCCATGCTATGACTACCCCAACCCTACCTCCAATAGTACAGGGGATAGAAACTATCACTAAGTAGGCATATCACACAAATGGGAGGCATTTTCCTAAGTACCTATACACATGTACACATCTCCAATCCCAAAATGATGAAATGGAAAAGACTAAGTAAAAAATCATGAATACCACTAAGATACCAAAAACAAAGTATGACAGTAGAAAACTAGAAATTGAACAAATCCAGAATACAATCCCACCCAAATAAATACTCTGTAAAAGTGAATGCACAAGTTCCTGAAACTCATCCGAAGAAAACCCTACATGAAGGGTAAGTGTAGGAAATCTTTCTGAAGTCATATGAGTACTCCTTGTCAGTATAATCTCTCTAAAAACACCTTGTCCTAGTCCACCTAGGACTCCATCAAATCATCGATCATCTACACAAGACACAGCATGTGCGGGAAAAGCCTTTGCAGGGGTGAGTAAAATAATACTCAGTTGGACACCTTGAAACCACAAAGGAATACCACCATGAAATACATGAAGTACAACACAAATAAATACATTAAATAAACCATAAATAAATACATGAAGTATACCGAAAAGGAAGAACACATTCATCTCACAATGATATAATTCTATATCATGAAAAGAATTATTATTATAGGTAATCTACAGAACACCCAGTATCTATGAGACATATAGTCCTAATGAGACACTCAGTCTCGATGAGACCCTTAGTCTCGATAAGAAACTCAGTCTTGATGAGACACTCATTATCGATGAGACACTTAGTTCTGATGAGACACTCAGTCTCGATGAGAAACATAGTCTCAGTAATAAACATAGTCTCATTAATACATATAGTCTTGGTAAGTCACATAGCCTCAAAGTCATGTAGTCTTCAAGTCACATAGTTTCAAAGTTACATCCATGAATAGGATTTTTAACATAGTGTTCTTATTCCAAGAGAACCTACTCATCAATACATTAGGTCATATTCAAAATTCAAAAAAAAATTATTGTATCTCAAAAGTACCGCCTCATTTAAAGGGTCCCAACTCTAAAAACATATCATAAAATGGATACACGGTTTGAAATTTATAGATATTTTAGTGAAAAGGTAAGACCTGGGCCTGGTTCGAGTCTGATCAGCCTGCTAGGCATAGCCCATGGGGCCTAATTGAGCACGGACTGACTCCCCCTAGTCTGGACCAAATGAAAATAAGTCATCCTTGTTTTGATGCACATTTTCCACCCCAACCAAGTGCTTCGAGTCAATGTAGCGCCTTCCACATCCGCCAACCTTGCGGCCTTGCCATAGCGGGCTCCCCCAACATGGCATCGATCCATGTTCTGCCTCCCCCTAGTCTACTGCATCACCCCACATCCCACGTGGTCCAATTGTCTCCTCCATCCACCCTACATCCCATCGTTTTTGCTAGTTCCCCCTCTGACTAACTCCACTACAGTCATCACACGCCGCTCTAGCCCCCGCCACCTCACCTCTCTAGCACCACCACTGTGCCTCATTGGATCGCCGCATCAAAACTACACTGAGTTCCCTTCTATAGGCCACTAGGGGTCCTTCGATGCCTAAAAAAATATGCAGTCATAGATATGGCCTCATCAGGTCCTGATCTACACTATTACGGCCTCTATGGTCTATTTTCCTTCGATCTGGGGGTTTTATTGCTTTCAGAGCCTCTCAAAAAGTCAATTCATGAACACTAGGGTCCAACAGTGAATAACACTAAGAATGGGAGAATAAAAAAGGACAAAAGAATTCTATAAGGATATATCTTGACCTTTTTTCATGTCTTCCTCAATTCTTCCTTGTTATAAGGTTTAATGAAGAATAAAAATAGACAATCACAAAGATATATCTCCCCTTTAAACCCTACAAAAATTATCCATCTCGTAATAATGATCGAACCACGGATCAACCTATATGTGTTTTGGTCCATGTTCATCCTTTGAATTTAAGAACGGGGAAGAGTTAAAAAGAAACAATTCCCTATTTGGAGTTTGGGTCCTTTTTTGATGAATAATTGAGGTTCCATCATCATTGATTCTCGATCCACTGGGTTCCGTTGGATAGAGATCCTTCTCTTCATGTTAGAGGAATTACATGGTTATGATGATAACCCTGAATTATCTGATAAAGTTCATTTAAAAAAAACATTACTTCATTTCATTGTAACATTAAATAAAATAAACTTAACAAATTTTATTCATTTAAACATCCAAAAACTATTTTACACAGTTGACCTGTGCCGACCAATGTTAGGACTTTCCTATTGTAAACTTATTGCTCTGAATGCAATGGTTCACAAATATTTATGATCCTGGTACCCATTTATAATTTATTATATTTTTAAATCAAAAACCACTTATGTGATTTATTAAAAACTAAAAAAATTTCAATGAATTGTTCCTGACACAACAGGCCTTGGAATCACATCCCATATCAACGCCTAGTCTCTAAATTTTCCAAGTTAATTTATAAAAATAAAATTGGAAAAAAATCTGAGTAATTACATTAATATTCAAGACAATGAATACATGTAATCATCAAGTACATAGACGTTAGTTATAGGGAACCAACTCTTACAAACTCTCACTTTCACTAGAGTCGACTATTAACAACCTTTATACCACTGACTCTCACATGATACTCCTGCCTCGGTTGAGATAGATCCTTTATCAAAGGTTTCACCATATTTTCCTCCATGGATACTTATCTCACTAAAAATTAAACTCATTGAGAAAAATCCCTCAAGATATTAAACTTATGAATTATATTCTTTATCCATTGATGTAAACTTGGATATTAAGAAAGAACCATTTTTGTAGTTTTATTATAGTAAATTTTTATTGGGTCTTGACTATTAGGAAACATATAAGGATCTTGGTCAAAGTTTTTAACCCAAATTGCTTCCTTAGATGCATCTGAAGCTATAATATACTTAGATTCCAATATAGAATCAGCAGAAAATGGTTTCTTTCAACTCTCCCATATCATGACTCCTTTATTTAGACTAAACACATATCCTTACAACAATTTTAGATCATTATGATCTTTCTAAAATCTAGCATACATATAACCCCTTATCCTTCAAATTTAAATTTTTATTAAACCATTTTTAAGGGAAAATGGGAAACCATAGTTCACAAACAAGGTACCACTATATGCTGGAAGATCTCACAAAATGATTAAACACCAGACTAAGATTAATTGACTTAGCTACTCTATAAATTTCCTAGTGAAGCTTACTAACCTGTGTATCTGGATCCTCTATGATGAGATCTTCATGGTGAGTGATCATCCTTTACATTGTCTAAATAAATTCATATGTTTTGATTTTTCTCTGCTTGAAGCCTCGGTCCAATATTCAATGTTTTTTATCTATCCACACTTCTTTCTCCTTGTTTTCCTCAACATAAAACCTTAGTTCATAAATTCTTTTAATCTCCTCTTTTGAGACATTGGGCTGGAGATCTTTTTCAAGCATTTCTTCCTTAGAGTGTGGGATTAGTTTCAAGAACTCCCCATCCTCTTCTTCCATGTCTCTTGTATTCCTACTAGATTCTTCACTTTCCCCATTCTGTACATCTTTTCCTTCCTTGTTTCTACCCTTCTTGTTGACCTTATCTCCAATGGTTTTTTCCAAGTGGGATTAATCCTTGGGTCATTTTCATTTTTTCCCTTGAACCACAATACATTTACCTGAGTCTCAAATTCCTTTTTACCTTTCTTCCTTCTAGGACTGTGAGCACCTTTCCATTGAATTTGGTCCATACTATCAACTAAGGGGTGACTATAGATTTTTTCCCCTGAAGAATCTACCTCTTGAGGTAGTGGTGGTTCTTGGACATCCAGACCATCAAAACGGTTCCCCAGTATTATCATCGATCCATCCTTGGGGTGCCTCTTCTTACACAGAGACTCCTACTTAACTATTTTATTCTCTATGCCACTTTTCGTCCCCCCATTCCCAACCATCATATGAACTTTGGAGTTTGAACCGAGTGGTTTTGGATCTAAGGGCCTCAAGACATCCACTCTGTCCAACCTCCCGTATCTACAGTGAAAATTTGTTGCTGCCAACAATAAGGACTTCCCCTACACCATTTCCAATCATGTGGGTTGCTCATATCCACATCCAATAAAGTAGGTTTGCTTGTTCATGTCCTCCCAACCTTGAGTTTAAGAGCCACAGAGACATTTGACATCATTCACTATCAATCTCACCTCACCTTCCTCAATGTATTTGGTTGTACTAGATCCACTTTATCCACAGATAAGGTATCTTCCTTATCTGGTCCATTCAGTCCCAAATCCTATTTTAAATGGGAAAATATATCCACTACCCGTGTCTCTTCCTCCTTAGGGTTCACACACTTCAATTCCACTAGAGAAACCAAGGGAGGCCACTGTTGGAGATGAACCTCCTAAGTACTAGACTCTACACCTTGAAATTCTTGTTGTCTGACGTGATCCAATACCTTTAGTACATCCTCATGCACCTCCTCTTACTCTCGCACACTAGAAACATCCCACACCTTTTGGTTCACTACAGGATCACCCTGCACCTCATACCCATCATTTTTACTGATCACAACTTGCCTATCCCTAAGTCTGTGACAACAGACAGAGTCCATGTGGCCTAACTTGTGACATCCCAAGAAAAAGGCAGGCCATGATTCAAAGACAACCCTTTTTTCCATCTGAATTATTGTCTAACCGAAATCAACATCCACTCTGTAGGAGGATTTTAAACATCAACCTTGAAACATACGTGAGGGGAGATTCGGTGACAAATCACCGATGTGTGACTATCATATCACAAATATCTTCCTCCATACACTAAGAACAATACTTAGTTCACCTTAGATACTTAAGAATAGTCCTAAAAATAGTATGATTTTTTTCACCTGGATCAACTGGATATCTTTCTTCCATATTAAAATCATATGAAAAATCAATACTAATACAAAACATGACATACATGATAGATCCTATCATAGAATAATATAGTGTCTTACTCATTATCTCAAGTTCTTGTTTTGTCTGAGGACAAATTTTCTTAGAAATATATATACCATTTGACAATAGAACCAATCCCCTCTTGGATTTTTCTATACTAAACCTATTCAATATTTGTTCAATGTATGTACTTTGAATTAGTCCAAGAATCCTATTTGTTCTATCACACATGATCTTGATCTTTATAATGTTACCAACTTCACCTAAGTCCTTCATGGAAAAGAATTTTCTTAACCATTACTTAACCACTTCTAAGGATGGTATCTCATTTCTGATTAGTAATATGTCATCCATGTATACTATAATAAAAATGACCATAATCCCACTAAACTAATTGTAAATACATGGATCACATTCATTCTTAATGAAATCATATTCTTTTATAGATTAATTTAACCAAATGTTTCATGACCTGGATGTTTTCTTTAATTCATAAATGGATCTCTGTAATGTGAATAACTTTATGGATTTTCCTTGAGTCACAAACCATTTTATTATTTTCATATACACATCTTCTTAAAGGTTCCTATTAAGGATAATAGTTTTGACATCCATTTTATAAATATCATATTCATGGAAATCTACTATAGCAAGTAAAATTCTAATGGATTTAAACACATAAACTATGGAAAACGTTGATTCATATTCAATTCCTTGATGTTGACTAAACACTTTAGCCAATATCGATAATTTATACTTACATAACCCAACCTTCCATGTCTACCACTCTCTTGAATACCAATTTAAACACAATGGGATTTACATATTCTATTTTATCGACTAAAACTAAAACTTCATTTTGATGAATAAAATCTATCTCATAATTTATGTATTCCTTCCATATTACAACTTCTGATCACTATGTTACCACCTTATGGGATATAGGGTCCTTATTTTCAACTAAAAATGATTATCTACTTTATGTGATGATAAAATAATATATTTTTAGTTATCTTACCTCTATGGTCCTCCAATGTAGTACTTTTGTTAAAGGAAAAAACTTATTCTATAGGGACCAACACAATTTGTTCCTATACCAACTCTTGTGTATCTTGAGCACCAGCTTCCTGGAATTAAATCTTGCTCCCATTATCCTTCTTAAGTATGTGTTCCCTCTTAGGTAATATATCTTTCCTAAAAACTATAAATTTTTTTTTTGAGGTATCATATAGGAAGTACCACCTTATTTTCTTTGGGTAACCTATAAAGATACAGTTCATATCCTAGGGTGATAGTTTATAGCTTAATATACCCATAAAAAAACATACCACACCCCCTTGAAATAATATGTGACAAAATAGGTTTCTTTACACTGCATAACTAAAATGGAATATTTTTTCCACTTTAGTTGGTACTTAGTTTAGTATGTATGTTTTCATGTGTAATTTATATCCCCAAAAGGATAATGTAAGGATTGCATGAATCATTATTGATTTCACCATATCCAAAAATGTACAATTTATCCTTTCACTAATTCCACTTAATTGTAGTGTATAAGGTGGTTTGAGTTAAGATAAAATCCCACACTCCCATATAATGTTAATAAAATCTTGGATAAGATATTCATCACCTTTATCTGATTGAAGTTTATTTATCTTTTTACCAAGCTAATTATAAACTTCATTCTTGAAATCCTTTGACTTCTTAAAGGATTTAGACTTATATCTCATTAATTATATGTAACCAAACCTAATCAATTCATTAGTAAGGGTAAAATATTAATATAATTCATCTCAAGATTCTACTTGAAAAGGTATGAAAAAATTAGTGTGTACTAATTATAGAATCTGTGTGGCCCTTTTACCTTGAACATTGAATGCTGCTTTGTTCATCTTTCTTTATAAACAAGAATGAAATGTTTTATATTTTTTAAGATAAAAAGAGTCTAAGTAACCATATGATAAATCTTTTTCAAATGATTATAATTTATGTGGTCTAAAAGGTGATTCCAAACTGAGTGTGAAATAAGGCATGTAAATTTGATTTGTTATCAATTACCAATATTTTCCTTTCATAATTTAAAACATAAATACTGTTATTCAGTTATTCCATACCATAACCTATTCTATCTCTATAAAAGTAATATCTCTTATTTCCAAAACTGAAAATAAATATATCCATGTATAAATAAGAAATGGAGATGATGTTCTTAGTAACATTAGGAACATAATAATAGTTATTTAAAACCAAAATAAATTAGGTTGGCAATATGAGATGGTAGTCTCTAATGGATAGTGCAGCCGGCCTCACCCTATTAGTAGCACATAGATCCACATCATCTATAGAAACCTTCTGAAATCCACTTGTTTTCTTTATTAGGATATAAATATGTGCACCACACATAGTTTATAATGTCCCAATTTTATATATAGAAATATTATAATTGATAATTAATACACCTAAAGTTTCCCCTTACTTCTTTAGATCAGTTCAATTCCTCTTCCAAAGGTCTTACTTGCCACATTAAAAACACACTATTATTTCTCATTTTCTTTCTACTAGATCTTCTTCTTCAAAGGATAGTACATTGGAGACCTATACTTGGAATGATTATTTGGGATCTTTTCCTTTTTCTTAATTTTCTTATTCACTATAATAATCCTGAGTTTATCATGCCCCATGTCTGTATTAACTTGGAAAATAAGAGTAAGAAGGTCCAAAAGAGTATTCTTATTAATGATCATATTATAATTCATAATGAAACTAGAAAAGGTTTTTGAAAGTGACGAAAAAAATAGATTTTTGTGAAAATCATCAAGAATATTAAACCCCAAGAATTCTAATAATTATATGTATCCATAACCAAGATTTCACAAGAACAATGAATTTTAGATCTCATATCTCTCTATCTCACCTTCTCCTGATTATGACCATGAAGGTGAGAAAATATGTTGTAAGAATATATATCCTAATATCTCTTTAGAATAACATTATACATGAATTATAACATGAAACATTGGACATATATTGTGTTTTAAACATGTTTTGAGTTGATAGATACTTCTTCCTCACTAGCCTCTTTAGAAAGTGACTCAGGAAGTGGGGTTTCCGGAATATATAATTTTGGTTTATGGCATAGTATAATGCGTAAGCACCTATACCATTACTAGAAATTTATGCTAGTTAGAAGGCTATACTTATAAATTATGGATCATAGTGATATGATCAGGGTCATGTGGTTTTTAATTTCCACAAAAATAAGGGCATATTATTATTACTTCCTTAATTACCAAATTAGATTAATAAATTTAAATTTTATTAATCACCCACTATTTTTTTAAAACCTAATATCACACACCATTAGTCATGGAATACCATGTTTCATATGTATTCTATTGTCAAGGACACATATTCCCCTTCTCATAACCCATACATAGGCCTGAAAATTTATTTGAAGGGTTTTAGGTAGTTGTAACTTTCCAACTATATTAACTCACAGTTTCGTGATATGTTGAGTGGACTTCCCAATCCAAAAATCTTGGATAAATATTTCCTCAACACTTCCTCTAAATTAAACCAATTCATACTTGGTAAATAAAACCTTGATGTTAACCATGTAAATTCAACCCAAAAAATCATGCTAAAAGTTCCTCAATAATTGAATGAAACCCAATTTGGGTTATCACTTTAAACTATGGGTTTGACTTAAAACTTAAGTAATGGAAGGCTATGTAGACATAATATTTTAGTTGAGGTATTTTTATACTTATGCATAAAAAATCAAGTTTTATCTTATCACTTTCCTTTTTGGTATTAAATATAATTTATTTAAGTGAAAAACCATGTATGATAGAATTTACACATGATCTGGTTTTCTTTTTCATCATATTACATGCTTGCTATTTCATTCATTAATTTATCAGGGAGGATCAAAAAACATAAATAATCAACCATGTCACTGATAGAAATAAAATATGATTGATATTCTCATAATATTATATAAATTTTAGTTTATCTAGTAGATGATAAACTAATCCTTAACCCTAGGGGAACAACTTGAACTATAGCTTGGTTTGTGTTTCATCATTCCAAATCAGATCCTATGTTTCTCCTTGATTAATTTCACATTGGATATGGGACTTAGACCACCTCCACTAACCTTGGATCTCTATCCTTACATGATATTTTACTCACATTCAAGTTAGGTCATCCAATGGATTGGATAATTCATTTACATAAAAGAAACTGCAGACATACAAAACCATATATAATAATGAGGAGAGGATGAATAAAATACTATCATTTTGATTTAATAATAATAAATTAAAAGAAAAACAATCACATATATAGGTTTGGATAATCTTATGATCATCCACATATAATTCAAGAAACATACATATGCAATTTATCCATCGATTACTTCAATTCATTCTTTAAATAATATAAAGATCCACAAATAAATCCAATTAATTCAATTTATCTTAATATCATACAACCTTCCTTAAAATTTCATAATTTGTAAATTTAAACAAATTAAATAAATTAATTTTATTTAAAATTAATAGAATACAAAAGTTTACTTGTAGGAAATAGTATGTACTCTTCCAAACTACTTGACATGATCCATGTACTTGTGTATTCCGTTTGAATCTAACACATATTTCATGATAGGTAATTAGATGGAATGTAATATCAAACAAATGATGCACAAAACATATGTGAATTACACTACATGTCATTCTCTTGATTTTCACGTTAGAATTATAAACAAAGACCATACACAACTTATAGTTTTAAAATTTAAAAAATAAATTAATTCAATATATAATTAACAATCCTATGACATAGCATGTATAGTCAAATGAATGACACATAGAAAAGGTTTAATTATATATTTAATTCTTCTCTATGAATTAAATTGATCACACTGGATATAGGTGACTATACAACATGTACTTTCTTACACAACGTGTGTTATCTTTTGTTCGTGTTACAGTACATGCCTAGGAACTAAGATGGTTCCATAGTCACAGATGCATATAAATTACATCGTGTGTAATACTCTTAGATGATATGCATCCTTGCATTTTCATAGTCTTCTTTCCCCATGTCATGTATATACAAGACCTACATGTACCCCATGCTCTCCATCATGAATATGCAAGGACTTCCCAATGTGTATGCATGTTATACAGTGAGTGGTTTTTAAAACTATATACCATACTATTCATATCTATGGCTTGATCTTATTTTAATGGTTTAATAATCCGATTTTATCAAAATGATCTAATATTGATACGAGATACACATGAGATACAAGAGTACACAACATGTAGAGTGGGGTATACATCATGTACTATTTTGTAATCTGAAAAAACCATTGGAATCTTTATATGGAATTTGTGGATTTATATTTTTTTAACTTAAGTAGTCTATTGGTTATTTGATAGATAATGAAAAGAGAGAAGATAAAATTATGATTAGATTCCAAGAATGAATATATTTGAATTGAAATAAATTAAAAATTTATACCATTTATTCATCAATTAATAAATAATTATAAATTAATCGTGTGACCACTCTGATACCACTTGTAGGTTATTATCACAACAAAAGTGAATGTATTGCATAGAAAACATGAATTTTAATCTTAATTTATGAACAATAATTATTTTTCATGATGATTGACATCATGTCCAATATATTTAAATCATAGATTACGTGACTTTTTTAAACACTAGAACCAGAAGAGAAGAATCATCTCATGTAATTTATAAGTATAACTTCAGTTACATGAATATGTAATTCTTTATTTATTGATGATATGGTTGAATAAATATCATCATACTGGTATTTCATTTTACTATCCAAATGAATAATCCCTCTACCATTGATCCACACATGCATAAAAATCTTTTCACATCGTCATAGAATCATCGAGTGCTAACATGGTTAGTCTCAATCACTTGAATCATTCTTGGTTACTCACAGTAGAATTATCTTTGAAGAATTATTAGTTTTCTCTTAGTGTCTTGAGAGAATATAATGAGTTTATATACTCTAGATCTCTAGAAAAATTTCTATGGATTTATAGAGATTCTATCTATCCATTTTTCACAAAAAGTAGGTCTATGGAAAGTTATATAACAAGACAATTATTACAGCTGGTTTATAGTTAGAAACATGCACACAATCCCATTTCATATTACATAATTGTTAATAAACCCCATGTATGAATAATAATATGATTATTATTCACATGACATGTTTATCACTGAAGAATAAATATATATAAATTATATTATTTCCAATTATACCATTTAACTCGATCTGTTTATCCTCATAAACTATCAAACCTTGACTAGTAAATATTTATTTAAAAAATAAATATCACTTCATTATTCATTAATAAATATAATAAATATTATATTTACCAAACCATACAAATTAATATTTATTTTTATTATTTAACTCACTTATCCTTTCTAATAACTTCTAATTAAATATTGATGATCAACCAAACCTAAATAAATATCAAACCATAAATCAAGAATAATTTTTATTTTAACTTGTTAAATTAAACATTGAATTAAACCAAGATTCTAGATACACTTAGTTTGTAACCCTCTAGGACCCTTTATCAGTGGAATTAGGAAGAACCTCATAAAGTCTAAAGATATCATTAAACAATACACCAATTCACCCATAGAGATAGATGTTAATGTTGCAACAACATAAAACCTCATAAGAATATTTACTATGTAATATAATAGGTTAATCATGATATATCTAATCAATAAGGTTGTATACTAGTGACATAAACCTATGTGATCAATTTATTTTTCTTTAAATTCACAAAAATGAATAATATATTAGAAAACCAAGAATATATGGATTTATAAAAGTTGTTTTGATCCCATCTATGGTCCGGAGTTATCAACTTCCATTAATAGAGATATGTGATGAATCCTTTCTCGCATTATCTATTAATGTCATATCCCTTGTGGCATACCCAATGTATCCCACTTCACTACAAGAATATTTCATCATGATATTCATCAATACATCAAAGTATGTGACTTATGATATTAATTATTAATAATAATAAATTTTAAGGATCAATACACACATCCACAAAATAGTAACATCCAACGATACAAAAAAAATGTGGATTTCCTATTGGTGGGTCATGTTCTAATAATCTATTTCTCAAGAAATTATCAAGGTTTCACGCCATGAGAGGGTTCCACAAAGTCCTATAAGTCTCCACCCCTAATAGTCGTATAATTTGTGTCCCATAAAGTGATATCATATGGCTATAGAAAATTTAATCTGGAATACTATTGTGGAACTTCCAGGTTCTCATCATAGAGGGGAATTTTTGTGACCTTTAAGTGTGACATATATTAACATTATCATATACTATGTCATGTAGGGTAATAATCACGATGTGATAAGAAGATTCATTAATATTAAAGATAGTGAATAAATGCAATCATAAAGTGCTTAGAAGTTGGTTCTATATCACCAACTCCAACATCCTCTAGATCATCCAAAAATTCACCATAGATCCTTGATCATTGATATTTGATTATCATATTCTATAATGGTAAATAAAAGTGTTTTATGATGTCCCTTTGATCTCATGAGGAATGGAAACTTGATCGAGGAAGTGAGATCAATCTGATATTGTTCTTCCTTTGGTTTCTCATTCTATAACTAGAGAGTGAAGGAGAGAGAACAAAAAATTTGTCCAAATAATCAAGAACATTATTCCTGAGTCAATAATTCACTTATATAGTTACTTTATAATTTCCGAAATTTCACTTTGGTCCCAAAAAAGTTATAACCTTCCTTTTAGACTTGTTTAAAAACTTATGACTTAATGGATGTTTTCATAAATTTCATGAACATTTTATCCCTAACTTGTGAAACATTAACATGCTATATGATAAAATATTAACCATTTACTCACCTCATAATATCCTTTAATAATTTAACTAACCATAAACATGTTATGTTCATTCGAAAGATTATATTTTCCCATATTCACTTCTATTATCAAACAAATTTCCAATAACTTAAGAAATAAATTCAATCATCATTATTCTATAAAGGAATAATATAATTGAATTATTATAAAACAATAGTTCACACTCAAATTTTCATTGGCCATACACATGGGGCTCACTTTCTCCTAAACTAATATTCATCTGAATAGGTGGAACTTGTGGATACACTAAGTGTGTGAACCTTTAGGACCTTATCTCAATAACAGTGAGTATTAACCATAGACCAAGAGTATTCTCTAGTAACACACCATATCCCAAATGAGATAAATAATTTACTATCTATGATTACCTCTAACAAACACAATATTTTCAATATAATCTATTTAACTCACGATATATCATAAAGGAAGATGCACACCTATTTCATCGCCCTTTTAATGCTTTATATATTTTGTGACCTTACTATATGGACATACCTCTTATTGTATGGACATGGATTTATTAAACATACTACCATATTAGCCAACCAGGGACCATGAGATATCTCTTCCTCAAATAAAAAGTGACAAATTCTATCTTGATCATTAAACCAATCTCATACCACTATTGACACACCCAACACAAGACACCTCACCATGACTTTATTTTCATGGTTTTTACCTATCATTAAAGTACATGATCAAATGGTACACATTGATAATGATATCAATTCCGGAGACTAATACACATATTCATATATAGGAACTACCAACGACACCCAAAACATTTGGTGTTTTTATTAGCAATTCAGTCCTCATGATCTCATCTTATCAAGATCACCAAGGGGAAACTTCATGAGAATATGTATCAAAGCTTATGATCCCCTATCACCTCATAGTCAGTCATCATCTTTGTCCTATTATTATAATGTATATAAACCATGGGATATATGTTAAATATTATTTTCATGGTATCATGAGGTTACCATTATAGTTGGGAACTATTATAACCTTTTGATATGACATATAATCTAAG
Organism: Viscum album; assembly: GCA_963277665.1. Taxonomy (NCBI): domain Eukaryota; kingdom Viridiplantae; phylum Streptophyta; class Magnoliopsida; order Santalales; family Viscaceae; genus Viscum; species Viscum album. The sequence goes on from OY728127.1 coordinate 1,280,593,553, forward strand.
GAAACTACCATATAAATAGTGGTTGAAGAATTATCAACATTATTATGGTAATAATAAACACACTTATATATAAAATTGTATACATGTAATGGTAATCATTTTATATAAAGGATTTGGGTCTATGGAACCCACTCCAAATACTCCCATTTTCACTAGAGCCAACTGCTAACAATTCTCAACCCAGTAGCTCTGACATAAGTATCCTACTTCATTGAGATATGGATTTAGTTTGAGGGTCTTCCACATTATCCTCTACGGATACTTTGCTAATTGTAAATTTACCTCTCAAAGTAAAATCCTTCAAGATGAAACTTTCAAAGTATATACTTTATCCTCTAGTGTAATTTAGGCTCCTTGGAAAGCACCACTACTATAATATTATCATAGTATACTATAATAGGATTTTCACTTCCAGGTAAAAAACAAATCTTGAAAAAAAATATTCATATCCAAATAACTTTCTTAGCTATATTGAAATCCACTATATACTCATATTCTACTATAGAATTGGTGACCATAAACAAATTCGAGCTTTTCCAGCTCATTTCACCACCATTTAGGAAAAAAACATTTTCTAACTATGATTTCAGATAATTATATTATATATGGAATATAATATTAGTGTATCCCCTAAACACTAGCTCCTTATCTCCTCCATACACCAAGAACATATCCTTTGTGTGTCTCAAGTACTTTAGGATAGTTTTTACAACTTCCCAATATAGCTCTTTAGGATTGGATTAATATCTACCAGTTGTGCCAAAAGAAAATTAAACACAAAACCAAATGCATAGCATGTCATATATGATAGATCCCACTACTGAAGAATAAGGGACCCCACTCATTGTTTTAATATCCTCCAATGTATGTGGACATACTTTCTTAAATAGATTAATTCCATGTAACATTGATAATAATCGTCTCTTAGATTGCTTCATATTGTGCATTTTGAGTACATTCTCAATATATATACATTAAATTGGCCCAAAAATCCTTTGATTTCTATCTCGATAGATATTTATCCCAATAATATATTCTTATTCACATAAGTATTTCATATAGAATCATTCATTTAACCATGTCTTCACTAACTGTAAGACATTCACTTCATTTTCTATTTGAAGGTACTGAGGTCACAGGGGAATCCAGTGGGCTAGGGATTTCAAAAAAATCATCATCGAGATGATGATACTTTCCATCTCTGATGATTATAGCCCTGGTATTGTATTATTATCTCAAGTAATTGATAAGAGAAAACAAAAAACACAAATTGAAAACATAACTTTTCAGATATGATGTTGCGGTTGACATATGTTATTCACCGAAGATCGTTTCATGAAGGATCCAAATTTGAATCCATCTAGATCATCCACACATGCTTCAAAAATACATGGGACCACCAATAATTGAATTCTAAGTGCTAGTGTGGGGATTTGATAATGTCTTCAACGTCCCAAATATCAGTACAGTCCTCTTCCTTTGATTCTTGAAGGTGTTCTTAGATCATCACTCGAAGATAGCGACACTCCCTCTAGAAAGTGGAAGGATATAGTGGATCTCATTAAAAATGAATAAATAATTTTCATTTTGAAAGAGACCCTCTCAATATATTGTGGATATTCAAGATACCTAGTAGGGTTCCCCATTCCAAAGAAAAAAACATCCACTAAATAATAATTATGACGAACTAAACTACCCCATAAATATTACTTATTAGTTATCACATACCTATAATATATATTAAATATATTACATGATAAAAATAAGCCTTTTAACTTGAATTTTCATTCCAACTAATATTAAACAAACTGATAATATTAAAATAATATTCATTTAATTAATATTTTCTAGTATTTACATAACGTTTAAATACTTTAAATAAATTCAACCCAATTATTCATAACCTTAATAATCACAAATTTACTTATTTATTTTTTTATCAATACCTTGGAAAACACTCCAACCCCAGGGTGGGGTCCACCATTTCCAATATACCTATTCAACTGAATAGGGTGAATTATTGAATACACTATTGTATGTGACCCTATCATACCTTATCTTGATAGTAGTGAATAAAATCCACAAACCAAGATAAGAGTCTAACGAACCATCAAGGACCCTAAAGAGATAAGGAAAGTCATAGAGAAAAAACCAACCTACGAACACGTACTTTGTACTATAATCTCTTTCTCTATAAATATATCATAAAGAAAGATGCACACTTGTGTCATCACCCTTATCTTGCTTTATTATTATTTTATCTAATCAGATGGAATTAATTTTTGACTACATTGGACAAAGACTTATGATGGTAGCACCATCTTGATCAACCAGGATTGTGATATATTGCTTTCTTAACTTGGAAATGAAAAATTATTTCTTAACCATTCAACCAATGTCATACCACAAATGATGAAACAAACACAAGATACCTAGCTAAAATTTCATTTTCATAGTTTTTTCCTTAAATAAAAGTATGTAATCAAATTTCATACAGTGGTAGTTATCTCAAGTGAGGAGACCAATACATATGTTTGTAGATAATAAAAGCCAATGACACTCAAAACTTGTGGTGTTCCTATTAGATGGTATATCCTAAAGATCTCACTACTACGGATCACTAATTGCAAACTTCATGAGAATAAGTCTCAATGATTATGATCCCCCAACACCTGATAGTTAGACATCAACTATGTCCAGTCACTATGATGTATCCAGGCCATAGGACCTTTGTTTAAGATTAATATCATAGTATCTCAAAGTTATCATTATAGCTTAGGATTTTTTATAAACTTTTGATAAAACAATAAATCTATTTAAATTTCCATTAAACAGTGGACATAGAAATATCTACACTATAATGGTAAGAATAAATATTGTATATCTAACTATATAAACAATATGCTAAAAAAATACTGTTTAATTTGGGTCTAGGGAACCCACTATTACAACACTCCCACTTTTACTGGACACAACTTTCTAACCATACATGTTAGCTCTCATATGATAAAGAAAATGTTTTTTCTGATTCATTACTTTAGTTGTTGGGTCTTCCACATTTCCATCATGTGGCTATTATGCTATATATAACCTCACCTCCTTGATTAATACTTCTCAAGAGATGGTATCAAAAAATTATATCACTTTTTCATACGTTCAATGCTTTAAATATTTTATAGTACCAGTAATATAATTATAATTATGATAAAACTTTAATTGGTGGGTGTGATTCCAAGATCTGGAAAAAAAATTACATTTAATAACTGCTTCTTAGGTGCCTCAGAAGATGAAATGTTCTGAGTATATGTAGTTATGGCTACTAATAGATTTTCTGTGTTTGTATCGCTTAACACGTCATCCTAATTTTGACACTATATCAAGTTGATCTGAAGGAAAATCAGTTTGTGTCCAACCAAAAATAGTATCCCTTTTCCTCCAAATACCAGGTACATATCATTTTTACTTTCCTATGTACAATTTAATAGTACTGATTTCTTTACTTGTAGTTATTATAGATATAAATGATATTTTCCTATTATAAAGTATATGTTGGTAATATCAGTTCATGTGCATATTAATGAATATGTGATTTATCCATCGTTGTAGCATATGGAACTCAATTCGCCATTTAATCTTCTCTTATTCCATTATATGTCTACTTGTAGAGATTTATGCCATGTGACACTGGAAACAAGTCTTCTCTTGATTTTTTCAAACATGTATTTTATAATACCATGTTAGTATATGAACAATTAAATAGGTCTAAGAAATCATTAGATCTACCAAATATGATCACATTACCTAGAACTTATAAAGTTTTCTACTTTAATTAAAGCATTGGAGAATTACTTTCATAATGGTATTAACAAACTATAAGACCAATATTTTTTCCAATATGTTGTTGAATGTATTTCACTTGTAAAACTATGGCACTATCACTAGCCTCTAGTAGACACATGTAAAAAAAATTAATTCCAAATGAATATTCTATGATCTTGTTTCTTACATTAATCTTGAACTAGATTTTAGTAACTTGCAACCCTTATTGGCATCCTACGGCGTCACCAACCCTTTTTGTTTGTGTCGTATAGACACCTTCCAAGAAATTTTGTCTTGAAGTTCAATGTACAATTAAATGATCATATATTGTCACGAACCAACCCGAGTCGACCCTGAACTGGTCACCCGAGCCAGTCCACGGCATGGCCCGAGAGGTGTTCCCAATCCTCCCAGGTTGGCGACAAGTGCGAGGGAATCAATATAGGAAAATTGGGAATGATTTTTCCCAGTGAAAATAAGTAAATAAGTAAATCAGCAAATAAAATAGAATAACACAATCTGACCTAACTGTGACCAAAACTCCTTGCGACTTCGAGAGTAGCTTCCCAATCCACAACCAACTCTCACCAACTGCGAGAAATCTCGAGTAGAACCTCCAACAGAAACTAACTATAGGAAAACACTATAAGAATTAGTATTAAAACCCAGTAGGTAGGCCTAACTAATTCTATTCTCAATGCACATACCATTAAATAAAAAATTTATCAATTCCAGGTTTGAACTAAATTATATAAAATATGGGTTTCCACCCACACACTTTTGTTTCCAAAACAAGTAACGGTCCATTGCCCTGTTTAATTTAAAAACAAGTTTAATGCTTGAAAGGAGAAGGTGAATTTCATTTTAAAACATTTTTGAGAACAATTTAGAAATACAAATTTTAGTTATTAGTCAAAAGTAAAACCACACATAACACACAACACGGACTAAGGGAAATGTAAAAGGTGGCACACAAGGGCCAACAACCGAACTAGACCTCTCAACCATCCACCACATAAAAATAAGCACTAAAGGAAACAGGGTTTGAACCTAGGAGCTCTTGAACAATCCAAAACGTACTATACATGTGACTCATCCTGAAGGGATGCCTACTCTCAATAACGTTATAACGCCCAAACGCTCGGTATCTCCCTACCTGGCCTAACTAAGGGGCCCAATCTCCTAGAAGTGTATAATCCATATTAAGGGCCACTAGCCAGTGCGTAATCTAAACTACTGCAGTAATCGTTATCAAAAAATTCACTTACTATGACAGGTACCCATGTCAACACGTGTAATAAAAAGGGGTGTATCAACAATGAAAATCAAGGAACCAGTCATGATGCACAAACACCACGCTCAATAACTCACACAATCGTCGTACACAACAAATCACCCCTGAGTCACGTCATAGAATGTTTTTCAAAGTAATTTATTTTTTAAAACTGACAAATCATCTTTAAACACTGTTTTAAAATCACCCATATTCCAAAAGAAACCAACACCTTAACATCACAAGTAAAACCACTTTCAAATATTCCAACACACTCTACTTTTATCAAGAGCCAAACGAGCCTTAAACAAATTTAAATAAAAACATCATTTCTCAAGAGAAACCAGAATATTTGCTCACGTGTCAAAAGAAAACATTTGACATCAAACCAAAACCACACATGAGAGTTCATGAATTTTGATCAAAGGACAAAGGGGCATTCTTTTACTATTGGTCATCAATTCACCGAGAAAATATTTCAAGTGACGTGTATAAAATAAACATCTCTTTTTACATCGAGTAATTATTCCAAAATTATTTATCTAATACTATTTCTCATTAATTAAAACTAATAAAATATCAAGCAATTAATAAATTCTAAATTTAAAGACAAGTTCTTTGGGGGACCTACCTCAGCTCATTGTCCAAACACAATGGCATTTCATGCCTCACACAAACACACAAGCACGCACAAGCTAACGACTGTATTTTCCCAGAATTACCTCTCCAATGCACTGCAACAAACGCACAACAACTAAAAACATATAACCACTGAATTAAGCCAATCCAAATTAACAAATAGTGTAAAAACCATCTTGACATGTTTTAAAAACATATTTCCCACAATTTATATTATTTCCTAAAACACATTAATATTTATGAAACATTTTTTTTTTCAAAGAGTATCTCACAACTTTTCACACTCAAAACCCCCTTGAAACCCTCTTTTATGACCAATCATAGATCCCCAATATACCCAAACAGAAAATTCATGACTTTCATAGTCGTAAAAACTAAATACACAAGTTCATGAAAATATATTAAACATAACAAAACTGGTTTCCAACAAAACACACCTTAAATTCACATGAACATGCTACCAAATATAAAATGCCAACTAAGTTCATTTAAAAACTAAACATCACACCAAACTAATCGATCATAAAACACATCAAATAAATTATCTGGATGAAATAATTAGAAGAAAATGGAGAACTAATAATTTCCACATGGTATAATAAATTTAACAACAAAAAATATATCTAGAAACCTGAGAGGTGTGAACCTCAAGTAAACAAAGTAAACTTAATTTAAAGTGGAAAAAGAAATGGGATCCAACCTCAAGAATGAAAAGACTTCCATAATTCTGATGTGAAACTTAAAACGCACATTTTTCGCACCCCAATTATTTTAAGATCGATCCTAAAGGGTATTCTCCACCAAAATAGATGGGCACCAGTGAGGTCACGGTCTCCAGAGAGGATGCACGCACATGAGAGGAAGGTGTCAGAGGTCTTGTGTCGACCGGAGAGGAGGGAGCAGTGCGGGTTAGGGGGGTTTATGTTGTGATAGGGGTTCTGGATGGAGATGGAGAGTATGGAGGAGCACACATGGGGTCAATCGGACAGGGGTGCGCTGGCAATGAAAGAGGGTCGCGTCAGAAGGGTTTTCGTCAGACAAAAGGGGGTCATGCTGGCTGGTAGTGGGTCAGAGGCTAGGTAGCTGGCTGGCATGAAAATGCGTAGGAGGTGGAGCAGAGAAGGGGAACGCTGGGGTCAGAGCATTGCTGGTGGGTGCGCGGCTACATCAGGAGGGGTAGACCATGTGTGGACAGTGGATGAAGGGCGGCTGGAGGATGCCCGACTGGGAGAGGATAGAGTGCTAGCAGGAGGAAGGAGGAGCGCTCGTCAGCTGGGTGGCATACGGAAGGGGGTAACAGGGGGCGACCTTCGTGTTAGGGAGGAAGAGAGGAGAGGGTGTGGCGTGTATGGCTACGGGGAAAAGAACAGGAGAGAGTCCACGCCAGGTTTAGGGTTAAGGAAAAAAGAGAAATAATAAAAAATTAAAACAAAAATAAAACAAAAATAAGAACAAAAAATAAATAAAATAAAACAAAAACATTAATCTATAATAAAAACAATACATATAAAAATAATAAAAATAAAGGAATAATAAAAATATTATTAATAAAAATATAAAGAATAAAAATAAAAATAATAAAAATATAAAGAATAAAAAATATAATTACAATAATATAAATAATAATAATAATAAACTAATAATAATAATACAATAATAACATAAATAGTAATATATTGAATAGTGATAATAAAAATAATAATACTAATAATAAAATAATAATAACACAATAATAATAGAAATAATAATAACATTAATCTATAATAATAATATTGATATTAATATCAATAATAATAAGATTAATAATACACATAATAATAAATAGAACAACTTTAACAATAATATAAAAATGATAAAAATAATAATTTTGATAATAACAATTCTTTAATAATAATCCAATATTATTATTCATGACAAATAATATTATCATTACTCCTTAAGTTATTTATTCAACTAAATTTTAATTTTCAACTAATCCAATTTATTTTTATTTGATTGATTCAAATACCGTAGTCGTACGGTGCCCGGACTAACCACGTGACTTCCACTAGTCGTGCGGTGCCCGCGCACTGACCTAAAATAATAATAATAATAATAATTATTATTATTATTATTATTATTATTATTATTATTATTATTATTATTATTATCATCATCATTTCATCTTTACTAATAATAATTAAATTATTAACAATAATAAAAAATTTAAATAACACAATAAATCACAAACTTTACTCATTTTAATTTTCCAAAGGCAGGCAGAATGTGTCGATGTCTAGGCGTTGCTATGTGGTGTTTCCAAAATATGCTCTGCTCATGCGCCCAATGATGTCAACTCAAAAAAAGGCACTTTTTGACATAACTCAAAAAAAATTTGTCTGAGACTCAACCCGAACCCCAACAAAAATTTTAAAAAGGCAAAGAAAAATAACAAAAAAAAATAATAGATAGGTCAGGGTGCGACAAGTCTCCCCACCCTAACGCTTTCTACCTTCATAAATCCATAACATGATCTAGACCCAAAGATAAGACTTATCAAGTTTCACCCACCTACAAAAGTTTAAGCGCCTCCAGTTGATCAATCCAAATAGACACCGAAAACCCATGACACACAACTCATCCTTAAAACATGACCACCTTAAAGATCACCAAACAGAACCCAAACCATCCATTTCAACCAATGGACGAACAAAATTAAACCATATTTGACACTTTCTCCTATCATGCTAGTCCAACAGGACCGTTGGGTGTACTCCAATCCTGACGTTTACCCAGGAGGAAGAACATAGGATTAGGTGGTTCCACACAAGACCACCCACCACCAAAATGATATCTAGAACAAACTCTGATACTGACATAGGGTGGCCCGAATAGGATCCCCACTATAAGGATCAGTTTAACACTAAATTACTTCAGGTGTAACTCTACGAGACCCACTGTGGGTCTCCCCATCATAAGAACTGACGAGGTTAACCAAACTTGAAAACTTACCGAATGGACCAAAAACCCCCCACCAAAAGGGGGAGGAAGGGTGAAACTGATAGAACACAAAAACTACCACCATATTCATATCAAGAACATCTCACCCTCAGAAGAACATAAACCATGTCGCACTAAGGACAGAGATTAAACCAAGGCCCTTTTTCCACCGTTGGGGTTCTCCTGACTACATGCCAGCTTCACTCCAAGACCTATGGTTGGAGCACTGATGATTGAATCATCTCCTGGCTCGCAGTCAGGCTTCAAAAATTCCCAAACATAACACATAAACTAGAATTTTACCAAACACACTTCCATTAAAACAAAGGTTTCAAAGATGTTAAACCATAACCATTCTTACAACTGGTAGAAAAGAAACAACACAAAACGCTACAGGAGATGACCACTACATCCAATAAACACTACAAAGAGAAAGCCTCAAATGGATCCCCAAACATCACCCTACTACTACTGATGGGCTGGGGTGACCTTCGAGGAGCTAGTTCTGGCTTCAGCGCGCTTCTTGGAAACACCTCAGCAGAATCGCTACAAGTGACCCAGACGTCCACAAGTGTGGAAAGGTCTCGGAGCACTAGGGAATGTCGGCCTCTTGTGACCTAGCCTACCGCACTGGTGAAAGATCATGGCACTGTGCTATTGAAACGTGCGGCTGATTGTATCATATCGACCGGTCAAAGTTTTTATGCTCTGCTAATGTGTATAGTAGCACTCGGGTCGAATCCTCAACGATGATACTCTTTTAATAGTTGAATGTTTTTAGTTGATTGTATTTTAATTAGGAGGGTTTGTTTTCATAGCTTAAATTAAGTGATTAATGATTGGTGTTTAATTTAACAATTTGATAAATTTTGGGGTGAGTTCATTATTAGGGGGTTAATCTTGTGATATCCTTGAGCTTTGCTTTATATTGCATTAAATTAACACCCATGTCACAAGTTGATGTTGATTGGAATTCCTAAGTGTCAAAGCTTTAATCCAAGACTTAACTTAACTAGGATTCTAATATCAATCCATAATTGATTGTGATAGTGTATTTATGGTTCTAATAATCCATGGGATCCATATGTTAAACAAAACAAGTCATTAATCAATGGTATTCTAAGTTCAACATACACAATGTTAATTTGAAGAATATTCATCGAGCAAAATCTCTCAATCACTTAACATACCTAAATTATAACTCACCCCAATGAGAGATTTACTCATCCATTGAAATTACTAGTAATCTAATTATAATGATTATGATGATAAATTAAGAAGATAAGAAAAATAATGGGATAAGAAAAGTGTTTTGTGTCGAACACACACACACGAATGATGATGATAATTTAAAACAAACATTAGATTTAAAGAGAAAGAAAAATAAGGGAAGGGGATTAAACTTTATTTAAACTATTTTAAGAAAATTGATATTAAACTACATAATTTGGATGAGAATAAGATATATTGAAGAAGAAACTTGAATTAAAACAGAATTACAAAGAAAGAGACTTACAAGATTACAAAAATGAAGAACACAAAAGTAAATGAAAACAAAGAGAGGAGGAAAGGTCTCTCAAGTGAAAAATTGAGTATGGAAGGTCATCCCAATCCCTTGGAAAGGCTTTGTTCGTGCCAATATGTTTTCATCTCTTCTGAAATGCCAACTCTTTTGAAGGAGAGGAGGGGAATGTATTTATAGCCCAAAGAAGTGGACTGTTGGCATTCCCAATCCGTCCCTCCACTTGGCTTGATGATTTGGACATCCAGATAGCCTAATATTGATATATCTCCTTCTTCAAAGTTGTATAAAATAATGTTGGAAGACTTATATCAAACTTTTGGGTCATTTGGACCTATGGATACAAAGTTATGGTCGGTTTATTGAACAAATTTAAACTATCCATTTCAATCCATGATTTTTCGATGGACAAAATGTGAATGGTTTTTTGAAATAGAAAGATGCCTTAAAATCTGAATTATTTCTTCAACAAAATATGCCTCCTATATATCCTCTTTTACACTGAAAAATCTCAGCTTTATTTGATGAATAGATCAGGAGACATGTCATGAATACTCTACTGATTTTAATTCCAGTCCAGAATTATGGGCTGTGTTTAAATGAAACATTTGGGCCCATTGTATTTTTATTTAGGCCTTTAAATTTTTATCAAAGACTCGTTACATTGTCCCCAGAACCTTTGATGAGAATTAATGAATTTTAATTTCTCTATTGAGACTAGAAATTAAATCTTCATGGATGGTCCAGTTTCTTCATAGATTCTGTAGGCCCTATTGTGTGGTCCATATGATCCTTCAAATAGAAGAATTGGCACATAATCCCTTCTAAGGAAATGTTTTATATTCAATTAAGAATCCTAAAAAACATAAACCACACAATTTGGATTAGTATGGTGATATTTATAAATAAAATAGTAAACTGAATAAATTGAACTACTTATAAAAATGCTCAAAAATTATACTTTGTATTAAAACATTAATATTTTACAAAAATTATGCACATTTAATATAATATTAGTAAAGGGGGTATATAATAAGTCATGAAAATAATAACATCAACTCCCCAACACTTATTCTTGTGTATGACCTCATGTGCAACAAATATAAAAACATGACAAAATAATTTTCACTCACCAACAAATATTAAAATTTTGTTTTCTCCTATTAGGGGAGGTTTAGACTATTTCAATCATCCATATTGAATTACACCTCAAATTTTTACAGAAAAAATGTTCCAAAAACAACTCTTTTTTTCATGGTCAAATTTAGAAATGGAAAATTTTGACACTCAAAACTCACACCTCTCAAGATGATAAAATTCATTTGTGGAGGTTCACTCTTTCACTAACCAAAATTGAAAATCTTAGAGTTTGAAAAATCAATCAGCATCCAATAAATATCCAAAGTGCTCAAAAATCAAGAGGTCTTTTTAGGGGTTTTTCTGGGGCTATGGGATGGTAGGAAGATGATATCCAAAAGATAGGCAAAGGGGGGTAAAATACCAACATGGAAAAAGAAATGCACGTTTTTTTTTTGAAATGAAACATGGAAGGAAATGAAAACACATATTTAAAAGGGAATGATTGTGTGAATAAAGACACAAGAGAAAAAGAGAATTTGAATTGGATGAGAATATGGAATATTTACAAAACACAAAACTTCTCCCAATGACATAAAAATATAATGCAAGTATTCTTTTTTTTGCTTTTTTTCAAAAATTGAACTTGAAACAGATCTCACACTCATATCCTAACCCATGATTGATCTCCTCACGACACTAATTGTAATAGTTATAACAATATAAAAGGTTTAGGAAGAGTTATTTTTGACCTACCGAAGACGCAACCCATTTTTTTGTTTTTCTTTTTTTATTTTTTTCATCATTTTTTTTGAACACTTGTTAATAACATTTACAAAATTACATAAATAGAAGCACATTATATTCCCCAAAACTCACTGAATGACAACCTCTCCCCCACACTAAAATGGATGCCTGCCCTCAAGAATATGATAATATAGTGAAATCAACAAAGGGTACCCAAAATGAAATCTATCCCCCCCACACTTAAATTTAAAAAAATTATGCAATGAAAATCCATGTAGTTATTGGGTGGGAAAAGTTATTGGGATTGTAATGTGGCTATCAAAGAAAATGTTTTCATAGGCTCGAAGGGGATTTCAAAAGGAGGATTAATGTATGGTTAATGGGAGTCTATATGGATATTATAATTCTAATGTGGTTCAGAAAATACCTCTATCATATTAATTCACCCTAAAGTAGGAAATTCAGCTCGAAGGTCCAAAAACTCAAGACTCACAAATGGGGGTGAAAAAAACACATTTTGAAAAGATGTCCATAGGTGGCCTTGGCATGAAAGAAAATTTTGTTCCTCATGGGTGGGGAAAATCATTTTCCAAATCAAAAATTGAGCATTCAAAATGTGTTGGTTTTGAAACAAAAATTCTTTATCCAAAGTCATAATGAAAATACAAAAAAAAAAATAGATGAAAACATGTATGTTGACTCCCCAAAAAGGTTGGACAAAGTTTCAAAACTCGATGGTGAGTAAGCATGACTCTTGATTTTTTTGTATTTTTTTTCTTTAGGTTTTTTTTAGTTTTTAATAAGGACACACCCACATAAAAGAGAAAGATAAAAAGAAAGGTTTTGATAAGGAAAGTGGTAAAAAAAAGAAAGACAGAGGAAGAAGAAGAAAGAGGTAGAGGGAGGAAGAGAGACAGAGAGAGTTAAAGGGAAAGAGGTGGCCCTAGTTTGGATTGGGTGGTTTTCCAGCTCTACCCAGTGGTGGGTCAACTATAGAAGTTGGGGATCCAGTAGAAGTTGATGTGGTTCCAGGATTGTGGGATTTTACCCAAAAAAGAGAAATCATTATTCATCTAATGAAAAAATAAAAATATATTAAAATTTAATAAAAGTAAAAGAAAACATGGGTTGTCTCCCAAGAAGTGTTGTATTTATTTGTCTACAGCTAGACGGTTGCGGAGGACTACCCATAGTCCGATGGTGGCCACTGTATTTTCTCAACTCCTGAGTGATTCCAGAAAAACTTCTCCTTTGGGATTCCAGATTGTTCATTGGATAATTTATCCCCTTCCTTGATTGTGTGCTTGTAATTCAACAGGGGTGGAAAGAGTATATGACTATCCTCTCGTTGGTCTTCAACGCGAGGAATGATTTTATCCACCAAGTGATGACTTTCTATGCTTGGAAATTTAGGAGAATGTCTCAATTTTGATGGTCCATTTATGTAAGGACCAGATAACACAAAATCACAGTATGAGATCCCAATTTTTTCGGACTCATTTATTTCATCACTTATCGATGTAGAGTTATGAGGATCATTGGAGTCATAAGACTGAATAAAAATTTCAATATCATTTATTTCAATTTTTTTCACCAAATAATGGTCAATTTCAACCTCACCAGTGATTAGTTTATTAATTAAAGAACAAATTGCACAACCTTCACTCTCATTGGGACAAGATAAACACATTTATTTAGGGTTAACCTAACATATAACAGAATTTTTAGAATCATAGATAGGAAATGATGAATGTTGTATAAACTGATATGAATCAACAAATGAGAATTCTACTTCATTTTCCTCATTATCTTCCAAGATGGAGAAGTGGAGGTCAGAGCCAAGTTGAGATTCTAAAGATTTTTCAAGATCCTTTAGATCAACGGAGTTTGCATTTGTAATGTCAACATCAACTTCTCCATTTATGACTTGGTTAATGAGGACACAATATTCACAAACTCTTATATCAGTAGAACAAGAAGGGTGTGATGGATTTAGATTTAACACACTCTCAGAGAGAGTTTCAGAATAATGTAGAGAATGTAGCTTCATTCTCTGATGGGTATCACATGGATTTAAAACATTTAACTTGACCAGTTTGTCGCCAAATTCCATGGATAAGATGACAGCATGGACATCAATTTTGGTTTTAGATTTCATTAGGAAGGTCTTCCTAAAATCAGAGGAGATTGGAAAGAAGTTGTATCACCTTACATGTCAAGGAAATAGAAGCCATCTGGGAAGATAAGATCATTGACTCGGACAAGGACATCCTCAATTATACCCTCATCACTATCAGTGATTCGATTGGATAACTAAATGACAACACCCATTGGATGTAAGGGACCTAGACTAAGGTTGGAGAATATGGATTTGGGCATGACATTAATTGAGGCTCCTAGGTCTATGAGTGCATCATCGAAGTTGGAACTTGAAATTTGGCAGGGAACTGTAAAGGTCCCTAGATCATTGCACTTAATGGGCAAGGACTATTGGGTGGAAACATTTTCAAAGGTCCTAAGTTGCCTCTTGTGGGTGCACAATTCCTTAAGAAATGTGGCATACTTAGGGATTTGTTTAATGGAATCTAATAGGGGTGTTTTGACTTCAACACATCTAAACATGTTGAGCACTTTAGGATCAGGTTCAAAGGACTTCTTTGGCTTAAAAATGTCTTGAGGAAAAGGAATTGGATTCTTAAGTGGAATGGAAGGAGGTGATGGAATGGCTTTAGGTTCCTTTTCATATTTATTTTCATTTTCATTTTCTAGGTCAACATTCAAAGGAGGGTTGGAGGACTCAACATGAGGCATAGCAATTTGCATTCCCAATCTAAGTGAAATTGCACTAACATTACCCTTGGGGTTGGGTAATGGTTGAGCTATAAGTTGGGATGAATTGGATGGTTTCTACTAACTAATGTGGGATGAAAGTTGACCAACTTGGGTTTTAATGTTTTTGAGGCTGGAACAGGTGAAAGAGGAAAGATCTTCCATTCCATTTTCCCATGGTTGCTTGGAAGAAGAGGTCTATCTTGGATTGGGATTGCCTTGATTTTGGTTCTTGGGAAAGAGATTATTGGTTTGGGAATTGAGAAGGATCACTAGGATAGTGGAATCCTGGAGGAGGATTGTTTCTTTTTTGTTGAGGAATAAAAGGATAAGTTTGTTGGAAGTTACCAACACATTGTCCATATTGGAATTGTTTTGGGTTTTGATGGGGGAATTGAGGGGGATGAGAAATTGGATTCCCATATCTCAAGTTAGGGTTATATGAAGAATAGAAGGGATCAGAATGAGGTTGGTTGAAGTTTCTAATGAACTGACCTGATTGTGGAGGATTGGGGTTCCACTGAGAATATAAGGAATTGAGCTCCATTGGTCTAGATGAATCAGATTGATCCTATTGAAGTTGTGGATAGGTGTCTATTTGATGAGATAGTGAGTTATAGATTCCACAGTTTTAACAGGTCCAGGAAACATTGATTGTGGAGAAGATGAAGTTGGGGCTTTGGTAGCCACAGCTAGTTGTCGCACAGGACATGTAAGTTCACTCATCTACTCTGTCATCTTGTTCAGCTCTATCGACTAACTATCTTGTGATTGTTTCTCTTGATCATGTGCTCGAGTATAAAATTTTTGTGTGTTTGCATCCATGTTTCTTATAAGATTTCTTGCATCTGTAGGAGTTTTACCAACAAGATCACTGCCACTTGCAGAATCAATGAGTGTTCTCTCCATCACCAATAACCCCTCATAGAAGTATTGGATCAAGAGTTAGTCAGGGATTTGGTGGTGTGGGTAGGTTTTAAAAATCTTTTTGAACCTCTCCCAGTACTCATGGAGCGAGTCACTTGGGAATTGATGAATACCACTTATTTCCTTTCAGATAGAATTAGTACGAGAAGCATGAAAGAATTTCTATAAGAAAAGTCACTTCATGTCATTCCATGTGGTTATGGAACCAGGTGGAAGGTAGTAAAGCCATGACTTAGAGTTTTAGCTAGGTAGAAAGGGAATTCTCGGAGTTTGATTTGTTCCCCAGAAACCCCTTGAGGCTTCATGGTAGAGCAAACCACTTGAAACTCTTTAAGCTAGAGATGTGGATCCTCACCGACTAGCCCATGAAAAGAGGGAGAAGTTGAATCAAACCCGATTTGAGTTGAAGTCAGCTTCTATGTTTGGATATTGAATACCAAGAGGTTGGTAATTCATATCAGGGTAGTGAGTTATTTAATTTTTTGTTCCCTAGGATTGGCCATATCTAATTCAATTGGTTGGAGAAGGACTTGTTCTTGAATTATTTGATTATATCTTATGTTCCTCCTTAGTTGGATAAGTGTTCTCTCAATTTTAGGGTCAAAAAAATCCGAGGGATTGTTTGGGAGGCTACGGGGCATTCATAGAGATGTTGGAGAAAGTGGAAGATGAGTTTTTCTTTGTGTTTTTTTTTTAATTTTTTTAAATTTTGTTTTTTGGGTTTTTTTACAATAACCAGAAACTAATGAATGAATAAAGTACCATCCATGGAAACAGCACCATTTGAAACACATGGCCAATTGTTTCCTATCGACCGGTCAATGTTCTGATGCTCTACTAATGTGTATAGCAGCACTTGTGTCGAATCCTCGGCGATGATACTCTTTTAATAGTCGAATGTTTTTAGTTTATTGTATTTTAATTGGGAGGGTTTGTTTGTAGAGATTAAATGAAGTGATTAATGATTGGTGTACAACTTAAAAATTTGATAAATTTTTTGGTGAGTCCATTATTAGGGAGTTAAGCTTGTGATATCCTTGAGCTTTGCTTTATATTATATTAAATTGACACCCATGTCACAAGTTGATGTTGATTGGAATTCCTAAGTGTCAAAGATTTAATCCAAGCCTTTACTTAACTAGGATTCTAATATCAATTAGTAATTTACTTTGGTAGTGTATTTATGTTCCAATAATCTATGGAATCCATGTTTTAAACAAAACAAGTCATTAATCCATGACATGCTAAGTTCAGCATACACAATGTTAATTTGAAGAATATTCATCGAGCAAAAGCTCTCAATCACTTAACGTACCTAAATTATAATTAACCCCAATGAGAGATTTACTCATCCATTGAAATTATTAGTAATATGGTTATAATGATTATGATGATAAATTAAGAAGATAAGAAAAATAAAGGGATAAGAAAAGACTTTTGCGTCGAACACACACAGACGAACGATGATGAGAATTAAAAACTAACTTTAGATTAAATGGGAAAGAAAAATAAGGGAAGGGGATTAAACATTGTTTAAAATATTTTAATAACATTGATATTAAACTACAGAATTTGTATGAGAATAAGAGATATTGAAGAAGAAACTTGCATTAAAACAGAATTACAAAGAACGAGAATTACAAGATTACAAAAATGAAGAACAGAAAAGTAAATGAAAACAAAGAGAGGAGGAAAGGTATCTTAAGTTAAAAATTGAGGATTAAATTCCCTCCCAAGCCATTAGAAAGGCTTTGGTCATGAAAATTTGTACTCCTCTCTTCTGAAATTCCATCTCTTTTAAAGGAGAGGAGGGGAATTTTTTATAGCTAAAGGAAGTGGACTGTTGGCATTCCCAATCTGTCCCTCCAATTAGCTCGATTATTTGGACATCAAGACAGCTGAATCGTGATATATCTCATACTTTAAAGTTTTAGAAAATAATTTTGGCTGACTTATCTCAAAATTTGGAGTCATTTGGACCTATGGAGCCAAAGTTATGGCTAGTTTATTAAACAAAGTTAAACTGTCCATTTCAATCCATGCTTTTTCGATGGCCAAAATGTGAATGGATTTTGGAATAGGAAGATACCTTCAAATTAGAATTCTTTATTCTAAAACGTTTTCCGCCTATATCTCCTCTTTCACACTGCAAAATCTCATCTTTATTTGATCATTAGATCAAGAGACATATCATGAATACTATACGGATTTTAATTACCATCCAGAATGATGGGCTGATATTAAATGAATCATTTGGTCCCCTTGTATTTAAAGTTGGGACTTGAAATTTTTATCCAAGACTCCTTACATAGTCCCCCGAACCTTTGAGGAGAATGAAGGGATTTAAATTTTTATATTGAGCCCAGAAAATAAATCTTCATGGCTAGTCCAGTTTCTTCACAGATTCTGTAGGCCCTCTTGTGTGGTCCATATGAGCCTTCAAATGGTAGAATTTTCCCATGATCCCTTATAATGAAATGTTGGATATTGAATTATAAATCCTAAAAAAAATATAACCACACACTGTGGATCATTATGGTGATAGTTATAAATAAAATAGTAAACTGACTCAATTGGACTACTTCTAAAAATTCTCAAAAATTATACTTTGTATTAAAACATTAATATTTCACACAAATTATGCACATTTAATTTAAAATAAGTAAAGGGAGTATATAATAAGTCATAAAAATATTAATAACATCAACTCCCCCACACTTAGTCTTGTGCATGTACTCATGTCCAACAAATATAAAAACATGAAAAAATCATTTTCACTCAAAAAAAAATATTAAAATTTTGTTTTCTACAATCAGGGGAGGTTTAGACTATTTCACTCATACATATTGAATTACAGCTCAAATTTTTACAGAAACAATATTCCAAAAACAACTCTTTTTTCATGCTCAAATTTATAAATGGAAAATGTGGACACTCGAAACTAACACCTCTCAAGATGATAAAATTCATTTGTGGAGGTTCAATCTTTCACCAACCAGAAGTGAAAATCTTAGAGTTTGAAAGAGATCTAAGCTTATAATCTCTATCCAAAGTGCTTAAAAATAAAGAGGTATTTTCATGGGATTTTCTATGGCTATGGGATGGTAGGAAGATGATATCCAAAAGATAGGGAAAAGGGGGGTAAAATACCAACACAGAAAAAGCAATGCACATTTTTTTTGAAATGAAACATGGAAGGAAATGAAAACACATATTTACAAGGGAATTATTTTGTGAATAAAGACACAATAGGGGAAGAAAATTTTAAGTGGATGAGAATATGGAATATTTACAAAATACAAAACTTCTCCCAATGACAAAATAATATAATGCAGGTGCTCTTTTTTTTTCTTTTTCTCAAAATTTAAACTTGAAACAGATCTCACACTCATACCTAGCCCATGATTGATCTCCTCGGCACACTAATTGTAATAGTTATAACAAGATAAAAGGTTGAAGAAGAGTGATTTTTGACCTACCCATGACACAACCCATTTTTTTCTTTTTCGTTTTTGATTTTGTTTCATCATTTCTGATTTTTTTTTTTGAACACTTGTCAATAACATTTACAAAATTACATAAATGGAAGTACATTACATTCCCCAAAACTCACTGAATGAATAACTATCCCCCACACTAAAATGGATTCTTTCCCTCAAGAATATGATAATATAGTGAAATCAAAAAAATGGTACCCAAAATGAAATTCATCCCCCCCACTCTAAAATTTCAAAAAATTATGCTATGAAATTCCATGTCAATATTGGGTGGGAAAAGGTATTTGGCTTGTAATGTGGATATCAAATAAAAGGTTTTCATAGGCTCTAAGGGGCTTTCAAAAGGAGGATTAATGTATGGTTAATGGGAGTATATTTGGATATTATAATTCTCATGTGGTTCAGAAAATGCCTCTATCATATTAATGCACATTAAAGTTTGAAATTCAGCTCTAAGGTCCACAAACTCAAGACTCACAAATGGGGATCAAAAAACACATTTTGAAAAGATGGCCATAGGTGGCCTTGGCATGAAAGCAAATTTTGTTCCTCAGGGGTGGTGAAAATCATTTTCCAAATAAAAAATTGAGCATTCAAAATGTGTTAGTTTTGACACAAAATTCTTTATCCAAATTCATGATGAAAATACAAAAATTTTAGATGAAAACATGTCTTTTGACTTCCCAAAAAGGTTGGACAAAGTTTCAAAACTCGATGGTGAGTAAGCATGACTCTTGATTTTATTTCTTTAGGTTTTTTTTATTTTTTAATAAAGACACACCCACACAAAAGAGAAAGAGAAAAAGAAAGGTTTTGAATAATAAAGTGGTTAAAAAATTAAATACAGAGGAAGAAGAAGAAAGAGGTAGAGGGAGGAAGAGAGACAAAGAGAGTTAAAGGGAAAGAGGTGCACCCTAGTTTGGATTTGGAGGGTTTCCATCTCTATCCAGTGGTGGGTCAACTGTAGAAGTTGGGTATCCAGTGGAAGTTGATGTGGTTCCAAGATTTTGGGATGTTACCTAAAAAAGAATATTCATTATTCCTCTAATGAAAAAATAAAAAGAAATTAAAATTTCATAAAAGTTATATAAAACATGGGTTTCCTCCCAAGAAGCGCTGCATTTATTTATCTACAGCTAGACAGTTACAGTGGACTACCCATAGTCCGATGGTGGCCACCATATTTTCTCAACTCCAGAGTGATTTCAGAAAAACATCCCCTTTGGGATGCCTGATTTTTCATTGGATAATTTATCCCCTTCCTTGATTGTGTGATTTCAATTCAATGGGGGTGGAAAGATCATATGACTGTCCCCTCTTTGGTCTTCAATGCGGGAAATGATTTTATCCACCAAGTGATTGTTTTCTATTCTTGGAAATTTAAGAAGATGTCTCAATTCTGATGGTTCATTTATGTAAGGATAATATAACACAAAACCACACTATGAGATCCCAATTGTTTTTGACTCATTTATTTCATCACTTACCGATGTAGAATAATGAGGATAATTGGAGTCATAAGACTGAATAAAATTTTCAATACCCTTTATTTCAATTTTTTTCCCCAAATATTGGTCAATTTCAACCTCACCAGTGATCACTTTATTAATTAGGGAAAAAATCACACAACCTTCACTCTCATTGGGACAAGATAAACACATTTTTTTAGGGTTAACCTCACATATAACAGAATTTTCAGAATCACTGATAGGAAATAATGAATCATGGATAAACTGATCTAAATAAACAAATGAGAATTATAGTTCATTTTCCTCATTATCATCCAAGATGGAGAAGTGGAGGTTAGAGGAAAGATGAGATTCTAAAGATTTTTCAAGATCCTTTAGATCAATGAAGTTTTCATTTGTAATGTCAGCATCAAATTCTCTATTTATGACTTGGTTAATGAGGACGCAATATTCGGAAACTACTCTATCAGTAGAACAAGAAGGAAATTATGGATTCTGATTCAACACACTCTCAGAGAGAGTTTCAAAAGAATGGATAGAGAATGCAGATTCATTCTCTGATGGGTATCACATGGATTGAAAAATATTGAAATTTACAATTTGGTCCCCAAATTCCATTGATAAGATGCCATCATGGAAATCAATTTTGGTTTTATATGTCATGAGGAAAGGTCTTCCTAAAATCAGAGGAGAATGGAAATAAGTTGCCTCACCTTCCATGTCAAGGACATAGATGTCAGATAGGAAGATAAGATCATTGAATTGGACAAGGACATCCTCAATTATAAACTCAGGCCTAGCAGTTCTTCAATTGGATAACTGAATGAAAACACCCATTGGATTTAAGGGACCTAGACTAAGGTTGGAGTAGATGTATTTGGGCATGACATTAACTGAGGCTCCTAGGTCTATGAGTGAATCATCGAAGTTGGAACTTCCAATTTGGCATGGAACTGTAAAGGTCTATGGATCTTTTCACTTAATGGGTATGGACTTTTGGGTGGAAACATTTTCAAAGGTCCTAAGTTTCCTCTTGTGGGTGAAAAATTCCTTAAGAAACTTGGCATACTTAGGGATTTGTTTAATGGCATATAATAGGGGTATGTTGACTTCATCACATCTAAACATGTTAAGAATTTTAGGATCGGGTTCAAAGGACTTCTTTGGATTAGAAATGGATTTAGGAGAAGGAATTGGATTCTTAAGTAGAATGGAAGTAGGTTAGGGAATGGATTCAGGTTCCTTTTCATATTTCTTTTCCTTTTCATTTTCTAGGTCAAAATTCAAAGGAGGTTTAGAGGACTCAACATGAGGCCTAGAAATTTTTGTTCCTGATCTAAGTGAAATTGCACTTACATTACCCTTGGGGTTGGGTAATGTTTGATCTAGAAGTTGGTAATAATTGGATGGTTGCTTCTGACTAAGTTGGGATGCAAGTTGACCAATTTGGGTTTCAATGTTTTTGAGTCTAGAACAGGTGAAGGAGGAAAGATCTTCCACTGCACTTTCCCATGGTTGATTGGAAGAATTTGTCTATCCAGGATTGGGATTTACTAGATTTTGGTTCTTGGGAAAGCGATTGTATTGGTTTGGGAAATTAGAAGGATCACTAAGATAGTGGAAGCCTGGAGGAGGATTGTTCCTTTGTTGTTGAGGAACAAAAGGACAAGGTTGTTAGAAGTTACCAACACATTAGCCATATTGGAATTAGTTTGGTTTTTGATGATGGTATTGAGGGGTTTTAGAAATGGGATTCCCATATCTCAAGTTAGGGTTATATGAAGAATATAAGGGCTCAAAATGAGGTTGGTTGAAGTTTCTAATGAACTGACCTGATTGTGGAGGGTTGGGGTTCCGCTGAGCATATTCTCCATTGAGCACCATTAGTCCAGATGAATCAGATTGATCCTCTAGAAGTTTTGGAGAGGTTTCTGTTGGATGATCTGGTGAGTTGTAGATTCCACAGTTTTTAACAGGTCCAGGACACATTGATTGTGGAGAAGATGATGTTGGGGATTTGGTATCCACAGATAGTTGTCGCACAAGACCTGTAAGTTCCCTCATCCACTCTTTCATCTTATTCGTCTCTATCGACTGACTATCTTGGGATTTTTTGATATGAGCATGTGCTCTAGTATGGAATTATTGTGTGTTTGTGGCCAAGTTTCTTATAAGATCTCTTGCAGCTGTAAGAGTTTTATCAACAAGAGCACTGCCACTTGCGGCATCAATGAGAGTTCTCTACATTACCAATAACCCATAATAGAAGTATTGGATCAAGATTTGGTCAGGGATTTGGTATTGTGGGATGGTTACAAAAAGCTTCTTGGACCTCTCCAAGTACTCCTGGAGTGATTCACTTGGGAATTGATGAATATCACTTATTTTCTTTCGGATAGAATCAGTATGAGAAACAGGAAATAATTTCTCTAAGAAAAGTCGCTTCATGTCATTCCATCTGGTTATGGAACTAGGAAGAAGGTAGTAAATCCATGACTTAGCAGTTTTAGCAAGAGAGAAAGGGAATTCTCGGAGCTTGATTTGTTCCTCAGAAACCCCTTGAGACTTCATGGTATAGCACACCACTTGAAACTCTTTAAGGTGGAGATGTGGATCCTCACCGGCTAGACCGTGTAAAGGAGGGAGAAGATGAATCAAATTCGATTTGAGTTCGAAGTCAGATTCTATATTTGGATATTGAAAACCAAGAGGTTGGTAATTCATATCAGGGGTAGTGAGTTCTTAAAGTGTTTTTTCCCTAGGATTGGCCATATCTAATTCAATTGGTTGGACAAGGACTGGTTCTTGAATTATTTTATTATCTCTTATGCTCCTACTTAGTTGGCGAAGTTTTCAATCAATTTCAGGGTCAAAAAAATTTGAGGGATTGTTTGGGAGGCTGCGTGGAATTCATAGAGATGTTGGAAGAAAGAGGAAGATGGGTTTTTCTTTTTGTTTCTTTCAATTTATGATTTTTATGAGAAGGTGAGTTTTTCTTTGTGTTTTTTTCAATTTTTTTAAATTTTGTTTTTTGGGATTTTTTACAATAACCAGAAACTAATGACTACATAAAGCACCATCCCCGGAAATGGAGCCATTTGAAACACACAACTGATTATCACCTATCAACCAGTCAAAGTTCTGATGCTCTACTAATATGTATAGAAGCACTCGGGTCGAATACTCGGCAATGATACTCTTTTAGTAGTAGAATGTTTTTAGTTGATTGAATTTTAATTGGGAGGGTTTGTTTAAAGAGCTTAAATGAAGTGATTAATGATTGGTATTTAATTTAACAATTTGATAAAGTTTGGGGTGAGTTCATTATTATGGATTTAAGCTTGTGATATCCTTGAGCTTTGCTTTATATTACATTAAATTAACACCCATGTCACAAGTTGACGTTGATTAGAATTCCTTAGTTTCAATGCTTTATCCAAGCCTTAAATTAACTAGGATTCCAATATCAATCAGTACTTGATTTTGGTAGTGTATTTATGGTTCTGATAATCCATGTAATCGATATGTTAAACAAAACAAGACATTAATCCATGACATCCTAAGTTCAACATACACAATGTTAATTTGAATAATATTTATCGAGAAATAACTCTCAATCACTTAACATACCGAAATTATAACTCACACTAATGAGATATTTACTCATCCATTGAAATTATTAGTAATATAGTTATAAAGATTATGATAATAAATTAATAATATAAGAAAAAGAAAGGGATAAGAAAAGAGTTTTGTGTCAAACACACTCACACGAACGATGATGAGAATTAAAAATGATCTTTAGATAAAATGAGAAAGAAAGAGAAGGGAAGGGGATTAAAATGTATTTAAACTATTTTAAGAACATTGATATTAAACTACAAAATTTGGATGAGAATAAGATATATTGAAGAAGAAACTTGCATTAAAACAGAATTACAAAGAAAGAGACTTACAAGATTACAAAAATGAAGAACACAAAAGTAAATGAAAACAAAGAGATGAGGAAAGGCCTCTGAAGTGAAAACTTCAATATGGAAGGTCCTCCCAAGACCTTTTCATGGCTTTAGTCATTCCAATATGTGATCCTCTCTTATGAAATGGGAACTCTTTTGAAGGAGAGGAGGGGAAATGTATTTATAGCCCAAGGAAGTGGACTGTTGGCATTCCCAATCTGTACCTCCATTTGGATCAACAATTTGGACATCTAGACAGCTGAATCTTGATATATCTCCTCCTTCAAAGTTTTATAAACTAATGTTTTCCAAATTATCTCAAATTTCTAATCATTTGGTCCTATGGATCCAAAGTTATGGACGGTTTATTAAACAAAGTTAAACTGTCCATTTCAATCCTTGATTTTTCGATGGAAAAAAATGTGAATGGATTTTTGGAATAGGAATATGCCTTCAAATCTGAATTATTTCTTCAAAAAATCCGGCCTCCTATATCTCCTCTTTCACACTACAAAATATCAGCTTCATTGGATTACTAGATCAGAATACATTTCATGAGTACTGTATGGGTTTTAATTGATGGACAGAATGATGGGCTATGTTTAAATGAATCATTTGGGCCCCTTGTATTTAGAGTAGGGCCTTGAAATTTTTATCAGAGACTCCATTAATTGTCCCCCGAAACTTTGAGGATAATTAAGGAATTTTAATTTCTATATTGAGCCCAGGAATTAAACCTTCATGGCTGGTCTAGTTTCTTTACATATTCTGTAGGCCCTCTTGTGTGGTCCATATGAGCCTTCAAATTGCAGAATTGGACCATGATCCATTCTAATGAAATTTTGGATATTGAATTAGGAATCCTAAAAAACAAGAAGCACACAATTTTTATTAGTATGGAGACAGTTATAAATAAAATAGTAAACTGAATCAATTGGACTACTTCTAAAAATGTTCAAAAATTATACTTTGTATTAAAACATTAATATTTCACACAAATTATGCAAATTTCATATAAAATCAGTAAAGGGAGTATATAATAAGTAATGAAATTATTAATAACATCAACTCCCCCAAACTTAGTCTTGTGCATGTCCTCATGTGAAAAAATATAAAAACATGAAAAAATAATTTTCACTCACCAAAAAATATTAAAATTTTGTTTTCTCCAATCAGAGGATGTTTAGACTATTTCACAAATACATATTTAATTACCCCTCAAATTTTTACATAAACAATTTTCCAAAAACAACTCTTTTTTTCATGCTCAGATTTAGAAATGGAAAATGTGGACACTCAAAACTCACACCTCTCAAGATGATAAAATTCATTTGTGGAGGTTCACTCTTTCACCAACCAAAAGTAAAAATCTTAGATTTTGAAAGAGCTCTCATCTTCAAATACCTATCCAAAGTTCTAAAAAATCAAGAGGTCTTTTTAGGGGTTTTTCTGTGGCTATGGGACAGTAGGAAGATGATATCCAAAAGATAGGAAAAAGGGGGTAAAATACCAACATGGAAAAAGCAACGCACATTTTTTTTTTGAAATGAAACATGGAAGTAAATGAAAACACATATTTATAAGGGAATGATTGTGTGAAGAAAGTCACAAGAGAGGAAGAAAATTTGAAGTAGATGAGAAGATGGAATATTTACAAAACACAAAACTTCTCCCAATGACATAAGAATATAATGCAAGTGTTCTTTTTTATTTTTTTTCTTTTTTTTTTGAAATTTGAAATTGAAACAGATCTCACACTCATATCCCAACCCATGATTGATCATCTATTGCAACTTTAGATATGAAATGGTATGTTTTTAGTTTATGTTTTTTTTGTGATCTGATTAATTATGTGAGATCGTCAGGCCATACCGGGGCTCTGATCGTCGGAGATAACAATTCTCGTCATCCCAATGATGAGTTTTTTTTAAAATCCCTAGCCCAATAACTTATGATATGACCCTGGTACCATCAATTGGTATTAGAGCGATCACGTAAATTTTTTGAGCCAAGAAAAATTAAGTTGCATTAAAATTAATTAGATCACATTAAATCAATTCCAACATAATAGATCGTACATTAATCCAACTTCAAATGACTCATGGATCTTTTTAATAAATTGTTGAAATAACCTTAATGTTTTTTCTCTACTTCGAGTATGTTAGTTGTTTTTTAGATTAAAATTAATGTCAGTTTTGAATAAAAAGATGCACTTAGAGTCATACTGGTCACACCGTGCATCATATTAAGGTGGAGATGATCCCTACACATAAAAAATAATGTATGTATCATTTTCCTAAAGTAAAAAAATCAATATGAATGTGTTTTATTGGTTTTGAGTATGTTAGTTATTTTTTTGATTAACATTGATGTAACTTTTGAATAAAAAAGATGCACTTGGAGTCATACCAGTCACACCATTAATTATATTGAGGTGCATCTAAATTCTACACATCCTAAATGACTCATGGATAATTTTATTAATGTATAAAAATAATTGGAATTTTTGCGCTCCATTTTGAGTATGGTAGTTGTTTTTTTATTAAAATCAATGTCACCTTTGAATAAAAAGACGCACTTGGACTCATACCGGTCACACCGGGTTTCAGATTGAGGTGCAACTGAATGATACACATCCCAAATGACTCATGGATCATTTTCCTAAAGTATAAAAACAATCATAATGTGTGTGCTTGGTTTTGAGTATGTCAGCTGATTTTTTGATTAAAATTAATGTCACTTTTGAATAAAAAGACGCACTTGGAGTCATATCGATCACAATGTGTGTCGAATTGAGGTGCGACTGATCACTAAATGTCACAAATGATGTTTGGATCATTTTTATAAAGTACCAAAACCATATGAATGTGTTTTATCATTTTTGAGTATGTTAGTTTTTTATTAAAAAGAATGTCAATTTTTAATAAAAAAGACACACTTTGAGTCATATTGATCACATTGTGCATCTGATTGAGGTACGGTTGAATGATACATGTTCCAAATGACTCATGTATCATTTTACTAATGTATCAAAACAATAAGAATGTATTTTATTTGTTTTGAGTATTTCAGTTGTTTTTTTATTAAAATTAAAGTCAATTTTGAATAAAAAGACACACTTGGTGTCATACCAATCACACCGTGCATCGGATTGAGGTGTGACTGATCCCTACATGTCACAAATGATGTATGTATCTTTTTCTTAATGTACCAAAAAAATATGAATGAGTTTTCTTGATTTTGAGTACGCCATGTGTGTTTTTTACTAAAATTTCATTTTAAAATAGAATGATGCACAATGGATCTTATCTTAAGTGATAAGTGTTTTGTGCAATTTTAAACAATTTTTCTCAAACACAATCCTATTATGATCCTTATTTTACTTAATTTACCAAAAATCTATTTTTTGAAATCCAATGCTTCTTATCCTCCTCCACCTCAGTCTTCGCATCTACCTCCTCCTCCACATTGGTCTCCAACTCCATATTTTCCTCCGCCTTTGCCTCTACCTCTACCTTTTCCTTCACCTCTACCTCCACCACCGCTTCTTAATTTTCCCAATAATTTTATTGTTTTTAGGTCAGAACATCTAAGAAAATTAATTTCATCCATTAATCTCCTCCTTGAGAAAGATATAAAGAACAAAATATAAGTATTCTAACACTAATTCTTCACACCCCAAATTTTTTTTGATGGTCATAACTCAAACAATATAATAAACATAGCATGTAATCACCTAAATTTATTATCGTAATACATTCTAACAAAAAGTATGATACCCACTCATCTCTAAACAAATTGATTTCTTCTTTTGAATAACACTTTTGTCATAAATATTTATAGTATTAATAAAATATAAACAAACAAATGATTATGAAATATATTTAATAAAATTTTAATTACCTTCGTAAATTACCTATAGGGGGATACTATTTTTTCATGTTGAATGATTTGTCTCATAAATTTAAAAACATAATATTCACAATTGATTTCATTATCTTATTCCAGACATTACAGAAACATTGACCAAAATAAGTAAATTGTTTTAAAATGTTTTGATAGTTAAATATTTCTATATATACCTTAATTTGTTTCTATTTTTAATAATCCATAGGCTTTAGCTTTTCAGATGTTGGCCTCATGACATGATTTATCCTTTATTTAGAGACCACCCTATTATAAAAAATTCTCATTAAAACACAGACTAAACATATAATTCGATGTTTGTCTATAAAATATTGGTTGTGGTGTATTCTATATTCATAATTCACCTCATGTTTGGTTGTTTGGTTGGAATTCCATGCATTAAATAAAAAAAATAGTCGGGTGTCTATGTTGACTGCTATCAGCATCCTGTGCTTCCTAAAAAACAATTAAGTAATGAAAAAATAAAAAATATATTTGACGTTATTGAATCGTAGAGTTTTTCCCTTGCAATGTTGGAATAAAAAAGATTCTCTCATCTGATACTTTTTTATTAAATTCTTGGAGTAACTCATCTATCTTTTTATCTATTTTTTCATTATCCATAGTAATTTATGTTGTAGAAATGTGACTGGGATTAATAAATCCTAATCGTGATTTGGGTGATCTTCCCCTTATATAGTTGTAATATGAGCACCTCTACAAAATATGAATAGTTATTTACTTTAATAAACATATTTAGCTCACTATTTTTATATATGTATTATGAAAAAGTACCTTTGTGTGTATTCACAACTGAGATGGCCATCCATTCATGATTGAGAATCGCATTTGGAGTCTCAAGACCAATTACGTCCATAATGGAAACTCCAAATATTTCTTATTAATAGTGAATGTAATACATAGTTTTATCTTTAAATGTGGTCTCTACATGAAGTTGTAATGTTAATAAATGTTGATATAAAACTGGTGGAGAGAAAATACTCTCGAATGTTTTTTTTGCTTTCTTAGTCGATTAAGTAGATTTTCTTGATTTGAACTTTCATTTCTCCACTGATTTATCTATATATAATATTATACCTCACATAATAACTTTTATAATAAATTATTACATGTTTTTCATATGAAACAATTTGTTAATGATGTACCTCATGTATCTTTATAATATTATATGGCCGTGCATTGAAAGATCCAATAGTATCATGTACCATTGTAATATCTGGATCAACAAGTGGAATAGGCAAATCATCAATCAGATCATTAGCTACTCAATCTCCACTCTCATGTGATCTTTTGGGAGGGGTTGATCGTGTAGCTGGTCTACAGGGATATTACACATTAAACCCCTCGAAACACGGTGGTACAAGGGTGTTGGTAGAAAAAAATCACATACAACTACACCCTGCATAATTTTAGTAATTTAAAGTTATCGAAAGCTGTTTTAATCACATTTATGAGAAAGAGAAATGAAAAAATTGATTACCCTAGGTAAGTTTTGGGGGGAATGACTAGCCTCAAATCTAGTGGGATCATTTGGATCATGTGTGGATATTTTCTCCATTGTTAGTTCGTTTTGATATTTTATTATACATTGGTATGCCAAACCAGATCGCAAAATAATATCTTACAGTGAGTATATTTGTGTCTACATTCATCAAATTATTTTATATGTATCTTTATGTGGTTTTATCTTCTCGAAATATGTTCAAGGAGAGACTTAAAGACCTAATCCTCTAATACGACCATATTGTTCTGGCCACTTCAAAGCTACTGAAAGTTTCTTTTCATCTGGTACGACTGTTTCCGATTCTTGTGTCTAAACCATATAAAAATATATTAACATATGTATTTTATATAATATTGTTATAAATCATACCAAATTAAAATTATGTCATACTTACACATGCTTACCATACTACTTTTGTCTTTTCATTAACTAATTTACCATCCCTATTTATACGATCCTCTTTCCATAACACATGATGTGGGATGGAAGTGGATTTAGATTTTGATTCATCAATCTACATATAAACAAAGGAACATATGATGTTTAATATCACATAATTAAACTTTTATTGCCTATTTAAAATACATACCAATTTCTTATCTAATGAATCATACTCTATCTTTCCATTTCAATAGGGTTAAGATGGTTTTTATGCATGATCTTTATTTTCAACACTATTTTTCTATTTCATAATTTAATAATTTTGAATCAAGTTAGATAAAGTAAATAATTTCAAATAATATATTATCAACCACAATGCACCTGGAATGATTTATCATTGCATAGATTACTGAAAGCAGACCATGTTTCCTACTTTATAATGTGTGCATAACAAAGTAATGTGTGGGGATTTATTTTTTCCTTACCATCCCTAAGATGTAACTTTGTTAGAAGAGTCTGTAATCCTCTAGGGGATTTTCCATTAAGAAAATTTTCTTATAGAAATATTCTAAAATAAAATAATTCTACAAGGAATAATGAAAACTAAATCAATGTTTCATTATATAATTTTTCTGTAAAATAGAGAAAGTATATTATAAAATTACCATTATAACATTCCAAAGGATTTCCTTCATTATAGGTTGGGCGCAGAGCTCGGAGTCAATATCAATCAGCGCATTCATCCTAATTATGACCCTAGGATAACTGGTGAATTTTTACTTGTTGGGGTCAATAGGCTGGCCTCTTTGATTCCAACCAACCTCAAATTTATACCTTGAATTCTTTCCTTGATAATTTTATTCAAAACTATGATGATGTGTTGTTATTTTTTTTCATCAACATGTTGCTGATATCCTAGTAATTATTCAGTTTCATCATCAAAAGTTTGTTCTTTCTAGGAATTGGAAACATCATCATGTTCAGAAGACATTGTCTACATGAGTAGTCAAACATTTAATTTCTCTTGAATAACAACAATGAAATACACTATTTGCATAAAAGTCCACAATTGAATCCATATTGCATGAAAATTGTCACTATCTTGAATAGAAACATAATACTTCAATAATATAGTACAACTAATAATCACTACCTTTATTTAATCCTTCCTCAGACAATTGATTTCCTTCTATCTCTTGATAATGGTGGGAAGGCTAGTCTTAAAGTGGGAGTCTAATCCATCATCAAGAGATGGAAGACAATCAAACGTCTAAGAATTAAAGTGTTCTATGAACCTATACTAATGTAATCACTCAAAAAGTCTCCTCAATTAGAGAGGAATTAGAATACCTCCACTCTAATGGTATTGAAGAAATGAATCCCACACCATCTATATTGGACATCACTTCTATCTACTAAAGGATTCCTCACCTTCAAATTTTAGATATTTTTTTAATCCATCATAAGATCCCTCCAATAACATACATTCCATTAAAAGGAAAAAATTTCATCTTATGATCAGTATTGATCTAGAATTTTTTTACTCTTATAAATTAAATGAATCTATTCAATGAAATACTAAATTTATTATTATGATATATTACCATAAAATCTTAGAGAAACCATAGATACTTTATATCATTTAAAATTATACCACATATCTTGAAGTGAATCTACAATTACTTCTAGTAATGTCCTACTTTATGACTTATAATGATTTTATCGGTTGTAAAATATAATATTGGAGAGATATATCCCAGAAAATCAATCATATTCTATGACGAGACTTTAATCATACACCATGAATTATCTCACCAAATATGATAGGAAATATCATATTTATTTTATCATATTTAACAATTGAGGTGATATTGTATTTGTTATTTGATCCTCTATTTTCACACAAACCATGGATAGAGTCATATTTTATGATATCATAAATTGTATGATAAAATGTAGTTAAAATCCTTATATTTTCTATATGTCATACCAAATGACATATAATAGCCATATGCTATGGATGAATAAATAAATACTTCAAATCTGTAAGAACATAGTTTTTGCTGTGGAAGGATTTGGAATATTCTTGATGTTATTCCAGGGCAACGCC
This sequence comes from Viscum album, assembly GCA_963277665.1. Classification (NCBI taxonomy): domain Eukaryota; kingdom Viridiplantae; phylum Streptophyta; class Magnoliopsida; order Santalales; family Viscaceae; genus Viscum; species Viscum album. Next base: position 1,280,626,209 of record OY728127.1, read on the forward strand.
TTCAGACGGCGTGCGATTCTGATCCACAGTGTGGCCGGAATTAAGTTTTCAGTGCGTTCACACTGGGAATGCCAAATAAATCAGATAACTCCTAAACGGTGATCCGGATCAGAAGTCTGAGTGCATGTATAGGTCCAAAATGGGGGTTTTTACCCTATTAATGATATAAAACATGTTGGTGCGGGACGTTTGGACCCCTAGCTCACTTTCGAAATGTTAAACGGATAAATTAAATAATTAATTTATTCATTTAATTGTTAAACTCAGTTTCTCTTAAACGGTGGCTTGGACTGGAAAACTGAGGGCACCGTTGAGTCCGGAACGTACTGTTTACCCTAGTAGGGGTGTAATCTTCATGGGCGTGGGCCGTCTGTGAAAAATGGCCCCAGGGTCGTTTTCGTATTTTGGCGCCCACGGGCGTTCAGTTTCATAACGTTCAAACGGAAGCTCGGAATCAAATTCTGAGACCTTCGTTGTGCTCGGGAGGTGTTGTTTACCCTAGGGGAGACTTAACCTCGACACTGTCGAGGGTTTTGAATGCGGGTTAAATTTGGGGGTTTAAGTTAATTAAAATTTTAATTATTTTTCTTATTTAAACCAAACCCACTCCCTTCTTTCTCCTTTGGAACCCCCTGGCAGAAGAACTCACCCAAGGATACCTCCACCTCTCAACCTCCTCCACTCATCCTCCCCTCTGGCAAGGCAGCGGCGTGGTGGCGGACCCTCCGTGAAGCGTCGGGCAATGCCCCAACAGGTATGAGGTTGCGTTTTGTATTTTCATTCCCATACCTAACTTCGAACGCAAATTTACATGTCGAATTACAGTCGAATTATTGAGAAAGGCCCATATTTGAGTATTACATATTCTGAGCGTTCAGACTCTAGTTTCGGACTCGAAATCCAAGCTATGTGGTGTCCACAATCGTCCGGTGAAAGTTGTGGGTTTTGGTGTTTTCCGGCGGTCGAGCGCGGCGGTCCGGCGAGCTGGGCGGCGGCGACTCCTTCAGACGGTTCGGCGGAGCGGCAGTCAGCGGTGGATTTAGCAAGGCGGTCAGCCTCGGGCTCCAGGAATGGCGGCGCAGGCTCCAGGCATGGCGGCGCGGGCTCCAGACGCGGCGGCAGGGGCGGGGGCTCCCTTCAGCGGAGCTGGCCGGGCGGGACGACCACGGGGTCGCGGTGTGCGACCCCCGCGCGGGGACAGAGATTCGCTGAGTGCGGGTCTCCGCGGGAGACCAAGACCAGCCCTTTGTGGCCGGTCTTCTCAGGGTGGACCCCGGGTCCACGGCCGGCCCCTGCGGCTGAGCCACGGGCCGGCCGGCTAGGGCCGGTCCAGGGGGTGTGGACCGGCCGGACCGGTCCGGTCCACCCCCGCTTGCGTCCGACGGCGTTAAAATGCCGTAACTTTTAAACCGTGGGTCGAAATTGTGTTCTGTCTATAGAAAAGCATTACTTGGATTGAGGGGAACATTTTGAGATGGTTTCGGGAATTTTTAACTCCCGGGATGGGAGTTCGGTGTCACGACACGCCTTTAAGTGATTTGACATTTTTCCGGGGGTTTCTTCTTTTGGACGGCGCAAACACATCCGATGTCCGATTTGAGCACCGTCAGTGGCGTTGCGACCCTGGCGTCGAGCCGGAGTTTTCCAGTGTGGTTTAGGGCGTTGAAGCCGGAGTTGAGGTTTGGACCCCACGGCCCGTCTGTTGAGCTGTGAGCAGCGTTCTGTAACTTTTTCATCTGACGTTCGTTCGGGGCATGCGAGCAGTCATTTTTTGCTGTTTTTCTGAGGGAATTGCATTGACGCAGTTTTCCCACTTTAATTCTGCATGATGGTGTGGGCCCCGTGAGGGCCGTTTCGGGAGTTGACGGTGATTTCCATCTTTATCACCGATTGTCCGTTTTGGACAAGTGATTAGTGAAACTTGTGTACTTTTTCGAGAGGATCACAACAGTGCGGTCCATTCATAGTGCTTCGGGACTAGGGTGTGGGTCCCACAAAGCACCGCTCATGTGTGGTACGATGAAATGCATAATTTTCTCCGGTTATCCATTCCGCTCAAGTGATATGTCCTTTTGACGTGTTTTCCTAAGGGAATCGCAATGGTGTAATTCGTCCGACTGTTTTCAGGGCCGAGGCTCGGGATCACGGGACTCCGTTCAGCCGTAAGGAGGTGTTGGTGACTTTTTCGTCAGATATCCGTTTGAGGCGATTAAGTAGTCTATCTCACATTTTTTTCACGAGGATTACAACAGTGTAATCTGTTCAGGAAAACGGAGCCTCATATGAGATCTTATTAAATATGGAAATATGAAATGTGTACCGGTGGTGGTTCCATCTGTGGTGTTTGCAGGGAACCCTTGGCATATGATCACATTCACTCCTGTGTGAATTAAGTATATGCTTGAAGAGATGTGGTTGGTTGTGCCTTATCCATTGAGGTGGCAGGTTGGAGTTGTTACGTTATGCCTCCACGTTGACGTTGGGTGATGTGTGCACGATAGACTTTGGGCTGGAACATGGTATACTCTGGGAGTATATGGGAATGCTTGGAGGTACATGTGGTTGTTTGTACCAAGGAACGTTTGTGTGTTCTCTTGGGGTTGAATTTGGGCCACACGTCGTGTGGGCCCCTTGTGTGTGTTATGTTCTTCTTTATGTACTTTTGACCTCTCGTGACACAGAGGGTCCCTTTGTTCTCATTTATTGACCAGCAGGGTTGAGTTTTCCCCTGGTTCTGTTCTCGTTTTCCTGACAGATATGGTTTGGTTCCTCTGTTTCTTCAGCTGTGAGGGGTTTCATTATCGTGCCCCTTTCACCGAACTGAGACACCGTTTACGACTATGGGTGTTCGTACAATGTGGGTGTTTTCCCCACCTTCTGGGATGAGTTGACTCGGTCCGCTTTGACAGTGACTCAGCGGATTGGAGCGTGATCGCCTTGAGAGGCCCGAGGTGTTTCTCCCATTCCTTCGTGATCCCTGGTAGAGTTCTTGTGGATTCTATGTGACCAACACTTTACGCGGGCACCGATCATCTACCCAGGAGTTTTTTTCCAGCAGGGCTGAGGTTGTTTCGAGTAGGGATCTCTAGTTGTACCATCCAGTAGGGATGGCCAGTGGGTTACCATCCAGCAGGGATGACCAGTACAGCAGTGTTCACCGAGCAGTACCATCCAGTCGGGATGGCCAGAGCAGTTCCGGGTTTACCTCCAGCGGGGCTGGCCAGTGGTCTCTGATGTTGGGCTTACCTCCAATGGGGCTGGGAAGTGGTCCCCAATGCCGGGTTTATCTCCAGCAGGGCTAGGAAGTGATCCCTGATGGCGGTTCCGAGCCTCCCTCCAGTGGAGTACCCTTTTACGGGACTGGGAATTAGGACTCGTCGACGACTTTAGTTGGGTCACCCTCCAGTGGATTACCCTATTACTGGACTGGGTAGTGAGGCACCCGTCGACTCTTGTCGGGTCTCCCTATAGTGGGAACCCGTCATCTTCTAGGGACCCTCCAGTGGGGCTGGGCAGGGGGTCACCTGTCGACTTTAAAGAGACCTCTCGACTGCGGGGTAGTGACAAGGTGTGGCTTGACATTACCCTAGAACTCTCAAGTACGAGGGGAGTTTTCCCCACCGAGACACGTCCTTTTGACGCGACCTAAAATTGTGCGGGCGTGTCAGTGCCACCCAAAGAGGATAGTTTCGAGGTGCGGTGATTTGACCCCTTGACTTGCAGTTCGGGGCAGACGTGCGGGATGCAGGGCATCGATGGTGTTTACTTATGGGACTATTGGATACTCACTTTCTTGGGCTGAGCTAGGGGATGGATATCCCCTTACAATCTTGTTTGAGCTTTTTGATTGAGCATATGGATATGTATATACCTTGTTCCAGTACCCACTCCTTGGGTTTTGGCTACTCTCCCTCCAAGAGAGGTGAAGACGCATGGGGTATGCCACGTGCTTTCCGTGTCTAGCTTCTCGTGGTTGGACGAGTCTACTCTCCTTCTATAGGTAGCGAAGACTCGACGAGAAGTTCATCTTCTCACCATTTCCAGCTCCTTGTGTCTGGACGAGTCTATCTTCTTTCTTTTGTTGGGTTGAGCTGGACTCTTTACTGTTACTCTTACTGTACTCTCGGTTGTACTCCTCTAATTTCCATGTTCGATCTACTACTCACCCTTCGGTACCTCCTTTGTTGCTCCCTCGAGCCTTCGGGGTATCCTACTGAGTATTTTTACTCACCCCTGCTAGGGATTTTCCCGCACTTGGTGTGCCCTTGCAGATGAAGGACAGGTTGGTCGTGACTTCATCAGAGCGTAGGAGATCGCGATCTTGGACCGCGTATGGTGTTCGGAGTTGGGTTCCAAGTGGGGGACCCTTCCAGCTATTTTTCTTTTGTTTACCTGTTGCCGAGTTGTGGCACCTTTTCTGGTTGGGTGCGTGTTTGTCCCCCTTTTTTCAGTTTACCTTCAGCACTTTCTTTGTACTGTTTAGAGGTCGATGCACTCTTGTGGTTGTATTTATAGTAGTTGGTACTTTGCTTTTTTACTCTACACTTTTGCATTGAGTCTGCTGCATGTGTGTGTACAGGTACTTAGGAAAAGTACATCCCGAGTTGTTGTGCCTTCGGCGCTGGTTGCCAGCCCTTGGCCTATGGAGGCGGGCTTGGGGTAGTTGTGGCTCGAGCCCGGGTAGGGCCAGGTCATGACAAAATCATAATATATGATATTGACAAAATACAATATGACATTTATTTATTTGAAAAAATAATAGATTAATACATTGTCTCCTTGAAGAATTGGTCTTTGATACCACTTATGAGTTTTAGGGTATCATCCTATGATCATTATAGGGATAAAAGACCTAAACAAGGTTCGATTAATCTCAAGGATAAATGTGAATGGAAAAAAAGAAAAAAAACCTATGGAATACTTGTAATATAGTATCAGTGGAATCCAATCTAGGAAATTTTTAAAAAAATTGTTGAGCATAATTTTCTCACCCAAGAAATTCTCTATCACTCTTTCTAACCAATGGTTAAAGTTTAATAATAATATTTAATTAATTAAAAAAAACTCTCACAAAATGCATCACTAAAATAATTTTTGTAACATGACTAATTAATTAAATATATTATTGAATTCAATAAAAAAATTATTCATCAAAATCATAAATCTAAATAACCTATTTCATGGCTTAACAATTTACATGAATAACCAAAATCAAAAAAAGATGTTTTAATGATTTTTACACTTACTTTGGTCCCTATATGTTCATCACCCATAAATGAGGTCCATAACTCGATATCCCCTAATCCTTTAAAACCATCATAATTAAGCCATTCGAATATATAATATAGTATATAAATGAATTAAATTTGAGAAACTGCCTAGATTTTGAAACCTTATATTATTCAAATGAATAGAAAACAGAGGGGGATTAGAGGTCTACTTGTTAATGTTGAGAGTAGATTAAACCATCTATGTGTGTCTCTAGGGAAAAATCGGTTGGAAACTCAAATAAAAATTAAAGGAGAATAAAAAATAAAACCACACTCGTTGTATTTCAATAGTTACAAGAAGATATGTAGGGTTCATCATGTTTAAGAACAGTGAAAAAATCCAAAACGCAGAATCCAAAACATCAAACAACGATAGAGGAAGAGTAGAAATTATCATACAATGGATTTTAGCCATGATTAATCCGAGGGAATGTAGAGGAGTCACACTAGTAGTAGACGAGTTCTGTGAGATCTTGAGAATCGCGAGTGACTGAGTCATGATCAGGGTTTTTTTAAATAGATCGGGGATACTTTTAATAATGCTAAAAGCTCTGATAAAGATCTCTTTAATTAGTGCTAAATTTATAAGGACTAATAGAAGGAGTATTTGTCAGTTCTTTTTTAGCACTAATAAATATTGAACTTTATTAGTGCTAAAAAGGTGCTGATAAAAGACAAATTTATCAGTGCTAATGTTTTAGAACTAATAAATATATATATTAACAGTGCTTTATAGCACTGATAAAGATTGATCTTTATCAGCACAAAAAAAAGCACTGTTAAAAGTTTTGTAATTATAATTATTTAAATAACATTATTATAATTTTATACTTATTTAAAAATATATAATTATTTATTTATACTTATATAAATACTTATTTAAAAATAATAATTATTTATTTATAATAAGTATTTATTTATAATAATTATTTATATATAATAATTATTTAATTATAATAATTATTTAATTATAATATTTATTTATTTATAATAATTATTTATTTATAATAATTATTTATTAATAATAATTATTTATTTATAATAGTTATTAATATAGTAAATATAAATTTATAGATATATTTATTTCTAAATATTTATTTACAAATATATTTTTAACATTATTATTGGAAATATAAACTTAAATGCATGAATTTTAAAAATGAATGAAATTAAATAATTTAAAATGAGTACACTTTAAAATATTGAAAAAATGGATAAGTTTTATTAATTAAATATAATTTATTAAAAAAAATGTGTGTGTGTGTGTATATATATAATTAAGTGGATGAATATACATTGAAAATACTAAAACATAGTAAATAAATATATATAAATAAATAATAAAAAATGATCAAATTCAAAAATAAAATAAAAATAAAAAACATTAAAAATGAATACCCTAACTATAGTATATTAAAAAAATTAAATAAAATCAACTAATTGAAAATATAATATATTTTAAATGTATCATGTTATAATTGCATTCTAAAATATATTAAAATTTGAATAAATTATATAAATATTAGGTGTATGTGTTTCTATATATTTCTTAATATATTTGTGTGTGTGTTTGTGTATAAAAATTCATAAACATATATGTGTGCATGTGTGTGAAATAAATGCAACACGTGATGTTTAATATAGGTTAAATTGAAAATCAAACAACATTAAAAATGAATAAGACATTAATATGTATTTAATTAACCTTTTATATATATTATACTTATTCATTATATATATATATATATATATATATATATATATTTAATATATATTGTTTCTTAATATTTATAATCTATATATATGTATACGAAATTTATTCATTTTTATCAATAATTATTTAATTAATAAAATGTTTAATATTTTTCTTAATTTACTCATTTTATTTTTATTTGATTAATGTTTCATTTTATTTTGGACCTTTATCAGTTCTAAAAAAGCACAGATAAATGGAAACTTTTATCATTATTAAAGAAGCACTAATAAAGGATATCTTTTATTAGTTCCATAAATAAATTGTTGATACAGGTCTCCTTTATCACTGCTTGTTTTAGTGCAGATAAAGATGGAATTTATCAAGGAATATTTTGAGCACTGATAAATTCTAGTGCGGTTATAGGTGGGTTTTGTAGTAGTGCATCTAGATCATCCACACATGCTTCAAAAATCTATGGGAGCATTGATTGTCAAATTTTGGGTTCTAGTGTGGTGATCTGGCAATGTCTTCGATGTCTCAATGATCACTGTGATCCTCTACCTTTGATTCTTGAAGGAATTCTTGGATCAACACTCGATGAGAGGGACTCTCTCTCTAGAAAGTTGGAGGAGAGAGTGGCTCTCATTAAAAAATGAATTAATAATTTTCATTGTCCAAGCACCCCTCTTAATATATAGTGGATATTCAAGATACCCAGTAGGGTTCCCCGACCCTCAAAAAATAAACAATGACTAAATAATAATATGACAAACTAAACTTCACCATAAATATTATTTATTAGTTATCAAAAACCTATAACATATATTAAATATATTACATGATAAAACTGATCCATTGAACTCGACTCATCATTCCCTATAATATTAAATAAATATGGAATATTAAAATAATGTTTATTCAATTAATATTTTCTCATAATTACTTAACTTTTAAATAATTTAAATAAATTCAACCTAATTATTCATAACTTGAATAATAAATAATTTATTTATTTCTTTGGTGATCGATGCCTTAGACAACACTTGGACCCTATGGTGGGGCCGAACATGTCTAATATTCTTATTTAATTCAATGGGGAAGATTATTGAATACACTATTGTGTGTGACCCTCTAGGCCCTTATCTTGATTGCAGAGAATAAAATCCATAGACCAAGAGTGAATTTTAGAAACCCATCAAGTGCCCTAGAGAGATAAGGAAATTCATAGCAATGATAACTAACCTACTAACACATATTGTGTAATATAATCTCTTTATCTTTAAATATCTCATTAAGTGGGATGAAAACTTGTTTCATCACCCATATCTTTCTATATAAGTTATTTATCTAACCAGATGAATTTACCTTTCAAATTATTTTTCCAAAGACTTATGAAGGTAGTACCATCCTGACCAACCAGGCCTTAGATATATTACTTCCTTAACTTGGACGCAATAAACCCTGTCTTAACCATTCGGCCAATTTCATACCACCAATGATGCACTGAACATAATCTACCTTTTCATGATTTCATTATGATGGTTTTTTTCTTGCATCAATGTACATGATCAAATGGCATACGATAGTAGTGATCTCAAGTCAGGAGACCAATACACATTTCTATAAATTGAAATAACCAATGACACCCAAAACATGTGGTGTTTCTATTAGCAGGTCGGCCCTCATGATATCTCTACTAGAGATCACCAAGATTGAACTTCATGCGTAGAAGTATCAATAATTATTATCCCCCATCACCTCATCATCAAAAATCAACTATGTCTAGTATGTATAATGTATCCAGACCATAGGACCTTTGTTTAAGATTAATGTTATAGAATCTCAAGGTTTTTAGTATATCTTGGGATATTTTATAACCTTTTTATACAACAATTAATCTATATCTATTTCCATTAAATAGTGGACGCATAAATATCTACACTATAATGGTAATAATAAAACATATATATCTAAATGTATACATGATATAGTAATCAAAATTATTATTCAATGTGTGTATAGGGAACCCACTATTACAACACTATTAACAATATGTTATCAACATATAATACTAATAAAATGATGGCACTCCCACTAAAATTTTTCTAGACACATGGATTTATTTTAATCTTGATGAAATGAAATTATCTTATGGTCTAATCGAAATGAAAATTTCATTATCATGATGTTTTCTTCAATCAAAAAATGGATCTCTATAGCTTGAATGCTTTATTGGAAAACCTCAACATAATGAACATTAAAATTTATGTCATATAGAATTATTTAACCAAATTCTCATTTAAAAAAGAAATTTTTACATCCATTTTCCAAAATTTATAATCATGTAAGGTCGTTATTATCACAACCCGTCCCAGCAGGACCCGTGCCGTGACTCGCCAAGCCCGCCTCCAATAGTCCAGGGGTTGGTGACTATCACATAGTAAGAATATCACTCACATGGGAGGCCTTATCCTAAGTACTTGTACACACACATGCACACACCTCTCCAAGAATATACAATGATGAAATTTAAAAACAACTGAAAAACCATGCATGCATACATATGAATCATGTAACCATAGTACAAAAAGAAGTAAAGGAATGTAAACAGGTCCAAAAAGATCCCACAACAAATTGTCTGAAAACACAAGTCAAACCTGAATTTAATTTCTAGAACTATTGTCATAAATCCATAGGAAAACACCTTGGTCTATTCAATATCACTAAGAACTATCTCAACCTGGTCATCCTAGGACTCTGTCAAAAGGTTGATCATCTCCACAAGACATGACACGTGCGGACAAATCCTATGTAGGGGTGAGTATAACAATACACAGTAGGACACCCTGAAACCAAAAAGAATAAAACAAAGGAAAATATTTTCATCTCTACATAGGTATATATCTATAGAACATATAATAATAATATCTAGATATACTCAACAAAGACACACAGTCTAGAGTTAAGTCACTAAAGTAGTATACTAGTATAGGATTCCAGCTCAAAGATTCCACAAGCACTCATCTGGGAGAACACACTCCTGAGCCTGATAGCACTGATAAAATCCATCTGAGAGGTACTGATCTTTGATTATCATCATGAGAAATAACACAATGAAGGTTTGAAGAGAATGCGATATGTAGATAAGGATCAATCCCAGGTCTATGGGGTGATACCAACAACTCAAAATAGAATAATAGGCTAAGTAGATGATCAAAGACTACATAGTATTGGTCACAAAAACACTAATAACTCCACATAGGTCATGAATATGAATATAGGATCTCAATATGGACCTCTCAAAGAGATTCCAACAACTCTATCTAACAAGTCCTGCGGAAGGGATCGTAGTCCTAGGAGTGGGAAATGATTCCTTACTTACCCTTGGAGAAAGGATAAGGGGAATAAACCCTAACGAAACTTGTCCAATATATGGAAGAAAATATATCCAAGACATGTATAATAAAGTACATGATGTGTAGTAGGGGTCACACACCATTCTCCTTGACCTAGGGTCCTACTCATGTAAATAGTCTATGTCATGATGTCGTGTCAGTGTAGTGGAGTGCATGCTGTATGGGAAACCTATGTACTCCACCTCATGTTTGTTTACTTTACAAAGTAAACACTAAGGTAACTTGGGAGGTACCACACATCGTATTATAGGGTTCAAATTCTATTTGATACTTAACTTCATCTAGAAACCCTAACCTCCACTCAGGGATCCCACATCCCATGTATTATTGTATTACATGCCATGCGGTTCACAATTTTCTAGAATTGTTGGTTCTTCCTCCACACTCCTTCTCCAATTCTTTGGCCTTTGATCTGAACTAGAATTGTTGGAAAACTCAAGGGAATTCTTCATCAAAGTCTCTCCATTTACAAACAATGCATTGTGGTCATAAAATATACTTCAAAAATGGTTAAATCATCATTATTCATTGCACGCTAAAGAATGCAGAAGAACAAAAAATTGGGAATCCACCATTTTCTGAATTGCTCAGTATCTATTTCCTCACTTCTGTAATGTCGTGATGATCCTAGATCTATGATATTATATCATTGCACCAAGAAATGGGTGACCAATGATTAATATTTTAGGATAAGTTAAACCACTTTCCAAATGAAGAATGCATGCAATGAATGATGAACGGGGGTAAAAAATCACAAGAAAAAATTAGAGGAACAAACCTAGATCGATGTTCATGTAAATATCTATCTATTTAAATTATAATGATAATAGAAATAATAAAATCACAAAGATTAATCTCCTTCCAAAACACCGCAAAATAAACCCATCCCACATAAATATCAAACTATGGATCAATCTATTTGTTTAATGATTTGTGTCCATTATATAAATCAAGAATGGGGAAGAATCAAATCAAAACACACACCCTGCCTAAATTAAGATCTATTTCTGATGAATAAGGAAGCTTTTTCACATTCGTTGGAGAGATCCTTTGAAACTGATGTGTGTCGATCACTAATCCATGATTCCATCATCATTTTCCTGAGATAATTCTCCAATAGTCTCTCCAAGGGTTCTCCAACATCTCTAGGGTTATACACCTAACCCTAGAATTATGACCTAAAAATCTATTTAGAGATTTTTAATCATTGTTTCAACCCAAATAAAATAAAATAATTTATTCAATTAAATTATTCATTTATGTGACCAGAAAACTTTTCTACAAATGATTCTCATCGACTAAATTTTAGTCGCATCTAAGTTAATCCTCATGGTCTAAACTTAATGGTACCCTCATAATTTCTAATCCAAGCACCCATTTATAATTTATTAAACCTTTTCAAGAAAATTGATTGTACGTTCTACTTAATATATTTAATATATTTAATATATTTAAACCATTTATTCCAGGCACACTGGGACTTGAAATTGCAATTTGTATTAGCAACTAGTCTCAAAAATAATCCACATAATTTTTAAAAATAATAAACAGAAAAATATAAGACATTACATTCTCCACACCTTGGGGATTTGCATCCCTAAAAATCCAAAATAAGGGATACTAAAAAACATGTGGTTACTAAGCACTAATTTGAGCCTTCTGCTCCCACGAGCTCTCTTGGATATTCCCATGATACCACTAGAAATGCACCAAAGGAATCAATTTCCACCAAATTTCCTCTCCTACTAATCCTTGATCTATAACATATACTTAAAAAGGTCACTCTATCATTGATTTTTAGCTCACCCCAATTGATAATGTGTGACGGTTCATTCACATACCTCCTCAGTTGTAACACGTGGAAGTCATCATGTACCCGATCTAACTGTAGAGTTAGATCTAAGTGGTACTCCACCTGTCCAACTCTATGTAATATCTATAAAGGACTAATGAACCTTGAAGATAGTTTTTACCCCGTCCAAATATATAAAATCTATGTTGAGGTGAAACACATAGGAACACATGGTCTCCTTCCTAGAACCCCAAATGACTCCATCACTTGTCAGCATATTACTTATGACTGCTATGTTAAGTCTTCATCCACTCCTAGATGATCTACACCATCTTTGTTATAGCTAGTACCAAATTCAGGCCCATGAGTGCTGACTCTTCTAGGTTAGTCCAACAAAGTGGTGACCTATAGGGTACCCAAAGAAAACATCGAATGGCATCATAATGATGGTAGAATGGTAATTTTTTTGTACACAAACTCCACGAGTGGTAGGTGATCTTTACAACTACGGTCAAGGTCTAACATGCAAGATCATATAATTTCCTCTAGAATCTGAATGGACTGCTATGTTTGGACATTAGTTTGGGTGTGAAACACTATACTCAAGTGTAACTGGGTCCCAAAAACCTCTTCTAATCCCTTACATAACCAGGATATAAATCGATCATCACAATCAAATAAAATATCCAATATAACTCCATGGAGTTGGAATATCTCTTGCACAAAGAGGTGTCCCAATATCTCTACTAAACACTAATATCGTATAGCTAGGAAGTAGTCCAACATGGTGAGGTAGTCTATGATCACCCAGATGGAATTGTGTCACTTGGACATATATGTTAATCACCTCACAAATTCAATATATATATCATCCCACTTCCAATTTGGAACTGTAAGGGGTTGATCCAATTCCATTGGAACTTGGTGCTCATCCTTCACTTCATAGCAAGTAAGGTATTGAGAGACAAACATTTCAACTACTTTCTTTATCCCTAGACACCAAAACTAACATCAAAGGTCTTATTACATCTTTCACACACCTAAATTTACATCCAAAAGATATATATGAAACACTCTCAGAACTCCTCCCATAACGTCACTGGTACCATCGTACATCCTATGAAAATAACAATGTTCTCCCCACCTTTAGAATATCCATATAGAGCATGCCCTGTGGATATATGATCATGTAGGGTCTAAAAGTTAGTATCCCAAATTTGTGACTCCCTAACTAACTATAAGAGTGGATGGGTAACAACCATCAAAGAGAGGTAAGCTACTCCTTATCCATACACAAAGGACAACTCCAATGAGGCCAACTGCTCTGAAGCCACCTTTAGTAAATGAGAACAAGATCTCCTACTGAGAGCATCTGCTACCATGTTCCTCTTTCCCAGAGTATATAAAATTTTGAATTCATAATCCTAGAAGAACTCTAGATATAACCTTTGTATCAAGTTGATATCATTCTGAGAGAATGTATATTTGAGACTCTTATGATCAGAGTAAATGATAGAACAATCACCCATTAGGTAGTGTTGCCACATCTTTAATGAGAATACTACTACTACTAGCTCAAGATAAAGGGTAATGTAGTTCTTCTCATGTGGTATCAACTAGTGTGAACTATAGGAAATCACCACCTACCTCTACATGAGAACACAACCAAGCCTAGTTCCTGATGAATCGTAGAACACTAAGTACTCGGCACCCTCCTCCGAAAATCTCAATATGGGACCAATCGTCAAATTTGACCTCATCTACAAAAAATACTACTGTCACTTCTGTGTCAACATGAAAGGCTTACCATTTTGATTCAAGTATGTCATGGTTTCAAATATCCTAGAAAATCATGTATGAATCTCCAATAATAGTATGGAAACCCAAGGAAGCTCTGCACCTCTATCATGCTATTAGGTGGATCCAAAGATAACACTACCTTGACCTTGGTAAGGTCCATTGCCACCCCATCCGATGAGATAATGTGTCCCAGAATGTGTACCACATGAATCCAGAACCGGAACATCAAGATATTTCCTTAATTTTGATTCTCTCATAGTACATCAATAACTATCCTCAACTATCTCTCAATATCCTCCCCAAACGTTGAGTACACAAGGATATCATCGATTAAGAATACCAATAACTGGTCTAAGTAAGGCTGAATGATTTGTTTCATAAGTCCCATGAACACTTATAGGGTGTTTATCATGAAAAAGGGAATCACTAAGCACTCATAGTGACCGTAGCAACCTCTAAATATCATCTTCAGTGGCCTGAGGTCAACCTTCAAGAACCATTGGGCCCCTCTAAATTGATCAAAGATTTCTTCAAACCTTAGTAGTGGATAAATTTTCTTCATGGTTTCCTGGTTCAAGTGTTGTTAATCCACACAAAACCACAAGATCTTGTCTTCCTTTTTGAAAAAATATAATGGCTTGACAGGGTGAAACATTTGGTCAAACAAAATCCTTCCTCTATAAGTCCTCCAACTTCACCGTCATCTCATGAAGCTATAAAAGATCCATCCTATTTCTAGGGTAGATATTGTTTTCATCCCAGGGTGTAGATCAATAAAGAATTATATATCTCTGGGGAGGTAAACCTAGAACATCATCAGGGAATACATCCTCATACTCCACTACCACTGTAGGAAACTAGGAACTCGTAACATCTACCACACCAAGGGTTATACTAGACAACTGATGAGAAATAAATTGCATCCTCTTATGCACTAGTCCATCCTACACTGCCTGGGTTTCCGTTTCACCGACAAAGGAGAACCTTATACCATCACTATAGAAACACCAAACCCTTCGCAGAAAATAGTCAATCAAGTCCTGAACTGTAGATAACCAATCCATACCAAGAATGATTTCTTAGGGACTCGATATTAATAGAAAGAGATTCCAACTCAAAATATCACCTCCAAGAGTTAGGTCACACTGTCAGCATAAGTGTTTGATCACTAGGTCTTCTCTAATAGGAGTCTCTAGGCATAAGGGTTATGCCAAAGGTTCAACCAAAATCTCTAACTCTCATATAAAGTATGTGGTATGAAAGGAATGACTATAACTAGTATCTATCAGTACTAAAACTAATGTAGAAAATACACATATCATACCTTGAATCATTATTAGAGATTTTGGATCATAATCTTATACCGCCTATGGTTTTCCCTACCCTTGTCTTCCAGTTCCGTAAGCTTGGCGTGGACCACCTGGGGGTGGTGGTGGTAACAAGTCAATATATCCAACACCTACTTATGCTCTATTATATCCTTTTCCACATTTTCTTCCTCGAAAACCTTCTTGATACAGTCCCTACCTCTTCCACAATGTACCATCCACGATCTCTCTTTCAGTTATACGACAGGCCAATCTTTTTCAAGATGTCCTCTACCACCACATGAGTAGCACCACCTCTCTCTGGGATGACTGGACCCACCCTGTGATCCCTAAACTATAGATCATCTATCTTAGGTCCTCCTTCTGAAATTTATCACATGTCCAGGACCTCGAGATAGTTGTTGGCTCCCTATTGCTAATATTTCTGATCCTTCTTGCCCACTACTAACAACCATTAGCAATTTATTCTCAGCCAAGAACATTTCAATCAACAAAGCTCTCTATAGTACCCCAACATATGTAGGAATACATAGAGGGATACAACTATATTAGATGCCTCTATACAGACCTTGATCGATGGTGAAAGACCTGAATAACTGATCTCAAACCATATCCATTGAGTACTTGGAGAGGTTGGTAAGCCCCATTGAATATATAGTTACATCATGATGACCTAATAGAGCTTCAGGGTCTCTGGGATAGATGCATCCCTCAGTGTAGCTGGTGATAAATCCTCTCGGAAATAGTGCTCAAACTCTACCCATGAAAGAGTATCCTTGTTGTAAGATTGTGTAACTAAAAACCACCATATCCCAACTGAGTTGTGAAGAATGATCATCTCCATGACCACCATCTGATCTTTTGGTGTCCTGAATAGACAAAAAACTCAAATCACCACCTCAAGATAGTCCTCACCCACCTGTGGGTCAAGGTCACCTCAGAACCTAAAGGGTCTCTACCGCTAAAACTTGTGAAGAGCGCTCAGCATATGCACCTCATCCTCTATTACTGTGGGTACCATGTGATTCTCTATAGGTGGTGGTATGGCTGTTACACCACCTAAAGGTAACATATCGAGAATTTTTCCATATATTGATGCCTCATAACTAAAGAAATCAACCTTATGAACATCATGATGAATCCTATCTAGAATACATCATTGAGGCATCTTGAAATTAAATAATATATACCATGGTCAATGAGTATACATGGAGAGCTTACTCAAGAAGGACATAGAAACCAAAACCTATTTATATATGATGCATGTACCATTTTTTCCCTATAACTAGTGTTCTCTTGTACTGAGTCAAAAAGTAGGTGATTAGATTCCTAGTGTATGGATACGTCGGACACCACACCAACACTAGAATCCCTAACCTAAAAGCTGAACTCAAAACACTTAAAATTGTTTCCCCAAACTAATATCACAGACTCTAGGTCTGAAACTATAACCAATTCGCTCTGATACCACTCTATCATGGCCCTTCCCAGTGGATCCCTTTTCATGACTCTCCAAGACCACCTTTAATGGGATAGATACTAGAGACTAGAACAAAGTAGGCATATAACTAACATGGGAGGCCTTAGCCTAAGTACATGTACACACACATGTACCAAAGCTTATACAATGCTGAAATGTAAAAACAACTAAACAACAGTGCATGCATAAATCTAAATACTGTAACCAAAGTATGAAAGGAAGTAATGGAAATAAAATAGGGGAAAAAATCACACCATAATGATTCTGAAAACACAAGTCCAACCTAAAAGTGATTACTAGGATAGCTTTCAAAAAGCCACAGGAACACACCTTTTTCTATCTGGTCTAACTAATCACCTTATAGTTCTAGTCCTCCTATGTCTCTATCAAATGTTCTATCATCTTCCCAAGAAATGACATGTTTGGGTAAAGCCCGTGTAGGGGTGAGTATAAAAATACTTAGTAGGACACCCTAAAACCATAAAAATACAATGAATGAAAATATAGTCATCTCTACATAGGTAAATTACTAGGTAACATATAATAAGAATATCCAGATATAATCAATAAAGACACACGGTTTATATGCAAGTCACAATCATAGTATACCAGCCTAGGGTTTCATATCAAATATTCCACAATCACTCATCTGGGAGAAAACACTCTTGATTCAGATACCACTGATTAAGTTTATCTGAGAGGTACTCCTCATTGAGTCTTTTCATGAGAAATAATATCCTGAAGGTCTGAAGAGAATTTGATATAGCTAAGAGTATCACTGCTAACTCCATGAGGTGATACCAATAATTAAATCTGGATTAAACCAATAAGTAGAGGATTGAAACCCATATAGTGTTCGTCATGATGATTCTAAGAACTCCACTTTGGGAACTAAGATTAATAGAGGATCACACTCCAATCCTCTCAAATGGATTCTAATGAATCTATCCAAGAAGTCATGCTGAAGGGATCGTAGTCCCAGGAGTAGGAAAGGATTCAATACTAGCCCTCAAGGAAAGGATAAGGGGAACAAACCCTAAAAAACATATCCAAGATATAGAGGACAATAGAACCAAGACATATATAATAAAGTACACATTGTTTACTATGGGTCATATTCTCTGTCCCTTGACCTAGGGTCCTTCCCATGTAAATGTCATGTGTCATCCATATGTGTTTTTTGTAGTGGAGTACAAGTTGTGTAGGAAACCTATGTACTCTACCCCGTGTCCTTTTACTTTCCAAAGTACATGTCTATTTCAATTGGGATGGAACACACACTATGTGATAGGGTTCTCACACCATGTGATACTTAACTTCCTCCAAAAACTCTATCTGCCACTCAAGGGGTCTGACACACCATGTAATCCCATATTACACACTATGTGGTCCACGTTTTTCTAAAATCACTGGTTCTTCATCTGCATGCCTTCTCCACTAATTTATCCTTTAATCCGCAATTCCTTATTGGAAAACTCAAGGGAATAATTTTTTTGAGTCTCATCATTTACAAACGCTATATTCTGGCCAACAAATCTACTTAGAAAACATATCTAATCTTTGTTCCTCAATATGCGCTGAAGAACACTAAAGAGCATGAAATAATTAATCCACCTTCATCTGAATCACTTAATCTCCATTTTGGCACCTCCATAGTGTCATGTCGATCCTAGATCTACAATATCAGATCATTTAACCAAAAATGGGTGAAAATTAAATGATCAGTTAGGATAAGTCTAGTCGAGTTCTATATGAAGAACGCCTAGGATGAAGGATGAATGGGGGGTAAATCACAAGAAAATATTGGAGAAATGAACCTCAATCTATGTTTCATATAAATATTGATCCATTTACATTAGAATCATAATAAAAATAATCAAATCACAAATATTAATCTCCACCCAAAACCATGAAAAATAAACCCATCTTATATGACGATTGATTCGAAAATCAATCTATTCATTGATTGATTCGTGTTTTTCATAGAAATAAATAATGGGGAAGAATAAAATCAAAACACATTCCGTACCTTGATTCAGATTGATCGATGATGAAGAATTAAGTTGTTTCATGTTCATTGGTGAGATCCATAAAATCTGATGCACGTTGATTGTCGATCCACGATTCCATGGTCATTTCCTGAGAGAATTATCCAATGGTATCTCCAAGGGTTATCCAATGTATCCAGGGTTATGTGGCTCAACCTAGAACTCTAACATAACAATCTACTTAAATATTGTTAATAACTACATCAACACAAATTAAATAAAATAATTTATTCAATTATTTTATTCATTTATGCACCCGTGGAAACTTTTCTACCAACAACCCACACTAACTAATGTTAAGTTGTGCCTAGGGAAGAAATCATGTTTAGAAATCAATGGTGCCCTCCAATTTCTAATCTGGGAAACTATTTAGAAGATATTTCACTTTTTTATGGAAACCACGTTCATGTGATATTCAATATATTTATTGTATTTAAAAAATTTATTCTAGACACACTGAACCTCAGAATCGCACATTATCTCAGTGCCTAGTCTTGAAAATAACCTAGATAATATTTAAAAATAATACAATAAAAAATCTAAGAAATTATAGTTATTTCAATTAATATTCCAATGAATTTCATTGTTGTGATTGGTGATAAAGTTTCATTGTAGTATATTCCTTGACATTTTATGAAACCCTTCTCTATTAGTCATTCCTTATAGGTTTTCACTTGAAAATACATTTCCATATTAGTCTTGAATACCTATTTACACCTGATTGGTTTTTCATCAGCTGGTGGGTCAACCAAAATCCAAACCGTATTTTGGAACATGGGTTCCAATTTAGAATGCATGGCTTCTTTCTATTTTGCAATATCTTTTTCATGTACTTCTTCCTTTTAGGTTAGAGGAACATCATTCTCTAGGATTAAAGTTTCAACTAACTTAATGATAATAAAACCATATCTCTATGGTTTTCTAACATCTCTAGTTAACTCACACAGTACTTATATATCATTAATTTCTTCCTACCCCACCATATCTTGTTCAGTCTATTCTCATACCATCTCTTGTGTATCTAGAGAATTAACTTTATTGAATTCAATATTTCTCCCACTATTTAAATTAGAAATGTGTTCCCTTTATATATATATATAATGTATAGTTTCAATACCCTTTCCAACACTAGTTTTATATAGGTAATATCCTTTTTTATCCTTAGGATAACCTATAAAGATTTTCTTACTCCTTTGAGACATAGATTTTTTAATAGGTATAGTCTTTACAAAACCCAAACATCACCATACACATGTGTGTGACATACTGAGCTTCTTTACATACTATAACTCCTATGTAATCTCATATACTACATTATTTGGTACTAATTTTAGTGTATATGATGTAGTATACAATTAATATCCCCAAAAGAATAAAGGTAGAGTTCCATGACTCTTCATAGTTCTGACCATGTCAAGTGGGGTATATTTCCTCCTTTCACTAACATCATTCCACTAAGTCATATAAGGAGGATTGAGAAGGGAGACTATCCCACACCCCATTAAATGATCATTTAAATCTTGTTTAAGATATTCTACACTATGTTATGAGTAGAGTTTCTTAATCTCCTTACCAATTTAATTCTCTACCTCATTATGATATTCTCTAAACATGCTAAAGGAATCTGAATTATACCTCATTATGTAGGTAAATATGTATCTACTATAGTCATATGTAAAAGTAATGATGTAGGAAAAATCACCCTCTTCCTAAATTTTAAATGAACCACATACATTAGTATGAACCAATTCCAATAGTTCTTTGGCTCCTTCTCCTTTCCCATTGAATTTTTTTTGTTATATTACCTTATAACCAATAATAACATGCGTCCAAGTATTTTAACTAAATAGAATATAAAAACCCTTCTTGATATAGTTTTATTGAATACTTATCATTTACATTACCTAGAATAAACTTCTGTATATGGGTAGGATATGATTCATTCTTTCTTGTTTTGTTGTTGATTTCAAAAATAGGATTTTCAAGTTCAAGTATATACAACCCATTTTTAATATGTTCCACACGATAACATATGTTATTAATATAAAATTGAAAACATTTATTTCGAGACCTAATATAACATCCCACAATTTATAAAATTGACACTAAGATTATGTTTCTAGTAATAAATTGTACATAATAACAATTATTTAATATAATAACCAAACCACTAGGAAAAGTGAAATGATAATATCACACTTCTAATGTTTCTACTTCTAATGTTGCTAGTCTCGCACCATTTTCTTCTAAAAGATCAAATTTAACCTTTTGAATTTTCTTGAATCTTCTTGGTCTCTATATTTGAATATAAATATGTGAGCCACATGGAGTTTCAAATACACAACTTTTAGATAAATAAATATTTAATTCAATGAAAAATATAACTAAATTATAAGAATCACCTTGCTTCTTCTTCCCAGTAATGAAATTCTTCTTCCAGTGGACTTTCTTTCCATATTCAAAGAATACTACTTCCTAATCACTTCAATACCTATATATATTTAGCTTCTTGGAAGGGTGGTTTATCGATTTCTTCGATTGTGGATTAGCCTTTGATACCTTTTCCTTGTCATTACTCCTCTTATTCACCATATAGACCAAAGAGTATAAATTCTTCATATCCATATCTACTTAGTGAACTAAAAACAACAAGTTTTATAGATACTTATTCATGATATTCATAGTGTAATTAATGGTTAATTTTGAGAAGTTATGTGGTAAAGAGGTAAGAATGGGATTAGTTTATAGTTATCAGTTCGGTTTCAACCCAACGGTATCCAATCTCTCAATGTATCCAATTATCTTAAGTATATGAGGACCTTCCCATGTCCCTTATTAAATCCTCCACTTATACAATACACTATATCTCTCATATCATTCTTATAAAGTGATTTTATGGTGAAACTCTTGGATATGGGATAGTATAATCTAGGAAAATTTTCCCATGTGTATTTTTTTAGTTTACAAGACATATATGATGACATAACACACTGTAAATATAGTTCATCATCCACATGATTCATGTGTCTATCTTTATAAACCTTACTAATTCATGAATGGGATCAATAGGATGTTGGGATTCCAAAACATAAAGCATCCTTTCTTGGAATAATATAATGCGAAAACATGTTTATTCCTCCTAAAAGTTATTACTAATTAGAATATTATTTTTTTCCAATATTTATCACAGTAAAATTTAATTGAATGAGGTTACTATTTGATCTAAAATAAGTAAATTTATAAGATTAGTACTTTATATTGATTACAAATAGCCATTATCAAATTTTTAATTTTAAATATCTCCCACTATTTTACCAAATACTAGTAACCCTCAACTACTATATTCATAATACTTAGTCTCTTGAGTATTCTAGTGGAAAGGATCCTTAAACCTCTTTTTATAGATTGAGCTATGACATCACCACTACTTCAATAGTCTAAATTATACTTTTGGATTTCCAGCTACATTTACTCGCATCTCCTTGATCTATTGAATGTATTCTCATCTCCTACAAAGTATTACTTTCAATTGCTCAATGTTTTGCCTCTAAAGTAGAAAAAGGATATCTATGTCTAGTTCTTCGCTTCCAAATTTAGTAAAGTTTGACCACATCTCTTGTAAAAAATACCAGGTAGTAAGATTCACCCTCAACTATGCCTGGTGAGCACCTTAAATAATTAGTTGTGTCTAAATTCAACTAATGGGAGACATTTATTATGTTAATATTGTATTTGAGAGATTTATTAATTTATCTCAATGAATGAAATCCTTTTATATTTAACATGATTATTCTATGTGATCACACTCACAGCATAACCATGATTTAAATAGAAAATATTCATTTCACATGTTAATTTTATCTATGCAAGCTTGTTTATTTTTATGTTATGTGGTCTCATGTAAAAAATACACATTCAAAAAATAATAAACCATGCATATGAAAAAATAAAGAAATATATATATGATAATGATCTATTAACTATTGGTTAATCCATCGAGTGGATAATGGATTAATAGACACCATAGGGGAATTACTTAATTCAATAGTTGACTTAAATTGTAGAACCTAAAACTATCATGACCTTCACTTGTTTACTTTAGACTGATTCTTGACTTGAAATGCGTCACCGTGAACTACTCTGAAATTTAAAATGTATAATCACAAGAAATTAAGGGGAACTCAGGGTGTGAAATTACATTTTATCACAAAAAATATGGACATCCAATCCCTTATACATTGAAAGGGTAGGTAAAATACCTAGATCATCAAAATAAAAATAATTTTAACATTTTTGAACTTAAATGCAAAAAAATAAATTAAATAAATAATAAAAAAACATGCAGGGGTTGGTCTTGGTTCATGAACTTTAGACATGCAGTTATATTAAATAAGAAAAATTAAATTTTTTATAATTCAACTTGAGGGTAGTTTTAATATTATAACTTGCATTAAAATAATTTTAATTAATTATTAATACATCCCATGACACCCAAGATAATTTTATTAAATTAAATACAATTAAAATTAAAATTTGCAATTTTTATACAATTTTTTGGCCCTATTTAGACCAAAAGAGAGTTCAATAAAATAAAATTATGGCCTGTAAATGGTTGAATGGGTAGGGAAGTTTGGATCCAGACTGACCCACTTTGGCTCAGTGTGGAGAAAACCGACTAAAATCTGGGTTGGATGTAAATAAAAATACACAAATACAGGTACCATTTATAGAAAAAACATGCACACACACACGTATATTACTATATATATATGACCATTGGCCACCCTAATAAATGGGGTGTCCATTTTGTCTATGTTGGTGGATTTATGTTTCCCTCACGATAATTTTTTGTCTCCTGTAATGATGAGAAGGCATGAAAAATCCCTACCTCATCTCAATCAATTCCCGAAGAAACCCATTCACCCATATATATATATATACACAGACACATAGAAACACACACACACACACACATATGAATTAAATCATCTCACAATTAAAGGTTAAATACCATCGATATTTGATCAACTATATCTTGGTCATATAAACTCGGATAAATGTTTCATCAGTTATGTTGAGATTGTATCAAAACCATATTTATAAATCTTATAAAAATTAATCAAAATTTTGAATTTTTGACATAAATAATTTCATTTTCTATATGATACAAATTGAAGGAACTTAGGGCATAGTGGAAGCATGAAACACATATAATTTAAAATTTTGGGTTCAAATTCATGTTAAAAACACTTAATGCACAAAACCAATTTCTTGTATTTATAAATGAATCGCATGAAATTCAATTTATGAATAAATAAAAATATTTAATGAAACCATAAACAATACCTTGTTTGTTTAAAATTTCCAAATTGATTCACTTTTCATCATTGTGTCTTGGCTTAATGATGCCAAGCTAGGAATACCCTAGAACATCCACACATTCAATAGAGCTCCTAGATCATTGATATTTGATTCCTGGGTTCTAGAATTTGAAATATAAGTTATTTAATACATCCCTTTGATCTCACCAATATCATGGACTCAATCAAGGAATTGGGATTGATCCAACATTGTTCTTCCCTCAGTTTCTCACTCTATAATTTTAGAGATAAGAAGAGATCACTCAAAATTCATCTTAATGATTGAGAAAAATATTATTAAGTCTAAAATTCACTTATATACTTATATTATACTTTATAAAATTTCACTTTGGTCCCTATGAAATTATAACCTTCATTTTAGACCCTTGTGAACACATATAAATTAATTAAACTTATCACTTTAACATGTTATATGATAAAATATAAAACCATAACTCTGCTTGTAGTCTCCCCTGATAATTTAATAAACCATGGAAATGATATGTTCCTTTTAATAATTATATTTTATCTTATTCACTTTTATTATCAAACTACTTGTGAATACCTTGAGAAATAATTTAAATAATTTTTATTCTAAACTTAAAAATAAAATTATTTTACTGTGATCGTTCACACTTGGACATTCACCCACCCCAGAATATAGTGCCAAAATTCTCTTAAACTCCTATTTATTCAAATAGGTGGAATTTGTGGATACACTTAGTGTGTGACCCTCTAAATCATTTTATCTATAGTAGTGAGTCCTACCCACAGATCAAGAGTGAAATCTAGAAACACGTAATGGCTTATAAGAAGATAAGTAATGTCATAGTTATGACTCCCTACTATGAACGCACTCTGTGTAATATAATCTATTTGTTTTTAAATATCTCATAAAGAAATATCCACACTTTTTCATCATTCTTTCGATGATTTATATATTATGTGACCTTACCAAACAAACTTACTTTATTTTACAGTTATCATGGATTTAATGAAGGTACTACCAAACTAGTCAACTAGGGCCCACAAGATATCTCTTACTCAACTCAAAAGATAAAAATTATATCTTGATCATTCAACCAATTCCATACCACAAATTATTCAACCAACATAGGTTACCTCATTAAAACATCATTTTCATGATTTTTTCCTTACATCAAACTATGGGATGAAATGATACACATTGATAATGATATAAAGTGAGGATACCAATACATATGTTATTAGATATGAACAAAAACTATCACCTGAAACATGTGGTGTTCCTATTGGTAGGTCAGTTGTCATGATCTCATATACTCAAGATAACCAAGTGTGTACTTCATGTGAAGAATTCACAATGCTTATGAGCTGCCAAAACCTGATTGTCAAACGTCATATGTGTCTCATTATTATGATGTATCTAGACCATAGGAAATATGTTAAATATTATTATCATAGTACCTCTATGAACTCATTATAGCTAATAACTACTATAACCTTTTTATACGACATGAAATCTAAATACATTACTATGTAAATAGTGTATCTGAAAGTATCAAAACTATTATGGAAAAAATCATCATCAGTTTATATCAAATTTTATACATGTAATGGAAATAAAAGCACATAAAGAATCTAAATATAGGATATACAATCAAAAAAATTAGGGGAAAATGTTATAAAAGAATAAATTATCCAACCAATGTTAAGATTCAAGACCTACTATTTATAAAAACACTCAAATACATTTGTATTTATCTAATTCACACAATGAAACACTTGGTTAACGACATGAATTGTTCATTTTTGATCTTGGATCATGAATGTAACAGGTAAATTGATGGTCTAACAATTAATAGGATCATGTGAGATTATTAAAATTCTCCTCACCATAGAAAAAACAAACATAATAATCTATTTCCATTATAATCTTGAATATATTACAAGTAAAATGGTAATGGTTATTTATAGAAGAAGTATGACACGATAGGTAAGTGTATAGTCCCTTGAAGTTATAAAACCCAAACTCACTTGAACCTTTAAGATAAAAAATTTTAAAGTCTAATGTGGACTTTTAAGTGTTGTAGTATATAGACTTGACCCATGAATTTTGACTATTGTAGAAATTTTTTTCACATATTCATATTAACTTTTTATTTTAGCTTACAATTAGAGCTTTATAAGAGATATTATGGTATATTTTAACTATGAATGAAATAATAAATGATTTTAGCCTTTAAATTATTGAGATGAGTTCTCATTTCATCTTATAACCTTTCTAATCTTTAATGCTTGCTTGGACCATGAAACCCCAAGATCCCCATTTTAGTTATCAAGATGGTATATTATACTAATATTTAATCATCATTAAAAAAATAAGATACCTTCATATAAAAAGAGGTCTAATAATATTAATTCAAGATAATGGTTATTATACCACTTAGATAAATTAAAGTTTCATTGAGTTTTGTTGAAAAAATGTATACCATTGAATTTTTTCCCATTTATTAAATAAATTATGAAAATTAAAGATATTTATGAATAGTATATTAGAACATGTGATAATAAGGATGATCTCAACCATATTTCTTCAAAAGTGGCTTTAATTTTTGTAAAATTTTATATCATATAAGTTTAAGAGAGGGTTAATTGGGTTATATTTTTTTTCTTAATCAAATTTTTATCCCATACATATTTTTTGTATATGGTTTTTAATGAGACTACTTCTATATAAGTATATCTAGATATGGTTGTATTATTTTTCTTCATCTAATTTTTATCTCTTATAGTATTTCAGATTATATTTTTAATTAGACTATATTTAAACATTTATGGATAGATAAAAAATCATTGATGGTGTACATTAAAATAGTGTATTATAAAATCAACTATGATGAGTTAATAGTCCACTATAACCACCATTGTATGGGAAATTGGATGTTCACCATACCTTGCAATTTTGTTAGAAAATGTTATATCTACCTACCCTTGAGGATGATGAGAGGTGAAATTTCTATGAAAATTAATATATGTATATATATATATATATATATATCTTATTATGGTTTTATGATATATTTTTCTAGTTTTATAACAAGTTTAACTAAGATATGGTGCCATTAAAAGAAAAAATAAAACAATATTCTTGTGCACTGAAGTTAATGATCATTTTTATCAACTTGGAATGATATTATTATCTTTGTAAGTTTTAAAAATTTTGAGTGTTTTAATGTAAATGTCAGGGAATAGTTCCATGTTTATTTATTTCTTAGGTGAATTACATATATGAAAATATAAATGTTTTCCTTATAAAATATTTCACAAATTATTATTTTATAGCAAATAATAGATTTTAAAATATGATGAAACTTTAAAGAAAATATATTTTGTAATAAACATCATATATTTCAACACATGTAATGTAACAACCTTAATTTTTTTCAGGTGTGTTATAAGTTAATTTCATTATTTAATCATATTTTTTTAAGATGTGAATTGATTGGGATGAGTTATAAGGGTTTTTTATGGTTTCAAAAAGTTTTTAGGACTTTTTAAGGGAAACAATTTTGAGCATGGTTTTCCCAAGCTATACGGATTCTCTAAGAAACCATGCAACTGGAGGTGATAGCTCTAGGGGTAGCACACGGTTAAGGAACATGGTTTGAAAAACTATATGGACTAATAAGGAAAAACATGTGTTAATCTCCATATTCCAATAACATGGTCAGTACATGGTTTGAAAAAACATGTGACTAAACTATACATATTTTCCAAAATCCTAGAAAGGTCACACAGTTGGTTCACCATTTGTTAAACCATGTGTCCAAGCCATGAGTATATAAATTTAATGATATTTTTTCACCATTAATGCCCATTTATGGTCTATTTTTATATTTTATTCTTTTTATAAAAGATATCCTGATTTTTGAGAATGATATGGCCTTCCCTGATGAATTCCCCTCATCTAATGCTAGATTTCAAAGAATACAAGTGAGTTAAAGGTTTTTTTTAGGTGTGTGATGTAAACCCCACCATTAATTGGGTTTCTTCTTGATTTACCTATTTTATCTTGATATGATTCATATATCTTTCATGTTGTTTCTCAATATATGAATTCCAATGCTAAATAATGATATATTCTTGGATCGTTTCTAGAATGTTGTTGGTTTTGACATGTCATCAACATCTCTTTTTACCGAAGCATGAAACTCTCAATAACAGTGGATGTTTCTAGTTAATTTTTCATATATCAAGAATCTTGAGATCTTATTCTTCTTGAATATCATCTTGGGTCACTTTTTAGATTATATATTGATGATATATTGATGTTCTTTGTCCAGAACCAAGGTTCACTTCTAGAATCAATAAGTAATTCATGATCCATTCTTCCTTTTGAAATGGATCCAATGAATTTACATCCTCTCCTCTCACATACCTCAGAATTGGTTCAGTTGATAGACTTTATATGTTTCGTGATTCTAGAACCACCCTTATTGATATGGAATCTATTCAGTTTCTTTTATAATACTCTTCCTTGATAAAATGGAATCAAAGTTATGCATCCTTAACATGCATGATAGTTCTCCTTGGGTGTGAAATGTGATTTAGTCTTCATTTACTTGATAAAACTTGGATTTATTTATCAAAAACCATTAGGTGGGAAGTTTCTTATCACATAGAGTTTGTGTATATGATCATTATCATGTTATGATGTTGTGATTTGATATGCTTTAGACCATATTGAGTTTGATCACATGTGTAAGAGTTTTGGCTATTGTTATTTATTCAGGATATGTTATGTTTTGAATCTATATGATATTCCCTATTTCCATGTGTTTGGATTTTTATATGTAGTTTTTATATTATATAAATGGCACCCAAATAATAGGTGGACCCACTATAGATTAGTGTCCCTTGAGGGGGTGTGTGTTTATGTGTTTCAAATTACATGATGACAGAACCAGGTTAGACAATAGGGCATGATGGTCTATGTGACCTAACCTGGGGGTATGATGGTTTATGTGATATAAATAATGAAAAGATAGTGGGTTATGATGATCTATGTGATCTAACCTAGGGGAAATATGGTTTATGAGATCTAACCCTTGAGGAGATAGTGGGGTATTATGATCTATGTGACCTAACGTGATAGATTGAAATAGGGAATGTTAGATTATTGCAGTATAACCTAGGGGCCTAGGTCCTATAAAACTATTTATAAGCTTCTAGGATAGATCATAAATTTGTGACATTTCCATGAATAATCATATTTTTTTCTTTCATGAATCCAAATCAGTTACTGTTAGGGTCTATGGAATCTTGGATGGTGAATTGATGCTTGGTGTGGTTTATTTTATTGTGTGCACATTTATTTATCATCATGACTTATAATATTATGCATGTGAACTCAGTTTAAGGATGCATTGGTAGTTTTATAATGGGTTTTATTACTCACATCATACATAGTCATCTTAATAAAAATGAATGTATCATGTATAGGGTTCTAAGTAAGGTTAAGGGGCCCATGGAAGATGGTTGATCCAAGGAGTATAGAGCTGGGAGGGATATAGAGAGATAGTTTGGATGATTCCATGGTTTTATTTATTTATTTACTTGCACTCTATATACTCTTGTTAGGATTGCCACTCTGGGAGCCCGTTTATTTATTTTTATTACATTTGTGACATTTGATATCTTATTATGATGTTTTATTCTTCCTCTTATTTACATTGAGTTGAATTATATTTGTCATGGACTGTCCTAGTGGGTCATGTTCTGTAACTCCTCAAGCCTACATCCAATGGGCCAGGGGCAGGTGACTAGCATCAAGTAAGCATATCACTGACATGGAAGACCTTATCATAAGTACCAATACACATGCACACATCTCCAAGACTATAAATTTTTTAATTATAATAACAACTGAACAACCATGCATGCATAAATCTAAATCTTGTAACTAGGGTATGACATGAATTAATGGAAAGTAAATAGGTCCAAATACAAGCCCACCAAAAAGAGTCTGTAACATAATTCCAACCTGAAATTAAGTATTGGGTCTTCTATTAAAAAGACACATAAACACACCTCAATCTATCTTGTCTCACTAAGCACCATCTAGTCCTGGTCCTCCTAGGACTCTATCAAAAAGTCAATTCTTGGCATAGGACATGACACATGCAGGAAAAGCCCATGTAGGACACCCTGAAACCAAAAATCATAAAGAAAAATAAAATAATATAATATATACATAGTAATATGTCTACAACACATATAACAATAATATTTAGATATACTCAACAAATACTCACAATCTAGAGGTAAAACACAACCGTAGTATACCATCTCAGAGATTCCAAAAATCACTCATCCCCGAGAACACCCCCCCCCCCAAGTCTAATAGCACTGATGATGTTTTTCTGAGAGTTATTGCTCGTTTGGTCACATCATAAGAAATAAAGTGGTGATATTCCAAATAGAATATGACACATAGATGAGGATCGCTGTCAAAGACATGGGGTGATACCAACAATTCAATCTAGATTAACCAACTATGTAGATGATCGGAACCCATGTAGTGTTGGATATGAAAATACCAAGAACACCACCTAGGGAATTAAAATGAACATAGGATCTCACTCTGGACCTCTTGGGGGTATTCTAACAACTATATCCAAGAACTCATGCTGAAGGGATTGTAGTCCTAGGAGTAGGAGGTGATTTCATACCACACTTCAATGAAAGGATAAGGGTAATGAACCCTAAAAAAACTTTTCCAAGATATCCAATACATGTATAAAAGAGTAACCAACATGTACTAGGGGTCACACACTGGGTCCCTTGACCCTAGGTCCTACCCATGTAAATGGCATGTTTCGTCAAGCATTGTTCGTGTACTACTAAATAATGTGTAGGCTTCCCATGTAGTCTACATGTGTCCCAATACATGGCTCTTACCCATGTACAATTAAACATGTACCAATACATGGATTAGACCATGTACTTGGTCCATGACATTTCCATGTGGGAGAGTACATGATGTACTCCAACTCATGTAGTCTACCCCATGTTCATGTACTTATCGAGTACACACTGAGTCACCCATGAGTAAACACATGTTGTTTAAAAAGGTTCACACACCGTGTAATACTTAAATTTCTTCTAAAACCCTAAATTCCACTCAAGGGGCCCCACATGGAATATAGATCTGAATTACACATAGTATAGTTTGGGATTTTCCATAATCCCAAATCTGGATTCTGTTCACTGTCTCATTCATCCAAACTTTGATCTGGATGCCGAATTGTTGAAGAATTGTAAAATAGGTTCCAATACACCTTTCCATCAATGATCTTAACCTTTTGGACCTTTCATTCATTTGGGAATCAAAATTACTGGTTATTCTTCATTATTTACTAAAGAATGATGAATAATATGAAATTAGGTATCCTCCATCATTAGATTCATCACCTCTTCCACTTTCACACTACCATTGTTCTATGTCAATCCATGATCTATGATATCAAATAATTTCTCCAAGAAATAGGTGCCCAATAATTAATTGATCAAGATTTGTTGAGTTGCGGTTCAAACAAAGAATTCCCACAAAAAAAGATGAACTGTGGGTAAAAAAGCACAAGAATAGATTAGAGGGATGAAACTTTATTGATGTTCGTGTTGATCTCAATCCATCACTATTAGAATGAAAATTTAAATAATCAAATCAAAAATATTATTTTTCTATCAAAACCCCACAAATAATATCATCCTACAAGATTAACAAACTATGGATCAATCTGTTCTCTAATTGATTCATGTTCATTGTAGAAATCCTTAATTGGCAAGACAAAATAAAAACACACACCCTAACTCATCCAATCCTAGATGATATTCACATTATCTGTTGTAGCTCGCCCCAATTTCGGTCCCATGAGCACTGAATCTCCAAGGTTAGTCCAGCAAAGTGGTGACCTATAAGGTCGCCTGTACAAAGCCTTGAATAGTTCCATACCAATGGTGGAATGGTTTTTGTTATTCTACATAAACACCACTAGTGGTATGTGATCCTCCCAACTATGGACAAAGTCAAACATGAAATTTCACAACATATCTTCCAAAACCTGAATGGTATTCTATGTCTAGTTGTTAGTTAGGTAGTGAAACACTATTCTCAATCATAACTGGGTCCCAAACACCTCCTGGGATCCCTTCCAACACTGGGATGTAAAGAAAGAATCATGATCAGAAACAATCATTAATGTAACCCCAAGGAGTCTGACTATATCATGTACATAGATGCATCCCAATATCTTTTCTAAACTATGCTCTCGTATAGCTAGAAAGTGGTCTGACTTAGTGTGTCAATATATAATCATCCAAATGGAATCGTGTCCTCTAGATGTATGTGGTAAACCCATCAATAATTCCATATATATACCATATGAATTACATTATAGTACCTTAATAGTTTGATCCAAACTGGCCAGAACTTGGTGCTCGGCCTTCACATGCAGACAAGTAAGGCATCAAGGGACAAACTCTATAACTCATTTCTTCATCCCTGGCCACCAAAACTAACATCTTAGGTCCTAATATATCTGTGTCACACCTAGATGTACTACCAAAGGATATGTATGAAACTCTATCAAAAAATATTCTCGCAACATCACCAATACCATCATGCATCCTCTAAAAGAATGATGTGATCCCAACATTTATAAAATCCATCAGGTGCATGTATAGGGGATATCTAAGTATGTAGGGTATCACAAAAACTATCCCCATGTTGTGTCTCCCTAACTCACTAAAATATAGTATGGGTAACAACCATTTAATGGAGTTAAGATACTCCATCTCCATCCACAGAGGATAATTACAACAAGGTCAACTACTCTGATGCCTCATCCGATAACTCCAACCAAGTTCTCATGGTGAGAGAATTTTCTAACTTGTTCCCCTTATCAAGAGTATAGAAAATTTAAAGTCATAAACCTAGAGTAACTCTAGGAATATCATATGTCTCAAGATGAGATACATATGAGAAAAGATATAATTAAGACACTTCTGACTAAAGTAGATGATAAACCACTCACCTATCAGGTAGTGTCTCTACATATTCAATGAAAAGACTATCACTACTAGCCTTAGATCATGGGTAGCATAGTTCTGTTCATGTGGTTTCAATTGGCATGAACCATAGGTAATCACCACTTTCCATTATTTTATAACACAACCAATCCTATTTCCTAATGCATCACATAAAACTACTTACTTGAAACCCTCCATCAGAAATCTCAAGATGGGAGCGCTTGTCAAACATTGTTTCAACTACTGAAAATACCATCAGAACCACTTTGTCGACATGAAAGGATATCCATTTCAATTCAGTGATGTCATAGTTACTAATATCTGGGATAAATCATATATGAATCTTTGGTAATATCCTACCAACCCAAGGAAGATCTTCCCCTCCATCACGATCATAGGTGGTTCCCAAGCTAACACCACCTTGAACTAGGCCAAGTCAACTTCCACCCCATCCGTTGAGATATTATGTCTCATAAAGTGGAATACATAAATCTATAACTATAACTTTGAGAGATTTCTATAAATTTTTTTCTCTCATTGTACATCCATAACTATCCTCCAATGTCTCTTGTGCTTCTCCTCGGATGCCAAGTACACTAGGATATCATTCATTAAGACTACCACAAAACAGTCCAAGTAAGGATGAAAGATCTGGTTCATGATTCTCATGACCACTGATGGGGAAATATTCATGCTAAATGGAATTACCAAGTATTTTTAGAGATTATAGAGATATATTAATGTTGTCTTCGGAATAACCTCATATCTTACTTGCAACCGGTGATAGACTTACCAAAGTTAAACCTTCAAGAACCATCATACCCCTCTTAAATGATCAGAGTAGCCATCAATCCTCAATTTTGGATACTTGTTCTTCACATTCACTTGATTCAAGAACTATTAATCCATACACAACCTCAATATCCTATCTACCTTCTTGGAAAACAAAATTTGGGCCTCACATGGTGAATCACTAGGTCTAACAAATACCTTCCTCTATAATTCCTCTAATTACACCCTTAGTTCATGAAGCTCTACAAGAGCCATTCGATATGCTGGTATAGATATTGGTGTCATCCTGGGGTGTAGATCAATATATAATTATATCTCATGGTAGGGAGGTAAACCTGAAACATCTTTAGGGAAGACTTCCTTGTACATCGCCACCACTGTAGGAAACTAGGAACTTACAATATCTACTACAACATGGGTTAAGATAGCCAACTTGTAAGTAATTAGATGCACCCTTATATCCATGAGTCCATCCTCTACTTCTTGGTTTTCCTTTTCACTGAAAAAGGAGTACATGTTTCCATAACTATGGAATCACCACACCCTTATCCTAAAACAGTCAATCTAGGCATCAAATGTAGACAACCAATCAATATCAAGAATGAAATCATGAGGAATCAACAAAACTAAAAATAGATTTCAATAGAAAATATCACCCCAAAGAGTCATGTCACATTGTTGGCACAAGTGTGTGATCATTGAGTCTTCTCCAGTAAGAGTCTCCAAGCGTAAGGGTCGATAAAAAGGTTCAACTGGAATTTCTAATTCTCGTACAAGGTATGTGTAATGAAAGTAATGACTATCACCTATGTCTATCAGTATTGTAGCTAAAGTATAAAATACATAAATCAAACCTCGAATAATTCCAAAATCCTCTAGTTCATAAGCTTTAACCACCTATAGTTGTCCCCTCCCCTATCCTCCAGCTCCCTAAACCTGGTGTTGACCACCTGAGAGTGGTGGTGGTAACAAGTCAAAAACATTGACCACCACCTGCTACTCTCCCATCTCCTCAGCCATGTCTTCCATCCTAAAAATCTACCTACTACTTATACTGGATCTGCCTCAGCGTATCATCCATAGCCTCTTTGTCAGTTATATATTGTGTTGGAGAATCTCATGGAAGATTTCTCCTACCATCACGTGACCAGAACCGACTCTCTAGAAAAATTTGACCCACCATGTGAGACCTAAAATGAAGATACTTTGTAATGGGACCTCCTCCAAAAACATCATGCACATCTAGGTCCCTAATATTGAAATCGGATTTCTACCATTGAGGACTATAATCCTTCTTTACCACTTCTGAAAACCACCGACTATATCTGCTTAGTCAAGAAACTTTCAACTACCAAAGCTAGATCTAGCACCCCGACATAGGTAGGAATGTACAGAGGGATAAAACTGGCTTGGATGTCTCTATGTAGACCTCGATAGATGGTCTGACCCTTGAATACCTAATCTCAAACCATATCCATATATTACCTAGAAAGGTTGGTAAACCTCTATTAACACTCAGCAACTGTCATGCTACCCTTTTGGAGCTTCTTAAGCTCCTGGATATATATATACCTCAACATAGCTGGTGATAAATCCTCTATGAAGAGTCACTTTAACTCTATCTATAGAGGATTTGCCTCATCGTATGGCTAGGTAATGAAACCCCACCATCACCCCACTAATTTGTGAAGAAGGATCAATGCCATGACCACCATATCATCTATTGGTGTCCTGAATAGATAGAAAAATCGAGTCAGCACATCAATCATGTCCTTAGCTACCTATAGGTTGCGCTTGCCTCAAAACTTGAGGGGTATTTGCTGTTAAAACTCGTGAAGTACACTCATCCTGTGCACCCCATCCATTGGTACTGTATATACCACATGTTATTCTACAAGTGGTGGTATAGGTGGCGTATCACCTTGAGGTAACATCTCAAGAATTGGCCCTTGTATTAACACCTCATCACTGAGGGGATCATACTCATGATCATCATGCTGAATCCTAGCAATAATATGTCATGGATAAATCCTTAAGTAAAAAATGACGTACCATGATTAATGAGTATATCTAGATATCAGACTCAATAAGGGCATGAAAACCACAACTCATTTCTATGTGATGCATGTACCATTGTTTTCCCTATAACCAGTCTTCTCATGTACTGAGTCGAAAAGTAGTAGACCAGAGTCCTGGTGTATGGATACATCAGTCACTGTACCAACACTGGAGTCTATGGCCTGAAAGATTAACTCGAAACACTTAACATTTTTTTCTCAAACCAATCTCAAAGACGCCTAGTCCTGAATTAGAACTGACCCGCTCTGATACCAATCTTCCATGACCCGTCCAAGTGGGGATCATACCATGACTCCCCAAGAATGTCTCCAATAGTCCAGGGGTTGGATACTAAAACTGAGTAGTCATATCATTAACATGGGAGGCCTTAACCGAAGTACTTATACGCATGGACACATCTCTATGCATATACAATACTGAAATGTTAAAACAATTGAACAACCATGAATACATACATATAAATCTAGTAACTAGTGTATGAAAGGAAGTAGAGGAAAGTAAATTGGACAAAATACAATCTCACCACAAATATTCTATAACACAAGTCCAACCTGAATGTAAGTACTGAAACTTTTTTCAAAAATCCACAGGAACACACCTTGGTTTTTCCAGTTTGAATAAGAATCGTCTTTTCCTAGTTGTCCGAGGACTCTATCAAAAAGTTTTTCGTCTGCACAAGTCATGACATGTGTGGGAAAACCCATGCAGGGGTATGTATAACAGTACTTATTAGGATACCCTCACACCACAAAGAATACAAAAAAGAAAAATACAATTATCTCTACACAGGTATATGTCTATAGCACATATAATAAGAATATCTAGATATAATCAATAAAGACACATAGTTTAGAGTTAATTCACAACCATAGTATTCCAACTCAATGATTCTAGAAAGCACTCATTTAGGGGAACACAATCCTTAGTCAGATAGCACTGAGGACGTATGTCTGAGTGGTAATGCTCATCGAGTCTCATCATGAGAAATAACACATTAATAGTTTGAATTCAATACGATACATAGATGAGATCACTACCAAGGATATGTGGTGATACCAACAACTCAATTTGGATTAAACTGCTAAGTATAGAATTGATGCCCACATAGTTTTGGTAATGACTATACCAAGAACTCCACCCAGGGCATGAATATGAATAGAGGATCTCACTCCAAACCTCTTAGAGGGATTCCAATGACTCTATCTAAGAAGTCCTGCTAAATGGATCATAATACTAGGAATATGAGATGATTCCATACCAAATTTTGTTGAAAGTATAAGGGAAACAAACCTTAATGAAAACTTTCCAATATGCAGAGTAAAATATATCCAATTCATGTATAAAAGAGTATATGACTTGTAGTAGGGGTCACATATTGTTCCCCTTGAACCTGGGTTCTTCCCGTCTAAATGGGTTGTTTCATCAAGTTGTGTCCATGTAGTACCACACCACATAGTTTCCTCATATATTCTACCTGTTTTCTAGTACACTACTCTATCCCATGTATGATTCCCCCTATACCAGTACACGTCTTAGCCCATGAACTTTGTCCAGGCCATGTCTGTGTGGGGGAGTACATGGTGTGCTCCAACCTATTTAGTCCACCCCATGTACATGTACTTATTGGGTACACACTGAGTCAACCAAGAGATACCACACACCATGTGACAGGGTTCACAAGCTGTGTGATAGTTAAATTTCATCCAAAACCCTATTTGTTGCTCAGGGAATCCCACACAGTGGGTATATCCAACTTACACGTCATGTAGCATGGGATTTTCCAAAATCCCTGATCTAGATTCTGTGCACCTTATCTTCCATCCAACCTTTGATCGGATGACCGAATTTCTAGATAATTATGAAATAGGTTCTAATGAACCTAACAATTAATGATCTAAACCTTTCAGTCCTTTGATTCATTCGGGAATCAGAATTATGTTTCTTTCTTCATTTCATACTGAAGAACATCGAAGAATGCAAAATTAGGTATTCACTGTCATCTGATTCATCATTGTTCCCACTTTCGCACCACCTTCATTTCATTCCATTCTCAAATCAATGATATCAAATAATTTTTCAAGGAAATGGGTGTTCAACGACTGATTGATTAGGATTTTTCAAGATATGGTCCAAGAAAATAATGCCCATGATGAACGATGTATGGTGGGAGAAAAGCACAAGAACATATTTGAGGAATGAACCTCAATTTATATTCATGTAGATCTCAATTTGTCACCATTAGAATGAAAATATAAATAATAAAATCGCAAATATTATTATCTCATAAAAATCCCCCAAATAATCCCATACCGCAAGAAAATCGAACCATATATCAATCTGTTTGTTGATTGATTTGTATTTATCTTAGAATTCAAGAATGGGGAAGAAACAAATCAAAACACATAACCTACCTCAATTTGGATTGATTGATGATGAAGAAAAAAAAAATTTCATGATCTTTGGGGAGATCCTTTGAATATTATGTGTGTCGATCATCAATACATGATCTCATCATCGTTCGCCTAAGATATTTCGCCACGGTCTCTCTAAGGGCTCTCCAACATCTCCAAGGTTATGCGGATAACCCTGGAATTCTGACATAAAAATCTATTTGAATATTCTTAATCACTACATCAATAAAAATAAAGTAAAATAATTTATTTAATTATTTTATTCATTTCTACATCCATGATGAATTTTCTACAAACGACCCATGCCAACTAATTTTAGGTCACACCTATGGTAAACCTCATGTTCTAAACTAAACAATTCCCTCAGATTTCTGATTTGGGAATCCATTTATAATTTATTCCAATTTTTCTACAAAACCACACTCATATTCTAT
Organism: Viscum album; assembly: GCA_963277665.1. Classification (NCBI taxonomy): domain Eukaryota; kingdom Viridiplantae; phylum Streptophyta; class Magnoliopsida; order Santalales; family Viscaceae; genus Viscum; species Viscum album. Next base: position 1,280,665,187 of record OY728127.1, read on the forward strand.
ATAATATATTTAATATACTTCAAACATTTATTTCGGGTACACTGGGCCATAAAATTACACCTTGCCTTAGTGCCTATTCTCAAGAATAATTTATACAATATCTAAAAATAATACATGGAAAATAAAAGTCATTACAATATTTTATTTATATTATTAGTGTAAAGATATGAAACTAAGGGTATAGTCTCCCCACTAATAGTTTTGAGTCACTCGCTTCTATTTTATGGCTTCTTGCATCCAGGGAGGCATGCATGAGATCATGTGGTGCTACAACTTAGACCTAGGGTTCAGAATGGGGTGTTACAAAATAGTATCATAGCACAGTTTAATTCTTCTATTTTGACTAACCTAGAACATGGTCAAAATGATATAGGTTTTTTGGGGCTTAGTTTGGGGATTTACTATGTTATTGGACATCTCATGTGTAATAGACCTCTGAGTTACCATTGATGGGATTATTGTTACAGTTTTAAGTTATTTTGGGTGTGTTCATGTTTTACGAATAGGAACGTAGGATCACACCTCATATATATATATATATATATATATATATATATATATATATATATATATTATGATGTATAATAATTCATTAATTAAATTACTTGATTTTTATATATATTCAGGATAGAATTGTATTTCTTTATTGAGTGAAATGTATTTTTATGCTATTTTAATATTTTTTTTGGAATTAATTATTTAAAACTAATCATGTTGTTATGTTGTGTGTGTGTGTGACTATGACTAACATCCAAATATGGAGACCTTGGCTAGTGCTAGGTTGATTATGCATTGGGTTTTGAGTATCCTTTTAGTAGAACCATGTGTGATCCCATAGAATGGTTAGGATCTACCTTGAACTAATTACTTCGATGTTCTGAATGTTTCCATTGAATCTTAAATAATTATACCTAAAATTCACTTGAATGGACTTCTTGGTGGATTTGTAAAAAATTATCTTTTGAGGGAGGAAGTTCATGTTCTAACACTAGTCATGTAAGAGAATACTTCCACGCCCACCCCAATGGTTCATTTGGAGGGACCACTTCATCTAAGAGTATTTCACCAACTGCATGTCCAAGGTGGGGAGTTATCAATAATATAGTTGATTATACTTAATAATTTTTAACTTTAGTATGCTCCATTTTTATAGGTCACTAGAGTCCCTTGGGATGCATAAGATTTTATATGGATCATCAATAGGATCTTTGACTTGGTAGAGACCCTAGAGGATCAAAATATTAATGTTGTGACCTTTACGCTTCAAGTAAATATTGAAAGTTGGTGGATTTTTATGCTTCAGGTTGTAATATGTGAGGGCCTTATGTGGTATGAATTCAAGGAACTCTTCTTCAAGGAGTTATTTAATTGAAGGATGAAGTTGTACCGAGTGAAGAAGCTAATGGAAATTTATTAGAGGATGATGATGGTGTATTCTTAGTCAACCCATTTCTTGTTGTTTTTATGCTTAACTCCTCTATTGGTTGGGGATAAAGTGTA